>CM038793.1:180908770-182276500 GCA_021764765.1 Vicia sativa | reverse complement strand
TAGCAAAGAAGTGGTGAACCGTATTTTCTTAAAGTTAACAATAAGGTCTTATGCCAACCAGTGAGACTAGTCGCTAAAAGCATCATCGTTTGAGTGGATAAGTTGCAATTAGAGTTGTGTCTGCTCGCGGTGAACACTTTAATTTACCGAGTTGGACGAAGATATTGCGTTTTGAATGTTTTGCAATAAGGAGGAGCAGGAACTTGCTTCAGGTGAATCCATGAATTTCGTTCCGACCATAATGTGTTGATTTTGACACTTGGATAATAGGGTTTAACATTTTGTTGACCAATCGGTGGCGGCTTGAGCATTTGTAAGTGATTTAACAACTTGTCGTTTGGGGCGCTTGAGAATTACTTCTATGTTTGAATTTTTAGGGCTTGAAGTGCTGCATCATCTGGATTGTATAAGCGGATTTACCAATTCCATTTGATTTGTATAAATCTATCACTGCTTGTTTTGTTGGGAGATTATTCCTTTCCTCCATAACAAACACCTACGGATTGTGCACCTGCATGTTTGATAAATTCATATTAATAATTGGACCAAATACCAATTGCATGAAAAATAAATGACAATATGAAATTATTTTTTACAATGAAAAATAGTAATAGACCTGTAAAAACTACAGAAGTGGAAGATAATAATACTCCAATAAGCATATATGATAGACATGGTTATGTTTGTATTGATTATATAAAACTATAAGCATGCAACCTATATATATAGGCTGGCATAGTGGAATTATTTTCCCCGTCAATCACTCCATTGTAAAATATACATTTGAAATCTACAATTCCTGCAAATGAGGATATCCACAACACCATACTGATGGCTTTGACAAGTCCAATTTGCCAAAAAAATCAACATTAAACGTCACATCTCTTTGTTTGCATACCAAAGTTAAAATATTAAAACGACTAAGGTTTGTACCTTGCTATACCTACGAGGTCGAATAGTCACATGGCGTATGTAATCTGCTAATTGCAATTACTACACATGTTGCGGTCTCTTAAAACGTTAAAATTTTCAATGATATTTATGCTTGAGTGTCAATATTGTCGGTCGCTACAAACAATAAGGTGGTCCATGTCACATGCTGGACTCAAATTTCATTATTGAACTGTGATAACATGCTTTGTATAGCATTCCATTTCTTTGGTTCCTTGTTGTTGACCATTATAATTACACCAGCTACCTCAGCCTTATGTGTTAGAGTTAGCATAGCATGATTCAACACTCGAAGTTGGGACTGAGATCCCAAGTTGCACACTCGAAATGTTATCAAAAATTTGTTGTAAATTAAATAGATTAAGGCCGGAATCTGGAGTGAATATTTTTTATGTTGTGAAATTAGATGTCTTAATTATTTTTATAATAAATAAAAGATGGAAGAATAGAAAAAAAATTGAGTAATTGATTATTAACTGATATTCTATTTTTTCTTAGATCAGAAATTTTAGTGGAGTCAGTGGTTGTTGGAACATGTCCTTGTTTCAATATTTGAATTTAAAATTTTCTTAAGTTCCACATTGTTAAAATGTTTTTTGTGGTTAAAAACCATTTAGTCTCACATTACTCATGTGAGAAATTTTAACTAACACTTCACTATATAGAAGTGCACATGTTTCATTATAAATCACAAAATTTATTCTTTGGTTTTCCTTTCTCACTCTCATTACTATCGTCTTTTGAAGTGTCGAATCGCAGCTTCTTTCCTTTCTTCCTACTCGTTCAATTTTCCAGAGTATTTTCTTGAATTCTCTTTGAGATTATGTTAATTTCTCCTCAATTGAGTTAAGCACAAAGTATTAATTTTTGGATTCCTTTGGAGAATCATTTGAATTTCTCTTTGTTGGAGAAATTATTATGAGTGTTAAATGACCATTATGAAATTCTCTTTGGAGGATTATTTGAGTTTCTCTTGATTGAGAAATTATTACGGTCTTTGTACGGATACTACAGTGGTATTAATATCATATTTGAATGGTCTTGTACCATTAGGGTGTATTCTAGACCGATTATCTATCATGCAAGTAGTAATCGTACAATATAGAAGCGAGTTGTTTTATCACGGAGGCAGCGTGGATGTTATTGCTTTGCATAATTTTGGGCGAGAATCACAAGCGTCTTAAAGAGTGAAGATTTGCGACTCAATCGGTAATTTCTTGATGGTAAATTTTACAAAACCGTGAAACAACAATTTTAAGATTTCAATTGCCATAACTACTTGATGAAATTCTTGTTTTGTGGATATTTTCTTTGACAAACCGTTCATGTTTGCGGAAGTCACTTCAAGCGTTGGCAACAAAAGGCGAAGTTCTTAACGTGGAAAGAAATTGCTAACATTACGATCGATGACATTACATTGCTCATACGTATCAATCGAACAAACTAGCGATAAACACGGAGATTGAGTAACACTTAATAGTGTTAAAGTTGAATCTATGCCTGATTAAGCGAAATATTTATAGCATATGAAAGAAATCACCTTATAGAAGAGAATAAATCTTTACAAAATCATATTTTGATAGACTACATAATGATGCATACGATAATTCGATTGATGTGATACATAAAATAAGATTGAGAGACTCGAGAAAAGCCACGGCGTAGAAGTTGTAACAAAGAAGTATGTTGTTAGCCACTACTTCAAGAATCAAATGGCAAAGATGAAAGATCGAAGGAGACTCGATGTTACAAACTTCAAAAATTTCTAATAAAATCATCACAAAGGTATGTGTTTAGATGAACAATTTCAAATTGATTTTATTATTGACAAACTAAATAAAGAAAAGATAATTTGAATGGTTTTAAAAAACGTTTTTTAGTCACAAAACAAAATAACTTTTTGATTGAGAATCTAATTATTCGCCTTGAGTTAAATAAAAAAATCTTAGAGATAATATCAAAAAGAAAAAGTCTTCTTTGTTCCAAACAACAAAAAGAAATTCGGTGTAGTTCTGAAGCCATTTGGCAAATGATTAAAGAATCAGAACTGCAATATTATAAACCGAATTAAGAATTGGAACACTTTCTATGGCCCCAATTTCTCCAACTAGGCAACAACCACCACCTCAAAGAACTGAAGTTGGTTTCCCTTTGTTTTAACTATGGAAAATCAATTCATATGACTAAGAAATGTAGAAGCTTGGTTGAACTTGATGCTGCCCCTAATGCACAGGTCAACCTGACTAATGGGCAATTTATTTCTATAATCATTGAAATCAACATGGTTGATGAATCGATGGTTGATGGATAAACCTTGGCGTCTCTAAATCACAGTATGTTATGACCGTGTTATGTTTAAAACATGCATGAATACAAAGATAAGAAAATGTTGTTATAAGATGGCTACACTACTAATATTCTTGAAATTGTAGACATGGTGAGTTTCTTGAAAATACCTTAATCTTAAAGAACATTGAAATTATGGTATGAGATATGAGATGTCGAAGGTAATGTCCGACATTTATATACTTTGAACACAACTAACCGAAAAGGAATTTACGGTCTGAAAGCAATAAAACCACGAGACTTTAACCCAGTTTGGTTCTAACTAGCCTCGTCGGAGGGGCTTCCAAGCCGGGGATGAAGTTCACTATTAGCAATATTAATTCGAGCTAAACCTTCCTGTTTACACCTCCTCACAATCAAACTACTGAACCTTCTACCTTAGATACCACACTTAGAAATGAGAATCTCCGCTCACTTCCTGATTATCCAATTGATACTAAAAACAACTAAAACTAAAGACACTCTTTAAAGACACAGTCGCACTTGCTTCAAAGCTTATGGTGATTGAAAACTTACAACTCAAAGTGGTCGTCCTTCTCAAGTAGAAAACTAGAGGCTCACAATAGACAATTAACAACCAAAACAATGAGCAACCAATAATTAAAATCTATCCAAAAGCTGCGGCCAGCAGGGTTTGCATCCTTTAAATAGAGTAACAACTAGGGTTGCTTTACTTACAGTCTTAGTGCCTCCTGTCTTTTCTCCATAAGCGGGACATTAAATCTCAAGTATATTCTTTGAAGGCATTTCTCAAGCTTCCTTAGTCGAAACATACAAATAACAAACAAGCGACATCCTAAAAATTATGCACTTTTGTCAGTTTCACATGTCGGGACATCTGCTATGACATCGCAACCAGAAAACTTCAAGGTATTTACGAGCAGAATGTTTTAGCAAAATTGCTGCCAATTAATAGAACCAACAAACATCATGCATGTTCCTAAGATTATAAAGAATATTGTTTACGGTTTTCTTTTAAATGAGGCGGGGTTTACTCGGTCTATTGGGGTAATTTGTACACATTACGAAGAATATTTTTTGTGAATGAAATTGATATGTTTAAAAACTTTGTAAATAATTTGAAAATGATTTAATAAGAATTTGTAATGATAGAAATGTATGATTCTAGTTTATTTAATAAGTTTATACATGGAATTTTACGGCAGCTTGCACCATACTATCATGAAATGAATGGAAAAGCATAAAGAAAGAATAGAACTCTTCTTGAACTTGCTGTTGCAATTATGTTGAATTCTAGTGATGCACCTCACTGGTTGGGGGAAATTTTATTGACTGTTTGCTATGTCCTGAATAGAGTTCCCAAGTAAAAAAGTAAGATCTCACCTTATGAGATATTAAAGAAAAGACAACCAAATTTGTCTTATTTGAGAACTTGGGGTTGTTTGGCTTATGTCAGGATTCCAGATCTAAAACGAGTTAAAATCGTTATTTGAGCCTATGAATGTGTATTCATTGTCACGCCTTCATTTACCCAATGAATAAAGCCTTGTCATCACTAGATGTTGATTTATGGAAAGCTATCAATGATGTGATAGAATCTCTAGAATCTAACAAGACTTGGCACTTGTGGGCCTGCCTCTGGGTGAAAACCAATCAGTTATAAATGGGTTTGAAAAAGAAACTAAAACCTGATGGAACTATTGATAAATACAAGGCTCGCCTTGTTGCCAAAGTTTTATAAAAGAGAAATATATATGACACCTTTTCTCCCGTCACTAGATTACATCCATTGGGTACTTATTTGATATTTGTTATTTATAACAATAATACTCCAATGGATGTTAAAACAACTTTTTAATGGTGACTTGAAAAAGAAATCTATATGGAACAACCGGAAGGGTTGTGATCCATGGACAAAGGAACAAGGTCGTAAGTTAGACAAGTCTTTTATGGACTAAAACAAGCTCCTAAGCAATGGCATGAAAAGTTTGATAACTTAATGATATCAAATGGGTACAAAGTGAATGAAAGTGACATGTGTTTATTATAAATATAAGAATCGCCTACAAAAGAAGCATTTGCCACGTGAAAATAACATTGCAAACATAAAATCCGTCACAAAGCAGCAATGTGGTGATTTATGTTCTTTGAGGAACAAGTGGCAATGTAGTATGACGTGAATCCCATACAAAATTGTGGCGTGGTAACATCATAACCCAACTGTATAGAACATGAATAAACATAGACTTTTATTGCGGCGTGATTTTCATGTCACTAATTAGTGACATGAAAATCACATTATCCTGTTTTATTTTTTTAAAATTATTTAGTAATTATTTTTATATTAATTAATTTATCTAATAAAATATAAATAATAAAATTTATATAATAAAATTTAAATAATAAATTTTATATAATAAATTTAAATAATAAAATTATATAATAAAATTTAAATAATAAAATTTATATGATGAAATTTAAATAATAAAATTTATATATTAAAATTATTAGAATAATAGTATTTTATTATATATTAGAATAATAAATTTTATAAAATAAAGTCATATAATAAAATTTTATATAATTTAATATTTTAAAATGATAAAATAAATATCTTACATAAATGCAAATTTAAAACAAAATAAATAAAATGTTTTCAGGGCATCTTCACCGGATAATTATCGAGATCGAAGTCATCAAGTCCGTCACCATCCGGAATGTGTGGGGAACATCTGTTTCCACCACCTTGCATAAACCTTCTCATGCGCTCCTCCATATCGGATTGCCTCTTAGCATTATCTCCAGCTCCCATCACTGCTTGCCTCATTATCGTCATTTGGGCCTCATTTATCGACTTGATTGCGCCAATTGTCTTCTGTTTCAAGTTGATCTGTCAGTTCGGTTGGCGTGACCCTCCTCTCCATCTCTAAGTCGTTGAAGCGATTCGATCACCAACTCTCGACCCTTACCAAATTTCCTCCATAAAAAAGTAACCATTAGGCCTTTTTCCATTACTACTTCATTCCAAATGTAAATCAACATCACCATTAAGCGGCTCCTCTTTGGCCTATATTGAGGATTGTGTTCAGAAAATTTGCAAGCAATGTCATAATCATCCTACATACATTAAATAATAAAACTAAAAAATTTTTTACATATATATATATATATATATATATATATATTAAATTATACTAAATTAATACATGTATATATTAAACTATACTAAATTCAAATATATTAAAAATTGTCACGTGATTTTCACAAATCAACTTATGAATTGCCACGTGATTTCACGTATGATTGTCGAGTTGCAACATGAAAATATTCACGTGGCAATTTATCGATTACCATGATAAGCGCATACAATTTATAGGTTGACAGCGTGAAAACGTCACAACTTTTTGTTATTGACTTAAAAAAAACATAAATTAAATAACACAAAAAAGCTTTTTTTGTGGTAATAAACGTCGACAAAACCTCCAGATTTCTTTGTCAGGTCCTCGTAATCAACTCAATGATTAATGGTGATCTCCCCAACTCCTTAGTCTAAACAATAAAATTAAAAATAATTAGTAAAAATATTATGAATAAAAATATAACTTAAAAATTAGTAATTTTACCATCAATCGAACATGCTCCATGATACTAATACTTCCAACAATATTTACACCCCACCGGATGCCCTCATCTTCTTAAAAGTTTCGGATTTAGCCTTGAATTGGCGAACCCCATATGTAAGAAGTTCGCCAAAACCTCTATGTCTATCCAGTTAGAGGCGGATACCATGAGCTCATAATTCTCCTAACCGCCGCATTATATCGGAAAATCTTCTTGAATTACGCTATAATAGATTTTTCCCATAATTTTCTCATTCAACGGATTCCACACATTTTCTTTGCAATGTTGTATGACATTAAAATAAAGTTAACTAATTATCATTAAAATGTGACTTAAATAATTTTTTTGCAATCCTTAATGGATGCTTTATTCATACAATCCTTAGGACATGAAAAATCATACAATTTTCATGAAAATCAATCCGATTTTCTTTTCTTTTCTAATCAATATTTATAAATAATAGATAAAGAATATAAAAATATTACCTTCTATTTGGATAAAAATATTACAATTGGACAAATGTTATGAAATGTTGAGTTAATTATAGGACATCATGGTTTCATCATAGGACTGGGAGACAAATCATCAGATGATTCTTTGATTCAAATCTTGGTTTTGGGAAATCAGAATCAATTTAGTCATTATATATCTTATTTTTATAAGTAATAAAATTATATTCAATGATATTAAGTATGGTATAAAATACTAAATATATTATTTATTTAAAAGTTTATTTGTTTAGTATAAGATGTCCATGAATTTGTCATTTTTAAAAGAAATTAGAGAGAATAATTTACAAAGAATTGTTTAAAAGCTTCATTAATCTCATAGTTTTAAAATAATTTTAGTACTATTTAATATTCTCATTTCTTGGGTTCTGATTTTGGTTGGTTTAGGATATAGACCTTTGGGATTCTTGTTTTGTATATATATTTTTTGTATAGGGACAGTTATTGTTATTTGCTGTGGCAGTTCGTAGACAATATTATTTCGTGTAACCGTCCTTTAAACATTTACAATAATGGCCGTTTGCATAGCAGATTCTACTGTAAACCGTCATTTCCTAGCAGCAAAAATATATATTTCTAAAACCGCCATTCATGTAAATTGGAGCAGTTAAAACCGCCATAATTACAAAAACGCCATATTTACACAATTTTTGTAGTGACAGCGTCAACCAACATTTATTTAATAAGGGTGTAATCCAAAATTTTCTTTGGTCTTGCAAACTCCTTATCCCCTAATCGTAAGTTTTTGTTTTATAACTCTTGGTTAACTACAATCAAATCATATATATTTTATATTTATATGGATCCAAAACTCAAAACACAGGTTTGACCACTTCAATATTATTAAGTATTTACTAATTTAATTATTCATGGTGTTTTTAGTTTGTAAACAAATAATGATAATAACTAATAATTATATAATAAAAAAAAAAAGGAAGAAGAATTTGAAGGTCATGGTGCCTTGTGTTGGGTTATCAGGTGAATTGATATGGGTTTGTCAAATTTTGTATATATCATTTAATTTTTATATATTTAATTTGGATAGTCAAGTGTGAGAGCAGGTGTGTCTGAAGTCTGTGTGGATAATAATAAACATATTATTTTAATGTAATAGATGATAGTAATATATAATAATATTATTAAATAATCTAAAAAGTTATATATATATTTTATATATTATAAGTATTTATTAGTATCTCTTTATTATTTTTATTCCTCTATATTATATCTATTATTATTTATTTCATTATAATATATATATTAATCAGTAGATGTCAGGTGGACTAATTTCCAGTGCCATTCTATGGACGACCATTTCATGTGGTGCAAGTGCGCAAATGTCAGACCAATTATGGTGCATAGCTGTGATTGGACGATTAATTTCGTGGGATTAGAATTCTTATAAAACAAATCATTTTCTATATTCTTATAAATATTACAAGCTCTCAGTCTTCAAAGTCAATTACTAGAATATCAAGCTCAATTCATTTATTGATTTCTTTGAATCATTAATTTATAAATATTTTTAAGTTGAATTCATCATTTTTTAATTTTTTATATTTAAATTATATGTGTGTTCAGGGTCTGTTTTGAGGTTTGGAACATAGTGTAGCTATCATTTCAGGATGTTATTATAGGCTAGCAGTTCTTATTCATATGGTGTATTAATCGATTAAACTTTTTGAGATGATTGAATAGTTTTATCAGATGGGATTCAGTTGGTTCATCATTTGATTTCTCACTAATCTTGACAACCTCATGATTATAGAACTTCCTGTAAATATTGTTTAGACCTAATTTTTCAGGACAACAGACTAAGTTTGTTGAGCTACTGGTCAATGGCCATGCATGGTTTCAATAATATTTGGAGGCCAAACAGATTGGAACCAGTTAAGTTGGCCAGCGCATTCCATTTTTAGGGTGGTTTGACTCGGAATGTCGCAACGTAAAGTTTTATTAGGTAGCAAACTGTTGGGCAAAAAAAAAAAGTACAAACGGGTTTGCATAACCGTCATCCATATTTAAGGACGAGTTAGGCTAGGAGCTTGTCACTTAACCACCTATCATTTTTTAAAATTAAAGAGCGGTTGCACTAAAACAGTCATAAAAATCGTCGTAATACATATAGGCGGTTTTCAATGAATCGTCATAACCTTGTGTGTCGTCAAATGATATTTTCTTGTATTATAACAAAATCGTCCCATATATTCTGTTGTACTATTTTGGACGATCGGTCATTCTTTTTTAGTAGGTCTTAAACTCTTAAACATCTTTTAAGTTTGAAATTAATTTATTTAATGCATGCTACTTATTTCATCCATAATACCACAAGGCATCTGCCTTAAACAAAAAAGTTACATTATATATATATAGGTGTGTGTGTGTGGTTGTGGATATAAAACTAACTATTAGCTATGGTTATACTCATCAAGAAGAAGAAGAATCATGAAGAGAATGAAAAGAATAACTACTTCATTGATTACTTGCATTACAAGAGAAATTGGCTTATATAACTAACATGTATAACTTTCTAAGCTGCTTCCAAACAAGTTAGTTACATATTTCATTCTCTTGATTGGTAATACCACCACAATAGAACCTGGTATATATTGTAGAGATTAAACTTGAAATAAGTGAAAAAGTTTTGGTAATAAAAAGCTTGGTAAAGAAATCCGCCCAGTTGGTTATGAGATACGGCGGAAGCTTCGCAACTCCATTCTGCACTTTCTTGATGTGACAATCAATGTCAAGGTGTTGGTCCTCTCATGAAAAACGGTTTGACAATATGAAGGCACTCGGCTATCACAAGGGAAGGGAATGTTGGAACAATGAATCTTCAAGTCTTGCAGATATATCAGCCATTGTAACTCACATGTTCTGAAGCTAAAGCTCGATACTCGACACGAAGAAGATCGAGCCACGGTGGTTTGTTTCTTAGTTCTCCAGAGATGAGTGAAGATCAATGTAGAAATATGATCGACGCGATCTTGTATCCATGATGACCCAATCAGCATCGGAGAATCAGATGCAAAGTGGGTGTCGAGGGAAGAAGAGACCACGACCAGGACTTGATTTAGGTACCTCGAGACCACGACAAGCGACATTGTAGTGATTCAAGGTTGGCTTGGAAAATGACTTAGTTGTTGTGTGGCAAAAGGTAATATCGGGGCTGGTGGTGTTCAAGTAGATGAGTCTTCAATCATTCTTCTATAGGCTGGAATGTCATCATAAGGTGGTATCATCATTAAAAGCTTGATGCTAGGATCGGATGGTGTGGACCACGGGTTTAGAGGCAAGGAATCTGAGTCGGAGAAAGAAGATCAGGAGCAATACTTCCTTTGACATAGAGAGATACCATCCTTTGAGGTGAGCTACCTCGAAACCTGAAATACTTGGTTTGCCAAGGTCTTTAATCTTGAAAGCATTATGAAGAGTGGACTTAATGGTGGAATTCTATCAAGGAATTGCCGGCAAGAATCACATTATCAACATAAACAAGCAAGATTGTTATGGAATTAGTTGAAAACTTGACAAACATTGAATGATCATCATAAGCTTGTGTGTAACCATGATGAATAAGGAGTGAAACAAGCTTTTCATGCCATTGCACAACTAGCTTTTCAAACCATAAAGTTTAATCAACTTGCAAACTGATTTGGCTTTGTAGTATGAACACACGGAGGAACGGTCATATACATCTTCATGTAGCTCACCATGCAAAATGCATTATTGACATCAGTGATGTGTAGGTGCCAGTTGTTGATGGAAGCCAAAGCTAATACAAGTCTAACGATGAGTCATCTTGGCCACTTTGGAGAAAGGTATCGGTGTAATCTAGACCTTCATCGATTATACCCTTTTGCTACCGTCTAGCTTTGAATCTCTCAATGCTTCCATCAGCTCTGTGCTTGATCTTGTAAACCAACGACACCCTATAGGTTTGACCTTGGATGGAAGATCTACTAACTTCCAAGTGCAGTCTTATCGAGAGCCTCTTTCGACCTTCATGGCTTGATTCCAACAATCAAACTTACTTGCCTCGGTGTAAGATTTGGGCTCGATTAAGACACGGATAGACTAAAAGCGACAATGTGATGGAGATAAATTAGCATATGAAAGAAAAGAGTTAATAGGATAAAGGTGCACGAGAATGATTGAGATGGAGTGTCTTTGAAGGAAGCACATATATAGTCTTGGAGGTATGAAGGTTTAGTTTTGGTTCTAGAAGAAACTCTACCATCTGAATAGAAGAAGATTCATTAGCAGGGATGGGAGCATTATCAAGGGAGGATGGAATAACATCATGACATGGAATAGTAGTAGTAGCGGGTTCGAAGCATCATTAGATGGAATGGAGGGGAGGACAATCGAGGTAACTTTGTCGAGGCAAATGTGAAATAATCCCAATTGTGAGTTGCGGGAGTGTTAATGGAATGGTAAGGCAAAATATGTTCATGAAATGTGACATGTCTGGATATAAAACCTCAGAGTTATGTAGATCTAACAAAACTGACCCTTTAAAACCAACTGCATATCCTAGAAAAGCATATTTTCTAGCTCTACCATCAAGTTTGGTTCTGTGATTTTGTAAAGTAGTGGCATAGCATAAACAACCAAAGACTTTAATTTGATTTAAGTCAGGTACATCCTTATAAAGCAACTGATAGGGAGACTTATTATTTAAAAGAGGAGTATTGATCCTATTGATTAGAAAAGTAGCATAGGATAGAGCATATGACCAAAAAGTTTTAGGGAATTTGGATTGAAAGATAAGAGCCCTGCCTACATTAAGGAGATGTTGATGTTTCCTTTCAACCCTCCCATTTTGTTGAGGTGTCTCAACACATGACCTTTTATGAATTATTCCCTTTGAAGCATAAAAATGAGGAATTAAGAATTCAGGGCCATTATCAGTTCTGACAAGTTTGGGACATGTATGGAATTGATTTTCAATCATAGCAACAAAGTTTTGAACATGATCAGACACCTCAGATTTTGACTTAAGTAGGATGATCCATACAAACCTACTAAAATCATCAAGAACAGTGAGAAAATATCTATGACCATGTATAGAAGGAGTGGATATGGGACCCCAAATATCAAAATGAATAAGTTCAAATTGTTGAGTAGCTTTAGATGAACTAGGAATAAAGGTAATTTCTTACATTTGGCAAAGTGACAAATGTCACAAACATCTTTATTATTACAAGTAACTTGAGGATACAAGAGAGACATTTTGACAATCTTTCATGTGAAGATGCCTAACCTAAAATGCCAAATAGCATGGGATGGAATCACTTTACAATTGTTAGAGATGATTACATGATAGGACATTAGGCTTTGAAAAACTACAAGTAGCGAGGATCGATCACAAGTCTATAGGCCTCCACGACACTAGCCAAACCAATCATCCACTTGGATGTCACATCCTACAAAATGCATTTGTCATGAGTGAAATGGCCGACAATTCAATGAAGAACAAAGCTTAGAGCAGAGACAAAGGTTAAGAGAAAAGCAAGAGTGTATAAGACATTGGTTAAAGATAAGAGAGAGAGAATGTGACTGTACCATATTATGAAATATTTGTGGAACCATTAGGTAAATGAACATTTATAGGGCTAATTCTATGATAAGAACTAAACCAATTCAAGGAAGAACATATGTGATCATTAGCACCAGAATCAATGAGCCAATAATCAGATTTGGTGTTAACAGAACATGCTAGAATAGGAATGGAAATGAATACCTGAAGTCTCATTTGGTGGATGACCAAGATGAGTAGATATTGAAATTTGATTTTAGCTAGGTTGAGAAGATTGAGGCATTAAGTTGGATTGTTGTAGAAAGCTAATCAACTGAGTGTATTGTTCTTGAGTAATACCAACACTATGGTTATTAGAAGAACTGTCGGCCCATTAACGACTTGGTTCTCGGTCTCGACATTGCTAGCATTAACCTGTTTCTTTCCAAAAGAAGGAGGAAAACCATGCTTTCTGTAGCAAACATCAATAGTATGGCCTGTTCTATGGCAGTAGGTGCATACCCTACTATCTTTCTTAGGGAAACCAGCAGTTTTGCCACGATCATGATTATATCTAGAATCTGAGGTATTAGCAAGAGAAATGCTTTCTTCAGATGTGACATTGTCAACAGGTTTGGGCAATAAAGCTACAGAATTGCTCTCCTCTTGAATGACCATAGAGTAAATTCTGTTAATGCTAGGAAGAGGATCCATCAACAAAATTTGTGTTCTAACTACTGAAAATTTGTCATTCAAACCTATGACAAATTGAATCACTTGATCCTCAAGACGAGATTCACGAGCAGCGCGCATAGCAGCACATCTACATTGCTGAGGACATGTGCAAGATGGAATCGGACGATAGGAATTGAGTTCCTCCCATAAGCCTCGCATGGTAGTGAAGTAATCGAGAACAGACTGAGAACCCTGCTTGAGATTGTTAAGTTCCATGCAAAGATTAGACACACGAACTCTATCAACTGTAGCAAAGCGTTCCTTGAGATCATGCCAAGCATCAATGGCGTTTTCAAGAAACACGATCGTTTGAGAAATTGGAGTAGTAACGGAATTCAAGATCCAAGAATGAATGAGGTAGTTGCATCGTTCCCAAGCGGAACGATTGAGATCATCAATGGCAGGGATCGGAATTGAACCATCAATGAAAGCAAGTTTGTTCTTCGCACCAAGAGAAGGTTGCATAGATCGAGACCAAGCAAGGTAATTCGATCCATTCAACTGAGGAACAATATTGACCGAATGAGGACCTTCGCTAGGATGTATGTAGTAGATTGAATCGACATCAGTGTTGGTAACACGCGGCGGAACGCGAGGTAGCATGGTGGCGCAATTAAAGAAGAAGAAGAAGATAAAGGAAGAAGAAGATGAGTATCACAATGCGACTGATACCATATTAGCTATGGTAATACTCATCAAGAAAGAAGAAAGAATCATGAAGAGAATGAAGCAAAAGAATAACTACTTCATTGATTACTTGCATTACAGGAAAGTGGCTTATATAGTAACTAACATGTAACAACTTTCTAACTGCTTCACAAGCAAGTTAGTTACACTTATTTTCATTCTCTTGATTGGTTAATACTAACATAACAAATAAGAGAAAACAAATAAACCAACAAAAATTAAGTGACATGAAAAATAACCAAAGCATGTAAATCTCCCCCCCCTAAACTTGAACGAAAAACATTGTCCATAATGTTTTAGCGCAAGAATAGGAAGGGTAACTCACAAGAGGCCTCACTAAGGATGTGGAGCAAAATGCAACATCATGCGTTGTATCATTTCTCGCAGATTATCCAAAACCGTACCTTGTTGAACTTTCTCGCTTCTCATTTCTCGTAGTTCATTCTCAACCCAATCCCACCTATCTTGATTTGATGTAGATGTATCAGCTTTAGTGAAAGTAGGTTGGATGGGTGGTGCAATGTCATCCCTCATAGTCATACCTACATGGATGTTTGCAAAATTGGGGTCATCTTCCTCATCAGAGTCAACAAAAAGTCAACTTTTTGTTTTGAAGATATATTGAGCATGGAAACTCCAATTGAGATGAAACCAAAGAGGCTGGTTAGGGGACTCTTAGAGCTTTCTAAAAAGTCCAAGAACACTCAAAAATGTGGAAAATTGAGCAAGATACACCTTTCACAAGTTGGGAAATTTTGAAGAAGTGAACAAAGGGAGATGCTTCCAAAAATCAAAACTTTTGCAAATAGGCTTACTTTTTCTTCATCCAAACTTGTTCCTTATGCAATTAGGAATATCCAAGCCCAATGCCACGAATTTTTATTTTATTTTTCTATTTAATTTGGATTTTATTCATTTAAATACAAATTAAATTCAAAAATAAGGTATAAAATCAAAATTAATTGCAAATTTGATTTTTCTCTTCCTTGAGATCCAAGAAAACCAATAAAGCCAACAAATTTCGAAATTTGATTGGATTTGGAAAAGAAATTGAAATTGATCAAAAGAAAATTTGATTTTGTACAAAATCAAATATGTTTTACATTGATTGATGATGATTTCTTCCTCAAGCGCTCAATTCCATCAATATAAATACACAATGCACATGATTGAGAACGAAAAAATTGGCTTGAGGAACCTAACCTAATTCAAAAATCTGTGTTGCACAAGCTACTAGCGACTGGGTTTCTTTCGATTCAATTGATTCCAAGCATCAAAACACATTCCTTGATACCTCACAGATCGATCAGACCCTTACATTGCCCAAAACATCAAAATTGCAAGAACACGATTTCGGTTTGTCAAACTTTTCCAAAATCGAATTCTATTATTCATGCATTTTAACATGTTTTGTTGTTGTTTGTGATTAGAGCGAAGATTGCAAGCTTTACGGGCAATTTGATTGAGTTTCCATGGCTTAGAACAAGAATCACCATAGCTAGGGTTTCGGCCTCGATTTAGGGCTTCCTTAAATCGGTTAAATTGGACCAAAAGACCATTACCATTGTGTTTAGAATGTGATTTCCAATCGATTCATACCCTTGAATGTTATTTATATTATCTGTGCTTGATTTTGAGAATTGTAGGGGCTATAAGCGTCGCGGAGGCCGGCTATATTTTCAAATTTTAAAGCGAAGAAGATGAAGTTTGGCGCGGGGACGATGCAACCTGGAGATGACACTGGTTCTCAATCCACTCGCTCCGATTTCCAAACAGTAACGCGCGCTGGCTCAGTTGGTCAAGGCTTAGGTTTGTGAAAGCAAGGTCACCGGTTCGATTCTCACCAGGACCATTTGTTTTTCTTCTTTTTACAAACTAACATATTTCTTCTTATTTTCATTTTTTTTATTTAATATTTTGCATTCATTTTAATTTCTTTTCACATTTTTTTATCATGCATTAAAAAATACCAAAAAATATTTTCCTTTTTGCATTATTTCCAGAAAATGTTTATTTAATTTATAAAATTAAAAATATTATTTTTGCATGCATATTTAATTTAATTGTTAATTTATCATTTAAATCATATTTAATTGTCTTTTAATTATTAAATTATCTCCAAAAAATTCCAAAAAATTATTTTAGCATATTAATGTTATTTCCAGCATGAAATATTTTTCTCATTTAAAAATCATTATTTTTGCTAACATTTTTCTCTTGTTCGATTTCTTTGAATTTCCCGATTTCTCATCTTTTCACAGGTTATCCCGTCTCGGACGGTTTCTTTTTATCGTTTTCTTTTTTCCAATTATGTAATTGCTCATGGGATGTAATAGCTTAATTAGGGTTTTTATTTTCCTCACTTTTCAATTACGTATCTGCCCCAAAGCCATGTAATAGCGTAGGACATTTACTTTCCGCACTTTATACTTCCGCATTTTAATTTCCGCATCTTATAAACTGCTAGTAATTAGGCGTGTATGGCAAGGTAAAATTGGACATAGCTCACTCTTAACTTCAAGCTAATATATCTGAAATCAACACACTCTTTTCACACATGCACCCCTTAGGGTAATTCTCTCTTGTTGCCTTACGAATTCACATGGTCACGTCCCTCGAACGTAGAGGTATTCTAGCACCGTTGCCTTCAAAGCAAATCATCATAGTCCCTTCGATACAAAGATCATAAGACCCACGATGTCGCCTCCGAATACATGATCTTGACCCTCGATTGTCACCCTCGAAAATGATGATAGTCCTTGAATGTGCTAGGATACTTCCTACAAGTTGCTTTCGATTGACCATCGATGTCCCTTCAATGTCCCGCTTACATCCAGCGAATAGGGCTACCTACCAACTAATGGTATGGATAGCAATATTCTAAAGGAGCGTAAAACAACAAAGCGACCAATTACGAGTAAGTAATAAGACTTTTAGTTGCTTGCTCTATCAAAATACTTTTCACACAACACACTTTTGTCAAAGTTCAAACTCTTTTCAAAGCGAAACATTTAGAACACTTTGTATACATTCCTACATGAATCATTACAAAGTCAAAGCGAAATGCCTTTTCAAAACATTTTTTCAAACACACAGAAAGCACAATGTTGAAAATGATCTAAAGAGCAACTAAGAGCCGTAGATAACTACGGATGGAAAGGGTGTTAATACCTTCCATAACCTTCTCCCTCGAATCTAACGAAGGTCTTTGTCTGTACTTTTTACCTTCCCTTAATTGGATAAAAGAAAAGTCGGTGGCGACTCTTGCTATCCGCACATTTGCGATACAAAAACCCACAAAGTCAGTTCACCGTGTTACAATCATCATCCGTGAATAGGATGTTATGAGGACTTGTTTTCCTTATGCTTCCTATCTTACTAGTCCTTGAGGACTCGACATGATCTTTTCCCTATGTACATCTTTTTAGAGGCATTGTTGATTGCGAAAGAGTGAGAAACCATAGAATTTTTCTTTGGAGATTGGTGATTTCGAACCTGGAATAGTGTTCAGGGTGAGAAATTGGAATGGTTTTGTGAAGGGTGTTTATAGTTTTGAGTGGTTGTGTGGATAAAGGTGGAGGCTTTGAGTTTAGGTTTTAATGGAGTTTTTGGAGATTTTGAGAGAGTGAGGGGTTTAGGAAATGAAGAGAATGATAGTATTGGAGAGATAAAAATGGCTAAAGTGAGGTATAAAATCATATTTTTGTCTTAATGGTATTGATTAGGATTAATTGGAATGAGAGAGAAACGAGGGGTAGTGATGTGGAGAGAGGTGGTGATATGGAGAGAGGAATTTCAAAAAACAATTTGAAATTTTTTTGCTAAGACATGTTAGGACGCCCGTAACAGGTCACAAGTTTTTGTATGACAGGGCTGGATGGGGTCTGGGTGTTATTACGGGTCGTAATAGTTATTACGGTTACCTATACCAGCCCTCTGATTTTTCTATGCAAAGGTTTGTTTTCTTGGTTTTGGGTTGATTTTTTCGGGTACAATTTTCTGCACCAACCTTTTCTAAACTCTTTCAACAGTTCAAAGTGAGTTGCCTCCAATAAATTAGCTTGAAAAAATGTGGGTTGGCTCCAATAGCGGAACCAGGAAAAAATGCGGGTGGGCCACTAAAATAAACTATAATATTTAAATTAAATACAAAATTGTATTGCATATAAAATTTAAGTCGTAATAAGCACAAAGCTTATTACTGGACAAATAAACTACATACCTTAAAATAATACTCTACGTGTAGGTGTGACTTGAAATCATCAACAATAGAATTTGAACTAATACATGCATTAATTTCCCTTGCAATGTAAGAAGTCATGCTATATGCTAGAAACCGACCTTAATTCATCTTGTTTCTCAACTTAGTCTTGATAATTTTCATTTCCGAAAAAGATCTCTCAATTGTGGTAGTAGAAATTGGAAGAGTCGTGATAAGACGGAGTAGTCTATCATTCAAGAAGTAAATTGAATTCTTATTAGTTGCAAACAAACACGAACATTATTTTATAATAGTTGATAAATTATTCATATTTGCTGATTGACATGCATTAACAAGACATTTTTGAAGCTGAATTTGCAAAGTAATCTTTTCTTACTCATTGAAATCCATAGGATAATATTTTTCAACTAGAGTGTGAATAGTCTCAATGTCAAAAGTTTTATAACTACCCTTAGGATTCAAAGCACAACTTAGAGTTAAAAAATACATTTCTTGCTCATTAATCTACTAGTATTAAACTATTGTAATTGTGGATCAATATTAGCAAAAAATATTTCAACTTTAAAGTAATGTTCTAGTGTGACCTGATTCTCTACAAGATGAGAGAATTTGTATCTTGTTGTTAAATGAGTATCGTCAAGATTAGGAATCTCAATGTCATGTCTCACACAATAAGATGTCACATTAGCATACAACTTATCCCAACCATTTTCTCTCAGCTATTGAATCAGATTTTTTGTTGCACAACTAAAATCATAGCATTAACCACATCCTGAGATTGTTGTTGTAAAGCTTGATCAAGCACATATGTTATCCCCATGATTTCTTTCATAAAATGTGAGATCAATATAAAAAAAATCAAATTCCTTCAAGTAATTGTAACCATTATCACCATCCTCATGTGTATTATAATTTGCTCATTCCTTTGATAATGTTTTTAAAACACGACAATTTTCTTCATACATATTCATCCAGTTATAACTATAATTGAAATGTGATTCCAACGAGTAGTCCCATCTCATTTCAAAGTAACAATTTAATATTCACCTTTACGGGTAATGATCTCATCAATCTCTAACAATATTTTAATTTATTTTAACTGGGCTTCTTGTAACTCATCATGTCGCTTTGGTGAAGAACAAAAAACATTGACCATATAAGTTAGTTTTTCAAAGAATTTATTTATTGGTTTGATTTCTCTTGAAGCAGTAACTAAAGCAAGTTGAAACCAATGAGAAAAATAATGGACTTAGTATGCATAAGGACAATCCTTCATAAATAATACTTGTATATCATTTCATTCTCCTCTCATATTTCTTGCAGCATCATGCCCTTGGCCACAAAGGTTAAAAACATCAAGGTTATGTCAAGAAAGTATATCATAATATCACATATATTTTTCATAAGAGTTAAATTTGCCGTGTCACTCACATGTGCCGCATCAAAAACATGTTATTGTATTAAACCAAATTTATCAACAAATCTGAAAATAATAGCCATTTGTTCCTTGTTTGGCTCATCACGAGCTTCATCAACAAGGATACACAATTTGGAATCACTAATTTCTTCACGGATATGCTTTCTAACCATACTATCAATAATTTCCAAGAGCTCCTTTTGAATTTTATGTGAAGTATATTTTCCATTTTATGGAGCATTATCCAACACATCTTTTGCTACTTCATCATTATAAGATGCCAAGATTTTTAGCAACTCAAGAAAATTACTTTGGTTTTTTGACTCGCTAGATTAATCAGGGGCTCTAAAAGCACAAGCTTGAAGTGTTAACCAACTAAAAATGCCAATTGAAGCCTTGATACATAGTCGATTCTTATTTATTTTACTTGAGATTTTTTTTTGGAAAACATTCTCAATATGTGCCTATCTATTCAATAAGTCTTGATAAGCTTCCATTGTATTATTATGTGTCGAGCAAAGATCTTTCTCTATATGCTTAAGAAAATCACAATTCTTTTCACCTCTCAGTCTTTTCCAACCTCTAAAGCCTGAAGTAATAAAGGCATCAGATCCAAAATTTCCACTTGTTCCTTTGTTAAAAAGATAACATGGAAAGCAATATGTGACATCCTTTTAAGGTGAATATTCTATCCATGAATAAAAGATTTCAATCTAAGTTTCTTGAAACCGCCTTGGATGATCCTCTTTACCAGACAAAAGATATTCTTTTAAACATATTTAATATGAACCCCATTTCATATAAGCTCTATGTATTTGATCGACTTGATTTGGTGAATATTTCCATATTGGAGGATGTAACACCCCAATTTTAGTAATTAGTTATATATTAATTATTTATTTATTTGTTTGATTTTGTGATCAATTGATTTTATTTGAACTATTTGATGTATGTTATATGTGACGGGTTAGTCGGGGTGAGACCGTCGAACCGTTGAGTCATTGTTAAGAAATGATATCGGTTAGTGAAGGATTATTTTAATAGTGACAATTATAGAGAAATAGTGAAATAATGGTAATTGAGCCTAATATGTGAGAATGTGAAGAGTATGTGGAGGTTCTGATAGTAAGCCCATTAGTTTGGTTATTGGATTAGTATTATTTTGTTAAAGGTTTAATAAAAATAGAAAACAAAGGTTAGTAAAGAAAAGAGGAAGAAAAAAAAGGCTAACCTGGAGAAAAGGAAAAAAGGAGAAAGAGGAGAAGAGAAACCTAAGGAGGAACTCAAGAGTTCATCGAAAATCAAGGTAAAAAGGGGTTTTTACATCGTTATGAGAATTGTATAATGATATGTAATGGGTACTTGTATGCTTAGGATGAAAATCCCAATTTCTTAGGTTTTGAAATTTCTTAGATTTTAAAATCGCTAGGTTTTGATTGATTGTGTTGTGATGTTTTGGTTGATGAATACATGTTAGAGATGGGTTATAATGCTTTTTTTTACTAAATGGGTTATAATGCTTTAAATCATAGTAATTGGATGACAAGAATGTGTTTTGGGGGTTAAAATCGCACATGGAACATTGTTGTCATTGAAGGAATTTTTCTATAAATCACAGAGTTCGCTTAGCGAAGTTCCATGTGAGAAGAACTATTTTTATTTTCTTGAATTGATATGGGATTATGTATACTTATATTTTATGCTTATTTATACTTAATTTTGGGGAATTAAAATTACATGTTGGGATGTATTTTTGAAGGTCTATTTGATCAAACATGAAACTCTGTTCATACGTTTTATGTGTGTGTTTGTGGTTTGGTGTTGGATTATAATGATAGTTGTGTATTACTTGCTATGTGATGTGATGATGTTTTAGATCAGTGATACTATGAAAATAAATTGTATGTGGATAATTCATGAATGTGTACATGTATGTGCAAATGTGTGATCATTCAAGTGTGATGAATTGTTGAAGATATGCATGAATGTTAAGATTAAGGAATGGTCTTAATTGCATATAGTTGTTGAAATTTCACATGCATCATTGTTGTCAAGAGACAATACTTATTAGTTCTGAGGGAGCTAGT
The DNA here is from genome assembly GCA_021764765.1 of Vicia sativa. NCBI lineage: Eukaryota > Viridiplantae > Streptophyta > Magnoliopsida > Fabales > Fabaceae > Vicia > Vicia sativa. The sequence continues at coordinate 182,254,443 of CM038793.1, read as the reverse complement.
GACTTGTCCCAAACCTATAGTGGAGTTTGAAAGCTTAGGGAAAGAGTTTTTGTGTGTTATTGGTCTAGGGAACGGACCCGGTTTAAAGTAAAAATCGAATAAAAATAATAATAATTGATACCACATGCATGAGTGTTGCTTTTGAGTCTTGCATTGAGTCATATTGTTGCTACGTTCCAATATGAAGTTATGTGCATTATGTGAAGTTGATGTAATTATGAAACTGTGAATTTGTGATTGTATACTTGTGAGTAGTATGATCAATTAGGGGATGCCATGTTTATAAAGCATTGAAGTGTGAGAATATTTATCTTTATGCATGTATGTTATGCATTATATATTATTATATGATTTTCAATAATTATGTGAATTCTCGCCTTTTTATTGGAATGATATTTTATAACGACATCGCCTAGGTACGGGAGTTTGGAGTTGCTTCTAGCAATAGGGTAGCTGGAGGAGTTATCTTTATTTTATTTTAGCATTTTGTTTTGGGTCATCCTCTGATTTGTAACACTGAGGAACGTTTTAATTCATGTCTGAGAGATACATTTGTATACTCTATTAATTTGGTTATTCTTAATTGAATTATGTGATGAAGTGAATTTTAATGCCCAAGTTGTTCAATGAATGAAATCTTACGAGACTTCAATATTATAATCTTTTGAATGAAGTTGATTTTGCTGCTACATGCTTATATGAAAGTGTATGGAAATTATGAGTTTTTAATTAAGTGTTATTGAGCATGACAGATGTATGTGATTTTGAAATTATGTGTGACACCCTCTGTAACACCCCTTCTAATTTACCCGCGATTTATAAATATTAATAAGAGTTTTAAACACATATCAAGAGGCGTCACAATTTTAATAATTCAAAATATAGCCAAAACAGTTATCATGCTTTTCACTGAAGAACTCATTAAATAAAACCAACCAAAATGTTATATTTAAACAGCGGAATTATAACATAGAATCCGGAATACATCAAACCATAATTGTTCCAGGATATAAACCAAAACCATCATTTAAAATCCATAAAGAATTTTCAATAAAACGTTCCTCAGTGTTACAACTACCGGCAACAACGACGGATTAACTAAGGAACACAACTCTAGAAGCTGTCCTCACCGATTCCAAAGCAGCTAATCACTTCAAATCTGAAATCATCAAAGTAAGGGTGAGATTTCTATCCAATATAAAATGCATTATACGTTTTTAAATACAACGGAACAATTTAATACGTTAGTCCACTATCAATAACATAATCATAGTTCAGTCCACAAAACATTGCACACAATTCATTATGCAAATAAACAATCAATGGAAATTGCAACACTGGAAACCATCCTAGCATGTTACAATCCCATATGAAATGCAGACTCTATGCATGTGGTACCAAACGTAAACCAGGTTCATCCACTGTTCCATTACACTCGGAAAACAGCATCAATCCACGATTCACCCATAACCACTGGGTCAAGAATCCAGCCTCACTACCTCTGAATCCTGGTAAGTTTATTGGCTCTGCAAGTTTAATTCCGCACAATGGGAATAAACCATAAACAATGCTTATGCATGCACCATAAAAGCATGCAACATCAATTCAACGGAATATGATCACAACATAATTCCACATAAATGCCAATACCAATTTATCACATGATAACAACATAATCATGAAATAAATTATCACAACGCATAAATATGCCAAACGCTTACCCTTCAATTAGTAAGACTATCACCAGTATATACAATAACAACAACACATGATATCAATACAATCATGAATAAACAACAAGGAAAACAACACACAAGCATCAATCCTCGTTCAACCTGTCAGAACAATTTAAACCAATCTATCCACCATTCCTAAAACTAACATAGTTCACAAATCGGAAAAATGGCTCTTTTAAAAATAAAATCCATTAATTATAATTTTCTTCATTTTATAAAATAGAGTATTTAATTTAAGAAACAACGTCCAAAACGGCGACTAAAAACGGACTTACGGTTTGAAAGTAATGAATTTTTAAAGTTTAGAATTTTTCAAAAATAAATAGTGGAACCCGGTTCCTCCATATGGAGAACCGGTTCCTACGTTCAATAAGGCCATTTTTACTTACCAATACACTGGCAACCCGGGTTCTCCTACATGGGAACCGGTTCCCACGACCCCCAATGGCAGAAAACACTAGTTTTGACAGCAGAATATTTCCAACTTATTCCATAGCATTCCCATACAAATCCAAACATCAAAACACAATTTTTCATCCAACAAACACTAGTATTATACTATATGGCATAATTCATTTATTCCCAAACATTCCATAATATTACTACGGTTTCAAATTCCTATAATTCGACACATTTAGGGATAATCCTATAAAACCTAAACTATCCAATTTTCAAGATTCCTAACATACTAATCATCCAATTGCATCCCAAAACCCATAAGGCATAATAATCGAATGAAATCACCCCTTACCTCGCGATGATTCTTCGAATTCTCGGCGTTTGGCTTTTCCTCTTTCTCTTCTCTTCTCGATCTCACGTGGGATGACTTTTCAAATAACCTTCTTTTCCTTCTTTTCCTTTTTATCCTCCTTTTTATATTCCTTTATTTATTCCTTTTATTATTGCCAAATAATAGAAATAAATTAGTTATTATTTAGTAGAGCTTTTACTCACACACCTCCATTAAACTTTACACCCACCTTCCTTTTAATTAAATAATTAATTAATCCATTTAATCCAAAAAATATTATTAATTAAGCCTTTAATTAAATTAATAATTAAATTCCTAATTATTTAATACTTGAATTAATTTGGGGTGTCACAACTCTCCCCTACTAAAAAGAGTTTTCGTCCTCGAAAACATACCTTAGACGAAAAGTTCGGGATACGAGTCCTTCATCTGGCTCTCCAGCTCCCAAGTTACATTCCCTCCTGCTGGTCCTTCCCAAGCTACTCTCACCAATTCTATCTCTTTACCACGCAATTGCTTCACTTTCTGATCCTCAATCCTTGCAGGTAATGCTTCAACAGTCAAATTATATCCCACCTGTATATCATCTACCTGAATCTCATGAGACGGATCAGGAATGTACTTCTTCAACTGAGATACATGGAAGATATCGTGTAAATTCGCAAGTGACGGTGGTAAAGCAATCTGATAAGCAACTCTTCCAACCTTCTTGAAAATCTGATACGGACCAATAAAGCGCGGAGTCAACTCCTTTGACTTCAAGGCTCGACCAATACCAGTCATCGGAGTAACTCGCATAAATACATGATCTCCTTCACTAAACTCAAGATCTTTCCTCCTCTTATCATGATAACTTTTTTGACGACTCTGAGAAGCTCTCATCTTCTCCTGAATCATCTGGATCTTTTCTGAAGTCTGTTGGACAATCTCCGGTCCAATCACAGTGCTTTCTCCAGGTTCGTACCAATACAACGGTGTCCGACACCTCCTACCACACAATGCCTCAAACAGAGTCATACCAATACTCGAATGAAAACTGTTGTTGTAGGTAAACTCAATCAATGGTAGATAACCATCCCAAGCTCCACCTTTCTCCAACACACAAGCTCTCAACAAAACTTCCAACGATTGAATCGTCCTCTCCGTCTGACCATCTGTCTGTGGATGATAAGCGGAACTCAATCTCAACTTAGTACCCAAAGCTTCTTGCAGCCCCGTCCAACACTTAGACGTAAACCTCAGATCTCTATTTGACACAATACTAGAAGGAATACCATGCAAACTTACTATCTTCTCAACATACAATTCTGCCAACCTCTCCATCGGATAATCCATTCTTATCGGAATAAAGTGAGCAGATTTTGTTAACCGATCGACAATAACCCAAATAGAATCACAATTCTTCGCTGTCCTAGGAAAACCAAACACAAAATCCATAGAAATGCCATCCCATTTCCACTCTGGAACAAACAACGGTTTCATCAACCCTAACAGTTTCTGATGCTCAATCTTTGATTTCTGACAAACCAAACACGCATACACAAACTCGATAATTTCCTTTTTCATTCCAGGCCACCAAAACAATTTCTTCAAATCATTATACATTTTAGTAGCACCAGGATGAATACTCAACCCACTACGATGTCCTTCTTCCAAAATACTCTTTCTAATCTCTGCAATATCCGGAACACACACCCTATTACCAAATCTCATAATGTCATTCTCGTCAATTCGGAACTCACCTCCTTGACCTTGGTTGATCAATGTCAACTTGTCCACCAAGCCAACATCAGATTTTTGTCCATCTCGTATTTCTTCCAGAATACCACTAGTCAGCTTCAACATACCCAATTTTACACTATTCGGAGTAGTTTCACACACCAAACTCAAGTCTCTGAATTGCTTAACCAATTCCAATTCATGAACCATCAACATAGACATATGCAAGGACTTCCTGCTTAATGCATCTGCAACAACGTTTGCCTTACCAGGGTGGTAATTCAAACCAAAATCATAGTCCTTGAGAAATTCCAACCATCTCCTCTGCCTCATATTCAACTCTTTCTAATCAAAGAGATACTTCAGACTCCTATGATCACTAAACACCTCAAACCGTATACCATACAGATAATGCCTCCACAATTTCAAATAAATACTACTGCCGCCAATTCTAAATCATGAGTCGGATAATTCCTTTCAAGAATCTTCAACTGTCTTGAAGCATAAGCCACAACCTGCCTACCTTGCATTAAAACACCACCACGACTTATCAAGATACGGATGAAATATCCTGTTCATATACTGAAGCAACTCGATTTTCAAAAAATCATTTAAAATGAATTTTCAAAAATAACAATGAAATCGCCACCTAATTTTATTTGTTCTAGAAAGAACGGGAAAATATAGATAAAACCCACAAAAATCGGATAAGGCGGTCTACAAGACCAAAAAAAACATGGATTCGGGAGTCGGTTCTGCAAGAGGAAGGTATTAGCACCTCTTGCGTCCATCGTACTCGATGGGACCCATTTAGTTCGAATTATGTTTGTGTGTGTGTAATCGCTAATTTCTAAGTCATGCATAAGAAATAAGAAAAGGGGTTTGTTTATTATTATTTTGAGTTTGACACGGTTTCGAAACCGCGTGCCTACGTATTCCCTCGTGCAATGGGAAAGTCAAAACTTCGTAGTTCTGGTTGAAAATGTTTGAATTGGTTGTATTGATTTTAGTTGAAAATGTTTTTGATGACCGCGTATGAGCGGCAAAGGAATTTGAATGGATTGGATTGTTTAATTGTAGATGACAAGTACCAAAACGTTGGGATATCCTCTAACGATTCGATACTTGAGATTGGTGATTGAGGTCAACCGATCTTCTCTCATCCAAAATCTTTATTATGAAAGGAGTGAGGTGAAACAAAGTTCACTTTTATTAAGTGTTATGGAATAAAGTATTTAAGTCATTGGGTTACCCTCTAATGGCCCAAATACTTTACACTTTAATTAAATCGTTGGGCGAACCTCTAACAATTTAATTAAGTACCATAACACTATGTTTTTTTTTGTTTTGTAGAAAAACTGATTTAAAGAAAACAAATTCAATTAATTAATTTAATATGAAAGTGTTTTAAATGTTCAAGTGTATGGAATAAAGTATTTAAGTCATTGGGTTACCCTCTAATGGCCCAAATACTTTACATTTTAATTAAATCGTCGGGTTAACCTCTAACAATTTAATTAAATACCATAGCACTATTTTTTGTTTTAGAACATGGATTTGAAGTTTCTCAATTTATTGGGCTATCCTCTAATCAATTAGAAACTTCGATTTGTTTTAATCGTTGGGCTAACCTCTAACCATTAAAACAAATCTTATCCAAGTGTTCTTTTTCTTGTAGAAAATCGATTTAGAAAACAAATTCAATTAATTAATTTAATGTGAAAGTGTTTTAGGGGTTTGGTTGTGGATAGAATTCGATTAGGAAAAACAAGCGAGCCCATACAAAGTGGCTTTATGTATGCTCCTAAAAGTGGGACTAGCGTGACACTAGTATTCTAAACGACCGATTGGAACAATCGATCGGATAGTTGTCGCTGTAGAAAAGCCCAGGACCAAACTATAAATGTGTGCAAGTGTGCATTGTGTATGTTTATCTGCTTCTTGATGAGGAGCCCAAGAGGAGGCTATGTGTTCTAATATGATAAACGCTTGATTAAACGATAATTAGAACACACAAGGAAATAAATCCTAAGCTATTACAACCAAATCGAATTAGTTTGAATAATTAAATAGCTTCTATGCGTTGTGCAAGAGTTGAGCTTCGGGTAGTCTTCAAGATCAGACAAGGCTTGATGCATCGGATGGATACCAAAAGAAAGTTCCTACATCATTCAAGATACAAACAAAAACTATGCAAAGAATAGATATATTTGCGTTCAAATTCATTCGAAGGTTGAATTAAATTCCAAATTCGAAATCATAACACAAGAATAATAATCATAATGTAATTGAATTTATAAAATAAACCAAATAAAATATATGAATAAAAGTTGTACAATTGTATTTACAATATTAAATATAAAAATAAAAATACTATATAATTGTATTTACAATACTAAAAATACATAACTAAATATTATATTGAAGTAATAGAATAATTATAATAAAAAAAATGTAAATGGAGAAAAATATATATATTTTCCATGATGGAATGATGTTTGAACTACTCTTGAATGCCTTCACAAGTAACAAACATGTTAGTAGCATAGTGGGATAAAATCGAAATGAGATAAAATGGACTATGTACATGGATGGATGAATTTACAAATAAGAAACAAGAAAATAAACTAGTATTCAATGTACATATTAAAATTCAGCACTACATACATTGTTCCAATCACATTTAAACTCAAGTATACACAATGGTAAACATGCTTTTCCGATCATAGAAAACAAGGATCAAAAATTCAAATTGAAACATGAAAACTCGAATTCAAAGCAAACTCTATGCTCTTAAACATGATTCCGGGCAGCAACTATGCTATCTCACAAAACACTCTAAATATCGATCAAAGACCATATGAATTCAAAGGCAACTTGCATTATCAAACACTTACCAACCCGGGCAGCCGCTATGCATAAATTAGTACCATAAAGTTGACTCGGTTTTGGACAACAGACTAAGGAAACAATTAGCAATGTTCCAAACAACATTAAACCCGAAATATCCAAACAAATAGTAATATCTTTCTTGAATCTTGAGGATTCAACTTGAAGACATAATCAACAATACCAAATTAAACCCAAAATCACAATGTCGACAATAAGCTCATAACATCATGTCAATTTCCAATTCAATCATCATAAAGTTAATTCACTCAACCTCTTAACAAGAATCCTCGGTATGGTTCTGACATAAACGTTTAAGTTTCCAAATCAACATAAAACACAATAGTAACATCAAAACTCCAATGTTCAGGTTCATTTCAGCAGCACAATAACTTCTCATTTAAATACAACACTAATACCGACAATTTGAATAACAATACTAAAATGGGCGCAAATTAAAGAAAACTCAACATCACAAAGCATCCATATTGTCACACAGATCAACAAACCATTACAGTTATAACAACAAAGTTTATTGAAGTTTACCGAAACGTTGAAATCGGAGGCAGCGGTATTGGTGAATCACTAGTTGAATCGGAAAGTGCTTTGAATCTGCTCCAATTGCGGTAATGTTACAGGAAGAGTAAGGGATGACTCTTTGCCACGAACAATAACCTTATGCCGCCACAAACGTGAACCGTTCGATCGAAACTCAAATGCTGCTGCCACTCAAAGAAACTTGTAAAGAATAATAGATTCAATTTCTTCAACAGAATCACCAGAACTAGACAAAGGTATTATATATATAAAGATAAAGAAGCTGGCAGAAACGCATTTAGTGAAGAAACTTGCATATGACCAGAAACCCTAGTATCTTCAACAATGATAACTGTCATCCCTGAGTTCCATGTATACGTTGACCCTGTCTTTGAGCCAACCTGAGCAGCCGAAGCATTTGAGGCAGACCACTGATAAGGTGGAGAAGGTAAAGTAAACACCTGTGGCAGTTCGGAAATGGTAGGAAGTGGTTCGGCGAGAGAGACGGCTGACGGAAGTGAGGGGTTGGAATCGCGGAGGTTGAGAGAGCACGGCTGGGAGAGTAAGGCGACGGTGGGTATGCTGAAGGAGACTGCTGTTGTTTGGAAGTAAGGAGGGTTGGCCGGAGTTGCGAGAGGATGAGCTTACGGTGGAATGGTTGTCAGAACAGAGGGTTTACGGCGGATGGTGATGATGAGTAACGAAAACAAGGAGTATGTTATGGGTGAGACGGAAGGCAGTGTTGAACGAAGGGGAAATGGAGGGTGAGCACGATTCAGTGAAGGGTGCTGGGTGTTGAATGAAGAGGAATGGTGGGTAGAGAATGGGTGTTTCGGTGGTTATGTGAGGTTTGAGAGATGGAGATGGCGGATAGAGAATGGGTGGCTGAAAGTTGAGGGAGCTGTTACGGTTTGGACATTGAAGAGGGGTGGTGACACGGGAAGTGTTGTGAAGTGAAAAGGAGGTTGTTTGGCTCAGCGAGAGAGAGATATCGAGGGGGTATGCTGGTTGTGGTTTGAGAGGGAGTACGTGAGGGAGAGACGGATGGGGTTGAGTGTTAGGCCGTTTTACAGTGAGTGAGATAGGATGATGAATGGAGGGTATGACAGTGACGGTGAAGGGTTTGAATCGTGAAGGAAGGAGGAGACAGGTGGGAGTGAACAGTGGATGCTGTTGTTTTGAAGGAGAAAGAAAATATATTTCCTTTTTCTCGATCTGCTGCGCCTCTCTTTCCGTTTTTCCTCCTTCCAATTTTTGGCCTCCTTTCAATAGTAATATAACACATATATATACCCAATAAATTAGGGTTTTCAATTTTTTGATAATGTCTAAAATGCCCCTTTATAAAATGGGCCTAAAAATTGGGTCTAGTAAAAATTTACAAGCCCGAAAATATTTTTTGTTTGATTTTTAGAGATAAAAATTGGACATCTAAAATTGTCAAAAATGATATAAATTTGGACAATAAATTATCCGAAAAATTAAAATAAACATATTAAAATAAATTACAGGTATCAAACATTAAAGAAAAATTATCGAAATATTTAAAATTGAAATAAAGCGATAATAAAAAAAATACCTGATTTTAAAACACTTACGGTTAAAAACAAAATTTCGGAATGTATCGAAAAATTAGAGAGATCACATTTTCATGATCTACGCAACACGTAGATTCATAAAGCAGTGAGTAAAAGGCAAAAGTTTGAAATATTTTCCCGCTAATTTTCCGCACAGTATCGAATCGCTTTTAACGGTTTGTCTATAAAACCGAAATATCAATATTACCGACATATACATAACTTAATACGATGCAATAAGCAAGTAAAGAGATAAAAATGGATGAAGTGGAATAACGGGTATTTCACAACTACAAAACGATGCAAATATCGATTTAAACTGACTTTTGGTCAGTTTAAATACGACGAAATGATGCATATGCAGTGAATGAATGACTGTTTAATGTCAATGGTCTAATGGACGCTTATGCAGATGAATGTGAAGCCTAAACCAGGTAAAATTAATATAGGAGGGCAAATTTTGGGGTGCAACATATACTCCATGAAAACACCATGTGCATTAGTAACTCCAAACGGCATAGCAGATTACTCATAATGTCCATACCTCGTTCTAAATGCAGTTTTCTGAATATCCTCCATCTTCACACGAATCTGATGATATCTCGATCTCAAATCAATCTTACTGAATACACAAGCTCCAACCAGTTGATCCATCAAATCATCAATCCTCGGCAATGGATACCAATTCTTGATTGTAACTTTGTTCAAATGTCGGTAATCAACACACAGTCTCCTCGAACCCTCTTTCTTCTTAAGCAACAACACAGGAGCACCCCACGGCGAAACACTAGAACGAATAAACTTCTTCTCAAGTAATTCCTCCAACTGCTTCTTCAATTCAGATAATTCAGATGTTGACATGCGATAAGACGCCATCGACACCGGACTAGCTCCAGGAATCAAATCTAGAGTAAATTCCACTTCTCTCTCAGGTGGCAACTGTAATACGGTGAACTGACTTTGAGATTTTTGTATCGCAAATGTGCGGATAGCAAGAGTCGCCACCGACTTTTCTTTTATCCAATTAAGAGAAGGTAAAAAGTACAGAAAAAGACCTTCGTTAGATTCTGAGTAAGGGAGAAGGTTACGAAAAGGGAAGGTATTAGCACCCCTTTTCATCCGTAGTTATCTACGGGCTCTTAGTTGCTCTTAGATCACTTTAAAATTATGATTTATGTGTTTTTGACAAAAAAGGTTTTGAAAAGGCATTTCGCTTTAACTTTGTAATGATTCATGTAGGAATGTATACAAAGTGTTTGGAAACGTTTCGTTTTGAAAAGAGTTTGAACTTTGACAAAAAGTGTGAGGTGTGAAAAGTATTTTGATAGAGCAAGCAACTAAAAGTCTTATTACCTACTTAGAATGGTCGTTTTCGTGTTATTTTACGTTCCTTTAGAATAGCGCTATCCATACCATTAGTTGGTAGGTAACCCCATTCGTTGGATGTAGGAGGGACGTTCGAAGGGACATCAGATGGTCATAGAAGGCAACTTGTAGGAAGTATCCTAGCACATTCGAAGGGACTATCATCATTTTCTGTAGGGGACAATCGAGGGTCAAGATCATGTATTCGTAGGCAACATCGTGGGTCTATGATCTTTGTATCGAAGGGACTATGATGATTTGTTTGGAAGGCAATGGTGCTAGAATACCTCTACGTTCGAGGGACTTGACCATTTGTATTCGTAAGGCAACGAGAGAGAATTACCCTAAGGCGTGTATGTGCGAAAGAGTGTGTCCAATTCAGTTATATGTTATCTTGAAATTATGAGTGATCTATGTCCAATTTTATCTTGCCATACACGCCTAGTTACTAGCAGTTTATAGGGTGCAGAAAGTAAATTGCGGAAATGTAAAGTGCGGAAAGTAAATGTCCTACGCTATTACATGGCTTTGGGGCAGATACATAATATGAGTGCGGAAAATAAAAGCCCTAATTAAACTATTACATCCCATAGGCAGTTTCATAATTGAAAAAGAAAAGCAGGAAAAATCGTCCGAAACTTTACAACCTGTGAACAGATACATAATCGGAAATCGGAAGAAAATTGCATAAGAGGAAAATGTTAGTAAAAAGCATTATTTTTGAATGGAGAAAAAGATTTTATGTTAGTAATGACATTAATATGATAAGATAAATTTTTGGTAATTTTCTGAATTGATTTGATAATTTAAAAACAATTAAAAGTCAAATTAATGATTAATTAGAAATTAAATAAAATATGCATGCAAAGATAATAATTTTTATATTAAAAATTAAATAAGCATTTTTCTGATGATTATGCAAAAAATAAATATTTTTGGTGTTTTTTAGATGCATGATAAAAAATATTAGAGATAAATTAAATTAACATGAAAATATTAAAGAAAATTAGAAAATAGGAAAAAATATAAGTGAGTTTTCAAACTTGTAAAAATAATTGCCATGGCTGGGAATCGAACCGGTGACCCTTGCTTCACAACGCGCTGCCATGACCAACTGAGCTAGAGCGTCCACGTGTTTAGAAAATGAAACGAATACGTTTTAAGCAAAAACGCTCCCTGGGAATTCAAATCACGCGCGAAGAACATCTTCTTCTTCGTTTGAATTTCTGGAAACTTAGCGTCGGCTAAGTTCGACGCTATGGCCCCTGCATAATTCAAAAACTCCATACAAGCAATATAAATGGATTGTGAGTACATGAATCGATTGCAAATTGAATTCTAAACACACTGGTGGCATTCATTTGGTCCAATTTTTCCGTTTTAGAGAAACCCTAAATTGGTTCAGAAAACCCTAGCCATGGTATATTTCAATTCAAGCCATGAAAATGCAATTGGATTGTCCAGAAAGCTTGCAAACTTCAAACTAAACACAATGCAAACATCAAAACACGTTAAAAATGGATGAATGATAGAAATCGGAATTTGAAAAAGTATGAACAAACCAAATCATGTTTTCTCAATTCTTGATGTTTTTGAGGTTTGTAAAGGTCTGGATCGATTCTAAAGACACCAAGGAACGTGATAGAATACTCAAAATCGATTGAAACAAGCTGGAACCAAGGCTGCAAGTAGCTTGTGAAGCACGGTTTTTTTGACTTAGGTTAGGGTTCCTCCAAGCAATGTTTCCGTTCTTGTTCATGTGGTATGCATTGTATATTTATAGTAGATGGATTTTGGGCTGATTTGAGGAACAAATAATGATCAATCAATGCAAAAATTATTTGATTTTGTACAAAATAAAATCTTCCTTATTTGATCCAATTTCTTGCCAAATCAATGCAAATTTCAAAATTTGCCAGCTTGTGTGAGTTACTTGGATCTCAAGAATGAGAGAAAAATCAACTTTGCATTTAATTTTGATTTATACCTTATTTTTTAATTTAATTTTTTTAAATGAATAAAATCCAAATTAAATAGAAAAATAAAGACAAAATTCGTGGCATTGGGCTTGAAGGTTCCAAATAAGATAAGGAACAAGTTTAAACCAAGAAAAACTAGGCCCATTTGAAAAAATTTGGATTTTTACAAGTATTTCTCTTTGTGCACTTCTTCAAAAATGCCCAACTTGTACAAGGTGTATTTTGCTCAATTTTTCACATTTTTTAGTGTTCTTGGACTTTTTAGAAAGCTCCAGGTGTCCTCTAAACAACCTCTTTGGTTTCATCTCAATTGGAGTTTCCATGCTCAATAAACTTCAAAACAAAAAGTTGACTATTTGTTGACTTTGAAAAGGACCTGTAATGTTTTGATCCATACCTTCCAAATGAAGCATTTTTTGAACATTCTTGTGAGACATGAAGTTGTAGAGAATTGAATTTCCTTCAAAATGAGAGGTGGTGGAAAAATTTCTGAGAAAGTATGAAAAAGTTATGCTCAGTCAAAGTTTAGTTGACTTTTCACTAGAAAACCCTAATTTGGAAAGTTTGACTTTTGTGCAAATCTTGAGTTTTCTTGATGAATCATGATCAACCCTTGATCAAATGATGAATGTGACTTCAAAATGAGGATGTTGACCAAAAATCAGGAAGTTTGACTGTATGTTGACCACAATTGACTTTTTATCCAATATAACTGATTTTCAACCATCTGAGCAATTGTCTAAGGAAATTTGACTTGTGAGGCTTGAAACTTGACATGGAGAATCTTTGAAGCATATGAGGAAGCATGATGACCATTGGAGATGTTGGAAGTCCATCTGGATCTGAGGATAGCCAAACCCTAGTTTGGGTTGATTGTCTAGGAGAGGGTTTGTCTGATCACCCCTTGAGGAATCCTTGAGTATGGATGTATGGGATTTCTTGAGGAATAGGAGGGAAAATTTTGGGGTATGACATCAACTCACTAACATCTTCCGGAAACACTTCTGGAAATTCATTCACCATTTCCAAACTACCAAGTTTACAAAAATCGGGAATTCGACTCTTTTAAAAAAAATAGATTCCATAAACTGATATTTTCTTTATCTTATGAGATAGTATTTTTAATTTAAGAAATACTGCCGAAAACGGCACTCGAATCGGAGTTACGGTTTGGAAAATATGAATTTCAAAGTTTTAAGCATTTTGAATTTTAACATAGTGGTAACCGGTTCCTCCCAGGGAGAACCCTGTTCCCACATTCCTCAAAAACACGCCCTCTGGATTTTACTATGGGGAACTCGGTTCCTCCATACTGGAAATCGGTTCCCACCAAGATTATTGGTTTTCCTTGCAAATTTTGAACCGGGGACCCGGTTCCTCCCCAGTGAAACACCCGGCCGAAAATCAATGGATATAACTGTATATCAATGAAGTCGCCATCGAACGTTTTTTATCCCGCCAAGAGGGAAAAGTAAACATCGAGTAAACCTGAAACGAAGAAATCACGGTCTTGAGACCGAGATCGGTAAGGAAGTCATTACGAGGGAAGGATTAGCACCCACGCCCGTAGTACTCTACGGTATCCGCTTTTACTTTCTATCTAATGGGTGTAGAGGTCTATCTATATCTGTATATGGTATAAAGGTATGCATATGTAAAAGGAAAAGAAAAGAAGAAAAAGAAAACACGGGGAAAAGAAGGAAATATTTACAAAGGTTGCTCGATCTAGCCCCGCGACAGGATGCCTACGTATTCCCTCGTGCAATGGGAAAGTCAGAGCGTCGTAGTTCGGCTCACTTGTTTTGGTTGGTTTGTGTTTTTTAATTAGCAAACGAAACACCAAACGATGACGAAACACCTCCATGATGACGAAACATCAGCTAAAGACGGGATGACAAAACATCAACAAACGAGATGACGAGGCATCAAAGGATGAGATGGCGAAACATCAGCAACAGGACGGCGAAGCATCCACAACAAACAGGATGACGAAACATCCTAGACTAATTGGTTTGTATCTTTTACTTTTGAAAAAGTTTCAGATTATTAGAGTATTTTAATGCACTTGTCAAAAACAAGCTTAATTTTAAGGATGCAAAAAAGGATAAAGGTAAAATGGCTAAGGGAAACTAACCTATTTCTAAATCCTAATGTTATCATGCAAAGTTGATCCTAGGTTAAGGGTATAAACAAAGGGAAGATCTACCTAAAGTTATCATGCACGGATGCCTCACTTAATGTCTAAACTCAAAAACTAACTTAATCGAGCAAAACCTAAGGGGAATCTATAAAATCAATCATCTTGGTTGGGAAACCAAGTGAGAAGAGGGGAAGAATCAAGTAAAGTGCTTTGGCAAAAGCACACAAACCAAGCACTAACAAGTGCTAAAAAAGAAAGAAGAAGATGAAAAAAGAAAATGCAATGAAATTCAAATGAATTATGCTCATGCAAAGTGTCATGTGAGGTGAGGTCAGTAGACACAACATTCATTTACAAATTTATACAAAACTTTAGCAAACATCAAACATCATTATAAACACCCACGAACAAGTTAATTCACAAACTAGGTCGAAACTAATCCTAAAAGCATGCAAAAAGCTAACTGTGCGAAGCGTTAGACTTAGATGAAGTTAATAGACAATTAAATAATAAAAACACATACAAGTCAGTAGCTAATCATGTTAATGCTCATTTACATCATGCAAAATAACCCACAAAGATTTAAGAACCAAAATCTATCAAAAGCGTGCAAACGTGCAACAAACGTGTGTGGTGAAATGCATCTAGGTGTGTGAAGTTTATGGCATGAGAAGAAGGTGACAAGATGAAGAGGTTACAGTACCAATATCATGAAAATGAATTAATAATCAAACCATAAAAGAAATGCCATGAATATGTAATTACAACATGGATGCAAAAACTAGTTGGGATGCTTAACCTAGAATGCAACTAAAGATGAAATGATGCATGGTTGATGCATGAATGCATGAAGTGGAAACTAATGGCATACAAACATGGGAATGGCAGTAGCTAGCATGGCAAGAATGCATGATTATCATATACATATTCATTATTTACAATGCACAAACAAAACAACTAGAAAAAAAGCTTAAACATGCATCTAATGGTGTGTGGTGAAGGTGCTTAGATGAATGTGTCCTAACATATTTGTGTCAAGTGTTGTGGACAAATGAGATGAATGATGAGGATATAAACATGATGCTCAAATGAACACAAAGCAATTATCAAATGTCATGCTCTATCATTACTCATAATGCAAAAATTAGTAGTGGAAAGGAGTGGTTCTAAACCCTAGAATCAAATGTTAGATGAACAAGCAAATGAATGAGCCAATCATGATGAAGAGATGGGTCAAGAATACAATGCTACATGTTAGGTCAGTATCTAAAGACCTATATGAACTACAAACAATATCAATTCAAACCAAGTGGAAGACACACACATACAAGTTAGAAACTTCTAAACTAGTTAAGCAAAAAACACTTAAGAAAGATTTAAACAAGGTAGTCTTAATTGGGAAATTAAAACCATGTGTGACTTGTGTCATAAGTTTAACTCAAGATATGGTTCATGAGCAACCAAATCTAGAAGATAAAGCTTCCATACACAAACAAATCACCTATTTAATGAACAAAATCATCTAAAACAAAATACCACCCATGATCAAATACCATTGATCAAGATTTGTAGGAAGGGAAAAATGTCTTGTATGTCATGGGGTGATGATAGAACCCTCACAATATGTTTGTCATGATCTTGAGGTAATGTCCATTGGGAAGACATGCCTCAAATATCAAGAACATGTAATCCCTCAAGGTATGTTCCAATCAACAATAGAAAAAGAAGAAGAAAGAAAATCTAGCTCTTTTAGGTCATCATGATGACATTACAAGTGACTGCAAGCCAATGAATCAAAGAGAATGGGGTTACTAGTTAAGTAATGTACAAGGTCATAAGTAAAACTCAAAGATCCAATTGGAATTGGATGGCTAGAACCATGCATGATGCATATAATACAAGATGAGTAGTAAAACTACAAATAAAAGTTGACAACATTCTAACTAGCAAGAGTTGCATGTTCTTGAGCATATTAGGGGCTTAAATGAATCAACCATACTAGAATCAAGGCCCTAAATGTGCTATGAGAATGTAGCAAGGGAGTGAGAGGTAAGTCCTTAAAGAATTGCATGAATGCATTCCTCACTTTACAATCTATGCACAAGGAAACAATCAATGATATGAAAATCAAACTTCTAAATGAAGATCAAGGTGATCCTTTGAGGTCAAGTGTCTCTCAAGTCTTAAAATACTATCCTTGAGATTATCATTCCCCCTAAACATCAATTAGAAACACAGACTATGCAAGGGAGGGGTCTAAGAATCAAAACATTAGCTAAAGAAAGTCTCAAGAACCAAAGAAGAATTTGTGCTCAAGGTATACACTTAATGACCAACATGGGATATTCAATGAATGAAAACATGTCACATATTACTTAGAGCACTCAAATGATCATCACACACCCAAAGGTTAGCCTTAAATTATGTCCACAAGCTTCATAATTGAAGTTGGATCCCAATTACACTAGGCAAAGGTATGTTCACTTTTAAAATTCCATAAGAATAGGAAAATGAAAGATAAAATTCAAATAAAAATGAAATAAGGGGTTCAAATCCCTTACAAGTCAGGGACATATCCTTGCCCAAGTTGAAAAGTCATGGAAAGGTCAAAACAAATTTCAAATAGTCAATGCTATGGATATTCATGCTCATATGACCAAATAATAAGAAAAAAATGGTATAAAATTCAAAAGTCAGAAATAAAAACCTATAAAAATTGAAAACAATGACTCAACACCCTAAACATGATAAAAAAATATTTTTTGGCATTTTTTATTTTAAGGGAAATGATAAAACAAATAAAAATGCAAAAATGAATTATGCAAACCATGTATTTAATGCAAAATTTGATTTAATCATGCAAGAATGAAAAAATAGTAAAACAAAAATAAAAAAATGCATGAAGTATGATTTAAATGAGCTGGAGTATTTTTTATTCATTTTTTAAATGCATGAAAATATTTTTACATGATTTAAATATGCATGAAATTGCAATATAATGCATGAAATGGTTAAAAAATAGAAACAATGCAAGAATTATGCCATAAAATTCAGAAATGCATGAGATATGATCTAAATGGACCATGATATTTTTTGTTCATTTTTAAAATGCATGGAAGTATTTAAAAATGATTTAAATATGCATGAAATGCATTAAAATGCATAAAATGATTAAAAAATAGAAAAAATGTAAAAATTCTGAAATAAAATTCATAAATGCATGAGATATGATCTAAAGGGACCATATTTTTTGTTCATTTTTAAAATGCATGGAAGTATTTAAAAATAATTTAAATGTGCATGAGATGCATTAAAATACATAAAATGATTAAAAAATAGAAAAAATACAAACATTCTGAAATAAAATTCATAAATGTATTGGATGTGATCTAAATGGACCATTATATTTTTTGTTTATTTTTAAAATGCATGGAAGTATTTAAAAATGATTTAAATATGCATGAAATGCAATATAATGCATGAATTTATTTAATTATGAAAAAATTAAAAAATAATCAAATAAAAGCCATGGTCTCATCATAAACCAATCAAAGATCTCATAAACAATTTTGTGGAATTTTTTATCATGGAAAAGTATTTTTTTCAAGAATTTACAAGAAAATTAGACAAAAGTTAATTAAATCAAAATTAGTTAATCTCCGAATTTATTT
The DNA here is from genome assembly GCA_021764765.1 of Vicia sativa. Lineage (NCBI taxonomy): Eukaryota > Viridiplantae > Streptophyta > Magnoliopsida > Fabales > Fabaceae > Vicia > Vicia sativa. Next base: position 182,236,079 of record CM038793.1, on the reverse strand, counting down.
GACCAATCAAAACATTTTTAAAAATTCCAGAAAAATTCCACAAAATATTAGATACTTAAAAGGACCTATGATAAGTTTTTTATAATTTTTGAAAATAATTTGGACCTAAAATAAAATCAGATGAAAGAAATAAATAAAAATGCATGAAAATTCAAATGGACAAATTAGGAAGTGACACCTCACTTCATCCCTAACCTCCAGCAACACCCCCTAACATTAATTTCGTGCAGCCCAGCCCCCCAACTTCCAGACCTCATATCTCTCTCAATTCTCAACCAAAATTCGTGGTTCAAAGCTCATTTTAAAAATCTCATGGCAAGGAACATCATGCAAGTCGTAAAACATCAAATGATTCATCACACACTGAGAAATCTGAGCACGAAAATCACAAAAATCATCCTAAATACGGATTTTCAGAACTTTATGCTATGCATTGTACTTCAAAAATAGTTGAAATTATACATCAAACCTAATGTTTGGCCACCTAACCACGCATACAAATCATCCATTTCATTAAACACAAGCTAGACTTTCAGATTTGAGATTGAAAACATACCTCTTGATTTGGAAAATAAATCCAAATATGCCTCTGGATTTGAAGAGGAAACACTTGAATCTTGCTCTCAGATCTTCAATGGAGTGATAATGATCAAGAAAATCAACTTCAAATGCAGTTTGTAGCAACTTCAAAGTTTGTGAAATTTGGAAAAATAGAGAGTTTTTTTTTTTATCTAGAAACGAGAGAGAGAGAGAGAGAGTCTGAATGCACTTGGGGATGCTTCCAATTTATATTGTGTGCAAAATCATGAGGGTAGCTTGGTCTTTGCTTCCAAAAATCCGTTATGGCAAAAATCTCATAAAAATGGCATCTTTCATGTAGCTTGCGTTTTGCTCTTGTTTATGCTTTCTTTCTTGCATTTTGATGAGCTGGAAAATGAGTGGAAGCTTGGCTCACGTGATAGAATCCTCAAGCTTGCTAAAAAGATACAAAAAACCAAAATGTGCATGAAAGGAATATGAGCAAAAAATGCTCAAAATGCTTGGCTTTTTAAGGCAAAAATCGTACTGGCAATGCTTGCTTCGAGTCCTGGCATTGTGTATTGAACAAACTTGCACAAACAAATCATAAAATACACAAAATCAAACTACCCAAAAAATCAGTTTTATACCATCTTTTCTCCATCGAATTTCTCACAAATGGCTTGGGCATTCTTTTGCCTCTTGATACATATCAAAAGTTCATAGCATGAAGATCAAAACAAGCTTTGGTTCACTCAAAATGGATAAAAAATGAGTGAGATATGACCAAGACAAGTTTAGAAAAAACAAGTCATGCACTGAAAATTCTGGGCACACATGGGCCTGCATGGCGTGCATGGTAAACAGCTTCATGACCTCAACTTGTGAGCCTTGTAACTTGCTCAATTTTGAACCAAATGATGTGATTCAAAGTTCCATTTAAAGCTCTCATGGCATATTTCAAAATGCACGAAGTGGTTTTCAAAAATTACATCTAAATCAAAATATATAAGCCTCAACATTATGCCCATCACCTGTTTGTGAAAATTACTCAAAGAAAATGCCCAGAAAATGCTTGCTTGCCCAGCCTTGGTCAAATCTTGTGCACAAAGCTTCTAACTCAAATATCTCCCAAATAGTGCATTTTTGAGAAATTTTACACATTGGCAATCTTGTAGGATTTTTTCCAAGCTTTCCAGAAATGTATGGTATGCAACCATTGGATAACAATTGAGAAAGTTATGATGTGTCAAAGTTCCATAGGGTGGACACTTAGAAAAAACTTCAAAATTCCAATTTCTTCAAAAACAAGTTAACTCCAATTTCTTCAATTTCTTTGATTCAATGGTGAATTTGGTCATGAAAAATGAAAATATGATCTTTGAATTGATGGTTGACTAAAATTCCACTTGGTCAACTCCTGACTTTGACTGATTTTGACCAAAATGACCATTTTGCCCCTTGTGATCAATTAACTTGCTTCCACTCCAAATTGAGCCTCAATATTTCAACCATAGATGTCCATCAACATATAGAAACAAGTGAAATCAAGTTTGAATGAAGAACCTGAAGAAATCCTGATTTTACTCAAAACCCTAATTTTGCTCCATGTGATAAGAGGTGACCAATCAAGCTTCAAAACCTCAAATCTTTTGAATGTAATGGGCAATTCTCTGAACCAAGATAACTTCAATGATGATAAGAAGATAATACTCCAATAAAATGACTCATCCAAGCTTCAAACTCCACAGAGGACCAAAACCCTAATTTCATCAGATGAGTGCCACAAATGAATTTCTCACCAATTCTCTTCAAAACTTCAATTCCTATGGGATCAATGAGACAAATGGAATATCTTGAGACACAATACATCATGGTGACTTGAAAGATCCACAGATATGGAAACTTGAGATTCCCTCAGAAGGGCATGCTAACACAATCAACCTCCTTTGCTTGGGGAGACTTGAGAACCCAAAGAGCTTGGATCCTATCATGAGATATGAATGCAATGCAATATGATGTTTTATGATGAAACATAAGCCTAAATCAAGAGGGTCAATTTTGGGGTGCAACACCCAGGAGTAACCGTTTCCCAACAACCCAAAATTCTACCTCCCTGGTTTTTGTACCAGGAACCCGGTTCCTCCCACTTGGGAACCGGTTCCTACGACCTGCAGTACCAAAAATCCCAATTTTTTACAGCAGCTTGTAATCCAACTCAATCCATTTCTAAACCACTCAATCGGAGCAACATCCCAACCATTCTTCACCACCGGAAATTCATCACTCTTAGCTTTTCCTTTCACTTCCGTTGAAGAATACAACATAACCACCACAGCACCATCATTAACAGTTGTGCAACTCTGATCATCCATCTTAATTCATTGTTCTTATTAGAGTCTTCGTTAACTCATATGGTGCACAAGCTTCTACCAAACTTCATTCATATTCATTGTAACAACCCTTCTAATTAACCCTGAATTAAACGACATAATTAAAATCAGAGAAACAAAATTGCACAGAAGGAGTGTCACAACATAATATCAACATAATCAAGAAAAACGGACATGACATATTCGTCACTCTAATCATTTAAACACATAATATATTCATGACATATACTTTCTTTTTCGTGCAAACGTAACGGAATCATAATAGTATTATCTTCTCCAAGGAGGAATCAAAATATAATATGCAAGGCATTAAGCCATATGGTTCATACACCATCCATGTTATCAATTCATAATATACATACATCAACATATAATCAAAACAATGGATTATATACAAGTATAATCCATATACAAAAAATATGAGTTCGAATGCGGACACTAAACCCCCAGTGTTACAATCAGAGCATCGACTCAATCAAAAAAAAGAAGTAACGGACTACAAGCCTAAGTCGTCCGCTAACCCGTGCGCCTCGCACTACCGTCCTTGGTACCTGAACAATGCCGAAGCAAGAATTTTCCAACAGAAGGGTAAGAATTCCAACAAACATAAAGTATGTAATTTAAAGCAAATGAAAGGCATTAAATAAAGGAATCTTACTCTTTTTCCAACTCTTGCATAAACCACATAATATATTCATTTAATCTAAATCACGTATTCAACAACTCAAAGAAATCAAACACAATCAATTTCAATTATCAATTAGCAAACAAGGCATAATATTCAACAAAACATAAACTCACTAAAGTGTGTACATGCGACTCGACACAATGACACAACTTATGCATGTGGTACCAATCATCTATTATCCTTCGGATTTACCGATTGTCTATCCCTCAGACGGATAATCACAAAGCCCATTCCCTAAGCTTTCAAACCCCCACTCTGAGTTTGGAACGAGCCACTAGCCTCCACGAGACTAACAGACATCGCCTCTTGACACGACTTATGATGCGGTGTGCAATTCAACAACAACAACATGCAAATCAAGACATCCCTCTATCTCAATTACAAGCATACATCACCATAATTCAACCCTATGAATTAATCTCACAACATTGCACAACAAACATCATTTATTTCATTTCAACAATTATCACACAACACCAAAATATTTATAAACCAAAACACATCATTTTCGGAATCGGCAATTAACCAAATATCTCGAATAATATTAAATCAACATTTTTTCCTATCATATAATCTCACGTTTCAACAACTAAAATTCGAATTTACGCCGACTCGGCGACCACAAAGAATACTCTCGAAACAACATAATCGGCTTTACAATATTTTAATTAAACATAATTATTCGATCCTAAACTCCATTTCCGGTCACCATCGTAAAGTGCCGCATTTTCGACAAACCGACATCACCACATTAATCTACACCTCCAACTTAGCTACTACCTAAATTTTCATCCAATTCCGGGTAACTAATTATACCGCTTAATTCGGCTAATCGGACCGAATGGTACTATTTTCACTTACTCCTAAGTTAAGCAACTCATCTACAATTTAATTCATCTCCGGTCGTACTCAAAATATTAAGTTTTACCAATTAATCGTAACCGATTATATTAATTAATCATATTATGAATTATAATATATGAATATATTATTAATTATAATATATATATTTTGAAAAACAAAATAAATGTTATTACTACATTCCATTTCTAATCCATTTCTAAGTGCCTCTGTTACTTAAGTGCTCCCCTAAGTACCCCCACCACCACGTGGCCCCACCTCACCCCACACACACCTTCATCTCCATTTTCTACTCTTTCTCTTTTCTATTTTACTGAACAAGAAAATAAATTGCTAACAGTCAACACTAAACCGAAAAATCGAAATCAAATGCAATAAAAATATACTAGATGTTTAGAGGAAGTCTAACCCTTACCGATTAGTTTTCGGAACAAACTTTTCGGTTGATTTTCCAAAACTTTTCCTCTTTTCTTCAACCCTAACTATTCCTCTATTTTCCTTTTACTACTTTTGTTTTCCACTTCCTTTCATATATGTTTCTAACTAACCTATATACTTACTAACACACACATATATATATATATATATATATATATATATATATATATATATATATATATATATATATATATATATATATATATATAAACTAACTAGTACTAACATTTATATACTAAGTTATATGTACTAACATGTACGTAACAGGAAAAACATTAACTTATTTTATTTTCTTAATATAAAACTAATTTATATTATTTTATTAAACTAATATAAATACATTCTCACAAATAATTCAAATAATACATATAATAAAATATTTACACACTAAATATAATATTATCGTACAAAAATAGTTATTTTTCGGTAAAGGAAATAAACCCAATTAATCACGTACCGAACCGAATTACCGACTAAATAATTAATAATTTACCAAAATAAATATCAACCGGTAATTTATAGAAAATAATAATTTAAATAATATTAATTAAAACGGGGTGTTACAACTCTCCCCCACTTAAAAGATTTTCGGCCTCGAAAATTACCTCTAAACGAACAACTCGGGATATGAATCCCGCATCTCGCTTTCAAGCTCCCAAGTTATGTTTCCATTAGCCGCACCACCCCACACCACCTTAACCAAAGAAATCTCTTTTCCTCTAAGTTGCTTCACTTTTCAATCTTCGATTCTTGTCGGCAAAGTCTCAACGGTTAAGTCTTCTCTAACTTCCACATCGTCCACTTGCATCACATGTGACGGATCCGCAATATACTTTCGCAATTGCGACACATGAAACACATCATGTAAATTTGAAAGTGATGGTGGTAATGAAATCCTATACGCCACATTACCAATCCTTTCCGAAATTTGATACGGACCAATAAACCGAGGTGTCAACTTTCGCGATTTAAGTGCCCGACCAACACCCGTAGTAGGATTCACTCTCAAAAACACATGTTCATCCTTCTTGAATTCAAGAGGCTTTCTCCTCTTGTCATGGTAACTCTTTTGGCGACTTTGTGAAATTTGCATCTTCTCTCTAATCAACTTAATCTTATCCGTAGTTAGTTGCACAATTTCCGGTCCAACTACCGCACTTTCTCCCGACTCGTACCAACATAAAGGTGTTCGACAATGCCTTCCATACAATGCTTCAAAATGAGCCATACCTATGCTAGAATGAAAATTGTTATTATAGGTAAACTCAATCAATGGCAAGTAACTCTCCCATGAACCTCCTTGTTCCAACACACACGCACGCAAAAGATCTTCGAGTGAGTGAATAGTTCTCTCCGTTTGACTATCCGTCTGTGGATAATAAGCGGAACTCAAACGTAACTTAGTACCCAAAGCTCTTTGCAAACCTTCCCAAAATCTAGATGTGAACCGCGGGTCTCTATCCGAAACAATGCACGTCGGAATACCATGCAAACATACAATCCACTCCACATACAACTTCGCAAGCTTCTCCATCGAGTAATCCATTCTAATTGGAATAAAGTGAGCAGATTTAGTCAATCTATCCATTATAACCCAAATAGCTTCATAGTTACTCGGAGTCCTAGGCAAACCCGAAACAAAATCCATCGAGATACTGTCCCACTTCCATTCTGGTATAGACAAAGGTTGTAACAAACCGGAAGGCTTTTGATGCTCTATCTTGGACTTTTGACAAACCAAACATGAATACACAAATTCCGCAATTTCCTTTTTCATACTCGGCCACCAAAATAGCTTTCTCAAATCTTGATACATCTTTGTGGCACCAGGATGAATGCTCAATCCACTTCGGTGTCCTTCCTCTAGGATCCTATTTTTCACATCTCCCACATCTGGAACACAAACTCGATCACGACATCTCAACACGCCATTCTCATCAATTCTAAACTCTCCTCCTTGACCTTGGTTAACTAAAGTCAATTTGTCAACCAAAACCAAGTCCTCTTTTTGTCCTACTCTTATCTCATCCAAGATTCCACTTGTAATCTTCAACATACCAAGTTTCACACCAAAGTAAGTTTCTTCACAAACCAAACTCAAGTCTCGAAATCAAAGCAACTCCCATTCTTTAACCATTAGCATAGACATATGCAATGATTTTCTACTCAACGCATCGGCAACCACGTTTGCCTTACCGGGATGGTAATTCAAACTAAAATCATAATCTTTCAAGAACTCTAACCATCTCCTCTGCCTCATATTTAACTCTTTCTTATCAAACAAATATTTCAAGCTCTTATGATCACTGAAAACGTCGAATCTCGATCCAAACAAGTAATGTCTCCAAATTTTCAACACAAACACCACAACTGCTAACTCTAAGTCATGAGTTGGATAATTCCTCTCATGCACTTTAAGTTGCCTCGAAGCATAGGCCACCACTTGTCCACCTTGCATCAATACACCACTTAACCCCATCAATGAAGAATCACAATACACTGTAAACGGTTCGGATGGATTAGGTAAAATCAAAACAGGAGCAGTAGTTAACCTTCTCTTAAGCTCTTGAAAGCTATCCTCACACTGAGTAGTCCACACAAACTCTTGCCCCTTTCTCGTCAATTGTGCCAAAGGTAAAGCTAGCTTGGAAAAACCTTCAATGAACTTACGGTAGTAACCGGCCAAACCAAGAAAACTTCGAATCTCAAAAACAGACTTAGGAGATTCCCATTCTGACATAGCTTCAATCTTAGACAGATCAACGGAAATACCTCCACGAGATATCACATGTCCAAGAAAACTCACTTGCTCCAACCAGAACTCACACTTAGAAAGTTTAGCAAACAAGTGATTCTCTTTCAGAATCAACAACACAATTCCTAAGTGCTCGGCATGCTCTTTCTCATTCTTCGAATAGATTAGAATGTCATCAATAAAGACCACCACAAACTTATCAAGGAACTCATGAAAGATTCTGTTCATGTACTCCATAAACACACCAGGTGCATTCGTAACACCGAAAGGCATCACCGAATACTCATAGTGTCCATACCTCGTTCTAAACGCCGTCTTCTGAATATCACCAGCTTTCACACGGATTTAGTGATAACCAGACCTCAAGTCAATCTTACTAAACACACAAGCTCCTACCAACTGGTCCATCAAATCATCAATCCTATACTTGTTCTTGATAGTAACTTTGTTCAACTGCCGATTGTCATACCCCAAAATTTGCCCTCCATCTACTCAAGAGATTTCATACATCCCTACTCAAGGATTCCTCAAGAGTCGACCAGACAAACTCTCTCCTAGACAATCAACCCAAGTTAGGGTTTGGTATCTCTCAAGTCAAGATGGACTTCCAACATCTCCAATGGTCTTCATGCCTCCTCATATGCTTCAAAGATTCTCCATGTCAAGTTTCAAGCTTCACAGATCAAGTTTCCTCAGACAATTGCTTAGATGGTTGAAAATCAGTTGTATTGAACAAAAGTCAACGTGGTCAACATCAAACTTCATAATTTTGGTCAACATCCTCATTTTGAAGTTACATTCATCATTTGATCAAGGGTTGATCATGATTCATCAAGAAAACTCAAGATTTGCTCAAAAGTCAAACTTTCTAAATTAGGGTTTCTAAGTGAAAAGTCAATGAACTTTGGTGATCATAACTTTCTCATACTTTCTCGAAATTTTCCACCACCCTTGTTTTGAAGGAAATTCAATTCTCTACAACTTCATGTCTCACAAGAATGTCCAAAAATGCTTCATTTGAGAGGTATAGCTCAAAACATTACAGGTCATTTTCAAAGTCAACAAAAAGTCAACTTTTTGCTTTGAAGATATATTGAGCATGGTAACTCCAATTGAGATGAGATCAAAAAGGTTGGTTAGAGGACTCTTAGAGATTTCCAAAAAGTCCAAGAACACTCAAACATATGGAAAATTGAGCAAGATACACCATCCACAAGTTGGGCAATTTTGAAGAAGTGCACAAAGAGAGATGCTTCTAAAAATCAATTTTTTTGCAAATGGGCTTGCTTTTTCTTCATCCAAACTTATTCCTTATACAATTAGGAATATCCAAGCCCAATGCCTTGAATTTTTGATTTATTTTTCTATTTAATTTTGAATTTATTCATTTAAATACAAATTAAATTTTAAAATAAATTATAAAATCAAAATTAATTGAAAGATTGATTTTATTCCTTCCTTGAGATTCAAGAAACTCACCAAAGTCCAAAATTTGAAATTTGACAAAATGGCAAGATTGAATTGGAATTGATCAAGTTTTGAAAATTTGATTTTATACAAAAATCAAATTTGATTTTCATTGAATGGTGATTGATTCTTGCCAATAATGATCCCAAATCCATCCAGTACTTATACCTGATGCATACCAATCAAAAGGGACGAAAAAATTGCCTTAGAAACCCTATTCTCAAACTGAAAAAACCGTGGCAAGCAAGCTATTGGCAATCCTACTTCCAGCCGTTTTCAATCGATTTTGAGGTGTCCAACACATTCCTTGACATCTCCAGAAACAATTCAGACCTTTACTTTGCCAAAAAACATCCAGAATCGTGAAAACTGAAATCGGTTTGTTCTTGAATTTTCAAATTTCGAATTCATTCATGCATTATTAACTCGATTTGATGTTGTTTTTGTGTTTAGTGATGTGTTTGCAAACTTTCTGGGCAAGCCAATTGAATTTCCATGGCCTGAATCGTGTTACACCATGATTAGGGTTTCTGTGAACGAATTAGGGTTTCCCTTAATAGGAAAAATTGGACCATGAGACCTATGCAATCGTGTTCGGAATGCTTCAAGGAATCGAACCATGGTCTTGGATGTTATTTATATTATGTATGATGTGTCTTTGATTTTTCCAGGGCCTGTAGCGTCGAGCAAAAGCCGACGCTATCTTTCAAAAATTCAAAAGGTTGAAGACGAAGTCTGCGAGGAGGAGGGGATGACGTGTTTAATCCATTTGATCCGGTTTCAAACAGAGAACACGTTGGCTCGGATGGCAAGGGAGTGGGTTTTCAAGGTTTGAAGCTAGTATCTCCAGTTCGACCCCTGGCTCAGACACTTATTTTTACAAGTTTGCAAAACCTCATATTTTCTATTTTTCTATTTTATTTAATATTTTGCATCTATTTTAATTTCTTTTCATATTTTTTTATGCATTAAAATTGTCAAAATAATTTTCCTTTTGCATTTATTTTCTAAAATCTTTATTTAATTTAATAAATTAAAAACATATTTTTGCATGCATATTTATTTTTATTTGTAATTTTGCATTTAAATCATTGTTAATTAGTTTTTAATTATTAAATTGCATCTAAAAATCCCAAAAATTATCTTAGTATATTTACATTATTTCTAGCATGTCATATTTTTTCAATTTAAAATTTGCATTTTCTAACATTTTTCTCTTGTTCGATTCATATCGCATTTTCCGATTTCTCATTCTTTCACGGTTGTTCGATTCGATTTTTCCTTTATCATTCTATTTTTCCAATAATGTAACTGCATGTGGGATGTAATAGTTTAATTTAGGATTTTATTTTCCGCATTTTAAATTATGTATCTGCCCCAAAGCCTTGTAATAGCATAGGACATTTACTTTCCGCATTTTACATTCCGCAATTTACTTCCCGCACCCTATCAATTGCTAGTAACTAGGTGTGTATGGCAAGATAATAATGAACATAGCCCACTAACTTTCAAGATAACATATTCTGAAATCAACACACTTCTTTCACACATGCACCCCTTAGGGTAATTCTCTCTCGTTGCCTTACGATTACAAATGGTCATGTCCCTCGAACATAGAGGTATTCTAGCACTGTTGCCTTCAAATAAATCATCATAGTCCCTTCGATACAAAGATCATAAGACCCACGATGTCGCCTCCGAATACATGATCTTGACCCTCGATTGTCGCCTCGAAAATGATGATAGTCCTTCGAATGTGCTAGGATACTTCCTACAAGTTGCTTTCTATGACCATCCGATGTCCCTTCGAATGTCCCACTTACATCCAACGAATGGAGCTACCTACTAACTAATGGTATGGCTAGCGTTATTCTAAAGGAACGTAGAAGTACGAAAACGACCAATTCTGAGTGGGTAAATAAGTCTTTTAGTTGCTTGCTCTAAACCAAATGCTTTTCACACCACTTTTGAAGTTCAAATTCTTTTCAAAAACAAAAACATTTCCGAACACTTTGTATACACTCCTACATGAGTCATTACAAAGTCAAAGCGAAATGCCTCTTTCAAAACATTTTTTTGTCAAACACACAGAAAGCAATTTTAAAAAAGTGATCTAGAGCAACTAAGAGCCCGTAGATAACTACGGATGGAAAGGGGTGCTAATACCTTCCCTTTTCATAACCATTCTCCCGAACTCAGAATCTAACGAAGGTCTTTTTCTGTTACTTTTACCTTCCCTTAATTGGATAAAAATAAAAGTCGGTGGCGACTCTTGCTATCCGCACATTTGGATACAAAATTCCTACAAAGTCAGTTCACCGTATCACACCGATAATCCACACAAAGTCTCATCGTTCCTTCTTTCTTCTTTACTAACAACACCGGCGCACCCCACGGAGAAACACTCGGACGAATAAACTTCTTATCAAGTAACTCTTCAAGTTGGCTCTTTAGTTCAACCAATTCTGATGGTGACATCCGATACGGAGCCATCGAAACAGGACTAGTACCAGGAACTAAATCAATAGAAAACTCTACTTCACGTTCTGGAGGTAAATCCGTAATCTCCTCCGGAAACACCTCTGGAAAATCACAAACAACATCCTTTCTCCCACTATCACCAAGATTCATACTCGCCATCAACACAAACAATTCCGCTCCTTCCTTAACACACTTTTTCATCTATCGAGTAGACAAGAACGCAACGCCTTCCTTCTCAGACTCGAGAAAAAGAACCGCTTTAGCAAAAAAGTTGATATAGACATGGTTGGCTCTTAACCAGTCCATACCCAGAATAACATCAAGCTGACTCAAAGGAAGACATACGAGATCCACTTCGAAATCTCTACCATACATACGCAAAGGACACTTCAAACAAATAATAGAAGTAGAAACTGAACCCATCGCAGGCGTATCTATCTCCATACTTCTACCCAAATTAGATAACACGAGACCCAAACTAGTAGCACAATCCAAGGAAATAAATGAATGCGTAGCACCCGTATCAACAATAGCAATCAAAGGCACATTATGGATAAAGCAAGTACCTCTGATCAACCTCTCATCCGCCGAAGTCTCGGCACCAGACAAAGCAAACACTTTTAGGCTTGGTGCACTTTGTACTAATGTGCCTTGTTCGCCACAGTTGTAGCAAGTCACACTAGCACTCAACCTGCACTCGTTAGATCGGTGACCAATCTTCCCACACTTGAAACACGTAGGCTCAGCTTGGCGACACTCCAAAGCACGGTGTCCCTCTTTACCACATCTAAAACACTTCACCGGAGTAGTAACTCCCCCACTTGGACTCTTTCCCACCTTCATCGGTTGCTTCCCTTTTCCATCATAAGGCTTAGGTTGCCTCTCTTGTCACTTAAACTCTTGTAGTAAGCACTACTATCACGACTATCCTCATCATAGATACGACTTTTGTTCACCAATTCAGAAAAACGGGTAATTTGTTGGTACCCGATAACTTTCTTCATATCCGGCCTTAAGCCGTTCACAAACTTCAAGCATTTAGATCTCTCGGCATTCACCGTATTATAGTGAGGACAATACTTGATTAAGTCTTGAAACTTAGCGGCATATTCAGCAACAGAACCGCTTCCTTGTTTCAATTCAAGAAACTCCACCTCTTTCTTACCACGGACATCCTCAGGAAAGTAGTTCTCCAAGAATGCATCTCGGAAAATAGCCCAAGTCACCACGGTGTTATCCTCATCATACCTTTGGCTAGCATTAATCCACCAGTCCTCAGCTTCCTTCACGTGAGTTCGAGCGCACTTCGGTGCAATTCATCACTCGGAAAATCTTTTCAATGGCCTTCAACCACTCTTGAGCTTCTTCGGGCGCATGCTCTCCTTTGAAAGTAGGAGGGTTGTTTTTTTGAAACTTTCCAAGAGCATGGAAAGCATCATCAGCTCCATCATATGGCACCGGATTAGCTTGCGGCATCTGATTCAAGAATCCCGCGAGCAATCGCAATGCCTCAGCAAGTGCATTATCATTCCTTCCAGCAACCATCTTCTTCTGAACAACACAAAAGTATCGATCGCGTCAGATACACAATCAAATACAATGGGATTAGTAACATTAAGATCTGACAACTGGCCGACAATGCTCTGATACCACTATTGTAACACCCCTTCTAATTAACCCCGAATTAAACGACATAATTAAAATCAGAGAAATAAAATTGCACGGAAGGAGTGTCACAACATAATATCAACATAATCAAGAAAAACGGACATGACATATTCGCCACTCTAATCATTTAAACACATAATATATTCATGACATATACTTTCTTTTTCAAGCAACGGAATCATAATAGTATTATCTTCTCCAAGGAGGAATCAAAATATAATATGCAAGGCATTAAGCCATATGGTTCATGCACCATCCATGTTATCAATTCATAATATACATACATCAACATATAATCAAAACAATGAATTATATACAAGTATAATCCATATACAAAAAATATGAGTTCGAATGCGGACACTAAACCCCCAGTGTTACAATCAGAGCATCGACTCAATCAAAAAAAAGAAGTAACGGACTACAAGCCTAAGTCGTCCGTTAACCCGCTCTGCTACCGTCCTTGTACTGAACAATGCAAGCAAGCATTTTCCAATGAAGGGTAAGAATTCCAACAAACATAAAGTATGTAATTTAAAGCAAATGAAAGGCATTAAATAAAGGAATCTTACTCTTTTTCCAACTCTTGCATAAACCACATAATATATTCATTTAATCTAAATCACGTATTCAACAACTCAAAGAAATCAAACACAATCAATTTCAATTATCAATTAGCACACAAGGCATAATATTCAACAAAACATAAACTCAACAAAGTGTGTACGTGCGACTCGACACAACGACACAACTTATGCATGTGGTACCAATCATCTATTATCCTTCGGATTTACCGATTGTCTATCCCTCAGATGGATAATCACAAAGCCCATTCCCTAAGCTTTCAAACCCCCACTCTGAGTTTGGGACGAGCCACTAGCCTCCACGAGACTAACAGACATCGCCTCTTGATACGACTTATGATGCGGTGTGCAATTCAACAACAACAACATGCAAATCAAGACATCCCTCTATCTCAATTACAAGCATACATCACCATAATTCAACCCTATGAATTAATCTCACAACATTGCACAACAAACATCATTTATTTCATTTCAACAATTATCACACAACACCAAAATATTTATAAACCAAAACACATCATTTTCGGAATCGGCAATTAACCAAATATCTCGAATAATGTTAAATCAACACTTTTTCCTATCATATAATCTCACGTTTCAACAACTAAAATTCGAATTTACGCCGACTCGGCGACCACAAAGAATACTCTCGAAACAACATAATCGGCTTTACAATATTTTAATTAAACATAATTATTCAATCCTAAACTCCATTTCCGGTCACCATCGTAAAGTGCCGCATTTTCGACAAACCGACATCACCACATTAATCTACACCTCCAACTTAGCTACTACCTAAATTTTCATCCAATTCCGGGTAACTAATTATACCGCTTAATTCGGCTAATCGGACCGAACGGTACTATTTTCACTTACTCCTAAGTTAAGCAACTCATCTACAATTTAATTCATCTCCGGTCGTACTCAAAATATTAAGTTTGACCAATTAATCGTAACCGATTATATTAATTAATCATATTATGAATTATAATATATGAATATATTATTAATTATAATATATATATTTTGAAAAACAAAATAAATGTTATTACTACATTCCATTTCTAATCCATTTCTAAGTGCCTCTGTTACTTAAGTGCTCCCCTAAGTACCCCCACCACCACGTGGCCCCCACCCTCACCCCACACACACCACCTTCATCTCCATTTTCTACTCTTTCTCTTTTCTATTTTACTGAACAAGAAAATAAATTGCTAACAGTCAACACTAAACCGAAAAATCGAAATCAAATGCAATAAAAATATACTAGATATTTAGAGGAAGTCTAACCCTTACCGATTAGTTTTCGGAACAAGCTTTTTCGGTTGATTTTCCAAAACTTTTCCTCTTTTCTTCAACCCTAACTATTCCTCTATTTTCCTTTTCTGCTACTTTTGTTTTTCCACTTCCTTTCATATATGTTTCTAACTAACCTATATACTTACTAACACACACACACACACATATATATATATATATATATATATATATATATATATATATATATATATATATTATAAAAACTAACTAGTACTAACATTTATATACTAAGTTATATGTACTAACATGTACGTAACAGGAAAAACATTAACTTATTTTATTTTCTTAATATAAAACTAATTTATATTATTTTATTAAACTAATATAAATACATTCTCACAAATAATTCAAATAATACATATAATAAAATATTTACACACTAAATATAATATTATCGTACAAAAATAGTTATTTTCCGGTAAAGGAAATAAACCCAATTAATCACATACCGAACCGAATTACCGACTAATCATAGTTATTTTAACTTATGCATTTTTGGTTATGACAAAAAGGGGGAGAAAATCTTGAGATTTTGAATTGATTAATCATAGCAATTACCAGGATTAAATGTCAAACACTTCTACATTTCTAACAAATATACAAGTGTACTTGCTTCTGAAGTATGCAGTAAAAGCTACGCTCTCAAAAGAAATTTCTAAAAAGCTCAAAAGACCAAGTGCTGAAATCAACACTTTGGAAAGTAAACTCTAGAAGAAAAGAAAAATCTCAGGGAAGTTTTACCTTGCAATTATTTCTTTTCAGTATTTAGTTCAGGGGGAGATTATCAATCTCAGGGGGGGGATATTTTTTATCATATACAAAATTTCTTAAATCAAAATCTAGATATTTTTGTCATCATCAAAAAGGGGGAGATTATTATAACAAAGTTTGTTTCTAATAATATATTGAAGTTTTGATGATAACAAGTATAATAAATTTTGTATAAATGTTATGATCCTCTGATGAATATGATAATCTGACATGCTTATGTTTAGTTTCAGAAGATGTTCTAACTGAAGTGCTAAAATGGAACATTATACTATGCTGAGTAAAGATGAAATTAGAAGTTCTGATGAGAGTAGAAGTTCTGGTCACGCATGCTAGAAGCAACTTCTGATAGAAGCAGGCAAGACTAAACTTCTGATAGAAGCACCAACAGAATGTTCTGATGAGAAGATATTCTAACAAGGCTTACAAAAGATCATTATCAATATGTACGTTATCTTCTAAAAGACAAAGTATGCCACAGTAACGTAAACCTACTGAGCGAAGAAAACAAAATACTTGAGTGGTTCAACTTCCAAGGATTATTTAGCAAGCAAATCACGTGAAGCTAATCAAAGTCATAATTACATTTTCTAGTATCCAAGACACGCTACATGCAACGGAAAACTTCTGGAAGCACTATATAAGGCATTCAAATTCAAAGGAGAAAAATAATAATTCACCACAAATCATCTTGAGTAAACTTACGCTGAAAAAAATAAAAAGTCTTTCTTGTAATTAGTTTACTGAAACTTTGAGCTTCATATTTTGTGTAAACTTCACTTTGTGAAGAAAAGCTTTTTAGAAGCAATATTGTACACAATCAGTCAAATATCATTTATTTGATAGTTGTTCCTTGAGAGACCAGTTGGGTCAGTATTCTTGAGAGGGCTAGGACTAGTTGAGTCTTAGAGGTGTTAGTCACTTGTAGTTGGCTTCTGCAGAGTTGTTCCTTGAGAGACCAGTTGGGTCAGTATTCTCAAGAGGTATAGGACTAGTGAGTCTTAGAGGAAGTTAGTCACAACAGTTGGTTGTGTAGTGTAATCGGTTAATTATAGTGGATTAAGTCCTCGTTAAGAGAAGGGAAATCACCTTGACGGATAGACTAGAGTAGTTTGAGTTTCAAACAAACAAGGATAAAAATCCTTGAGTATTTTAGTATTGTTGTTTGGGTAAAACAATTAAAAAGAAGAAAAACTTATTCAACCCCCCTTCTAAGTGTTTTTCCAAGCCTTCAAATGCCTCATTTGTGTTTATTGAATCGGATTCGACCATAAGAGCAAAGTGTATAAGATCACCATCATTGTTGATATCATTATCATGGAATACTTCACAATCTTGAAGCCTTTGAGATAAACCTTTACACCTTGTTGGATGTCTACCAGATTCACCATTTTCGACTTCAACCGACTGCGGAATAGGTTCCGCATAATTCTAATTTTCTGGAGGAAATTGGTTTCCAGAATCAGGGGAACTGGTTTCTTCTTCTAAAAATTCAATCCCAATAGCTTAAGTATGCAGGTATCGTGAGGGAAATCGGTTTCCTTCTTTTGAGAAACTGGTTTCTACTACTGTCATGTGAATTTTTTTGTTGTCAAGCAGCCTCAGCTCGTCCACTACCATGGCTTGACTAATCATGATCTTCTTGCTACTCATATCAAACACTTTGTAGCCTCCGATAGGATGATAACTAACTAGCAACATTAACTCTCCTTTTTCATCCAACTTCTTTCGAAGTTGACCCGGAATATGTCAAAATGATATCGAACCGAAAACTTTCAAATGACTCAAGCTCCGTTTATGACTTGACCATACCTCTTTCGGTGTCACTTTGTCTAACTTCTTAGTAGGGCACCTATTCAACAAATATGTAGTTGTAGAAACCGCTTCACCCCAAAGTTCCTTCAGCAAGTTTTTCCCTTTTAACATGCTACGAACCATATTCATTATTGAGCAATTTATTTTCTCGGCGGTACCATTTTAATGAGGCATATAAAGTGGTACAACTTCACGCGCCTCACCGGCACAATAATTCCCAAATTCACTTAAGGTATATTCACCTTCACCATCCGTTTTGAGAATTTTCAACTTGTAACCACTTTATCGCTCTGTCGTGGACTTAAAATGTTTGAACACATCAAACACCTCATCCTTACTCTTTATAAGATAAATCTGCAACTTCCTACTAAAATCATCAATAAAAGTGACAAAGTACCTATTTCTGCCATATGAGTCGACTTCCAATTGACCACACACGTTGGAATACACCACCTCAAGATGTTGTTTGGTTCTATGACACATATCCTTGCTGAAACTATTCATGTGTTGCTTCCCTTGAACACACTCTTCACAAATATCAGCTAGAAAATTGAACTGGGGCAGTCCGGTCACCATACCATGCCTTTGTAACGCTTCGAGGTCTCTAAAATTGAGGTATCCAAGACGCTAGTGCCACAACCACTCATAATGACTTGCCGCTGTAGCAAGACACTTGTGTTCCATTACCTTCAACTCTATCTTGAAGGTACGATTTACAACCATGAATGCTCTAAGGATTAAGACTCTGTTTCGGTAAAAAAAACACGCAAAATCTTGTTTTCCATGCAAGTTGTGTAATTCTTCTCAAGTATTTGGCCAATGCTCAAAAGATTACATTTAATTCCAGGAATTCATAACACATCTTTGATCAAGGAATGACTCTCACCCCTCTTTATGATCAAAACATCACCCACAACATCGATCGCTAAAGTGGTGTCATCCGCGAATTCGACTATATTCTTTGTGGCTTGATTGATTTTCACAAATCAATCCTTTCTACCCTTCATATGAGTTGAACAACCAGAATCCAAGTAACGCTCATCACTGCCTTGGACTGCATCTCAAACTGTTACCATTGTGTTTCGCTCCGAACGCGTTTATGCAAAATTTTCTCCACTGTTAGCACTGGTACCCAGCATTTGACAGTTCCTACTGATGCTGTCCAACACCTTCCTAATGCCATAGTTCTCCTCTGTGATCATGACAAGAAGCGTATCATCATCTTCTACCTCTTGCCTTGCAACCTTGGCCTCATCCCCTTGTTTTTCCTTCGATTTCGCATTGCAATCTCTTGCAAAATGACCAAACTTATGACAATTGTAGCACTTTGAATTACTATTGCCAAATATTTTGTTGTTGTTGCCTTGACCACCACCTTTGGAGCTTCTTTCTCCTCTTTGTGCCTTAGAAACCTTTGAATTTTGTGGATCTTTTCCACCAAAATTCTGGAAATTTGCCTTGGCCTTTAAAGATCAATTTTCTTTCGATCTCTTATTCTTCTCATTGAACCGTGCTTGCAACATAATTTTCACTTTGCCCTTGTCATTTCCTCTTTCATCCATTCTTTGTTCATGAGCCTATAATGAGCTTTGAAGATGCTCCTTGCTCATTGTGAGAATATACTTTGATTCTTCTATTGCTACCACTATGTTGTCAAATCTTGACGTTAAAGAATGCAAGATTTTAGCCACCACATTTTGCACTGAAACGATTTCACTGCAAGTCTTCATTTGATTCACCAAACGTGTTATACGCATACTGTAATCGTTGATCAATTCCTTTTCTTCCATTTGCACCAACTCGAACTGTCTCTTGTGAGTTTGTAATCTCACAACCTTTATTGTATCGGCTCCTTCATAGGTTTTCTTCAAAATCTTCCAAGCTTGCGTTGCCGACGTACAATCACCAACTTTCTCAAAGTTGTCAATATCGACGCAATAGTGTATCAAGAAGAGTGCATTGTAGTCTTTCTTCTTCTCTTCCTTGAATGTAGCTTGTTGGGCTGCTGTAACTTTTGCAACAAGTGGTGCAACTCCATTATCCACCACTTCAAGAACTTCTTGGTACCCAAACAAAATTTTCATTTGTTTGCACCATTTGTCATAGTTCTTGGAATCAAGAATAAGGAGGTTGGTAGGGATTCAATCAGTGGTTGACATGTTTGTAGTGGATTAATGGATCATAACCAAGACTCTTAATATTAGATGTTGGAACATTCACAAAGCTATCTTGGTGAATTAATGACGAAAATGGATGAATTGATTAATTGGGGAAGATGAAATTTTGAGAGTAATTAAAATTTAAGAGAGAGTAATTGAGGAGAAAATTAAAATATACAAAGTCTTTGTTATATTATTTTCGTGGCTTAAAAAAAAAAACATGAACGCCTTATACTTTTAAAACTCAAAAGTCACGCTCCTTTCAATTTCCATAAATAAAAAAACTTATGTTCTTTTATGTCATGTCATTATAGGTCTATAAAATGTAACCCAAAATAATTAAGGTCTATAAAAGTTAATTATAGACCAATCACAAAAAAACATATATTTTGTTACAAAATTGAAAGAAAAAAAAATCTTGTTTTTCATTTTCAATGATTGCAGAAACTGAGAATAATCGATGAACAATAATATTAAGAATAAGAATACTCCAATTCGGAACAAACACGATCTCCCCATTACCGATTCAACCATCAATGGAACCGTCGAATTCCGGCGACGATAGGTTTTCCACCTCAGCTTTCACCTTCACCGCCCCTTCCGTTTCTTCCGGCCTTTCCAAGCCGCGGTTCGTTAAAATCCGCAAACACAACAATGCCTCCGCCTTCAATCGCGATGGTTCCGTCGCCAATGCCGCCGTAACCGTCGTCGGATCCGATAAGCTCGATTCCGCTTTGAATTTCGATAAACGGATCAGTGATCGGTTGAGGAATCTTAAAATCGGAAGCGAGGGTTTCGTGAACGCTGATGATGGAAGCGAGCTTCCCGAGGAGATGATGAGTAAGTTGAAGATTGTGACGGAGAATCAAGATGGCGTTGAATCGGAACTCGGAACCGAGTTGCAGAGGAAACTCAGTATTCGAGAAACTGAACGAGGTAACGGTAACAATAACAATGCAGTTAGTGATGAAAATTCTGCTGATTCCGTTATTCGGCAATTGAATAATCTGAATGTGAATGATCTTGTTGACCAGAATGCTGAACCTAATTTATGCAATTCTTCTGCAATGCCGCCCGCGTCGGGTTCGGGTTCAGCTTCTGTGTTATTTCAACCTTTTGAAGGAACTAAAAAGGATCAATTTGTTTTTCAGAGTAAACCCGAAGCTTCGGGGTTACCTTTTGTCGAGTTTAAAACGCATGCGTCAAAGATTGGTGGCAAAGAAGGAAAAGTGAAGGAAAAAGGTGGTAGTTTGAGAATGAAAAAGGGTATAGTGAATTTGAAGCATTCTACACCGGTACAACCTTGGAATGGACATGGTTTTGTTTTTAAAGAAAGTGTTCCACAACAAGGTGGTGGTGATCCTCAAGGTTCTTCTGAGACTTGTTCGCCTATGGAGGTCTCTCCTTATCAGGAAAAACTGGCTGAGAAACGAACCTCGAGGGAAAGTTCGGTTATATCTAGTGAGTCGTTTGGGGTCGATACTAATGATAATGAAGCGATGAGTTTTGTTGATAACATTGATGAGGATTTGATTGGGGCAACTCGGAACATGAATATAAATGAAAGTAGTGAAGTTGCGTGTGAAGATACAAAGGAGGGAAAGTCAGAGTGTGATACAAATGAATATATTAGTGTTGATGAAGAGACAAAGGATGAGTCTGTTTCTGGGGTTGAAACTGAAAGCTTTATATCTGCTAGTGATAGTGTGGACCAAATTAATGATGCAGAAACTGAAGCCTGTGATGGTGATAGAATGTTGAATCTTGATGGTAGTTTCAGTCTGAGAAATGGAAGTGTGAGTGAGTCTGGCTTCACTTTTGCTGCCGCTTCTTCGGCTGAACCTCAATTGACTAGCCCAAAACGCCACAACAAAAAGAAAAATTGGGTAAATGTTGGTCATGATTCTTTCAACTACGCGCCAAACATAAAGGTTCCTTATTCCTCATCATCAGTGCCATTTTCAGTGGTTTCTGGAAAGCCTCTTATTGCTTCAGGGCGAGATATAAAAGCCAAAGTGTCTTTTCCTCAACCCAAAATTAGGGGTTCTGATGTGAATGAGGAGCACGGATCGAGGGAGGCTTCTGCTTCTGCTGAAGCGTGTGAAAAGTGGCGCCTCCGGTGAGTATATTTTAGTTTTAATTCTACTACCATATTTGCAGTCACTTGCTTATTATATACTCAGTTTTTGTGGTTCTGGATTACAAGTCCTGGCTTTTTACAATTACTTCTGATATGTAAAATGAAATAGAGTGCAGTTATATGTTTAGGTAAAAACGAAAAAACGGAGTTTGCTCACTAAATTAACTTTTAAAAATAGTTCCTTTAATTTTGGCTCAATACTCTATGAACATTGCAACTGTTCTCACAATGCTAAATGTGGTCTAAATCAGAGGAAACCAAGCCTACAAGAACGGGGATTTGCCTATGGCTGAGAATAGTTACAAACAAGGACTTAGTTGTATATCTAAAGAACAAACATCTCGGAGCTGTCTCAGGGCTTTGCTGCTATGTTATAGCAACCTGGCTGCCACACACATGTCTCTTGGTAGGATGAGAGATGCAATAGAAGATTGTAGGCTGGCTGCTGAAATAGATCAAAACTTCCTCAAGGTGCAACTTAGAGCTGCAAAGTAAGTCTCCATTTCTTATTCTAATCTTATTGTTTGCAGTATTTAATTGTATGAATTTATATTTAATATAACAGCCCTAGGGTTTTCTCGTGTAGAAAATAGTTGCATTAGGGTTGTTAGGTATAGTTGAAGTTAACTAGGTAGGGTAGGTAAGAAGCCATTCTAAAGCTGGTGGCTATTTTTTTATCTGAACAGTATCAGTGGGATTAATGATTATATTTTACTTGTAATTATACTATATTATTATGTAAATATGTAAGTTGAAGATTATCATTTTGTTTTCATTCTTGTTTAAGTTGTTATCTTGCTTTGGGAGAAGTTGAAGGTGCATCACTATATTTCAAACGGTGCTTGCAATCCGGAACTGATGTTTCTGTAGATCGAAAAATTGCCGTGGAAGCCTCCGATGGCTTACAAAAGGCACAGGTCTGATTATCTGTAATTATTTGTAATACTTACTTTATTTATGGAAGCCTTAGTTGCTAAAGTTTCCTTTTGGTTAAAGATTTTTAATTAGCAGGATGCTGCATGTGCGATGAATTCATATTGAAAACGTCTTACACTGAACTGATTTATGTTTCTAAAAATTGTATCTGGTTTATGTTTCTAAAATTATTGGAAATATTTTTATACTGAAAATGTTGAAATATTATGTGAGTGTTTGTTTTCAATTTTTCTCACCGCCACTGTGCTTTTGCATCTGTTCACCATGAAAATATAGAAGCAGCTATTTGTAGAGTTAGATAGAAGTGCTTTTTTTACCATTTGTACTGTGAAAAAGTAAGTTTCCAAACACACATATGTCTGAATGAAGCCTTGCTAATATAGAAAGGTAAAGAAGAGAGAGAGAGATTGGAGAGATTGTATGTTGCTTTCTTTTGTCCAACAACAGTCTACTGCTTGATGGATGTGTTAATTTTGCATTTTTTTTCTTCATTCTCCTTCACAAAATCTAGAGATTTTTGAATTCTCTAACTGGTTGTGGTGTTATGCCCACTCCATCTCCTAAACTGATTAGTATTTTCACTGGATGACAGAAAGTATCAGACTTCATTAATCATTCTGCTGAGCTTTTGGAAAGAAGAACTTCCTCTGAAACAGAGAGGGCACTGGAACATATTAACGAGGCATTGATAATCAGTATGTACTCTGAAAAGTTGCTTGAAATGAAAGCAGAGGCTCTTTTAATGGTTGGTACCTCATTCTTATAATATGCTACAATTTCACTAGAGCTTATATTATGTCTAATAGTATACATGCCAGTTAGAGTTTGTTCTACTTTAGTATTACTGAAGCAACAGTTCAGTTAGAATTAGTTATGCCAACTTTCTTAGAGCCCGTTTGTTACAGCCTAATAAAAAAGTGATTTTAACTTATATTTCTAAAAATGATTTTATGAGAACTTATTGAACAAAGGAAAAATTATTTCAAACTCGTCTGTTATAAATTAAAAGAGTAGTTTTGACATTTAACTTAGATATTCATTGTTAGAGATTTAACATAATAAATATCACATATTTGTTCAAAAATATATCTCTTAAAATAACTTCTCATTTTAAGCATTTTAAAAATTTTACCATCCAAAAAAAGTCGTAGAAAATAAATGAAATATTTTAAAATAATTTATGAGTAGCTATTTAAACCAATTTTTCATTTGAACCTTTTTTTTTTAATTAACTTCTCTTTTAAATACTTTCAAACAAAAAATGTGGTACACTTTATAAATCATTTTCTAAAAAAGCTGTAACAAATGGGCCTTTAGTCTATTTAAAGCAGTTACTAAACTGCCTTGCTCTTGTACTCTGTATATATAGTGGTCTCTGCATTCATACCACAGTTACAGTTTCTCTTCTCTCAAATTTTCTAAATCTAGTAATGGAGACACTCAAGAGTCTACACAAGTTTTTCAGTGTAGTGATTTATATAATTGATTCTGTGTAAGATAACTTTTGTTTCACATATCAGCTTTGTAGATATGAGGAGGCAATTCAGCTGTGTAACGAGACTTTTAGTTCAGCTGAGAAGAATGCTTGTCCAACGGCTGCCGGTTGCCAAGCCACATTTCTGGATGATTCAGAACTCTCAAAAATCTTCTACTTTAGACTGTGGAGGTGTTCAATAATGCTTAAAGCCTATTTTCACCTAGGAAAGCTTGAGGAAGGTCTTTCTTTGCTGGAACAACAAGAGGAAAAGGTGTCTTCCATAAACAAGTAATCATTACTATCCTATAACCCGTTCACCCCCATCTTCCCTTCTCAGGGGAAATTAGAAAAGAGAAGAAGAAATATGAATATTTAACATTGATGGTGATCTTTTTATCATCGGTTTTGATACTGTCCTTGCAGGAGTGGAAGCAAGGTTTTGGCGTCACTTATACCACTAGCTGCCACTATACGCGAGCTTTTACATCATAAGGTTAGCTTATACAATGTTTCATGATATTTTAATAGCGACTGTGCATATTATCATATTTGTTTGCTTAATGCGAAGAACATTCCTGTTGTTAATAGTAGAGTACTTTTTCTGCTTAATGCATATAAGTTATAACACTTCTGTTGTTAAAAGTAGTTGTACTTTCTTTTTCTTTCTAATGTGCAGTTTTGCAGCCAATATTTTAAGGTTTAATCAACTTTTAAAATAGGTTCTGCAAGAGACATCAACTTTAGCATTGTAAATCTGTTCATTTGGTATCGAATTACTTCTACTGGTTGTGCATGCTTTTGCTTTTGGTGACAATTATTGTGCGCGTATACTCTCCTGTTTGAACTTGTCGAATTAAATAAAGCCTGGAGAAAAATGCTCCTATAATAGAATGGGATTCCTAAGACACCAATTTGATTGTTTTGGGGTGTATATTGGCATGTTTTCAAAATAAGTATATTCTTATAATATCACTTATTTTCAAAGCAGACTATTTTTTCAGTTTAAAAAGCATAAACACTTCAGCTTCCTGTGTGTATTTTATTAGTACTGAGGAGTTAGAATTAATATTAGTATAATTTGTGCAAGCCTTTCCCAATAATCATTAAGCATACTCCGTAATATTAGTATCTCATTGATGTTGTATTGTATTCTAAGAAATATTCACCAGTTTAATTC
The DNA here is from genome assembly GCA_021764765.1 of Vicia sativa. Taxonomy (NCBI): domain Eukaryota; kingdom Viridiplantae; phylum Streptophyta; class Magnoliopsida; order Fabales; family Fabaceae; genus Vicia; species Vicia sativa. The sequence goes on along the minus strand of CM038793.1, from coordinate 182,210,433 downwards.
AGTTTGCCCTGTTTTCTGTAACTTAGAAATTGCTTTTGATTGGGATTGATGTAAACCTATTCAAATGTAGACCGCGGGGAATGAAGCATATCAGGCTGGACGACACGCAGAAGCTGTTGAACACTATACATCTGTTTTATCTTGTAATTTGGAGTCTCGTCCATTTGCAGCTGTCTGTTATTGTAATCGTGCCGCTGCATATAAAGTGTTAGGTCAAATAACCGATGCTATTGCAGATTGCAGTCTGGCTATAGCTCTTGATGGAAATTATTTGAAGGTTTTTTCTCTTCAACTGAATTTCCTTCCTTTTTTTGAAGATCTTGTACTTTATCAGATGGGTTCAGGTTAAATATAGAAACTGGGAATAATATGTTCCCTAGTTTGATGAGCATTATTCATATTTGACTGATGGTCGATCGTTATAGATGCCAGCATTGTGTTCTTGCGAACTTTGTGTTTTAGAAATTTAAGTCCCTGTTGTTGTTCATTCCTTCTCTGTTTTATCTGTAATAATTTCTGCATTGAAGAATTGCTTTATTTAAGATTTCAGTAGCAGGACAATGAGAAGTATGTTTTTACACTGTTACAGGCACTTTCTAGACGTGCAGGTCTGTACGAGATGATCAGAGATTATTCCCAAGCAGCCAATGATCTTAGAAGACTCCTCTCTCTTCTCAGTAAGGCGCTTGAGGATAATGCCAATCATAAAGGAACATCTGATAGATCAATTAATTATACCAATGATTTGAAACAATATCGCATTCGGCTCTCTGAACTAGAAGAAGAAGACAGAAAGGAGATCCCTCTTGATATGTATCTTATTTTGTAAGTTGTTAGCACTCCTTTATCCTATCATTATAACTGACCGCACACCATTTTAGAAGCAGGCAAAATAATTTTTCTCAAAATCACCAGTTACCATCAATTCTACTTTTGTGTGTATTTCTAAGTTAAAACTGTACACAATCTACTTATGAGGTTGATATGAGAAATTTTCAGACATAAAGCGAAGGTTTCATAATCTTCATTCTTTGGTTCCTGAACTTTAATGATCCATTTTTCAATATCTAGGGTCAGAAACTAAATAAAATTTAAGTCAGAATTTGTGACTGAATTAAGATTCATAAGCTTAATAGGCTCATGGAAGGGATGGATCCGTAACTATTCAAAGACTTATTTAGGTAATTATTCCCCAAATACATTACACATCCAGAATCCAAAAATTACTATTAGAAAAAGGTCCATTTGGGAAACCTTTATGTTGGTTTATAAATATTTGATCCATTTTGCAAAAAACAATCCATCAAGAAGAAAGTGCCGCATCATTGCTGTGAGGTTTAAATTATATTTAAATGGTTCATCATTAGTGTACATTTTAACTCTTCTCGTTGTCAGTGGGTCATAGTTAAACTCTAGTTTATTAAACAGGAATCACCTATAACTTAATAGAGAGATCAACGAAATATAATACATTTGTGACTAAGGGTACTTTTCTAAGGGTACCAGCACCTTAATGAGCTGTCAGACATTTATTGCTTGCTTGTGATACTTGGTGGACTCCCAAAGAAATCATTAAATGTTAACTTATTATATACTAGTACCGTGTAAAACAACATGGTAGATCACAAAGATTAATTTTGATGCTATACCATTTTATAATCATCATTATTTCATGTCAGTTGTGCTTCAAGTATGGTTGGGAAAGCATAATGTTGAAATCTCTGTTTTTAATTTACTGGAATATAGCATTATATTGGTTTTAAGGTTATGAGCTGATTTACATTATGATGGCAGGGGCGTTGAACCATCTGTTTCAATATCTGAAGTCAAGAAGGCCTATCGGAAAGCTGCACTTAAACATCATCCGGACAAGGTTGTTTGATTGGAAACTTAGTTAGATTATGATATGTTAATACCTTTTTTAACATTTTATTTTATGATGCAGGCTTGCCAGTCCTTGACAAAAAATGACAATGGAGATGATGGGATATGGAGGGTTATTGCTGAGGAAGTACATAGAGATGCAGATAGGCTTTTTAAAATAATTGGCGAGGCATATGCTGTCCTGTCAGACCCTGCAAAGGTATTTTATATAATTTCAAATAACAAGGTTGATGTGATGATTGCTTTATTGTATTACAAATGTTGGATCCCAATGGCTTTAATTGTTCCATGGAGCTAATCCTGTGAACTCTTTGTAGTGGTGGATAAGGATTTGTAGCTATTGACATGTTTATGTTATATGAGAAGTTTCTGTCATAAAATTAAGGCAGTAACACCTTCTATTGACCTTTTATCAGAAGTTTCTACCTAGCAAATAGGAATTAAAGACTGCTTTGCTTCTCCTTACTCTTTTGTGTGTGTTTTCCCCTGATAAATATTAGAATTTATCGTGTTTAAGTACTCGAGGTCCTTCAAGTTTTTCCAGCGCTAGCAAATTAATCTTTGTATTTATTTAGTCGTTATTCCATTTTTGCAGCGTGCACGGTATGATGCAGAAGTAGAAATGAGAAATTTCCAAAAGCGACGCCCTGGAACTATGGGTAGGAATAATACGGAGAATCAGTTTGGCCCATCTGATCAATCCAACAGAAGACATTGGAGAGAGGTTTGGAGATCATACGGTAATTCATCTTCTCCAAATTATGAAACTGGTCGACAAAGTAGGAAGTAACGAAGTTGCATGGAATGTTGATTCGGCAAGGATCTGGGTTACCGTATGAGTCCATGGAATTTGACCTTGTTAGGCGACGTTTTTAAAATATCTGTTGCATTTAGCCTGCCAAACTTTTGCAGTACAGCAAGCTCTCCGCATTATTTATTACGCTGTTATGCAGCTTCAGACCTTTGAGTTTTGAAGACCCGTTCCTACAACCTATGACATAAGTTTGGAGAAAGTAAGCTGGTCAATGCTTGGGTTGCTTGGAAAGGTTGAAATCTTCTCTTGACAAGAGAAACACAACATGGTTGCAGGTTGCATTTGATGAGCATTTTTATTGTTTTTTTTTTTTTCTGCGAGGAGTTGGTGTGTTGGCTTGGCTTGCGAGGAGCATGTGTAAAGGGTGCTTGAAATTTTGAAATATTGTTGAAAGATATAATCTTTTGGTTTGTGTAAATTTTTTTATAGACACTTGTAGGATGTTGATATTGAGATGTACAGACGAAATTAAATTGTAATACCACGTTAACGATTGTAATTAACAGAATAGTTGCAGTTTAGCCAATGTGGGTGCGTAAATACTTTCATCAATAATTATGAATATCTAAATCAATCTCGCTCCTCCACCAGGGAGGATTAAAACCTGCAATTTTTCGCCAGGTAAATCTTTCCTTTCATCAACAGACTGATGATAAGCTGAGTCTCACCGAGCACTTAAAATAGCTTTGCTTTGAAACGATTAAAAATGGAGAAGGTCAAATCACTATTCCATTGTTTGGTGTCTTGATCAATAAGAGCACTCACAAGAGCATCTTGATGGAGAATCTTTACCTAACTTTTAACTACTAGTACTCAATTCGTTATCATTCCAAATCCTTACCTTTTTACCATTTCCTATCCTCCACTTTCCACCTTTCACCATTACATCTCTAAAACTCGTGATACTCTTTGTAAGATATATAGTTTTAGTTATTCCAGTAGCTTCCAATAGAAGCTTCCTCTATATTCTTGTCACATTTATTGCACCCAGTATTAGGCTAGATATATGTCTCTAATCCTCTATGCAACTCAGTTTTCATAATAACAGAATTCAAAGGAGTTAAATATTAAGGTTAAATATGTTTTTAGTCCCTACAAATAGGTCATCTTACATTTTTAGTTTCTACAAATATTTTCTTCAACTTCTAGTCCCTATAAAATTTTACGTTACCACATAACATCTTTGCCGTTAGATTCCACTAACAGACAGTGACGTGGCTTTAGTTATATGGATTATTTGGAAAAAAATTTGCCAGCGTGTAATACAATATAACATTCTGATTTTTTTTATGTTGTCATTATTCAATTGAAATCAAAAGCAATTCAATCCCTTTTCGTAACCCTAGAGCACGAGCCTTCTCTCTCACAGTGGTCCCAAACATTGTTGAGAAAGGCTTCAGCAGGTAATACATTCAAACTCAACACCACTACATTAGCTCCAGGTTTGAAACCAAGATTCCAGTGGTGTTACATTTGTTTTGATGGGACTAAAAAGGCATTGACAAAGGCTTGCAGACCCTTTATTGGCTTAGATGGATACCATTTGAAGCACAAATATGGTGGTATCCTATTGATTGCAGTTGGTAGAGATCCAAATGATCAATATCTACCAATTGCCTTTGGGATAGTTGAGAGTGAAACAAAGGACTCATGGAATTGGTTCATTAAGTTACTTGTTGAAGATATTGGAGATGGCAGATGGTGCTTCATTTCTGACCAGCAAAAGGTAATAAAATTGCTCAGAAGAAATAATTATGTTTCTTTATTTGTGTTGATATATACATATGTTCATCTATTTTTATATGCAGGGATTGGTTCAGGTTTTTGAAGAAGAATACCCAGCTTATGAGCACAGATTTTGTTTGAGACACTTGTATGCCAACTTCAAAAAGAAGTTTGGTGGAGGTACATTGTTTAGGGACTTAATGATGGCAGCTGCAAATGCTACTTATTTTGAGGCTCATGAAACTAGGATGCTCATGATCAAGGAGGTCAATCCTGATGCTTATAACTGGTTAGAAGCTATTCCTAAAACAAAATGGTGTAAGCATGCTTTCCCTTTCTTCTCAAAGTGTGATGTCTTAATGAACAATTTGAGTGAGTCCTTTAATGCAACTATTTTACTCCAAAGGGACAAACCAATAATAACTATGCTTGAGTGGATTAGAAATTATTTAATGGGTAGGTTTGCAACACTTAGAGAAAAAGTAGAAGTATATAAGGGCCAAATAATGTCAAAACCTTTGAAAAGACTTGATAGGGAGATTGAGAAGAGTGCTAGCTGGACAACCACTTATGCTGGTAGATATTCATTTCAAGTAACACATGTCCTTTTTACTGATAGCTTTGTGGTTGATCTAGAAAAAAATTCATGTAGTTGTAACTATTGGGAATTAGTGGGCATGCATGTAGACATGCAGTTGCTTCCATACATAGGAAGATAGATGACCCTGTACACTATGTACACAAATGCTACCAAAAGAGTTCATATGAAAAATGCTATAATGAAATCATCACTCCTTTGAATGGCCAGAACAAATGGCCTAGAACCACTGATCCTCAGATATTACCACCCTTGTACAAACGTGGAGCAGGAAGGCCTAAAAAACTATGTAGGAGAGAACCTGATGAAGTAATCTAAAACAAATGACAGAGAACTAACACTTCTCATAGGTGCATAGTATGTTTTGAATTAGGGCATAATAAAAGGACTTGCAAAAAGAATAAGCAAGTAGTTGATGTTGCACCAAGTCAAGATGTGCCAATGCAAGCTGATCCAGGGCAACCAAGTCAAGATGTTCTTGCACAAGATGTGCCAATGCAAACTGAGACACAACATGTTCCTACACAAGCCAGCCAAACTGCACAAACAAAAAGCAAAGGGGTAAGTAAGACTGCTTTTAACTGCACAGACTGTCTATTGTTTACATCATGATGCTTTTAACATGATGTTTTTAACTATGTATACTTTATTAAAATTTGTTTACATCATGCTGCTTTTAACATCATGCTGTTTTTGTTTAGGGAAAGACTAAAACAAAACAAGTCAAATGTAAGAAAACAAAAGACCAAGTTCAAACAAAAGTTGCTGATGGAGCTGGGACAACTAGCACCACACCAAAAACTGCTGAAACAAGTAGTAGTGTACCAAAAGATGCTGATACAAGTAGCACTGCACCTATGGATAAATTCCATGATTGGGATACTGAAACTTTGGCTGCTTTGCTGGATTGGAATGATGTGCTGGACATTGAGCCTTTGAATGTTGAAGAAAATGCAGAACAAACTGTGGAAGAGTCTGTTGCTGAAGAAAATATGGAAGAGCCTGCTGCTACACAAACTGTGGAAGAGCCTGCTGCAAAAATACAACCAGAACCACCTGCCAAATCTAAGGATGGACCAAGTATTTTTTATGGTGTATCTCCCAGGAAGTCTCCTAGGAAGTCTCAGAAAAAGTCATTCAAACCACCAGCTCCCTCCTCAGAACCTTTGCAAACCAAGGCATAAAAAAACAAATTCTCCTGTGCAAGTTATAAAAAGGCAAAGTGATAGACTCGGGACCATAAAAACAAAGGTTGTTTCAGGTCCATGTAGAAAACCTGATGTCCCTTTGGTCATAAATGAGAAGGAGGAAGCTATGGACTCAGGACCATCAAGTGTTAACAAAACATGGAGTGAAATTGCTAAGGGTTTAACTCAGTGAAACTCTTTTGTTGCTGTCAATTGATATTTTAGTTTGTTGTAACTCAATGAACCTCTTTTGTGCTGCCAACTGATGTTTTTGTTTGTTTGTTGTCAACTGATATTTTGTTGTTGTTCAAATTGTGTGAAACTTATTTTATAATGTATAACAATGAAGCTTTTTATGTATTCTTATGTATTGTGAACTTAATTATGGCTTGACAGTTATGGTCAAACAGGCTGTCTATAACAATTTCTAATTCTTGTTTTTATTTCACACAACAACAATTTCTTATTACATAAGATGTAATGGATGGCATGACATTTTATCACATAACAGTTAATGGTGAAACATTGTGTGCAGACAATTTTGATTACAAAAACTTCTAATAACAACATTTATTGTAACAACAATTTTGATTACAAACAAACCATTGCAACTTGTTCGCAATAAAAAGTGACGAACAAGGGAATCGAATTGGAATTCGAATCTCAGGGTCAAAATGATTTACTCTTTTGATTTGTTTTAAAAAGATGTCGCGAGCATCAAGCTTTATTGTTTCCAAAACAAGAAAATGAGATGAAAAAGGGGAAGCTGAAATACCCTAAATAAATAAAGATATGCGATGCGACTAGCGTGAACTAGACGCAATGCATTGGGGATAGACCTGAGTAAGAGGGTTTGTTATATAAAGGGAAGGTATTAACACCTATATATATATATATATATATATATATATATATATATATATATATATATATATATCTATAGCATCTTTTGTATATATGAACATTTTTGATATGTTTGTGTGTTTTAATTTGCTACTCTATTCTTGGGAAAGTTTCTCCTTTGGGTTTTAAGAAAGGTAGGTTAGGCGGGGTCCTAAGTTTTGTTATTATTATGCTCGCAAAGATCATTGGAATTCTCTGCATACATATCCCCTAGTGGGAATCAGAGCATCTGTAGCTCGGATCTAAGGAAGCTATGATTTGTTTGGTTTGAGGGAGAAAGAAGTATGCTCGCCAAGGATGAGACCTTGTGCCTACATATTCTCAAAGGGAGGTTGAGAAAGTCAGAGCAATCGTAGTTCCCACTTATGCTAGTGGAAGCAAAGGGTGTTATTAAGAGACAAAGACAAATGTCATCTTAATGAAAAATGTATCTAATCTATTTCATCACATACATTTTTGAAAGGTTGATTGATTGAATCTTTCATCGTAAGTATTAGGTGTTTTGCTTGAGTGTACAAGCGTTACCACTTACGAGTTAAGAAAGATGTTTGAAAAGATGTTTGAATCTTTAATTGTAAGCATTGGGCGTTTTGCTTTGAGTGTACAAGTGTTACCACTTACAATTAAAAGATGTTTTGTTTGAAAAAGTGTTTGATTTGTATGTGATGTTATAGATCAGATACTTCTTCCATAGAGATGATAAATGTCTAAATCTCTAGGAGAAATTGATTATTGATTAGGGGGATGCTTTTAAGAATTCCGTGGGTCCTTGTATTGTAAGCCCAAGAGGAGGCATTTTGAGGGTCATCGAGGGTCCTTGCATTGTGAGCCCAAGAGGAGGCATTCTGAGGGTCATCGAGGGTCCTTGTAAATGGGTTTATTTAAGAGTGGTTTCACCGGGAAACCATCCTCTTAGGATTCAAGAGTGATTTCACCGGGAAATCATACTCTTAGGGTTCTATCCTAGCGCGGGTGATTCTTTACATTTGAAGCCCAATTGGAGGTTGTTAAGAGATTTCCAGGTCTCTTTCTTGTTTGATGCCCAAGAGAAGGCTAAACTCAACGAGAGAGTTCTTTGAACGAAGCCCAAGAGGAGGCTAACTCAGCAGGGGAGTTGTCTTATACGAAGCTTAAGTGGAGGCTAAACTCAACGGGTGAGTTATCTTATACGAAGCCTAAGAGGAGGCTAACAGAGAACCTAGTTGTTAAACTAGTTGTTATATTATAAATGAACAGTTATATGAATAAGTATATGACAAAGTGTGTGATGTGTATTCACAAGAGTTTATGAAGGAAATATATAAACAAGTGTATGAAATGAGCAATTAAAGCAAGTGTAACTTGGATATATACAAAGGAGTTGAGACTTACACCTTAAGGGAGGCCCATTGGTTTAAGAGCAGTTTCACCGGGAATAATGCTCCTCTTAATATCAATGGAATCGGTGTATAAACAAGTGGATGAAAACAAAGGAACGAAGTTTGTTATACTTGAATATTTACAAAGATGATTGAATATGTACATGGAATTGAATATGTACATAAAAAGGTGGATATGTACATATGAGGGTTGGGACTTACACCGTGAGGGAGACCCATGATCAATTTGAAAGAAATTCGAGGAAAAACCTAGTTCGGTTTATCTTCAAATCGAATTGATCATAGAAAAAAGGTGTGTAAGTTTATTGAAATGTTTTTAAAAAGGTTTGAAAATGATTTTGAAAAGTGAAGGATATTCACAAGAAGTTTTGAAAAAAGATTAGGTTTGAAACTCGGAAAGAAAACATTTTTGAAAAGTATTAAAAATACTTAAAACGTCTCATTTTTAACCTAATTAAAATATAATCAAAAAGAAAATATTTTTGGATTTTTTTGAAATAATCATAAAATACATATATTAAATGACAAGTGTGCAAAAAATCATCTCAAAATGAGAAGTTTTGATTGGTTTTTGAAAATGTTGAAGTTTTTGAAAATGTGAAGAAAATTAGTGATAAAAAGAAGGTTTTGGTCCTAAGGAGGTTTGAACCCAGGACCTTTGGCTTAGAAGTGGAAATTTTTACCACTGAGCCATGTGTGTGGCTTGTCATTTAATCACCTTGATTTAAATATATTTGAAAACAAGTTTGAAAAATATTTGAAAACAAGTGAAAAATGAATTTTTGAAGAAAAGAGTCAGAAGTTGAAACTTCTGGAGGAGAGTCAGAAGTTGGAGCTTCTGAAGGAGGGTTAGAAGTTGAAGCTTCTGAAGGAGGGTCAGAAGTTGAAGCTTCTGAAGGAGAGTCAGAAGTTGAAGCTTCTGAAGGAGTTAGAGCCAGAAGATGAAACTTCTGAAGGAGAGTTAGAAGTTGAAGCTTCTGAAGGAGAGTCAGAAGTTGCAGCTTCTGAAGGAGTGTTTTAGAGTCAGAAGATGAAGCTTCTGAAGGAAAGTCAAAAGTTGAAGCTTCTGAAGGAGGGTTAGAAGTTGAAGGTTCTGAAGGAGAGTCAGAAGTTGAAGCTTCTGAAGGAGAGTCAGAGGTTGAAGCTTCTGAAGGAGGGTCAGAAGTTGAAGCTTCTAAAGGAGTTAGAGTCAGAAGATGAAGCTTTTGAAGGAGAGTTAGAAGTTGAAGCTTCTGAAGGAGAGTCAGAAGTTGCAGCTTCTGAAGGAGTGTTTTAGAGTCAGAAGATGAAGCTTTTGAAGGAGAAAAGTTTTGAAAAAAGGTCCCAGGGGGATTCGAACCCTAGGCATTAGGCATGGCAAGAGTTTTAAGAGCATGCTGGCAACCGCTGGGGCGGTGATACATCCATTAACTTATTTGGTTTCATGTTATTATATTATAAACAAATTATTTGAATTTTCTGGAAACGAAACAACGCGCGCAACGTTCATCATCTTTCTCCATCCTTCCTCAAGCCATGGATTCTTCATTTCTCAATGAAATTGAATGATGTAAACATCAAACTTGCTCGGATTTTCACCAGGAACATGATGGTGATGATTAATTTCATTTATTTTAAGCGTAGGGTGACTGATTTTGAATGAAAACGGATGAACCCTAGTTTTGAAAATTAATCATGAAATCGTGTTTGGGCGACAATTTAAGCAATTGATCGAGGGTTTATGATCCTCACAAGTGCAGAAACAAGATGGCCAAGCAATATTTGAGTTGGAATTCAGAAATCAAAGAGTTCAAAGTTGAAGTTACTTACCTCTATGAGAAAAAATCGAATTCCTTGTTAGAGTGTTTCCAGAAATGTTTTGATGATTGCTACAGCTTCAGTGATGATTATGGAAGGTGTTGACGTGCTAACCTTGGAGTGAAATGGTCTGGATAGTTCCACCCAAGTCCAACTGTCATAGGTTGAAGTGTGATTCGATTTTGATGTTGGATCTGTTACAGATGTGTTCCGGGTGTTTGGATCACTTCTATGAGGTATATGGATGATGTTTAAAGTGAAAGGTTGAAGCTTGCACGAGTGGAATGGAAATTTGGTGGTTATGGCTCAATTTGCAAGTTTATGGTGCTTGGATATGATTTATGAGTTTGGAGATTTTTTGGGATGGCTAGAGGATTCTAACAACTTTCTAATGATGCTTAGAAAGCATTTGAAGCCTAAGATTGCTCAAAATTGCAAGACTTGGAATTTGCAAATTCTCCCACTAAAAAACTTGAAACTTGAAAAACAAGAAAGAAAGCTTGGTTTATGATGCTTTGGGGTGATTTTGAATAAAGAAGTGACCTCTATTTATAGGCCAAAAATTCTGAATGACAAGGCAAGGATTTAATTGAAAGAGTTTCCAAGTTGGCTTAAGAGGTAAGAAGGAATCTTTTACATTTAATGCATGTGGTTAACTTCTTTAACCATGGTTAAAATTCTCTCTTGATCCAATCCTTTTCTCAATCATTGCCATCTGATATTTATCAGTTATAACTTCTAGAAGAGAAAGTTTGCAAAAATGACCTTAAAAACTTGGAAAATGACTTGTAATTTATGGTTATGGAGCTCTAAGTTTCAATTTCAAATCCCTAGCTACACAAAGTGTTTTTGCAATTTCTTGGACATTTTGGAAATCTTGAAACAAGATATACAACTTTCATGTTTTGAATTTTTCTTGAATCAAAATGGATCTAGGTAAAAAATGGTCATGAAAGTAATAAAAATCATGTTTTTAACACTTGAAAATTTTTCTAAGTGTTAGAAAAATTTCAATTTTGACTTTTTATTGACTTTTTTCACATTTCTTGATTTTTTATGATCATGATGGATAATTTGAAATGATTTTATGATTTAAAAAATTTGGATTTGAAAAAGTTGACCAAAAGTCAAAGTTTGACTTTTTTTGAACAGTTGAATTTTCATCAGATGATTCAGAATTTGTCTGATGATCAATCATGGATTTTGGAATGTTTTGAACCAAGAAATTAGGTCAAGATGTTGCATTGATGATGTTAAGATCAATCTCCAAGCAAATAGGTCATTCATTGAGCAAAAAGTCAATGATTCACTATCTTCGATCAAAACCCTAATTGGTCGATTCAAGGTAGATCATGAGAAAAGGTTAGGAATTTGAAGATCAAATGTTCATGATTAATTAAGATAGATCAATTGAGGTGATTGGATACTCAAACCCTAATCGATCACATCTTGAACAGATGAAATTTTGATAAAACCCTAATTTGGCTTCACGAGTACACACACGATCTATCCTGTTCTGAAACTGTTAGTGATGCAATGATGCATATGTGAATGATATAAGGTGGTATCTTAGGTCAAAAATTAGGGTATGACATAGGGTTAGCCATGTAAGTGAAACACCCTGATTGTGGGATTGTCACTGATTTGTGTCTCGAAGCCTGTAGGCAAGAGGTTTATTTTACTCACTCAGGAGCTGTGAAGCAATGAGTGCAGTTGTGTCATTGGAAGAAGCTATGAAACAATTCCAAGTTTGGTTTGTGTCACATGTGTGACTGTTTTGTATTGTGTTTGAAGTGTGGTATCTTCAAACTATTTTAGTTGTGTTTGAAGTGAGGTATCTCCAGGATGATTGTGTTAGGAGCCAAGCAGTTGATGTAGTTTTTGGTGTGATAGTGACTGATAGACATCATTGAGGTGATTGGAAGTGAGTGGAGATTCTCATATCTAAGTGTGGTATCTTAGGTAGAAGGTTCATTGGGTAGTCTGATTAAGTGAGGAGTGTAAACATGGAGGTTTACTCCGAATTAATACTGCTGATAGTGAACTTCATTCCTGGCTCCATAATTCACTTATTAATTGTATACTCTACCTTGTCTGTTTTATAATATCAGATCAGATGTCACAACATCCTGAGTCTGCCTGTAACCAGAATTTCAATTGGTACCATAGTAGGCATCCTGCCTATTTCAGGATGAGATCCACGGGGGATACTTTCTGGTTGTATACAAGGTATAAGATTGTTTGAACAAGGAGTGTTTATATTATATTGTCCCTTGAAGTGGAGGATGAACCTATTTGTGAAAAGCTAGACCAACCTGACCAAAACTTTTGTACTTCTTAAAGAGAGAAGATAATGATGCTAGAAAAAGAAAGTTAAATTCAAAGACTTTATGCGGGAGAAAGGATTTTGAATTGTATTGTTCAGCCTATAATCAGCACAGAGAAAAGATTGTCAAAACCTTCATACGGGAGTGAAGTTGTTGATAAGGTAAATTTTGTGCTTATGTGTTTCCATATTGGTCAGGATATTGGTTGGGTCTAGTATGTTGCTTGGTGGAGAGGAAAGCTTATTGTAGGGTTGATTTATTTTCAATCCTTATGTATTATGCTTACAAGTGAATTATGGAGTAAGCATTGTGTATATTCTGTTGAAGTATGGCTATATTCTGCTGCATAGCCTCTGATGCAACCCCTAAAGTGAAAGAAGGATCCCAGGGTTATTTTTATTCAACGCAATATTGAGCAAATCTTGCAACCTATTAAAAGTGTCAAAGATACTTGAGATTTACTCAAGTCCACTCATAAAGGCATTTAGTAATAGAGTTGATGAGTATCAATTGATCAATGATTCTCATATACATCTGCAAGTTGAAGACCTTGAAGATTATCAAGGATGATGAGTTCCAAGGAGATGGAACTGATGTTCTACAAGATGTTAGAACATTACTACTAGTATGCATCTACCATTTAAAGAATAGATGTTCTGGGAGCTAAACAAATATAGTGTGAGTACGTACGTTTGGAGCCTGCTCCTGATCAGGAAAAGGAGATATTTGTATTAGTTGAACATGACACGATCAACAAGCTCTTATACTCCAGATGTTAATTTATTTCTGACCTAAGCTTATGGGAGTATAAATGTCAAGCTCAGTGCAAGTAAAAGACTCATAAAGGTATACCCCTCAATCCCTTTATGTGAAATCAAGATGAGCTTATATCTGGTATATTCTTCTGATCAAAGGAACCAAATATGTGGAATTTCTGACCATGGAAAAAAAATTGTTTGGAGCTGAATATTGTGTCTCAACCACAGTAAATCATGGTCATGAATGTTGACTGCCCTAAATATTTTCTTGGAAGAGTACTGTCAAGAAGAATCAAGGAAGTTAGTTTGCTATCTGAATATTTTTATGTGTCATGCCATAATAAATTATGTTCCATAAACCTAGTTGAGGGAGTCTCCTCTATATGTACATACTATGGCATCCATCATCTCAAAATCAGAAGTGAAAGTTTGAAGAAAAGCTTATTGAGATATGGATCATATTATTCCTTGATATGTAAATTATTTGGATGTAAAGTTGACAGTTGCAGTGCTTCCAATGTTCCCCCCAAATGTTATGGATGAGAAAATGTGGATGTTACCCCCCATAACCACTCTAAGATAGATGATGTCGTATGAGATGTTGGAACAACATCTAAATGTCTTCAGTTTTGAATATACATTTTATTTCCTGAAAGTAGAAGGGAGTGTGAAGATGTAATCAGCCAGGATGATCTAGTGTGAGTAGACAATTCTAACTGACTAAACTGGTAGGTACTTTGACGGGAGACTCAGTACTTATTAGTATGTAACCTGAATTCTAAACCACTTATATTATGTCGGGAGCTGAGTATTTGTCTGATGGATTCATGGTATTTTGTGAACTGAATATCAATATTAAAGGTCACTATGATCTTCACAAGACTAGAATATGTGGAAATGTTATCTGGTGATATTTGAAGAGTTGATTCAACTAATGAGATACATACAAATCCTGTCAAATATCTTGATGGGAGCTGGATATTTGTGATAACTGTATGGTAATCTGAAACAAGATGAGAAGAAGTGTGTGATGAATAAAAGAGAATGTCCTATATGGAGTTATAACATCACTACTATTGAAGACACCAAAGATTGAAGAAGAAGATAAGGTTCAGACTTATATTTTGAAGATATATAATTAGTTATACATGATTAACTATGAAGTTGCTTCTATAGCAAGGTACAGAGTGCGGCAATCCGAAACTTGTATAGCAAGCAAACTAAGGATTCCTAATTTGGAAACTGTGGCAAGTCCAAATGAAGAATGCTTCAAGTATTATAAGAACCAACATCAAAAGTGTCCTTATTTTGTATAACTCAGGGGGAGTAATAATAACAACATCATGATATTAATGGGGAGAAACAATCCACAAGAGAAGCAACTTTGAATATGAAGAGGAAGTGTAAATTGTCGATTGTGAAAGCTGCCATGTCTAGTACAAGTGGATATGTTTATTAATGAAGGAGCATCTGTCAATCAATAAATGTCCTATAGACATCCATTCTTCCTGAAAATAATATGTATGTCAAACTACCATTGAAAGGGAGACTAATCATTAAGCTGATATTAAAGGAGCAGTTAGTATATATGTTGATGTCCAACTAATGTCAAGAGGGAGATTGCTCATTAGCTAATGTAAATGGGGGTATATGCTGCTTTGTACTGAAATGGAATAAAGCTGTAAAGGAGCAGTGTTATGATATTCTCAGAGCCAAGTCACATGGACTCTGTGTGGATGTCCCAAATAATGTTGGAACATCAAAATTCTAGATGTTGAAGAAAGTATGATTATTATAAACAAGATTACTCTTTAACAAGATATTAGAGTAAATAATTTCAGACTATAAGTACGTCCAAAATACATGTGAAGATATGGACAAGAAGAATCCATTCAAAGGAATCTGGTCAAACCACAAGTATGATATATCAAAAGAAGCAATCCAGATTGGTGAAAGAAGAGGCGAAAATCACATGCCCCTGCATGGTGTACAATGATGAAGTAACCGATGCATTTTATTGAAACTAACTCACTCAAAAGAATCTGGCAGAAACTAATAAAGACAGTTAGGGTTAATTGAATGGTACAGGTTTGTTTCTAATGCAGTCTCTCAACCAAATCTTGACCAAGGAACAAAGACTGCAATCTTATAAGCCTCATCTGTGCTATTTATAGAGGACCCCTTAACCTCTATTTCTCCAGAAAGACAGTGAAAAACAGATCAAATGAAGTTCAGTCGAGTGTGGATATCCTGCAATTGGATCTGGTATTGTGAAGGCTCCTGTTGTCAAATTTTTGCTAAAAAGGGGGAGAAAAAATTGTATTGTTGTTGATGTTATTGTTGGTCTCTCTACTGCTGCTACAAACAAAGGAGCATATCCATATAAGATCCCAAACCAAATACCAAACCCTTGGTTGAAAATCTTTTATGAATTGTATTCTGAGTTTTGTTCCTACTCGGAGTTAGAGTGAACACAGTTGTGACCTATGTTCTGAGTTACATGAGGTTATATCCTTATGCTACTCTGGAGGTATTTCAACTCACTCAGGAGCTATTTCAACTCCAAATCCAACAACGAGTCTCTTCCTTTTTGCACCTTGCACGTCTGGTGTTGGTTCAATGGAGAAAAGAAGATGTCAAGATGGATGTTCAAACATCCCATACAACTCAAGATTTGAAGTTGTGAGCAGAAGACCATATTTTAATTGTAACTGTTGTTGTTGTTTAATGCACCTGCTTGTAATTGTATTTATTTGTTTTAGCTAAAATTTGCCAAAGGGGGAGATTGTAAGTTCCTTGAACTTAAGGATTGGCTTAATTTTAATAAAGGCAAAATACCCTTTTTAGTTCCTTAAGTATACCTCGGGGTCCATTCTGGTCCCTTATCTTTAAAAAGTTTCAAAGTGGTCCTTTAATTGTTCAAAAAGGATCACGTTAGTCCTTTCCGTCCATTTTTCCAAACGGCGTCAACTTTTGTAGGCGTGGCATCTGATGTGTAACACATGTTTACACACATGGAATTTGACGTGGCATGTGTTTATCAAGGTTATTTAAATTATGAAAAAACATTCTAAAATTTTGCACTTAGACTGGATTTGAACCCAGTCCATCATGTTTGGAAGTGATCGAAACTTACCACTAAAACACTTTACAATTGATATGCATTTCTTCATTCAAGTTTATTATCAAGTCACCCTAGAATCAACAAGAGACCAAATGTGCATTACATTATAACATAATTTCAATTTTCAAACAAAACTTCATCTCTCAATGTAACATCATAACTCTCTCTCTTCAACACACCCAGATTCCGGTGGGCTTCCACGGAGGTCGGATGTCGCCAACGGTGGCCTTCATGAAGGAGCTCCACCGGAGGTCGAAACAAATACCCATCCCGACTCCTTTTGATGCCTGATTACAAATCTGGTGATGGATTTCGCAAACAATAAACCTATAAAGCAAGATCTAAAAAGGGGAAATCCAACCCTAACTCAAATCAAATGTTGAAATAAATACATAAATGAGTAATAAAGGGGAATTTGGTCCTTCTCAAAAGAAAACGCAACATTTGATGGTGAAAGAAAAGCAGAACGACATTGAGAAAGGTCTCGGACGGCAGCAGGCAAGTATTTGACGGCGGTGGTCGGTTCAAGCATCGAAGGTGAGAAGACTACATAAAAATATTTTGAATGCCTAAACTTTAAAAGATGCCATCATGCATTAGAATTGGTTAACACAGCCAAAGTGAGAAGAAGGAAAACAAATTATAAGTTTGAAAACAAAATTCTGGAAAAATTTGGATTTGAGTGTTGTTCTTTCCTGTCATTAATATTTACCAGCAAAATCATTCGTAACACTTTTTCTTTGATTCTATACTAGTAATAATGAACACTAAAACAATATAAGTGAAGTGGCTTAGTGGTAACACATGTTGCACAATAACGTCTCTGACCAGGGTTTAAATCCCATGGATGGCATTTGCAATAGGAATTTTTTAATTATAAAAATTGTTTAAGATAAAAAATAAATAAATAATAAAATAAAATAATACGTGGCATTTGGTAATTGACATCTCAGATGCCACGCCTACAAAAGTTGACGCCGTTTGGAAAAATGGACGGAAAGGACTAACGTGATCCTTTTTGAACAATTAAAGGACCACTTTGGAACTTTTTAAAGATAAGGGACCAGAATGGACCCCGAGGTATACTTAAGGGACTAAAAAGGGTATTTTGCCTTTAATAAAACATATAATAAGCAGCAACAGTATATTGTACAATAGGATATATGCAGCAAAAGTCCTATTGGAATGCCTTAACATACTATGTTGAAAAGTTTCAATATCTGGAAAAGCATGTCATATGAGATGTCGAGACATCAGACATCAGGGCATCACGCTATAGAAACTGTTAAGTTTGTTACAGTTTTGTTTTAATGAGAGCAGAATATTCTGGGAATATTATACATCTTATGTGGCGTGATTTTAAAGGCTATGTGAAGGCCCAAATCCAGTTGGGTAATAGGTTATAAATAAGAAATTGTAACCTAGTTTTAGGGAGCTATCCGGTTTTAGAAAGATGTAGTCTTTAGGGTTAGCCATGTAAGTGAACCACCCGGATTGTTGGATGGTCACTGATTTGTGCCTAGAAGCCTGTAGGCAAGAGGTTTATTTTACTCACTCAGAAGCTGTGAATAAATGAGTGTAGTTGTGTCATTAGAAGAAGTTGTGAAGCAATTCCAAGTTTGGTTTGTCACATGTGTGACTATTTTGTATTGTGTTTGAAGTGTGGTATCTTCAAACTTTTTTAGTTGTGTTTGGAGTGAGGTGTCTCCAAGCTGATTGTGTTAGGAGCCAAGCAGTTGATGTATTTGCTGGTGTGATAATGGCTGATAGACATCACTATGGTGATTGGAAGTGAGCGGAGGTTCTCATATCTAAGTGTGGTATCTTAGGTAGAAGGGTCATTGGGTAGTTTGATTAAGTGAGGAGTGTAAACATGGAGGTTTACTTCGAATTAATAATGCTGATAGTGAACTTCATTCTTGGCTTGGTATGCCCCCAGATGTAGGTATGTTAGAACCGAATTGGGTTAACAATTTCTGGTGTTCTTTTGTTTCTTGCATTGTTAATTGTATATTCTACGTTGTCTGTTTTATAATATCAGATCAGATGTCATAACATCATGAGTCTGCCTGTAACTAGAATTTCAGATACAAATGGAAGGGTTAAATACAATCTGATTTAGTTGAAGACCGACAAAGATGTGAAGGTCATGTGGAAATCATTTCGCCGTAGAATAACTAAGGGTCCGATCGAGTTAGATACGCATATAACAAGATTTGTTGACGACATAATCAAGATGATGAAACGTCCAGAATCATCTGGTAGTACCTAGATTTTCATGTTTAGTTATTTTTAATTTATGTTTGTTGTGCTAGTTATATTTATCTTTGAATCAAAATATGTAATCCTCAAAATATTATGCAATAAATAAGTACCGTGATAAGAAGTTTGTATCACAACATATACTTATAATATAAGCAAAATATAATATATCTACATACGCCCCACATGCTATTTCTTCTATCTTAGATAAACCCGTAAAAACCTCACCATCCAAGTTTACCAAACTCATGAGGTTATCCACAATAACTTCAATCAACTGGAAACGTCTATCCTAGTCAGAGTGATAAAATTTCTTCAAAATAATTAGAATGCTACAATTCAACTTAAAACAACATCCTTTACCACTGATACATAACACTTTAAATTCGGATGAATTGAACAATAATATTTAATCTTTAAAAATAAAACAACTTTATTACTTAAGCAGCGGAATCACAAAATTCAACATGAATGTCATAACATACTTATCTAACTTAGAACAACTTGGAAGCATCAAATTCTTTCATATAATCAACATGATATTCAACAACGGAATCAAAACAACAATAAAACAATTAGCGTTCATCCCCCGAGTGTTACATATCATATCAACGACATCGACTCGAACTAACGAAGGTAAACAACCTTCATCCTGGATTACCTGCATGTTACTCACGTAGAGGCAACATCACAATAGAAGGGTGAGATATCTAACAATATAATTGAGCATATAATAAAAAGTATACTAGAATCGTATTAGGTAAAATCACCATTTCACAGTTACAAATAACATTTATAACAGCTAGTTCACAACTTTTAGATAATACCAGTCATAACAAGTCAACAACATAAAGCAACAACTAATACATCATCACCACAACTCAAGGATGCAACATAAAATGCGACTCAATGACAATGCACATGCATGTGGTACCAATGGAGCAGAACTCCCAACGTAAAAATGGAGCAAAACTCCCAACGTAATAAACTGCCAATATCTGAGGCATCAATAAGGCATAAGCCTTTAACATCAACGTGTTGCCAATCCCGGCCATCGTAAACAGAGCAAAGCTCTCAATGTAATATTTTTGCCAATCCAGGCCAACGTGTTTATGCAATGTATGCGACAACGTGATGCAACTCAACAACAACAACAACAACAACAACAGAGCGTCAGATCAACAACCACATAATCATAATTCAACACTGGCCAAAAGTCTTCAACGTAATAACAATTTCAACAACATCGCTCAACATTGGCGCTCGACCTACAACATGATTCAGCACATCAACACAAGAAAATGCAATGAAATTCATCACGACCTGCAACTTCACAATTTATCAACAAAATCAATACAAGTAACAACAACAACAATTTAATTAACAACAAATACTACAACATTGACATAAGCCTACAACTTAATAATCACAATTCAACTGAAGCAACACAACACAAATTATCACCTGTAATTTCACAATTTACGACAAGTGTATAACACACTGAATCAACCAAAATAAACTACAAACAAACCGCATAATTATTCGGAGAATTTCGACTATTTCCGATTAATTAATTATCAGCTAAAAATTCTATTATTTCTACTATGCATTACTATTTATCCAACACACACTATCACTGTTAATTTAATCAACTAAACTCATCACTGCTATTTTAATACTAGTCATGTTATTATTACTGAAATATGCTATTCATTGTTACCAAATACCTCTGCCAAATTTTGGTTGAACTGATAGTTCTGCTAAATTAATTGAATTAACTCCTAGTACTTGTATACTAACTCTAACAACTTAATTGACAAGTCTAACAACTCTATTAATAATTCTAAAACTCTATCGACAACTCTAACAAAATAAAATTAACCCGAATTAACTATTTATCCCAATATTTATCTATAATTCAAAATTTCTACAAAATTATACTAACAATATTAAACTATTCTCATTAATAATATTATTATAATTATTTATACTAATAAAATAGAATAAGTTAGTGAACTTGAAACATGTGACTTACCAACACAGTAATCACATGATTATACCGGAATGCGTATAATTTTCATTCATTGTTCTCAAAAATGTAAATGAGACTAAATATATGTATATAAATATAAAGGAGAGAAAACGCTACAGTGTTAATTGTCATTCTCAACATATTAGTAATTCATTTAACTCGACAACATACACTAAATTAGTAGAGTTCATCCATCCAATTGTAATTTATTATGTCTAAGTAACATGACTGCTACTATATATGCATCAGAGTGAAATGACGCTACAACATGAACGCTACAGTACTCATTCTTATCTAAAACTTAAACAAACTAATTAAATCAACAAAAACAAAACATGCCCCACAACACTAAAGGTGTGCCACTCGCACACCCCCCTTCCCAAGTGTAGTGTCGGTCGGCACTCAGCAGCATGCCCCATCGGCATGTACTTCTTTTTTTTACGTTCGACACACTCCCTGTGCCATCTGTACATCTATTTTTCACATAATTTTTTCAATTTCTCCTCTGTTTCGATTGCAGGACCTCAAATAATTTTCATTGAATTATAATTCCAACCAAAATAACCCAAATTATACTACAATATAATAATTATATCAATTTTGAAATAATTTCCCAACATCGAAATCCATCGGTTTAATCCCTGCAATTTATTAGCAAGAACCTAACATTGAAAATATCATCACAAACAACAACAATTACACACAGAAGTAATTTTTCTATCGATTAATCCCCGCATACAATTCATCATATCCCAGATTATAAGGTCAGAATCCCACCATTATCTTGGATTGGAGATCGCTCTATAATTTCCTATTGAATCCTAACTTTTCCATGGCTTCAAACCTTTTGCTCTGCAACATTCCACGATCAATTTTCTAAGAGTTATTTTTCTTTGCAACTTTCTCCACGGACAACTTTTCACACTTATTTCCAATTAACCTAGTTTCTTTCTTATTTTCCTCTTAACCAAATAATAACACTATTATTTTTATTGGACTTACTAGTCAACACTCTCACTTTTTACTACAACCAACACAACAACTAAGCCCACTAAATAAATAGTCTTATATAATTCTAATATTATTAATAATATTATTTTTACAACTTAAATAAACTAATATATGAAATAATCTCATAACAACTTAAATCAACATTTCACAACATCAACAAATTTCATAGATAAATTCAAAAATATTTAATTAAATAATTAATTTAATAACCGGGCGTTACATTTTTCATCTTTTTTGTAGGTATTCATTCATAATTGGAGCATTGAGTAATAAAGGCCAAAGGCTAAGCTTCAAAAGTGCAATATTTAATAATTCATTAAAGAATAAGGCTCAAAATAATGATGATAAAAATCATCAATTTGGTTTATATTTAGGCATGGTTAGAAAGAACATTGAATAAGCTTTCCAACGCTTCGAACCGGACGCAAAACGGAGTTACGGTTCTCAAGTTATGGAGAAAACAAGTGCTGATTTTTTTTGGAACAACACAGAGCGCGCTAAGTAGGGATGTCAATGGGGCGGGGCGGGGCCGGGGGGACACTTCCCCATCTTTTTCCCCGCCATCAAATTCATTCCCGTCCCGCCCCGATCTCCGCCACGGGAATTTCTATCCCCATCCTCATGGATCCCGTTTCATGATCCCCATAGATCCTACATTTATTCATTAATATTTTATTTTTTTAAAATGTTTATATTTTCTATAAAAATAAAAAGCACAAAGAATTCACATATTTATTATGTTATTTAAAAGGAGATAAAAATGAGTAATTTTTTGATTATTTTATATTTTTTTAATATGCAAATGATTTGATAACTCTAAAATTTCTAAACAATTTAATTTAAATTTAATCAAAATAATCAACTTTTCCTATAAGCAATTACATGAACAGTTTATGAGAATCAAGGAGAAACAATCTACTTTTTCTATAAACAATAATATAAAGATTTATGAGAATCAAAGAGAAAT
This sequence comes from Vicia sativa, assembly GCA_021764765.1. Lineage (NCBI taxonomy): Eukaryota > Viridiplantae > Streptophyta > Magnoliopsida > Fabales > Fabaceae > Vicia > Vicia sativa. The sequence goes on along the minus strand of CM038793.1, from coordinate 182,187,665 downwards.
AATCTATTTTTCCTATAAATAATTACATGAACAAATTTATGAAAATCAAACCTTATTGATGAAATTGTAAGAGCTGAATAATGGAAGCACACCAAATAGAGAAGATGGAATTGGAAGAGGAAGATGAATGGAGATTTGATGGAGAAGAAAAAGGAGTCTAACGTGTGAGACTCTAAATGTCCGTAAGAAAATGAAACGCTTCAACTTTTTAGGGTCTAATATTTACATTTCTCTCTTAATAAATACATGAATATTTATTTATTTATTTTTATAAATAAACATAAAGGAAATGACTAAAAAACCTAATCTAAAATATATATATATTAAATTAACTATATTAAAATAATAGGCGGGGCGGGGGGTGTATTCCCCGTCCCCGTCCCTGAAATGCTCTCGGGGGAATTTTTTTCCCATCCCGCACGGGAAAATTCCATCTTTGGGGTTCGAACGGGCCATGGGACCCCATTAATGTGTCCAACCGACATCCCTAGCTAAGCGCCACGTAACAGGTTAAGCGCCCCGGGTTTTAAAGTGTATAAATAGGGTTTCAAACAGATTTTTTAGGTATATTTTGGGTATTTTTGAACCTTAATCCATATAGATCATTTTTTGGTAGAGAGCTTGAAAACGGCAAATGGAACTTGCATTTTGTCGAATCGAAGGTGGATTCTCTCCAATCGTCTTGATAACTCGAGAAGTGTTGGTTTATCTCTTTTTCCTCTTTTTGTAAACTCTATTTTTGTTGGGTTATGTTTGTATATTTACTATGAACTCATGTATATCTGTCGCTCTTGGCGTTGTATAAAGCTTGTTGTTAGTGTTTTTAAGTTGGCATTATGTTTGGTAAAACTAGGCTTTAGCAATGTCATGATGGATGTCATGACATTCAGAGATTGAAGATAAATCCTACCTGCTAAGGATGTTAAAAGACATCAGACCGAAGCTAAAGTCCTGGAAATCAGAAAATAGATCGATGTCATAATGTATGTTATGACATTCAGGTGACATTCAGAATCTGCTTGTTCCGAGATTTTTCGGAAGTTTGTTGAGTGCTAAATATTGTTTTTCATTATTAGAAAGCATGCTCACGTGGCTAGGTTAAACTTAATTAAACCTAAATTGGTTGTTGAGAAGACCATATTTTTAGGATTAAATTAAGTGAACCCTAGCTATCTTTATGGAAGCCCAAAACCAAGTTTCGTGATCTTATAAAAGGAAAAGAACCCTTACAACCGTATACGCCTTTGAATGTATTGAAGAGATAGCACAGTGTTTGTGTAATTAAAGGATTTAACTTGTAATTGTGTAATTCTAGTTTCTCTTGTGAGCCAAGCAACTATCAATTGATAAGTGCATTGGACTAGGATTTCTTGTAAGGGTAGTTTATCACCAAAGCTTTAAAGCACGAGTGTTTGTCTCTTGATTGAAGCTGAAGCAAGATCAAGATATTTTATTGAAGTGTGTCTTCACAATTCAATTAGTCAATAGGTTGATATCACCGATGTGATTGAGGGGAGTGAGTGGGTACTCGATCTAAGTAGGACTTAGATTGAAGTTGCATTGGTAGGTTTTAAGTGAAGGAGATAAACCGTGGTTTATTCAATTAATTCTACTAATAGTGAATTTCCTCCCGGCTTGGCAGCCCCGATGTAGGTTTGTTGAACCGAACGGGTGAACAACTTATTGTGTTATTTATCGCTTATATTTACTATGTGAATTGTTAACATAGTGTCGACATCGTGTCATAATATTCTCGTGACATCAAGTATCTGCCGATTTCAATTGGCATCGAGCGGCACCCGCTTGTTATTTCGGGTGAGATCTAGGATAATAGTTTCCGCGAATGGATAAAGAAGGAGGATTTGGAGGAAGACCACCTATTCGGATGGGTCTAATTATGATTACCGGAAACCTCGTATGGTTGCCTTCTTAAGATCGATGGACATTAAAGCTTGGAGAGTCACGATAAAGGATGGAAACATCCCACCAAGCTTGAGAAAGATGGGACTACCGTCTTGAAACCCGAGGAGGAATGGAGCAAAGAGGAAGAAGAGCTAGCTCTAGGGTACTCTAAAGCATTGAATGCTGCTCAATGGTATTGACAGAATATCTTGATCGGTTAATCAATGTGAGTTGGTCAAGGATGTTTGGGACACTCTAACTACTCACGAGGAACATCCAAGGTGAAGATGTCAAGACTTCAGATGCTCACTACCAAATTTGAGAATTTGAAGATGAAGGAAGATGAGAATATTCATGAATTTCACATGAATATTTTGAAATTGCCAATGCCTCAGAGCACTTGGTGAAAAGATGTCAAGAGGTCGGTGAGAAAGATTCTCGATCCTTGCCTAAGAGATTTGCAATGAAAATCACCGCAATAGAGGAGGCTCAGACATCAAGACCTTGAAGGTTGAAGAACCGATAGGATCTCTTATGACTTTTGAGATGGGAATCGAAACTGACAAGAAGAACAAAAGCATAGCACTTGTATCCAATTCAAGAGGGATGCAAGGAGGAAGATGAGGAGAAGATATCCAAGCTATAGCCATGCTTGGAAGACAGTTCAACAAACCGATCGAGAATTGATCCAAAGTCAAGGTCACATGTCAAGGACACGATCGACATCGAGATCTTATGATTCCAGAAGATCCAAGTCAAGAAAAGGAGTCAAGGCAAGAAGTCCAATGTCATGAATGTGAAGGATTTGGACATATTAGAGTGAATGTCCCACCTTTCTAAAAAACAAAAGAAAGGAATGGTCACACTGATGATGGTGATTCGAAAGTGAATCGAGGAAGAAGGTGCCAAACTTGTCACGCTTCTCTAGAGTGTACAACTCGATATGGATTCTAGTGATGAGGAAGTGACATTTGAAGAGCTTCTGAAAACTACGTGAAGTCGTGTACAAAAATGGTGAAGCATGTCGCAGAATGAGGAGCGTAAAAGTCGATTGAGAAGTTGGAAGTCGAGAATGTGAAGTTGGAGGTCGAGAAAGAGGAAAACACAGCCCACTATAAATCACCTCAATAGTGATATTGTTATGTGAATTCCAAACTTGATCGATGTCTAAATCACAAAATGTTGACATCCGATAATCGATAAGTCGGAAGAAATTCTTCACTTGGACAAAATGCAAATAAGCATGGTCTAGGATATGTGGCAAAAGCAACCCAAAGAAGAAATGTGCAATGTCAGCATGTGACCCAAAGAGATTTGCAAACAACCGTGAATGGAACAAACACGGAAGTCAATGACAAGGAAGATGTCATACCACAAGCCGTTGAACAGTCCGCCTGGTATATGAAGACTAAGAAGTTTGTCTATAACAAAAGGAAGAATGACCTAATAGACCAATGTCAAAGCGATGTCACAACATTGGGTGCAACATCAAAATCATAGAAACATGAACAAACAGTTCAAAGATGGAGATGTCATTATTGTGGAAGGTTTGGTCACATAAAATCTTTCTCACATGACTTCATGGATATCCTATTCAAGGGTCTTATGTGAGCCTAAAACCAACAGGTATCATACTCAACAAAGAAGAAGACTTGTTCGTAGCTAACACTTCTTTAGTATGTCTACCAAGAAAGAGTGGTACTTTGATAGTGGGTGTTTCAAGCACATGACCGGAGACAGAATCTTCTCAATGATGTTAAGCATCACTCTACCAGTGTTACTTTTGGAGATGGAGCCAAAGGAGAAATCAAAGGTATTGGAAACTCAAACTGTCCGAGTTCCAAATTTGAATGGAGTATTGGTAAAAGGTTTGACCGCAAATCTCATTAGCATAAGTCACTATGTGATATGGGATTCACAATACCACCAAGTCCGAATGTCTTGTAATCAATGGTGATCAAGTAGTGATTATGAGAGGAGTCAGATCAAAAGACAACTGCTACAAGTGGGATTCTGAGAGCACCACTCTGTCCTCTATGAGTTCTACAACAAAGATAAAGAGGAAGTAAAGTTGTGGCAAGAACTTGATCAATTTCATCTCGAGGAATGAAAAGAATCAATTCCATGGAGGCAGTCAGAAGGATACCAAGACTTCACACTGATAAAGGGAGAATCTGTGATAAGTGTAATGTTGGAAAGCAAACCAGAATGTCACAACCAATGTCTAGACATCTGACCACTTCTAGAGTGCTGAAGCAAGTTCCTAGGGCTTGGTATGATAGGTCGACCAAGCTACTTATCGATAAAGGATATAGGAAAAGAGTCTTGATAAAAGTCTCCTTCAAGAATAAAGGAGGAAAGACAATGGTGATTTAAATTTATGTTGGTGACATAGTGTTTGGAGGAATGTCAGACACAATAATGGAAGTCTCAACACAACTTTCACAGAGCAAATATGCAAGGAGGATTGACAAGGGGACTGAGATGAAGAATGTCAGCCATAAAAGGACTCCTGCTCCTACACACTTGAAGTTGTCCAAGAAAAAAAGTGAAGAAAGTGTTGATAAATGCTTGTGTGAAAGCTCTTTTGAAGGATGGTTCATCTTGAGAAATCATCCTGTTTCTTGGGTCAACAAGAAGCAAAACTGTACAAAGTTCAGACATCACATACATTGTTCTCGATGATGATGAAGCGATCGAATACAATGTCATACAGGATGTCATGACATTGTACTGTGACAATTTACTAAAGTGCTTGAGACTAGCCAGTTTGAAATGTTAAGGGACAAGTTGGGTAATTGTCCAAATGAGGAATTGTAGCAATTAACCTTGCATACAACAAGGAATGGAAAGGATCTTTTTCTTCAAGTATTTATAAGTAGGTTATTTAAGTATTTTCCTCTTATTTTTAAAAGGTCCAAGAATAGGAAGAGACTCCTTCATATAATAGTTTCTTCTTTTGAAAGTATCATATTTCCTTCATCTAAAAGAAACTTTCAAAACCTCTACCATTCTCGCTCTCATTTCCTCAAAATCTTCTAGCAAAATATGTCTTCATCATCTTCATCTTCTCAAAAATCTGGTTCATCATCTCCGCCATGGATGAAGTTAGGGCAAATCATGACATGCATGTTGAAGCTCGAGAATCACTCCTCACAAGAATGGCCATGCACCTAAAAGGTCAAGAAATTGCAAGGAATGTAAGAAGAACGCAAGCATCACCTTCCGTAAGACTTACCATCCTCTTCTCTCTCGAAATGGTAAACACAGAGGAGTCTAGGGTGTGCATATAGTCATTGCTAGATTGGTAACCGTGATCCTCAATGAAGACCAATGCTCCCGGGTTTCAGTCCTCTAAATGAAAAGTCCGCTAGCCCTAGCTTAGCTGATCCAGATGTCACAGAATGTCAAGACATCCGTGATCATGATACTTCTCCAAGAATAATGAAGACCTTTCATTAAAGAGTCCAAGTAGGTGTTGTGGTGCTTGTAATAAAATCTCCGATAAGGAAGATGAGATCTCGACAAGATTCTTGAGAAGTCCCCAGAAATGTTGCTCGATAAAGCCACGCTGATTATATTTCGATAGTATTCTTGAAGAATCACCAAAAAGTGTGCCTCGTAAAGTTCCCGATGACTACATTTCGACAAGATTTTGGAAGAGTCACCGCTCAAGAATCTAATCACTTAACGAACCTCCATCATTGATTTAGATGAGATGTTCTCGACAATGACCTTATTGCCAATGTCAATCCAAGCATTGCAAAAGAATGATGAAAAGGAAGGGAAACACAGAGCCCCGAGAAAGATCAAGATGTGCAAACCGAGAAGTATCACAAGGTGGATCCTCTACAAGGAGAAGTAGAGTGAAACGCTGGTGGTGACTCTAAACCAAAGAGAACACCTATTGTGAAAAGAGGAAGGAACTCGAACCGTGGAGTCCGATCATGACTCGAGTTTGATGTTGAGGAGAATGTCACCGACATACATTCAAGAAAGAAGCCAACACTTGTAAACTTCCCAAGGTGCCCGTGGCAATTGATAATATCTCATTCCATCATCCCGAAAGTGCTGGAAGATGGAAGTATGTTTGTTTAAAGAGGGTTGCACTAGAAAGAGAATTGAACAAGAGTGCTTTAGAGTGCAAGGAGATCATTGACCTGATTAAGGAGGCAGGATCGATGAAAACAAAGGAGAAACACTCAAACGTTATGAAGCCTTGGTGAGAGAGTTTATTGTCAATCTCTCAAATGGCGTGGGATAGGAATTCGATGATTACTAGATCATGATGAGGGGAGAAAAGTCGTTTTCTCCAAATGTGATCAATAGATTCCTAGGTAGATATGCTAATACTCAGCCAGAGCTGGAGGAAACTGACAACAAGATTTGTCAAACCATCACTGCCAAACAAGTCAGACAATGGCCTTTAAAGGGAAAACTCTCACTAGCAAGTTGAGTGTCAAATTTGCCATATCGCATAAGATTGGTGCTGCAACTGGTCCCAACCAATCACAAATCCACTATTTCTAATGGATTGGGAAGATTCATTTATGCAGAGGTACTCGTGCTACCTTTGACTATGGATCCTACATTTTGATCGACACTCAAGCATGCTAACACTATGCTATCAAAGGACCAATAGCCTTTCCTCCTGCGTGTGGAATTATAATTGATCAAGATCCGACATTCTTGGTGACAGACTCACCGCAAGAGCTCGCTCTTGGATTCCACTACAAACTGCTCCAAGGGAAGCATGTCCCGACATTGTCATGACATCTCCGAGACTTCACCGTCAAAGAAAATTCTCGTAAGGCAAATGTCATTGTTGTGCTAAGAGAAACTTGCAAGGAGCTTGAAGCAAGAAAGCAAAGTCCGAAGAGCTAATCTCTCAACTAGAGCAGGACACAGAGGTTGAGGATGAAGAGAAAGCTGATAATGATGCTGAAGATGATGATATTCAGATGGCTGGTGCTGAAGAAGGTTCTGACGATGCTTCCTTCCACAGTGCTTCTTCTGGAGAAGAGAGCACTTGAGATGTTGCTCCTTGCCCCTGTTGCTGCTGTTTTGTCAATATTCTGTCAATTGTTCTCTGTTCTGTTTGATTCTTGTATTTTTCCAATTTTGTTGAATGTTTGTAATCATTATTGACAGATTTATAATGTCCTGACAAATGTGTACCCCTAAAAACAATGCTGGTACTTAATTATATGCTGGTATATTTGTTTCTGGTACTGTTTGATTAAAAGTTTGGGGAACTTGTATTGTTTCCTTTGGCCCTTTATGGCTAAAAAGGGGGAGAAGAACTACTGTGTTGACAGTAGTATGGGACTTTGGGAACTTGTATGGCCTGTTTTAAAATTTTGTATATGGGGCAATAACTTTGTATATGGGGCAGAACTACTGTGTTGACAGTAGTATGGGACTTTGGGAACTTGTATGGCCTGTTTTAAAATTTTGTATATGGGGCAATAACTTTTTATATGGGGCAATTGTGGGAATTGTGGGATTTTTGTATGGGTAGAATTTATCTTCTCTAAGTTCTAGTTACTTGAAGCTTAGGAAAGCTTAGGAAAGCTTAGAACTAGTTTATTGTCTTCACGCATAGGTTCTCGATGTGTTAGGTAGTTTTAGCCAAAATGTGCCAAAGGGGAGTTTGTTAGTGTTTTTAAGTTGGCATTATGTTTGGTAAAACTAGGTTTAGCAATGTCATGATGGATGTCATGACATTCGAGATGAAGATAAATCCTACCTACTAAGGATGTTAAAAGACATTTAACCGAAGCTAAAGATGTGCTGGAAATTTAGAAAAAGATCGATGTCATAATGTATGTTATGACATTCAGGTGACATTCTCTCTAGAACTGCTTGTTCCCGAGATTTTTCGAAGTTTGTTGAGTGCTAAATATTGTTTTTCCGTTATTAGAAAGCATGCTCACGTGGTTGCTAGGTTAAACTTAATTAAACCTAAATTGGTTGTTGAGAAGACCATGTTTTTAGGATTAAATTAAGTGAACCCTAGCTATCTTTATGGAAGCCCAAAACCAAGTTTCGGGACTGCTTCTATAAAAGGAAAAGAACCCTTACAACCGTTACGCCTTTGAATGTATTGAAGAGATAGAACTTGTGTTTGTGTAATCGTTAAAGGATTTAATTTGTAATTGTAATTCTAGTTTCTTTGTGAGCCAAGCAACTATCAATTGATAAGTGCATTGGACTAGGATTTACTATAAGGGTAGTTTATCACCAAAGCTTTAAAGCATGAGTGTTTGTCTCTTGATTGAAGCGTGAAGCAAGATCAAGATATTTTATTGAAGTGTGTCTTCACAATTCAATTAGTCAATAGGTTGATATCACCGTGTGATTGAGGGGAGTGAGTGGGTACTCGGATCTAAGTATGACTTAGATTGAAGTTGCATTGGTAAGTGAAGGAGATAAACCGGTGGTTTATTCACGAATTAATTCTACTAATAGTGAATTTCCTCCTGGCTTGGTAGCCCCGGATGTAGGTTTGTTGAACCGAACGGGTGAACAACTTATTGTGTTATTTATTTCAGATTATCGTGTGAATTGTTAACATAGTGTCAAATACTGTGTCATAACATTCTCTGTGACATCAAGTATCTGCTGCCAGGAATTTCACTTGCTTTACAAATCTTTGTCGAATATTGTCCTGGATTTTTACTTTCTGGTTTGGGTTATTATAGAGATATATTGATCGAATTCTTATCTAGGATGATTATCTGTTAGTTCCTGAATTATAGAGCTAGATTTAGAGCTGACATTCACTTTTGTATATATGATTAATGCCTCTGTGTTGGTTGTGTCGCTCTGAGAGACCGTCGACACAATTAACACAATTACCTATCCTTTATAGATTTTGTTTACATTTAATGTAGTTTGATACTTTTCCATACAAACGCATTCAACCCCTAAACTTATTAACGAACGATTTGTCGAACACCAACTCAATAATCAATCTTTGTGGACACGATACGATATAACATATATCATCTGGTAAAAATAATACTTAACTTTTTATTTGCCGCTTTACCGCTTCAACAACCTCATCTCAAGCAAGTGTTTAGCTATGTGGTTCTCCCACCTCATATGTCCTGAATATAAGGAAGCGTCTTCAAATGGACGATAGACCCGATGAGATGTATATGGTATCCAGACGACATCCTCAATTGTCAGAGCGTCAAGCCTCCTCATATACTCCATAACACCTCCTAGATGGGCTTGCCTGCCCCTCCATCTCCTCGCTCGTGGAGCATCTGCTGAGTCACACTATTGTCTCCTATTAAAGATATGTCAGATTCTTATGAGAATCAGTCGGAGGATGTCGTCTAGTTCGTAGTTGAGAAGCCTCTGCCTCATTAGCCCGAGTCTGAGCTTCCGCTCTATCAGTCAACCTACCTCAAATGAAATTGTCCTTACCCCTTATCCTCACTAAAAAATGAAAAAAGACAAATATTAGTTTAAAAAAAACTACAGAAAATTTCAAAAATTGAGATTTTTGTAAAAAATTTGAACTATCAAAAATCTCATAATTTTCGGTACAAAAGCATCAAAAATTTTAAAATTTTCGATAAAAAATACCGAAAATACTATAATTTCTGTGGATTTTCTCTGAAAAGTTTAGAATTTTCGTGAAAATCTATCAGAAATTTCTCAAATATATCAAAAAAATATTATTTTTGTGTGAAAATTTTCAGTATCGCCTGCAAATCTTTAGTATTGCTCTGGAATTTTGAAAAATACAATTCTCTATCGGAAATATCAAAAAATGGTGAAATAAGTTAGTTGAATTATTTTGATCTTTTCATACCCGGGGGTGTTATGTATAACTATGTGGGTAACGGGTTAAATCCTGATACACTTGTTGGTTACTCTGTGCAAGTTAGTGAAGTCTTGTTTGGAATATGCCTTTTCCATTGATGACTCTGGCTATGTGCACCTCTTATGTTATTTAAATGAAGCAGTTTAATCTAAAACAATTGATTTTAAATGTATAAAATTTGGGGCAGTTTGTTTTGGCCTTTTTTTAAATGATTTTTATAGTATGATTTTTATAGTGTAATATTATTTTATATTAAAAAAAGTTATAAATAAATTTTTCATAAAAGCTTCAAATATAAATTTTATTTGAATAATTATTCTTAAAATGTTAAATAATTCATTATTTTAACGAAAAAAGTTATCATTTTAAATTGTTTTTCATAAAAATCATTTTTAAAATATAACTTTTGAAAAAATTGAAATTTTGACTATGTTATGATGTTCAAGAATGTATATTTATGTTATAGGATGCAAAATTAATCTCACGATTTAGAAAAAACAAATATAAAAAACCTTGTAATATTTTGAAAAAAGATTTCATAAAATCCGTTTTTAAAAATACAAAAAAAAAATCCATTTTTTTAAAGCTGAAACAAACTGTTCTTCGTTATTTGACATTCTTTGAGTAGAAATAACTCTCAATAAACTTTTTACTATCTAATTTAAAGCTAAAATTTGGAGCTTTTACATGTACAAAGCTTTAAATTTATTAATCAAGGTGTCTACTTATAAATGTATTAAAATATAAATCACTTGTAAAAAAAATAGTTCATTCAAAATTAAATTTTATCATCTAGAACCAAAATCAATTGAGCAAGTTCATCTTTCTCAAATAAAGGAGAATAATAAGAATAAGAATAATGCTATGGATATAATTATTTGTTGAACACATAGAAAGGCTATATAGCATACACGCATAGAAAGTAAGATACCTCAGCTCTCAAGAGCTATATACACCTACAGCCTTGTATTACAATAGGAATAATTTTGCTGAACTACACTTACTAATACTATGGAAAATTCATGCATATATTCCTAATCCAAGTTCCTTCGGATTTGTTTCAATCATCCATGGGGACCTGTTTATTTTTCAAAAGAAAACAGCATATTTCAACATTTTCACTAGTCTCATAATACATAACAGTAACACTAGCGCAAAGGTTAGAAAGTTAACCTGTTCATTGCAAAGTTAATCGTTCCCTGGCTAGCACGCTTGAGAAGAACTTCTCTTGCTTCAACTGGAATTCCTTGAGGCTGCATTTAGAGTTTAACAAAATAGTTACCGCACAAAGGAAACTTGTTTGCTGAAATTTTGGGTATTGCACCTTCGAAATGTAACCACTATATAAAAGCACAAAGATTGTAAATTAGATACCATTACAAATATATACCTCTTCAGGAAACCAAACCCCGGGCTGCGTGCTTCCTTCAAGAACTGCAAGTGCAAATGCAGCTGTGGAAATTCCTACAGATCTAAGAAAAAGAATACTGTATTGTCATAATGCTACTAGCTGCTAATCCCTTCTAGGTGCTTAAGTATCCTAAAGTATATGGATTACTAAAACTAATTTAGAAATATAATTCATATTTTATTGGTATAAATACAATTTCTAATTATAATGTTATTCTATGTTTCAATTCAATACACAGAACAAAAACTATGAAAAATTGCATTGTATAATATTTTTAAATAATCATCCGTAAAAATAATTTAACTAATACCGAAAAAAGTGTCACCTAAGAAAAGAAAAAAAGGAAAAGGAAAATAATGGCTTACTCCGAAAGTCTCTTATGGCTGAAAATGCCAACTGTATTGCGTCCGCTTGAACATTCTAGATCAACCTGTACAGAATATAAGGAGATTTTTAGTTTGAGGTTCATGTGGATCAGAAGATGACATGATTTATTTAAGTATCTCATGTAAACATCATAGCAATTCAACAGAATATAAAAGGAGCATGGTGATTAAGCAAGTAAAAGTTCAATCACTTCATTCGCCTCACCCTCATTGATACACGTTCTCCAGCAAACCCATCTACTGCTCGAACAACGGGATCAAACAACTCAACCATTCTTTGGACTTTACTTCTGTCTCTCAGAAATTCCTGTATTTTAGCTCTGAAGTCAATCACACGATAATTGACGTATACTATAATGTAGAATATTATTTATAGCAATTACAAAAGTTAGGTACTAGAAAATGAATAACATGGAATATTAGAAATAGTAAATTATCAAATGAATTGCCAAATAAGATGCAGCTTGAAAATTGCCAAATTGCAATAATTGAATCAAAGGTTACAAAAACCAACCAATAGTAAAATGCTCAAGCAAAAAAAAAAACAAGATCGAGCCTGCAAAACTTGTGCCTGACTTTGTTATCTTCCTTTTTTGCATCATTAAATCAGATTTCAGGATGTCATACGGCTCATAATAAGGACAAAGGAAATATTTGAGTGTGGTATATCAAATCACAGTAATGATTTCATAATAGATTGATTATGCTATCAGAAGCAATGCTGCATTGAGATTGCTTTCACGCATGCTGATAGCAATTTCACTAATCTGCAAACAAGCAATATCCAAGAGACTCACCGAAGGAAGAAGTTTTGTCATAACTTCCATTCCCCAATTCCAGAAAAATGGCGCTGTTCCAAATCTGGCACTTACAGATGGCACTCCTAGAATCTCATGAGTACTTCTAACCTCCGGCAAATTCCTGAAAACCATGTATTGAAGTGGAACCCTAATTTCTGAAGAAAGCAAGTATATAGAGGCACATATATTATAACATGTTATAGAGTCACATAGATTATAACATGTATAATGTGACTGAACATAAAGTGACATTCACATATTGCATGTCAACTGTTAATATAAAACACAGACTCGATGATGACTTGGGGTTTGTCTAATTACGTTTTTATTTTTTTTAACTATTCTACAAAATAATTTTAAAAAAATCCTTCGAAATAAACTAAAAGATAACTATTTGGTATACTAATTTGAAAAAACTGAGATAAGAAAACAAAAATTCGATAAATTTGTTGAGGACAGATTGTAAAAGTGGCGGGTGACAGGTGGAGACAACGGAAATGGAGAACAATGGCGGGCCGGTAATGGTGAAGGGTGTCAAGTTGTGAGTCGGTAATAGTGGTGATCCGTGATGGACAGTGGTTGCATTGACGGCAGTGGTGGAGGCAGGTGACTGGCACCGATGGTAACAAAAATGGTATATGGAGCCTGGTGCAGTGGCAACATTGATAGAGGGTGTCAGAAATAGACAGTGAAGGGTGTCAAGTAGGGGAAAGGGATAACAACAATGAAACAATACATAAAAATAAAAATGAGAAAACCAAGATATATAAACAAAATAAATAAGACTCTAGATTATTCTTGATTTCTTGTACTGAAAACCCGAAAACAAAAACAAGTTTTAAGAACAAACAAGTACAACAACTACACTTTTTCCAAGGAAAAAAAGTTTTAAAGACTATATCAAGCATAACCTTTCAACATTTAGTTTGTTTTTGAATCATGGTTAGTAGGGATATTCTGACCTCCAACACTTTCAATATAATAATGAACTTACAGCAGATAAACATCTTTTTTGCCAATCCCTTTTCCAAAGTCAATCTTGAGCATTCCACTATATGGCTTCAGTTTGATCTTTTCTCCTAGTTGAACATTCCAGCACCATTGTTTAATCCTACAAACAAAATGGTAATTTAACCTAGCTAAAATTAACATGTACAAACTCTCTAGACAACAACCTTTGCTATACGCAACTACTTCCTCTCCCAATAGCAAGAAGCTTGTGGCTAATATGGTTGGACCAGCCCCACCAGTTCCAGCTGTGTAGTAGTAGAACCTGAGTTGACCATAGCAGCTTATAAGAGGCTAAATAACCATGACCCCATGAAAAAAAATACTTATTTCTGTCCCTGATTAATCTGTTCTTCTTGTCTTTTTTTCCTTATCTTCATTTTTCTGCTACTGGTGCATTGATTTTATTCATGGCATAAAATATAAGTAGGACTTTAGGAGAGGCTTGTTATATTGTATATATCCTTAATGTTGCCTCTTATGTTTCAGTTTATTTTTCTATTTGGGGGCTGGTATTTTAGCCCTGTATCTTTTCTTAATAAATTTTCAGTTCTTCGAAAAAAAAGTATGTAGATTATTAAAATTGTTTGATTTTACTAAAAGTAATTTAACAACAAAGAAGAGCATTACGGCGTTCAATATATTACATTATGTTTGATACTTTGATTCTCATCTGTCTTAGCACTATAATAGGCATTAACAGATCAAGGAATCAACATAACATATCTGACTGCTTAGATAAGTAATGACATCAGCACAATAAATTTGCATTGGTTAAACAAAATCATAAACTCCAAAACTCTAAGAGAGAAACCATCACCTTAGCCTCTCTGGCTTATCTTCACTTTCACTTTCAATTTCTGCTAACCGGACTAGCTCGGCTGCCATGACTATGACAAAATTATAGGAAGTATTAGAAACCAAAACTCAGAATATGCTTAAAAGCATATATGAAAAAATCTCACTCAACATAACTCCATACAACTCCATATAATTATTACTTTCATAAAAATTACTTTCAATAATCAAGTGGTATCTAGGTGAACTCAACATAACCGATGAACAAATAATTGAATAACTCTAACAATGAGATTGCAATTTGCAATGAAGAAATAGGGTAGCACCATTGCTCACTCCAGGGTATATTCCTGTAGTTGTTATAGCTGGAACATTTGCATCTACCGCCCTACTCATGAAGGATTTCGCACGCCGCGAATAGGTTGTATCATCACAAACATCAATATAGGCCGTCTGCATCGAAAACGGATACAAAATAAAAAGAAGCAAACTAAAAAGTATTAAGTGTTGATTGAAGATATAATATAAGAATAAGATACCTTGGTATTAATAGCAGCTTCAAGCACACTACATTTTTCAGTCTGTTGAAAAGGACCAGCGGCATGAACTACAAGATCCACGCCTGTAGAAGCAATCTAACACTATATATAATCGACATCAACAACAACTTCGATAATCGAATTCAAGTTTCCAGTGAATTGAAATTGGAATTGAAATTTCACCTTTCAAAGCAGTTTCCAGTGAATCGGCGTCATCAATATCGACGCTTACGAAACCTGAATTACCTCGGATTTTCGCAACGAGAGCTTCGCCTTTCTCCCTGTTACGGCCGGCGACGAGGATCCGAAGGTCGGGACAGAGGTTGGAGAGAGCGGTTGCGGTTGATCCTCCGACGCGGCCTGTTCCGCCGAGTACCAAAACTCTTGAGTTGCGGATGTTCTCCGGTAGCTCAGGGAGGTTGGCGCTAACCTTGAAATTCAAATTGAGAGGTAATGATGTTGGCGCCATTGCTTTGGTGGTATTTTGTTGAGTGCTTGGTTTTCTCTTATCATGAAAAATTCTTATCCTATTTCTTTCATTGCTCTTGCTTCTTGCCACGTTCACTCATGCATAACACTTTAAATTCTTGATGCCCCTCTATGTCGACTCAGCACATTCCTAAATGATAGTAGTAACTCATTTTTGAAAGACAAAAAATAGAGTTATTTTCATGAGAAAAGCTAACATGTGTCTTTTGGAATTAAGACAGACAAATATTAATACTTATTTGTAGAAGTATTCTATTGTAATGTATATTTTTGTTTTGAAATTTTAAATATTATTTTAGTACTCTCTCCGTTCATTTTTAAGTGTTGTTTTAAAAAAATATTTTTGTTTTTATTTAAGTATCGTTTTATAATTTAATGTGATAATTTATCAATTATATCCTTATTTTCTCAATAAATGAGAGAAACTGTAAGATTGAATTTATTAGAAAAGAAAAAATAAATAAGAGTAATAACAGAAAAATTAACTCTAACATACCATTATCTTAATTGAAAAATTTTATGTTAAAATGACACTTAAAAAGAAACAGAATATATTCAATTATATTTAAAAAATTCTTAACATTTATCTTTATGGCACACATTACCATGACCTTATTATCATTTTATTTTCAGTTATGTAAGGGATTTTTGGTTTATTTTTTAAAAAAAAATTAAGACTAATCACTTAAAAATTCTGTTATTTTAAAATCTTGTAAATTATTTATTTTTAAAATTTTGTCACTGGAAGGATTATGTCATTTTAAATTTTATAAAAAAAATTGTTTAAAATCAACTTTGCTCATTTATTTTATAGCATTTAAAATAATAAAATACTAATGTGTTTACCGGTGCAAAGTCATGAGACAAAAAAATATTTTATAACTACTGATAATTTATAAATGAAACTATGGTAATATTACCAATCGTCTTAACTATTAGTAGTACACAGCACAACATAAATCATCTATGATTAAAAAAAATTATAACGGATTTAATAATTAAGTAATGAAATATACGTTAAATTATTTTTTTGTGATAATAACTTAAATTATTTTTTCGTCAATATTATGTTAAACATTTGAAATCATAATTTTATGTGTCAATGTCATAATATTTTAACGCAATGACACATATTTTTTATTTACTATTATCATGTAAAAAACTATATATTAATGAATTAATTTGTGAAAATATATTGTTCATGTTTAATTACTTTAAGTGAAAGATGAAAAAAATTATAAAATACAATTATTAAAGATATATTTATAAGAGCTTCTTTTATTAATAATAACTATAATTTATAATCATTTATTAATTTTTATTTATCAACGATAACTATAATTTATGTTTATAAATATAAGTCATAAAAAAATGTACTTCTTGCTATGAGTAGTGATTACATGGGATTCTTGATCAGCGGCTTAAATCTTACCAAAATTTTAGATGGAGTAGCAACTATTAATTAAAATTTACAATAAATAATATACATTTTTATTAAAATATTTAAAATAGATTAATATAATAAAAATAGTATTATGAAAGTATTATATACTCTTTGATTTATAGTATAAGTCATTTTGAATTATCCTTTTTCTAAATACATTCAAACACATTTAGCAAGCTCGTCATGGCTCGATTACTCGCAGAAGCACATGAATTGGATTCTTCAACCTTTCAACCTAACACGACAACAAATCAACTGCAAAAATAGCACAACGCAGCTTCCATTCAACCTACAAACAACACGAAAACAACAAAGTAACAATTTCAATCTTATATCATCAATCAAATTCACAAAACCTATATTCAATCTAAAGCATATATTCAATATATTCGCGGAGATGAAAATAACTGTACTTACCTATGAACAGACTACAAATTTTGACATAATATATAATTAATTATGTGTTGCAAAAAATCGGTTTTGGCGTAGTGAAACTTCAGAGAGCTCTCTCTACCTGAGTACCTGATCAGTACAATTGAGTACATTATGGTAGAGATATCGCTTCTTTTTTTATAACGACATAATCTTCGAGTAGCATTGTTATTTTTACAACAACAAAAAATTATACAAGGTAACTCAAAAATCACTTATATGATTGGGGTTAAAATGGTATTAGCCCTAAAAAAAATATCAAAGTCCTTTAAGTTTGTTTTTAATAAAGTGGTCTTTTAAGTTTTTTTTTGCTACACGTTAATGCTTTAACTTAACTAAGGTACCGTTACCCTTTTTTAACAGAGAAAGTGTGTTAATTGTGGATGCAATTATTTTGATTGGTATAAAAATGATGAAGTGCAACTAAAAATACAATCATCAGCATTTCTAAATGTTCAAAATATAGGAAAAAGGAGTAGAAATCAACCTAAATGACCAAGTTTTTACAAAGAAAACTTAAAAGGCCACCTTATTACAATAAAGTAACTTAAAATATCTCTTATACATTTTAGGAAATTTCTTGGAAATCCGAAAATACCCTTTGGAAAATCAGAAATGCATGTCCGATTCACATCTTTTTTTACACAAAACAGACCAATTGTGATTTCATCCTTTAATATATATAAAAACGATACTAGAAATACACTTCGGTTTGTAGTTTTATAATATTAAAGATTTGTAGCCGTTTGTATAATTGTATTGCATCCAGTAAGAGATTAAATATTGCATGTCTCATAATGAAAATATAGCTATTAACTACGATTGGGACGCAATAATGAAGCTCTCACTCTTTGATTATTGATTATGACTATTTGTTTGACCTAATTATTAGAGCGGTTGTTCATGAATTGGATTGGTTTATTGCATTGTGATTTGTTGTTACTTGCATATTTATGTAACGGTTTACACAAAACTGGAAGTGTACTTCCGGTTTATACCGGAAGTGCATTTCCGATATAAAAAAGGTGAATCTTAAAAACGAATGAATTGGTGCGTATCGGAAGTATATTTCTGGTTTTTATGGGTATTTTTAGAATTTCACGAGGTGCCTAGAAAAGCATGGGGTGGGCAAAGAAATTCCCATATTTTAACCTAAATTTTATAATATGAATAAATTATTTATGTTTTCATTTTTGTTACACCTTTTGTCTAAAATCAATTTCCTAACTAAGATGGGGAGATACCACCAATCTCCCTAATTTACCCTTCGTAATATATTTTGTTTACACTACAAATTGCCCTTAATTGTAATCGACTAGATCAACTTCCTAATTAAGATTGAGAGATACCACCAATCTCCTTAATTTACTCTTCGTAACATATTTTGTTTACACTACAAATTGCCCTTAATTGTAATTGACTAAATCAAACTACATTGCCCAATCAAATAACCCGCTTTCGCCAAGTAGAAATCCCTATATTATCTCCTTGTCCCTCATTCTCTCTTGTAGACAAAGAAACTCACCATTGCCTTTCTCTATCGTCTTCTCTCTTTCTCCCCAAAACCCTAGACCGTCGTCACTCTTTTCTCCACACAATTTACTACCATCACCATATCCATGTTTTCAAACTTCACAACCTGCTTTAAAAACCCTTACCTTTGTAACTTATTTCTAAAACCCCTCCTCTACCAAGAGCAATTTGAAATAAGAACATGTTGAAAGCATTATTGGAAGAACCATTACTCAGTCATGTACCAATGATCGATTTGAATAAGGAGAAGAACAAGGTGTTATAAGCTTTAATTTCATTTTTAATTTTAGTTTTCAAATTGATTTCAAGAAAAATGTGAGTTACATGGAACAATCTATCATTGGCCATCGTCATATTTATTGGTCAGTTTACGGGTTTTATAGTGATTTACAATTTGATTTTGTTTATAGAAATCCTTATTGATGGAAATCCTTATAGTGATTCACAATAACCTTTGTAAACCAACTGCGCTTTCTGATTTTTCTCCTTATTTGCATTTTGGACAGATATCTGCTCAAAGGTGTGCCTTAGAAGCTTTTAAATTAAGAGCTTCACATCATCATAACTTTATTTATATGTTGTTTCTGTTGCTTGATTATGTTTTTCCTAATAAAATGGTGGTTAAAAATCTTTTCTTAGACTTAACTTTTTATGCTCTTCGACATTGTATTTAGGTTGTTGATACTTTCCTAGAGGAGTTGGTTGTCAGGAGAGAACTCATTGATAACTTTTGCTTCTATCAACCTTATTATGATTCACTAGAAGGAGCTTGGGAGTGGGCTCGTAAGACCTTACTTGATCATGCCTCGGATAAGCAAGAATATGTTTACTCGTGAGTAACATGTTTTTTGTTTGCTTTTTAGCTCTAATGTTTACTTGTAAGTAAGCTCATTTGGTTTTTGTTTTGATAGGAGGGAGCAGTTGGAGAAACCTAATACAAATGATCTTATAAGTTAACCTTTCATGGTTAATAATATTTTCTCATACTAAAGCTCAAAATTTATTAAGCCCCTGTAAAAAATTCCTTTCATACCTTTTTGGGGAAAATATCAACTACGGAATGCTTCCCAACTCAAGATGGTTCACTATGGGAAAATGCATATTTTTATGAGGTAAATAACTTCTTGATAAGCTATTATCCCTTACCTTTTTATTTGGTCTTCATAGGATCTCTTTCTCTAATGGTTTCAACTTATAAATAGTTTTCTCAATTAAATTTTTCTTGTACCAAATGTATTGGGCGAAGAAAGAACTTAAATCACTACGCCAAAAATAAGTTTTGGCTGCACCTCAACGAAAGCGCTTTTAAGAGAAAGCGCTTTCATAGGTTTAAAAAAAATCGCTTAAAAAAAGCGCTTTCAAAGGGTACCCTAAGAAAGCGCTTTTCAAAAAGCGCTGCTAAAGGTCTTAGAAAGATCCCATCTTAGAAAGCGCTTTTGAAAAGCGCTGCTAAAGGTTAACCTTAGAAAGCACTTTTCAGAAGCGCTCTTATATCTGGCCTTTAGAAAGCGCTTTTAAAAGCACTGCTATAGGCCTATGATACGAAAGCGCTTTTTAAGGAAAAAGCGCTCTTATATCTGACCTTTAGAAAGCGCTTTTAAAAGCGTTTTCATAGATAATTTTATAATTAAAATTAATAACCCTAAATACGCTTTCATTCTCTCATTCTCTCGCGTTCTGTTCATCTTCTTCCCCTCGCGTCTGTTCATGCGTTCTTCCCTGTTTCTTCCCTGAACTCGTCGTTCCACCACCGCCTCATCTCCAAACTCGTCGTTCCACCATCGTCTCGTCTCCAGACTCGCCTTTCCACCTTCGTCTCGTCTCAAGACTCGCCGTTCTACTCCACCGTCTCGTCCCAAGCCTTTCACCGGAAACTAAGGTTTGTTTTCAGCTTTCATCTTCTCCAATTCTGCTAACTTTGAGTTGGTCATTATCCTTGCTTGCTCGAATGTATTTCTTGAATAACATTTTAGTGTGTCACTAGAAATTGGAAAATTGATAGTGTGAGCATTTCTTGTATAACATTTTGGTTTTGTCTCTTAGTTTTCTGTACATGATTTGATGAATGGTGGTGGTGATAATTGAAAAAACAATTTTGTTTAGGAAGTGTTGAATGATTTAGCACAATGTACTTTGATTAATGTAGTTTGATTTCGATTTGGGCATGCTATTTGTTTTAGGTTGTGATTATTTCCGATTATTCGAGTTGAATATGTGAAGTTATTATGGTAGTGTGAAGTTTGAGTGAAAACTTTGTTGATAACATGTTATTTGAATTGAAGTTGGATTAATGTCATGTGTTATCGGTGGTAAATCGGTAAGGTTCCATGTTAATTAGCGATAGAGTTTTTTGTTGATGTTATGCGTTGGTTTGTAATAAATGGGAAAGATTTTCTTACATGTTAAGTTGTGGAAGTTTTGTTGCAATTCCATGTTAATCGTGCTAATTGATGCGTTTTTGAGATTGTTTGTAATAATGTGGTTTTCTATTAGTCATGAAGATTAAGCTAATTTGAACGGATTTCAGTTGATATTTTAGTGCATTTGAGTTTAATTTCAAAATGATGTAAGTAAGTACGGGTGCATGCCAACGAGATTACGAGAGTGTCTCGCCCAAACTAACGTATTGAATTTTCTATATATAGGGTTACTTGTGAAGTATGAAAGTATGATCGTTTACAAGAATCTAACACTGTGTGGGTCTAGAAGTTGCTTATTTTTCTACAGGTAATTAGTTGTTCTCTTTCGCCACTGTAATTAGTTATGCTTTGAATGAACTGCTATGATGGATCGTTTCCACTTAAATTAGTTGCTTACTTCTGTACTTGTGAATGAACTGTAATTAGTGGTTGAGTCGGTTTTTATTGTATGAAATTTTTTATAATAGAAGTTTTCTTTTCTTTGAATTAGCAGCGTTTCCCCGCCTAGTTCGACGTACGACGCTCATTCTCCGCGTTTCTTTGAGTTTGGTAAATCCGAGGTAAATTTCTTCCTAAAATTACTGGTATTGTGATGAATTTGTCTTAAATTGCGTGAATATGTTGCGTTTTCTTGATAAGGATCCATTTCGTGTATACTTTGCGTTTTGACAGAAACGCAGTATACTGTTTTGTGCCCTAATTAGTTGTTTTTGTTTAGCTTAATTAGTAAAACCATGGATAAGACATGGATGTATTCCAATCGATTGTCGAAAGAGTACGAGAATAGGGTATCGAAATTTGTTAAGTTTGTTGTTGCGCACGCCAAAGACCCCAGTCGAATGACATGTCCTTGTTTGTATTGTTGTTATGGGAACCGGGTTGACGTGGTTCAGTTGGCATCGCATTTAATACGGATTAAAATTG
Organism: Vicia sativa; assembly: GCA_021764765.1. Taxonomy (NCBI): domain Eukaryota; kingdom Viridiplantae; phylum Streptophyta; class Magnoliopsida; order Fabales; family Fabaceae; genus Vicia; species Vicia sativa. Next base: position 182,165,739 of record CM038793.1, on the reverse strand, counting down.
ATAGAAGTTATACATGTTGGAATATGCCTGGTGAGAAAAGTAACGGAGAATGTTGAATCGAGGGATAATAGGACCTATGCTTCAAACGACAATTGCACAGATACATATGATTATGATCGAGTCAAAGAGATTGCAGAAGCGCCCGAAGAAGATCTTAATGATTGTCCCAAAATGTTCGAGAGGTTAGTAAGCGATGCAGAGAAACAGTTGTATAATGAAAGTATCGGTTGATGTTGCTTTAGATCTGGATGCGTTGCTACCGGTACCTGACATTGTTGCTAAGACCACTTTGCTGCGAGATGTAGTAGGATCTTTTGTTGCATGGCCATCAGACCTCATTTTCATAGATGATCAGGTATGTTGAAAACCATTATGAATCTTTAAGTATTCAACTGACAGTTCTGACCTCATTTTTTTACATGGTAATTTTAGACTCCTGCAAAACATGCATCTAAGGATAAAGGGATTTTGCAGCACGGCGAGCCTGTTGCATCACAAAAATAGGTACGTTTAAAGTGTTAATTATATGATATGAATAAAAAACTGCATAACTTTATAGTTTACCTAGGTCTATATGATTTTTAGGTACCTTTTCAAGGGTCATAACAAGTGAGGCAGAAAGTTGGTAGGGTACCACCCAAGAAAAAGGTTCCTGTCAGAAAATTTGTGCCTAGATTTCGGAAGTGTCTTGAAAAACTAGTGGAAACATCAAATTTGATGAATGGTGTTATTCGTCAAATGGATATGGACGAAGGTATCTTTGATTTTCCTTACACCGAAACAAGTCTAATAAGTTTATGAAACGTTTTAAATTATATCTTTCTTTAAATAGAGAATTTTATATATATATATATATATATATATATATATATATATATATATATATATATATATATATATATATATATAAGATGAGATTAGAAAAGGGAGTCGATTAAAAAAAGACACTTACAAAATTGGGAAAATATTTTCATAAAAAATAATATGTTCTTGGGTTACAATATATTGAAAAAGTGATCATTCTTGCTAGTTTTGTATCCTCAATTATTGAGAAGAGTCTGTTAAATCCTAGAGGGTTAGCATAATATGCAGAAAATCCTTGAGTACAACGCGGTCAGCGTGTCTCAGACTATCTCACTGGTTTTGTTTTGTAGGTATTTGTAGCAATTTTCACAACACTGTCAACCTTCTATTGTGATTGAAATCACACGGTCCGACCTCTCCTGCCAATTTATTACTACTTTGATCATTATTATAAGTAAATATTCTCTTTTAAAATTCATTAAATAATTAATGTGTTTCATCCATATGTTTAATTAATGAACCTAAAATTATAATATTGTTTGAGAAAATTAGGGAATTTCTTAATACACTTCATAGGATTGAAAAATACCTTATGCAATTCTGAAAATGTCCACGCGTAACAGGAAATCTATTTTTGGGATGCATATTTTTTTAATACTAATCAAAATCGGAAATGAAATTACGATATAAAATTGTAAGTGCATTCCCGGTACCTATGCAGACAGTAGTAGAAAAAGTTAGCTTGAAAAGTAGGCATTTTTCGCATTGTTTCGCATGTTGGAAACTACAAAATGAATACCAAGACATATAGAACAGTAATATATATATATATATATATATATATATATATATATATATATATATAGAGAGAGAGAGAGAGAGAGAAGTCAAGGATACAATAGGTGTTTGTAGTCGATAAAGACGATAACCCAAAATATTGTCCAACAATAATCCAAAAATCAATAAACAAAAAGCAATCCAAACCAAAATATATATACAACAATGAAGGCTGTTAGGTATGGAGGACTATGAGTCGGCCCGTCACCCTCCCAGCATTCCCTCGCTGCCTCCTATAAAGCAGAGCCTCCTAAGTCTCTGTTATGATGGCATCTAGAACACCTCTAACATCATAGTCATCGGGAAACAGACCTCGATCAATATTCATTTGTGCAATCTTCATGCTATGACAACACCTAGGCAACACATCAATGACATGATCGGCCTGTGACTTCTAGTCCTCTAGAATCTCTTGGTGAGTTGGCCTCGATGGGTTTCCTGGAGCATCATGTACTAGATATAGATGGGACACCATGAAGAACCACATGATTTAAATGTTAGTGTAGCTCTAGTCGTCTGGTGCTAAGCTAATGTGGGCCTTATTTGGTACAATATGATTAACATAATCATCAAACAAAACATCGATATCTATTTTTTTCACCAGGGGGAGCAGATACAACAAGATCACGGGGAATATATTGCATGTATCTGAACTGACGCATGACACGCTTAAGTAGATGAGCAGTCGTCTTGTACGAACCACAAGGCAATCATCCATAATAACATCGTCAAATGGAATCGTGACATGATGGTCGACATAGGTATGGAAGTGTATATCATCAAACACTAATCGATCTATACACACCCGAAATGGCTCTGTCACTTGGTTCCCTCGGAGCGGGTTGAATGCAGCGGGATGATTAGTGCATTTTGATGCAAATTATTCTATGATTGTACTTAGGAATTTCCCAAGTTTGTTTTGTTTATTTTACTATTTTATTGTGTTTTCATATTTTAGTTTACCTTTATTTAATTTTTTTTGTATTTTATTTTCAGCATAAGTAGTTTTTCTTGGGAAAATCATAACTGGAGCTACGAGAATCGGATTGACGCATTATAATATGCGTTGGAAAGCTGGGAGAAAGATATACAATTTTCATATTGAATCCAAAAGCGGATTCGGATTGTAGAAGCCTCGAATAAGTCATTGAAATTCAAGACTTAGGAAATAATTAGTTTTGGGCCGAGTTTTGTTATATATTTCGACCCGGTTCCAAAATTCTATGGTTTCCTATACCTAGGTTTCTGAGCTACTATTATTTCTCTAGTTTTACTTTCACAAAAATAATTCAGAAGCTTTGTCCAAATTCCTATGGAAAACTAATTCCTCTGAGTTGATCTGTTGTATTCAGGTTCTGATACTCGAGGTTGATATAATTTTACAATTCAATTATTATCAATAATAAACCATTTTTTATGTTATTCGTTTGCTTAATCCGGATTATCATAGAGGAGTTTTGTTGATTTGATTGATTTATGTTCCCTAAATTTGATTGCATGCTATTGTTTGCTTAATTCGTGAATTCGCTTATTTCTTAGCCGTTTGCTTAATTCGTTGAAAAGGAAACATAATTCTTATAATTTCATTCTCGCTTGTTGAATGATTTTGTGATAGAATATGAAAATAATCCGCTTAGGGTATTGAAGTTATAATAATCGATGATAGGTAGGAATCGAAATAGCAAATTTACTTATTTTCATAATCACTTATTTTAATCATTTTTCCCTTGTTTTCTAAATCGAAATTAAAACAAAACAACTCCCCAAAAATCGATTTCAATTGGTTAATAAAAAAAGAGTCACCGTGATACGATACTCGAGTTGTCTTTACCATAACTACATTTAAAATTTACTCGTTTTTGACCCGTGCGCAACAATGGATCACAACACACGGTCTTTCTTCACCATAACCCGAAGCCAGTGGCCAATCTGAAATGCGGGGGAAGAATTGTAGGATCCAGGCCTAAAACTACAATGATTATTAGTTAGTAACAATAATTAACAAAACAAAATCACAATATAAGACCAATAAATTTTACCGTCAAGAGTGTGATGCTTCTGATCATCTATTCCGTCTTCCACTTGCATCCTTCACCCAACTTATGATACAAGTACAACAAAGAGGTAGCCCCCCAATTCCACTTAGGGATATGCTCATAATCATCAAATTACCCCAGGTACACGACATCAGTGTAAGTGGCACTAGTGTCCATAAAAATTATCATGTCAATTAGATACAAAAGGTATGCTCTTATAGCAAACCCCTGGTGATGGGTAAGTTGCTCGGAGTCACCATCAGCGAACCGTGCACGTCGTATCTCATATGTGAACACCTTCTTCAAATAACTAAATTTGATGTAAGTACCACATGTGGAGTCCATCTTAGCCATAACACTCTCGAGGGAAACTCGTAATCCCTTATGACTCCTAATGTTGCAAACACTAAAAAAAATTGAATTTCCGACCCTAAAACAAAATTTGTAGGTAAACTTACATAAATTGTAAAAATCTCAAAAACAACTTACAAGTGATGATTATTTTGCTTGAATATGCTTGAACACTAAACTTTGTCTGATGCTTGATGATTTTTGATGAACTTTTCATAAAATGGAATGCTTTTGACGCAATGGGGTTTGAGAGGGTTTGTTTTTTTGGATGTTGAGTGTTTTCATTTTCAAATGGTTTCTAAAAATGAGGAAGGGGAAAAGGCACTGCGCGTTTAAGTGGCAACACAAATCGGAAATACAACTACAGTTCAAACCATAAATGCATTTTGCGTTCATATTTGACTGTTAGCTTGAGTATTAAAATTGTCAGAAGTGGGATTTGAACCCACGCTCTCTCACGAGAACCAGAACTTGAGTCTGGCGCCTTAGACCACTCGGCCATCCTGACTTATTGATATTTCTTTTCATATACATTCGCTTAAATTTAAATGCACGTCTCTAACATACTTGCCAATAACTTCTACTTCATCACTATAGTATCCATTATTTTTGGTTCATGTGAAAAGGATATCTAAATCCTACAATAGAATGCATAGCACAATTGCTTTACTCTTCTTCATGGTTAAATAATGAAAGTAGTTTACATTTTATTTGTTCAGAAGTATATTATTTTCAAAAATCACGTCTCTTCAATAATATAACAAAACAATAGTTATTAGAAGACTTTAATTTGTTTATGATTTCACTTCATTCAACAAACATGGTTTGATTCGTATATATAAAAAAAAAATGGTTCGATTCAAAATTGGTTGTGTTGTCTACAAATAAAAAAAGTTGTATTTGTTCTCTTCAATGTGTGCAATTGTATCTAAGACAATTGTTAGGGTGAAGAAAGAAGTGTTACATGTATTATATACGTGTACATTTTTAAAAATATTCCAAAACATCAACTATATCTATAACTAATATTGTTAAGTTAAATATTAGAAATTAATGGACAATAATGTCATTAGAAACAGTATTATAGAATAACTTGGAAAACAAATTAGCGTGTTGATAGACTTGAATATCTAAGTGCTTCCAAACCAAGTAACATGAATCTTCCTCTCATCCTAATAAAGATGAAATGCAACGGAAACCACAGTTTTCATCATTATCAACAACAATAATGTCATTGATGTAGGGATGAAAGAAAGTAGTCAACTGTGACAAGTACTTATCTCTTGAAGATTAGGTAGAAGGTTGCCTACCAATCGAGATGAGTGACGATTGACTTCCACTTGATTTTGTACATGACCTCTTCGTAGTCTGACTCCCTGCAAAACCTCAACATATTTCCATTGACTAGGATCTTCATGCACATCATTCTCCTCACCCTTTGTACTCTTCTTAACTTCCATCTTTGACTTGTAATTCACCGGCGGTGGACACATTGGAATTGTGGATGGATAGGTTAAATGACAAACTTTTTCTTCAACACACGCTGACCCACAATATCCAAAGTACTGGAATATTTCTTTGAATTTTCACATTTTTCTTCTAGATCCCACGTACTCTCTTTAGGACTCGCATCATGTTCTGAAATATGCAGTTTTGTTCAAAATACATAAATTTATTCCAATGGTATATGGGTGCCTAAACCTTGAAAACTGGTAAGTAGACATGCACATGATAACCCATGTGTTGTTCTAATGAAACAATTGCACCTCTCCTTTCTTGAACCAACAAATTTTACTCTTTCTAGTTCCTTCCTATGGAGTTGTATACATTGTCTTGAGACAAAACTGTGCAACTTAGCATAGAATGGAGTGTTATATTGATGCTCAACTTGACTATACTATTCTGAAACGACACTCTAATGGAACCAGGCTACAATTTCAACTGGTGTTCACAACATGCCAGCTTCGGAATAAATCACCATGAGATGTAGTCAACAAGTTTTTAACCTCCAATGTGTAGACTCCACCCTAAATAACGTGTTTCAAATTAATATCGAAAAATAAACATGTATAATAATGACATTAAAATGTCACAATCTGAGTACTTGTTTGTTTTTGTGTTCCCTAAATAAGTAACTTTGTTAGTCCATGCAGCAACAAATCTTTCTTTATATGGTGTTAACCATGTTTCATTCACATACTTGAGAAAAGATGGAATATCACCACAAACACTCTCTAAGTACATGAAATGTACATCAAAATCATCTTCTGTATTTAAATACATTATGTTGTTCCATTGATCCATGACATGTTCTTGTCTTTCTGATTTCACGTGCTCTTTACATTTCATTCTCACATTTTTTGATATGGAACATATGCAACATATGCGTTGAATTTGGAAACACGGAATCCATTGCATTCATTAACGCAAGTTTCTGGTCTGTCACCATCACATTTAGAAGCAAATTCTCTGAATAGAATAACTCTTTGAGCTTCTGTAGTGCCCATATGTAGTTCTCCTCCCTTTCATATCCAAATAGGCAAAGACAACTGAAAACATTAATTTTTTTTATGTAACACCAACAATGTCCAGCAGTGGTAGCTGGTACTTGCACGATTTAAATAAACATAACCAGCCAACTCACTCAACATATTTTAGGATATGAGAAGTAAAATTATTACCTATTTGTCTTGTATGTGCAATAAAAAATTAACACCATATAAAATATATTCACAAGTTGTGTCCAGAAGATACCGGCCACAATTTTTGAATTCTCCCTATTTCTAGTCTAACACATGTATTTGTCTTGGTGAATAAGACTCAATAACATTTGCTTCTCAGTCATTGCACCTCTCCTGCTCAATTTGTATGTTGTTCTAACTATATATACTTGGGTAATACTCGTGAGGTTATCTGGATCTTTGTCTTTCAAAGTAGAAATGATATACCTTGGTGTCATATTGTACTTTGTCATGTCATTTACAAACTTTTTCATGTTCTTTTAGACGTCCTAATATGTCATGATTGTCCAAGCCCTTATCTAGTCTATGATTATGCATCACGCATTTAACCACCACTTTCCAACCGATATCACTTGGAATAGATCTCAGCCTAAAAGGGCATCTAACTTTCATAGTATAGATGTCATCAGAGGTGGATTCAGATTCCTTTTTTCTTTTGAAATTTTCTCCTCTATCACAACTAATAATCAATTTATCATTTCTCCCTCGTATACCATTAGCCCAATTGAACGTATTGTGACAACAATACCATGTTTTTTACCAATTGAATGTGCCCATTCAAGAACTTTACCTCGAGATTCAAATATCTGCCAAATACAACATATAATCTGTAAAAGGAAAGCAATTTATATCAACAGACATACAAATAATAATGTGTAAGTTCAATATAAGACTTAGGGTATCTGTGGTGAAAAACTGTGTCACATCAGTACAGAAATCCGTAAAAGAAGTTGAAGTTGCCGACTATGGACCACAGATATATAAAATTTCATTTGCAAACATACCGAAAATTTCAAACAAAACTAAAATTTCCGATAAACCAAAAATTTGATATTTCTGCGGGTAAGCTAATTTCCAAAAATTTGGACAAATTTTTTATTTATGTAATAATTTTTTAAAATCGTCCCGAAAATTTAGAAATCTCCGGTATATCATAATTGAAAATTTGCAAATTGCAAAGTATTCCTGGTATATGCCAAAATTGGAGTACCAAAAATTTGGTTAGAGTACAGAAAATTTTAATTTCACCCACCTTGTCCAATAATTTAAAAAAAAAATTGACAAATACAAATTTTTTATAGTAAATAGTAAAATGGGTATTTTGGAAATTATAAAGGGTGGCATGTATAATTGGGCGGCTGAGATGTTACTTTCTCCACTATTCGTCTCAATGTTATTCATGGAACTGAAACTTCACCAAGTAATGATTGATTCCCATCCTCAACAACTAAAATGAAGATTCCATAGTTTCCCACTTTTCAAAACTATTCATTAATTAATGTATTTATCTGTACCCAATTTTAACTACTCATACTTGATCTTCTTAAAACTACTCCAGGCTTAAACTAAGCTTTATGAACATGATATAATACAAACAGCTAATAGTAGCATAGAAGTAATGATTGTTTTACATTAGAATATTACAAGCCATCAACCTCTCAACAAATGCTGCCCACAAGACAACAGCTATATATGCAACAGTGAGTGAATTTTTTCGAACTTAAACAACACTGATTAGGAATATTTCTATCAATGATACTAACAAAAACAATGTATAAACAAAATTAAATTCAAAAAGAAAAGAAAAGCAAAGTAAAGCAAAAATAAAAAATAATATCAACTTCTAAGAAGAGTCTCAATGGCTTCGAAGATAAATGTTGACATTTCAGGGCTTGGTGTCTTGATTGCAGATTTGACGCCAGGGTTTCCAACCACTGTGGTAAGTTCGATTAAAAGTGGTACCCCTCGAGGAAGTTTAGCTGAGAAGTAAAACACGTCCTGGTTCGCATTTTTGCGCTTTGCAATAAAGAATATATTTGATGCAGCCAGTCGTTCCACTGTTGCGTCCACACCGCCAATCACTATAGCAGGGAAGTCTTTGGAAACCTCATTTGAATCAGGAAGGGACCTCCATGTCTGCAACACAGTTAACGGTCAGGTTTCTATTTCTAACATCCATTATTCGAGTGTTCAAAATTTCAATTTGTCCAAAAAGAATACAAATTTATAGCGTCCATATTATTGCAATGAAAAAAAAATCAAATGAATGGAAAGCTATACCTCGAGGAAAGAGGCACGTTCCATTCTACCATCCTCTGTAAAAAATACATGGAATAAAATTTTATCGTTGAAATACCACACAGGCTGTTGGTTGTTCTTTAAGGCAACCTGCAAAACTGAGTTGGCGGGACCTTGGGACATGTTTTGATACATAACCATAGGAAGGAGTGTCCTAGCTGATGCTCCAGGTTGCAATTGTGGAATCTGAAAAGCAACAAGCCATCTATTAGAACATAATTTTGGTCAAGATATTCACGTAAAAACCAATGTATGCAGTAATAACCTGCAGGGGCCCAGCAGCCGCAAGACCAAATGTGTTCTTGTTAAATTGAATCATGAAGCCATCAAGTGGAACTTGAGAATTGTTCTCAAACAACATATTGTAGAATACTTGACCATCCCGCCTAGTAAGCTGTGCACTGATTTGTAAACCCTGACCAGTTGAAGCAGGTAGTAAAATAGGCAATGGAGGTCTGCAATCAGAGCAGAGGATATAATAAACATGACTCTGTAAAATGCAAGGTAATGAAACTACCGGAAAGTGTTCAACCACCCAAACTTGTGTAAACATGTTTTAATATTTATTAGTAAGTGATAGTTCTGTACAGAAGAAATAACATCAATTATAATTAATCAATATTTCTACAAAAGAATAATATTTTATTTTTGGTTGAATATTATTTTGTCTCCTCAATTTTCAGTTTGTCCCCAGGACCACGAACAATATATCAGGGGGACTAAAACCAAAGTTTAGGGGGGCGAAGAAACAAATTTACCCATTTTCTAGTATTCTTACCGCATAATAAATCATAGACAACTCTTCTAAAATGCATAGCAGATTACAGTAGGCAATTTCACAATTAAGCCACAGTTACTTCTTAATTTCACTCACCCGGAAGGAGTAGCTGGCTGATCAACAGGAACAATAGAACTGTTATCCATGCCCATCAAATCACCAAGTAAATCTGGCACTGGTGCAGCAGCAGATGGAGGAGTAGCTGGTGCCACTGAGGAAGGTATTGTATAGCTGGAAGTAGGTGGTGACCCAGGACCATTAGCAAGATTTGCAGATGACTCGGATTCACTTCCATCAGGATAGTCATCATCTTCAGTTTTCTGGGCCGATGAATGTGTGCGGGTTACAAATGCTTCTGGGGGCTTGTGATAAACAGAAGATAATGTAGCAATATTGACAAGAAGCTCGTCGAGTAGAGAAGGATCAAGGTTGTTGGAGTCATCAGTTATCACAGGCTTCTCAGCTAACACAACATCCTTAGCTGCCTGGGGAAGACAAGCTAGGTACATCAAATGTGAGGCACAGAATTTATGTCTAACACACACACACACACAAAACAACTTGAGAAAGAGAAAAAGTTCTTATTTGTGTGGCTAGACAAATGATCAAGCATATTTGTGTGGCTAGACAGGTTTCTAACACTTTAAAGAGAATGTAAAACATATGTTAAGAACTTGTCTGTAAAAAGTTAAGTTGATAAAATCAATCTTGCTTTACAATCTATAGCCAAGATGTCCACCTCAACTAATTAGTTAAATGTTGGTATGATTGTGGACCAAAGAGACCGGACTCTGATTCAAGAAATCAAACCTCTGGGTCAGTTGAGAGGAGACGCCAATATATGTATGCACGATCTCGCAAATCAGGATTATCTGTCTCCATAGTGGCATTGTTCAAAACAACCTGTAATGATTAGCTATCAAGTGAAAATCAACATCAAAGGATCCAAAGATTGTAAATTGAAGTATCAAACAGCTACAGATATTTTTAAGAAACAATATAAAGAAGACTCTAGAAACAGATAGATAATTAAGGATAGAATACAATATTTGTCTTTCAGATTTGATTCCAATAACTTTAGGAATTGTTCTAAATATAAGCTCACAATTGCTAGGTTTCTATTTTCCCTTCTGAAAAAGAAAATGTATCAAAGAACATATATTGCAGAAAAACACATGCTGCAAACGTGGTAGTGTTATTTAAAAACAATAAAGTCGGTAAAATACCAAATGTAGAAAATTATTAGACCGCATGAAAAAATAGCTTAAATAAATAGACCACTTGAAGAAACGGGGAAAGGAATGAACATGTTTGTCCAACTCAATTTCGGTAGAACAAGATTATTATATCTTCAAGTTAACCTATCTATAATTCATGAACAGAATTCTAAGGAGACTCTAGGGTAGAGGACTACTAACAAGTAACAACAGAAATAGTACCAGAGATATCCATTTGGAATTTTCAATAAAATAACACTTAAACAAATCACACATTTGAACAAATAATGTTTTATGAAGCAGGACCTGAATCATCTGCTGTGGGCCCTCAGTTGGCTTCTTAAGGAAAAGTTTGACAGTAGCAGTCAGCAATTGTAGTTGGACAAGTGCAGGTTCTTCAGGGAAACTTTCCAAGAAACTTTCAAGAAGCTCGTCAGCATTGTCAATTCTTTCCGCATATTCACCAATTATCCAGATCATTGATGCCTATCCCCATAGGAAAGTGGATGAAAGGTAAAAGCATGATAATATAAAATGTCAATTACAAAAGCACTCAAAAAACATATACCTTAGCTTCGGGCTCATCCAAGGTATCTAAGCTCTCACAAAGAGTTGCAATTATGGACTCATATCTGCGAAATGAAACAAATGTTCGAATGAAGTTTGAAATATAACGCTAATCCCCAACTTTTATATCTTCAACCCCGCACACACACAACAGACAAGGAAAAGATAACAATACGTGTTGGGGTATCGTCTAAATATGTCTTTGATAACAATGATTGCCTCTTGAACCACATAATTTACTTTTATCTTGATCAACTCAAGCAATACACTAATGCATCTTTCAGCTGCTCTCTCTAATTTGATGGCGCAACGACCAATTGCACGAACAGCCTTTCTAACAAAATCTACATCAACTTCAGTAGCATATTCCTTAAATTCCAATAAAACCTGCCAATATCATAACCAATACAAAAAATGACCCGTGATTAATATGCCGTAGATAGCAAAGCTGTAAGGATTTAAAGTTTCACAAGAATGAGAAAAATTGTTCTACAAAAATTAAATATTTATGCACATAGTAAAGTTGCAGTTCAGCACCGAGTTAATAGAGGAAGGGTGAGTTTGTTAGGATAAAGAATAGAGGGGAGTTAGAGTAGTAAGAATTAGTAAGGGAACTTGACATGTAGAAGGAGACTCAATTAGAGAAAAATAATAAAAAGATGCATTATGTAAATTAGAAAGTTTGTGTAAATGCAGAAATCCTGTGTAAGGAAACCCTTGGTGGAGAAGCCTCTCTCCTATTTCCCATCATTCAAAAAGTTGTTAATTTCTTTTTGCTTGTTTCGATCAAATTACCAACTTGTTTTATGGGTTCATGACAGAACCTCGTCAAATGTAGCAAGATAGCTTGTTTTTTGATAGAAGATATTCCATTAGAGAGAAGAAACAAAGAACAAAATTAAATATCCTCGAAAACAGATATAGCTAAAACAAGAACAGGGTTAAAATGGCCAATGAATGAATCTTATCAAAGGGAGATGATAAATGACCAATACATCTCTGGTCGGACAAGGGTTTATGTAGTGTTCGATGAAATCGCCGGGGAGCTCGCTTAAGAAAAAACAAAGTGAAAAAATAGGGAGGGGAGGAGATATTGAACTGAAAAATATATAATAATGTAAGGCATACCTGGTCTATATTCCGGTCTGAAGCAAGCTTTATCATAATTTCTAATTTTTCCATTTTCACATAGATAGGGTCATTGTATTTGCAGAAGAACACCTACAGATAGAGTGAGAGATCCAAGATCATTTTAGAATAATAGAGATCCTTAATATGGTGCACAAGTTTATAATAAGCTTATAACTCGGTGACAAGTTCACAACCTAAAATTTAGATTGATACCTTAATTTCATGTGCAAGAATTGTCGGTCTTCTCTGTACAATAAGATTGATATTTCGCAGGGCAACATATTGTATCTCAGGTTCTGCAGAGAGTAATGTCACAAGAGGAGGGGCCATCTTTTTGCAAAGATTCCGAACCACATCAGTACTGGTGATGAGCTCCATTTGTTGAAGGATCATCTACATGTCATTACAAATCGTGGTTAGTTAGCACACCATGCAGAATGCGATTGCCGATGCATAAATATCTACACATGGTCTGCAAGATAACAAGTTAAAGGTGACGGGGTGAAATCACCTTAACAGCCGATAGTACAACTGCGCAATTGGCATGCTGTAATCTTGGAGTAACTCTTTCTACAATGTTTTCTGCCTCACGTGCATCAGCAGCCTTGTATCTAGAAAGAGCATCCAGTATAAAAACTTGACCCCATCTGGTAAGTGAAATCAAGTTATGTTAGACTGATTGAAACAACAGGATCAAAGATGGACAAGGAAAATAAATGATGGTGACAATTGAGGACGTTGGTTTTATTTCAAGACGTCCTCAAGATGCATATTCAGTTACATTTAATATATATTACTCGAAGGTACAATCTCTAGTCTACAAAAGATGTTTTATAAACATATATTATCCTAAGCAATGAAGCACGGACACGATACGAGTATCGGATACGATACGGCGATACGTTACAAATTAGAAATTATAAGATACGATATGTTTAAGATACGCATATAAAAATTAAAATTAAATATATTTAGTTAAATCATAATCTAGCAAAACTAATTTCATAATATTAAAGTGATAACTATATTGTGATATTAAGATTTTTTTAGTGAAAAAATGTAAGGTATTATGAAGAAGAAAGTAACGAAGAGATTGTAAGGTATAGTATTAAGAAGTTATAAGGTATTTAGAACTTTCTAGTATACTAAGTAAAAAAAAACGTTATAACTAATATGAATTAAATTTAAAATATTGAAAATTTATAGTAACAAATAAAGAGGAATTAAACCATTCTTGAAAAATGGCAAATTTTGGGAGGAATTAAATAGGGTTTTAAAGAATGACCATTAAAAAATTGAAAAGAATAGAGTTATTAAAAAAAATTTTAAAAAAAAAACTGTTAAAGAAAAGTCACGTATCTGGGACGTATTGGAGACGTATCCTTGCTGTATCAGAAATTTTTAATTATTTTTTAAAATAAATAAATTCGGATACTCCTCCGATACGTATCGAAGCGTATCGGAGCGTACCGGTACGTATCAGATTCGATACGGCGAGGTTTTTGAAGTATCCGTGCTTCATAGATCCTAAGGGAACAAAATCATTACGAAAATCAGCTATTAAGGATAGCAGAATCTATGATCAACTCTTGCTATTTGCACCCTCGGTCTCAGGGAGATGCATAGGTATGGTACAGTGCCCGGTACAAGTACGGGTATCGGTACAGGATACATAATTTATAAAAAATCAAAGGTACAGGTACATCTATAAAATGTATCAAAAGAGAACTAAATTGTTCAATTTACACCAAAACATCACAATAAAAGTTTAAAAAGTCAAAAATTGTGAGTAACAATAACAAAGAAACTATAATATATAATATTATAATAATATATAAGAAAACCACAAATTTTACTCAAAACGGAATAATGAGAAAGAACAAAGTGCCACAAGTACGGTACATGAACCAGTACCGATTGCGTAATCAGTACGGGTACTTCACCGTTTTAGAATTACCCATGCTTCATAGAGTATTGTCTCTCATTTGTATCATGGTTATCATAATTCAAACAGTGGGACTGCCCTAGCAGGGTTTTGTTTTAAACAACTACAACTACAAGCTGTTTAACTTAAGGTCATGGTAACTGTTTAGGGAGAAAATATTGTAAGATAACTCCCTTTGTTAGTTACTCCCTCCATTTCAAATTGAGCTTTGTTTAAGGTTTCTTCACAAGGATTAAGAAAACCAATAAGTAAGTTAATTGGTGGAATAGTTTAACTAAACTGTCTTTATAACTATTGGAGTATTGGTCATTACTATAAACGCATAGTGGAGACAGTATTAAGGGTAAAATTGAAAAGAAAATATTGATGTTACATTGAAAAAACAAAATGACACATAATATGCATTTTCCATTTTTTTAAGTGACAGTCGCTACGAAACGGAACGAGTAATTGAGTAGTTTGTTGGTTAGAGTGTGAAAGATTGTAAGCTAAAGAGGAAAAGAAGTTTTAGAGAAGACATCATTAATTTTAGAGGGGGAGAGAACTAGGTCACTCAAATACCTGGAATCTAACAGAATTTCTATCAATAAACACTACTTTCTTTCTATATTCCGAAACAGTACCTATCATAGTAGTTTCACTATTACTAAAGTTGAAAGTGTTTCAAATTTCAATTATAAGAACAAAATTATAAATCGCAAACTTACTCTGTACACTCATTTAACGCAGTGAGGAGCTTTGACAGTGTGTGGCTAGTGATCTCAAAGATGGGTCTACTGCTATTGTCCTGAATTTCAGCGAGTGCCGCAACAGCATTAGCTACAACCATTGGATTATTATCAGATATCAAATCCTTCAGTGATTCCAAAAATCCCCTGTCCTCAACTAACTCTGCATTTATGTCATAAAGCTTTGCTACACAAATGGCTGCTGTCTTGCGAACATATGGATCATCGTCCTGTCAATGTAAATCAACCACAAGTACAGTGAGAAATCAAAAACAGTGGATTTCAACCTAAAAAATAGGCATGTGCAAATTATAAAAGTATGATGTATTCACCTTTAGGCATCTTTGAAGGGGATCACATAGATACTCGGTAATTTTATCCACACGAATGCACCCCATTGTCCGCACAGCTAAGGCACGAATTAAAGGATTTGGATCTTGAGAATCCTGAGCAGCATTTCATAAAATAAAATTGTGTCATGCTAAGAAGATTTGGGAGCATAAGATGGGGAGGGGGGGAAAATACATACGAAGGCTGAAAGTAATAAATTAGTGATAGCAAAGAATAACAAAAATAACTGATACGAATGCTGCAAAAGTAAGGAAAACAAACAGACAAAAAACAGCTATTCGAGCTTTCACCTTCACAAACGTATTTACTGCGAGTATAGCAAGGTCAGGCTGGCTCTTTGCATAATTTATCAAATACAAATAGACTAACTTTTTCAGCTCCAAATTTTCTGTCTGCATACAATTCACCACATCCGTAAACAACGACGACACATCCTTTCCAACAGTCATAGCAGCAATCACTTTTTTCACCGCATCTTTTCGCTTATCCTGCAAATCATAAAAAAATAGAATCTAGATTCACACACGCAATCTTCAACAACAGAAAACAAAATCGAGTCTACCAAAAAAGCAACACAAACAAACATGATTAACAAATTAAAAACCGACAAACGAAAAATTACTATTAACAATCAGTTATCAATCAGAACTTCAATAAATCACACCATACTACTAATTCAAATATTCTTAATGAAATACAAAATTCCTGGATTCGGTGTCCGAAATTGATACGGACAAGTTTAATTTATTTATTTTTTCAAGTTATTATCAGTGCGTGTTGTGTTTCTGGTGTTCATGATTCATAATATACTAAGCTAAGGAAATTCAGAAATAGGAAGCGGGAACATACTGAGTAACAAAAGCTTAAATCTGAATCAGTAAATATCTACGAATCTAATATACATCAACATTTGCATAATTGGTTGAGAAATTGATAATTTATGCATCCGCGAAACGTTCAGATCGGGAATATGGATGCGCAAAAACAGGAAGGAAGTGAAATCGGATCGAGGAATGGAGATTGCGAAAAAAGTGAAAGGGGATCGGGGGAGATCTGAAGAAATGGAAAAGGAACCTTGTACTGAGAATTAAGCTCTTCTTTGAGCTCAGGGATTTCACCCTTCTTTGTTGTGGAAAAGTACTTGGAGTCGTTTCTACTCATCTTTCTTGCGGATTTTCTTCTGATTCGGGTTCTGCTCGATTCAAATGTCAATGTTGATGGGCGATGCGGAGAAGGAGAACATCGGTTCTGCTTTTGACGACTGTAAGAGAGAGGTCAATAAACGGTGTCGTCTTATTCACTGCTCACCTCAATATAATCATAATAACTTTTTTTTTTTTTTTGTCTTACAAACATACTAAGTGTTTTTTTATTTTATTTTAGGAATGAAAAAAGTGATTTGTTTACAATAACATTAGTGATTATTTATATATAACAAAAACTAGTGGTTATTTTAAGAGTATAAAAATAACCAAATAAATAAGTTACAGAATAATATTTAAAAATTTGATAATTTTAAGTGTTTTATGTGATTAGTTAATTACAAAATAATATACTAGTACAATAATGATATCTCTAAGTTAATTTTAATTCTCTCTCGAAATGAGGCGAAACAGTCAGGAGAACGTTTAAAAGTTCTGGGGTCATTGTCGCCGGTAAATTCAGCATTGTCGGTGTTCAACCGAAGATAGATTATGAGAAGTATGGGGGAGAACAAGGTTCCACGAGTGAGAAGCGAAATCAAGTGATAGATGAGGAAGAAATGGTTGATAAAACCCTAAAAGTCTAGCAAAAGGTGAATCCGGAAAATCGACGATTATGGGTAGATGTGATTAGTGAGAATCGAAATCCGACGAAGGGAAGAACTATGGAATATGTTGCACCTAACGTGGTGAATGGAGAAATTGAAATTGAAATCGACGAAGATGATGTTGTGTCGGAGCCACAATTTTGGGAAAATGCCTTAATCCTGTATGTAATTGGTGAAGAGATTAATATGAATTCAGTGAAGAATTTCATGCTCAAAGCATGGAATTTTGTCCAACTACTGGATATCTACTATCACGATGAATATTACTTTCTACTTCGATTCAAAACACATGAAGACATAGATGATGTGCTGATGAAGGGGGTCGTACATCATTAGGAGTATCCCAATTCTGGTGAAGGAGTGGAATCCATATTTCAATCTCAAAAAGGATCTTATGAGAACTCTTCCAATCTGGATTAAGCTACCCAAGGTTCCTCTTCAACTATATGGAGCTAATAGCCTTAACAAGATTGGAAGTGTGATTGGTGGAGGTGGATATTACTCAAAATCTACCTGAGGAAATAACCATAAAGGATAGACAATCAATGGAGAATAATGAATCAAGCAAATGAATATAAATGGAGGCCAAAGTTTGGTAAGAAATGCCAACAAGTTGCACACCAATCTGGAGATTAGCTCACATGTCCTTGATCTCCAATCTGAGATTACTATCTTAATAGAAACAAAAGTAAAGAAGAATATGGCAAAGATGGTTAGGGATAAGCTTCAGTTGAATGAGAATTATCTAGAAAAATATAATCATCATAATAATAGTAGGATATGGATTCATTGGGATAAAAATAAAGTGGATCTTATATACATGTGTAGCTCTATCCAATACATACATTGTAGGGTTTATGATTTGAGGGGGAAATTTAATTATTGGATAACAACGATCTATGCTTATAATCATCTGGAGAAGAGGAAGATTTTGTGGGAAAATATGGTAAAATTGCATGATAATTAACAAGGTCATTGGTGTACAATGGGAGATTACAATGATGTTGTTAAAGCCCAAGATAGAGTGGGTGGAAAGTTGGTTATTGTGGCAGAATATGAGGATTTCAACAATATGATAAGCAACATTGGCTTGTGTGGAATGGATAACAAAGTGATTTCTTCACTTGGTCTAACAAACAAAGTGAAAATCCAATCTACTCCCTTATTGATAGATTGGTTGTTAATGTTATGTGCTTTCGAGACAATCGTCATTTAAATTTGAATGTTCATCCTCCAAATGTCCCAGACCATGTTATTCTCTACTTGTGTAAATATATTTCTACCAAAATTGGAACAAACCATTTAAATTTAACAATTGTTGGGTGGAATTGAAGGGTTTTTTAGAGACATTGAGGAAGAGCTGGAAGCATCCTATTTGTGGCAGACCTATGGAAGTTCTTTGGCACAAGTTGAATAGGTTTGTTCTTTCATTTTATCCAATTCCCCGCAAAGTTGTTCCATCACTTAATTCTGATCGCAAAGTGGTGAAGAGTCAAGATTCATAACTCTAAAAAGAAAATACCAGGTCTGAATAAGAGAAATCCCCAAGTTTCAAATACTTGTTATGAATGCATGAAATGAATGAATATACATGTTAGATATACACATATGTATTTTTTTGACATTTCTTTTTGGGAAACTAAACATGCTATGATGCAGGTACATTATAAATTGATAATGGATTTACGGCTTCCATGATATCTCCTGTATGTTAAACCACTGATGTACTGATAACAGAATCCTCGGTCAAAAGTGTCAGGATCAAAGGTCCGACACCAAACTGAAACTCCGCATAAAATACCAGAAAATACCAAGTCACCATCAGTATTGAGTCACCAACAGTCACCATCAGTACCTGTAGTAATGATATCCCTCCCCACCTCAAAGGGTAATCTAGACACAACAGGGGTCCTTAATGATGAACAAAGTCGATGATCCTTTATCGAGTACTTCGCTATCTACACAACAGGCTGTAGGGTGAGAGTACCGTCAATTGAATCTCGTCTGAGTTCGGTACTTCATGCCTCCTCACACGCACCACGGGATACAGGATTCGACATGAACATCCATATATACTATATGTATCTTGTCGGGGTATGGGGCCTTTTACCTCATGTAACTCCCACCCAATCAAGAGAACAATCAGTACAGCAGCAACCAATGTACAGGATATATGAAAGTAATAAAATGTCACATAAAATACAATGCAAGCATACAAAGGATGATACAATGAAGCGAGTAAATAGATAAACACCCAATAGACAAGAAATAAAAGCTAGCATCAACTCCTAATTGGACCAGCAATAGGTCTAGACGGTCCCTACTGAAGTCGACAACTGAAACCATTTGACTGAACATCGACTAATAAGATATATCAATGAAGTCGCCATCGAACGTTTTTTATCTCACGAAGGAAAAAGGGAAACATCGAGTAAACCTGAGGGGGAAAAAATCATGGTCTTACGACCGAGAGATCGGGGTAAGGGAGTCTATTACGCGAGGGGAAGAGATTAGCACCCCACACGCCCGTAGTACTCTACGGTATCCACTTATATTTTCTATCTAAGGGGTGTGTTATATTTATCTATCGCTTAACCGCTACAATGCATGAGAAAGAAAATAAAATAAAGAAAACACGGGGAAAAGAATGAAGTATTTACAAAGTTTTGCTCGATCGAGCCCCGTGACAAGATGCCTACGTATTCCCTCGTGCAATAGGAAAGTCAAAGCTCCGTAGTTCGGCTCACTTGTTTTGATGGGTTTTGTGTTTTTACTTATGAAAAAGGTTTTAAACACAAAAGAAAGCGCTCGTAGGCGAAAAAGGTTTGCATTGGTTGGTTGATTTACCTTTAGGAAAGGAGTTTTGAAACATTATTAGGTATTTTAGTTTTCAAAAGAAAAGGAAAGCAAGTTTTAGTTTTAATTACATGCAAGGATGCAAAAGAAACAAGCAAAACAAAAGGGAGACTAACTAGTACTAGACCTAATGTTGTCATGAAAAAATTGGACCTAAGGTTGAGGATAAAGGGGAATCTCTACCTATATTGACATGTAAAGGATGTGTATCCTAATGTCTAGGCTCGAGAGCTATCCTAGCCGAGTGGTCCTAAGGGAAAATTATCCTATATCCGTCTTGGTTGTAGAACCAAGGGATGAAGTAATCAAGTGCTTTGGCAGAAGCATATAAGCAATGCAATGCACAAACAAATGTCATAGAAGCGCAGG
Source organism: Vicia sativa (assembly GCA_021764765.1). Classification (NCBI taxonomy): domain Eukaryota; kingdom Viridiplantae; phylum Streptophyta; class Magnoliopsida; order Fabales; family Fabaceae; genus Vicia; species Vicia sativa. Next base: position 182,145,139 of record CM038793.1, on the reverse strand, counting down.
AAAAGAAGGATGTCCCTTAGCCTACAACACCAAGCCGAGGGCCGAAAGCAACCAGGAACAAACACCTTCTGATTTCCGTGAGTGGTATCACCACATGACATGAATTGTCAAGTGTGGAGAGCAAATGATGCGAGTTCAGCAGTAAATGCGAACCCCGGGAAAGCGTGGAGAGTTAGAATATGGAACTCTTGCCACTTTTATTATTGACTCGATAAAGGAAGCAACACAATTCGTGTATGCTGAGCTAACACGGACTAGAACTGTGTGGGGGTCGATTGCAGATCCTTTCCGCGTGCCCATCATATCATCATCGTATATATCAATAAGTATCAAAGTAGGACTTTGCTTGGTGGTGCCACTCTGGGTTGCCTAACCAATCTGCCTCATGCAAGAACAAATATAAACACTTACTGAGAATTACCTCCCTATGCTTGTAAGAGGATTTAAAATAAACCAAACACAATTAGCACACAATTTGCAGAATGCCTAGCTTTAGGTCTTTAAACAGCGACTTTGATCCCAACTCTCATATCCTAATCATGGAAAAGAAAGCGGTAAACCCCTACTTCTCATGATATCTAGGAAAGTTGTAAATGAATGCGATAAATAAGGTATAGCTAATACCAAATAGATGAAAAATTCGTAGAGCACTGCAAGCTAAAAATACTACGAAAAATTTCAAATACTGCAGCCAAGCAAGAAGAGTAAACCGATGAGAAATGCACGGAGGCATCACAGTATATGCAGTGTGCGCGTTCGTACGCATCTGAAACAATAAACCTGCAAAAGATAATGATCCAGACAAAGCATACAAAGTATTGTGCGTTCATACGCAAAAACAAGTATCAAATTATGCGTTCGTACATAATTGATACACATACACCTGCAAGAAAGGGGTAAAACCAAACAAGCAGATAATATGATGCGCGTTCGTACACAAACAAGGAATAGAATGCACGTTCATACACATTCCAATCAAAAGCACCTGCAAGGAAGGAGTAAAATCCAACAAGCAGACAATAGAATATACACGCTGTAATACGGTGAACTGACTTTGAGATTTTTGTATCGCAAATGTGCGGATAGCAAGAGTCGCCACCGACTTTTCTTTTATCCAATTAAGGGAAGGTGAAAAGAACAGGAAAAGACCTTCGTTAGATTCTGAGTAAGGGAGAAGGTTATGAAAAGGGAAGGTATTAGCACCCCTTTTCATCCGTAGTTATCTACGGGCTCTTAGTTGCTTCTAGCTCATTTTTAAAAGTGCTTTCTGTGTGTTTGACGAAAATGTTTTTGAAAAGGCATTTCACTTTGACTTTGTAATGATTCATGTAGGAATGTATACAAAGTGTTCGGAAATGTTTCGTTTTTTTTAAAAGAGTTTGAACTTTGACAAAAAGTGTGAGGTGTGAAAAGTATTTGATTGAGCAAGCAACTAAAAGTCTTATTACCTACTCAGAATGGTCGTTTTCGTGTTATTTTACTTTCCTTTAGAATAGTGATATCCATATCATTAGTTGATAGGTAGCCCTATTCGTTGGATGTAAGAGGGACATTCGAAGGGACATCGAATGGTCATAGAAGGCAACTTGTAGGAGTATCCTAGCACATTCGAAGGGACGATCATCACTTTTCGTAGGCAACAATCGAGGGACGAGATCATGTATTTGAGGCAACATCGTGGGTCTATGATCTTTGTATCGGGGACTATGATGATATGTTTGTAGGCAACGGTGCTAGGATACCTCACGCTCGAGGACTTGACCATTTGTATTTGTAAGGCAACGAGAGAATTACCCTAAGGGTGCATGTGAAAGAGTGTGTCAAATTCAGATATGTGTTATCTTGAAATTATGAGTGATCTATGTCCAATTTTATCTTGCCATACACGCCTAATTACTAGCGCTTATAGGTGCGAAAGTAAATCATGAAAGTAAAGTGCGGAATGTAAAGTCCTACGCTATTACATGGCTTTGGGGCAGTTACATAATAAGAGTGCGGAAAATAAAAGCCCTAATTAAACTATTACATCCCATAGGCAATTACATAATTGAAAAAGAAAAGCAAGAAAAATCGTCTGAAACGTTACAACCTGCGAACTGATACATAATCGTAAAACAAGAGAAATTGCATAAGAAGAAAATGTTAGTAAAAAGAAATATTTTTGAATGAGGAAAAAGGTTTTATGTTAGTAATGACATTAATATGATAAGATAAATTTTTGGTAATTTTCTAGATCGTTTTGGTAATTTAAAAACAATTAAAAGTCATTTAAATGATTAATTAATAATTAAATAAAATATGCATGCAAAAATAATAATTTTAATGCTAAAAATTAAATAAGTATTTTTTTGATAATAATGCAAAAAAGAAATATTTTTGCTGTTTTTTAGATGCATGATAAAATTAATTAAAGATAAATTAAATTAGATGAAAAATATTAAGAAAATAAGAAAAGTGAGAAGTTAGTTTTGTAAAGTTGCAAAAAAACATTTTCCATGGCAAGGAATCGAACCAGGGACCTCTGAGGAAATCACACGCCTGCTTACCAACTGAGCCAAATGGCTCTTGTGTTTTGAATTTGGAAAGAATGCATTATAAGGGTATACGTGTCCTGGATTTGAATTTCAACGCACGGTCAGCGCGTGGGACCCAGGTTGAATGGATGGACGAATCAGATCGCTCACTTTCGCCACGCATGCCTCACCGGTTTCCAAATCGGTCAACGACGTCGGAGCCCTAGCTCCGGTCGTCTTCTCCGACGATCCAAAATGTCAAACCTGCAAAATACGAAAAATAAATGGCAAAGGGATACCCTACCCCCCTAAATCGACTCTTGTGAATCCAATGGTGATGTTAGTTTCTTCTGAAAGTGCTTGTACAAGCCGGTTCGATCGAGACAGTTCAAAGTTCCCTAGCCATGATAAATCGAGTTTCCTACGTCTAAGCTTGCATGTAATGGTTCAAATGTGATCTAATACATGTCCTGAGTTCAAACAAACACACAAAAACAATTAACAATGCATGGATTTATGAAATCGAAATTCAAGAAAATACTAAATCGGAGCAAGCTAGGGAGCATGATCTGGGCAGTCTGGCCTTCGAGTAAAGGCTGGGATTGATCCCTGGGAACCTCAGGAACACGTTTGAATGCTCAAAACTCCTTGAAACCAGCTGGAATTTGGAATTCGAATTTCACAACTTCGAATAATTTTTTTGAAAATAAGGGTTGCTTGTATTGGCTAGGGTTTCGTCCTTGGTCTTGTGCAATGTGATCAGTATTTATAGAGTGAGGATTAAGAGTAAAAAGAATGAAAAAAGATCTTCTCTTTAATGCAAAAAAAATTTCTCTTTCAAATCAAATCAAATCTTTTGAAAATTTGATTTTCCCTTCCATGTGAGAGCTAGCACGAAATTGGCAACTTGTGTGGGCTATCTTGGACCTCAAGTTTGATAAAAATCCAACTCATCTGAAAATATACCTTGTTTTCATATTTTATATAATTTAAATTTGAATTAAATGCTTTTAAATTCAAAAATAAATCAAAAAAGTAAAAGGTGGTCGTGACAAGGCATCAATAGGTCACAAATAATATTATAATCAAGTTTGGATCATAAAATTATAGGCCCATTTGGAAAAAATTGGATTTTGACAAGTATCTCTCTTTGTGCAATTGTCCAAAAATGTCCAACTTGTGCAAGGTGTATTTTGCTCAATTTTCAACATTTTTGAGTGTTCTTGGACTTTTTAGAAAGCTCTAGTTGTCCTCTAAACAACCTATTTGGTTTCATCTCATTTGGAGTTTCCATGCTCAATAAAACTTCAATACAAAAAGTTGACTTTTTGTTGACTTTGAAAAAGACCTGTAATGTTTTGATCCATACCTTCCAAATGAAGCATTTTTTGAAAATTCTTGTGAGAGATGAAGTTGTAGAGAATTGGATTTCCTTCAAAATGAGAGGTTGTGGAAAAATTTCTGAGAAAGTATGAAGAAGTTATGCTCAGTCAAAGTTCAGTTGATTTTCATTGGAAAACCCTAATTTGGAAAGTTTGACGTTTGAGCAAATCTTGAGTTTTCTTGATGAATCATGATCAACCCTTGATCAAATGATGAATGTGACTTCAAAATGAGGATGTTGACCAAAAATCAGGAAGTTTGACTGTATGTTGACCACAATTGACTTTTTGTCCAATACAACTGATTTTCAACCATCTGAGCAATTGTCTGAGGAGGCATGATGACCATTGGAGATGTTAGGAGTCCATCTGGATATGAGAATTGCCAAACCCTAGTTTGGGTTGATTGTCTAGGAGAGGGTTTGTCTGATCAACCCTTGAGGGATCCTTGAGTATGGATGTATAAATGTTTTGAGAAGTAGGAGGGCAAATTTTGGGGTATGACACACGCATGTGTACAAGCGATAGAATGCGCGTTCGTACGCATTCAAACAAGAGCAACTGCAAGAATGGAGTAAAACCAAACAAGCAGACAATAGGATGGCGTTCGTACATAAACAAGGATCAGAATGCACATTCACATGCATTCCAATCAAAAAGCACCTACAAGAAAGGAGTAAAACCCAACAAGTATACAATAGAATGTACACGCATATGTACAAGCGATAGAATGCACGTTCATACGCATTCAAATAAAAGCACCTACAAGAATGGAGTAAAATCAAACAAACAGACAATAGAATATACACGCATGTGCACAAGCGATAGAATACACGTTCGTACATATTCAAGTAATCAGATAACCTGCAAGAAAGGTGTCAATCCAACTATCATACAAGTAATGCGCGTTCGTACGCATACAAGTGTTAGAGTGTGCATTTGTACGCATTCAAGATAGGATAACCTGCAAGCAAGGTGTAAATCTAAGCAAATGTGCAAATGGTATGCGCATTCGTACACATACAAGCATTAGAATGTGTGTTCGTGCACCTTTATAACACAAGCACCTGCATAAAATACTTCTCATACAATACTCCACAAGATGAAAGTGTAACACCCGTTTTTAACTAATATTATATTATATTAATATTTATTTTGCGACGAGAATATTTATATTAATCGATATATATATATATATATATATATTTATTTATATGATAATATATTTGGCGACGTTTCGTTCGGTCCGGTTTTTATTCCGTTCGGTTCGGTAAAATATTATTCGGATCCGATATTTAATTCCCCGTAATTATTTGAATTAATTGAATTGATGATATAATTAGTAAGTTAGGGGTGTGGGGAGCAATTGTTGAGGATTGGGTTTTCACCCTTGGCTTACTAGTAGAAATACCTTTATAAAACCAATTTTCCTAATTTTCTTTCCATTCATAAAACACTTCTCTTTGTTTTCTTTCCATTTGCAAAACCAAATCCAAACATGGAAACTTGGAAGCTAGTAGAAACAACTTATAAAAGCCATTTTCCTTCTTTCTTTCCATTTTGTGAACACAAAACCAAACTTGGTCTTAGAGAGAAAAAGAGAGGGTTTTGGAAAGAAGAAGAAGAAGAAGAGTTGAGGTCATCTTGAATCATCCAAGCACTAGAGGTAAGGGGTTTGATTCTCCATCTCATATTGTTAGGTTTTGATAGCTATATTTTGGATTTGGGGGAAAAATTGATAGGTTGATTTATGAGTTGTGGGTTTGATTGTTTGATTGAAATAGATTAGAAAAGTTGAATAGGAGTAGGGATTATGAGGTTGATGATGATTAGAATCAATGGAATGGTAAAAGTGAGGTTGGAATGTTACACGCAAGCTGTTGATCCACAGGTGTTGACCTATAATTGTTGACATTTGTGTTGATTCACTTGTTGACTTGATGCAGGGTGTTGATGCCGATTTAATTTTAAACTTCGAACCCGATGGATCCGATTTTCCAATTTTGGCAAATTCGACGACGGAGCAAGTTGCTCTGAATTCAACGATAATCGACGTGCTAACTAAGTTCGACGTGTAGAACGTATTGGTGAGGTTAGTTTTTAGAGATTTCGAGTTTTTACGAGATGACCCGAAATAGGTTTAACTACGGTTTAATTGAATCAGATTTCGTTTTAGTGGATTTAGGACACGTATGGACAATCTGATTGCGATGTTGACGAATATGATTAATGCCGGTTATTAGGAATGGTTTTCGCGACGATTATAGGGGTTTGACTATTTATTCTGTATTAGGAATTTAGTGAATGAATGGATAATGATGTGGTGTGATTAAACATGATGATGTGACGATTATATTGATGTTGTTGATAAATGCTTCCGATTGATGAATGCTTGACTTTTGACGATAATGAATTATTTGGTGATGTTTTGCATAATGCAAATATGATGCGATGATATGTTTATTTGTTGTGAATAAATATGGCGACGTGGACTTTATGTAAATTTTGATGAGCGATGATGATGTGTTGTTGTGTTGTCTTTATCATTGAGTCACATACATTGCATTGGCGACGAGGGCTTTTATGCCAAGCGACGAGGCTTTTATGCCAAGTGTTCCTATTTATGGACAAAGCGACGGGTACCACATGCATAACATAGTCGTGTCTCATGGAGTCGGTTATGTTTATGTTTGAGTTGATTGGCGTTGAGTTTTAATTGATGGATGATGTTGAATTTGCGATGATATATGATGCTTTGTTTGGTGATGATCTTTATGATGAACATGAAACGAATATAACTTAATAATTTCATGATAACTATACGATGAATATAAATGATGAGTTTTGCAATGATTTAACTTGATGAAATGCTTAACGCAGATATGATGTGATGATGTTTGTGACGATGGGCTTTTATGCCAAAAGCGACGATGGGCTTTAGCCAATTTGTGATGATTTGTTTATGTTGCTTATGTTATTAGCATTATTTAATATTGTTGGTTGATGTTGTTGTTTAAGATTGTCGTGTTAATTAGTGATGTATTATCTTGTGACGATTTTGTGGTGACGGAGGTTTATGTGTTGTTGTGATGATTTATGCCGATAAGGTTAAGGCGATTATGTGTAGATTATACACTTAGAATAGCGATCAAAGTAAGTGAGATTTAGATATGTGTTGGAAAGCACTTATTAACTTATATCCTTTACAATTCCAAAACTATATATATATATATATATATATATATATATATATATATTTTATCATGCCTTTAATTATATGTTTTGGAGTATCTCACCCTTTACTTGTTTCGTCGTTACCTTTATATTGGTAACGTGCAGGTTATGAAGACGGAGTTTATAGCTGCTGTTAGTCGAGTCGGTGTCGCTCTGATACGTAGCACTCGGGGGGAATATTTATGTCTTCTTGTTGTTGTTCTTTTATTGTTATTCCTTTTGTGAATAAGAACCATAAATTATGAAAACATGATTTTGATGAGGAAGTTTAATAAAGAAATTATTTTGATTTTTATGAGTCAATTAATGATTTTCGATGATGCTATGTATCCGAGATTTATACTTTAAAGCAAACTGTTTAAAGTGATTTGGTTTGATGATGTGACACCTCAGTATTTAATTTATGAAATTTTAAATTACTCTGATTTTTGTATATAAAACCTTGGGTAAATTTGGGGTGTTACATTAGTGGTATCAGAGCAGGTCGGTCTGTCGGTCGGGTTATTAGTGTGTTTAACCCTGTTGTATGCGACATGTGTGTCAAACGCTGTCGGTACTTGCTTGTTTCTATTTGTTTGTCTGCAGAGATGAGTTTGAAACAAGTGGGGGAGAAGTTTTACTTCTTGGTGGTGCTTGTGGCTTAGGATGGATCCTCAAGCAGTGTTACGCTTTGGTAACTTGAAGTGTAAGTTTGAAGACACTGTTGTAGTTGGGTAAAGATGGTTTATGTCACCATCATGATTGTTGACTGTCTATTGACAAATTGAGGAACTGATCACCCTTAATCTCTTGTTGATAGTAGTCAGGAATTGTGTTGGTTGGGATGAACTTGTCTTGCCAGCTTAATAGTGTCTTCCCAAAATTAGTCACACACTCGAATCGACGCCTCGGAAACGAGTCACCAAAGATAGGAACATAAAGTCCTACGACACAACACCCACACCATCGCAAAAACGAAAACAACAAAATGGTTATACAAACCAAAACTCAAACAATCAGAATAGGATAGAACCACGCATGCTATGCAAACGCGAAAGAGATGCCTTTAATTACGCATAAGCACGAACTTAAGAATTACACTTGCAGTTATCGCTTTCATTCCAGAAAATCACAAGGTCACATCATCCTTGTAGATTACCAACGTACAACCCTCGAACAATAATAAGCTACTCAAACATAACCGAACTGCGATACACCACTCATTCTAGGGCTTATACTGACGACTTGCGACTATAACTCGCTAGTCCAGATACAACAATCTCCTAGACTCGCTAACAATTCAATGCTCGATAACTAAACCATGCTGCGTCACTTCTATGCATAAGATGCCAACCGTAAAACAACCTGTGGTTAATTCCTCAACTTCACAATTACTTAGAATGGATACGTTCAAAGCGTACACCCATCAAGACACCTTGCAACATCAGCTTCATCAACTCGAAGAATCACTCTTTCATTCTCGATTGATCAACGTCCATTGGTCCTCTAAATACATGACATAGTTTGACCTTTTCAAATATTGTCCAAATATCCACTTGTGAAACTTCGACGTATATACTTGACTTCAACGAAGTCCTCCCTCATACCAACTCAATTCCCAACATTTGTAATAAGTAATCACCATCATCGCATCGTCGCAACAATCAATACACAGATTTCTTATTCGAAACACCTTTCACAACTTTCAATCTTCCGAAGTGGAATTCAAATCAAAACACTCTCTCAAGAACTCAACCCATCAACATCGTCTCATACTCCTGACCTACAACTCAGGTCGGACTTAGAACCATAACATCAATTTCTATGGAACCCAACAAGAACACCATCGCGACCGACTTCAGTCCCAAATAGAATACTTTCTTTTATAACACATCAGTCATCTTAGGGTACCCGTGGCTACCAAACCGTCACGAAATTCTACACCGTCAAGACTTATCTTAGTCGTAATCTAATAATCCATCGCGACCATTAGTATCCGACGAAATCCATATGTTAGTAGTGAACAAATCCTTAATAACCTTCTGAGCTTAATCTCAACAAGCGTCTCAAAACAAACATGCAACATTCTTCAAAATAATAAATCCCAAATCAAATATTCTTGGGTTATCCTCAATATCAACTTACTAAACTCAACAACAGACGAAGTCTCTTTATAGATTGCACTCAAACTTGAATTGTCTTCAACAATTCCAATCTCCTCGTCGTTAACATCTGCACCTATAAGGTTCCAATGAGCACAACCGCATCAAACCCTAACTCACGCGTCCGACAATTTTTTCTTATGAAAATCAAATCGTTCCAAGGTAGTACTGCACTTTTCCAACTCTTTGTCGAAATACATCTCAAGTCCAAAATAAAATATCACAATACCCCACACCAGGTTCTTCAGTACAAAACAAAACCAAAATCAAGGCATTCGCTAAACTTTTCACCGGCTCAAACAAATTCGTTTCCCATTGCGAAGTCCCAAATAATAACTCGACCATCTTAATTCAAAGTACCCACGATCAATGCCAACTTATAAAAAGATCTTCCATCAAACTCACAAAGCTAACCATCCAAAACAAAGGAACTTCTAAGCTATGAAATACCTCTTGAGGTCTCCTACAAGATACAAAATAAATCTTCGCGGAGCTGTCCATAATATCACCGTCTAAGTCGGTTACTTAAGACACTCACGTCCAACAGTTCAAAACTCCTTCTTTAGAATACTCGACATGCATGATCTAACTTCACTATTGATAATGCAAAACTCGGATGCTTGCTACGATCCCTTAACTTGATGTGAACCAAATAATATCCATGAACATGAAACAACTTTACAGCTACTCATGAGAGTACTGTCGGAACATTCCAAAATCGTACCTGACGCATTAGTCACACTAATGACATCAGCTTATACTCGCCCGGACCATACACTATCTTGAAAAGCATTGCCTGAACATATCCAACCCTCACACTAACCCATAGGCATCCAGACTTCACCTCGATCTCAATAAACACATAAACTCCAAATGACCGATCTATCCAACATCAATCCTTGGAAGTAGATACTTGTCCTCAACATCCACTTCGTTACTCTGTCTGAAAACGACACACCAACTTAAGCGACCTTCGTTCCTTCTTGAACAAAACAACTGGGGCACTCCACGGCGACCCACTCGAATAAACAAACTCTGCTCAAACTAATCCTCAAGTTGACTCTTCAACTCTAACTTAGAAACAAACATCCCTTAAGGATACTTCGAATCACAACTAGTTCTAGAAACTAAATCCATCAAAACTTCACCTTGCACTACAGCGGTAATTCACTCACATCTCCACAAAAGGCTTCGGAAGAATCACAACAAGAAGCTCGCTTGACAAAATCTTGTTTCTCACCAAAATCCAAATTCGCTCATAACTCAAGCAATCATGCACCTCCTTGTGTAAACACATCTGCTTCACACACTATTAAGCTGGCAAGACAAGTTCATCCCAACCAACACAATTTCCAACTAATATCAACAAGAGATTAAGGGTGACCAGTTCCTCAATTTGTCAATAGACAGTCGACAATCATGATGGTGACATAAACCATCTTTACCCAACTACAACAACGTCTTCAAACTTACACTTCAAGTTACCGAAGCGTAACACTGCTTGAGGCTCCATCCTAAGCCACAAGTGCCACCAAGAAGTAAAACTTCTCCCCCACTTGTTTCAAACTCATCTCTGCAGACAAACAATTAGAAACAAGCAAGTACCGACACTGTTTCACACACATGTCGCATACAAAAGGGTTAAACACATTAACAACCTGGCCGACAGACCGACCTGCTCTGATACCACTATTGTAACACCCCAATATTACCCAAGGTTTTATATGCAACAATCAGAGTAAATTAAAATTTCATAAATTTAATAATGAGGCATCACACTTTCAAAAACAACTCACTTTAAACAGTGTGCTTTAAAGTATAAATCTCGGATACATAGCATCGCCGAAAGACATAAATTGATTCAAAAACATCAAAACATCTTCTTTAATAAACTTCCTTCATAAATCATATTTTCATAAAGTATGATTCTATATACAAAAGGAAGAACAACAAAAGAATCAAAACAAGACAACATAAATGTTTCCCCCCGAGTGCTACGTATCAGAGCGACACCGACTCAACTAACCGCAGCTATAAACTCCGTCTTCATAACCTGCACGTTACCAATATAAAGGTAACAACGAAACAAGTAAAGGGTGAGATAATCCAAGACATATAGTTAAAGGCATGATAAAATATATATATATATATATATATATATATATATAGTTTTGGAATTGTAAAGGATATAAGTTAATAAGTGTATTCCAACACATATCCAAACCTCACTTACTTCGATCATCATTCTAATGTGTATAATCTACAATATATCGCCATAACCTCATCGGCATACTTCGTCGCAACAACACATAAACTTTCATCGCCACAGAATCATCACAAGCTAATACATCACTAATTAACACGACAATCATGAACAACAACATCAAACAATGCTAATAATATAAGCAATATAAACAAAATCATCACAAATTGGCTAAATCCCATCGTCGCTTTTGGCATAAAGCTCATCGTCGCTTTTGCAATAAAGCCCATCATCACAAACATCATCACATCCTATTTGCATTAAGCATTTCATTTAAATTAAATCGCCACAAAGCTCATCATTTATATTCATCACCTAGTTATCATGAAATTATCAAGTTATATTCGATTCATGTTTATCATAAAGATCCTCACCAAACAAAACATCATATATCATCACAATTTAACATCGTCAATTTAATTAAAACCCAACGCAAAACAACTCAAACATAAACATAACCGACTCCATGAGACACGACTATGTTATGCATGTGGTACCCGTCGCTTTGTCCATAAATAGGAACACTTGGCATAAAAGCCTCGTCGCTTTGCATAAAAGCCTCGTCGCTTGGCATAAAAGCCCATCATCACCAATGCAATGTATGTGACTTGACAATAAAACAACACAACACAAAAACACCATCATCACTCATCAAAATTGGCATAAAGCCCACTCGCCATAATTTATCCACATCAAGATAAATATATCATCGCATCATAATTGCATTATGCAAAACATCACTAAACAATTCATCATCGTCTAAAGTCATGCATTCATCAATCGGAAGCATTTATCAACAACCTCAATTTAATCGTCACATTATCATGTACAAAGACATATATTATTGCATCGCAAATCATCAAGTATTCATTAATTAATACGTCGTCGCAAACATTATGTTTAATCACACTTCATCATAACCAATTCACTCACTAAATTCCAAAAACGGAAAAATAGTCAAACACCTATAATCATCGCGAAAGCCATTCCTAATAACCGGCATTAATCATGATCATCAACATCGAAATCGAATTGTCCATACGTGCCTTAAATCCACTCAAACGCAATCTGATTCAATCTAACCGTAAATTGGCCTATTTCGGGTCATCTCGTAAAAACTCACAACTTCTAAAAACTAACCTCACCACTATGTTCTACACGTCAAACTTAGCTAGACGTCATTATTGAATTCGAGCAAGTTGTCCGTCGAATTTACCGAAATTGGAAAATCGGAACACAATCGGGTTCTAAAGGAAGTGCGAAAAATCAGAATTTTGGAGGCTACAGATGCATCAACACGGGCCCCCGTGTGCATCAACACGGCCCGTGTTAAAAAGCCCCCAGAAAACACAAAATCACCAAAGTCAGTGAATCAACACGGGCACCCATGTTGATCAACACGACCCGTGTTGATAGACCTGGCAACCAGAATTTCTTATACAAGAGGACAACACGGCCCGTGTTAATCAACACGGCCCGTGTTGATTGACCTGCGTGAAAACTTCATCTTTTTGAGTTTTTTCTCATTCTACTACCATGGTTTTCTTTCCCATTTCAATACTCTTAATTTCTACAAGCTAACACCTAATACACCTACAAACCATATTCCTAATCCAACTTTTCTAAACCATTCCAACAATCAACCAACAAAACCCTATAAATCAACTATCAATTTTACCCCTAAATCCAAAATATATCTATCAAAACCTAACAATATGAGATGGAGAATCAAACCCCTTACCTCTAGCTTGGTTGATTGCAAGATGCTTCATCACAATCCCAACTTCATGCTTGATCTTGCACCTCTTCTTCTTCTTCTCCAAAACCCTCTTCTCTCTCTCAAGTTTCTAAGTTTGGTTATGTTTTCCAAATGGGAAGAAAATGAGAAAATGTGGTTTTTATAATGTTTTCTTACAAGCTTCCAAGTTTCGTGTTTGGTTTTGGTATTTGAATGGAAGGAAAATGAGGAGAAATGGTTTATAAAGTATTTCTACTAGTAAGCCAAGGGTGAAAACCCAATCCTCAACAATTGCTCCCCACACCCCTAACTTACTAATTATATCATTAATTCAAATAATTTCGGGGAATTAAATATCGGGTCCGAATAATATTTTACCGAACCGAACGAAATAAAAGCCGGACCGAACAAAACGTCGCCAAATATATTATCATATATATCGATTAATATATTTAATCTCGTCGCAAAATAAATATCAATCGGTAATTCGAAAATATTAATATATTATGATATTAATTAAAATAGGGCGTTACACTTGCATCGATACATATCTTTTTGTGAATTCATAAAAACTGTTTTTACACAGTATGAGCTGACTCATACGTGTTATGAGTCGATACAAGCAAGTTTAAAGGTTCAAGAAAATAAGGCTTGCATCGACACATATGACCATGGATCGATACATACGCATCTTGCATACGAGTGTTAGAATGTGCATTTGTACGCATTCAAGATAGGATAACCTGCCAGCAAGGTGTAAATCTAAGCAAATGTGCAAATGGTATGCGCATTCGTACACATACAAGCATTAGAATGTGTGTTCGTTCACCTTTATAACACAAGCACCTGCATAAAATACTTCTCATACAATACTCCACAAGATGAAAGAATATGAGATTTCAAGTCAAATGTTCAAAAAAATAAAATTTTCAACTCCAGGTCGCGCTAAGCCCGGTTTCTGAGTCACGAAATCCCAAAACTCAGGGAGTTTTGCGCTTAGCAGGACCCTGATTGTGCTAAGCGCGACCTGTAGCTTCAGAATTTTCTGCTGGGAACCATTTTTTTATTCCACAACATTCTCATGCCAAGAAATAGTCCAATCAGTCAAATAGCAAAGAAAAACGCTTATTAGAAGCACTAAAACTCAAAGGTGATTATTAGTAAGCAAAATGCATGAGAAATGCATTAATCCAATCCAAAGCATACAAATCGTGGCATGAACATGTGAGAAATGCACAACAAAACATCAAACCAATTGTCAATGCTAAATGATTCACGAGCATGTAAGGAATGCATAGCATGACATTAAACCAAATCAAAATGAAAGATGATTCATGAAAATGTGAAGAGTGTATAACAAGGCATCAAGTTAATTATCAATGTGCACAATGATGGATGAACATGTGTTAGACTACACTTTGACACGTTTCGTGTTTGAAAATCAAGCTATTAACATGTAAAATTCAATTCAATGCTAACAAATGTAAATGCATGAACATGTTGCTTCTAACTCAAACGTTAGTACAAACACCTAGCATGCATGCGAATGGACTCATGGATATGCATTCAATTTCACATCTCAACATGCTTTCGAGTTCACAAATCAAGCCATTAGCATATGAAATTATTCCAATTAATCAATGTGAGGATTATTCAATGCATGAACATGCAACTCCTAACTCAAGCATTAGCACAAACACCTAGAATGCATCAATTCATGCATGTATTAGGCACATGGATAAAGGTTCAAACTTAAGGCTAATCATATGCAATTCAATGTTTCAAATCCACAAATTGATAACATCAACAATCCAAAGCTTGAATAAGCACTTTTCTCAAGAAAATCAATTAATAAAATAAGTGCTTATTTCATCCAATTCCGGATTTCATCATGATAATCACATCAAATCAAAAATCATCAACCTAATCCATGATCTACGTTCAATTACTCAATCAAAACCTTTATTAATTTTTAATTCTAGAAAAGTGCTTATTTCAAGAATCAATTATGCGAAAGTGCCTAAATCAAGAATTCTTACTGTCGAAACGAAGAGGAGAACGAGGAGAAGAGATCGTCAGTCTCGATTTGAAGATTAGAGAGAAGATAATAAGAGAAAGAGAGAGAGGCACGAGTATTGAGAGATGAGGAGGAAAACTTCACTTCGACACCTTCAATGTTCTTCAATGTTCTTGAGAAAACTTGATGAAAAAGCTTGCTTTGATCTTTGTGAGTTGAGAGGGAATATAAGACTGTGTTTGTAGTGAAATTTTGCAAATGATTGTGTGTCTGAACTGTGAAGGCAAAAATTTATTTATAGTGTGAAAATTTGGGCCTTAGAGTGCCTTGGATCCACAATAAAGCCCAAATTGCGATTATCCGGAAATTTTCGTAATTAATTCAAAACACCCCAATCCGCCGAGAATTTGAAGTCGGAATCTAAACCAAAAATGTCTGGAATGCGATTTTGCTTGCATAAGTCAAAATTTTGACTCGATCGAGAAAATGGTCCAGGCGATACGGATTTTTGAAGTATCAGTACAATTTTCACGCATCTGACACATGCATTATTTTATTTGCGCCCTTCGGGGAAATTGCCTCGAATGAGGGTCTTCTTATCAGAATTTGAACTTGAGTATCTTTGAGACAAATGAAGCCAACAAAATTTGCGAACTTTTGGCACTAGTCTCACCTCGTTTATATAAAAATCAAGCGAGATATGATTTTTCGAACTTCGTGTATCAGATGAAAATTGTGCAGTTCAGCTCGAAAACAACTCTGAAGAATAAAAAACTACTCTTAAATGGTAAGGAATTTTCTCTGGAGTTATAAATGAAAGTCGAAGAGGATTTTGATATGTAATTTTAGATATCAGGCTCACTCAGTTTCGATTTTCTAGCTAGGAATTCTGAAGGTTTGAGCGCACTGAGCGCACGGTACAATGCCAAAATTCAGTTTAATCCACTTGAGAAATCAATTCCTTTGGAGACCTTTTTCACATAATTTGCGTCTGGATTGTGAATGAAAGTTTTAGATAATAATGAGAGGGACTTATCTGTAAAAACTCACCAGAAAATACTCGAAGAGCTGAGAGCTATGCCTTCTGGAATGCCCGAAACACACTAAAAACCCAAAATTCACTTTATTGAGAAGTAAGCAAATAAATTCTTTTTCTTGACGAAACGGCCTTTGATCTGAACTGAAAAACTGGAGAATAAATTGATATGATCCCAATACTCATGGAATCGAACCAAAATAGCTTTCTGACCAGAAAATCTCGCAATAGCCATATGAATCGAGAAATATCGATTTTTGGCTCAAAATGATCTAAGATAGCCGAAACGCACAAAAACTTCAAAATGAATAGGGTAAATTTTGGGTTACAACAATATCCCAAGCAGCTTAAAGAACTCTTCCATTGTAGGTACCAAATGATAATTTGGGAATGTGAAGAAGTGATATTTCGGATCAAACAACTGGAATACGAAGCTCATCATATCTTCTTCAAAACCAGAGATAACCAAGTTGAGTAGATAAACATGCCTCTTGGTGAACTGAGAGTGATTGGGAACTTTTGAAACTAACTCCTTGAGTTGGAAAGATATGCCCACAAAGTTGATTAAGATAGTTTTCCTGGACGCCATAAACCTAAAACACGAAGCAAAGATAAATCCCTATGTCCTTGAAATGGTTAGAAATGTTATGATGATATGAATATATGATGTTATGATGTTATAATGTCATGTTTAAATAGCAAGCACAAGCAATTCACACGATAGCCCTAGGCTTAAGGCTTGCATGAGGTATAGGTGTCTACCCTACCGGAGTTTAAGTTGGTTCAACCTGTCCTACAATAGTAATCGGGTTCTAAGAATCTCATATGACAGATCTTTCTCGAAGACTTTATTTTAGTACGACTACTAAATGGTCGACTGAAACATCCCGAAAGTTGAATCTCAATGAGCGTAGCATCGAGTATCGACCAACCTCAGTCTACACCGAAGTCGACCATCTCACTGCCTTCTAATGGCCAAGATGGGTCAATTTGGATTCTAAAAGTTTAGTTAGTTTTTGATGACAGCACACAAATGCCAAATATTTCCTCAACTGAACATGAGGAACATCAGGATATCCAAAGTGTTACATTTACCGTAGCCATTATTTTAATCGTTTCGGTCTATGCTGGACAATCGCGATGATCTATTGCTACTTAGCTAAGGAAATCTGGATCTGGCTGTAGGATCCTCCACAAATATAATACCCAAGCAACCCTTAAAAGTAAAGCATACAAAGCAAACAGAAAGCGATAAAAAGTGATCTATAGCCCTAAGGTAACCTCTCTTTGGGTGTTTTTCCCAGAAGAGTCGCCAGTCCTATAACACAATGGAGGAACTGCCTTGTTTGTTTTGCATTTTATCGCAAATGTTGTGGTTAGTAAGAGTCGCCACCGACGTATCTTTTATCCAATAAAGGAAAGGTGAAAAGAACAAGAAAGACCTTTTATCGATTCTGAGTACGGGAGGTAATTATGAAAAAGGGAAGGCATTAGCACAATTTCCATCCGTAGTTATCTATGGGCTCTTAATTGCTTTAGCTCACTTTTTATAAAAAAAATTGCTTTATGTGCGTGTGTGATTTTGAAAAGTATTTTGCTTTGACTTCGTAATGATTCTTGTATCAATCCTCAAGAATGTATACGAAGTGTTTGAAAATATTTGTTTTGAAAAATGTAACTTTGTAATGATTCTCGTATGAATGTATCAAAGTGTTTGTTTGAAAGTATTTTTGAAAAGAGTGTGAGGTGTGAAACGCATTTTTTTGATTGGATTGGAGCAAGCAATTAAAAGTCCTATTACCTACTCAAAAGGTCATTCTTGTTATTTTACTTCTCCTTTAGGATAACGCTATCCATACCATTAGTTGGTAGGTAACTCTATTTGTAGGATGTGAAGGGTCAGGTGTAGGGTCATCATATGGTCATTGAAGACAACATTGTAAGGATACCTTAGCAAATCGAAGGGACAATCATCACTTATTCGTAGGCAACAATCGAGGGACGAGATCATATAATCGTACGCAACATTAGAGGGTAATCGAGGGACTATGATCTTTGTGATGATTTTGAATAAGGGACTTTTTCTAATGGTACCCATACGATCGAGGGACATGACCATTGTATTCGTAAGACAACAAAAGAGGATACCCTAAGGGTGCAAGTGTGAAAAATGTGTTCAATTCAGATATTTTATCTTTGAATTAGGGTGATCTAAGTTTGATTTTATGTCTTGTCATGCAATCCTATTAGTCATAAATCTAAGCAGTTATATACAGTTATAGAGTGCGGAAAGTAAATGCAGAAAAGTAAACCCTGGTTTAAGCTATTACATCCCGTGAGCAGATACATAATATTGGAAAAATGTGCGAGAAATTAAACCTACCTATTACAACCTGGAAACAGTTACAATAATTGGAAAAAGTATCACGAGAAGGATTAATCGAAATAAGAGGAAATAATGTTAGGAAATTTTTTTTTGTGTTAGTAGAAAAAGTTTTAAAATTAGTAAAAAGTTTAAGATTAATAAAAAACCTAATTACTAGAAGTAAAAATATTTTTGTGTTTTTTGGATTGATTTTATTTAAGAAAATAAATTAAAGTCTAATTTTATGGTTAATTAAACATTTAATTAAGATAAAAGAAAAAAATAAATATTTTTTGGTGTCAAAAATTAAATTAAGGTTTTTAAAACCTAAATCTAAAATTAAAACATTTTTTTAGAGTTTTTATGTGTGAGAAATTAATTTGTGAAAACAATTTAAAATAACTTAGAAAATTAAGAAATAGGAAAAAATGCAAGGAAACTATGTGTTGAAAAAGAGATTTGATCCCTGGAAGTGTTGAACCCATGACCTGAAGGTTATTGAGCCAAAAGCTAGCCATTATGCCACCTGCATGTGATGTTTAAATCACACCTCCAATTGTATGTATGTGTTACCTGTAAAAATCAGAAAATTATGAAAAATTGCAAAAGACAGGGATCGAACCCATGCCTTGAGGGAGAAAGAGACTTAGCACGCGCATAGCTTGCCACTGGGGTGGCTATACATCCATCAACTTATGCACAAGGATAAATATATAAGGGAAATTGAATTCCAGAAATCTTAATTAAACAAAATGCGCGCCAGGTGGGACCCCTATGTTTGAATGATCGAATCACAATATGCTACACCATGGTCCAAAGATCAGAGGCCGGAAGGACGTCGGAGCTCTAGCTCCGGTCTTCTTCTTCGGTGAGCTCGTTTCTGAAACCTGTAAAATAGAGCAAACAAATAATCAAGAAGGACCCTACCCGCTCTAAATCGACCCTTAGGAATTCAATGGTGGTGTCCTTTTGGCCTGAAAGTGTCTGTATCGGTGGGTTTGAAGCTTGTGAACAGTTATGCCTTAACAATGGCACGATGCAATTTAAGCCTCAAAGCTTACATCTAAAACGTCAAACCTATTCTAAACAACATCCTGAACATGAACAAACACATCAAATATGTTAAGAATGCATGAAAATTGAAATCGATCCAAGAAATTTTACCAAAATCGGTCGACTTGAGTGAGAGGTTTCTGGCTTGCTTTTGGATCGTGTGAATGGTTGGATCGATTCCTGCACACCTCAGGAGAGTGAATGAGTGGTTGGTTTGGCTTGAGAGTGACTGGAAATTGAGATTCGAACTTACCTCAAACTTGGAAAATTTGAGAGCTTTGGCTAGGGTTTTTGAGTGAAGCAAAACCGTGTTCTTTGCATCTGGTCTTGTAGTGTATATATAGAGGAACAAAATTAGGTCAAGACTTGAGATAAAATATATGCCATTCAATGGAAAATATTTGATTGGAAATTTGAATCCAATCTTTCTTTTTCTTGCTCAATCTTCTTCTAATGCTTTCATGCGTTTCTTTCCAGTTTGCTTGGACTTCCATGGACCTCAAGATATACAAATAGCAAGCCCAACACGCCTTGCCTCTTGTCTTGCATTTTATTCTATTTAAAATTTAATTTTAATGATTTAATTCAAAAATAAATTAAATAAATGAAATTGAAGGCGTGTAATTGAGTTTATAGATCATGGTCCGTTTAGAAGAATTTTAAGATTGTTTAATGTTTTCTTTATGCACTTCTTCCAAATTTCCAATTTTGCCAAAGCCATAACTTGCTCAATTTTTTTCATTTCAGAGTGTTCTTGGACTTTTAAAAAATATTAAGATGTCCTCTAAATTCTCCTTTTGGTTTCATCTTCATTGAAGCTTCCATGCTCAAGTATACTTCTTTGGAAAAAGATGACTTCTTGATGACTTTTAGAAAGACCTATAATGTCTTGACCCATAACTTTTAAATGAAGAATTTTTGGGCAAAGCTTGTGAGACACAAAGTTGTAGAGAATTGAATTCCCTTTAAAATGAGTTCTGTGGAAAAATTCCTGATGAAGTATGTGAAAGTTATGCTTGGTCAAAGTTCTATTGACTTTCCCTTAAGAAACCTTAATTTAGAAACTTTTGACTTTTGACCATTCTTTGAATTTTCTTGAAGAATCATGATCAACCCTTGATCGAATGATGAATGTGACTTCAAAATCTTGATGTTGGCCAAAAATGACGAAGTTTGACTGTATGTTGACCGCCATTGACTTTTTGTCCAATACAACTAATTTTCAACCATCTAAGCAATTGACTGAGCAAACTTAGGTTATGAGGCTTCAAACTTGACATGGTGATGCTTTGAAACATATGAGGAGGCATGATTCTCACTTGAGGCAATAGAAGTCATCTTTGACTTGAGAGAAACAAAACCCTAGTTGTGGGTTAATTGCTTAGGAGAGGTTTTGTCTGATCAACCCATGAGGAATTCTTGAGTATGGAGATGTGTATTGACTTCAAAAAATAGGAGGGAGAATTTTGGGTATAATAGTGGCACAATGATGTTTACATCTTCTTCTTTACTAGACTCATCAGCGGAGAAATACTCATCAGTAAAAACATATCCGTTATCAGATTCATCAAACGATTCCTCAATCATACTAACGATATTATTGAAACCAACCATGCTCACTATAATCTGAATAATGCCTTCATCTATGAGAAGTTGAATATCTCTTTTCACAACATCACAACCACGATGATTCATGTTACATACTGAGCATTCACTATATTGGTGCACTTCTTGTCCTTCAATGAAATTGAACTCATCGTGCAAATTCACCAAATCAGCATTAGTCTTATTCACATCATGAATTTGGCTTTCTCTAGGAGGACAATAAACAACATCCACTTCAACTTCAGGCTCATCCTTCAATCTAATAACATGGATGAGGTTTTTGTCCATCATATATTGAAGATCACTCTTTATCTGATTACAACCACAAGTATCTTCACGACACACACTACAAGCAACATGAGCATGGGAACAATAACCAACTTTATAGAGAGAATCATGCATTATCACAAGATCTCCAATGATAAAATTCACATCATAAACCCTAATTTACCTGTCAATCATATTCACAATATTTCCATGCTTGGGCAATAGATTCTCTTGCACATTAGGACTCATGTCCTTGAAAGACAACAAACCGGACCTGACCATCTTTTGCACTTCTGACTTTAGCGGGTAGCAATTCTCAATAATGTTCCCTGGAGCTCCTTGGTAGTATGCACAAGTCTGATCATCCTTGTAATACCATGGAAAAGGATTTGGAACAGCTGGAGGAGCCCTTGGTTGGACCAAGTGCCTCTAAATCAATGTTGTATACAACTCTACATAAGACACCAGAATCGGATCAAACGGTTATCTCTTTGGGCCTTGTCCTTTCTAGGATGCCTTGTTATAAGGGATAGTAGTTGGAGTTATAGCAACAACAGGGGTAACAGCAGCAACTTGTTGGTTCTGAGAATGCTTACTAGAGAACCTAGTTCTCCTCTCTTGCACAACAACATTAAAATCTTCCTTCTTTTTGGAGAATCCAAATGATGGTTTCTTAACCCCACTCGGTCATTCTTCTTTCGATAATCTTCCCTCTCGGATAACCTCTTCTAAATAGACTCCCATGCTTACCATTTCCGCAAAATCATTAGGTGCACTGGCCACCATCTTCCTATAATAGAAGGGACCCAAAGTCTTCAGGAAAACATTGGTCATCTCTTGCTCACTTAAGGGAGGTATAACCTATGCAACAATTTTACGCCATCGCTGAGCATACTCTTTGAAATATTCTTTATCTTTTTGAACCATTGCCCTTAACTGATCACGGTCGGGAGCCATGTACATATTTTAATTGCAATGCTTCACAAAAGCTTCACCCAAATCATTGAAGGTATGGATGTCGCTGCTGTCTAGATTCATATACCATCTCAAAGTTGCACCAGTCAAACTATATTGGAAGAAATGAATGAGAAGACATTGGTATTCAGTGTGAGTAGATATCCTTCTCAAATAAATCATCAAATGATCACGGGGAAAAGAATTGCCCTTGTACTTCTCGAAATCTGGAACTTTGAACTTAGCAGGCACTTTCACATTGGGAACTAAGCACAGATCATTGACATTGTCACCAAAAAGTTCTTTCCCTTTGAGGGCTTTCATCTATTTCTGCATCTTGTCAAACTATTCCTGGAATCCATCCATTCGATCATAGAAGTTTAAACCTTCACTCGGAGGAGGGAATGGATTGTCAAATTCTTTGTTGAAAATAGGAGTAGCATGCACCACAGGAGTTGCGGAAACCACAACCGGTTGGGCCAATGAAGGCATATGGTGTTGGACGACATAAACCACTGGCATAACAGAAACATGAGCATCTTGAACTTCAGAGATAACAGTTGTCTGTTGAGGTGGAATGATACGAGGAGAGGGCAGAGGAGGTAGTGGCTGATTTTGGGAAGCCACCAACTGCTCCACCATAGCAGTAAAGTTGGCCATACCGGTCCTCAAGGAGATAACCTCTTCGCGCAAATCGCGATTCTCTTGCTCTAGATTTTCCATCTTCTTCTTGGAGTTGGCTCGAATGTTATACCGATGCAACAACTTGAAGACTGAACGAAGTAGAGAAACGGATAAGACACCTGGGAAAGTATGAAAATGCAAGAATGTGTGTGTCATGATGCATGATATGCAATGCACATAATTTTCTTATTATTTCTTTTTATTTTTATTATTCAAGGAACTTAGTAAAGACAATTCAATTTACAAATATCAAAGTATAACACAATTGAAATATTGAAATAAACTTATATCATTAATAAAGTATTTTGAGGATTACAACTCTTTAATACAAGTTTCAACGATCCCAAGTACAATAGAGAGCATAATATAGAAACTAAAAGTCCTAAGGAACCAAATCTGCATAATACCCTTCATTAGATGACCTCTTCCTTTTAAAGTTCCTAATCTCTTCCTTCAGTTGCTCGTTCTCTAACACGTACATGTCAACATAACCTTTCCAAGCACCAAACTTGGGAGAAGATGATAATGAACATGAGCAATAAGAACTGGGTGAACACTGGAAGAAAATAAATCCTCCTGCTTTTCCATAATCTTTACAACACGGGTCTCGAGAATCTCAATCAAATCATCCTTTTCCTTCAACTCTACTGCATGAGACATCTTCAAAGTGTGATACTTGTTATTCCAAGCTTCCTTCTCTTATTGCATCCTAACCAAAGCAAGTTGAAGATCCTCTATGTCATATGAACCCTGAGTAGTAGCCAAGAATAAATCAACAAGAGGCTCCTCACGAAAATATGGCACCTTCAACTCAATAGCTTTTGCTTGAATCCATAAAAGATAAGGCTCCAAAGAAACAAATCATCTTTGCCCTAGGTTTTCTTTTCCTTTCCTGTGAATATGACGCCAAGCTTTATCTATATCCTTTCTAACTACATTGTGGTCTTCACCCTCTTTAAGAAAGAAGCCACTCACATGAATACTCTTCGGTTTATCCCTCATCTGATGACCAAGCTGACGATGTGCAAGAAAAGGATTGTAATTAATACATCCCTTTGTACCAAGAAGAGGCACATTGGGGAAGATACCACAACTGTCAATAATCTCCACATCATAATAAACCTGACGATACCACACAATATTAGAATGAATGAGAGCCATAATCTTCGGCACCCAATGGGTTTCCCTTCTAGAACTCCAAAAAGCATCAGCTATAGGTAAATGGAAAGTAAACCAACGATATAACAATGATGTGTAACAAATAATCTCTCCTTCTCGACGGAAGTTTCGAAGATGAATAGAATAGTAAGTCTCAGCATGAAGTGTGGAAACTGGATTCCCAATCATGAAGATCATGATAGCATTAACATCAACAAAGTTGTCAACGTTGGGAAACAAGAACAAACCATAGGCAAGCAAGTTAAAGATGGCTTTAAATCCTCCATACTCTTCATATCAGCAAAATAATGAGCCTTCTTCAAAATAAATGCGGCCGGTAATCCTCTGATACACCCCTTGGTAGTCATATTTCCTTCAATCTCAGATCTCTTCAGATGGGTAATAACAACAATCTCATGAGACTTAGGCTCTTCCTCCAAACCAGTAAAAGGAACAACACTAGTAATAGGTCAACCGAACAGATTAGAATACTCCTCCAAGGTAGGAACTAACTGATAATCAGGAAAAGTGAAGAAATGGTATAACGGATCATAGAACTGAACCAAAGTGAAAAGAAGTCCATCATTCATCTTCGTCTTCATCAAAGATAAAATAGTCCCATACTTCTTCTGAAAATCCTCTGGACTCTCAATCTCATCAATCAAACTCATCAGTCCCTCAATCTTAGGTTCCTTGAAATTATATTTCTGAGTCTTCTTCTGTCCAAAATCCATGGTCAAAAATATACCTAAGATATTTGCAAAGGTCAATTTTAAGTTCCTTGAACAACTGTCTGAAAAAATGTGTATGTATGCATGAAAGCATGATGCAACAATCACACACAAAAATCACAAACATGGGGGGCCATAGGTTCATCATCACGAGTATGGAGTCAAAGGATACTACCCACAAGGTATTCTAAGATTTGTCATCTATAGATCAAGGTTCTAAAGGAATCCCCAGAGTTCTCATTCCTTCATCCAATACTATCAACTTCCCGATGTACTCGGTAATTAACAATACCTTCACGTGAAACTCGTCTGAGTGCAATATCGCGTAGCAACTACTTCCGGATAACTCCGTAATAGTCCCCGCACTACCCCTAAAAAAACCAGGATGGGTTAAGGGTTCTACGGCTGCTTAACTTCAAGTACTCTAAGGTCGAAAGCAGTCATGTCTTCCCGATCGCTCGGTAAATAAAATACCACAATCAAGGAGGTCTCCACTGAGTGAGGGATCTCATGTCTCCTTCTTCGGATTACTCCCTAAAAGTTAACATGACTATACCGCCCGTCCTATCTTAATTTTGCCCGAGTCCAGGTATAGGAATCAAAAAGGAAGATCACAAAGCACCCCTGAAAACCAGAAAAACATCCAGATAAACAAGTACACAATATATACAAATATATAGCACATATATACAAATAAACAAAAATAGGGTCAACCCACTTAGAGATGGTTCAACAATAGGTCAAAGATCCCCAGTAGAGTCTCCACTTTTCTGTAGCGGCAAAAACTGCGAGTATAAGCCATTGAATTGACTTAACTGAAAAAAATAACTAAATAGTCACCACCGCTCTTTTATTTTATCCAAAGGACTAGGAAAAAGAGTGAATAAAATCCTAAAAAAAGAAAAAGATCAGAGATCTGGGACCGGGGTTAGTTATGCAAAGGGAAGGTGTTAGACACCCAAAGCATCTACGGTACTCCGCAGGAACCTTTTTGAAAATTTGTATATGTGTGTTAAAAAAAGTATATGTACAAAATGGATGGCGGGGGGAGAAAAGAAGTATTTTTCTATAATTTTTGGTTTGATAGAACTTCCAATGAGTACCAGGCCTACATACCAACAATGTGCAATGTTGAAATAAAAACCCAGTAGTTCGGGTAAAAAAGACTAAAGGTGTGTATTGGTTGATTTTAAGAAAATGTTTGTTAGAAAAAGCTACAAAGAGCTCAAAAAGTTTGAATGAGGTTAGGTGTTTTTTAGTCTTATGAAAAGAAAATTCAAAGTATTATTAAATGAATTGAAAGTTTATTAAGAAAAGAAGTTTGAAAGTCCATGGACCTAAGTCCAAGTTTTTTATGAAAGCGGTTCGAGTTTTGAAAACAAGAATCCTTTGAAAAAAAGGAAAGATTTTTAAAATTAAAGAATGGGGAGGAGATGAAGAGGCTAACCTAAGTACATAAAGTAAAAGGTAAGGGTAAAGAAAGATCTAACCGGGTGAGAAAGCTAGCACTTGACATCAAGAGCCAATACCATATCCCATCCTTTGGATTACCACATAAACAACAAATAACCAGACAAAAAAAAAAGCTTCAGATAAGTCAATGTCTCAGATGAACTCTCTTGTCTCAAGAAAAACGGGCAGAGTAACGACTGTATTTGGAGAAAATCCACTCTTAATCGAGTATAACGGAATAACCTGCATACAAGGATAATAACCAGACAAGACATAATAACAACAAGGATACAAAAATCTCCAAGATGAGGTAAGGGTCCTAATCCTAAGTCCAAAGATCAAGCTCCAAGCACAAGGATAGTAACCAAGTCCAATTAAGAGTTTTTTTTATGTTTAAGTTGGATTATTAGGTATTTTGAAAAAGGAAAAATAAATCTCAAGTGAGCAAATTCAAAATAACAAGAAAGTAAAATGCTCAAGTGAGCAAAGAAAAAATGACATAGAAAGCAAGTCCTCAAGTGAGCAAAAGAAAAAAAATGACATGAAATGTAAATGCTAAAAATAAAGTGCATAAAAATAAATAGCATAAAAGTAAATGCGGAAAGTAAAGAGCGTAAAATAAAATCAATTAAAAAAGGTTAACAAGATGACCATCTTGAAACTTGTCAAGTATATCATCGAACTGTTAATTGTTAGTCGTCAGCAAGGTGACCATCTTGAAACTTACGCATGAAGACTTTTTAGAAGCTTGATAGAATCAACGCGACCACACGACAAGTTTCAATTGTTTTTTGTCAAGTATATCACAGGTTTGGAATTATCACATCACTCGATCAAAGATAATTGAGAATTTCAAATGGACAAAGTTAGTGGAGACTTGCCAGAATCTTGATTAGAAATCAACGCAACCACACACCAAGCGCCACAGGTGTTGAACCAAGATCAAAGCTCAAGTCATCTTTTGGGGCTTATGTTAGAACATTAAAGTTTATGCCACCAATTTATCACTTTTTCCGAGTCGGGACAAAAGAAAAATAAGATGATGAAGAAAAAATAATTTCCAAGTTTATTTTGCATCAGATAAATTTATTTTGGGTATTACTTCGTCAAAATCAATCAACTCTCTTGGTGGATTTGATCAAGAGACCTATCAACACCTAAATTCCATTGATGTTGAGGAGGTTTATGACTCTAAATAACTTCAAAAGTCAGCAAAATAAAAATAAAAATCAAATATAAAAGGATTTAAAAGTAATTTTGAAATTAAGTTATTTAATTGGACTTTATTGATGAAATACATAAATAGTATTTTTTCATCAAAATAAAATTTCAAGAAAATTACCCAAAGTCAAACAGAGGTCAACAAGTGTTGACAAATTTTTTGAGAATTTTTGTATTTATAAAATTATTTAAAAAAAATAAAGAGAAAATGAGGAAACAAACCAAAAATGGAAAAAGTAGTAAAATCAGAAATAAAAATAAAATGAGATCACAAATATTTGTCAAATGACCATTGGATCCTTTCATAATTTTTCCAGAATTTTAAAATGTCAGAAAGTATTTTAAAATAATTAAAAACCTCAGATAAAAGGGAAAATTCATAAAAAATATCAAATCTGAAAATAAAATTCAGAAAGATAATATTTCAAAATATTTTTGTGAATTTTTTTCATAATTTTTGGACCAAAAATGATTTTTATATGATTTTTTGAAGTTTAAAGCATTTAAAAATATAAATCAGATAATAAAATAAAAAGCCAACAAAATCTGGACCATCTGATCATATTCAAAACACGTGAGTAAGCAGATCCAAAGGATTACACGCGTTGTTCTTGATATGGACCTCTTTGATTTTCACACCGGATTACAATTTAAATTAAGTTTTTTAAAAAATAAAATCAGAAATAATGTCACGCGTTGGATCGAGTCTGACTCACAAAAATAATCAGATCCAAGGGCTCCGGAGACGCGCGCGTGGTAAAATGTTATCACAAGATCCAATTCAAAAATATTACATGGCAAGCCCTCACTGGTTGAAGACAGACACGTAAGTTGTCTTCAACCTCTGACCGTCCTCCATACGTGATCCTCAAACTATGAAATAAATTCTTCAGGCGGTGCCATTCATTTCGTCTCTTCAAGACGATTCTAATGGTACTCTCACGAAGAATTTATTTCACTCGTACCATGAACAATTTAGAAAAATCAGAAATAGTAACGAGCACTTGTTTTCAGAAATACTCAGTCAATACTTGATGAAAACACAAATGGTGAAGATCACAAGGATCAGGGAGATGAGGAGAGTGCGATGATGGTTTATTTTACAAGGTTTGATGGAGATTCCTAACTGAACGAAGTTCACTTTCAGAGCTCTGAAACTGGACTTGTATAGCACGATTCAGGAAGCTTCAAGGCACGATTCTTGTTCTGTTAGATTCAGTAAGGTTCAAGGAAGAAGAATGAATGGTTAATTTCAAAATGGAATGGCTTTGAGAGTGAAGACGAAGTTGTAGAAATTTTGGTTCAAGAGAGAGTTTGGCAGGGTTTTTTGTCTATCAAAGCTTGAGCTTATGAGTGGAATGACTTGCTTATTTATAGGAGAAGTGAATGGGATCAAAAAGGAGGGTGAATGATGCAATTTGGAGCAAAATCGTGCACACTCGTGGTCATGAAGAAAGTGTGACTTCATGTGCATCAAAACTCAATCATTCCTTGTGTTTTGATGTGCTAATTAATCCTGTGAAGTTTCTAATCACAATTAGTCACAAAATCAAGGCTTAATTTTATTTAAAAACAAGTTACACGCGCAAATGCACAAACTGATTGTGAGCTTATAATAGATTTTTGCACAAACTTTGAATTAAGGCCAAATTCAGTTCCCTCGTGCGTTTTCTGATTTTATTTGAGCCAAATGAATTATTCAAAGAGTAGAACACAATGCAAAAAGAATCAAATCCAATGGATTCCTGAATTGAGATATTTAGCCTTTAGGATTCTTGAAAAAACACTGATTTTTCTGGCCAGGCCTTTGTCAAGCATGCCACTTTTTAAAAATGACCTATAATCTTTCCTTTTCAAAAATGATCTTCCATTCAAAATTTGCTCTTGATTTTAAAAGATGACATGAAGTAGACCTCTCAAGGAACATTTGGCAAAAAGAATCACTCAAAAATGCCAAAAATTGAGAAAGTTATGGCCTTGTGAAGTTGATGAAATTTCATGAAATGACCTATAATCTTTTGATTTCTTCAAGCAACTTCCAAACACTTTCAATCTTTAAAATTTATATGGATATAAAGTTCACACCTCAAGATTGTTGTGCAGAAATAATGACCTCAAGGTGATAAATGATGACCAAGATATAATCTTTTGAAGTTGATTGACCAACAATTGAGAAATCCATCGAGGACTTGTAATCTTTTGACTTCATAGGCAAATTTCAGGAATTTTCTCTTCCAATCAATTGAACTAAGTTGTATTAGACATTCTTAGGTTCATTGTGAAAGAATAATTAGTTCAAAGAGACAAGGGATGACCAAGTTATGATCCTTTGAAGTCATACAAGATAAGTGAAGCATCAATATAGAGGGTGAGCAATCATAGACTTCTAAAACAATCTTCTCATCAATCAAACTCCTTGGATCCAAGCATATTCATATTAGAAGTCCTCTTAAGAATCAAATTAATTTTCAATCATCCATAAACTTCACACAAACACCAAGATATGGTCCTCAGAAGTTTAAAACCCTAATTCAAGGTAGATGGCCATAGAATGGTGAATTCTTTGAATATGATGATCCTCGTTCAAACATGAAGCATATAATCAAGATGAGAGGTCATAGCTGATGACAAGAGAAATCTTCAATGGAAGACAATACTTTTAAATATCTTGGGGATTGAGGAGAGAAGGCATGGAAATAAACACATGAACCTATTGATTCCTTGAACAAGAAAAATTTGTGCACCGTTCACCTACAACATTTGGAGAGTGAATTATACACACATTATTATTAGTCAAACATCAATCATCACATACATTCAATGGTGCTTAGTGATCTCCCAAAGGCAAACCCAAAGCTAAGAGAGGGAGAGAGAGACCATTTGATCTTTGTGTAATGAAATAGTATGAAGTATGAATGAACCTTAGGGAAAAAATTGGGGTACAACACCTGCTAAGGTTGGATTTGCACTGGAGGATAAATGGATGCACTTCCCTGAAATGGGTCATCTCATATCAAGTGCGTATGATAGGGTGTGTATTAATCTGACAAGATTCAGTTTTTTGGAGACTTACTTTCCTCTGCGCACTGCTCCTACACCAAATCACAATGATCGTATCATATGTGGGGTGGATTTCAAATCTACGATATTTTGTTCAAGTCTACTTGTAACCGGGATACCCTATACCACCGACATCACCAGAGTGGACACTTCATTTCACAGAACCATCAGAGACATGGTCGGACGAATTCATGGAAAGGATGCAAGAATACAACAAGTTGAACCAAATAGAAATAGAAAAAAATAGGGAAAAGTCAAAAGGGGTGCCACCGGTGGATTTATCCAGCGACACTTTTTCGGCTCTTTCAAGTAGTATAGGTAGCATTGTAATGTTAACTTCATTTTGTTAATGTATTATGATGTGGAAATATACTCATTTTTGTAATTTGAACAAATGCAGAAAATTTGAATATATGAGATATTGTGTTATACTTGATGTTTCTGTTCTGTTTCTGGTTTTTCAACTCCAGGCAATTTACCGGAAGTACACTTCCGATTTAGGTTAAGGTGGAAACCAGAATTTAACTTCCGGTTTTATCACTGACATAAAGATAGAATTTCTATGGTCTGTGATTACATCATTTTACTATAAAAATACCTATCCTCTTATATTTCTTCATACCACAACACATAAAACTAGATATGGGCATGAAATTAGACATCACATGGATTGTTGGAGTTGTCCATTTTCCCGGCAATATATCGTCTCACGAATTCAAGATCACAATGTACACCCCAATTGAAGAGGTACGTGAAACATTGCAGGAACTTGTTCCTTACGGCGACGGTCGAAAGGTAGAGAAGATCGAGTACCGCTCGCCATCGACTGATAATGAAGGGAATCTTCAGTTCATGAACCGTGAATTGAAGAACAACGCTGATTTACAGGGTATGTGGTCGACTTATCGAAGTTTTTAGGAGAAAGTTCCAATCGAGCTAAATGCGACTTTATCAAGAGCCGTCGATGATATTATGAGGATGTTGCAACGTCCATCCGGATATTGATTTGTAATGTTCGATTTATCTTTAACTTTCGGTTTGTATTTGCTAAATTTATGTATCTCTATGTTAGACAATGAAATGAAGTTTTCTAGGTTTCTTTTATGAATAAAACCGGAAATATAGTTACGGTAGCGAACCGAAACTTAATTTTTAGTTTTGTGTAAATTTTAACAGATGGTGATGCACACCAAAAATATACTTCTGATTTTCCGAGGCAATTTAAAAAATTGGCGCATGTGAATAAGAAGATCATGGAATGAAATAAGAAATCCACTTATTTTTAATATCATTTATACCTTTTAAGAATTATGGAAAAATGCGTCTTCGGTTTTTTTTCTATCGAGAATTTTATGATGTGCATGCGGGTTGGACGTTGGTTGAACCTAAAGGTCATAAACACTATCACTTTCAACCAAGATTAAAAAACGAACTAACTTAACGAGTGGTTGGGATGAACTTAGAACATCAGTATCCATGGTTTTTATTTGTTCTCTCACTATACCAAAACTTTATGTTAGAAATTTCACTTATAAATATAATAATTCATATACTCAACATCTCTTTTTTATAAATATTAATTATTTTAAATGCTTATAATTAATTATAAGCCCAACAACTCTTCACTATGCTGCATGGAGTTCAAATGAAATAATACTGACGTGTAATCTCAAGAGTGAAAATATCACAAATTTATATCGAAAATGACTTAGAGACTATTTATCTTGATGAGAAAATAGTAACTGCATTTGTGAATATGTTGAAAACAAGATTCTAACCAAAGGAGGATGATATTACAATTCAATAATGACTCAACATTTTAAAGTATTTAATTGTTGGGGTTGAAAAAAACAGATAGTTTTGATAGAGAATTGGTAAAGGTTATAACAAGCACTGTGACAAAAATTATATATAAAGGAGATATATGACACTAAAAAGTGACAAAAATTATATATATAAAAAATATATGACACTAAAAGATCGATGACGCAAAATAAATGTTCTCGTTTAAATTTATTGGGTGCAATAAATAAGTTGTGGCTACACAAAAAAGTGAGAGTTCCAATCACAACATCATTTTACCTGCTAAACATATTTTTCAAACATGAAAAATTCATATTCAGAAATACATGAAGATTATTCAAACTAGTCATTATTCAAATTAGTTGTTATTCAAACCATTCGTTATTCAAACTAGTCATTATTAATATTTTTAATATGCACAATAATAGTTGTGACATGTAATCGAAAGATTCATTAGGGGAATCCATATTCAAACTTATTCACATCAATGACTTTTACGATGACAATTTAAAATACAGTGTCGACTCATATCAACTACATGCACGTAATCGAAAGATTCATCAGGGGAATCCACATCTAAAACAATGCATATCAATTCAATTTAAAAATAAAATAGTTTCAAATCTGAATGTGCATCATAGAGGGTTTATCATGTTATCTAATTGTACAATTTGAATACATACTAGATGTCTGTGTTCAAATTTTATACTATAATAGAATGAAAATGTAATAAAATACAATAAGAAATATTTAAAATTACATTACCTTTGCATAAAATAGAAAGAAAATGTAATAAAATGCAATAAGAAATATTTAAAATTACATTACCTTTGCATAAAATAGAATGAAAATGTAATAAAATACAATAAGAAATATTTAAAATTACATTACCTTTGCATTCAGATAGAAACAATGTATCTTGTTTTTATTGATGAACTAGTAAATAACTCGTGCTGTCGCACGGAACCGGTCGAGATTTCATATAACGTGGAACTAATCTTGTCATGTAACAGAAAATTCGTTTTTAATTCGGCCAAATTTAGTGTATCAAATTTATTTGACAACATTCAAAAATGTAAACTGAAAACATGATTGTGTAACAAAATAAGAAACTGTCATTAAATATAGACTTATTTTTAATATTATAACTTATTTCCGTTAATAAAATAATTATATAAATATAGACTTTTTTTGTTTATAAGTGTCATTAACCTGTGTAACGTTTTACGAAATTATTTTTAACTTATTCATGTTAAAAACAATTGCATCAATAGTTGAATTTTTTTATTATAAAAATATTTGTAACTTATTCCCGTTTATAAAAATTATAACTTCTTTTTTTGTTTATAAAAAATAATTTTTTATCATGTTATAAAATTTTATGGATAAAAATATAATTTATTTTTTATTATGTTATAAATATGGAAATAAAAAAGAATAATAATTTTAATAATATAATCATTTTTGTGTTAATATAAATGTATTATTGATAATTAAAAAAATTACAACTATAAATAATAATATAACATTTATTATTATAGATATCCGTAGGGAAAGAAATAAAAAATTAGATCTAAGAATATCGAAAGACAGAAAGAAAAGATATCTTCTTTATTTAAATAAATCATAATTTTTATTTTAATTGGTTTATTTGCATCGTTGATTTTAATTGGAATAGAATTAATGAAATGACAATGTATAACCACTTTTAAATTATTTTTTTATATATCATATTTACAATTTTTCCAAACCTACGATATATAACAACTCCTCGTCAAATTGTAGTCTTTTAACATTAGCTAAATTGTGAATATTGCAGGCTCTAACAACTAATATTATATATATTTTATTTCAATAACATTCAAAATCATATAGTTTTTTCTTATACTACTTTCTAAATACTATTTAAAATTATACCAATATTATATATTTTATTTCCATTATTTACATTAAATTGATTTTTAATGGATCAACTAATATTTTGAAAATAATTTAATTGAATTAATTGATCAATTAACTCTTTAATAAAGTTACTATACATATAATCGAGTAAATGATTAGTTAAATAATTATTTCTTTAAAATACATCATTTTTATTAATATTTCATAAAAATATATGATTTTAAATATTTTTAGTAACAAAATAATATTTAAACTATAACAAAATGTAACTTATTCAATTTATAAAAAGGATTGTATGAATAAATTTATACCTTTTATTATTAATTTTTATGATTATCATTTTTCATTAAAATTTCATGACTACAATTTAACATTTTTATCATGATTACAATTCTAAAGTTAATTTAAAAGATTGTGATATGCTTTATTGATCATAAATTTTGAAATCAAATCATGCATAAAAATAAAATGTATTAATGTTACCATTCAAAATAATTTCTATATATAATAAAATTAAATAATATTAATACCTCCATTCAAAAGATATATTTGTAAAGTTTTGATTTAATTATTTTCATATTTTTATATATTCTAATGTATAAAATATTGGTACAATATGAAACAGTATCAAACCTATAATATTAAAAGAGAATTCAAATTTGATTGATCATAATATTTTACAAAATCAAATCATACATAAAAATTAAATATATTTATTTCACCTTTCAAAATAATTTCCATATAAGTATAATAAAAATAAATTATAATAATGTCTTCATTCAAAAGATATATTGGTAAAGTATCGAATTAAATGTACTCAAATATTTGATTAAAAAATTATAATATTTGTTTCTAATATTGTATAAAAATATATTAATTAGTCGTACTTTAAAAAAATAAATCATAAATATTTTATTAAAAATTATAATATTTATTTCTAAAATTATAGCAATTAAAAATAAAAAAATATCAATACAAAATAGTATTTAAGAGCCCTATGCCTTAAATATTTAAGATAAATATTAGAGTTCTTATTTACTTTACCTTTTATATATTTATAATATACTTTTTTGTTAATTTTATTAACAATATATTTATAGGTAGCAATACATCGTTTAAAGTACATTAATTTTTTCAAGAATATAAATGTAACCTTTCAAAAAAAATATAAGATGATATTATATAAAATAAATTTCATGAAATAAATTTATTAATTAAGTGTTATATAAATATTTAATACATTATATTATACCATTAATTTATATGAAAGTTATATTATAACATTAATTTATATAAAATGATTTCTATATAATTCCATTCAAAATTTATTGATCATAAATTATAATTCAATTCTATATTATATTGGTTAAATTATAATTCCATTCAAAATTTATTGATCATAAATTTTTGAAATTAAATCATGCATAAAAATAAAATATATTAATGTGACCATTCAAAATAATTTCTATATATAATCAAAATAAATAATATTAATACCTCCATTCAAAAGATATATTTGTAAAGTTTTGATTTAAGTATAATAAAAATAAATAATATTAATGTCACCATTCAAAATAATTTTTATATAAGTATAATAAAAATAAATGATAATAATGTCTCTATTCAAAAGATATATTAGTAAAGTTTGGAATTAAATGGTACTCCAATATTTGATTAACAATATATTTATAATATTTCTCATACGCATAATTAAACAAAATGGAACACATAAAATGCATTGCATATATTTTAAAGTACCAAAAAATTCATAAGACAAAATGTATTAACAAAAGTTGGGCTAAAGATCCGCCACTTAAATCCATAATTCTGAAATCGTAGACAAAACAAAAAGTAATGCATCAAAGATAAACTTAAGTGATTCAGACTAATAACTTATTCATTCCTGGAACAGCTGAAGTATTCAAGTCATCATCACCATCAACAGAATCCTAAATATAACCAAATTCACAAATGTCTCAATTAAATGTAAAATAACTATAATTCAAATGCGACCAAATAATTTTAATACGAAATAAAATGAAACGTAGTATCATCAACCTTTGCAACAGATTTTGAAAAGGAATGTTTGATCAACAAAGCCACCAATTACTCAGAAAATTCAGTTGAGATATAACATTTTTGTAGCAAATAACAATCAGAAATGATAATTACCAATCAAGTATACTTAAAATTATAAACATTCCCCTCAATCCTTCTATATTCCCTAGTCAATGCTCCATCACTACCTTCCAGTTGTATTACACCCCATCTGTATTCTGGGATTAGCCAAGAACAACTAAATATCATTAAATTGTCGGTTCTGAGCATAACAACATTTACTTCCAGTTAATTTTTTTTCCTATTTTTGATATTGATTCAAAAACAATTTCAGCACGTCTAGGTCTCCGACCAGCTTTTACAATTGGAATTTCCTAAAAAAAAAAACATGATCAATTTAAAACTTAAGTTTGGTGAAAGCTATGATAGCAAGTTGGTTTGAAGAAAATAATGGTGAAACCTGAGGAGAATGATAAGCGGTGAAATTCAACTTAGACTTTTCCGTAATCAATAGAAAATACGCAACAAAAGAGAAACCAAACCGATATGGTTCCACCACCTACATCATTGAAAACAAAAACCTTGCACTGCATGCGTTATCATCACCACTTCTTAATTCTATCCGCATACGATCAACAATCTCCTTCCCAACTAAACAACATTGAAAGCTGTAACAACAACACAAAAAACTTAAAATAAGATACATCATATGAACGATAAGACACACAGTTTATAATATTCGAAATAAGCAGAAACAAAAAATCGCCCAGTCCCTCTAAGCTATGACTACCTGATGATTTCAAACTTGACGAAAGGTTAGCTAAAGGCTTAGGGTATGAAGAGATACATAAACAATATCTGCACAGACAAGAAAACTTAGTTCGGTTTGCACAACTCGAATAAGTTTTCCAAGACTGTGTGAAGCAACTCGATTTTCAAAAATCTTTTAATTCTCGAAAACAGTGAAATCGCCACCTAATTTTATTTGTTCTAAAAAGAACGGGAAAATATAGATAAAACCCCAAAGAAACGGATAAGACGGTCTACGACCAAAAATTGGAATCGGGAGTCGGTTATGTAAGGGGAAGGTGTTAGCACCCCTTACATCCATCGTACTCGATGGGACCCATTTAGTTCTACGTGTGTGTGTATATTCGCTAATCTCTAGGTTATAAGGAAACGAGATTTGATTATTATTATTTTGAGTTTGGCACGGTTTTTAAACCGTGTGCCTACATATTCCCTTGTGCAATGGGAAAGTCAAAACTCTGTAGTTCCTCTTAAAAAGGTTTTAATTGGTTGTATTGATTTTATAAGAAAAATCGTGCGTTTAGACATTTCAAATATTTTGAACTAGGACTTGTTTGTTTGTTTGAAAAGCTTAAGTCCTCGTTCGTATTTGGAACGACTATTGCACGCTCTTTATCGGAAAAGAGTTTAATGATCGCATATGAGCGATAAAAAGAGTTTGAATGAGTTATTTTATTTTCATGCGGGAGACAAGTATTGGACCATAAGCGTTCAACGGCTAACGCCCCAATTACTCGGATGAGTGGACTGAAACATCCGAATCATCTTTTTCTACCCAAAAGTTTTTATTCAGAAAAGTGAGGTGAAACATGGTTCACGTTTAATTAAACTCAATTAAAGGCATACAGGACTACTACGAGGAGGGAGAGATAGAAATTTATTTAAGAAATTATTTGAAAAGAGAACCGACGTTGGATCGGGGTTTAGAATTTTAATTGCGAAAGTGTTCTGACACGCGTGCTGAGATGGAACGGAAGCGGGTTATGATTAACCAAGTATGTGGACTTGATTAACCTCGTGAGGATAGGTGCTCCTACCCCCAACCATGAGACCCTGGTGCATGGTGATTGGTATATAGACCAATATTGTTTCGGGTTATGATCGATTAAAGCAACAAGGGCTTTAACCAATCTTGTGAGGATGGCCATGCCCATCCCCATCTATGAGACCCTTTAGGAACTTGACATATGAGTCAAACAACGCGGAATCGGATTGATTTTAAATTCGAATTGTTTGCAAAGTGTACAATGGTGAATAATTGTTGAATGAATAAGTAAACAGACAAAAATATCATACAATACAATCGGAAATTTAAATAATTATTGGAGATGATTTTTTCTGTTTGATGAAAAATCGGCTAATAATTTAATTGATAAATCATCAAACACAAACTATCAGATCCAATAATCATTTAGTACATCGCATAAAAATATTATTTACGAAAATAAATTAATTGAAAAGATAAGTTTAGAAATAGCCTGGGTGACGCGGATTTGAGCGATGCAACAAGAAAATCAGAGATAGATACTCCTGGGCCCAAATAAAGTGCCCAACGAGCCTTCAGAAAACTTCGGATGAAGCGTGATGCGCCATTGATCATGGAAGTAGTGGCAATATGGATATGTCGATGTTGAACACAGAGAAAACAAAGAAAAAATGCTAGCAATTCCTATTAATAAAAAAAATCTAACTACTCTACTATTGTTATTTTTGGTGGCTTTGGATATATCAAATATTTTATTAGTTTATGAATACTATAATAATATTTATTATTAATAATAATAACTAATAATAGTAATAGTAAGTAATGGTTTAAAACTAGTAATATTGATAATGATATAAGATGAAAGTAATAATAATAATATAACTATATAGTAAAGAATATTAATAATATTAATTATTGATGATGCTGTTAGTAATAATACACATATGGCATGATAATAATAATACAATTAAATATGATAGTAAAAAATAAATAAATAATAATAATAATATTAGTAGTAACAAAAATAGGATTAGTGATAATATAATAATAATAATAGTATATATTACTAATCCTAAAAGAAAAAAAGAAAAAGAAAACTCTTAATCGTTCTCTCTCACGACTTCTACATTTGCGTTTCTGGGTTCACTCGCGCTCTGAGTTCTCTCACGCTCAACCCTCGCCGTCCCTCTCGCCGGAAACCTCACCGATTCCTCTCGTTGGAACCCTCCCGCGATCGTCCCTGTCGCGATCCGTTTTCTGTTTTTCTCTCTCGAACTCACGCCGAACAGAAATTTCTCTTCTCTCTCGAACTAGTACTTGCATGTTTCGATTCTGATGGTTTGATTACAGATTATGAATGTTTGTTCTCTGATTTTTGACAGATTGTTGGAGAAACTGAAAAGGGTTCTGAAACCCTACCTTTTGCTTTGCTTGCGATTCTGGCCTGACTGGGCTTCGGAGACGTATGGCTGTGAGGAAGAGTTCCTGGGTTTCGCTCGGGTGAGATCCTTCCAAACTTTTCTTTTCCTCGTCCTCTCTTTCTCTGTCAGAAAAAGATTTTCTGAAAATCTAACACTCTGCTTAACTTTGGGAAGATGATGATAGATGTTAGGTTTTGGCTTTTGTTTTTGGTGTGGTATGTTTTTGAACAGATACTACCTTGCTATCTTCTTTTCTGGGTTACTGGTATCTTGTGTTTTTTTGAATGGTATTTGCTTTTTAGTGAGAACAGATGCTTGCCTTTGGTTACTCTGGTTTTTTTCTGTGGTTTCTCCCCTCTCTTTTTGGTGGTTCCTTTGGGTCTATAAGAACAGATACCCTTAGTCTTGGTCTTTGGTCACTGGTATTTTTGTGAAACATCCTGCTTTTTTTCTTGCCATCTTTCCACAGGTTGTGCTTATTGGGAAGTTTGCTATCTGTCACCATTTTCTACCCTTGGTGAAAAAATCTCTTTGGGAACAACAGTTGGAAATCTTATGCTATTGTCTCTTTCCTTCTGCTTCTGCTCTGATTTTACTCTTGGGTACCAGCCAACTATGTTACCATTTTGAATCTATATCCTACTGCTATGTTGCTTGCAATTAGACTCATTATTCTTCTTTAGTATAAGTTGCTTACTGCATTATAACATTGACCCTGACACTTTTGTCATCACTATGCTGCCTGTTATGAAGAAAACTCTCTTTCTTGCTGTCCTGCTGCCTGTTGGATTTAAATATATATTATTGGAACTTTTGTCTCTCTTGCATTGGGCTGAAAAAGAATTGTTTTGTTGGGCTGTGTTCCTTTGGAAAAGTGATGCTTCTTGATTTCCAAGTTACACCTCCATTTGTGAACCAACAACGAACGTTGTTGTGATTTGCAAAGGAGGTAGCGGTAATGGCCGATGAAGGAACTTCGGTTCTGAGGCTTTTGTCATCTGAAACAATTAACCTTCGATTCTGATTCCTAAAATTATCCCTAATGATGAGTTAAAAAGAAAAAAGAACAGCAATCTCTTGATACTTTTCCTTGTTTCGAGTGTCATATGGAGGTTGAACACGGATAGAGCAAAAATAGGAGAACTTGAAGACCGGATGGCGACGTTTGGCGCAAAGAGGGTGACTATTTGAAGATGCCGTTATGATGTGGGTTTTTTAGGATTTAGGACTTTGTTGAATTTGTAAACTAAAAGCTCCTTGTAACAAACTTGTAATGTAGAACTTAAACGAATGAGTTTTGAAATTCAAATTTTACTGATGTTAATACAATAATCTTGAACTTGAATTTATGATCTCTTGGGCATTTGAGCGATTATAGAGATCTTAATAACAAAAGACCAATAGCTGTCTTGTATTGTTCCTACATTGAATTCAAAAAATCCTTTGAACTCATCTTGTATTGTTCCTACATTGAATTCAAAAAAATCCTTTGAACTCAACTTGTGACCATCTGTTAATAACGATCTTTTGAATTGGCTAAAAAAATCTTTAAATTTCCTCTTAGGTTTGAGAAAGTTACAAATTCTTGTAATTTGACATTGTACCCAAATTCTGAAGAAATAATACTAAGAAACTCTCCTTTTTCCACATTGAGTCTTAAAATTCCAGTTTAGCATTTTTGCTTGAAACATCCCATATAAGTCGAATAATCCCGTGTAATTATTTCTGACTAGCAATTCACACACTAA
The DNA here is from genome assembly GCA_021764765.1 of Vicia sativa. NCBI lineage: Eukaryota > Viridiplantae > Streptophyta > Magnoliopsida > Fabales > Fabaceae > Vicia > Vicia sativa. The sequence goes on along the minus strand of CM038793.1, from coordinate 182,103,538 downwards.
GAACGGCGTTTTCCTCCGCCGAATTTAAATGACCCAAATAACAAAAAAACTCTTTTTAAAATTTGAATTCTAAAATAAATAATTACTTTAAACCCAAATTCTAAGACGAATAATCCCTTTTAGCCACACAAATCCAAACAATTCCTTTTGCACCAATAGTCTGAAACCGAATTAAAATCTTTTTGAACTTGAACTGAATTAATCAAACTAAAAGCTTTCCCAGCACAAAAAAAATCTCCCAGTAAGAACTCCTCTGAAGCCACGATAAATTGAACATCTATGCTTGGAATAATGAAGTAAAACAACGGGAGAATTTTTGGGGTGCGACACTGTGCTTACCCTCAAAGTATATAGAAAATGCGTTTATAAAGAATCAGAACTTAGAAGCGCCTAAATCAAACATTGTACCTGATGGTTTAGATAGTAGAAAGCTTTGCATCATTTTCAACATTTAGACATACATAACATCTAGTAGAAAGCTTTGGTACAGAAGCTATGTTCGCATACACCTAAATAAAAATTGCAGAATTTATGCCAAGAGAGGAAGAATAGTCAGTTAAACATACATAACACATAGTTAACTCAATGCAAAAATGGGAAACTTGTGCATAGCCAACTAAAAAGAAATACTAACCAAGTTAATGGTGCTAAACCAACATAATATGCTCAAATCTCCGAATATTGTAAAGATACATCCTGAAATGTCAAAAGATCTGCTAACTATTACATGAAACCAATAATTTATAACTTGGTTCGCAAGATCTCCAAAAAATGCATAATGTGAGCAGATGCTCTTGTATACATAAAAAATGATTTAAGAAAACCAGCTGCTCTTGTCCTTGTTTGTTAATTAAGCCAAATTTGTAATCATCAAAATGGAACACACCGGGCGATTAAAAACAAACTGCAACTTGGCACATGAATTCTGAGAGCTGAACCAATTTGTCAATAAAGAACACATTCTCAAATGCAAATCAACAAAAGAACACATTCTCAGTTAAATAGATTCATCACCTGAAATTCTTGCTTGGCTTTCCCAATTCTCTCGCGGTCCAAACTATCAACAACATAGATCTGCATAAAAAAGCACATATGTATCAACCTTGAATACATGAATGCTGTAGTAGGAAAAGCAAAATTTTACAAACCATTTGACATAAAGAAATCAATGCTTACCAGAAGTACGAAGGAACAGAGGACGCGGCGAGGGATGATGTTGAGCAGAGGAGCTGTTTGTTGATGAGAATGGAGACGATGGTGGCGGTGGAGGAGATACGGCGAAGGATTGATGGCTGGAGGTGGAACAGAGTTTCGTTTGGCAGCGGCTGTAGAGGACTTCGAAGGAGGTTCCGGTGAGAGAATGAAGGGGTTTACAGCGGCTGAAGGTATATGGAAAAAGGTGAGTTTAGGAAAAGAAGCAGAGGAAACCGGTTGTTGGAAGTAAGAGAATAGTGAGGAGATTGATGATGAGAAGGTTTGGGGGAAACATTGAAGGAAGAGAGAAGAACGGTTGGTTTTCCATTGCAAATTGGAATATTGATTCAGAGAGAGAATGAATAGGCATGGGGAAGGGAAACACGGTTGATATTCCCAGAAATATCAATGGCTTGGGTTATGATTAAGTTCCAATTAGGGTTTGTGTAAAAAAAAAAAAAAAAAAAGTGGAGAAAAATTGTGGGAGTGCCACATCAGATTCAAATCAATGTGGTGCAAGATATTTTTGAGTTTTCAATTTTACCCTAATAGAATAGACCAAAAAAGGATTTTTTCAGCTGGGGTGTTATGGTAATATCCAGGTACTTTCATTTTTATAGATGTATAATAGATTAATTGTCTTTTGAAACACAAATTTGTAATTTTAGAATTTTAGAAGAATTTGAATTAAAAGGAGAGGATGTGATGAGCATACGTTTTTTTCTGGACATAAAGAATTATATCGAATTGATTCATATTATAGAATTCAAACACGATCGAAAATCTATTGCCTGGTTACATTCGTCAAAATTGTTTGTTACAAAAAGTTTTAAAATAACATTTAATATGGATATTTTTTGAATATATGTTCATTTAGTTGTAGTAAATATCATTTTTTTTAAAACTGTAACTATGTGTGTTTGAGTGCGGCGGGGTTTTAACGTAAAAGACCAAAATAATTTCCAAGTGAGTACTATCCAAAGTAATTCCTTATTAAAAGAAATATCCAAAGTAACTCCTATAACTCCCATATGCTTCAGGGTTCACTAGTTAGAAAATGGAAAACTAGCAAAAACCTCTCTTGCAGAGCAGTACTCTACCTACCATGATCAACATTACATAAACTGATTCCTATGAAAGTTGATTTGAAAGAAATCAGTAAAGAGGGGAAAAGGCCCTAAATTAAAATATTAAAAAGATACTACAATGAATGCAATTGATGTATAAATTCAATTTGTATCCTGATTGCAACTATCCTCAGTCTTTCTGCATATCATGCTTGTAGTTTCTTTACTCTTCTCTCATCACAAGAAGGTTGAAACAGAAGGCATCAGAGCAGAAGCCAGCGCAGCAATCTTTCCTCTTACAGCTACATAAATGAGATATTTCTTTTTTTTACAACAAAAATAAACATTTGCCACCATATCCTTGCAAGTAGAAAAATAACCCTACAAGCCAGCATCTGATGTCCAATCACTTCCTGTCAAAGCAAATCACTACACCTGAAATGAAGATAAACAAATGTAAGAATCTTGCACTTAAGTTATCATTAAACCTGAAACCAAGATAAACAAATTTTGCACACAAGTTATTTCTAGCAATGTTCTTTATTCTGAACTATTAGTGATGAATTAGTATGAGTCACACCAGCTTCCCATTGTTAGCCGCAAGTCATAACCAATGGCAATATCTCCTATTCACTGAAAAACTAACATAACTAATATAACCATGCATGCTTACAATTTGTCTATCAAACACACATTTTTAACTACAATCTATTATTGCAATGATAAAACATTTGGTGAGTTTGTTAAAAGCTATATGAGATATCAAATCATAATAATAAATCCTCTTCAAAAACAAAATCATAATAGGAAATGAAAACACATACCTCAATCAAAGGTTATAGAGAGAAACACGATTAGATCATTCCTCTGCACGCTCAATTGCGGCATTGGGTTCAGTGTGAGACAATGTATTAATTTTCACATGTGGACAGATAGGAGCATCCCTTCCACGACAAACATGGCACTTAAACCCAATAAGTTGACTAGCATTCCCTTCGGTGAGACCAAAAGCATCCCCATGAAACCAGTCTGCACAATAGCATGGTATGTTCAAAAACTCTAGTACTTGTTCAAATGGCTTAGTTATCTTGCAACTAAAAGAAACATCTCTAATGCTTATACAACATATTTCATGTAGTATACTGACATTTAAAATAGTTACTTGTAACATAAAATAGCTTTTCCATTACCCACCCACTTACTAGAACAAAAGGAAGAAATATCAACATGAAGGAAGAAAAGTAGTTAGTTACCTCCACATTTTTCACAAGCAATATAACTTGAAGTAGATTCATCTCCACAACAAAGGCGGCATTTAGGATAATCAAAGGAACCAGAAATAACAGCGGAGATAGTCTGCTTTTTCTCTTCAAAAAGCATTACTCGTTCATCATTTGACTTTCTAGAAAACCAAAGACCATTAAGCCAGTAACTGCTAAAATGTTTTGATCTCTTCTCACGTGCAATAGTTACTTCCCACGTCTTGCTTTGACCAGTAGTTTTCTTGGACTTTTGTGAGGTCACCTTGGATTTACTGTGCTTTCCTTTTTTACGCCCTACATTCTTTTTACTATGCATTCCTTTTTTATATCCGCCAAACATTTGGGTGCGTGAATACATGGATTTGACTTTTCTAGTAGAACGACGAAGAGGTACAACTGATTGGGTCTTCTTATTGTTTTGAGATATCACCTTCCGCACCTTACTTGATGTCTTTTTATTGCCTTTAACATTCGCTGATTTACAGACCAACGGATCCCTTTTACAATTCTCTGATTGAATCTTCTGCAGTTTTGTGCTAACTTTCCTTCCATTAGTATTAGTCTTTACTTGCAACCCATCCTGGCATCTGTGACATGAATATGTGCATTCAGTAATTGTGCCGCCAGATTTCTTGACATGCCTCTTGTGAAAATATCCTACAAATCATAAAATGACAAGTCAGATATCAAAGTGCAAATACTGTTCATGAAAAATAGCCAACTTTCAAAGATGAAGTGGCATAAAACAACTACCAAATTAACCAAAACATATCAACACATACATACACAAACTACCTATCTAGTTAAAGAAGTTAAGAGAGAACTTCTCAGCACAATAATCACCAGACAATGAAAAGAATCATGGATTGGTATTTATTTTGCAGATATCCTTAAGAGTACACTCAGAACTGAATATTAAACACCAAAGAAATAGATATTAATATAATTATTTTGTTTCAACATCTTAAAAAGACTTGGGGGTTAGGTAGCTCAACTAATATGAGCTAAGGCTTGAAGGAGTTGGAGGAACCGGGTTTAGACCCGGATAACGGAGAAAAAATACTAACCTAACAAAATTATAACTTTTGCCTATCCAAAATAACATCATATAAAGAACACTTTGGTCATATCATTAGCCGATGTGGGATCTCAACAATATTATAATTATAAATTATAATAAAAGCAATAACAACAGTAAACTTATTGCATACTAGAATTTGGCTTCATTTTTACATGAATGAATTATATTTTAACAGAATATTTTTAGATAAATAATAAAAAATTCAATAGCTCATTGAGCTCAAGTTACTCGTGTGCTGAGACAAATAAGCCAAACTTGGACCAACAAATGAACTTGTTTTCATAATGAATAGAGCATGACCCTGGCATAGATCACACTCATCCCAGCCCATTTCCGATCTTGATTTTAGTTGAATAAAACCTACAATTTTGAATAATTAAAAAAAAAAAACTTGAAAGTTGAAAACAGTAACTTAGTATGTGGGAAGGGAGGGAGTAATTGAACCAATCTTAGTGAAATTTATTTTGTTTTTACTTTTTAAGATTATGTATGACCAACAAAGGTGCTTGTTGTATATAAGACGACTTTAATCACTAATCTTACAATATAACATAGAAAAGGTTTCATAAACAGGTCAGACAAATTGACAGGAAATTATAGTGATGCTGTCCATAAGGTAAGAGAAATACATGACAATTTCAGATTTGGTGATATAAGTTATAGGATAAAAATGGAATAATAGAAGAATAACGAATAGTTAAGAGACAAAATAAACAATTCACTGGCTGAAAATCGAAATTGATGAGGAAGAGGAAAAGCATGGATATAAGACAATAACACACCTTTGCAATAAAGGCAACTCACAGCTTCCCTGCCAATTTAAGAAGGAAAAAGTTATAAGTATCAAATTAAGTAATTAATAATAATAAGGCAAAAATATCTCCGAGCACTAAACCTTCACCTGGGATAAGTAACAAACAAAAGATAGAAAGATGTATAAAACAAGAATTCAAATCTCTCACTGGTGAATTTGGCCACAGACAACAAGACATAGATATTGATAAACTGGGAATTTATTCAGAGGGGGAAAAAGTACAAGAAAGGATAAAATTCAATACTCCAGTAACTCTGAATGTGTTAAATAATCATGGTTAGAACCATAACTAACTATTCAGTCCACAAGAGAAACGGATATCATTAAAATCAATGAAGATATGAGGAGTAGCCCCTCAAACCCTAATACAAACAAAACATTGATGTTGTCAGCATATAATATGCCACATATCTACGTAATAAATGCCTGCAGGGGTTGGCCCATGTAGGGTTAAATCAAAAAATAAAAAAGCTAGTTTGTAATATTAAGTATCAAATCAAACTTCAACCCCAGTTTGTAATATGAAGTATCAAATCAATCCATTAATTCTTAACTGTTCTACTGCCTTACACAATCAATCTTCAACTATCCTAACAATTATAACCATTATGCAGTTCTACAGCATACTGGTTTATATGCATAACACTAATTAAAAGCTGATGTTAGATAAACAAGAATATACCATCATCATCATACACATGCAGGTAATATATGCTAAAATGGAAATATTAGATTAATCATTAATGAGTTTTAATATTAATTCTAGGCAAGTCAAAAACAAACAAAAAAATATATTTCTTACAGACCACACCAGTATCCAAGATTGAACTATGAATCAAATATCAGATTTGGAATGATATTTGGTAAAAGAAGATTTGGCTACTAAAGAAAGGAATCCCGTCATAAACTAAGAAAATATGAGTCTAATCCTCAACTAAATTAAGACAAAAGACACCATGAGTAAGATGAAATACTTAAATAAAAAATCCTCAAAACATGTCCAGGTAAGTGAATACTGCAAATACCTGACTGGAACATCTTTTTTGCAATGCTCACATTGATAACAAGCAGATCTTTCCATTCTAGAAAACAAATATGAAAACCCCCTTTGTTGAGGAGCCCTCTTTACTCTACCAATCCCAAGAATTTTTCCATGTTTCTTATTATTGGACTTGCGGACGATTCTTTTTTCCTCAAAATTCTTTATAAGGCGTAAAGGAACATAAGACTCGTTCAGCCAATACTTCTTCCTCTCACTTTCGGGTTCCTCCACCAATAAAGAACCGTGTTTGGTAATAATATCCGGAATAGCCCTCCTCTTTCCAAAATCTAGAAGATATTTCACAGATTGTCCATCTGGCAACTTCCTACGCACAATTGCTTTTTTGAATAGCTTGGATGATTTTCTAGATTCCTTGTCCAGTACATGTAGAGGATGGTTATTCTCAATATCATGCCACCTTATGTTTGAGTAGAGTTCTCTAACCTGAAAATGTGGAACAGTTTATCTTGGATTACAGGCGGTAGATATTCCATTAATGAGAAGAAGAGAAAGCTACTCATTATGAAATAACATTGAATAGAAAGCTACTAACATGTGCATATGCATTCATCAGTCCAATATATTTACATATATCACTAGATTTTTCATGTTCATCCTGGGTTTATCAGGTTAACTATGACACTCAATTGACTTCATATGATTGCCAACAGTTATTCGTGTTCACTTTTGGGATCCTATTCTAATTTGAATATAGCACTCTTCTCTTTTTTTTCACAATCATTTGGATACAGCAAAAAACAACCAAGATATTATCATCCTCTACAGGGAAGAGGTTTCTTTTGGAAAAAACAGTTTTTAAATCGAAACAATCTTCATTCCTCAAAAATAATAGTTGAACTTGAACTGTGACTTCCTGTGGATATATAGGAAATCCCTTTGCTCAAAAACAATGAATAATAAAATGAAAAAACACATTACAAGCAATATTATATTGAAACTTGCAACATTTTGCAACAAAAGAAATATATGACAACTGATTGACTAATAATATAAGCATTATTTGGGGCAGCATTCCCATCTCTTTATTTATGTACATAAATACAATAAGAAACAACAGTTGGCAGTTGCCATGATAGAAAATGTAAGATTGAAATAAATAGGGTTTTGCTAACTTGTGCCCTAAGGGCAATTGTTAATTAACTAGAAAAGGATTAAAAGACAAGTTTTGTGTCTAAAACAAAAACCCTTAAACTCTCACAATATTGAATACACAATTTCAAAGATTATATTTCTAGATTTGGTTTCTTAGCATAGCATTTGCCAATAAATAAATAAATATAGCAGAAAAGGCATGTTAATATTTGCCCCTAAAAGAGTTAATATCTTTACATTGTAATTGCCATTGAAATTCTGATTTTAACACAAGCAATTTTAATATAAAAGTTTTGTACTTTTCAGTTTTCATGTTTAAAGTACAAAAATATGCAGAGTGTCTCCAATAAACAAACTACAACAATAAAAAACAGCATGTGAGAGGGCATCAATAACACCAGGAGCACAGGTAAAGTCACATGTGAAGAGCAATCAGCGAGTAATAGAATCATACCTGTAAAGCCAGCTGATCAACGCTTGTTGACATCTCAACAGCAGCTCGCCAAGCAACACATCTGCTTCTCTTGGCAAAGTCTGAATTTTCAGGATATAAAATACCTGGTATCTTTGTAAACCCAGCTGCAGAAAATCAAACTTCCAAATAAATTCAAAATTATTATTAAGATGAATAACACAATCACCACCAGTGACATTGTGAAGAGAACAATTTGCAAACCTTGTCTAGCAGCCTTGGTAAGAAAGGAGCGAGGCAGGACCTTGCAATTAAACAACTTTCGAGAAAGCCTACCACCTCTCCACCAATACATTCCCAAACCACCGGTAGTCTTTGAAGATGAACTGGATTCAATATCCGATTGTCTGGATCTTTTCTTTCCAATACCATGCTTTGAGGATGTGAGTGATGAACCCACTACAATATGAGTAGCTGATCCCATAGTAACCACAGAATCCACATGCTTTAACCAGTCGACTGAAAGTGCTTGATGTCTCAAATTGGATTCCAACTGAATAATTCAAAATTACAACGTTGGACATTAAAAATAAGATTAAGTCCTGTTTAATTGACATGATAGAAAGGACATGATAAGAGAGTTGGATATAAGAGGGGTATGAATGTATGATAAAGATATGATAAGTTCTGATCCTATCTTATGAGTGTACCTTAAAAATTGGAATCTTTGGCATAACCAAAAGATCAAATCTCAACCACGTACTCACATGCAACGTTAAAACTATATCTAAATTTTTAAATAAAAAAACTCATTTCCTTTTTGCTGAATTTCCACTAATTCTGAATAGCAAAAAAGAACTTAGAAATGAGCTGATCAATTATGCCAAACTAGTTATCATGAGATGATCATATTATTGATGTCTTAAAAAAAGAGAGGGAGTGTATATCCTTACAAGAAGCAATAATCGTTTAACAGAAAGAAGATCACATGTCTTCAATAGATCCTCATGCCAAAGATTAGTTTGATGCAGATTCAACCATGGACCCAATAAAAGACCCCGCAATCGAACCTCAAGAGAGAAAATTTGACATATTATCTCTCTAAGATGTCCATTCTGGATCTTTGGTTGAGGCCCAACTGAAGTACTTTTAGACACTTCATAAAGTGGTTTCACCGCAGAAAGGTATATGCAATCTCTGCCATCAATTGGAACCTTGCAAGAAAAGCACCATCCGCATTTTTCCTTGTGAGCAGCTGCATTCAGGTTTTGAATACTTGGCCAACAAAAATTGGTGGACTTCTTAATGATGGTCTTTGCTTGGTCTGAAATTATTTCTTCTTCAGTCACTATAATATTTCTATTGATCTTTTCAGATATCTTACACATCAACTCCGGTGCAACTGATAAGGCCACCCTTGCAAAGCTGTAATAGTTTATGTAGTCAGTCCCATAAGGAGCTTGTGATGTATCCTTATTGCCCATATAGGGGATACTGCTAACACCTATGGATCTTAACATAATATTATCATCCCCATCTAGTCTGGGAGATGCCAAAGAACAATCACCAACGGGAAAGTCTTTTTCTGGTATTTTTGATTGATTTAAGGATGCATCTGATTTATTGGAATCGTATAGTCTGTGCATCTGAATACTCTCAATGCCTGATCTCATATGTGCAGTATCGGCTGATCCTTCTGAGGCAATACAAGGACCTTCTATTGTTGAGTCTAATTGGTTCCCAGCTTTTGGAAACTCTTGGCCATCACGAGTACAACAGTCAATAGTTGAATTTTTCTCCAACTTTTTCTGATCATCAACTAGATTCTTGTCCATAAATGTTACTGAAGAAGTAAAAGGTGCTATGGATGTGGACGTAGAATAATATTTAGCCGTCATTTGCATGTTCTTGATTGAACTTCGATTAAAGACTGCCAAATTACTAGCCCATGCATTTAAGTCAGACGGAATATCCCAATTCTTGTAGATAGCCATTAATAAATCTCCATATAAAGTACCCACGGATTTTAGAACTTCAATCACAACAGGTATATCATTTACATGGTAGTAATTGAACAAGGACCCCGCATCTGATGACTTTGAACTGCAAATTTTTTAACAGGAAAATAAAATTAATACATCTAAAATTATAAATAAATATAAATATGTTAGACAAAGCAGAGGTTAGGTGATGCTTTCAACATGTGACATGCTTTACATTTTTCACATTGACAAGAACACATTTTTCATAGGCCACTTCCTATATTTTTTGTCACTTATCAGTAAACACTTTGCTAGCTAGGAGCAGAAAACTAGAGATGAACAAACTATGCCACAAATTTATTCAGAAAAAACGGCATAGCTACACTTACACTAACAGGTAACCACAGCTATCAAAATAAAGACAGCCGTGAGGATCCATCCCCAACAAGTCTGCTCCACGGAGTGACCTTTGTGATTTCATCGATGCCTGGTGTTTGCCAATAGCACACTCAGGGCAATACCAGTCACCTTCAGGCAGATTGTTACTTGCAATCCCGACACACCTTGAGTGGTATGCAGCAGGGCAACCATCACAACATATTAAATTTCCATCCATCTTGCAAAGGCAACATTCATCACTGTTCAAGTCAGTTGTGTCATCCACCATCTCTTCAGTCAAGGAAGAGCCTCCAGAAACATCCATTACAGCTTTTTTTTTCTTGCTAGTGTCAAAATAAATATTCTGATCAAAACCCATACCAGTCTCTGTTACCAAAGACCTTCTGTTAAGCTCCGACCTTATGGTGTCTACTTCAATCATATCATCACACAGGTACTGAAGAATCTCAAGCTTCAAAATGACAGGTTGTTTGTAGTAGTCAGTTACCAATATTGAGAGGTTAGCATCAAAACTAGTTTTATATTGTGAACTGTGAATTAGAAGGTACTCGGCCAAGAACATGGGCCATGTGACAAGGTCCAAGAAATCCCAGTTAAGATTCCTGTATCAAAGGAAAAGTATAAAAATGGAGAACAAATTATTGGCAAAGTAAAATGAAAAATGAAAATAAAATATACCTCAGGCAAACTGATGCAGATTGGCAACTCTCCGTGGAAAGGAATTCCAAATGCTTTCTCAGAGTTTGCAAAATACAAACATGAATGCTATCGAATAATACAGTAGGGATTTCGGACTTAAGTGACACCACAAGATCTTCCATCTCAAATGGACTCAAAAACAACAAGGTACTGAATGATCTTAAACAAGCATAAACAGAAAAAAATTCAAGAACAGGAATACCATCTAAATTCAAATTTTCGGAAGAAGGGGGTAATTGCAGCTTCAGAATAGGAACACCGTGCTGTTCAGGTATTGAAGGTTTTTCTTCTGCTACACTGGTTTCCAAGGACGACAAAGGATCATCAGTAACCTGCTCTGATACTGCAGGTGAAACTAGTTTTCTAGCTGATGTCCGGCGAGAACTCCTCCTCAAAGCCGTGTCCGGGGTGGCTTTTACATTATCCGACACTTTTCTTCTCTTCCTCTGACTACTTCCTTGTTTGCATGGACTTCCAAGATCAGATTGGTATTCATTAACCGCGACAACACCAGCTTCAAGGGAAACAGAATCATCAACTTCCTTTTCCTCCAATTTGATAGCATCAGACACACAATTCAAATTATCACAAACACCATCAACTTCCATAGATCTATGCTTATCATCAGACTCTTGTTCTCGCAGCTGTCCCATCTCACAATATCCATTTCCATCCGCACAACCCTGAGCTTCCTTAACATCATCACACACACCCACGTTCAAATCAAAGTTACATTCCCGCCGCAAAGCTTCCTCTCCCAAATTCACACCCTCCTCATCATTCACATTCACATTCACATCCAAGTTCAAATCAATAGAATCTTTTCTATTCAAATCACCTTCATTGCTAATAGGCAAATCAGACACATCATTCAAATCAATATCCTCATTCAAATTAAGTCCAGAATTCAAATCAATATCATCCTTAACCAAAATTCCATTAGTATTAGTATTAGTATTATTCCTATCAGAAACAGTCTCATTCAAATTCAAAATCTCATCACCACCAAACCTATTTCCATTCACACTAACGCTAACATTCCCTTGATTCCCGCTAAATTCACTACCCGCCACCAAACTATCAGTAACATCATTATCATTACCTGACTCCGATGCCGCTCCGCCACTCCGCTCAAGCAGCCGTCGCTTTTTAGGTTTCCGACCAACCCTCGCCTTGACTTTAGGAAGCTCCGGTGGAATTTCCAAGAGCGGAGCAGCTTCGGAAACTTCCATCTCCTCACAATGACCGTCTTCGAAAAGGATCTTCAGAAAACCCGACGAATCGTCGAAAGATTTCACAGTTCCGGACACAATCCCAACCCCGTCCACCTCTTTCCGAACGATTCTCCCAACGAATTCCATCTCCGGGGATACAACGACACTGTGATCGTAACAGCGGTGGTTGATCCTGTGAAGAGGAATTGAGAGGGAAAATAATTTTGAAAAAACAAGAGAGAGAGAAAGAAGAGAAGAATCGAAGGTGAGAAGAGAGAAAGTGAGAGGAGAGAAAAACCCTGGAGCAGAAAAAAAAAAAGAGTGAGAAATGAAAATGAAGGGGGTAGAAGATACAGTGAAATGGAAACGGAAAATGTAGAGAGAGAGAAAAAGAATGCGGAAGTTGGGCACGAAATCCAAATGCTACTACTTTCTCTCTCTAGAGTGGAAGTGGGTCAAACAAGCCTAAGTACGGTAGTGTGTGCTGAGAAGTTTTATAGATGCTTTATTATTACGAAAATTAATCTTTGGCGGATCACATAATGGTTAATAAGTATCAAGAGATGTAAAATATTTTACCATAATAATAATATAACTAGGGTGGAATCTTGGTTTAATGGTAAATTTTTGACATTATCACATCAATAAACAAAATATTAAAAAAATTGTAAAATGTTATTGGTATGACATGAATAGACAAAAATTTAAATTAAGTAAAAATAGTATTAATGGTATTTTATTCTATGGACAAAAAATTTAAATTAAGTAAAAATTTTAAAAAGTAAAAATTTAGTACTAATTCTCACATTTCCTAATTTAAGAAATAATAAATAATGAAACAATATAAGAAAGATTAATGGGATTTCTCATTTTAGTGTTGATTTTTACATTTTTATTTTAATATTAATTTATTTTAAAATATTTTATAATAATTGAATTGTATTAGTAATATTTTTTTTGCATTAGTTAAATCTCATACATAGTATGAGAGTCGGTCTAAATACATTTAATCCTTTTAAAAATAATATTGTTAATTTATGTAATTATAATTATTATAAAAAAAATTATCTAATCTATTATTTATAATATATATATATATATATATATATATATATATATATAAAATAGATTAATCTGAAATAATTGAAGGAATTTGAAACTTCTAGACATTCAATTAACTCTATAATATTAAAATTAAATATTGATAAAATGTTGATTTTGTGATAAGAGTGTGACCTGTAAAACTCAATATAATAATATTATTTAGGTAAATTTTTAAATACACGTTATAAATAATTGAAATATTGATATTTTTAGTATAAATTATTTTAAAATTTTAATTATTTTAAATTATATAAAAACAAGAAAATAACATAATATAAAATTATTTTATTTAATTGATTAAAAGTATCGATATCCAACTAAATTGAAGGATATGAGAGTGTTCATCTATTATTTTTCACATGGGTTGATAATAAAATGATTTTTTACATCACTTTAATAATAATATTTTATTTGTCAAAATGTTGTTGATTTTATCATTTAAGTAATAGTTTTAACTTTAACATTTTTTAATTAATTATATATATATATATATATATATATATATATATATATATATATATATATATATATATATTCTTTTCAAGGGTAAAATTTTGACATTATCACATCAATAAACAAAATTTTAAAACAATTGTAAAATATTTATACGGTAATTTTTACATTTCATAATTTAAGAAATAATAAATAATGAAACAATATAAGAAAGATTAATGGGATTTCTCATTTTAGTATTGATTTTTACTTTTTATTTTAATATTAATTTATTTTAAAATATTTTATAATAATTCACTTGTATTATAATATTTTTTGCATTAATTGAATCTGATACATAGTTTTTTTTTTTAAAAGCCAAGAATCTTATACATAATATGAGAGTCAGTCTAAATACATTTAATCCTTTTAACAACGATATTGTTAATTTAATCAATTATAATTTATTTATTTATTTTCATATAAGAAAAAAATGTTTTTTTTTTAATTTATTAGACAATTTATGTATGTGGTATATTATTTATATTATATACATTAATTATTTAATTAATCTAGAAAAAAAAAGAGGAATTTAAAACTCTTAAGGCATTTTATTAATTTTATAATATTAAAATTATTTACTTAAATTTGATAAAATGTTGATTTTGTGATAAGAGTGTCACCTGTAAAACTCAATATAATAAATTATTTTTATAGAGTTTTAAATATATGGATTAGAATATTTTGGCTTCTTAGAGCATAAATATTGGGGGTAGTATTTGTCTACATGTACCACTCTTGTCAGAATGATATAGATAATTGCATCCAAAAGCATGATATAAGAAAGCCACCATGGTCAAATAATACTACCGTGTCTTAAGTTTTTTCTTTATATTTTACAAAGATTGAATCTTATATAATAGAGTTGGTGGGACCCAATTTAAACTTTTGTATAAATGGTATGGATATTTACAAATACTAAAGTGGCTTAAAATTAAATGGGACTCATTTAAGACACCAAAATGAGTATCATGGATATTGATGCTCTTAATTCTTATCGAGTACTATGATGCAAACGTATTAGTGTCATGGGCAACCATATTGAGAAAACGGTTAAAGTTGATAAAGCGACAATTCAACAAGAGCGGGGGAAATATGTGAGTCTCTGCGTGGAAGTTAATCTTGCAAAGCCTCTACCTGTTCAAAATTAAGGATAAATCGTATACTATAGAATACGAGGGGTTGCATTTTTTGTGTCTCACATGCGGTCACTTTGGTCACCTTTAAGGAGGGGTGCTCAGAGAGAACCATGTAGAGGGGTAGTAATGTTGCACTGGGAAATGGTGATGGCAAACAAGCAGAAAAAGTCGCCAAGGAAGGAGACACTATGGGTACGGAAGAGTGTGAAGGCCCCTTGAGTGTTGTTCAGAAACAACGGCGAAATAAGAGAACCATATAAGGCAAGAAAAGTGGGGCACTGTAAAAAATTAACGGGAACAACAAAGCTAATGGTTCTAGGTTCATATCATTAAGTGATGAAAGCGTTGAAATTACCGATGAGGTGGACACCAATAACCATTCCAATGGTGCAAGGGAGGAAGGACCTAGAAACAGCCACAAGAAACTATGGTACACAATATCATTAGAAATCAACATATTGACAATGTGGTTCAAATAATGGATGACAGTAATAATGTTAGGCTATCTAAAAAGAAAAAGTCGACGAAGAAGAAAGAAGCGTGGCTGGTAACTAGGGATTTTAACGACATCTTGACGACAGATGAGAAAAAAGGTGGAGCGGAGGTTTCTATAAGAAGATGTAACTTGTTCAAAAAGAGAAGAAATGATTGTGCTTTGTCTTACATGGGAAAAATTGGCCTGAAATTCACTTGGAGGGGACCGATTTTTCATGGCGGCCAACGAATATACGAAAAGCTTGATAGAGCTTTAAGTAATGAAGATTGGACAACTACCTACCCTGACTGTTTTGTGAAAATTATGGCAAGGGTGGAGTTTTCTGACCATCATCTGATTCTGATTTCCACTCAGGGAGCTCATCATATCAACATGTTGTGCCGTTTCAGATTTGAGAGTGCTTGGCTTTTGGATGCATCTTATCTTGATATGATAGCTAATGCTTGGAAAATGGATAGTGATTTGAACCAAAACCTAAAGCATATGCAAGGCGAATTCAAAACATGGAAAATGAACACTATTGATCAAGTCATAGCGATGAAGAGAGAGTTAATGACTAGACGATGTGGTGTCTAAATGGCCATGCAACGTCGTAATTATGGTAGGGGTTTGCAAAAAAATAGAAAGCAAAATTCATCAGGAGCTTAGTAGTGTAACACCCTTTCTAAATAACCCACGAATATACTAATTAAATTAGATTAAATCAGAGTAACATGGAAACCGGGATGTCACAATTAAAATGAAATACAAAAGTTTCAACTTCAAACAACATTCATGCTCAACTGAAGGAATAAATAAAATAGATTATTCAAAATCAATATCATGTTCTACACAGCGGAAAATGTCTCAAAACCGGAATAACTTCAATTCATAAGTATTCCCAAGATAAATTAATACAATAGAGTATCAAATAAACTCAGCAAACAAACGTTTCCCCCAGTGTTACACTATCAGAGCATGACACTGACACACGCGGATAAAACACGACACAGCTCTATAAGCCATCTTCACCGATTCCTGAGCTGCTAACTTTAATCTGAAATCATTAAAGTAAGGGTGAGATTCCTATCCAATATAGAATGCATTATACGTTCTTTAAATACAACAGAACAAGTCAATATATTCGTCCACTGTCATTAACATAATCATAGTTCATTTCACACAATGATTATGCAAATATAACAATCAATGGAAATTCCAATACTAGAAACCATCCTAGCATGTTACAATCTCATATGCAATGCAAACTCTATGCATGTGGTACCAAACGTGAACCAAGTTCACCCACTGTTCAATTACACTCGGAAAATAGTGTCAATCCATGATTCTCCCATAACCACTGGGTCAAGAATCCAGCCTCACTACCTCTGTTCCCTGGTAAGTTTATTGGCTCTGCAAGTTTAATTCCACACAATGGGAATGAACCATAAACAATGCTTATGCATGCACCATAAAAGCATGCAACATCAATTCAACGGAGTTTGATCACAACATAATTACACATAATGCCAACATCAATACATCACATGATAACAACTCAATCATAGTGGATAGCAGGCACAACATATAAGCATTAGTTCTCATTCACTAATTCAGAACAGTTCACAACCAATTCTACACCATTCTCAAAATACCAAAATTCACAAAATCGGGAATTCGACTCTTTTTAAAATATTTTTCATAAAATAATATTTTTCTTATTTTATAGGGTAGTATTTTTAATTTAAGAAATACTGCCGAAAACGGCACCCAAATCGGAGTTACGGTTTAGAAAATATGAATTTTTAAAGTTTTAAGTATTTTGACGTTCAACACAGTGGAACCCGGTTCCTCCCTGGGAGAACCCGGTTCCCACAATTCTCAAAAACACTCCCCCTGGAATTTTGTATGGGGAACCCGGATCACCCATATGGGGAACCGGTTCCCACGTTGAAAAATGGCTGATTTTGAAAATTTTGAATTGGGAACCCGGTTCCTCCCCAAGAGTAACCAGTTCCCACGACCTGTAGAATAAAAAACTTGATATTTTGACAGCATTATGTATCCCAATCCATTCCTTTTCATTCCCATACGAATTAATGCATCAAAACACCAAAATCCAACTAATACAACAACACATATCATGATTTCATCATTCTTTTTAATCATTTAACACACTAACGGTTCCAATTCTTATAATCCGACACAAATAGAGATAATCCTACAAACCCAGAATTATCTAATTCAAGTTTCCTAACATACCCAACTATTAAATTGTATCTCAAAACCCACAAGGCATCATAACTGAATGAAATCACCCCTTACCTCGCGATGATTCTTCAAATTTCCCGGCGTTGGCTTTTTCCTCTTTTCTCTTCTCTTCTCCAATCTCACGTATGATGAATATTCCAAATAACCTTCCTTTTTCTTCTTTTCCTTTTAATATTTCTTTTATTATTCCAATAAAATAAATAAATAGTAATTAGTAAGAGTAGAGTATTTTACTCCTACACCCTCTAATTACTCTTAACACCACCAACTCCTCTTTCCTTTAATTAATTTAATTACTCCAATAATTCCCAATATTAATAATCAAATTCTTAATTAAACTAATAATTAAAAATTCTAATTATTTCAAATATTGAATTATTCGGGGTGTTACAACTCTCCCCTACTAAAAGAGTTTTCGTCCTCGAAAACATACCTTAGACGAAAAGTTCGGGATACGAGTCCTTCATTCATCCCAAGTTACATTTCCTCCTCCTCCCTAAGCTACTCACCAATGCTATCTCTTTACCACGCAATTGCTTCACTTTCCGATCCTCGCTTTTTATCCAGATATCATCTACCTCTGAGATGGATCAGGAATGTACTTCCTCAACTGAGATACATGGAAGACATCATGAAAATTCGCAAGTGACGGTTGTAAAGCAATCTGATAAGCAACTCTTCCAACCTTCTTGGTAATCTGATACGGACCAATAAAACACGGAGTCAACTTCTTTGACTTCAAAGCTCGACCAATACCAATCATCGGAGTAACTCGCATAAATACATGATCTCCTTCACTAAACTCAAGATCTTTCCTCCTCTTATCATGATAACTTTTCTGACGACTCTGAGAAGCTCTCATCTTCTCCTAAATCATCTTGATCTTCTCTGAAGTCTGTTGGACAATCTCCGGTCCAATCACAACACTTTCTCTAGATTCGTACCAACACAACGGTGTTCGACACCTCCTTCCATACAATGCCTCAAACAGAGCCATACCAATACTCGAATGAAAACTATTGTTATATGTAAATTCAATCAACGGTAAGTAGATATCCCAAGCTCCACCTTTCTCCAACACACAAGCTCTCATTCTCTCGTGTGACCATCTGTCTGTGGATGATAAGCAGAACTCAATCTCAACTTAGTACCCAAAGCTTCTTGCAATCTCGTTCAGAACTTAGATGTAAACCTCGGATCTCTATCCGACACAATGCTAGAACGAATACCATGCAAACTTACAATCTTCTCAACATATAATTCTGCCAACCTTTCCATCGGATGATCCATTCTTATCGGAATAAGTGGCTTCACCGATCAACAATAACCCGATAGAATCACAATTCTTGATGTCCTTGGCAAACCGGAAATCCATAGAAATGCCATCCCATTTCCACTGGAACAAACCATCAATCGACGGTTTCGATGTTTCTTTGATTTGATCATAAACAAATAAACAAATTCAGGATAACTTTTCAAGTCATGATACATTTAGTAGCATCGGGATGAATACTCAACCCACTACGATGTCCTTCTTCCAAAATACTCTTCCTAATCTCGGCAACATCCCAATCTATCTCTCATTTCACCTTGACCTTGGTTAATCAATGTCAACTTGTCCACCAAACGAACATCGATTTCCATTTGAATTTCTTCCGAATACCACTAGTCGCCAACATACCCAATTTCACACTATCCGGTAGTCTCACATACCAAACTCAAATCTCCGCTCAACTAATTCCAATTCACGAACCATCAACATTGACATATGCAAGGACTTCCTACTTAATGCATCGCAACAACTTTTGCCTTACCGGGATGGTAATTCAAACCGAAATCATAGTCCTTGAGAAATTCTAACCACCTCCTCATGTTCAACTCTTTCGATCAAAGAGATACTTGCTCTTATGATCTTTGAATACCTCATATCGAGAACCATAATGCCACAATTTCAAAACAAACAAACAATAACTCTTCATGAGTCGGATAATTTTCATGAAAGCCTATCTTGCCTATCACAAAATCACAATACACCACAAAGATTCCGGATTCGCAAAATCAAAATCGAGCACTAGTCAACCTCTTCTTCAACTCTTGAATCCTTCTCACATTCGAATCCCAAATGAACACGACCCTTTCGGGTCAGTCAACAGTAAAGCTAACTCCCTCAATGAATTTTCTAGTAACCTAAAGACCAAAACTACGGATTGGAAGCATTCTTCGCTGCGCTAACCTCATCATCGGAAATCACATCTTACTTCACTTAACCGAATTCATATTTGGACAATTTCGCATAAAGCTTCTTCTCTTCCCAATACAACTCGAGATGCATGTTCTTCATCACTTCGAAAATGTCATCAATAAAGACTACCACAAACTTATCAAGATGGATGAAATATCCTGTCATATACTCCATGAAAACTCGGTGCATTAGTAACTCACATAACGGAATACTCATAATGTCCATACCTCGGTCTTGGTTATCTTCTTCACACGAATATGATGATGGACCTCAAATCAATTTTACTAAATACACAAGCTCCAACCAATCGATCCATCAAATCATCAATCATCGCAATGGATACCGATTCTTGATTGTCATTTTATTCAACTGTCATCAACACACGCTCGTACCTTCCTTCTTCTTAACCAATAACACGGAGCACTTGAAACACTTGGGCGAATAAACTTCTTCTCAACTCTTCCAATTTTTCCGACATGCGATAAGGCGCCATCGACACCGGACTAGTTCTAGGAATCAAATCTATAGCAAACTCCACTTCCCTCTTAGGTGGTAGCTCACTAACATCTTGGAACACTACGTAAATTCATTCACCACGTTTTCACTTTAGCCTCGCCTCAACATAAACACCACAACACCATCTTTAACAATTTCATCTATAACATAGTCACATCTTCAACTTTAGCTTCTTGAAAATCTTCTCAAAACAATTAATATGAACTTGGTTGAATACCAACCAGTTCATTCCAAGGATAATATCAAGTTGTTCTAAAGGTAGGCACACTAAATCCATACTGAAACCTCTACCAAAAATGACAATAGGACAATTCCTACAAACATATGAAGTAGTCACTGAACCCGACGCATGAGTGTCAATAACCATACTTCCATCCATATTAGAAATTTCCAAATTCAATCTTTTAGCATAATCCAAAGCAATAAAAGAATGTGTCACTCCAGTATCAATAATCACAATTAAAGGTATGCCATTAACAAAACATGTACCTTTAATCAACCAATCATCTGGCTTAGTCTCGGATCTTGACAAAGCGAACACCTTTCCACCAGTATGACCCTCTTCACCACAGTTGTAACAAGTTATCCTTCTGGCTCTGCACTCAGCAGCCACATGACCAGTCCTTCCATAGTTGCTACACTTCTTTGCATCATTCCTGTATTCAGTAGCTCGGTGCCCCATTTCACCACACCTGTAACACTTTATGGAAGAACCAGAAGAACCAGAGTCTCCCCCACTAGGCTTCTTCCAACCTCCAGATTTCTGATTATTCCTATCATAGGGCTTACCACGATCCATCTGTTTCTTGCCCTTACGATCAACATATCCCTGAGCATTTGACTTAGTACTAGCAAGATCCTCTCCTAGAATCTTACTACAGTCCACTAAATCAGAAAACCTCCTAATACGCTGATACCTGATACCTTGCTTGATCTCGTCACGAAGACCATTCTCAAACTTGATACATTTGGAAAATTCTCCATCTGCATCGTTAGTATAATGAGCATAATACTTCGCCAATTCGGTAAACTTCGAAGCATACTCACTCACAGACTTGTTTCCTTGCTTGAGCTCCAGAAACTCGATCTCCTTCTTGCCCCGAACATCTTCAGGAAAGTACCTCCTTAGAAAAGCTCTCCTGAACACAGCCCAAGTCAATGCAATGCCATCTTCTTCCATTTTAGTTCTGGTAGCAACTCACCAGTCATCAGCTTCCTCTGCCAATATGTGAGTACCATACATCACTTTCAGCTCCTCAGCATAATCAATCACTATGAAGATCCTCTCGATCTCCTTCAACCACTTCTAAGCACCTTCGGGATCATGTGTGCCCTTGAACAATGGAGGGTTATTCCTCTGAAAATTCCCCAATTGTGCACACCAATACCGCTCCTTTCCTCGAGCACTCCATTAACATTCCCAAAGCTTGATAGCGACATTGTCTCTTCCGTTACCTCTTCCAGCCATTGTTCTGTAACATTACAAAAAAATCTCATCAGCACACTAGTATCGACAGTGTTATCTTGCACTAGTCGTATACAAAAGGGATAACGACACTAAGACATAACCGACTATGCTCTGATACCACTATTGTAACACCCCTTCTAAATAACCCGCGAATATACTAATTAAATTAGATTAAATCAGAGTAACATGGAAACATGGATGTCACAATTAAAATGAAATACAAAAGTTTCAACTTCAAACAACATTCATGCTCAACTGAAGGAATAAATAAAATAGATTATTCAAAATCAATATCATGTTCTACACAACGGAAAATGTCTCAAAACCGGAATAACTTCAATTCATAAGTATTCCCAAGATAAATTAAAACAATAGAGTATCAAATAAACTCAACAAACAAACGTTTCCCCCAATGTTACACTATCAGAGCATGACACTGACACACGCGGATAAAACACGACACAGCTCTATAAGCCATCTTCACCGATTCCTGAGCTGCTAACTTTAATCTGAAATCATTAAAGTAAGGGTGAGATTCCTATCCAATATAGAATGCATTATACGTTCTTTAAATACAACAGAACAAGTCAATATATTCGTCCACTGTCATTAACATAATCATAGTTCATTTCACACAATGATTATGCAAATATAACAATCAATGGAAATTCCAATACTAGAAACCATCCTAGCATGTTACAATCTCATATGCAATGCAAACTCTATGCATGTGGTACCAAACGTGAACCAAGTTCACCCACTGTTCAATTACACTCGGAAAATAGTGTCAATCCATGATTCTCCCATAACCACTGGGTCAAGAATCCAGCCTCACTACCTCTGTTCCCTGGTAAGTTTATTGGCTCTGCAAGTTTAATTCCACACAATGGGAATGAACCATAAACAATGCTTATGCATGCACCATAAAAGCATGCAACATCAATTCAACGGAGTTTGATCACAACATAATTACACATAATGCCAACATCAATACATCACATGATAACAACTCAATCATAGTGGATAGCAGGCACAACATATAAGCATTAGTTCTCATTCACTAATTCAGAACAGTTCACAACCAATTCTACACCATTCTCGAAATACCAAAATTCACAAAATCGGGAATTCTACTCTTTTTAAAATAGTTTTCATAAAATAATATTTTTCTTATTTTATAGGGTAGTATTTTTAATTTAAGAAATACTGCCGAAAACGGCACCCAAATCGGAGTTACGGTTTAGAAAATATGAATTTTTAAAGTTTTAAGTATTTTGACGTTCAACACAGTGGAACCCGGTTCCTCCCTGGGAGAACCCGGTTCCCACAATTCTCAAAAACACTCCCCCTGGAATTTTGTATGGGGAACCCGGATCACCCATATGGGGAACCGGTTCCCACGTTGAAAAATGGCTGATTTTGAAAATTTTGAATTGGGAACCCGGTTCCTCCCCAAGAGTAACCAGTTCCCACGACCTGTAGAATAAAAAACTTGATATTTTGACAGCATTATGTATCCCAATCCATTCCTTTTCATTCCCATACGAATTAATGCATCAAAACACCAAAATCCAACTAATACAACAACACATATCATGATTTCATCATTCTTATTAATCATTTAACACACTAACGGTTCCAATTCTTACAATCCGACACAAATAGGGATAATCCTACAAACCTAGAATTATCTAATTCAAGTTTCCTAACATACCCAACTATTCAATTGTATCCCAAAACCCATAAGGCATCATAACTGAATGAAATCACCCCTTACCTCGCGATGATTCTTCAAATTTCCCGGCGTTGGCTTTTTCCTCTTTTCTCTTCTCTTCTCCAATCTCACGTATGATGAATATTCCAAATAACCTTCCTTTTTCTTCTTTTCCTTTTAATATTCCTTTTATTATTCCAATAAAATAAATAAATAGTAATTAGTAAGAGTAGATTATTTTACTCCTACACCCTCTAATTACTCTTTACACCACCAACTCCTCTTTCCTTTAATTAATTTAATTACAACAATAATTCCCAATATTAATAATCAAATTCTTAATTAAACTAATAATTAAAAATTCTAACTATTTCAAATATTGAATTATTCGGGGTGTTACAGCACTTCAAAGAATGGAACAAATCACTTGAAAGGACATCTCTTGAGTTGTATTCAAAAAAAGATCAAGACTAGAAACCATGACAAAGGACAACCATTTCTCCTGCCGGCTATCTCAGAAGGAAAGCAAGAGTTAAGAATTAGAACTTTTGATCCAGAACATGTGAAGAAGTTGATTGCTAAAGTTATTATTATGCACGATTATCCACTATCAATTGTGGATCACATTGGTCTTAGAAGAGTCTTTGTTTCTCTCCAACCATTGTTTAAAGTTCCTACTTGAAACACAATCAAGAAGGAGGTATTGAAAGTTTATGATTTTGAGAAAAAATGTGCTATGAAGATGTTAGATAACCATGAAGGAAGAGTGGCAATTACCACAGATATGTGGACTTCAAGCAACCAAAAAAAAGGGTATATGGCGGTTACGGCTCACTATATCGATGGCTCGTGGACTTTACAGAGTCGAATATTGAAGGTAACAATGTTTATATTTTATAATTTAATTGTATTTTTTTTTGTTCTTAATGACAATAAGTGAAAGACTTATTTTTTGTAAATATTATGTTAGGTTCATTTATGTTCCATCCCCTCACACTAGTGAAAGACTTGCTGAAGCACTTGTTAATTGTTTAATGGACTGGAACATTGATTCAAAGCTTTCTACGATTACTTTAGATAATTGTAGCACAAATGACTCAATGATTAGGAAAATTAAGGATAAGTTGTTGTTGGAATGTTTAATAAGGGATGGGTCTTTGTTACATATGCGTTGTTGTGCGCACATCCTAAATTTAATTGTTCAGGAGGGGCTACAAGTGATTAAGGATGGCATAGAAAATATTCGGGATAGTGTAGGATTTTGGAGTGCTACACCTAAAAGGCATGAAAAATTTGAAGATACCGCTAGACAATTGAGAATTATTTGCACTAGAAAGTTAGCTCTAGATTGTCCAACAAGATGGAATAGCACATATAAGATGCTTGATATTTCCATAGAGTACAAGGATGTATTTATTCTGTTGAAGCAACGTGAGTCTTTGTACACTTGCCTTCCAACTAATTCACAGTGGCAATTTGCTAAAGATGTTTGTGGGTGCTTAAAATTATTTAATGAAGTAACTGAGTTGATTTCTGGTACAAAATATCCAACTGCCAACTTGTACTTTCCTAAGATTTGTAAGATTAAGTTGGCAATAGAGGAATGGAAGAAGTCCTCCAATTAAATTATTGAGATGATGGCCACAAGAATGATGGAAAAATTTCAAAATTATTGGAGTGGTGTTCATGATATGATGGGAGTTGCTGCAGTTTTGGATCCTAGGAAGAAGATGGTTGTACTTAATTTCTGGTTTCCTAAGTTGTATGGATAAGAATCAAGTGCACAAGTTAGTAGAATCAAAGACATGTGTTATGATTTGCTCAATGATTATCAACGGATTAAACTTAGAGATGCACAACCTACTGCTCCATCCATTGGTATAACTGCTCTTGTTGATGACGAGGCTGAATTTGATGTATACGTTGAGACGATTGCCGTTGCCGAAGACTCAAGTTCAAGTGTTAAGTATGAGTTAGATCATTATTTGAAGGAGCCAGTTATAAAAAATACTCCAGAATTTGACATTTTGAATTGGTGGAAGGTAAATGGAGTTGTGTATCCAACACTTCAAGCAATTGCAAGAGATGTGTTAGCTATTCCTATCTCTACAGTAGCTTCTGAATCGGCCTTCAGTAATAGTGGTAGAATATTGAGTCCTCATCGTAGCCGACTTAACTGGACTACCGTAGAGGCTTTGATGTGTGCTAGGAGTTGGCTATGGGCTGCTGAGAATAACGGTATGTCATTGTCATATTATTTTTGCTTTCTACCTTAATTTTCTTGTTATATAATGTATTACTACTTTGGTATGTCATTGGCAAATAATATATTACTAATTTTTCTTGTTATATAATATATATAGTAATTTTTAGAGTTGGAGAAGAAATTGCTACTGTGTTGAATGAAATGGAGTCAGACGATGAAAGTATTTTGTACTTCATTTGGTGTAGAAGTTTTAAGCTTTATTGTTTTATTTAACTTGAATTTATTTGTTAATACAACTGAGTTGATGGAAGGTTGTTTGGGTTACCATTTTGAAGATTAGAAGTTGTTGTTTCTATACATTAACATGGTGAGTATTGTTGTTTCTATCTTCCAACATTGTTGCCCCGACTAATTTGCAAGAATTAAGTTACATGTTTTCTTGAAGACAATGTAAAGAGACCTTATTTTAATTGTAATATTTTTTTGATTTTTGGTGCGGGTTTGGGTTTGGGTGAAAAAACCCGAACCCAACGGGTGCGGGCGCGGGAGTTATTTTGTCATTCGAATAACCTTCGGGTTTGGGTTCGGGTTCGGGTGATACTTTTGGGTGCGGGTGTGGGTGTAATACGGTGAACTGACTTTGAGGTTTTTGTATCGCAAATGTGCGGATAGCAAGAGTCGCCACCGACTTTTCTTTTATCCGATTAAGGAAGGTGAAAAGAACAGGAAAAGACCTTCGTTAGATTCTGAGTAAGGGAGAAGGTTATGAAAAGGGAAGGTATTAGCACCCCCTTTCATCCGTAGTTATCTACGGGCTCTTAGTTGCTCTTAGATCATTTTAAAATTGTGCTTTCTGTGTGTTTGACAAAAATGTTTTGAAAAAGGCATTTCGCTATGACTTTGTAATGATTCATGTAGGAATGTATACAAAGTGTTCGGAAGTGTTTCGTTTTTGAAAAGAGTTTGAACTTTGACAAAAGTGTGAGGTGTGAAAAGTATTTTGATTTGAGCAAGCAACTAAAAGTCTTATTACCTACTCAGAATTGGTCACTTTCGTGTTATTTTACGTTCCTTTAGAATAGTGCCATCCATACCATTAGTTGGTAGGTAACCTTATTCGTTGGATGTAAGCGGGACATTCGAAGGGACATCGGATGGTCATAGAAAGCAACTTGTAGGAGGTATCCTAGCACATTCGAAGGGACTATCATCATTTTTCGTAGGCGACAATCGAGGGTTAATATCATGTATTCGTAGGCGACATCGTGGGTCTATGATCTTTGTATCGAAGGGACTATGATGATTTGTTTGAAGGCAACGGTGCTAGAATACCTCTACGTTCGAGGGACATGACCGTTTGAATTCGTAAAGGCAACGAGAGAGAATTACCCTAAGGGGTGCATGTGTGAAAAGAGTGTGTTGATTTCAGGTATTTTATCTTGGAATTAAGAGTGGTCTATGTTCAATTTTATCTTGCCATACACGCCTAATTACTAACAATTTATAGGGTGCAGAAAGTAAATTGCGGAAAGTAAAAGTGTAGAAAGATAAAGTCCTACGCTATTACATGGCTTTGGGGCAGATACATAATTGAATGTGCGGAAAATAAAAGTCCTAATTAAACTATTACATCCCATAGGAAATTACATAATTGGAAAAGAAAAGCGATAAAAAATTGTACGAAACGGTATAACCTGTGAATAGATGCAAAATCGGAAAACGGAAGAAAATTGCATAAGAGGAAAATGTTAGTAAAAATAAGTATTTTTGAATGAGAAAAGGTTTTTTGTGTTAATAATGACATTAATATGATAAAATAATTTTTTGGTAAGTTTTGGAGTTGATTTGATAATTTAAAAATAATTAAAAGCCATTTAAATGATTAATTATCAATTAAATTAAATATGCATGCAAAAATAATAATTTTTATATTAAAAATTAAATAAACATTTTTCTGATGATTATGCAAAAAATATATATTTTTGGTGTTTTTTAAATGCATGATAAAAATATTAGAAGATAAAATAAATTAGATGGAAAATATTAAAGAAAAATAAGAAAATATGAAAAAAAAATAGAGTTAGTTTGTAAAAGAGAAAAAGCATTGGTCTTGCCAGGGATCGAACTGGAGACCTTGGAGAGCATCTTTTCATCCCAGCGCCTTAACCACTGAGCCATTGTGCATTTGGTGTCATCGAATTGCAAAGGTGTGAATATAAATGAAAACGTGTTAAGGATTTTGAAATTCAAAGCACAATCAGCAAGCCGGGCCCAGTCATTTACGAATGGACGAATCAGAAAGCCTCAAAGCGCCACGCCAACCCTCGCCGGAGTCAGCCAGGTCAACGACGCCGGAGCCCTAGCTCCGGTTGTCTTCTCCGACCAAACAAAATTCGAAACCTGCAAAATACGTGAAATAAAAAGCAAAAGGATACCCTACCCCCCTAAACCAAGCATTCCGGATTCAATGGTGGCATCTGTTTCGATTGAAAATGCCTCTAACTACCAGTTCTAAGCTCATCAGTTTAAAAACCCTAAACATGGCAAATTGATATTTTTACGTGCAAGCTTGAGAACGATGGCCCAGATCAATCATAGGGAACCTCATGAACACATTAGAATGGTTAGATTCGATTAAAACACACAGATAATAAAAATGCAAAATCAAGAAAAATATGAATATGTATGAATGTGTAGGGCACGATTCAGGCTGTTTCAACCATGGAGAATGATGTATACTTACTCCAAATTACCTCAGGAACACAATGGAATGGTTTTGGATGGCTGAAAGTGGCTGGAACTTGGAATTCGAAAATTGCAACTTTGAGAAAAAATTTAGCAAAATAAGGGTTGTTGTTGGGGCTAGGGTTTCGTTCCTTGTTCTTGGCCATGTACTAGGTATTTATAGAGTGTAATGCTGGAGCAAAAAGAAGGAAAAAAGATTGGGTATTGAATGTGAAATAAATTCCTTTCAAATAAAATCAAATTTTGGAGAAAATTTGATTTTCTCTTCCATATGCAAGCTATCATGAAATTGGCAAGTATTGTGGGCTATCTTGGACCTCAAGTTTGATAAAAATCCACTCCTTTTGAAAATATATCTTATTTTCATATTTTATATAATTTAAATTTGAATTAAATGGTTTTAAATTCAAAAATAAATCAATAAAATAGAAAAATGTCATGGCAAGGCATCAATAGGTCACAAATAATATTATGATCAAGTTTGGATCATAAAATTATAGGCCCATTTGGAAAAAATTGGATTTTGACAAATATCTCCTTTTGTGCAATTGTTCAAAAATGCCCAACTTGTACAATGTGTATTTTGCTCAATTTTCCACATTTTTGAGTGTTCTTGGACTTTTTAGAAATCTCTAAGTGTCCTCTAACCAACATCTTTGGTTTCATCTCAATTGGAGTTTCCATGCTCAATAAATCTTCAAAACAAAAAGTTGACATTTTGTTGACTTTGAAAAGGACCTGTAATGTTTTGATCCATACCTTCCAAATGAAGCATTTTTTGAACATTCTTGTGAGACATGAAGTTGTAGAGAATTGGATTTCCTTCAAAATGAGAGGTGGTGGAAAAATTTCTTAGAAATTATGAAGAAGTTATGCTCAGTCAAAGTTCAGTTGACTTTTTCACTAAAAAACCCTAATTTGGAAAGTTTGACTTTTGTGCAGATCTTGAGTTTTCTTGGTGAATCATGATCAACCCTTGATCAAATGATGAATGTGACTTCAAAATGAGGATTTTGACCAAAAATCAGGAAGTTTGACTGTATGTTGACCACAGTTGACTTTTTGTCCAATACAACTGATTTTCAACCATCTGAGCAATTGTCTGAGGAAACTTGACTTGTAAGGCTTGAAACTTGACATGGAGAATCTTTGAAGCATTTGAGGAGGCATGATGACCATTGGAGATGTTGAAATTCCATCTGGATCTGAGAATTGCCAAACCCTAGTTTGGGTAGATTGTCTAGGAGAGGGTTTGTCTGATCAACCCTTGAGGAATCCTTGAGTATGGATGTATGAAATGTCTTTGAGAAGTAGAAGGGAAAATTTTGGGGTATGACAGCTTCCCCTGTTCAATTTTCTTGTACAGGAAGGGTTAGATTGGTATGCTCGCCTTTCGTGACTTGGAGGTAGAAGATGATTGGACACTCGAGTACACCTGAAAATTTGCACTCGTTGTTGATTGATGACGCAGGAATGGGCTTACAGATGCCATTTGGAGAAGTTGGAGACTTCTCTATGGAATGAGTCGTACGCTAGACTCGAGATTGTTGTCTGAATAGGAGGATTGTTGGAGATGGGCTTAAGATGCCATCTGGAATGATCGATGTTGGGGAGTGAGCCGTACGCTAGGCTCTGTAGACCTTCTGGAAATGAAAGGAGCAGGGAGATGGGCTTAAGATGCCATCCGGAGGGAGTCGTACGTTAGACTTCATGCTCATCTTTGAATGAAGTTATTGGTTTGTATTGGTTTTTTAACCAAATATGCAGCATTCTGAAGGTGGAGAAATGTTGACAAGTAGTCGGAGATGGGCTTAAGATGCCATCCAAGGCAATTGAGTCGTACGCTAGACTCTGTAGTTGCTGTTGATAATAAGAGAGTGTCAGAATGAGTCTTCGTCTTGATTGCTCTGAGAGGATAATAGTTGGCAAAATATGGACAACTTCCCTGTTGTGCTTCGGGTATTGGTCCAATGCCTGTTATCGGAGGATAACTTGTGATTGTTCGTAGATTTCCGTCGGCTTCGGTATTAATCACGGATCTGTTGTCGGAGGACAACTAGGGCGTCGTCGATAGTTTTCCGTCTGCTTTATTAATCTCGACCGTTGTCGGAGGACAACTAGGGCGGTAGTTCAGATATGTTAGTGTTTTTAGGTTGGCATTCATTTTGGTAAAACTAGGCTTTAGCAATGTCATGATAGATGTCATGACATCCAGAGATTGAAGATAAATCCTACCTGCTAAGGATGGTAAATGGACAGCTCATAACTGGAAGCTAAAGTCATGTTGGAAATTAGAAAATGATGTCATAATGATGTTATGACATTCATGTGACATTCTGCTCAGAACTGCTTATTCCCGAGATTTTTCAGGAAGTTTGTTGAGCTGCTAAATATTGTTTTTCTGTTATTAGAAAGCATGCTCACGTAGCTGCTAGGTTAATCTTAATTAAACCTAAATTGGTTGTTGAAAAGACCATGTTTTTAGGATTAAATTAAGCGAACCCTAGCTATCTTTATGGAATCCCAAAACTGAAGTTTCAGGACTGCTTCTATAAAAGGAATTCAACCCTTACAACTGTGCTGCGCCCTTTGAATGTATTGAAGAGATAGTAGCTTGTGTTTGTGTACTGTTAGGATTTGTAATAGTTGGTATTGTGTAATTCTAGTTTCTCTTGTGAGCCAAGCAACTATCAATTGATAAGTGCATTGGACTAGGATTTGGTGTAAGGGTAGTTTATCACTCAAAGCTTTAAAGCACGAGTGTTTGTCTCTTGATTGAAGCTTTGAAGCAAGATCAAGATATTTTATTGAAGTGTGTCTTCACAATTCAATTAGTCAATAGGTTGATATCACTGCTGTGATTGAGGGGAGTGAGGGTACTCGGATCTAAGTAGGACTTAGGTTGAAGTTGCATTGGGTAGGTTTTAAGTGAAGGAGATAAACTGGTGGTTTATTCCTGAATTAATTCTACTAATAGTGAATTTCCTCCCTAGCTTGGTAGCCCCCAGATGTAGGTTTGTTGAACCGAACTGGGTAAACAATTTATTGTGTTCTTTCTCAGATTATCGTGTGAGTTGTTAACATAGTGTCGACATCGTGTCATAACATTCTCTGACATCACGATCTGCGCCAGAATTTCAATTGGCACCGGCGGGCACCGCTTGTTATTTCTGAGATCTAGGGATAATAGTTTCGGCGTAATGGATAAAGAAGGAGGATTTGGAGGAAGACCACCTATTCGGATGGGTCTAATTATGATTCTTGGAAGCCTCGTATGGTTGCCTTCTTAAGATCATGGACATTAAAGCTTGGAGAGCTGCGATAAAGGATGGAAACATCCCACCAAGCTTGAGAAAGATGAGACTACCGTCTTGAAACCCGAGGAGGAATGGAGCAAAGAGGAAGAAGAGCTAGCTCTAGGGAACTCTAAAGCATTGAATGCTGTTCAATGGTATTGACAGAACATCTTGACCGGTCCATCAATGTGAGTGGCCAAGGATGTTTGGGACACTCTAACTACTCATGAGGGGACATCCAAGGTGAAGATGTCAAGACTTCAGATGCTCACTACCAAATTTGAGAATTTAAAGATGAAGGAAGATGAGACTATTCATGAATTTCACATGAATATTTTGGAAATTGCCAATACCTCAGGAGCACTTGGTGAAAAGATGTCAGAAGAGAAGCTGGTGAGAAAGATTCTCAGATCCTTGCCTAAGAGATTTGCAATGAAAGTCACTGCAATAGAGGAGGCTCAAGACATCAGCACCTTGAAGGTTGAAGAACTTATTGGATCTCTTATGACTTTTGAGATGGGAATTAGTGAACCTGTTGACAAGAAAATCAAGAGCATAGCACTTGTATCCAATACTGAAGAAGGATGCAAGGTGGAAGATAAAGAGAAGATATCTGAAGCTATAGCCATGCTTGGAAGACAGTTCAACAAACTGATCAAGAGGATTGAACCAAAGTCAAGGTCAAATGTCAAGGACATTCCATCTGACATTAGCAGATCCTATGACTCCAGCAGGAGATCCAAGTCAGAGGAAAAAGGAAGTCAAGGCAGTAAAATCCAATGTCATGAATGTGAAGGATTTGGACATATTAGAGCTGAATGTCCCACCTTTCTAAAGAAATGAAGAAAGGAATGGTTGTCACTTGTCCGATGGTGATTCAGGAAGTGAATCTGAGGAAGAAGGTGCCAAACTTGTCATTGCTCTCTCTGGAGTGTACAATTCTGATATGAATTCTAGTGATGAGGAAGTGACATTTGAAGAGCTTGCTGAAACCCACAGGAAGTTATGTATAAAAAATGGTGAAGTTTGTCAGCAGAATGAGGAACAGAAAAAGCTGATTGAGAAGTTGGAAGCTGAGAATGTGAAGCTGGAGGCTGAGAAAAAGGAGAACACAGCCACTATAAATCACCTTGATAGTGATATTGTAATGCTGAACTCCAAACTTGATCAGATGTCTAAATCACAAAATGTTGACATCCGCACGACAAGTTGGAAGAAATTCTTCAGCTTGGACAAAATGCAGGAAACAAGCATGGTCTAGGATATGTGGCTGAAAAGAAACCTGTTGGTGACATTAAGAAGAAGAGACATAAGAAACCAATGTCAAAACAGTTGTCACAACGTAAAACAGGAAATGTGGCTGGGTCAGGGTATGTGACTGCAAAGAAGGATGTTAATAACCAGGAATGGAACAGACCTGGGAAGTCAATGGCAAAGAAGGTGCCATACCACAAAACAAGAGATAGATTTGCCTCAGGATATGTGAAAGCCACGAAATCTGTTAATAACAAAAGGAAGAACAGACCTAATAAACCAATGTCAAAACAGATGTCACAACATTGGGTTCAACATCAAAATCATAGAAACCTGAACAAAAAGTTTCAAAGATGGAGATGTCATTATTGTGGAAGGTTTGGTCACATAAAGTCCTTCTGCTATAGGCTACATGGATACCCTAATCAGACTCCTTATGTTAAGCCTAAGAACATCAAGGTACCTTACAATCAAAAGTGGAAGAAGAGGACTGCATCTCTGATAGCTCACACTTCTCTTAGAGTGACTGCCAAGGAAGACTGGTACTTTGACAGTGGGTGTTCTAAGCACATGACTGGAGACAGAAATCTTCTTAAAGATGTTAAACATCATTCTACCAGCTTTGTTACTTTTGGAGATGGAGCTAAAGGAGAAATCAAAGGCATTGGAAACACAAACTGGTCTGGAGTTCCAAGCCTAAATGGAGTATTGCTGGTACAAGGTTTGACTGCAAATCTCATTAGCATAAGTCAGCTATGTGATATGGGATTCACAGTCAGCTTCACTAAGTCTGAATATCTTGTAATCAATGGTGATCAAGTAGTGATTATGAGAGGAGTCAGATCAAAGGACAACTGCTACAAGTGGGAATCTGAGAGCATCACTCTGTACTCTATGAGTTCCACAGACAAAGATGAAGAGGAAGTAAACTTGTGGCAGCAAGTATCTGGTCATCCACACCTCAGAGGAATGAAAAGGATCAGTTCCATAGGGGGAGTCAGAAGGATACCAAGATTGTTCATAGACAAAAGGAGAATCTGTGGTAAGTATAAGGCTGGACAGGAAGTCAGAATGTCACTCTCAATGTCTAGACATCTGACCACTTTGAAAGTACTAAAGCAAAGTACTAGGCTCTGGCATGAAAGGATAACCCAGCATCTTACTGTCAAAGGATACAAGAGAGGAGTCTTGGATGAAACCCTCTTTGTCAGAGGAGAAAAGATCATGGTGGCATCCATCTATGATAATGACATAGTATCTGAAGGAATGTCAGTCACATTAATGGAAGGCTCTACAATTCTTTCACAAAGCAAGTATGCAAGGAATTATGTCAAGAAGCTTGGACTGAATAATGGCAGTCACACTAGGACTCTTACCCCTTCATATTTGAAGCTGTCCAAGAAATCCAGTGGAGAAAGTGTTGTTCAAAGCTTGAGTAAAAGTCCTACTGATGGATGTTCCTCCTTGAGAAACAGTCTCATGTTTTGGATCAACAAGAAGCAAAACTGTTTAACTTTATACAATGTTAAAGTTGAATGCATAGCAGTTGGGAGAAATTGCTTTAAGATGATCTGGATGAAGCAGATGCTGACTAGGTACAATGTCATACAGGATGTCATGACATCGGCCGGTGACATCTGTACTAAAGTTCTTAAGACTAGTCAACTTAAGACCTTGAGAGACAAACTGGGTACTTGTCAATATGTGAAGTTGTAGCAATTAACTGAGCCTACAACAAGGGATGAAAGGGAGTGTTTATTTCAACTTTTGTTTAGAGGGTTATTTAGGTATTTTCTTCCTTATTTTAAGAAGTCCAAGAATAGGAAGAGACATCCTCATATAATAGCTTCTTCTTTTGAAAGTAGTATCACCTTTTCTTCTCCCAAAAGAAACTCTGATACTCTCTGCTATTTTCACTTTCATCCTCCCAAAAACCATCAGCGAAAAATGGCTTCATCATCCTCATCATCTCAAGAAACAGGATCTTCATCTCCATCCATGGCTGTCGTCAGAACAAATAATGAAGCCATGTAAGCTGAAGCACTGAGGGTTACACCATTGCGTGCAATAGCTACTGACCCAGAAAAGGTCAAGAAATTGCGCACAAGGAATGCAAGAAGAACTCAAGCATCTCTCATGGGTAAGACCTTTGTACCATCCTCTTCTGTTCCCTCAGAAATGGTAAACACAAAGGAGTCTAGGGCTGTGCATATAGCCATTGCTAGATTGGTAACCAGGATCCTCAATGAAGATCAATCTGTTCCTGGGGTTTCAATTCCCCTAAACTGTCAGTCTGCTAGCCCTAGTTTAGCAGTTGATCCGGATGTCACTGAGAATGTTAAGACATCTGGTGATCATGATACTTCCCCTGCCAAGAATAATGAAGACCTTTCTGTTAAAAAGTCTGAAGCAGGTGTAGATGATGCTTGTAATAAAATCTCTGTTGATAAGGAAGATGAGATCTCTGATAGTATTCTTGAGGAGTCCCCAGCAAAATGTTGCTCTGAAAAAGCCTCTGCTGACTATATTTCTGATAGTATTCTTGAAGAATCACCAGCAAAGTGTGCCTCTGGTAAAGTCCCTGATGACTACATTTCTGACAGCCATTTTGGAAGAGTCGCCAGTTCAAGAATCTAATCATTTAACTGAACCTCCAGTCATTGATTTAGATGAGATGTTCTCAGACAATGATCTTATTGCCAATGTCAATCAAAGCATTGCAAAAAGAATGATGAAAAGGAAGGGAAAACAGGCAGTCTCACAGAGCCCTGTCAAAGAAAAGGGTGTGGAAGATGTGCATAAGACTGAAAAGTATCCCAAGGCTGGAACCTCTACAGAGAAATGTAGAGTAAAAACTGTTGCTAGTGACTCTAGACCAAAGAGAACACCTATTGTGAAAAAGAGGAAGGAACCTGAACCTGTGGAGTCTGATCATGACTCTGAGTTTGATGTTGAGGAGAATGTCACTAACATACATTCAAGAAAGAAGCCAACTCTTGGAAAACTTCCCTAGGTGCCTGAAGTGGTAATTGATAACATCTCATTCCATCATCCTGAAAGTGCTGGAAGATGGAAGTATGTTTGTTTAAAGAGGGTTGCACTAGAAAGAGAGTTGAACAAGAGTGCTTTAGAGTGCAAGGAGATTGTTGACCTGATTAAGGAGGCAGGACTGATGAAAACAGTGGAGAAGCTCTCAAACTATTATGAAGTTTTGGTGAGAGAGTTTATTGTCAATCTCTCAAATGACTGTGGGGATAGGAATTCTGATGACTACCGATGTGTATGAGAGGGAGGAAAGTCGTTTTCTCAATTGTGATCAATGATTCTGGGTAGATCGATAATACTCCAGCCGGAGGAAACCGACAACAAGATTTGTCAAACCATCACCGCCAATCAAGTAAGACAATGGCCTCTAAAGGGAAAACTCTCAAGCAAGTTGAGTGTCAAATTTGCCATCTTGCATAAGATTGGTGCTGGGTCCCAACCAATCACAAATCCACCATTTCCAATGGATTGGGAAGATTCATATATGCGAGGTACTCGTGCATTTGACTATGGATCCTACATTTTGATCGACCCTCAAGCATCTTGTGACTATGCTATCAAAGGACCAATAGCCTTTCCTCCGCTGTGTGGAATTATAATTGATCAAGATCCGACATTCTTGGTGACAGAGATTCACCGCAAGAGAGCCCCTCTTGGATTCCACTACAAACTGCTCCAAGGAAGCATGTCTCAGACATTGTCATGACATCTGAGACATCAATCACAAAGAAAATTCTCGGAAGCAAATGTCATTGATGTGCTAAGAGCAACTTGCAAGGAGCTTGAAGCAAGAAAGCAAAGTCTGGAAGAGCTAATATCTCAACTAGAGCGAACACGAGGTTGAGGATGAAGGAAAGCGATAATGATGTTGTTGGTGATCTCAAGATGATGATATTCGGATGGTGGTCTCAAGAAGGTTCAAGATGCTTCCACATTCTTCCGGAGAAGAAAGCACTTGAGTTGTTGCTCACTTGAGTTGTTGCTCCTTGCCCCTGTTGCTGTGATGCTTCCATTTATCTGTTGTGTTTGCTCTGTCAATTGTCTTCTTTTCTTGTTCTGCATTTTATTTTATTTTGGATGATTGTAATCATTGTGTTGACAGATGTGTAACCCTTGAATACTTATGCTGGTATTGTTTTTTTCTGGTACTGTTTGATTAAAAGTTTGGGAAAATTGTATTGTTTTCCTTTGGCCCTTTATGGCTAAAAAGGGGGGGAAGAACTACTGTGTGACAGTAGTATGGGACTTGGGGAAATTGTATGGCCTGTTTTTAAATTTTGTATGTGGGCAATTGTGGGAATTGTGGGATCTTTGTATGGGTAGAATTTATCTTATCTCTAGGTTCTAGTTTATTTAAGCTTAGAACTAGTTTGTCTTCTGCCGCATATGTACTCGATAGGTTAAGTAGTTTTAGCCAAAATGTGCCAAAGGGGAGTTTGTTAGTGTTTTAGGTTGGCATTAATTTTGGTAAAACTAGGCTTTAGCAATGTCATGATAGATGTCATGACATCCAGAGATTGAAGATAAATCCTACCTGCTAAGGATGGTAAATGGACACTCGAATCGAAGCTAAAGTCAGTTGGAAATTCAGAATACGATGTCATAATGATGTTATGACATTCGAGACATTCGCTCGAACTGCTTGTTCTGAGATTTTCGGAAGTTTGTTGAGTGCTAAATATTGTTTTTCATTATTAGAAAGCATGCTCGCGTGGCTTTAGGTTAATCTTAATTAAACCTAAATTGGTTGTTGAAAATACCATGTTTTTAGGATTAAATTAAGTGAACCTAGCTATCTTTATGGAAGCCCAAACGAAGTTTCGGATCGCTTCTATAAAAGGAATTCAACCCTTACAACCGTGTTGCGCCTTTGAATGTATTGAAGAGATAGCGACTTGGTTTGTGTCTTGTTAGGATTTGTAGCTTGGTATTGTGTAATTCTAGTTTCTCTTGTGAGCCAAGTAACTATCAATTGATAAGTGCATTGGACTAGGATTTGGTGTAAGGGTAGTTTATCACTCAAAGCTTTAAAGCACGAGTTTTTGTCTCTTGATTGAAGCTTGGAAGCAAGATCAAGATATTTTATTGAAGTGTGTCTTCACAATTCAATTAGTCAATAGGTTGATATCACTGTTGTGATCGAGGGGGAGTGAGTGGGTACTCAGATCTAAGTAGGACTTAGGTTGAAGTTGCATTGGGTAGGTTTTAAGTGAAGGAGATAAGCGGTGGTTTATTCACGAATTAATTCTACTAATAGTGAATTTCCTCCCTGGCTTGGTAGCCCCCAGATGTAGGTTTGTTGAACCGAACTGGGTAAACAATTTATTGTGTTCTTTACTGCTTTCTGTGTTTACTGTGTGAGTTGTTAACATAGTGTCAGATACTGTGTCATAACATTCTCTGTGACATCACGTATCTGCTGCCAGGAATTTCAAGATAGTTTTCCCGTCTGGCTTCAGGCATTAATCCTGGACCAGTTGTCGGAGGACAACTAGGGCGGTCGTTCAGATGGTTTTCCCGTCTGGCTTCGGGCATTAATCTTGGACCTGTTTGTTTTAGAAGTGATTGTCACCTGTTTTGGAAAAAACAAAAGAAACTTTGATAGAATATTGTTAGTCTTATGCAAAGTATGATGCATGACGATGTGTATAAACGACATATGCATATATTGTGACTTTTATGAGTAATGTATGAATGATAGATGTTGTGGTATTTCAAAACATATCCACCTTGAAGAAGATGTGGATGTTCTGCTTGGAGATTTCTGACTTCTGTTTGGGGATGAAGCGGATTGGAAACCCTGAGAAGAAAGATGACCTTGATTCCTCCGATGAACTATCTGACCAAGTCTCGGGCCTAGATATTTGTTGAGGATGTTAGAGATTGAGAGACGCGCTGTTGAGGATTTCGCACACAGACCCTACTGGGGAGAAATTTGGAGGTACCCTACTGGGGATCTTACGTGTAAATCTTGCTGGAGAGTATTTGAAAAGTTGCTGGGAGACCAGGTTAGAAGGATCTGGAGCCCGTTGAAATCTCTGGCTGGGGGATAGAAGATATAGGGGAGGTGATGATTGCTGAGGGATATTCTGCTGGGGATAAATACCTCTGCTGGTGACGAATCGCTACCGCTTGGGATCACTGCTCGGGGACTAACGTGATAAAGCTTGGAGTGTCTGGACAAGTGTTAGAGAACAAATGAACTCCGCTGGGGAAGGCGGGTAATGAGTGACATCCCTGTGGGGATCATGCTCTGTGGGGGGATGTTTTGGTGACTTTCGTCGTCATCTCAATTCCTGAAGCTTGTAGCGATTACTTTCATTTGTTCACTTTTCGCATGTTTGTAAATAGATATTTATTATCAGATGCATATAATCATTTAAAGCAAACGTTGGACTTTATGCAAACGATAAAAACAAAAATTGTAAAGGGAAAGAACTCGTATTTATTGGAAATGTGGCGTATGGCCAAGTAGTTTGTACACAAGAAAAGTAAAAAGCTATGTGGAAACAATCTCGTTAAGTTCCAACTATGCTAGTACTCATATATTTCAACTATCTCGTCTTCTTGCTGTCAGTAGAAAGTGAGTGAACTGATCTTCGCCATTTGAATCTTGAATGCTGATAGTAGTCTGGAAGTAGATGATCGGGACGAGACATAGTCGTACGCTTGAATCCCTAACTTTTGCCTAGACCGCCCTTCGGTTTTCACCTAAGATACCCTTTTTGCCCAAGCCGCCTTTGCAGGTTTTCGACTTGCCGGGTGTACATGTTTTACATATATCCTTAACTTTTGCCCGAACCCTTTTGGTTCGCTAGGATGCCCTTATTTTTGCCTAGGTCAGTCAACCTAGCGGGTCTCTTTTATGCGTAGTATTTTTTGACTATGTCTGCGTTCACAGGGTGTGGGAAGTCTTCACCATCCATGGTGCTAAGTATCATAGCTCCGAAAATCTGTTTGACCACAAATGGTCCCTCGTAGGTGGGAGTCCATTTGCCCTTGGGATCACCTTGTGGAAGAATGATGCGCTTGACTACTAGATCACCGACTTGGTAGACTCGGTGCTTGACCTTCTTGTTGAATGCTCTGATCATTCGCTTCTAATAGATCTGTCCATGGCAGATGGATGCGAGTCGTTTCTCATCAATCAAGTTAATCTGGTCAAGGCGAGTTTGGACCCAATCGTCTTCGCCTAACTCTGCGTTCTGGAGGACTCTGGTTGAGGGTATCTGAACCTCGATGGGTAGGACTGCCTCCATACCGTATACAAGAGAGAAGGGGGTTGCCCCTGTTGATGTTTGTACTGTAGTGCGATAACCATGAAGAGCGAATGGTAACATCTCATGCCAATCTTTGTAAGTCACTATCATCTTTTGTATAATCTTCTTAATGTTCTTATTGGCGGCTTCCACAACGCCATTCATCTTAGGCCGATAAGGAGAAGAGTTGTGATGCTTGATCTTGAGCTACGTGCAGAGTTCGGCGATCATCTTGTTGTTGAGATTAGAGCCGTTATCTGTGATAATCCTTTCGGGAGTGTCATACCGATAGATAAGATTATGCTTAATGAAACGAGCCACAACATTCTTGGTAACAGATGCGAACGAGGCTGCTTCTACCCACTTGGTGAAATAGTCAATTGCCACAAGGATGAAACGGTGTCCGTTGGAAGTTGTGGGCTTAATTTCTCCAATCATGTCTATGTCCCACATTGCAAAAGGCCAAGGAGCTGTTAGAATATTCAGAGGTACTGGAGGTACGTGCACTTTGTCTGCATAAATCTGGCATTTGTGACAAGATCGAGCATAGCGGTGACAGTCAGCTTCCATGGTGGACCAATAGTAACCTGTTCTCAAAATCTTTTTAGCCATAGTATGTCCATTGGAGTGGGTACCAAATGCGCCTTCGTGTAACTCTTCCATGATACGTTCCGCCGTTTTCTAGTCCACACAGCGGAGTAAGCACAAGTCGTGATTGCGCTTGTATAAGATGTCGTTGCTGAGGAAGAATTTGGATGCGAACCTTCTCAAAAACTTCTTGTCGTTGACAGATGCCCCTACGGGATATTCCTGGGTCTCAAGATACCTCTTCACGTCGTAGTACCAAGGTTTTTCTTCTGCATCAAGTTCACAACAGTATGCCGGTTCGTCAAACTTTTCAATAATGATCTGGGGAGCCTCGTTGTCTCACCTGACCTTGAACATTGATGACATAGTAGCCAATGCGTCTGCCAACTGATTCTCTTCTCGTGGAATATGATTGAAAGTGATCTCTTCAAAGTAGGGGATCAAACTCAAGACATGCTTTCGGTACGGAATGAGATTCAGATGCTTCGTATCCCACTCGCCCTTAATCTGGCTGATCACCAAAGCTGAGTCTCCATACACTTGTAAGAATTTGATCCTTAAGTCAATAGCAGCTTTAATACCATGATGCACGCTTCGTATTCGGCCATGTTGTTAGTGCAACTGAAACATAATCTGGCGGTGAATGTGTAATACGGTGAACTGACTTTGAGATTTTTGTATCGCAAATGTGCGGATAGCAAGAGTCGCCACCGACTTTTCTTTTATCCAATTAAGGGAAGGTAAAAAGTATAGAAAAAGACCTTCGTTAGATTCTGAGTAAGGGAGAAGGTTATGAAAAAGGAAGGTATTAGCACCCTTTCCATCCGTAGTTATCTACGGGCTCTTAGTTGCTCTTAGATCACTTTAAAATTGTGCTTTCTGTGTGTTTGACAAAAATGTTTTGAAAAGGCATTTCGCTTTGACTTTGTAATGATTCATGTAGGAATGTATACAAAGTGTTTGGAAATGTTTCGTTTTGAAAAGAGTTTGAACTTTGATACGAGTGTGAGGTGTGAAAAGTATTTGATTGAGCAAGCAACTAAAAGTCTTATTACCTACTCAGAATTGGTCGTTTTTCGTGTTTTTTTACGTTCCTTTAGAATAGCCTTATCCATATCATTAGTTGATAGGTAACTCCATTTGTTGGATGTAAGCGGGACATTCGAAGGGACATCAGATGGTCATAGAAGGCAACTTGTAGGAAGTATCCTAGCACATTCGAAGGAAGTATTGTGACACCCTAAATAATTCGATAATTAAATAATTATGATTTTTAATTATTAATTTAATTGAGAATATAATTTATTAATATATTGGAATTATTGGGATTAATTATGGGATTATTAGAGGTGTGTTGAGTAAAGTGAGGGTGTGAGGAGTAAAAGACTCTACTCACATTATTTAATTCATTTTATTTATGTTAGAGGAATAAAAGGAATAAAAGAAGGAAAAGAGGAAAAAGAGTT
The DNA here is from genome assembly GCA_021764765.1 of Vicia sativa. NCBI lineage: Eukaryota > Viridiplantae > Streptophyta > Magnoliopsida > Fabales > Fabaceae > Vicia > Vicia sativa. The sequence goes on along the minus strand of CM038793.1, from coordinate 182,060,979 downwards.
ATTTTGGAGAAAACACACATACGTGAAGTTGAGAAGAGGAAAAGGAAGGAAGAAAACCTAAGGTGTCAGAATTCGAAGAACCCACAAGGTAAGGGGTGATTTCGATTATTTAATTCATATTATCGGTTTAGATATTCAATAGTATGGATCATATTATGTTAGGAATCCCGGTTTAGAGTTCTAGGGTTCCGTAGAATTATCCCTATTGTGTCGGATTATAGGTTGAAAACAATTAGAGTGTCAGATGATGAATAGGAATGATGGAATATTGTTGTTTGATGTTATAATGGTGCAAAATGGATGTGTTTTGATGTTTCTCATGTTGCAATTCGTATGGGTATGTTTGGGTTTGGTTGAGAATGAATGAATGCTGTCAAAAGTGCAGAATTTGACTCTGCAACACGTGGGAACCTGTTCCTGGGGAGGAACCGGTTCCACATTGAAAATTTAGAAAACCGGCAAAATGCACTCAGAACCGGTTCTGTATGGGTAGGAACCGGTTCCTACATTTTCCGAGCGAGATTTTGAACTTTTCGTGAACCGGTTCTGATAGGTAGGAACCGGGTTCCACTGCTAATTTTTGAAAAATATTAAACTTTGAAAATTCATAACTTTCAAACCGTAAGTCCGTTTTTAGCGCCGTTTTGGACGTTATTTCTTAAATTTAATGCTCTATTTTATAAAATGAAAAGATTTCCAAAAACTCGAAATTATTTTGAAAATGAGTCGAATTCCGAAATAGGTGATTATTGACTGACGCACATTGGTGTGCATGTGACAGTGAAACTGTGATGAATGGATGTATTCGTATTGTGTGGATGAAAAGCATGTTATGTTGCTAATGATGGTATGCTTGATCGTTGAGATATCATGTTTTTGGTTTTGATTCAGTTATGATAAATTGATGTATTTCATAGACTGATTTGATGTTGCATGCTAGTGATGTGCGTGCATATGCATTATTTTGGTGAAGTTAATTCCCATTGTGCGGAATTTGACTTGGATTGCCGTTAACCGATACCCGGGTGAGGATGGGTGGTTAGGCTGGATTCGTGTCCGAGTGGTTATGGACGAATCGATGGTTACTGTATCCGGTTGATGAGGGATCAGTGTTGGGTGACTTGGTCACGTGTTGGTACCACATGCATTGTGTCTGCATTTGTGTTGCATGGGATTGTAACATGTTAGGATGTCTTCCAGTGTTGCAATTCTTTTGTTGTCTATTGATTATGCATAATGACTTGTATGATTGTGATTGCGTGTTGAATCTGAATTTATGATAAATGGGTGAAATAATATGCTTGTGATATATTGTTGATTGAGAAGCTTATAATATGTTTTAATTATGAGAAGTCTCACCCTTACTTTAACAATTTCAGATTAAGGTTAGCAGCTCAGGAGTTGGTGAGGATGGCTCTAGAGCTTGTCTTTTAAGTCCGCGTGTCAGTGTCATGCTCTGATTAGGTTGTAACACGGGGAACGTTTAGTTGAGGAATTAGTTATCATTCAATTGTTTCTTTGAATCTCATTGAGAATAATTATGGTTTATTCAGTTTTGGTTTTGGTATTTTCCGCTGTGTAAGACATGGTCTTAAATTGATTGAATTATGATCCTCAGTGTAGCATGGCTACTGTTTATTTGGAGGTTTTATTTTATTTAATAATTGTGGCATCCCTTGTTCAGTGTTAACTCTGATGAAATATTACTTTAATCATGGATATAATTAATTTATTCGGGGTATTTTAGAAGGGGTGTTACAATAGTGGTATCAGAGCATAGTCGGTCTTGTCTTGTGTCGTTATCCCTTTAGTATGCGACTAGTGTAAGATAACACTTTCGATACTTGTGTGTTGATGAGGTTGTTTTGTAATGTTACAGAACAATGGCTGGAAGAGGTAACGGAAGGAATGATGATGCTATTGCTGAGGCTTTGGGAATGTTAGCTGGAGTGCTCGGAGGGAACCAGCAGGGAGCTGTGATTGGTGCTGACAGACAATTGGGGAATTTTGAGAGGAATAATCCTCCATTGTTCAAGGGTGCACATGATCCCGAAGGTGCTCAGAAGTGGTTGAAGGAGATCGAGAGGATCTTCAGAGTAATTGACTGTGCTGAAAGGCTGAAGGTGAGATACGGAACTCACATGTTAGTAGAGGAAGCTGATGACTGGTGGGTTGCAATTTTTGGAGTTAATTTGATAATTTAAAAACAATTAAAAGTCATTTAAATGATAAATTAGCAATTAAATTAAATATGCATGCAAAAATAATAATTTTTATATTAAAAATTAAATAAACATTTTTCTGATGATTATGCAAAAAATATATATTTTTGGTGTTTTTTAAATGCATGATAAAAATATTAGAAGATAAAATAAATTGAATGAAAATATTAAAAGAAAATAAATAAGAAAATATGAAAATAGTTAGTTTTGTAAAAAGGAAAAAAGAGTTGGTCTTGCCAGGGATTAAACTGGAGACCTTTGAGAGAATCTTCACAAACCAATGCCTTAACCACTACACCAGCGTGCACTTCGTGTCATGGAAACCAAAATCAATTGTTTTTGAATGTAAACGTGTCATGGATATGTATTCTAACACAGTCAGCAAGCCGGGCGCAGTCACTTATGAATGAACGAATCAGATCGCTCCAAAGTGCCACGCCTTCAGTCAGTCGGTCTTCGCCTGAGTCAGCGCCGGAGCTAGGGCTCCGGTCATCTTCTCCGGCTAGCCCGATCTTCAATCCTGCAAAATAGGCAAAAACAAAAGCAAAGGGATACCCTACCCCCTAATTCAATGGCTGCGAGTTCAATGGTACCATTAGTTTCGATTGAAAATGCTTGTACAAGCTAGTTCGAAGCTTCACAGTTCCTAAACCCTAAACATGGCAATATGTGATTCTGACGTTCAAGCTGCGAAACGATGGCCTAGATCCATCCCTTAGCATCTCATGAACTCATTAAAACGGTTAGAATCGATTAAAACAAGCAGATAATAAAAATGCAATTTCAAGAAAAGTTTGAATATGTATGAATGTATGTTGCTCGATTCAGGCAGTTTCAGTCATGAACAATGATGCATACTCACTCTAAATTACCTCAGGAACATGTTTGGATGGTTGAGAGAGGCTGAAAGTGGCTGCAAAGTAAAATTCGAATTTCACAACTTTGAGAAAAAATTTGGCAAAATAAGGGTTGTTGTTGGGGCTAGGGTTTCGTGTCTTGTCTTGTGCAGCTTGCTTGGTATTTATAGAGTGTAATAGGAGAGCAAAAAGAAGGAAAAAAGATTGGATATTGAATGTGCAATAAATTTCTTTCAAATAAAATCAAATTTTGGAGAAAATTTGATTTTCTCATCCATGTGCAAGCAATCATGAAATTGGTATGTTTTGTGGGCTATCTTGGACCCCAAGCTTGATAAAAATCCACTCCTTTTGAAAATATATCTTACTTTCATATTTTATATAATTTAAATTTGAATTAAATGGTTTTAAATTCAAAAATAAATCAATAAAATAGAAAAATGTCATGGCAAGGCATCAATAGGTCACAAATAATATTATGATCAAGTTTGGATCATAAAATTATAGGCCCCTTTGGAAAAAATTGGATTTTGACAAATATCTTCTTTTGTGCAATTGTTCAAAAATGCCCAACTTGTACAATGTGTATTTTGCTCAATTTTCCACATTTTTGAGTATTCTTGGACTTTTTAGAAAGATCTAAGTGTCCTCTAACCAACCTCTTTGGTTTCATCTCAATTGGAGTTTCCATGCTCAATAAATCTTCAAAACAAAAAGTTGACTTTTTGTTGACTTTGAAAAGGACCTGTAATGTTTTGATCCATACCTTCCAAATGAAGCATTTTTTGAACATTCTTGTGAGACATGAAGTTGTAGAGAATTGAATTTCCTTCAAAACAAGAGGTGGTGGAAAAATTTCTGAGAAAGTATGAAGAAGTTATGCTCAGTCAAAGTTTGGTTGACTTTTCACAAAAAAACCCTAATTTAGAAAGTTTGACTTTTGAGCCAATCTTGAGTTTTCTTGATGAATCATGATCAACCCTTGATCAAATGATGAATGTGACTTCAAAATGAGGATGTTGACCAAAAATCAGGAAGTTTGACTGTATGTTGACCACAGTTGACTTTTTGTCCAATACAACTGATTTTCAACCATCTGAGCAATTGTTTGAGGAAACTTGACTTGTAAGGCTTGAAACTTGACATGGAGAATCTTTGAAGCATATGAGGAGGCATGATGACCATTGGAGATGTTGGAATTCCATCTGGATCTGAGAATTGCCAAACCCTAGTTTGGGTTGATTGTCTAGGAGAGGGTTTATCTGATCAACCCTTGAGGAATCCTTGAGTGTAGATGTATGAAATGTCTTGAGGAATTGGAGGGCAAATTTTTGGGTATGACAGCTGCCCCTGTTCAATCTTCTTGTACTGGAAGGGTTAGATTGACATGCTTGTCTTTCGTGACCTGGAGGTAGAAGATGATTGAACACCGAGTACACCTGAAAATTTGCACTCGCTGTTGGTGGATGATGCGGGAATGGGCTTACAGATGCCATTTGGAGAAGTTGGAGACTTCGCTGGGGAACGAGTCGTACGCTAGACTCGAGGTTGTGAATAGGAGAGCTGACGGAGATGGGCTTAAGATGCCATCTAGAAAGGTCGATACTGGGGAATGAGTCGTATGTTGGACTCTGTAGATGTTCCTGGAACGGAGAGGAGATGGGCTTAAGATGCCATCCGGAGGGAGTCGTACGTTAGACTTCGTGCTCATCTTTGAATGAAGTTATTGGTTTGTATTGGTTTTTTAACCAAATATGCAGCATTCTGAAAGTGGAGAAATATTGACAAGTAATCGGAGATGGGCTTAAGATGCCATCCAAGGCAACCGAGTCGTACGCTAGACTCTGTAGTTACTGTTGATAATAAGAGAGAGTCAGAATACATCTTCGTGCTGATTACTCTGAGGGGATAATAGTTGGCAAAATGTGGATAACTTCCCTGTTGTGCTTCGGGTATTGATCCAATGCCTGTTATCGGAGGATAACTTGTGATCGTTCAGATAGTTTTCCCGTCTAGCTTCGGGTATTAATCCTGGATCCGTTGTCGGAGGACAACGTGGGCGGTCGTTCAGATAGTTTTCCCGTCTGGATTCGGGCATTAATCCTGGACCTGTTGTCGGAGGACAACTAGGCGGTCTTCGATAGTTTTCCGTCTGTTTCGCATTAATCCGGACTGTTTGTTTTAGAAGTGATTTTCACCTGTTTTGGGAAAAACAAAAGAAACTTTGATAGAATATTGTTAGTCTTATGCAAATTATGATGCATGACGATGTGTATGGATGACATATGCACAAATTATGACTTTTATGAGTAATGTATGAATGATAGATGTTGTGGTATTTCAAAACATATCCATCTTGAAGAAGAGGTGGATGCTCTGCTTGGAGATTTCTGACTTCTACTTGGGGATGAAACTGATTGGAAACCCTGAGAAGAAAGATAACTTTGATTCCTCCGATGCACTATCTGACCAAGTCTTGGGCCTAGATATTGTTGAGGATGTTAGAGATCGAGAGATGCGCTTTTGAGGATCTTGTGCCTAGACCCTGTTGGGGAGAATCTAGGAGGTACTCTACTGGGGATCCTATGCATAAATCCTGCTCCAGAGTGTTTGGTAGTTGCTGGGAGACCGGGTTAGAAGGATTTGGAGCACGTTGAAATCTCTGGTTGGGGAATAAAAGACGCGAGTTTCCTCCGATGCACTATCTGACCAAGTTTCAGGTCTGGCTACTGATGTTGCCGGGGAAAAGGGGAATTGTTGAGAGATATTCTGCTGGGGATAAATACCTCGGCTGGGGATGAAATGCTATTGCTTGAAGACTGTTGTAACATGATTTAGTTGAGTGGAATCACTGCTCGGGGACTAACGTATACTCCTCTGGGGAAGGTTTGTTGTGAGTGACACCACTGTGGGGAACATGCTCTGCGGGGGGAATGCATTGGTGACCTTCGTCGTCATCTCAATTCCTAGAGCCTGTAGTAATTACTTTTGTATGTTCACTTTTCACATGTTTGTAAATAGATATTTATTGTCAGGTACATATAATCATTCAAAGCAAACGTTGGACTCTATGCAAACGACAACAGTGAAAATTGTAAAGAGAAAGAAACTTGTATTTATTTGAAATGCGGCGTATGGCCAAGTAGTTTGTACACAAGAAAAGTAAAAAGCTATGCGGAAAAAAATCTCGTTAAGTTCCAACTATGCTAGTACTCATATATTTCAACTATCTCATCTCCTTGCTGTCAGTAGAAAGTGAGTGAATTGATTTTCGCCATTTGAATCTTGAATGCTGATAGTAGTCTGGAAGTAGATAAGTGATCTGGAAGAGACATAGTCGTACGCTTAAATCCCTAACTTTTGCCTAGACCGCCCTTTCGGGTTTTCAGTCTACCGAGATACCCTTTTTTGCCCAAGCCGCCTTTTTAGGTTTTCGACTTGCCGGGTGTACATGTTTTGTATATATCCTTAACTTTTGCCTGAACCCTTTTGGTTCGCCAGGATGCCCTTATTTTTGCCTAGGCCAGTCGAGCTAGCGGGTCTCTTTTATGCGTAGTATTTTTTGACTATGTCTGCGTTCACAGGGTGTGGGAAGTCTCACCGTCCATGGTGCTAAGTATCATAGCTCCTCCGGAAAATACTGTCTTGACTACAAATGGTCCCTCATAGGTGGGAGTCTATTTGCCCCTGGGATCACCTTGTGGAAGAATGATGCGCTTGACTACTAGATCACCGACTTGCTAGACTCGGTACTTGACCTTCTTATTAAATGCTCTGATCATTCGCTTCTGATAGATCTGTCCATGGCACATGGATGCGAGTCGTTTCTCATCAATCAAGTTAATCTGGTCAAGGCGAGTCTGGACCCAATCGTCTTCACCTAATTCTGCGTCCTGGAGGACTCTGGTTGAGGGTATCTGAACCTCGATGGGTAGGACTGCCTCCATACCGTATACAAGAGAGAAGGGGGTTGCCCCTGTTGATGTTTGTACTGTAGTGCGATAACCATGAAGAGCGAATGGTAACATCTCATGCCAATCTTTGTAAGTCACTATCATCTTTTGTATAATCTTCTTAATGTTCTTATTGGCGGCTTCCACAACGCCATTCATCTTAGGCCGATAAGGAGAAGAGTTGTGATGCTTGATCTTGAACTGCGTGCAGAGTTCGGTGATCATCTTATTGTTGAGATTAGAGCCGTTATCTGTGATAATCCTTTCTGGAGTGCCATACCGACAGATAAGATTATGTTTGATGAATCGAGCCACAACATTCTTGATAACAGATGCGAACGAGGCTGCTTCTACCCACTTGGTGAAGTAATCTATTGCCACAAGGATGAAACGATGTCCGTTGGAAGCCGTGGGCTTGATTTCTCTGATCATGTCAATGCCCCACATTGCAAAAGGCGAAGGAGCTGTTAGGACGTTCAGAGGTACTGGAGGTACGTGCACTTTGTCGGCATAAATCTGGAATTTGTGACAAGATCGAGCATAGCGGTGACAATCAGCTTCCATGGTGGACCAATAGTAACCTGTTCTCAAAATCTTCTTAGCCATTGTATGACCACTGGAGTGGGTACCAAATGCACCTTCGTGTAACTCTTCCATGATACATTCCGCTGTTTTCTGGTCTACACAGCGGAGTAAGCACAAGTCGTGGTTGCGCTTGTATAAGATGCCCTTTGCTGAGGAAGAATTTGGATGCAAATCTTCTCAAGAACTTCTTATCGTTGACAGATGCCCCTGTGGGATATTCCTGAGTCTCAAGATACCTCTTCACATCGTAGAACCAAGGTTTCTCTTCTGTATCAAGTTCACAACAGTATGCTGGTTCGTCAAACCTTTCAATGATGACTTGGGGAGCCTCGTTGTCCCATCTAACCTTGAACATAGACGACATAGTAGCCAATGCGTCTGCCAACTGATTCTCTTCTCGTGGGATGTGATTGAAAGTGATCTCTTCGAAGTAGGGGATCAAACTCAAAACATGCTCTCGATATGGAATGAGATTCGGATGCTTCGATCCGCCGCCTTAATCGACCGATCACTAAAGTCGAGTCTCCATACACTTGTAAGAACTTGATTCTTAGATCAATACCGACTTTAATACCCATGATGCACGCCGATTCGGCCATGTTGTTAGTGCAATCAAACATAATCTGGCGGTGAAAGGCGATGTCCACTGTAGGAGATGTAATGATGGCGCCAATGCCATTGCCAAGTCGTTTGAGGCTCCATCAAAGACCATGGTCCACCGATCCTTGTTCGTGTCCTTCGTCTCGTCACGGTTCTTCGCAATCAATAACTAACAAAACATCTTCATCCGAAATTGAGCGCATAGACCGATAGTCATCTACGGCTTGATGAGCCAAATGATCGACTACTACACTTCCTTTGATCGCTTTCGAGAAGTGTCTTGGATGTCGATTCGGTCAAGATCATTTGCCATCTTGCTATTCTTCCAGAGAGCGGTTTCTCAAATATGTATTTTATCGGATCCATCTTGAAATCAACAAAGTAGTGTGAGTCAACATATCTGTCTTAGTCGGAGCAGCCCATGCCAAAGCGTTGCAAGTTTTCTCATTTGTGAGTATCTTGTTTCACATCGGTAAACTTTTGCTAAGGTAGTATATCGCATGCTCTTTTCGACTGCACTCGCCATGTTGCCCCAACACACACCCCATTGAGTTCTCTAACACCGCAAGTACATGATAAGAGGTCTTCCTTGCGGCATCGATAGGAGGATTAGGTACTCCTTGATTTTGTCAAAAGCGATCTCGAAATCATCGTTCCATTCCACTACTTGATCTTTCTTCAGCAGCTTGAAGATTGGCTCACAAGTAGCAGTTAGATGTGCAATGAATCTGGCAATGTAATTCAATCGGCCCAAGAAACCTCTGACTTCCTTCTCGGTGCGGGGAGCTGGCATCTCTTGAATGTCTTTAACCTTGGCGGGGTCAACCTCAATACCTTTACCACTGACAACAAACCCTAGGAGTTTTCTAGATCTGACTCCAAAGGTGCATTTGTTGGGATTAAGTCTCAGTCAGTACTTCTTCAACCTATCAAACAGTTTCCGTAGATGATCAAGATGTTCTTCTTTTGTCTGTGATCGAGCTATCATGTCGTCGATGTAGACCTCTATCTCGTGATGAATCATGTCATGAAATAACGTCACCATAGCACGCTGATAAGTGGCACCCGCATTCTTCAGTCCGAAAGGCATAACCTTGTAGCAGAACGTGCCCCACTGTGTAACGAAAGTAGTCTTCTCCATGTCTTCGGGAGCCATTTTGATCTGATTGTAACCGGAGAAACCATCCATGAAGGAGAAAACCTTATGCTGAGCGGTGTTGTCAACCAGAACATCAATATGAGGAAGTGGAAAATTGTATTTCGGACTTGCTTTGTTCAGATCTCTGTAATCCACGCACATTTGTACCTTGCCATCCTTCTTGGGCACAAGCACCACATTATCTACCCACTATGGATAGGAAGTAACAGCTAAGAAATCGGCGTTGAACTGCTTCATTACTTCAGCTTTGATTTTCTCTGACATCTCAGGACGCATGCGACGAACCTTCTGTTTCACTGGGAGAAAACCTTCTTTTTTCGGCAACCGGTGTACCACAATATCAATGTCTAAACCCGGCATGTCTTCTTATGACCAAGCAAAAACCTCGATATAGTCTTGTAGCATCTGGATCAATCTTTCTTTAACACTGTTCTCAAGACCCGCTCCTATCTTGATCTCTTTTCTGTCTTCATCAGTACCCAAATTCACAACGCCAACTTGCTCTTCGTGTGGCTGTATAACTCGTTCCTCTTGCTGTAGCAGTCTGACAAGTTCTCAAGGCACTTCACAATCTTCCTCACCTTCGTCTTCGGCTTGGTAGATCGGATTATCGAAGTCATATTTAGCAATAGCATAGCTGTTATCAACGAGATTGAGTGATTCTCGTTGTATCACGTGGGTGTGTGTAAGAAACACATAGCTTTTTGAAGGGGTGATAAAGTAAAAGAAAGAAAGCAACAAATAATGCAAAAGTCCAACGATTTTATTGAATGAAAATATGCAAATGACAGATAATAACCCTCACAAATGAGCCATGATGCCCCAGGCAAGGCACTAGGCTTTAGAGTTTATTGTTTAAAACATAGAAAGTACGAAAAGCAAAACAAAACAAGAGCAATTACTCTGTCTAAAGGAGATTGGTATGACGTCTTGATCTTCCAATCGAGCCCATTATCCGAGTTGGGGATATCCACTTGCGATGTCGAAGTCGTTGTCGCCGCCTTCTATAGCATGAATTCCACTGCCGATGCGGAAGGAAGTCGGCCACGTTCGCGTATCATCTTCGACCTCGATGGTGAAGCCTAAACCAGTCTTGTCAGATTTGAAAGGAAGATCAGGGAGCTGTCCCCAAATAGTACTACCTCCTTATTCAACAGTAGCTTGAGCATCTTTCAGCGAGGCCATCCTAGGCGGAGCTTGCGTAACTTCAAGAGTGATAGGAGAGTCAACAGGCATGACTCTGGGAATTGTTTCAAAAGCTTGACAGGGAGTCTCGAAGAATTCACCCTCCATCTCGAGATATCAGAATGACTGTAGATGAGTGACCATGTATTCCTCTTCACCACATACTGTAACAACCCTCCCTTTCACTGGGTATTTCAGCTTCTGATGCAGGGTAGAAGTAACAACGCCTGCCCCATGTATCCAAGGGCGTCCGAGTAGGCAAGAGTAAGCTAGACGGATGTCCATGACAAAGAAAGTGGAATCAAAAGTCTGGGAACCGACTTTAACAGGCAAAATGAGCTCTCCAAGTACTGCTCGCTTAGAACCATCAAAAGCTCTCACAACTATGTCACTGGGTTTCAGAACCAGTCCTCCAACATCAAGTCGATCAAAAGCAGTCTTCGGGAGGATATTCAAAGCAGAACCGGTATCCACCAAGACATGAGACAATGTAACGCCCTTGTATTCAACAGAGATGTGCAAGGCTTTGTTGTGTTTCTTTCCGGCAAGAGTCAAATCAGCATCAGAGAAGCCAATGTCGTTGTTGGCAGCCAGGCTAGCAATACAAACTTCAAACTGGTCAGTAGTAGTGTCTTGCGGTACGTGAGCATTCTTTAGAAACTTCACCAAGGCTTTAGCATGAGCCTCAGAGCACAAGAGCAGAGCAAGCATGGAGATCTTGGATGGAGTCTGTCCCAACTGTTCCACCACACTATAGTCACTCTTCTTGATAATCTTCAGAATTTCCTCTATTTCTTGTTTGGAGGTGTCTTCAGGAACTTCCTTTGGCACTTCATCGAAAGGGATGAGTCACGGTTCTTTCCTCTAGCTTGGGAATGGATTGAATAGCGGAATGCGAAATGGAGTCAGTGTCTTTGGAGGAGAGATATATGGAGAGAAACCCTTAGGTTCTGGTCACCTTACTTGATCCGGTGATGTTGTCAATGTCAGGAATGGTAGCTTCAACTGTAAGATCTTCAATGGTCAGAGGGTCTTGCTTGACGCCATGATAGTAAACATCAGATCTATAATTCCAAGGAATAGATTTGTTGGAGGAATATGGAACTGGTCTGGGAGAAGTAATGATGAGAGGTGCCACTCTAGGCACAGAATCAACAGAGGAAATCCTTATTGTGTTAACATCAACATAGTCTTCTGGGAAATCGTCACCCCATCCGGTTGCCTTAACATCTTCAATAGGAATCTTGTAGCTTTCAGGAATAATATACTTCACCATGTAATCAAACTTTCCACTTGGCTGCCCCAAGGTATCCCACACATTCGGTACACTTTCATTCACATCTTCGATCTTTAGTTTCTTAGACATGTCTTCACACAGGCTCTCCACAGGTGGTTTCAGGAATAGTATTTCACGGTTATCCATCATGCACTGAACACGTCTTCTCAACCAAGCACAACCATCGGGTGCAGATGGGCACCAACGACAATTCTCTGGGCATCCTCGGTTGATACCGGCTTGCAACAAATTCTTCTTAACAGTCATCAGAGGAATGGTCAAGTCATCTATGTTGAAAACATAAGAGTCCTCGCCAATAGCATTGGAGCTTTTGTCATGGTTGGGCATAGGCGCGTTGATCACATTTGGAGTCTCAACAGGAGGGTCAAACTCAATCTGCTTTGCTTCAATCATATCTTGAATTTTGTTCTTCAGAGCCCAACAGTTGTCAGTGTCGTGCCCTGGGCTATTGGAGTGGTAAGCACACTTAGCATTAGGATTATATCTCGGGGAGGAACTGTTGACACTCTGAGGAGGATCCTTCAAAGTAATCAGCTCTGCTTTCAACATGTGCTGCAAGGCTTGCGTCAACGGCATGTTGATCTTCGTAAACTGTCTTCGTGGTGCCTTCTGGCTACGCACGTTGTCTCGCAGAGGTTGTGCTGGTGTAGGATTGGAGATCACAGCTGCCCCCACAGATTGAGCGCGGTCGGTCTTGGCTCGGCTTTTCTGACCATACACGGCATTGGCTTCTTTCTTACCACCAAAAGATCTCTTCGCAGCTGTCATACCCCAAAATTTGCCCTCCATCTTCTCAAAAGATTTCATACATCTATGCTCAAGGACTCCTCAAGAGTTGATCAGACAAACTCTCTCCTAGACAATCAACCCAAACTAGGGTTTGGTATCTCTCAAGTCAAGATGGATTTCCAACATCTCCAATGGCCTTCATGCCTCCTCATATGCTTCAAAGATTCTCCATGTCAAGTTTCAAGCCTTACAAGTCAAGTTTCCTCAGACAATTGCTCAGATGGTTGAAAATCAGTTGTATTGGACAAAAAGTCAACTGTGGTCAACATACAGTCAAACTTCCTGATTTTTGGTCAAAATCCTCATTTTGAAGTCACATTCATCATTTGATCAAGGGTTGATCATGATTCACCAAGAAAACTCAAGATCTGCACAAAAGTCAAACTTTCCAAATTAGGGTTTTTTTAGTGAAAAAGTCAATTGAACTTTGACTGAGCATAACTTCTTCATACTTTCTCAGAAATTTTTCCACCACCTCTTGTTTTGAAGGAAATTCAATTCTCTACAACTTCATGTCTCACAAGAATGTCCAAAAAATGCTTCATTTGAGAGGTATAGCTCAAAACATTAGTGTCCTTTTCAAAGTCAACAAAAGTCAACTTTTGTTTTGAAGATATTTTGAGCATGGTAACTCCAATTGAGATGAGACCAAAGACATTGGTTATAGGACTCTTAGAGCTTTCCAAAAAGTCCAAGAACACTCAAAAATGTGGAAAATTGAGCAAGATACACTATTCAGAAGTTGGGCAATTTTGGACAATTGCACAAAAGGACATTTTGGTCAAAATGCAAAATTTTCCAAATGGGCCTATAATCTTTTGATCCAAACTTGTTCATGACAATATTTTTGACCTATAAATGCTTGGCCATGGCAATTTTCTATTTTATTGATTTTATTTTGAATTTTAGAACATTTAATTCAAAATTAAATTATGTAAAATATGAAAATCATATTTTTTTCCAAAAGGGCTGATTTTATATGTTCCTTAATGTCCAAGAAAGCCCAAGATACTTGCCAAATTCGTGCTTGATCATGCATTGAAGGAGAAAATCAAATTTCTTTCAAAATTTGATTTTTATTTGAAAAAATATTGAATGCTCCAAATCAAATCTTTTCCATTCCTTTTTTCCTCTCCAATCCTCTCTTTAAATACCCAGCATTGTGTACAAGCATGAGGACGAAACCCTAACCTAAAAACAAACCCAAACTCTTGCCAAATTTTCCAAGAATCTTTGAAATTCGAATTTCAATTTCCAGCAGGTTTCAGCCTCCAAACATCATTCCATCGTGCTCAGTGGGTAGGTTTGAGTAAGAATGCACCATTGCCTTTGATTAAATCGTCCAGAATCGCTGCATATACATACATACATATTCAATTTTTCTTGCTTTTTGCATTTGATTATTCTGTTTGTGTTAATTGTTTCTAATGCCTTTAATGTGTTCATGAGGTTCATTATGCATGATCTGGGCCATCGTTAGCCGGCTTGAACGTCAAAAACGCATGATGCCATGGTTAGGGTTCTAGAACTGTTGAGAATCGGACCGGCCTATACAGGCGTTTTCAGGGAAAAATGATACCACCATTGAACTCGGGAGGTCCGATTTAGGGGGACAAGGTCCTTCTTTCTCTTTAAAATTTCGTGTTTTGTGTTTTAAAATCTCGTCACGGAGAAGACGATCGGAGTTAGGGCTCGGCGGCGACTTGTTGACTCCGCACGAGGCAAGCGTGGCGATCGAGCCTCCGATTCGCTCTCTCATCCATGAGGACCCCACCAGATCGTATCCTTGACTTTCCTGTGCAACACGCGGCATCTCATGATCATCCGTTTCCATTCCATGACAACAAGTGCAAGTGGCGTGGTGGATAAGGCGTTCACTGTGCATAGATACTCCCTGTGGTCCTCAGTTCGAATCCTGCTTGCACCGGTTTTGTTTTTCTTTTGCAAAACTGCATGTTTTCAATATTTTCTTATATTTTCTTATTTTTAATATTTCCATCCTATTTTAATTATTTTCATGATTTTTATTCTGCATTAAAAAATTACCAAAAACATTTTTTCTTTTTACATTATTTTCATAAAAATGTTTATTTAATTTAATAAATTAAAAAATATTTTTTTTTGCATGCATGTTTATTTTATTTTTATTTTAGCATTTAAATCATTATAAATTGCATTTTAATTATCAAATCTTTTCCAAAAAATCCCAAAAAAATATTTTAACTTATTTATCTTATTTCCAGCATGTATTAATTTTTCCATATCAAAACTTGCATTTTTCTAACATTTTTTCTCTTATTCAATTCATATTGCATTTTCCGATTTTCTTATTCTTTCACAGGTTGCACCGATTCAGACGATTCTTCCGTTTTTATTTTACTTTTCAATAATGTAATTGCTCATGGGTTGTAATAGTTTAATTTAGGACTTTTACTTTCCGCACTCCTAATTATGTATCTGCCCCAAAGCCATGTAATAGCGTAGGTTTATCTTTCCGCATCTTTACATTCCGCATTTTACTTTCCGCACTCTTATCAACTGTTAGTAACTAGGCGTGTATGGCAAGATAATAATTGGACATAGCTCACACTAATATTCAAGATAAAATATCTGAATTTGACACACTCCTTTCACACACGCACCTTTAGGTAATTCTCTCGATGCCTTTCGATTCAAAATGGTCATGTCCTCGAACGTAGAGGTATTCTAGCACCGCTGCCTTCCAAACAAATCATCATAGTCCCTTCGATACAAAGATCATAAGACCCACGATGTCGCCTCCGAATACATGATCTTGACCCTCGATTGTCGCCACGAAAATGATGATAGTCCTTCGAATGTGCTAGGATACTTCCTACAAGTTGCTTTCTATGACCATCCGATGTCCCTTCGAATGTCCCGCTTACATCCAACGAATGGAGTTACCTACCAACTAATGGTATGGCTAGCGCTATTCTAAAGGAATGTAGAAGTACAACAAAACGACCAATTCTGAGTGGGTAAATAAGACTCTTAGTTGCTTGCTCTATCAAATGCTTTTCACACCACACACTTTTTTTCAAAATTCAAATTCTTTTCAAAAACAAAACATTTCCGAACACTTTGTATACACTCCTACATGAGTCATTACAAAGTCAAAGCGAAATGCCTTTTTCAAAACATCTTTGTCAAACACACATAAAGCAATTTTAAAAAGTGATCTAGAGCAACTAAGAGCCCGTAGAATAAATCATGGATGGAAAGGGTGCTAATACCTTCCTTTTCATAACCATTCTCCCAAACTCGTAATCTAACGAAGGTCTTTTTATACTTTTACCTTCCCTTAATTGGATAAAATAAAAGTCGGTGGCGACTCTTGCTATCCGCACATTTGGATACAAAATCCTACAAAGTCGGTTCACCGTGTTACTAATCTGCATCAGGGACCACACCCTAAAAGAGAGAATTGCTTTAGGGATTTCTAGATAATTTTATTGCTTTTGTTTGACTTGTATGCTTTATCTTTAAGGGTTGCTTGGGTATTATATTGTTGGGGATCCTACACCGGATCCGGTTTCCTTTTAGGTAAGTAGCATTAGATCATCGCGACCGTTAGACGATAACTACGCGGTCAACATGATGGCTACGTTAGCGTGACACTTTGGTTGCCCGATACTCTTCATTCCCAAGTTGAAGAAAGTATTTGGCTTCGTGGTGTCATCAGCGCTAACTAAACTTTTAGAACCTTAATTGACCCATCTTGGCCATTAGAAGGTAGTGAGATGGCCGGCCTTGGTGTAGACCGAGGTTGGTTGATACTCGATGCTACACTCATTGAGATTAGACTTTTAGGACATTTTCGATCGACCACTTGGCCGTCGATTGAAATAAGCGCCACGAGAAAGATCGTGATATGAGATTCCTAGAACCGGTTACTATTATAGGACGGATGAACCAACTCAAACTTTTGGTGGGGTAATCACCTATACCTCATGCAAGCCTTAAACCTAGGCTCATTGTGTGAATTGTTTGTGTGTGCTAAACATGACATCATGACATCATCCGCATTGCATAGCATTTCTAACTATTTCAAGGACCTAGGGATTTATCTTTGCTGCTTTGTAGGGATTATGGCTTCTAGAAAGACTATCCGAATCAACTTCATGGGTATCCTTCTCAACTCAAAGAATTGGTTTCAAATTCCACCATGCTCGGTTCATCAAAAGACATGGTTATCTACTTGACTTGGTTATCTCGGTTTTGAAGAAGATATGATGCATGTCCTATTCCGTTCTTGATCCAAAACACCATTGCTTTACATTTCCAGATTATCAGTTGGTTCCTACCTTGGAAGAGTTCTCTAAGCTACTTGGGGTACCTATTCTTGATCAAGTGCCATTCACCGGTTTAGAAAAGGTTCCTAAGTTCGAAGACATTGCATCCACCTTACACCTTAAGCGTTCAGACATTGAAGCCAATTGGGAAACTAGGAGTGGAGTTAAGGGTTTACTTTCCAAGTTCTTAATCAAGAAAGCCCGAGAATTCCTCAAAGTTATGAGTTTCCATGCATTTGAGAACATTGTTGCTTTGCTAATTTATGGTTTGGTTCTATTCCCTAACTCGGATCAATTCATAGATGTCAATGCCATCAAGTTGTTTCTTACCCGCAATCCAGTGCCTACTTTACTTGGAGATATCCTACATTCTCTCCACACTCGTACTACTAAGCGACAAGGAACTCTCATGTGTTGTATACCGTTACTTTCAAGGTGGTTTATTTCGCACCTTCCTCCATCAGTTTTGAAGAACGAACAAAGGTTGAGATGGTCTCAAAGATTGATGTCACTCTCTCATTCAGATATCCGTTGGAATCTTTTCTCTCAAAAGGACTTCACCTTCATTGAGCGTTGTGGAGAATTCCCTAATGTACCGCTACTTGGTATAAGGGGAGGTATTACTTACAACCCTTCTCTAGCTTTACGTCAGTTTGGTTTTGCTCGAAAAGATGGTCCACATGATATGCTTCTCCAAGATGTTGTGTTCGACTACAATCATGATCTCCAGAATTACCGACGAAGGTTTATACACGCTTGGGGCATGGTAAAGAAGACTGATACCAAGACTTTGGGGCACCCGAACTCCATTCCTTGGGAACCTTACCTCAAATGGGTGCGAGCTCGAGCTCAAAACCTCATGATGCCATTCACTGCTCTACCAAGAATTATGGAACTGTTGCTATAGGTGACGTACCTATCGTTCTCCATCCTGACATGCCTACTGATTTTGAAGACTTGAAGAGATCCTGGATTCAACTAAAAGAAGAAAGGGATACCTTTGAAGCTCAGTGTTACGCAAGCGAGAAGAAAGTTCTAGAGTTGACCAAGCTACTCCACGAGGAGCGAAACATCAATGCCTACATCGGCACCAAGAGGAAGCGCCCATGGGAGACTTAGAGCTTTAGGATGTTTATGTTTTCTTTTATTGCTTTGAACTATCTCTTGTACTTAAAAAGAAAAAAGAATAATGAGAAGTACTAATAAATGTTTGCTCATTGCTTGTTTAACAAATTTAAATCTCTTAGGTCCTTGAAAACATTGCATTGCATTCGCATAAACATTGCATAGCATATCATAACATTGCATCACAGGTACATTGGAGATTGGTTTTCTCATTTGCTCGCTATTTATTTTAGCGTAAATGGCTCTTGAGCAGATGTCAAAGATCTCAAGCTCGAATGCTCGGCCAGAGATGTTTACCACCTTGGTCCAAGGCCAAGAAGATCCAAGAAGCTCATCAACAAGAAGAAGAAGGTTGGTCTCCTCAACATGGGTAGACGCTTCAAAGGGTCCTAAGGTGGTCACCGTATCGAGCTCTCTCAAGGAAGTGTCCATACCGAGGGGAGTACCAAGGGTGATGAAGGTGATCGTGAGCCAAAGAAAGGAGGAGAGGATCACTCGATTATAGCCAACACTGAGGAAGATGACAAGTATAAGCAACTCAAGACCGTCTCAATGCTGGAAAACGAAGATGTCCGGCTGAACTTTGATGATCCGAGTCTCGTTCCGTGTTGTGATTCCTCCCAAGTTCAAAGTTCCAACTTTTGCCAAGTATGATGGCATGTCTTGCCCTAAGTGCATTTGAAGTCCTATGTCCGTAAGATCAATCCCCACACCGATGATGAAAGTTATGGATGCACTATTTTCAAGAGAGTTTGTCCGAACCCAATCGGAATGGTACTATCGCCTAGAGAATGACCGTATCCGTACTTGGAGTGATTTGGTGATGCTTTCTGCTGCGATGAGTACAATCTCAATTGACACCCACTCGCATGCAACTACAAAGCATGTCTATGGGTCGTGACGAGAAGTTCAAGGAGTATGCTCGAAATGGAGAGATCTAGCAGTGAGTTCAACCACCCTTGTCCAATAGGGAGTTGGTTGATATGTTTATGGAACACCGACAGTCCGTTCTTCAATCATCGATTGGAAATTCTTCATCCGGATTCACCGAAATGATATTGACGAGCGCATTGAAGCTGGTATTAAGAGTGGGAAGATCCATGTAGAGTCATCTTCAAATGCTGCAAAGAGATCTTTTGGTGCTAAGAAAGAAGCTAATGCTGTGTATGGTCAGAAAAGCCGAGCCAAGACCGACCGTGCTCAACTGCGGGGCGGTTGATCTCCAATCCTACATCAAGACAACCTCGGCGAGACAACGCGAGCGAACGCCCAAGACACGAAGATCAACGTGCCATTGTCGCAAGCCTTGCAACACATGTTGAAAGCAGAGCTGATAACCTTGAGGGATCCTCCTCAGAATGTCAACACTTCCTCTCCGAAGTACAATCCAAATGCTAAGTGTGCTTACCATTCCAATGCCCTGGCACGACAACGACAATTGTTGGGCTCAAGAACAAGATCCAAGATATGATTGAAGCTAAGCATTGAGTTTGATCCTCCTGAGACTCGAACGTGATCAATGCGCCTATGCCTAACCATGACAAGAGTTCCAATCTGTTGGTGGCGATACTTATGTTTTCAACATAGATGACTTGACCATTCCTTTGATGATTAAGAAGAATTTGTTGCAAGCCGGTCAATCCAGATGCCCGAGAATTGTCGTTGGTGCCCATCCGCACTGATGGTTGTGCTTGGTTGAGAAGACGTGTTCGGTGCATGATGGACAACCGTGAGATACTATTTCGAAACCACCGCGAAGCGTGTGAAGAAATGTCTAAGTTGAAGATCGACAATGCGAACGAAACTGCGCCATATGTGTGGGATACTTGGGCAACCAAGTGGAAAGTATGATTACAAGGTGAAGTACACCGTCACGATAGTTACAAGATTCCTATTGAAGATGTTAAAGCGACCGGATGGGGTGACGATTTCCCAAGACTACGATGTTAACACGATAAGGATTTCCTCTGCGATCCTGCCTAGAGTGGCACCTCTCATTATCACTTCTCCAAGACCGGCCATATTCCTCGACAAGGCTATCCCTTGGAATTATGGAGTGATGTTTACTATCATGGCGTCAAGCAAGACCCTCGACTATTGAAGATCTTATCAAGTTTCTATTCCCGACATTGACAACATCACCGGATCCAAGGTGACCAATCGGAAGGGTATTCTCTCAGATCTCTCCTCCAAAGACATGCGACTCGATTCCGCCTACTCCATCAATATCCCACTAGAGGGAAAGAACCTGACTCATCCCGCTCAACCAAGTACCAAAGGAAGTTACTAAAGACACCTCCAAACAAGAAATGGAGGAAATTCAAGATTATCAAGAAGAGTGACTACAATGTTGTGGAACAATTGGGACAGACTCATCCAAGATCTCCATGCTTGCTCGCTCTTATGCTCCGAGGCTCATGCTAATGCCTTGGTGAAGTTTCAAGAATGCTCATGTACCGCAAGACACTACCACCGACCGGTTCAAGTTTGTATTGCTAGCCTGGCTGCCAACAACGGCCTAGGCTTCTCTCGATGTCGATTTGACTCTTCCGAAAGAAACATAACAAAGCCTTGCACATCTCATTGAATGCAAGGTACTACCTGCCTCATGTTTTGGTGGATACCGTTCGCTCTGAATATATTATCAAGATCGCTTTTGATCGACTTGATGTCGAAGGGTTGGTTCTGAGACCCGTGACATTATCGTGAGAGCTTTTGATGGTTCTAAGCGAACAGACTTGGAGAGCTCACTCTGCTGTTAAAGTCGGTTCCTAGACTTTTGACTCTACCTTCTTTGTCATGGACATCCGTCCTACTCTTGCCTACTTGGGCCTTGGATACATGGGGGTATACCTCTACCTTGCATCGAAACCAAATACCCGTGAAAGGGAAGGTTGTTACAGATGTGGTGAAGAAGAATATATGGTCACCATCTACATCATTCCGATACCTTGAAATGGAGGGTGAATTCTTGAGACTCCTGCAAGCTTTTGAAACAATTCCCAGTCATGCTTGACTCTCCGTCACTCTGGTTACACAAGTTCCGCCTAGGATGGCCTCATTGAAAGATGCTCAAGTGAAGAAGGAAGAGTGCTATTTGGGGTCCCCGATCTTCCTTTCAAACCGACAAGACTGGTTTAGGCTTCACCACAAGGGTCAAGATGATACGCGAACGTGCGCCAACTTCCTTTCCGCAGCGAGTGGAATCCATGCTATAGAAGACGACGACAACGGCCGACATCGAAGTGGATCTTCCCAACTCCGATCATGGGCTCAAGAATTGGAAGATCAAGACGTCATACCAATCTCCTTTAGTCGAGTAATTGCTCTTGTTTTGTTTTGCTTTTCGTATTTCTTTATGTTTGAACAATAAACTTTGAAAGCCTAGTGCCTTGCCCGGCATCATGGCTCGTTAGGGTTATTATCTTGTTTGCGTATTTTCATTCAATAAATTCGTTGGACTTTTGCATTCAATTGTTTGTTTTCTTTTACTTTATCACCCGTTCAAAAGCTATGTGTTTCTTACACACACCCACATGATACACGCAGAATCACTCAATCTCGTAATATGCTAGTGCTAAATATGACTTCGATAATCCGATCTACCAAGCCAAGACGAAAGTGAGGAAGATTGTGAAGTGCCGGAGAACTTGCCATCACACAAAGAAGAAGAGCGAGTTATCTGACACACAAGAGCAAGTCGAGGTTGTGAATTTGGGTCGACGAAGATGTAAAAGAGATCAAGATAGGAGCGGTCTTGAGAAGTGTTAAAGAAAGGTTGGTTCAGATGCTACGATACTATATTGAGGTTTTTGCTTGGTCATACGAAGACATGCCGGTTTAGACATTGATATTGTGGTTCATCGATTAAAAGAGGGTTTTCTCCTGAAAAGAAGGTTAAATGCGTCCCGAGATGTCGAGAAAATCAAAGCCGAAGTTATGAAGCGTTCAACCGGTTTCTTAGTTCACCTCTTATCCCTGGTTGCAAATGTGGTACCCGTGCCTAAGAAGGATGGTAAAACGAATGTGTGTGGATTACGTAGATCCGAACAAAGCGAGTCCGAAAGATGATTTCCACTTCCTCATATTGATGTTTTAGTTGACAATACCGCCAAGACAAGGTTTTCTCCTTCATGGATGGTTTCTCCTTACAATCGATCAAAATGGCTCCAAGACATGGAGAAGACTACTTTTGTTACACGGGGCACTTTCTCTACAAGGTTATGCCGCTCGGATGAAGAACGCAGTGCCACTTATCGCTGCTATGGTGACATTATTTCATGACATGATTCATCACGAGATAGAGGTCTACGCCGACGACATGATAGCTCGATCACGCATCAAGAAGAACGTCTAGGTCATCTGCGTAAACTCTTTGATGATTGAAGAAGTACAGGCTGAGACTTAATCCTAACAAGTGCACTTTTGGAGTCGATCCAAAACTCCTAGGGTTTGTTGTCGATGGAAGAGGTATTGAGGTTGACCTGAAGGTTAAAGCCATTCAAGAGATGCCGCCCCACCGAAAAGGAAGTCGAGGTTTCTTGGGCGATTGAACTACATTGCGATTCATTGCACCGACCGCTACTTGTGAGCCAATCTTCAAGTTACTTAAGAAAGATCAAGTGGTAGAATGGAACGACGATTGCCGATCGCTTTTGACAAAATCAAGGAGTACCTGAATCCTCCTATCCCGACGCCAGAAGGAAGACCTCTTATCATGTACTTGACAAAGAGAATTCAATGGGTGTGTGTGGGGCAACATGACGAGTCCGGTCGAAAAGAGCATGCAATATACTACCTTAGCAAAAGTTTACCGATCGTGAAACAAGATACTCACCGAGAAAACTTGCAACGCTTTTTGCTCGCCAACTAAGACAGATATGTTGACTCACACTACCTTGTTGATTTCAAGATGGATCCGATAAAATACATCTTTGAGAAACCAGCTCTCTCGAAGAATAGCAAGATGGCAAATGATCTTGACCGAGTATGACATCCAGACACTTCTCGGCGATCAAAGGAAGTGTAGTAGCCGATCATTTGGCTCATCGTCAGATGACTATCGCCTATGCAGTTCAATTTCCGCATTTAAGATGTTCTACTAGTTACGATTGAAGAACCGGACCGACGAAGGACACGAACAAGGATCCCGATGGACCATGGTCTTTGATGGAGCCTCAACGCACTTGGCAATGGCATTGGCGCCATCATTACATCTCCTACATGACATACGCCTTTCACCGCCAGATTATGTTTTTGCACCAACAACATGGCCGAGTACGGTGCATCATGGGTATCAAAGTCTGCTATTGACTTAAGAATCAAGTTCTTACAAGTGTATGGAGACTCACTTTTAGTGATCACGATAAGAGGCGAGTGGGATACGAAGCATCCGAATCTCATTCCATATCGAGAGCATGTTCTAAGTTTGATTCCTTACTTTGAAGAGATCACTTTCAATCATATTCCACGAGAAGAGAATCAGTTGGCAGACGCATTAGCTACTATGTCGTCTATGTTCAAGGTCAGATGGGACAACGAGGCTCCCCAGATCATCATTGAGAAGTTTGATGAACCAGCATATTGTTGTGAGCTTGATACAGAAGAGAAACCTTGGTACTATGATGTGAAGAGGTATCTTGAGACTTAGGAATATCCCGCAGGGGCATCTGTTAATGACAAGAAGTTCATGAGGAGATTCGCTTCTAAATTCTTTCTCAGCAACGACATCTTATACAAGCGCAACCACGACTTGTGCTTACTCATTGTAGACCGAAAAGAATACGTATCATGGAAGAGTTACATGAAGGCGAATTTGGTACCCACTCCAAAGGACACACTATGGCTAAGAAGATTTTGAGAACAGTTACTATTGGTCCACCATGGAAGTTGATTGTCACCGCTCGATCTTGTCACAAGTGCGGTTATGCCGACAAAGTGCACGTACCTCGACTGAATGTTTTAACTTCTCCGTGGCCTTTGCAATGTGGGCATTGACATGATTGGAGAGATTAAGCCCACGCTTCCAATGGACATCGTTTCATCCTTGTGGCAATAGATTATTTCACCAAGTGGGTAGAAGCGACCTCGTATCTTACCAAGAATGTAGTGGCTCGATTCATCAAGCACAATCTTATCTCGGGTATGGCACTCCCGAAAGGATTATCACGGATAACGGCTCTAATCTCAACAACAAGATGATCACCGAACTCGCACGTAGTTCAAGATCAAGCATCACAATTCTTCCATATCGGCCTAAGATGAATGGCGCAGTGGAAGCCGCCAACAAGAACATTAAGAAGATTATCTAAGATGACGGTGACTTACAAAGATTGGCATGAAATGTTACCATTTGCTCTTCATGGTTATCGACTACAAAGACGAACATCAACAGGGCAACCCCTTCTCTCAGATACGGTATGGAAGCCGTCTTACCCATCGAGGTTCGGGATACCTCAACCGAGTCCTCCAGAGGCGAGTTAGACGAAGACGATTGGGTTCGGACCGCCTTGACCAGATTAACTTGATTGATGAGAAACGACTCGCATCCATTTGCCATGGATGATTTATCGAAACGAATGATCGAGCATTTAACAAGAAGGTCAAGCACCGAGTCTACCAAGTCGGTGATCTAGTAGTCAGCGCATCATTCTTCCACAAGGTGATCCTGGGGCAAATGCACTCCCACTTATGAGGGACCATTTGTAGTCAAGACAGATTTTCCCGGAGCTATGATACTTAGCACCATGGATGGTGAAGACTTCCCACACCCGTGAACGCAGACATAGTCAAAAATACTACGATAAAGAGACCCGCTAGGTCGAAACCTAGGCAAAAATAAGGGCATCTGGCGAACCAAAAGGTTCGGGCAAAAATAAAGGATATATACAAAGATGTACACCGCAAGTCGAAAACACGAAAAGGCGGCTTGGGAAAAAAGGGTATCCCAGGAGAAACCCGAAAGGGCGGTCTAGGCAAAAGTTAGGGATTTAAGCGCACGACTATGTCTCTTCGGATCATCCGCCTGTGCTACTAAGATTCAAGATTCAAATGGCAAAGATCGCCTACTCACTTTCTCCGGCAAGGAGATGAGATAGTTGAAATATATGAGTACTAGCATAGTTGGAACTTAACGAGATTGTTTCGATAGCTTTTACCTTTCTTGTGTACAAACTACTTGGCCATACGCCACCTTTCAAATAAATACAGCTTCTTTCTCTTCACAATTTCTGTTGTTGTTATTTGCAATAAGTCCAACGTTTGCTTTGAATGACTATACGCATTTGACAATAAAAATCTAATCACAAACATACGAAAAGTGAACATACAAAAGTACTTACTACAGGTTCCAAGAATTGGGATGACGACGAAAGTCACCAATGGTCCCCACAGAGCATGATCCCCACAAAGGTGTCACTCATAACACACCTTCCCCAGCGGAGCATATGTTAATCCACAAGCAGTGATTCCACTCAACCAGCAACGTTACATCAGTCTCCAAGCGGTAGCATTTCATCCCAAATGGATATTTCCCATCCTCCTCTTCTCCCCAGCAGAGATCCGGACTCGAAACTTGGTCAGATATGCATCGGAGAAAACATACACCTTCTATTCCCCAGCCAGAGATTACAACAGACTCCAGACTCTTCAAGCCCGGTCTCTCGGCAACCATCAAATGCTCTCCAGCGAGATCTACACTCGAAATCCCCAGTAGAGCACCTCCTAAATCTCCTCAGCAGGATCTACATCCAAGGTCCTCAACAGATCACCTCCCAGACTCTCCTCAGCAGGGTCTATATATGAGATCTCCAACAACGAGTCTCTCAAATCTCTACCTTCCTCAACAACGTCTAGGCCCAAGACTCGGTCAGATAGTGCATCGGAGGAATCCAGGATATCTTTCTTCTCCTTCAAAAGCAGGGTTCTCACCTACTCAATTCCCGCGGTCGAAATCTTCAAGCAGAATATCCACATCTTCTTCAAGATGAATATGTTTTGAAATATCACAACATTCATCATTCATACATTTCTCATAAAAGTCATAATTCATGCATATGTCATTCATATACACTGTCATGCATCATACTTTGCATAAGACTAACAAATATTCTATCAAAGTTTTTCTTGTTTTCTCCAAAACAGTAATCATCCGACGCAAACAGTCCAGATTAAGCCCGAGCCGACGGAAAACTATCTCGAAAGACCGCCGCAAACAGGTCCGATTAAGCCCGAGCCGACGGAAAACTATCTCGAAAGACCGCCTCGACGATCGTCCGTGATTAAGCCCCGAACCGACGAGAAAACTATCCGAAAGACCATCTCTGGTTATCCTCCGATAACAGGCAATGAATCAACACCCGATGCACAACAGGGAAGCTATCCACATTTTTGCCAACCACAATCTCCCTCAGAGTAATCGACACGAAGATTTATTCTGACCTCTTCTTATTATCAACGAACTACAGTCTCAAGCGATGCCTTTGGATGGCATCTTAAGCCCATCTCCGACTACTTATCAACATTTCTTCACTTTCAGAATGCTGCATATATGGTTAAAAATCAATACAAACCAATGATCTCATTCAAAGTGGACACGAAGTCTAACGTACGACTCCCTCCAGATGGCATCTTAAGCCCATCTCCTCTCCGTTCCAAGAACATCTACAGAGTCCAACATACGACTCATTCCCCAGTATCGACCTTTCTAGATGGCATCTTAAGCCCATCTCCGTCAGCTCTCCTATTCACAACCTCGAGTCTAGCGTACGACTCGTTCCCCAGCGAAGTCTCCAACTTCTCCAAATGGCATCTGTAAGCCCATTCCCGCATCATCCTCCAACGGCGAGTGCAAATTTTGTTTCTTGTTCAATCATCTTCTACCTCCGGTCACGAAGACAAGCATGTCAATCTAACCCTTCCAAGACAAGAAGATTGAGCAGGCAGTCATACCCCAAAATTTGCCCTCCATCTTCTCAAAAGATTTCATACATCTATGCTCAAGGACTCTCAAGAGTTGATCGACAAACTCTCTCTAGACAATCAACCCAAACTAGGGTTTGGTATCTCTCAAGTCAAGATGGATTTCCAACATCTCCAATGGCCTTCATGCCTCCTCATATGCTTCAAAGATTCTCCATGTCAAGTTTCAAGCCTCACAAGTCAAGTTTCCTCGATAATTGCTCGATGGTTGAAAATCAGATTGGACAAAAAGTCAATCGTGGTCAACATACATCAAAACTTTTGATTTTTGGTCAACATCCTCATTTTGAAGTTACATTCATCATTTGATCAAGGGTTGATCATGATTCATCAAGAAAACTCAAGATTTGCCCAAAAGTCAAACTTTCTAAATTAGGGTTTCTAGATGAAAAGTCAATCGAACTTTGATGATCATAACTTTCTCATACTTTCTCAGAAATTTTTCCACAACCTCTTGTTTTGAAGGAAATTCAATTCTCTACAACTTCATGTCTCACAAGAATGTCCAAAAAATGCTTCATTTGAGAGGTATAGCTCAAGCTAGTGAACATCTCCTGGAACTGAGCATTCTGAGCCTGGAGATCTTTGACAGTCTGTTCAAGAGCCATTTCTGCTAAAATAAATAGCGAGAAAATGAGAAAACCAATCTTCGATGTACCTGTTATGAGATGTTATGCCATGATATGCGATGTTTATGTAAATGCAATGCAATGTTTTCAAGGACCGTAGAGATTTAAATTTGTTAAACAAGCACGAACAAACATTTATTAGTTCTCTTTTTATTCTTTTTCTTTTTAAGTACAAAAGATAGTTCAAAACAATAAAAGAATATATAAATCCTAAAGCTCTAAGTCTCCCATGGGCGCTTCCTCTTGGTGCCGAGGTAGGCGTTGATGTTCCACTCCTCGTGAAGTAGCTTGGTCAACTCTAGTACCTTCTTCTCGCTTGCATAACACTGAGCTTCAAATGTATCCCTTTCTTCTTTTAGCTGAATCCAGGATCTCTTCAAGTCTTCAAAATCGTGAGGCATGTCGGGATGAGAGCACGCCACCCACGAAAGGTTCCAATAATTCCGGTAAAGCAGTGAATGGCATCATGAGGTTTTGAGCTCGAGCTCGCACCCATTTGAGGTAAGGCTCCCAAGGAATGGAGTTTTGGTGCCCCAAAGTCTTGGTATCAGTCTTCTTTACCATGCCCTAAGCGTGTATGGACCTTCGTCGATAATTCTGGAGATCGTGGTTATAGTCGAACACAATATCTTGGAGAAGCATATCATGAGGACCATCTCTCCGAGCAAAACCAAACTGACGCAAAGCTAGAGAAGGGTTGTAAGTAATACCTCCCCTTATACCAAGCAGTGGTACATTAGGGAATTCTCCACAACGCTCAATGAATATGAAGTCCTTTTGAGAGAAAAGACACCAACGGATATCTGAGTGAGAGAGTGACATTAGCCTTTGAGACCACTTCAACCTTTGTTCATTCTTCAAAACTGATGGCGGGAGGTGCGAAATAAACCACCTGGAAAGTAACGGTATGCAACACATGAGAGTTCCTTGTCTTTTAGTAGTACGAGTGTGAAGAGAATGTAGAATATCTCCAAGTAGAGTAGGCACATGATTGCGGGTAAGAAACAACTTGATGGCGTTGACATCTATGAATTGATCCGAGTTAGGGAATAGAACCAAACCATAGATTAGCAAGGCCACAATATCTTCAAATGCATGGAAACTCATAACTTTGAGGAATTCTCGGGCATTCTTAATCAGGAACTTAGCAAGTAAACCCTTAACTCCGCTTCTTGTTTCCCAATTGGCTTCAATGTCTGAGCGCTTTAGGTGTAATGCTGATGCAATGTCTTCGTACCTAGGAACCTTTTCTAAACCGGTGAATGGCATTTGGTCAAGAATAGGCATCCCAAGTAGCTTAGAGAACTCCTCCAAGGTAGGAACCAACTGGTAATATGGGAATGTAAAGCAGTGGTGTTTCGGGTCGAAGAACTGAAATAGGACATGCATCATATCTTCTTCAAAACCGGGAGATAACCAAATCAAGTAGATAACCATGTATTTTGATGAACTGAGAATGATCGGGAATTTCTGAAACCAATTCTTTGAGCCTGAGAAGGTATACCCATGAAGTTGATTCGGATAGTCTTTCTAGAAGCCATAATCCCTACAAAACAGAGCAAAGATAAATCCCTAGGTCCTTGAAATAGTTAGAAATGATATGTAATGCGATGATGTCATGATGTCATGTTTAGCACACACAAACAATTCACACAATGAGCCTAGGTTTAAGGCTTGCATGAGGTATAAGTGATTACCCCACCAAAAGTTTGAGTTGGTTCATCCTGTCCTATAATAGTAACCGGGTTCTAGGAATCTCACATCATTAATCTTTCTCGTAGGCATTTATTTCAATACGACTACCAAGTGGTCGACCGAAAATATCCCAAAAGTCTGATCTTAATGAGCGTAGCATCGAGTATCAGCTAACCTTAGTCTGCACCAAAGTCGGCCATCTCACTACCTTCTAATGGCCAAGATGGGTCAATTAAGGTTATAAAAGTTTAGTTAGTGCTGATGACACCACGCAGAAGCCAAATACTATCCTCAACTTGGAAATGAAGAGTATCAGGACATCCAAAGTGTCACACTAACGTAGCCATCATGTTGACCGTTTCGATATACGTCTAACGGTCGCGATGATTTATTGCTACTTACCTAAAAGGAAACCCGGATCCGGGTGTAGGATCCCCCACAAATATAAAACCCAAGAAACCCTTAAAGATAAAGCAAGCAAGTCAAACAGAAAGCAGTATAAGTGATCTAGAAATCCCTAAGGCATTCTCTCTTTAGGATTTCTCCCCGGCAGAGTCGCCAGTTTTGTAATACGGTGAACTGACTTTGAGGTTTTTGTATCGCAAATGTGCGGATAGCAAGAGTCACCACCGACTTTTCTTTTATCCGATTAAGGGAAGGTGAAAAGAACAGGAAAAGACCTTCGTTAGATTCTGAGTAAGGGAGAAGGTTATGAAAAGGGAAGGTATTAACACCCCCTTTCATCCGTAGTTATCTACGGGCTCTTAGTTGCTCTTAGATCATTTTAAAATTGTGCTTTCTGTGTGTTTGACAAAAATGTTTTGAAAAAGGCATTTCGCTATGAATTTGTAATGATTCATGTAGGAATGTATACAAAGTGTTCGGAAATGTTTCGTTTTTGAAAAGAGTTTGAACTTTGACAAAAGTGTGAGGTGTGAAAAGTATTTTGATTTGAGCAAGCAACTAAAAGTCTTATTACCTACTCAGAATTGGTCGTTTTCGTGTTATTTTACGTTCCTTTAGAATAGTGCCATCCATATCATTAGTTGGTAGGTAACCTTATTCGTTGGATGTAAGCGGGACATTTGAAGGGACATCGGATGGTCATAGAAAGCAACTTGTAGGAGGTATCCTAGCACATTCGAAGGGACTATCATCATTTTTCGTAGGCGACAATCGAGGGTCAAGATCATGTATTCGTAGGCGACATCGTGGGTCTATGATCTTTGTATCGAAGGGACTATGATGATTTGTTTGAAGGCAACGGTGCTAGAATACCTCTACGTTCGAGGGACATGACCGTTTGAATTCGTAAAGGCAACGAGAGAGAATTACCCTAAGGGGTGCATGTGTGAAAAGAGTGTGTTGATTTCAGGTATTTTATCTTGGAATTAAGAGTGGTCTATGTTCAATTTTATCTTGCCATACACGCCTAATTACTAACAGTTTATAGGGTGCAGAAAGTAAATTGCGGAAAGTAAAAGTGCGGAAAGATAAAGTCCTACGCTATTACATGGCTTTGGGGCAGATACATAATTGAAAGTGCGGAAAATAAAAGTCCTAATTAAACTATTACATCCCATAGGCAATTACATAATTGGAAAAGAAAAGAAAAGCGATAAAAATTGTCCGAAACGGTATAACCTGTGAATAGATGCAAAATCGGAAAACGGAAGAAAATTGCATAAGAGGAAAATGTTAGTAAAAATAAGTATTTTTGAATGAGAAAAGGTTTTTTGTGTTAATAATGACATTAATATGATAAAATAATTTTTTGGTAATTTTTGGAGTTGATTTGATAATTTAAAAATAATTAAAAGCCATTTAAATGATTAATTAGCAATTAAATTTAATATGCATGCAAAAATAATAATTTTTATATTAAAAATTAAATAAATATTTTTCTGATGATTATGCAAAAAATAAATATTTTTGGTATTTTTTAAATGCATGATAAAAATATTAGAAGATAAAATAAATTAGATGGAAAATATTAAAGAAAAATAAGAAAATATGAAAAAAATAGAGTTAGTTTGTAAAAGAGAAAAAGCATTGGTCTTGCCAGGGATCGAACTGGAGACCTTGGAGAGCATCTTTTCATCCCAACGCCTTAACCACTGAGCCATTGTGCATTTGGTGTCATGGAGTTGGAAAGGTGTGGATATAAATGAAAACGTGTCAAGGATTTTGAAATTCAAAGCACAGTCAGCAAGTCGGGCCCAGTCATTTACGAATGGACGAATCAGAAAGCCCTAGCTCCGGTCGTCTTCTCCGACCAAACAAAATTCGAAACCTGCAAAATACGTGAAATAAAAAGCAAAAGGATACCCTACCCCCCTAAACCAAGCATTCCGGATTCAATGGTGGCATCTATTTTGATTGAAAATGCCTCTAACTACCAGTTCGAAGCTCATCAGTTTAAAAACCCTAAACATGGCAAATCGATATTTTTACGTGCAAGCTTGAGAACGATGGCCTAGATCAATCATATGGAACCTCATGAACACATTAGAATGGTTAGATTCGATTAAAACACACAGATAATAAAAATGCAAAATCAAGAAAAATATGAATATGTATGAATGTGTAGGACACGATTCAGGCTGTTTCAACCATGGAGAATGATGTATACTTACTCCAAATTACCTAAGGAACACAATGGAATGATTTTGGATGGCTGAAAGTGGCTGGAACTTGGAATTCGAAAATTGCAACTTTGAGAAATTTTTTAGCAAAATAAGGGTTGTTGTTGGGGCTAGGGTTTCGTTCCTTGTTCTTGGCAATGTACTAGGTATTTATAGAGTGTAATGCTGGAGCAAAAAGAAGGAAAAAAGATTGAGTATTGAATGTGAAATAAATTCCTTTCAAATAAAATCAAATTTTGGAGAAAATTTGATTTTCTCTTCCATATGCAAGGTATCACGAAATTGGCAAGTATTGTGGGCTATCTTGGACCTCAAGTTTGATAAAAATTCACTCCTTTTGAAAATATATCTTATTTTCATATTTTATATAATTTAAATTTGAATTAAATAGTTTTAAATTAAAAAATAAATCAGTAAAATAGAATGTGGTCATGGCAAGGCATCAATAGGTCACAAATAATATTATGATCAAGTTTGGATCATAAAATTATAGGCCCATTTGGAAAAAATTGGATTTTGACAAATATCTCCTTTTGTGCAATTGTTCAAAAATGCCCAACTTGTACAATGTGTATTTTGCTCAATTTTCCACATTTTTGAGTGTTCTATCTAAGTGTCCTCTAACCAACCTCTTTGGTTTCATCTCAATTGGAGTTTCCATGCTCAATAAATCTTCAAAACAAAAAGTTGACTTTTTGTTGACTTTGAAAATGACCTGTAATGTTTTGATCCATACCTTCCAAATGAAGCATTTTTTGAACATTCTTGTGAGACATGAAGTTGTAGAGAATTGGATTTCCTTCAAAATTAGAGGTGGTGGAAAAATTTCTGAGAAAGTATGAAGAAGTTATGCTCAGTCAAAGTTCAATTGACTTTTTCACTAAAAAAACCCTAATTTGGAAAGTTTGACTTTTGTGCAGATCTTGAGTTTTCTTGGTGAATCATGATCAATCCTTGATCAAATGATGAATGTGACTTCAAAATGAGGATGTTGACCAAAAATCAGGAAGTTTGACTGTATGTTGACCACAGTTGACTTTTGTCCAATACAACTGATTTTCAACCATCTGAGCAATTGTCTGAGGAAACTTGACTTGTAAGGCTTGAAACTTGACATGGAGAATCTTTGAAGCATATGAGGAGGCATGATGACCATTGGAGATGTTGGAATTCCATCTGGATCTGAGAATTGCCAAACCCTAGTTTGGGTTGATTGTCTAGGAGAGGGTTTGTCTGATCAACCCTTGAGGAATCCTTGAGTATGGATGTATGAAATGTCTTTGAGAAGTAGGAGGGCAAATTTTAGGGTATGACAGTGGGTAGTGTGAAACCCGCACCCGACCCTACCCGTTGCCATCCCTAAGCTTATTAGAAGATGATCAACTAAATATTTATGTTCCTAAGTTGATTCCGGTGTAGTTTCCTCTCTTCGGGCTTCGGCCATCTTTTTTTATAAAAAAAATATTAAAAAATATTATTTTAATATGAATATCAATCGTTCAAGAAATATTTAAAGATTATTATTTTATTCATCAATTAAAAATTATTATTTTGACTAAATTTAGGATTTTATTATTCAATATAATTAATAATTTCATTTTATAGTAAATTTCCATTTTATTATTCTATTTATATATTATTACATTGACTTAAAATTTGAAATATTATTTCAATTTTATTATTGTGAATATAGTTTGAATTTTATTATTCAATAATTAATAATGTAATTATTTTTGTAAGTTTCCATTTTAGTATTAAATTATTATTCATCATATTCTGATTATATATATATATATATATATATATATATATATATATATATATATTAATTTCAATTCTAAAAATCTATTTAAAAAAATGAAAAAGTAGATGAAATTTTTTTACACCGTTAACTAATCACGATAATGTATCCAGACAAGCAATACTAAAATTTTTAAATTACAGGTATGACATGACAGTACAATATATTTTTAAATACTAAAATATATATATTCATATTGCAAAATATAGTATAAATTTCTGTTCAAAAAACAAAATAAATTTATTACTAATTGTTCCTTTTAACTTTTTTAAATCATGTAAAACAAAATATCAATTAAAGGTATCAATTTGTATACTTAAAAAATAAGGTACTAAATTCAATGTATTACTTTGTGAATTATCATGAATAAAATAAATATATTAAAAATATAATTCAACAATTTTGCATAAAACTCATAAAATATTTAAAGAAAAAATAAAATATGCACCGACATTATAAAATAATTTTATATTATCAATCAATAAATCTCGTGTATTTTGCAAAAACGCCTTTATATTTTAAAACTATTTAAATGAGATAGCATATTATTAATTTATAATTAAACGACCATGTAAAATTATTTTAAACGTGCATTCTGTTAACCTCATATTTAAATAGTAATTATTTTATAATATACAACTTTTATTATAAACTAACTAATTTTGATGACATTGCTAGTCATTTTCATTTCAAAATAAAATGTTTTTAATATATATAACAATATGGCATCATATATATTAAATCTAATATATTATGTAATTATTAAATATCAATTTTATTTTAATTAATTTTTTGTGAAATAAATACAAATATAATATTTCCTATACACATTCTTTTTGATATAATAACTTAGTTTATCATGTTGCAGAAATTTAGTGTATATTTAGTAAAAATAGTGATTAACTAATAAGTAGGTGTGGATCTTTGCTGCTTGATCTTTGATGCTCTCTATTCTACTCTAATCCAAGCACTTAAATTAATCCAAGCACTTAAATTGGAGAGAGAAAAAGGTGAAAGAAAGAGTAAAGCATTATATTTAAATTCAATGACTGATAGTTCACATGAGAGGTGGCAACAACAAAAAAGCTGCAAAGTTAGTTGATAATTTATAATTGAAGACTGATAATTTATAGTTTATAGTTTATAGTTGAGATTAATAACTAATAAACTAATTGAATTGTTTGATAAAATTAACGGTTCAATTAACTTATAAATATAAAATGATTTAAAAGATTTTTAATATATAATTATTTTATTTTAAATTAAAATAAATTATTGAGGATAAATTTGGATTTTTGTTAAAATAATAAGGATAAAAAAGAAAGGAAAAAATAATAAGCTATAAACTAAAATACTATTTAAAATAGCGTATGAAAAATAAACTATAAACTAACAAAATAAATTATAAGCTCGGAGACCATTACCAAACAAATCTAAAATATTATATGAGTTTATATGCTATATAAGACATAAGTTCGTAAATCCGTCTTACTAAAGAGACACTTAATCTCTTAGGTATGGTTGGGTTGAAATAATTAAAAATATATAGTATTAAGATTGAACTTAATTAATAAAAATTGTTTTAAAATTTTATATATATATATATATGTTTTATTTGTCACGTACTAATAACAAAGAACAAGTTTAAATAAATATATATATAAATTTTTTTTAAATATGTAAGTCAAAAAATAAAAATAATGCGAAACAACGTGATTGACAAGACACGAGAAGGTTCTCGTTTGTAAAATACCAAATAAATCATATAGGCCATATTGGGTGCAGAGTGTTAATGTTGATGGAGCGTGTCATAATCGCTATATTGGGTGTGGAGGGGTAATCCGAGGAGATGAAGGGGAATGTATTATTGGTTTTTCTAGATTTATTGGAAGTGGGGATTCGTATTTAGCAGAGCTCTGGGGCTTGTTTGACGGATTACAATTGGCCAGGAAGATGAATTTTTCGAAAGTTGAAATGCGTGTTGATTCATTGACTTTGTTCCAGGATGTCAAAGCAAAACGAAGTTCTCACCGTTATGGAAATAATCTGTTGCCGGAAATTGTTAGCATGGAGGAGTTGGATTGGGAGATAGAAATTGTGCACGTTTATAGGGAAGCGGATCAGCTTGTTGATGCCTTGGCTCATCAAAGTTTCAATACGAAGGAAGAGTATACGGTCTTTGTGGAGTGTCCTGAGAATCTAGAGCATATTCGTCGTTCCAATGAGATGCGTGTGAAATTTACTAGAATTGTTAGTAGTCTAGTTGTAATGACATAAATAAAAATGAACAAGTATATGAACAAGTATATATATGACAAAGTGCGTGTGTGCATTCATAGGAGTTTATGGAGGAAATATATAAACAAGTGTATAAGACAAGCAAATAAGGCTAGCGATACTTTAATATATACAAGAGATTGAGACTTACACCTTAATGCTCTTCTTAGTACTAGTGGAATTGGTGAAAGAAATGTATAAACAAGTAGATAAAACTTATGAATAAAGCTAGTGATACTTGAATATGTAAAAAGGGGGGTTGGGACTTACACCTTAAAGGAGGCCCACGATCAATTTGATTTTGAGTTCAAAACGAGAAAGAAACCTGGTTCGGTTTGTATATTCAAGGAATAAATCGAATCGATCATGGTGTAGGAGGTGTGTAAGTCAATAAACTTTTTTGAATATTTTGAAAAGACTTGAAGGGTGAAAGTTTATTCACATGAGGGTTTGAAAAAGACCAGTTTAAAGAAAATCAAGAAGAAAAAATTTAAAATCGTTTTAAAAAAACACTTTAAAAAGTACTACTTTTTAACCAAATAAATATTATATCAAAAGAAAATATTTTTTGGAATTTTTTGATATAATCATAAAATAGAAATAATAAATGACAAGTGTGCAAAAAATCATTTGGATTTTGAAAATGTAAAAGTTTTGTTGAAAAACTTAAGAAAAACTAGTGATAAAAATTAGATTTGGCCTTGGTGAGTGTTGAACTTAGGCCCTTTGTTTGAAAAGTTTTAAAGGTTAGCCACTGGGCCACACGTGTTACTTGTTATATAGACGCATTCAATATTGAAAACGAAGTTTTAAATATGTTTCGAAGTTTTGAATATGTTTTGAAAAAGTTTGGAAAAAATAGGAAAAAGTCTGGGGCGAGGGGGATTTGAACCCCGGGCACGAATGGACTAAAGGTGCGCATTCTACCACTGGGGTGGCTATACATCCGTTCATAAAACTAACTTCAGTTAATTATATTTTAAAACGAATATTTGAAAAAAAGGATAGGTGGCACCATCTTCATCGTCTTCCTCATCGTGACAACTCCATAGCCAGATTCGAATTTCTTTGATTCTTCATCAATTTGAGAAATGTTAAATGCCATTTTGCTCAGAATTTTACCACGATTTCAACCATGTAGCTTATTAAAGCTAAGACTCGAAGATCAAAATGAATTTCCAGAAAGTACCAATTAAACCCTAACTGAAAAATTCAACTAATCTATGAACGCAATTGATTTTAAGCAAACTTGAGGATTCAAACAGCTTTAGCAATATGATATCTACATTTTTAATCACAAAAATGATGCTAAAGATGCTTGTATGAGGATATCAGATTTTGAAAACTTACCTCTTGAAGCAAATTTTTAGAACCCGTAGGAGTGCTCCCAAGTGCAAAGCGATGATCCTAACAACTTCCTTGAACCTTCCTGAGTGTGTTCCAACCCCTAGCTTGCTTCGAAGCTTGCTGAATCTCCTTCACCAACTCAAGTTGCAGGTTTTTAGTTTTTTAATGGAGGATGACGATGGAGGTGTTACAAAAGTGGATTGATGGCTTGGATCACTTCTATATGGTGTATGGATGATATTTGAATGATCAAAAGAGAAAATGCACGAGTGAATTGGAAGTTGGCTTGTTAAGGGTCAAAACTTGCACCAGTGGAGTTTTCTTGAGGAAACTGAGTTTTGGATGATTTTATGGTGAATTGAAGTGATGAAAAACTTCTAAATGATATTTAGGAGAGGTTTGAATGACTTGTTTGGTCAGAACTTGCAAGATGAAAGTTGGAATTCTTACTCTTTGAAACTTAAAAAACTTGCAATTTAAGAAAGAAGTGAGAAAACAAGCTTGTAGTTGTTTTGGTGTGATTTTGAATGAAGGGATGACATCTATTTATAGGCCAAGAAGTATGGAGATCAAGACAAGCAAAATTGAGATTTTTGCAACTTGGCCTTAAGAGATAAGAAATGAATCTTACCATTTAATGCACATGGTTAAAAATGTTAAACCATGGTTAAATCACTCAAGTGCTGTTATCCCTTCTTCAATCATGATATTTGAGATATTTTGGATGCAAATTGGCTTTAGATGAGAACAAGGTAAGATCTTGACAAAATTGCTTGAAAACCTTGCAAAAATGGCTTAAAATGCAAGTTTTGGACCTATAATGTCAAATTCCAAAACCCTAGCTTCACAAAATATTTTTTCATGTTCTTGGACATTTTGGAAAGCTTGCAACATGATCTACAATTTTCATGTTGAAAGTTTTTCTTGAATCAAATTAGATCTTGGTGAAAAAAGGCCATGAAAGTGGTGAAAAAAGTTGTAAAAAAACACTAGAAAAGTTTTGTAAGTGTTTATAAAAATTCAAATCTTGACTTTTTCACATTTTTTTATTGTTGAAGACCAAAAAAGTTCAAAGTTTAACTTATCTGAACAGTTGACTTTTTATCTGATGATTCAAATTTTCACTATCAATCAACCATGGCATTGGAGATGTTTTGAACCAAGAAATTAGGTCAAGATATTGTATTTGTGATGTTGAGGTCATGTTCCAAGCAATTAGGTCATGCACTAAGCCAAAAGTCAATGATGCACCATCCTCGATCAAAACCCTAATTTGGTCGATTCAAGGTTGATCTTGATAAAATGATTGGATTTTGAGGATCAAATGTTGATGATTGATAAATATAGATCAATTGAGATGAATGGAGATCCAAACCCTAATTGGTTACATCTTGCACTGATGAATGATTCTTGATTCAAAACCCTAGTTTAGCTCCAAAAGCAAGCACACAAGCTATCTTCTTTTGTAATTTGTCAGTGATGCAATGATGCATATATGGATGATATGAGATGGTATCTTAGGTCAAAAATCAAGGTATGACGGATGCCCCTATGTAAGTTTCTTCAACCTGAGATATGAAGATAAAAATCTTCGTCTGGATAGGTGGGAAGAGACTTAAATATCAGAATACGCAAATTTTGGGCCTAAGATACCAAAAATGCGAATGATGAAAAGTGATTGCAAAATAAATTTACCAAGGAGGTACCAAAGGGTGACACAACTGGTGTAAAATATCTGCGAGGATATCTCTATCTGTCTAAGAAAGAAGAATCCTGTTTGTTGGGAAACAAGTATATGTTTTACTGGAAAAGAGATTCACAAAGGAAGTGATTATCTGTTTTGCTTTGGGAAACAAGAAGATTACCTACTGTCAGCCTGGTGACAATGTTCAAGGTAATCAAAGGTGATATTACCAATTATCAGCCTGGTGATAATTATGGTAATTTGGAGTGAAGATTCATTTATCGATTATCAGCATTGTGATAGACATGGTAATTGGTAAGAGTTTTGAAGATATTACCAATTATCAACAAAGTGATAACTATAACAAGGTAATTATTGAGATATTTTTACTGAGTATTCAACCTTGTGAATAATAAACAGTAATGGAAACAGATCTCAAATGAGTTTCTACTTTCTCAATTACAATCGTACCTAGGATATTTTTGAGAAGGCAACTGTAGAGATTTGCTAATGAACTTTCATGATTGGACTTGTTAGGAAGAACAATTGTTTATGATAATCTCAAGGACGAACATGATATAAGCGGATCGGATGACAAGGCTATTGCTTATTGTTTGCAGGTAGATTTTTTTGAAATCTAGATTCTATCCAAGAACGAACTGGGGAGAAGCAGTCAAACAAGACTTTGTAACCAATGAGGAATTAGCTCGATTGGGGAACTAGAGCAAGAATGCATTCTTTCTGCTTATGGGTGACAGTCTACTGGAGAGATGACAACCCTATACCTGTTTTCGGGAATAAATTCAACCTAAACAAGTGTTTTTAAGGCAAACATTGAAAAATGCAAGAATGCATTTATGATGCAAGTATGTATGAATAATGAATGTCATGAATGTCATATGCATGCTAACGATACTTGACAAGACGACAGAGCGCATTTGGAAAAAGGACCAATATTGCAGTACAATCAAATACTCAGTAAAATCTTCAACAAGGTGTAAATATTACTGGTGATGAATCAGGAGTTGCATGCTTTAGACTTCTCTGGGGAGGGCACTTTTTGGGAATTCTTTTTGGATAAGAATATCGTTGTTTCATAATCTCTTTCGAGGAAGAGAAAACTTCTTATGTCGAAACATTTGTTCATCCTTTTGAGGTCAAAATGCTCATGGAGATAACTGCTGATGTTCCTTTTGAGGTCACAATAAGAGATAGTGATGGTGAATAGATGAAACATGCGGTGGGGTATAAATGAAGACCTCTATACTGCAGCTAATGCCAGAAGGCTGAACACAATTGTGACAAGGCCAAACCTAAGGAGAAGCAGTGGATCCAAAAACCTCCAAATGTAGAAAGGAGTAAAATGAGCCAAGAAGAAAAGTTACCTCAACCAACAAAACAACTAGATGGAACACAAAATGTTGAAGGGAATAAAAAACAACGTCAATCAGCTAACCAATATGTTATAGTTAAAAAGAAGACTCATAATGCTAAGTTTCTTGAAGAAGATAAAAAGGTATGGACACAGGTTTTATCAAGTGGAAAAAATCGTGGTTAGGAAATTCTAATTAACCCATACCATGTATAATTTCTTGAGACAATGGATTTGATGCTCTAGGGATTTGAATGATCTCCTAGAGCTCCAAAATAATGGCCAACGATTGTTGCTTGGAATATTAGGGGGCTAAATAAGTCAACTAAGATTAGGGAGATAAGCGATGAAGTATCCTGAAACATAAGTCAAGAATAAGAGATGAAGTATCCTGAAAAACAAGAAGACGGGGTGCTATAACATCAATTAAGCCTACTGCCTGCCAACAAGAATTCGTTTTCGGGCAACCAAAAAACACATGTCAATAATCTTCATACTCATTCTCACAAAACAAACAATCCGGTGAACAAGGAACATGATTTTGACAAAGTCTCACCTTCGACGGTAGACAACGTCTAGAAATACGCCAAAGAAGATGTTTCACTCTTGCCTGGGGTTATATCCTCCATAAACTCTTCCACTTCACATTATTATTCCTTACCCCATATCAGTTATGAGCCTTCCGCCAAATACGGTACCTCGAACGGACACTATAGCTACCCGTTTGTTCTTTCTTCCAAACCAACCGGTCATCCTCCACCTCTTCCACCAACGGGACTCGTAAAATACCTTTAACATCTCTTTTATCGTAATATTATACGCACCTTATTTTTTAGGATCGTTCAAACAACTGTCTCTCTGCCCTTACGCTAAGAATCACTCATAACTTTAATGCTACTTCCATCGCCTATACTCCATCTACATCCCAACTTAAGAACCTCCCTCGCCTTTCACACACTCTTCCACACTTACATTCAGTTTCACTTTCCCACAATCAATCTGAACCATTCCCGTCTAGTAAGGTCATTCCATTAAAGAATAAAACTGAGAAATTGAGAGAAGATCTCTGAACATATATAGGAAGCGTATATATTGAGAAATTTTTAACACATTTTTATGCCTCCTAATATTGTCACCAAAGAAAATTAAGGGAATGAGCCTATTATTTTTGTTTGTTCTCAGCCGTCTACATAATATACCAACGGCAGCATATTGTTCGTCTCCAACACAACATTTCTCTTGCTTATGTCAAGAAAAATAATTTTTCTCTAGCTGGTTATAGCAAACTGTGTTTATCCTTAGTAATAATGAAATAGTATAAAGTTTCATTTGAATTTCATCCCAAAAAGTAATTGCAATATTACATGTTTGCGCTGCCGAATGTAGTATAGTATCCAGTGGAATATATACAATAAGATGACAAAAAAGTTTCTAGTTTTACTCACGACATTTATAAAGACAAATTAAATAATCAAATTAAAAAATTAAAAAATAAATTATGAAACAAGGTACTCCACTTTGCATATAAATAAACGCACAAAACTCATTTCATGCATTGGTGCAACACAACACAACATAAGTTGAAAATAACAAGAACATGGCAGCTACTAGCACTTGTTTGACCTTGTCAATATTGGTTGTTTTTGGAACATTAATATATAACACAAACAATGTTTCAGCTCAATGTGGAGGAAGTCTTCCAGCTCTAATTTCTGAGTGTTCCAAGTTTGTTCAGAAATCTGGACCAACTATTCCACCATCACCAGGATGTTGTGCAGTGATAAGAACCTTTGATGTTCCATGTGCTTGTAAAATGGTCACTAAAGAAGCTGAAAAGTTTGTGAGTATTCAAAAGACAATATTTGTTGCAAGGTCTTGTGGAGTGAAACTTCCTGCTGGATTGCAATGTGGATGTAAGAACTTTCTATTCATATTTATATACTGTTTTTGGAGATTAATTACGTGTAATTAGTCGTGTTTAACTATCATAAAACAGAATCTATTAAATCAGAATTTAACTATAACAATATTTTATTAAATTTATTT
The DNA here is from genome assembly GCA_021764765.1 of Vicia sativa. Lineage (NCBI taxonomy): Eukaryota > Viridiplantae > Streptophyta > Magnoliopsida > Fabales > Fabaceae > Vicia > Vicia sativa. Next base: position 182,018,419 of record CM038793.1, on the reverse strand, counting down.
CGACCCGATTTAATTCTTGACAAATTTTAAATTTTGTGCGATTTATGTTTACCAATTTAAATTTTTTAAGAAATATATTAATTCAATAATAGTGCATATAGACATGCATGCATGTAAAAAAAAATTATTGCAAGTAATTGGTAATTAAGAATATTTTGAAAGAGTTCTTAATTGGAAAAATGAAAAAGAAAACTGAATTGAAATTTGTGATGACATTGTTTCAGCTGTTAAAGTGCCTCCAAGTTAAAGCAATGAAGTGATCAACACCCTGGACTGCCACAGTCAAAATGTCTTCCTGTTGTATTGGCAATAAAGCACCTTCTATTTTCTGTAAAGACAAATAAATAGTTCTCCATATCACATTGTTGTGTGTTGATGGAAGAACATTGTTTAATGGAATGATCAAACATATTTATATATAATAATCTAATATTTTTGTTTTGTTCTAATGCACAAGTTTTATTGTATGGATCCTCCCAACTTTTCCTAAAAACAATAAATAATGCTAATTAAACCGGATTTTTCTGCGGTTCGAGCAAAAATTTCGATGGAAATGCATTTTCTGCGGTATATGGTTCCCAGCTAATACCTTTGTGGTAATAATTTACGTAGAAAAATCTGCAAAATGATCAATACATTCATACATTCAAATTAAATACTCAAAATAATTAATAAAATAGAAAAATAAAATTAATAATTTTTCGTAAAATTTAGACAATACTACAAATATTTTAAAAAAATATTAAATTTTTATGAAAAAAAAATTTATTTTAACAAAAATACAAGTTGAAGAATTATATAAATTATATGTATTATAATTTACATATCTTTTAGTCAATTAAAAATAATAAAAAATTGAAAAAATTAATATTTGCAGCAAAAGCTGCAGGAACGTTTCCTGCGGAATTACCTGCGAAAATTGTATTGTACAATGGTTTTGTTTAACATTTGAAATCCGCAGCAAAATCCGCAGGAATACCTGCGGAATTTCCTGTAAAATCATATTTCGCAGGAAATTTTATGTTATTTAATAAAATCCCAGAAAAATCCGTAGAAAATACCGATATTTCTAGTAGTGTAACAACATAATTCTCTTATAGTCTTATAGTGAATGTTATTAAATTTACATATTTATTTATTATTGTTATTGATCTATAGCAAAAAACCCATCACCAGATAAACATTTACAGAAAAAGAAATGTGGTGATTTGAGGACAAATTCAAACTTTTACATAAAATGTTTTCAGTCAAACCAACTATAGTAAGTTGTAATTTGTAACAATATGGACAAATGTTATATTTTATCGTTGTCCTACATTAAATGTTGTTGTGGAGGGGAGGAGGGAAAACTTTAGAGGGAGATGAGTAGAGAAAAATTAGATAATCTTTTAATTTTTTTTAAAGAAGTGTTCTTTTATAGAATGGTATGTTGCAACGGTTCATAATGTTATAATTTTTTTATCAATATAGAAATTAAGAAATAGAATTTTAAACGGATTGCTACGAGGCAAATAAAACTATCGATTTATATCACATAAATTTATATTAGAAGAATAAAAGCATAAGTATATATGAGTTTGCCATTAAAATCATTGAAGATTTGAGAGGATCTGATCTTTCGATTTGTAGTGTTTCTTAATAATCTGTTTAGTAAGACACATTTTTGAACTTATAATTTATAACTTATAAGCTCATATGATATTTTAGATCTATTTGGTAACTCTCTTTTCACACAAACTTATAGCTTATTTTCTAGACGCTATTTCAAATAGCGTTTTTGTTTATAGCTTATTATTTTTTTAATTTTTTTTTATCTTTATTATTTTAACAAAAACTCACTTTTATCTTCTATAGTTTATTTTAATTTAAAATAAAATAATCATATATTAAATATTTTTTATGTCATTTTCATTTATAAGTTAGTTGAACCGTTAATTTTATCAAACGCTTCAATTAGTTTATCAACTATCAGTCTTAACCATCAACTACTAATTATAAGATATTAGTCATCAGCCATTAACTATAAGCTACAAACTACCAGCTAGCTTATCAGTCAACCACTATTTTTTACCAAACAGCCCCTAAGGGTTCTTATATATCTTCTAATGAGAATAAAGTGAAAATCCTAATAAACTATGTATTTTGATCGCTCTACAAACAGAGATCGTAACCCATATAAATAAATTTAAGATTATTTATTAGTTTTCAATATTCTAATTTATCGTCAAATTAGATATTGACTTATGGTATATATACAATAATATTACCTTCCATAACACTTATGCTTTTAGCCACATACTTAAAATTAATTAAACCACTATAGCTTTCACTAATTAAATAAGAGAAAATGTGTGATGCACTAACAGTGTAAAAAAGTCTTACTTATCAATGAATCTGTATCCAACGAAGTCATATTGTATGTTTTAAATTACTGATATGACATGGCAGAATAATATATTATCATTGGTTGACAATATCAGTGTAAATTTTTTTTACGGTGTCAATGCATCCCAATTAAACCCATTAAATAATGGTCATAACACATGCAATATTACATTTAATCCAAACTTCTAACAATGTTCCACATGTCAAATAAATAATTTAATACACGTAAGTGTTAGACTTTATGAGGTCAAAATTTATCATTATATATTTCAAGCATATCCAAATTATGACGTAAATTAGTCATGCCACTATACATAACTAAAGTTATTTTTCTTATATCAATTATAATTATGTTTGGAGGTTTTACACTAGGAGCATTGATACATAGTGTAAGAATAGACACTTTTGGGAGAGACCCACCACTTGTCCACCTAAAATCTTAAGGTGATAGGTGAGTGAGTTCTCCAACTTATATATATATATATATATATATATATATATATATATATATATATATATATATATATATATATGCTTAAGTATCCATATTTCTATCCAATGTCGATCACTTTCTCAAAACCAAAGGCTCATGATACCATTTGTTAGGGGTTTTACACTAGTAACATTGATATATAGTGTAGGAATAGGCACCTTTGGGAGAGACACACCACTTGTCCATCCAAATCCTTAAGGTGATAGGTGAGTGAGTTCTCCCACTTATATGTGCTTAAGTCTCCACATTCCTATCCAATGTGGGACTATTTTCTCACTTACTCACACTTGCATTATTATTCTAACAAATTAAACTCATCAATGATCAATAATAGAGACATAACTAAATGACATAGATTCATCATAAAATGTGTAGCATAAAAATCACATGAAGTTAGTATGTATATGTATATTTTTTAACTGGTCATACTTTACTTTAGTGTGATCATTCAATATTATTGTACAAATTATAAAGAGCTTAAAGTAAAACTTTATAAACAAAAAATTTCCAAAACCACATGCATACATAATACCTAACATAGAATATAAAATTCATACATGACTAACTCTCACTAAACTAAAGATTCCTCAAACTGTAAAACACACATATGATTAGTGGGCTCATGAAAGACATCAGGTAAAAAATCTTTTGTAAGAGGATCTATTATCATGGAGTTTGTACCTAAGTGCTCTATGTAAATTTGTCTACTTTTGTACTAGTTCCTTGACAACTAGGAACTTGATGTCAAAATCTATTCTATCAGAAGGAATTGAATATGAGGCATATGAGGTGGCTCAAATTTTTGAAGAATTATGATTTTCGTTTGAGTTACAATCTTGGTAAATCCATTTTGAGAATTGAGTTAATCGAGCAATTCTGAAATTTGAGTGTGGTGTGTGAAAGGACTCCTAATAGTATGAGGTTGGGTATGTTAAATATAACAAGTGGTATTCTTGAAGAAATCATATAAGGTTGGAAAATTAACTTTGGATTGATAGATAGGTTGGTTTTAATCAGTCAGGGTAAATGAGGTGATTTTAGAAAAGTTATGAGATTATGCGACAGAGTTTGTGTATCATATTTGCCATAACTTAAGAAAAGTATTTTTGAGGAAGGACATAAAATTAGTGTTCTCAATGCTTTGATTCTACAATCACTTTATTTTTCTACAAATGCATTGAATGTTTTAAAGGCATCACATGCTTCTGATTTTTGTTTCAAGAAATACGCCTAAGCTTTTTTGCTAAAATCATTAATAAAAGTAATAAAGTACTTACAACCACCAGGTGTTCGTATTTCCACTTAGCATAAGTCTGAAAGAATTATCTCCAGTAGCTTCTTCACTCGCTAAGCATTCTACCTGGAAATGAATCTACATGCTTCTTTCCAAATTTGACAAGTCTCACATACTCCATTTGAAATATCTACAACCATCGTATAACTTATTAGTGAAAATGTTTTAGCTAACTGTATCAATCTCTTCATAATTAATAATTTAACATTTTGTGATAGGTTTGGATTGGATTGTTTCCTTGTAAAGTATTTAGGCTAATGTAGAGTTATTGAGGATTTGGAAGATTTTATGGAGTTGTTGTTTTTCAACTCCAGTTTGGATCTATGTAACTTTTTTGTTTGTTCAATAATAGATTTTGTAATTAAATTAGTATATATTTTATCATTATTATTTTTTAAATTTTTTTTAAAGAAAAATTGAAATTTATGGCCTTCGAAACTGTCACAATTATCTAATTAAAAATAATATAAAAGTGAAAACATGGCGGTTTTAACCACCATTACGTACCAGAAGTGACGAAACGATGTAAATTACGACGGTTTTCATGGCGTTATGCAGGAATAGTCACTTTTTACCTAGCAGCATCAAAATTTATGGCGTAGAGGAAACCGCCATTATGTACCGAATTAACCACCCCAAATTTTGTTGTAGTGCAAAAACATATTATTTGGAATGATAGAACTAATGCAATGAACTTTTTTGTGTTGAATCATTAAAGAAAATAAACAGTTTTGTTTCATTCTTACCTTTGTGATAAATTTGTCATTTTTATCAATTAACGTGCAGAAACCATTGTGAATCTGCATGTTGTAACCTTTCTCTGACTATTGTACTATAATCAATAGATTGTGATGAAGACTAGAAGCATATAAAACATCACCAATAAAGTTTTGTGATCCATCTTTTCAACTTGATAGAAATTCGTCATTTCTCCAAAATTGGAATACTTAAATTGTTTCCAAATTTTACACTGACTTTGTTGTTTCATCTAGAAAAGAAAATAACTCTCTTTTTCCACACATATGATTACTACATCCAATGTTCAAATATCAAATATTTTCTTCTTCTGAAAATGTATTACTTTCCAAAACTATTTTTTTTGGATTTTCAAAGTAATCACCAATATTTTCATACAAGCTTTCTGCCACGTTTGTCTGATATTTGTATATGCAATCAGTTGCATTGTACTCAAACTTTCTGCAATAATAACAATTTTAATTCGTCCTTTCTTGATTTTAATAATCTCTTCCTCTACTAAAGTATGTGGATCCAAAGCTATGATTGCCTCTTCCTTGTTGTCCTGGATTAAAACCATTAAAGTTACTTCCTCTCCATTGGTTGAAGTTGTCACGTCCTCTTCCTCCATAATTTCTTCCGCCTCTACCTCTATAGTTTTCACTTCTTGTGTTGTAATTATGTTGACCTCTTTCATCTCCAATATGATTTGATTCAGAAGTGTGATTTAAATTTACTTGACTTTTGAGAGCTTATTCTTTTACTATTTTCTAAGTCTTTTCTAGTACTATGTTGAAATGACTTTCAGTGCTTCCCTATAACTCTGCTACATACAAAGTATCTATGTTGTGGGACTCAATTAATGTAGTCATCACATGGTCAAACTTCATTGGCATCGTACATAGATTTTTTCCTACCACTTTGCTATCTAACATATCTTTTCCATATACTCTCATCTTATTGATGAGATTTATAACACGAGAAAAATATTGTTCAATTGTTACTGAATTAGACATTTTGTAAATTTCATATTCTCTACACAACTATTGTAATATGGACTATTGAGGCTTCTCTACTCCTTTATGTGACAACTATAATATGTCTCACGCTTCTTTAGCAGTCTTTGCATTTTCTATTTTTCAAATATTGAGTAATCAATTTTTTATTGAATTTGTGAAGTGCCAACGGGTCCCTTCTACGAGCAACTTCACCAGCTCCTTATTGTACACGGGAATCCACAAAGTTTTAAACATTGTGAGATTTTAGATGTGTTGTCATTAACATTTCACATTAACTAAATCTAAGTCTGCAGTTAATTTTGGACCAAATCAGACAAAATTGTAATTGTTTATCATATCTCTCTTACAAAATACTCACAATAATTTTTGACACAATAAGAACCGTTTTATTTCTCACACACTCAAAAATATTTTAGACACGTTAACCAAACTTAACCTGATACCAATATGATAACAAAATGGAACTTTAAACTTAAACAAAAATCTGTAACATAGAAGCAGCAAATTTTCTTAAGACTCTTCCTTTATATATTTTGATAATTGGTAATTATTTTACATGTACATAGACCACCTGTTATAGGTTTCATATATCTGACAACTCAGTAATATATCTTGGTCATTAAAAATGATAGAGGTGGTTTAGATAATTGGTCCAATAAGAAATCTTCTCAATAATAAAGAATGGCCTCATGTCATGCCTAATGGCTAAGTAGAGTTTAACTTATCCAAGTGTTTTAGTTAATTTTGCAATTCTAAAAAGCTTAAGTAGTTAATCTTTGCAATTCTAAAAAGCTTTAGTATTTTGGAAATTATATTTTTATTTATTTGATTTAATTTTCACAAAAAAAACAATGTTTCATGAATTTCATGAATTACATGTATTAATTTCATATTGTAGATCTATTTTGTTTATGAATTATGAGCTCTCCTTTAAAATAAGGAGTTTTTTTAGTACACTCTTATATATGTGTGAAAAAATATATGAAAATATAAAATATTCTTCGGATACATATTTAAATACTCCTAGTTTACACGCCATTATAATTTGAATGTTAGGTTTAAACATTCGATGATAGTTTCAGATATACACATCTAGAATACTTTGAAAATTGATTTAGCGGTTATTCGGATATGCATCTTTGAAATCCTGGGCAGAATGGATTTCCAGCTTAGTTTTTTTATAAAACATCAATTTCGGTACCTAATTGTTAGCTGGCAATTTCGAAAAAGGGTAAAATTGGCATAGACGAATAAAATATGTTTACTATCACATGGAAAAGAGATTAATATTTGTTGATGATAGGTAAACATAAGGCCTTTTTGTTTCATAGAGAAAGGACCTTTCGATTGCCAATGGTGAGCGATATTTCGAACTAAGATCTTTAGTATTGTTAGGATATGAAGAAATTCCTTTAAAGAAATATGTCAACATTGGAGCGGTCCAAACAAAGGATTAAAGTGAAATACAAATGGTTATGGAATTCGAATTTCGAATGTAACCTCTGAAGATTCGAATTTTGAATAAAAGGCGCCATTGTAAGGGACGCGTGGAGATTGGTGGACGAAAGGGACTTGCATGTCTTAAACGTGGCGCAATATTATAGTAAGACCGTTAGGGTCAGAACATTATAAATAGGTGTTTTCTATTAGATTTTGGTGTGTTCGTTAGATGTACTAAAAATTTCTCAAACACTCAAACTACCGTGATCGAAAGGGAAACGAGTCAAGGAGATATCATGTACGTTAAGAACATCATGTTGTTTTACAATTTAAATGCCAGTTTATTATCATTTATTTCCGATTTCCTGCACTTTTACCTTTAAAGTATTTCGATTCTTTTATTTTTATCTTTATTCCATTCGCCTTTAAACACTTATTATCCTAGAAACCTATTTACTTTCAAACTTTTATTGTATTTCCCAGAAATTGTTACTTTTTAAGAGTGTCCTTACCTTTACATTCAATTGTCAATAATCAAATTTAAGTTCGAAATCTTTACACAAACAGTCAGTATATTTCCATAGTCAAACAGTTAGTATATTTCCGTAATCAAGTTTAAGAATCGATTGAAGATCATGGGTTTGAACATAAAAATCTATTATGACACATGTGTCCTAGGATCAATCTAGTCGATCCTGTAAGTAACCAATAATAAATAGTAAAAAATTGGAAGACTAGCGGTTGTTTACGAGAAATCACCGTAAACAAATTGGCACACCTGGTGGGACAGTGTCATATTAGAAACTATTTATTAAAATTTTATGAACATTGCAAAATTTGAATTGGTATATGAACCTTCGAAGTGGTAAAATAAAAGATAATAATCTGTATATACCCAGAAGACAACGTACCAAAACAATGACAAATACAACCAACCAAGATAGGGGACAAACCTCCTTACAAGGAGCGTCAACAGTCGTTTCGGCTTCGACTGATGTCTCTAGTACTATCCCTGTGGGTAGTTCGAACGCGGCCCCATTTAGTGTGACAGAAATACCATCTGCCATTTCAACTATGCCGCACGCAGGAAGTCAACCATATTCGACTCCCACTAGGCCTCCAGGTTTCGACCCTTTAAGGCCGGAGATCCACAGACGGATGCCAACTTCGTTTATGGCGGTTACATAACGCACCCATTTTGTCCCGGTCCGAGGATCTGGTTCAGGAACGAACCATTTCGCTACAAACTCCCAGAACTTGGGAAATCGTAACCAATGGCCTACCCTGACAACTAACAATCGGCTTTAGACAATGATGGATGATAGTAACCATGATATGGTAGGAGTCTTAGCCCGCGAAATGAATGCTATTTTGGTCCTTTAATTGAATATAAATCGAACAAACCAAGAAAACACACCCGGATGTCTAGGATAGCAGATTTCTTTGGTGCCCCGATGCGGAGACGAGGCGTAATCCGGTGGTGATTCGAACGAAGAACCTACCATTGAACAAGTTCGACCCCTATACGAGGGATCAAGAGAGAAACGCAGGCCAAGATTAAGGCAACCGGACGTTCAAGAAGACCAGATCGAACAGCCTAGACCGTTAGTGGTTGTTAACAGGACCAGATGCGATTTAAATTGTCCATAGGGTCGAAACGACAATTTAGTGGCGTAAAATAATCTAACTGCTATGATAGAAAGAATAATGGCCCAAAATGGTGTAAATTCGGATTTAGAAGGCCAAATTATACTTCTCCTATTGTAGGTTACATTCTACAAATGTAATTACCGGGGTTTCAAAGTCCCCAAATTTACAAAATTACCGGTGATACCGGTGAGTCGACGAGAACACATAGCGAGATATTTGGCGGGGATATATCAAATAACGAAAATCTTAGGATAAAATATTTTCCAAGTTCTTTGACAAAGAACGCGACGTGGTTCACCACATTACCCCTGGATCGGTGGATACTTGGCCCTATTTGGAAAGACTCTTTCATGAGCAATTCTACATGGGCCAATCCAAAATCGATCTGAAAGAACGGCAAGCATTAAAAGAAAGTTTACGAACCCATAGATGACTATCTCGAATAGATTCCGATTTAAAATCTAGATGTTTTACAAGAGTGCACGAACATGAATTGGTCGAAATGGTCGCAGAGGCTGGATTATTCCATTCGAAAGAAACCGGATACCCAGATTCAAGGGATATGGCCCAATTGGTCGATAGAGTTCGACAAGTCGAAAGATTAAAAGCGGAAAAGGCTAGGGCTAGTAAGAATCATAAGAAAGAACGAATAGCCTATATAGAGGCGAAGAAGAAAACATAGATGATTTCAAGACCCATACAATTTCGACCGTTCAAATAGATCTTCTTGAACTAAAAGAGGCACCCCTACGCTTGAGTTCGCTTCCTTCCAATGGAAAAGACACATCGAAAATGAGAAAATGAAAATATCCTAAGAAAATATACACTTTCGATATAACTAAATGTGATGAAATCTTGATTTACTTGTTAAGGATGGCCGCTTAGTTCCTCCGAACCTTAAGATTCCTCCATTGGAACAAAGGAAGAAGAGGGTTTTGTAAGTACCATAACTTCCTAGGTCATAAAACCTCACAATGCTTTCTTTTCGTGGATTTGATAATGCAATCAAGGATGGCAGTTGAAATTTGCGGACAAGGAAAAACCCCATGAAAGTGGATACGGATCCGTTCTCGATGGCGGAAACCAACTATGCCGAGCCTTTGAAATCAACATGATCAAGTTGAGAACAAGGTTAAAACAAACGTGGAGTTCGAGGAAGATGGAGGTTTCGTCTGGTTAAGAAAGGAACCACGATAACCCTCCAAAGGTGCTCAAGGCAAAACTAATGAAAGAGGCAATACAAAGCACGAGGGCAAAGATATTGTCGACAAAAATTTAACTAAGGCTCTCAAGGTCTCGGGATGAAGTTCGAGAAGGTCGAATTCGATGACCCAATGCAGTAAACATGGTGGATTTCGAGCAGCCACAAATGCAAGAAGTGGAGCGATGCTTGGAGAAAGAAAGAGAACAAAAGAGGAAAGTTTGCCAAAGAAAGATGCAAGCTGCGTGAGTACCTATTTCATCATCATAAGAAGAACCAAGACAAGTTCTTTGTGCCCAAGTGCAAGATCATTTGCAACCCGGATAGTGCTGAATCGAAAGGGCCCGAGGAGCGCACGTGAATTAATGGAGGCAAGACAATCGGTTAGGCAGGGTATACCCGCGATGAAAGCTGAATTCATAGTTCGATGCCACAAGATTGGTACGGAATGTCCGATTTGCCCATGTGCAGCTTTATGATAAAGGAATGTCAAGCATTTGAAACAGTCCGCTTCGCTTCCATTGGGACGCCAAAGTGGAATCCTTCGAGTAACGCTGATCTGGGCAGAACCATGCAGAGAAGACCAGGCAGTCCTTATCCTAGGGAAGCAAGGAAGGTATCTTTCAAATTACCCGCAGATCCCTACCGATAGTGGTCGCAAGCAAAGAATGACAAAGGAAGGGGCAAATGGCGCAGTTTCGACCAGGGCGGAAGAACTGCTATGGCATACAGGAGGCAATTTAATTCGAATAGAAGGGAGGAAATCAGGCTGGAAAATTATAAAGGAAAAAACCCAATGTCACGCTCTCAATGGCGCAGACACCAACGTAACAAGAAGGCGGCGAAGGAGTCGAAGCCCATGGAAATTGGCGAGTCTAGCACTAACAATCCAAAGTCAAGACTCACCGGGGCAAACCCCAGATCCGAAAGTTATTCTCACCAAAAAGGAGATCAAGAACAAAAAGAAGCGAACGAAGAAGATCTAATGACCGATGATTTCGAGTCGGAGGAGTCTTTCTTTAACGCTAATTGTAATGTTGTATCGCTTTACCTTGCGAGTTCGAACATAATACAGTATGGGTTGGAGAGGAAAGACGAAGAGGAAATGGCCAAACATAGGCGGTGTGTTACTATATAATGAATAACTGCGTCAAGAGCGAACGCTTTTGAAAGACCGACGAGGAATGAAGAATCATTTGAAACCTCTGCTCATCGGGGCCAAAGTGGAGCAACACGCGTAAATAAAACTTGGTTGACGGAGGAGGCCGTCAATTTAATGCCCGATTCATGCTAAAAGGATAGGGATGCAGGATTCTGACGTTCGACCTCATAACATGGTACTCTCAAATTATGAAGGTAAAGTTGGTAAGACACTAGGGGTAATACAAGTGAATCTCACGGTTGGTTCCCTGACTAGGCCAACCATGTTCATGGTAATAGCTGCGAAGGCCAACTACAACATGCTACTTGGCAGAGAATGGATCCACGGAATTGGAGCTGTACCCTCTTCAATGCATCAAAGATTAGTACTATGGAGAGAGGATGGAATAGTTGAAAATATAGAGGTTGACCAGAGTTATTATATGACAGACATTAATCATGTTGATAAGAGGAATTTTGACCGTAACATGGCCAACATTGGGCCATGCAACCCACCTGAAGAGTACTTCGAACCAAATGAAAATGCTTACTATTCTCTAACACTTCGTCCCAATGGCTTCCAGTGGGATAGAGAACTGATGTGGGATGGACAAGAAGTTGAAGACGAAGGTGAGACTTCGAAGATCCGGCCAACTGGCTGGGACAACGAAGGGTGTTATGACTGAAACCAACTACTATCAGAAGCTTTCATCCGTGAGAATAAGAAAAGACGGCTCTCGCCGAGATACAAAACATGGCCGCAGCCATAGACACTAAAACAAAAACAACGCAGCAAAAGCAAGTCCCGAGGGCACCCATCTTACCCCACCAATGAAGGACAAACTTCCACACCAATGGACCGCAGACGCTATCTATGATCAAGAGCCATTAGGTTTCGAAAAGATCCAGGATCAACGAACGCCAAGATGTCAGCTCAAGACCCCTTGGAGGAAGTTAATATTGGGGATGAAGTCGAAAAAAGAGTAACGTACATTAGTGCGAAACTCAATCCCAGTTTGAAACATAAGGTGATCGAATTGCTCAAAGCAAATAAAGATTGTTTCGCCTGGGATTACGACGAAATGCCTGGTTTGAAAAGAGAACTGATGGAACATAGGCTTCCGATCAAGGATGGCAAGAAGCCCATCAAGCAGGCGCCTAGAAGATTCGCACCAGCAATCCTCTCGAAGATTAAGGCAGAAATAGAACGATTGCTCCGCTGCAAGTTTATCAGAACCACGAGGTACGTCGAATGGCTTGCTAATATTGTACCTGTTATTAAGAAAAATGGTTCTTTACGCATTTGCATAGATTTTAGGGACTTGAATACTGCTACCCCAAAAGACGAATACTCTATGCCTATAGCAGAAATGTTAATTGATTCTGCAGCCGGTTATGAATACCTGAGTATGCTAGACGGATACTCTGGCTATAATCAGATTTTCATTGCGGAGGATGATGTCCCCAAAACAGCCTTCCGATGCCCAGGCGCTTTAGGCACATATGAATGGGTAGTAATGCCCTTTGGCTTAAAAAATGCTGGGGCAACATACCAAAGAGCAATGAACACAATATTCCATGACTTTATCGAAACATTTATGCAGATTTACATAGATGATATAGTGGTCAAATCGGTTTCTGATGAGGATCATTTAAATCACTTGAGCCAATCATTCGAACGAATGAGGAAGCATGGCTTAAAAATGAACCCTCTTAAGTGTGCTTTTTTCGTGCAGGCTGGGGATTTCCTTGGCTTCGTGGTTCACAAGAAGGGCATCGAAATCAACCTGAATAAAACAAAGGCCATCATGGAGACAAAGCCTCCTTCAACAAAGAAAGAACTGCAATCCCTTTCTGGGTAAAATCAACTTTTTGAGGAGATTTATATCCAACTTGAGTGGGCGAACCCAAGCTTTCTCCATTGTTGCGCATAAATCGGGCAATTTTGATTGACAGATCAACATCAAGAAGCATTTGAAAAAATCAAGACTTACTTGATGCACCCTCCGATCCTAGCAGCCCCTTCTAAAGATAGGCCAATGCGATTGTACATCTCTGCCTCTAATGTAACCATAGGAAGCATGCTGGCCCAGGAGAATGAAGATGGCATCGAAAGAGCCATTTACTATATTAGTAGAGTTTTAAATAATGCGAAACTAGGTACAATAGTATAGAAAACTATGTCTTTGCTTATATTTCTCGTGTACAAAACTCAAGTATTATATTAAACCTGTTGATGTTTATGTTTCGTCTCACTTTGATGTCATTAAACATATGTTGTCAAAGCCAATCATGCACAGCAGGATTGGTAAATGGGCCTTGGCACTCACTGAGTATAATCTGGCCTTTAAACCTTTACAGGCTATGAAAGGACAGGTGGTCTCAGATTTCATAGCTGACCACTCTGTAAATGAGAATTTCGCATTGGATTATGTCGAAACTCAGCCATGGAAATTATATTTCGATGGCTCAACACATAAAAATGGAAGTGGTGTCGGAATATGTATCATTTCGCCCGAAGGAATTCCAACAAAATTCAAGTATAAGTTGGAAGGCCCTTTATGTTCGAACAATGAAGCTGAATATGAAGCGCTAATTGCTGGACTTGAAGCTTTGTTGGAATTGGGGGCAACCAGAGTCGAAATAAGAGGAGACTCAGAACTAGTCATCAAGCAAATAACCAAAGAATACAAGTGTATCAAAGAAAATTTGATCATGTACTTCGTTATTGCTAATCGATTAATCAAGAAATTTGAATATGTGGATTTAAAACACATTCCTAGAAGTTATAATCAAGAGGCAAATGACCTGGCTCAAATAGCCTCAGGATATAGGATATCAAAAGAAAAACTCCAATACCTCATAGAAGCTAGGGGAAGAATAATGGCTACAAAGTTATCACCCTTAGATTTAGAGAATGCGAAATTAGGTTACTCAAACCAGAGGAATTCAAGTTTTAACATAGATGCTTTAGCAGATATGATTACGGACTCCTATAGTAAACTATTTGAGAAATCCTTCAATAAATCTGAGAGGAAAGTCAAGTATAGGGCATTGTCGCGTAGTGATCGGGAATGAATTATTTAAGAAGACCGCGAAGGAGTGCTACTCAAATGTTTAGGGAAAACGAAGCATATTTAGCCTTGTCTAATGTGCACGTGGAGCATGTGGGCACATCAAGCAGGCCACAAAATGAAATGGCTCTTGTTCGATATGGAATGTATTGGCCCACTATGCTCAAAGATTGCATAGAATTCGCCAAAGGTTGTGAAGAGTGTCAAGTCCATGCGGCATTCAACATGCTCCGCAAGCGAGCTACATTCGATTGTTAAGCCTTGGCCTTCGTGGGATGGGCATTAGATTTGATTGGTGAAATTCGCCAACATCATCTAAAGGATGTAAATATATTCTTGTAGGAATAGACTATTTCACAAAGTGGGTCGAAGCGATTCCTTTAGTGAATGTAGACCAAGAAGCTATTATAGAATTTATACAGAAGCAAATAATATACAGATTTGGGATACCAGAAAGTATCACAACAGATCAAGGTTCGGCCACAGGCGAAAATGCAAGAGTTCGCACAAGAAATAGGATTCAAACTACTCACATCAACACCTTATTACGCCCAAGCAAACGGTCAGGTAGAAGCAGCCAATAAAGTCATAATAGGTTTGATCAAGAAGCATATAGGTCGAAAACCAAGAAATTGGCACAAAACCTTGGATCAAGCTCTATGGGCTGTCGAACGTCTCCTAAGGAGGCAACGAATACCACTCCGTTTCGACTTACATTTGGGCACGACGCAGTGTTGCCAGTCGAAATACATCTACAATCAGTCAGAATCCAAAGACAGAACGAAATACCCATTGATCAATACTGGGAAATGATGATGAATGAATTAGTGGATATAGATGAAGAAAGGCTACGTGCTTTAGAGGTTATGAGAAGACAGAAAGAAAGAGTAGCTAGGGCGTACAATAAAAGAGTTAAGAACAAGAAATTTTCAACCAATGATCTGGTCTGGAAGGTTATTTTGCCTATGGATAAGAAGAATAGAGTACTCGGTAAATGGTCACCCCATTGGGAGGGACCTTTTCGTATTTTGAAAACATTTTCAAATAATGCCTATGAGATAGAAGAATTAGCAGAAGACAGAAGAATCTTAAGAGTAAACGGGAAATACTTAAAAAGGTATAAACCATACCTGCAGGAAATTCGAATTACTTCAGACTAAATAGATATTGAAGATGGGATAGGGCTAAGAGAGAGCCATGTGAATAACAAATATGAGTCATGTTCGAAATATAGGAATACATAATAAAGTTTTTTTTTTAACGTTTCCAAGAAGTAAAAGGAGCATTTCGTTTCAACCTAGCAAATTTGTTTTTGCACAAGTTGATTCTACATTGATTCGTGTGTTTGATCCTTTCAAGCTCTTCGATTTCTTGGCTTATACCTTCAGCCGTCTCCATCTGTTTAAGACTCTGTGAGATCAGCCCTTGATCATCAGCAGACTTTATAGTCGTTTGCAGAGTTATCTGTTCACCTTTCGCAGCCGCGATTTTCTGTTTAAGCTCCTCAATCTGGGATTCCCAGAATAAGATAGACCGACCTAGAACATCATGCCTATCTTTTGCTGAAATTTTCGCAGACTCTAAAGCTTCTGCCCTTTTAGTAAGCTCTGAAGTCTGGTCATAGGCGTTAGATAAAGCTTCTCGTTTGGTTCGAGTTTTAGCTTCGATACCATGAAGCCTGATGTATACAGTATTAACTTCATCAAGGAGGAGTTGCAAATCATAAATGATCTCAGCCACGTCAGAGGGGCAAATACTAAGATCTATTTGTGCCAAAAGATTCTTCATCGAAAAGTAAACCCGTGGTTGTCTTGTAAGATGTTGAAGAAATCAACTTGAAAAATAGTATTATTAACCTCTTGAAGAAGCGGTCAAGAGAAGGGAGGCGTATCCTCTTTGATTGACTCGAATCACTAGATGGAATCGTGCTCAAGAAGGACCACATTGAGATAGCATCAATTTGAGGTATTTTAAAGGATTATTCTTCTTCATCTCGCTTTTGCTCTTGAGAGGATGGAGGATTTGGTTTGACGAAGCAGCACCAAACCGAATTTATTTCTGCGTTTCCTCATCACCCTCTACCTCCATTCTCCGTCTCCACCTTCCGCTTGCATCCCTTCATCTTCGTTGTCAGGCATAGTAGTGACTCACGCAGCGATCGCTGTCTCCATCGGTTTGACCAGTAATCGCCTTTTCGGAGAAGAGTCACTAGGAATATCAACAATAGGGGTTTCAACCCCAATGTTTGGTTCATCTACCCTCAAGTTTTCCACCAATGAAGGAGAAGTAGCCCGGTGATCTAAAGTTTCACCCAAGGGAGGCGAAGTCACTTGTTGATCCGAGGCTTCAGCCCACAGGTAGCCACAGATGAACCTTTGTTTAAAGCGTCCTCATTTGAGCCTTCCGGTTGAGGAGAAGGTACAGGGTTCGAACTTTGGATATTAGGAAGATTGACAGGAGCAGAAGGAATACTCTGCATAAAAAAGATCAGGGATCAGCGTGCATTAAAGTTGTGTAAGTTAGTAACGAAAGGCGTCGAAGTAACTTTTACCTTTTGTCCATCAGAAGTAGCATTGCTGCCAATTTGCTCTGAAGCAGGATTCTTCGAAGATAGAGGGTTCGAAGAGACTTTAGATTTGGTTTGAGGAGCATGGGCAGGAACTTCTTTGCTAATGGACTTAGCGACTTGAGAAGCTTCACCAGATTGTGAAGGCTTTTTCTTCTTTTTCTTTTTAAGGATTGAGGTATCGTCGCTTCCCTGTGGTTCATCTTCTGGTCGAAGAGTTTCATGCTTTCGTTTCTTGGGGGACTTTGGGGGCAAGCCACTTGCCTGAAAGTGTGACTAAGATGATTAACCAATTTAGAAGGAATTTCGAAATAGTAAAGAGGTAAGCATGAAAATACCTTCTTTTTCTTTTTCTTCAAAGTGTTGTCTACCTCAGCAGGAGGATTTGTAGTGATGATGGTTGGTGTTTGTGAAGTTGAAGTTGAGCCGACTTTAGGCGCGACTTTGTCTTTTTTCAAGGACTTCAAATCAATAGCTGAAATGATTAAGAACATGGTTAAGATAAAACAAAAAATAGCATTTTGAGGGAACTTCGATTTTCTTTCAGTTTCGCACCTTCGCATTCCCGAGATTTAACAGACATGGCTGACAAGTCGTAGCGAAGGTGCCCTTTGAAGTTGTATAAATCATGTTTCGCCCACGTAACCCTCTCAAGTTTTTGGTATCATTTTCAGCAAAAAAAAGATCCCTAAAATATAACCACCCAGGATACGGGGGAAAAAAGGCAAGAGCCAGCTCTGAAGTAGGTAAATTGGGAAATTTGGGAGGGTTATGTTTAAAAGCCCATTTATACCTATCTTCAGGTTTTACGTAAGAAGGACATCGAACTGTTGGGAGTTGTTTTTCAAATTTTTCTTTTAAAGTTTTTGCTGCATCGCAAACAGTTCGATGTATGTCCATTGGATTATACACAACTTCAAAATATTTTTGGAAAGCTCGAATTTCTTTGACATGAGTAAGCCTACCTTTCTGGGTGTTTTCCTGCACAAAGGAAAAAGCTGCTGTTAAATATTGTTGGATTTCGGTGGTATCAAACATATTATTCGAATAATATTCTGTCCACCAAGTATGGAAATCTCTTGTTTTATAGAAGGAGGGAACGAAATAAACTAGTGAAAACTCCGCAAAATCTTCATAACGCTTTTGTCTGATTTCGATTTCTTTGAAGGGATAAGGTACCCCTGCTAGGCATATTTCTCTCTTCTTGTCGAAAAGAGGTTCAGGAAGAATCTGACACAGGCCAAACTGTCGAGCTACAAAATTGGGTTGATAAGCAAGGATATGTGCTTGACTCTTGACAGGGGTGATCCTTGAAGCAATAAGTCTGGGAGTTAGAAAAGCACTCCAGATATTTTTTGTTGTTGTTTCCAAGATAGCTTGCTCCAGAGGCATAGTGAACCAAGTTGGTCCATAATTTCGAATAGCGAATGGAGCCATCGAAGAGTCAAAAGTGTGCCTTTTCGAGAAGATCATCATGTATTGAACGAAGCTGGTTTTGAAATTCTCTTTCTCATCATTTGGCGTGAGTTTCAATAACCTGGTTCCCTCAATGTTACGATTGGCAACATCAGGATGATCTTCATTAAGTGTTCCTGAGGTTGATAGAGATGATTCGAAAGTGGCATTCAGCCAAAGTTGCAACAACCAAAATGGGCCAAGAAGATTTGTGCTTTGTAGGTTTTAATTTCAAAACAAGACAAATGCTTTTAAGGGACAACGAGTCATCGATGCACTTTTCGACCATGGTGAAGTTGATTGGCTAAGGTAATGAATCTACTAGCCACTTGAAGGTATTTGCTGCAGAAAACATATTTCGATAGCCATAATGCTAAGAAGGCTATGTGTTCAACTTCTGAGACTTCCTCCTCAGCAGAATGGTAGAAAGCAATATATTTGGAAAAACTGGCATGCTTGAGCTCAAATTCAATGAGATTCTCCGCGTCCTCATTAGGATCAAAAGTTTCTCCAATAGGAGAAAGTCCAGTAATGGCTGCTATGTCGAAGAAAGTGGGTGTTACCATCCCACGGGAAGATGGAACGTGTTGTAAGTCTGTCCCGAAATATAGAAGCCAATAAAAGGGTGGCTATAGCTAAACCCTAATTTGGACATTCGAATCAAATTGAGAATGCCTAAATTTTCCCATTCCTGAGATTTCTTGCTCTCTACCTTAGCAAGCCAATTTTGGTACGACTGGTCGGATGTAGGACAAGAACGGAAAGGTTTAAAGTTAGCAGTGACATAATCCATGCTAAAAGGGTCCCTTGTTAGTGCCGTTATTATGCCAGCTCCTCTAGGGTTTTAGGCAATTTGGCCACAGAATCATCAATTTTCAGTTTTGATGGTACAGACTTATTAATAATAGGTTTTGTCATAAAATAGGCGGGAAAGAATCCCTTTGTTTCTGCCAAACGCTCTGTAGGAATCAACGGACCCATTACTCCTAGGGTTTTATCAGAAACAATAGTGGGGATTATTACCTGAGAGGCATAGATAGCCTTTTGCTCGGAGTCATTTTGGAGTAGAGATGAACTCTTGGTTACCCGGGTTGATGATTTTGCTCGCTGGTGCTTTAGTGGAATCCATGGGTTGTTTGGATTTCTCAGATTTCTTGGAAGTTGTTGTTGGCATTGTTGATGAAGACATGGTGAAACAAATTAGTCTTTCTGATGGTGAATATTTGTTTTTTTTGTTTAAAGAAACCGAGAGCAGTAATCTGGTTTGTTTGAGAATGAGAAAGATTTGGAAAAGTTCGAATGAAGAAGATGAAGTGTTTTATAGCTTCTTCAACGGTTAGAAATTTTTGACCTTTGGTAAGTAGTGGGACACGTGTAGTCATTTTATTGGAGAGGAGAAAAGTGAACTTTTCAACTTCCTAAGAGGTGACGTTGTTACTTAAGAAATGATGTGTTGTCACTAATTATTATCATTAAACCGTCATGATGGCACGTTTAGTGTGTTGATTAGACATTGGCGGAAAAGTTGGATATCTACTCCGTCATGTACGGTGAAATCATCATTCAGTATCGAAATTGCATGAGATATTCAAGAACAAGTATTTCTCTATCTATCGAAATAACTGTTCTTGAGGGGCAATTTGTTAGCTGGCAATTTCGAAAAAGGGTAAAATTGGCATAGACGAATAAAATATGTTTACTATCACATGGAAAAGAGATTAATATTTGTTGATGATAGGTAAACATAAGGCCTTTTTGTTTCATAGAGAAAGGACCTTTCGATTGCCAATGGTGAGCGATATTTCGAACTAAGATCTTTAGTATTGTTAGGATATGAAGAAATTCCTTTAAAGAAATATGTCAACATTGGAGCGGTCCAAACAAAGGATTAAAGTGAAATACAAATGGTTATGGAATTCGAATTTCGAATGTAACCTCTGAAGATTCGAATTTTGAATAAAAGGCGCCATTGTAAGGGACGCGTGGAGATTGGTGGACGAAAGGGACTTGCATGTCTTAAACGTGGCGCAATATTATAGTAAGACCGTTAGGGTCAGAACATTATAAATAGGTGTTTTCTATTAGATTTTGGTGTGTTCGTTAGATGTACTAAAAATTTCTCAAACACTCAAACTACCGTGATCGAAAGGGAAACGAGTCAAGGAGATATCATGTACGTTAAGAACATCATGTTGTTTTACAATTTAAATGCCAGTTTATTATCATTTATTTCCGATTTCCTGCACTTTTACCTTTAAAGTATTTCGATTCTTTTATTTTTATCTTTATTCCATTCGCCTTTAAACACTTATTATCCTAGAAACCTATTTACTTTCAAACTTTTATTGTATTTCCCAGAAATTGTTACTTTTTAAGAGTGTCCTTACCTTTACATTCAATTGTCAATAATCAAGTTTAAGTTCGAAATCTTTACACAAACAGTCAGTATATTTCCATAGTCAAACAGTTAGTATATTTCCGTAATCAAGTTTAAGAATCGATTGAAGATCATGGGTTTGAACATAAAAATCTATTATGACACATGTGTCCTAGGATCAATCTAGTCGATCCTGTAAGTAACCAATAATAAATAGTAAAAAATTGGAAGACTAGCGGTTGTTTACGAGAAATCACCGTAAACACTAATAAGCACAACAATTTGATACATAATTCATTTAAATAATATCGGAATACCGAAATACCAAAAACCAAAAATGATACAAACATAAATTGTTTTGAAATACCAGAAATTAATATATAAATTGTTTAGAAAGTATGGAATGTAAAATGAATACATCGGTAAAAAAGGTATGCTTTATTGCGTATTGCCTAATTCTAACCCACTGACCCCTTCTTTGTGTCTTGTACCCGCAGCACTCGATGCCTCCTGGTCGCGACTTTAAGAGTCTATAAGATTCTTGACTGCAAGTGCACAGTCGTATCGCGTAGCTTTAAAGATTATCGAATCACAAGAGACTATGAATCGAACTATCACTATCTAAACTTACTACGTAAAGCTAAAGCTAATGATATATTTTGGATTTTGGGTTAAGCTAAAATAAACTTAGGTTTGAATAAAATATCGATAACGGGCGCCGATATGTAATTTGTTAGACGTCAGGGATTCAATACATCATAGGCATGGTTTTTAATATTAAAATACTATTTCAGTAGAAATTATTAATTTAAAAACCTTATCTCACACTCTCGTTCTACTGACTTGAATTATACTATTAAACTTAAATGATCACTCTCACTATTTTATTTAAAATCTAAAAGTACTTTTTGAAAACAAATAGGATCTAATTAACTCTAAAGCGCTCTCGTTGCATTTAAAGCTAATGTTCAATTACCACTATCCGGTTAAAACTTCAAACTCTCGTTCTGTTGATTTTACCCTTAGATTGTCTTTTACTCTCGTAACAAAATATTTTAACATTAATTTTAGAAATCAAACCAGAAAAAAAGTATTTTATAAATATCGAACCCCTTCGGTTCTTATGACATTACATATCGGTATCAGAAATTTAGCTAGACATGATATTCAGTTCAATCACATAATATTAATAAAAATCATACATTAGTTCACACATGCTTTCGAATATAAAATCAATAAATTGCATATAAAGTAAAACCTGAAATTAAAATAAATGGAGTTTAAAATTTTCTAAACTGGTAGTACGAATGAAATCACCACAAGCCGACTAAATTCTTTCACAGTACAAAGGAAAGTACAAATTAAAGAAAAGGAACAAAATAAAACCTAACAATTTTGGAAGTTATGAAAGAAACTAAATATGCTATAGTTTCCCGATGTGGAAAACTATGTCTGAATTAGGTAGAAAAATTACTGCTTAAAACTAACAAAGAGCTCTGAATAATGGTAGAATTTTGGCTAAAAACTTATGATCCGATCAATGTATAACTACTCTGTTTATATAGGCCGAAGTTAAAGCTTTGTTGGAGAGAATATCACAGGCGTGGTATCCTGATTTTCCTCATTCCGTTGAGACTCAATACTTCCTAAAATATAGGTGTGATATTCCTGGGTCCTTGAGAAAATATAACACTTCTTGGAGACATGGAGAGAATTTAGGAATGGGTTGTGTGGCGAGGGCCACGTCTTGAGTGGTGTGGGCTACGCTTTTCAAGTGGTGGGAAAATAGGGAGGAACAGGTGGCGGGGGCCACTTAGGAGCATGGCGGGTGCCATGCTGTTGATGTTTGAGACGAGGGTCATTGGGCCTTGTGGCCGGCGCCTTATGGCCATATGTGGTTGTCTCTTTTTTCCTTGCTTTATGGGCCAGACCTTTTAATTCCTCTTCTTCTTTCTTTTCACACCCCTCTTTGCTCTTTTACCACATAACTTGACTTTATTTCTTTATTTTCTTCTTTTTACTC
This sequence comes from Vicia sativa, assembly GCA_021764765.1. Classification (NCBI taxonomy): domain Eukaryota; kingdom Viridiplantae; phylum Streptophyta; class Magnoliopsida; order Fabales; family Fabaceae; genus Vicia; species Vicia sativa. The sequence continues at coordinate 181,995,567 of CM038793.1, read as the reverse complement.
GAATCTACGACTTGCTTGATATATCTGAAATAAAACAACAATACCGACATAACAAGATATAAATGAATAAAAAAATAGAATAATTTATTTGAAATCGAAGTGAATAATCGATGTAAATTTGCGTTATCACCTCCCTAACCATCCTCTATATGATGGTCATTGCCTCAAGACCATTGCTATCAACGATTCATAAGCCCAAAGCTCCATGCCCAATCAAGTATATCCGCTGACAAATCGAAAAGAAACCTGTGGCATGGTCATCCTGGGCCTACTGTTTCTTTAAGATATCCTCATAAATTGGCCGAGATGGCCGTCCAAGAGTATCTGGTGCCAGTGAAGGTAGAGAAAAACACAAAAAGGGGTTTGAATTGAGTTTTCTAACAAACTTTGTCTCTTTTAAAAATGTTTCGCAAACTAATTAGAAAGATCACGACTAAAGAAAGAATAAAAAAGAAACTCTTTTGGTTTATACAAGTTCACCTTCAAAAAGGTTACTCTTGTGCACCCGCCAATGTGATTTTTCCTTCAACAAGGACTTAATCCACTAATCTCAACATATTAAGCTGCACATGCTACCCACCAGTGACTATAGACAACAACTGTTAAAGAGTCTCAACAGACACCTTAGCCCTCTCAAGTTTATAGACTAACAAGCTAGTCATTTGAGGCAATAATCAATTCTTGACAGAATTACAATCAAACGTGTTTACAATGTTTACTTCTAAAAAGTTGATTAACACAACAATGAAAATCAAAGTCTATAATACAAATAATGAGCAACAACTCTTTGTTGAGAACTCTTAGATAAAACACAAATAATGAGCAATAACTGTTTGCGTTTAATCCTTAATGTCTTAACACAATAATGAGCAACAACTCTTGGATTATTTATATTTCTCTAGAAGAATATTTGAATGAATATTTGAATAATGATTCTTCTTCTCTCTTAATGTATTTCAGTATTTCATCGATTTAATTCAGGCTTGATAATATTGAGTAGTTCATCCATCTTCAAATGCTGCAGAGGTCTTTATATATAGACTTGGAAAAATAGACTGTTGATATGTATAGAGATGCCGTTTTCACTTGTCAGCTACAGTAACTGTAGCATTTTATCGTGGGAAACAAAATATTACAATGTGTAAGCATGTAGTGGAATTTAAATCGTATTGACTGTACTATAAACTTCGTGGATAACTTTCTTATATCTTATCTTCTGATGATTTACTTATGGTATGAAGTAGTAATCTTTAAAGATATCTCTTTTTGATATTTGTTGGATTGATTCTGATATGATGAATAAAAGTGATACAGACAATGCTTTATTTTTGTAGAATCAGAGTCTTTCAAATAGTTGAATATTGTCTTCAGATACATAAGCAATAACTTATTTGAGGAATAACTTCTTTGTTTGAGAGAGAAAGCTTTTCTGTTCCATCATGTCTTGATTCGAATCTTGATAATCATCTTTTCTAAGTTGCATATCTGATGTTTGATTTCTGAAGCAAAATTTTAAATCAATAGATCTGGTTTTGACGTTGAATCCTTTCTTTCCGATCTCTTAAATTCTGATCTTTGGATTGAGCTGAAAGCAACATCTTATGTCAGCTACATCTTGGTTTCTGATCTTGAATTCTTTCTCTGAAGGCATATGTGATTTTTGATCCAAGAGTTGCATTTTTCTTGAAAAAAAAATTATTCCCTTTCTTACGAACATTCAACATTCCTTAGAACTGCTCATGTTTCTTTAGAAACTTACACAATAGTTCTTCCAATGAGTGATGGTATTTTTGATGATATCTTTTAGAAAGACTATCCAAAATTCCTATATGTGCACACTTAATGAAACCATTAGAAACTAAAATTGTTTCTCCAAAAATATATGCATTCTTATCATCAAAACGCCGAGATTATATTGTAGACACAAATCTTGTTCTAACAATCTCCCACTCTTTGATGATGACAAAATCATTTATTTTGATGGAATAATTTTACAATATTATATCATAAACAAAATAATATAAGAAATTAGAGAAACTCCCCTTGGGATAAACAATATCCTCCTGAATCATAAACTTTTGATCTTTCAGAGTTAATGAGCATTGTTATCTTTTCGACTCTAATCAACATTATTGATTTAACCTTTAAGCTTATCACATTAACAAATATTCTAGAACAATTCAAACATTATAAGTCCTATACTAGAACTTGATTTGTGAGAGATGCGCATAATGTTCCTGAAAATACATTCTAAACAATTTTCATATATAATTATATTTTGCTAGAATGTAAGCAATGTGATTTCAGAGATATACATATGTATCAAAATCATCACCACTTTCTCCCCATTTTTATCATAATCAAAAGATATTTTAGCATAAATGAAACAAATTTTCATTGATGATTAAGATATTACAATGAAAAACAGAACAAACAAGGAAGGTGAGACTAGACACTTCTTAATACAATCCAAAGTATTCACATCTTTCTTCTGCAAGAGTATTTTCTGGTCCTTTTATTCGAACCAATCCAACAAAATTTGCTTTATAGAATAGTTCAGAGAGAATGTGAACGAATATAAGAGAAAAAAAGTGACTGGCAAGAGAAAAAAATGTCTTTTGATGCGTTCAAATCGAATACATATAGAGCAATAAATGAGTTTAACCAGAAAAGGAAAGAAACTGAAGAGACCATCATTTTCAAGACAATCTTCAGAAAAAATGAGATAAAAAGACAATTTAGATATGAAAATTGGTATGTTTGTTGTACCCCAAAATTTACCCTCTTCATTTTAACCTTTTGGCTTATAGTTCCATTATCATAAACATACATGCATATTATTGATCTTAGGGTTACGAGGTTAAGAACACCTCAAGTTGTGGAAGAAACTGTGTGTTTCGGCTATTTTAGATTATCTTGAACTAGAAATTGATATTTTTTGGTTCGTATGCTTGATGCATGATCTTCTAGTAAGAAGGTCATCTCGGTGTGGTTCTATAGGCGTTGAAACCATTTTAGTATGTCCTCCGATTCTTCTGTTCATATTGAAATCCATTTCGTCAAGGAAGGACTCCGATAGTTCATTTCTTATAAAAGTGGAAGTTCAGTTTTTGTGTGTTAGGGACGCTCCGGAACTCATAACTCCTAGCTTGTTGGGTATTTTCGATTGATTTTCGACTGTCGAGTCCCTCTCGGTATTATTTCCAACTTTCCTTTTCAGGCTGAAGGCTAATTGTGTGAAGAAAGTCTCCAGAAAAATTAATCTTTCAAGTGGAATAAACTGAGTTTTATGGCTGAATCGTGTTCACGGTACACTAAAAAATTCATAACTCCTGACTGGAACGTCGAAACTGAGCGGTGCTGGTGTCTAAAATTCCTTCTCGACGTACTCTTCAACTTTCGTTTTCGGGCCGAAAGCTAATTCCTTACGGATCAATACCAGAATTTTATTCTTTGAAGGGATATTTGAGTCGAACCGAGCATTATTTCATCTGATGCACAACGTTCAAAAAAAGCATATCTTGCTCGATTTTTATCGAAACACGATGGGACTGGTGTCAAAAGTTCATAAATTTTGTTGGCTTCAATCTTTGTGAACATCCCGAGTTCACATTTTGCTCAGAAGATTCCCGTTCGAAGCGTTTTTTCTAGGTGGTGCAATTAAAATTCTACATGTGTCAGATGCCCGAAAAGTGAGCTAAAACTTCAAAAATTCATTTTGGTCTCACGCGTCCAATTTTTCGTTCCAGACTTTTTTTTTTTTGTGACCAATTTCCATACTCCCCCGTGTGTGGCGGAGGCTAGTGCTATCAGGTGGGCTATGCAGTTGGCGGCAAGTAAACGTGAACCTTCCCATACTCCCCCGTGTGTGGCGGAGGCTAGTGCTATCAGGTGGGCTATGCAGTTGGCTAGGAACCTCAACATTGATAATGTGTTTTCATGTCGGATGCCATGAATGTAGTAGATTGTATCTCTGGTATTTCTTTCTCTACTGTTTTAGAATCAATAGTCTTGGATTGCAAGCATTTGTTAAATAGTTTCAAATCAGCTTCTGTTTTGTATTTGAATAGATCTTGTAATGTTGATGCTCACCACATGGTGGGTATAGGATTGTTAGGCAGCAGAACTTGGATAAGCTTTATTCCTTCCTTGGATTAAGGTCCGTCTTGTATTGCTCCTTGTTTGGTTCCTTCTTCTTGCTCCTTGTTTGGTTCCTTCTTCTTAATGCATGAGTCATTTATAAAAAAAAAAATTGAGTTTTGACTTCATATTTTTGATATACTTTGCATGTTAGAGAGTGTGAACCCTCAAATTAAAATCAAACGTCTGTAACCACTCGACAACATGAATTGAGCCTATTTTCTAATGCAGATAATTCAGATCTGATATTTCATGACTAATCCAGGTTGCAAAAAGTCATTTTGCTAAAGGAAACCAACAACTATCTTAGAACATATAAAAATCCACAACTAAAGAGTACTACACAATAAAATGAATCAAAACAGATTATCGAGAGTACATGTTCATAAAAAAATTAAGATGATCAGCAATGAATGATGAAACTGTGCACAGAACTCTAACTATACTTTCTACTTTTCCTCTCACCATGCAATAGGAGTGTATATCTAAAAATTGATTATGATGCATAATCATTATTCATTACTATAAGGACAAAACATTTTCATACAAAGAAAATAAAACGAAAAAATATCAATACATAATCTCTATTTCTTTCTCATTCTCATTCTGGTTTTCGATTTTGCGTTACTTCCTAGTTCTCCAGGCTGATATCGAAAACAAGGACCTATCTTGCCAACATACTACGACGCAACCATTTTCCTCCCTCATTCTATATCCTTCGCAACCATAACTCTGCAGAAACCTCCTCGTTTGTAACCTACCAAAATAACTTAAAGGCACATTCCCGAAACCAGCTAAATCGAATCTCATGAACCACTTATCAAGCTTTTCGTGCCTTTCCTTTCTTTCTAACCCTTCACATGCAATAATGTTCTTGATTTCCTCGCCAAAAAGCATTTTCTCGACTCTAGTTCTTTCCATTGAGTTTCTCGAGACTGTTGATTCCAAACAATCGAATAATGCTGCGTAAGAATATAGAGCTTCTAGTAGCCTATCCATAAGGGTTGCGCCGTTATGATTAGAATCTTGTTCTGTTACAACCATTACTTTTGGTGATAGACTCCACAATGCAGTGAGAAAACTCTCCATGTTCATTGAATTTGAAGTGTTCGAAGAAGCTGGCGACGAGGATGAGGCTGAGTCAGTACTTTTGGTATATCTGTTGGCCATATCTTTCGCGAGCAAATCGCCTAAGGTAGTTTGGTTCATCGGCTGGAATCTTTGCAAGTGAATTCCATTTGGAGATTTCAACAAAAGAGGAGGAGATTTTCTCTTCATGGTTTCATCATTTGAGGCTAAAAATGTATGTAATTGGAGAATCGAACTAATTGCTAATGCCTCCCCGGTTTTTACTCGAAGTTTGTCTAAATCGAGGTTTTCTAATTTGCTAACAACAGGATTGAATTGGAATGGTATATCCAATTTTTCAGCTTCTTCAATCAGCCTATGAGCTATCTGATCCAAAACCTCTTTTTTCAGATTAACCCCGGTAATCCTCAAATGCGGAGGGCCTTCGGGACGCGAACTCAAAACTTGAAGAAGTGCAATCCACTGAGCAGGTTCAGCAGCATTGAGATCAATTACATGAATCATTTTCTCCCCTTCCATCGCCTCAACGATAGCCTGATTCGTAAGAATAAACGCTACCTTCAAGAAAGGAAAAAGCTCAAAAAATAGCTTCTGCACAAGAATCTCTTCCGAAACCATAACCATTCTAGTCGAGTTTAACGCTTTATGAAGACCAGGCCATGTTTTCAGTATCCTATCAGCAAGCGCTTCGGTAAAATATGCTGCAATTCGCTGCATAGTATCGCCATCAGGAGAAGCAAGCATCGAAATCTGCTCAAGTGACGCATTTGCATTCTCAAGATTGCAAGAAGCAACATGATTAGCACAAGTGAGCAACAAATGAATCAAATACAAACCCCTTTCTTCAGATTTCAGTTCTTTAATCCAAGGGTGTGTAGATCCTAAGCTAGATGAATGTGACATCATGGCCAAGAACTTTAAGAATGAACCTTCTTGCAACCTAAACATACCATGTAACACAAAACAAAACAAAAACTTAGGAACAGGAATATGGAAATAACAGAAATGAGATTAAAGTTAATAATGCAGAAAAATGTACCAGCGTTAGAAAGATTCTGCAGGTGAATGATGCATACCAATGTAGAACAAAAAATGAAAACTTTTAATCAAAAAACAAAACTGTGATATCTGAGAAAGTGATAAGCAATAGAATATATACGAATTGAGGAAAAAGTTAAGGAGAAAAAGATGGAAGAGGCAGTTACATGAAGAAAAGGGGAACCTACCAAAATCATGTGTAAGAAGGAAAGGTTGATGGGTATTGAAATTGAAGATGGATTGAGATGAAACCCTATGAAAATTCCAAAACTTGCCTCTTGGATTACAAGAATGAGAAGAACAAGATTAATGGGTAAGTTTGGTCTGTTATGCTAAAGAGTGTTGTATTGGTTTCAAAAAGGACATGTTCTTCATGGCTACGCTGTCGATAAAGTGTCAAGGCTCCTTTTTGTTTTTACTGTTTTCTTGTCCTTCTCTTCAAACCTTAGTGGAATATAGAATTTTTTTTATTATATAGTAAATCTATCAATTTTGACAATAAGTGTTCCTATCCACTTCAATTTAATTCATAAATTTTTGGGTTAAGTAGGTTTATTTCCCACTAACTATTTCAAATTTCATTTTAAATACTTCTAAAAAAAAAATTTAAAGAATAATTATTCTAAAAATTTTAATTTTAATTTTTAGTCTTTCATGAAAAAATCGTAAATAAAATGATCTTTAATTTCGTTAAATAAAAAACGGTTGTTAAAATCGTCACTAAGTTGTAAAACTTTTGTTAAAATTTTCGTTAAATTGTAAAAACCGTTGCTAAATTGCAGGATGGATCAAAAATTAAAATTAAAATTTTTAGAGGATCATTTTTTACAAAAAAATTTTAGAGGGACTAAAAAATTTGAAATATTTAGAGAGACTAAAAAATTTAAAATATTTAAAATAACGAAAAACATATTTAACCTTAAATTATATAAATATATATTAGATAAGATAAGATTAAAATATCTAAATCCCATATTATATAATCCAAACATGTATCTATAATTGTTATCGAACTTAAATATTGTACCCGATCTAATAGTATAACATTATTCTCAAATTTAGTATGTGTTTGGTTATGCAATGAGAAAAATCAATTTAAGAGCAATGTCACCTTAATTAAAACTTCACTCATACAAATATAACCTAGATATTATTAGAATTATTGAAATCTATGAAGTAAATTTTGTTAGGGCTAGTAAATATTTGTGTTTGAGCTTAGGTAGAGGGAATGAGGGCTGACCTAAGAATGAAAATATTCCAAAAAGGGAATATGAATCCAAACATAAGCAAACAAAGACAAATAAAACTGATGTCAGAATTGGTTTTGAGTGGGGTGGTTGTGTGTGTGAGTGAAAAAGAAGGATGAGAAAAATCCAAAGTTATGGTTTTGTTTTATATTGAAAAGCAATGACCATACAATTGGTATTATCCTCTTCTATTAGTACAAACAGAAATAGAGGTTAAGGATGAATCCAAAACCAGTTTCAACATTTATCACTACTTTTGGAATCTTTTATGGCCCTCACGCAAACCCTAATTTCGTCCTTTTCTTCATGGGAATTCCCATTTTTCATAAATTGACAAACGTGTTACATCATCATACTTCAGGCCAGTTCATTATTACTGTCTTCTTTTATTGAAATTGTACGGATAGTTTTTTTTTTTTTTTTTTAATTTTGAAGATTTTTTTGTTTTTTACATTTATGACTGGCTTTAAAGGTAAGATTAGTAAAGATTTAGTTTTGGCTTGCCGACAAAAAAATATTTATGTTGATAGAAAGGCTACATATGCCGAATTTTTTATATAAGTAACTTAGTTTTTTAAATTTATTCTCAAAATAGTCACTATTTTAAAATAATTTCTCAAGTACTCTACGTTTTAGTGTAGACACTATGTGATTTGGCGTTTGTGTACAAATTTTTAATAAAAATGTCAATAAAATCGATGTCAGTGTGTATGTGTTTTAAATGCAGTCGTTAAGGATAGAAATATACGGATGGTCTAGTCAACACATTTTCAGTTCAAGTCAGATTTTTTTTTTAAAATAGAAAAGACTTATGATTTTTATAAGTCTATTTAGCTAAAAAGACTAGACCTCAGGTTATAAAAAAGTTTTTTAAGTCTATCAAACTGGTTTATTTAAATAAATGTGAATAATAGATTTTATTATTATATTGTATTTCCTACTTTGAATTAAATTAAAAATCATAAAGCTTAAATATTTTGAAGAACTTATAAAAATAAGATGAAAACTTTTTTTGAATAAATTCATATATTGTTTTCATAAGTTTTTCTAAACAAATATTTTCACAAAATTTATGTTACTAAATAAGATAAGATAATTCAATACAAATAAATTTTTGGTATCATTGATCTTTTAGTATTTTATGTATATATATAAACATTAAGTGAATTGCTAATTTACATATCTTCAAATAAAATAAATTTTTAAGTAGGCTAACAGACTAATCAAACCTTCGAAAATGCCAAACTCAGACCTAAAAATAAGCCCGTGACAGGCTATAGGTCAGGCTCAGACTTTAAACATTTTAGCAGGTCAGACTTAGGCTTGACAAAACCTAGTTCGACCCAGTCTATTCCCACCCCTAACAATCACCAATTCAACTAACGCCTCCATTAAAAATTTGTACATGGGCACCAATTTGTCCAGTGTCACCCCTAAAAAGTGGGATACTATATATATATATATATATATATATATATATATATATATATATATATATATATATATATATATATATGAAGGATCAAATGAAGAGTTACACCATGCCTTACACTCGCTCAAAAACGTCACTTTGGATTAATATTTTTTAAAATCGACCGTTGGATTGAAACATATCATCATATAGATTATACCTATAAAGTTTGAGATTAATCTATAATGATTTACTATGTCATTGAACTACATCAAAATTAGCGTTATATGAAAGTCCATTTTGACGTTAATCTTTGGATATCTTGATCGTATAGTAAATCATTATAGATTAATCTCAAACTTTATAGGTATGATCTATATGATGGTATGTTTCAATCCAACGATTGATTTTAAAAAATATTAATCCAAACTGACGTTTTTGAGCGAGTGTAACTCATGGTGTAACTCTTCGGGTGTAATTTGATCTCTCCCGAAGAGTTACACCATGAGTTACACTCGCTCAAAAATGTCACTTCGAATTAATATTTTTTAAAATCAACCGTTGGATTGAATCATGTCATCATATAGATCATACCTATAAAGTTTGAGATTAATCTATAATGATTTACTATGTCATTGAACTACATCAAAATTAACGTTATATGAAAGTCCATTTTGACGTTAATCTTTGGATATCTTGATCGTATAGTAAATCATTATAGATTAATCTCAAACTTTATAGGTATGATTTTAAAAAATATTAATCCGAAGTGACGTTTTTGAACGAGTGTAACTCATGGTGTAACTCTTCGGATGTAATTTGATCCCTCTTCTCTCTCTCTCTCTCTCTCTCTATATATATATATATATATATATATATATATATATATATATATATATATATATATATATATATATATATATATATATACTTTACATTAAACTAACAAACCCAACTTAGCTTGGGTTGGGTTTAGATTATTTAACTTGGATTATATCACAACATACTCTCTATAATTCAAGTTGGCGAACATACGCTAATCATAGTCAATCTAAACTATTCATAATTCTTTCTCAAATTCAAGAATTTATCGATCTTCAATCTTTTGGTGAAAATGTCGATCAAATGTGCATCACTTGAGCAATCTCTTACTTCAAGTTCACCTTAATTTATCTTTTCTCTTAAGCATTGAAATCTTACTTCAATGTGCTTACTTATTCGATGTGTTCACCTCAAATTATTTTCAAGATTTATGGATGACTAGTTGTCGATCTATAGTAGCAGAGGCTTTCTTACTTCAAACTCCATTTCTTCAAGCACATATATGATCAAAATTGCTTGACACGCAACATAGGATCCTGCTATGTATTCATCCTCACACGATAATAATGTCACCACAGATTGTTTTCTCAAGCATCATGAGATTGCAACACCAAATACTTGATAGAAATAACCAGTTGTGCTTCTTTGATCTTCCTTATCTCCACACCAATCAACAGCTGAACAACAAGTAATCGTAACTTCTTTGCTTTAAGAATCTCACCGAAATAGAATTCCATAGTTTATCGATCCTTTTAAGTATATTAAGATTCTTCTTGCAGCCTTCATGTGTGACACATTTGGTTAACACTTAATTAATAGGTGCATCGCATACATATCATTCATGCATTGATCATGGGTTCGAGATTTTCCAATCGTATGAATCTGTACAATTCTGAAGAAGAGGTTTGTTTCTCACAAGTTGAATATTTGAGGTTCCAATTTTCAAAGTGTCCGCTTGATTATTATCTCGCAAGTTTTGGTATTCGATTGTCTATCGGTGGATGCGATTACAATTTCAAGCTGTTGTGGTGGGATATTTGAACCCGAAATTCTATGGCCTTCCGTGAGTTGTGAAGCATTGGTATTTGGCTTATCGATCTACGCGATTTATCGGAAAATCAAGAACGGACGGATAAATGCTATTTGCGCATGTCTCAAAAAGTCGACAAAAGTCAAAGTTTGACTGGGTGGAATTTTTGGTCAAAATTACGGTCAAGTCGACATTTGAGAAAATGCGATCATTTGAGAAAAATCGGAAGAATCGGGTGAAAAGGTTTCTTGCATTTTAAGTAATCTTGGACTTAGAAAATTTTTCTAAGTTTTAAGGTACTTTGTGTTCACGAGCCATGTTGCCGCATCCGTATCTTACCGTCGTGGTCGAAGTTTGTGAATTGATAGCAGTTAGAAAGATTTCATACTCCGACTTTGTCTGGTGAAGATTTTTCGAAATGCCGAATTTCGAGTTATCGACTCAAATTTGAAGTTCATAACTTTTGAAGTTTACACTTAATAAAATTTTGAGTGTTTTAACATGTTCAAGCGTTGGAATTTACACGTGTTTCAAGGCGTCGATTCGAATTAAGTTCAACATCAAAGTTGTTTATTTAATGGCAATCTACAACTTTGCTGAAGAAGTCAAATCCATTCGGGAAACGTATCAAAAATTACAGAGCTCGGAAGTTACGGTTTATCATTCCTCAAATCTCAAACACTTAGAAATATTTTGAAGTGTTTGTTTCTATGCTTTTTGGTGGTCGATTTTATCATAGTTCATGGCTCCGAATCGAAAAATGCTCAACTGAAAAGTTGTTCATTTCACGGCAATCTAAAACTTTTCTGAAGAAGTCAAATCCATTCGGGACTCGGATTGGAAGTTATAAAGCTCAGAAAATAAGAACTCATTATATTTGTAAGGTTCGAGTAGTTTTTGTGCACGTGTTCAGGGCTGTTTTTCAATGATTCGATCGCCGCGAAGAAATTCGAACAAGTTTGAGTTCGTAATTCCATCTACAAGTCCCGTTTAGAAACTTTTTCGTTTCGGACGTCGGAGCTGGAAGAAACGGAGCGTCGTAGTTTGCAGCACGAAGTTGGAAATTGCCGCAAGACATGCACCAGTTGGGCCGGGCGGGCATTTCATCGAGCCGATGCAAACTTCATACACTTATTTTTCAATGATTAAGGCTCCGTTTGGATTTTTGTCGAACTAAAGAGTTGTCGTATCATACGCAAGCTTTCCGATGGCACCAAGTTTGTGTTATTCGGTCGAGTATCGGAAAAGTTATGGATCGATAAAATGGTGTACATGGATTGAGTGTTAAACTCGACACTTAGAAAAATCTCTTCAAGTCGTTGTAAGCATGACTTCGAGGCTATTTTCGGACATGCTGCGGGTTTCGATTCGAAAAGCTTCCAACATGAAAGTTGTTCACTTCATAGCGTTCTCGAACTTTGTCGAAGGAGTCAAATCCATTCGGAGCTCGATTCGAGAGTTATAAAGCCATAAAGTTTGAAAAGTGTAATTGGTGAGTAGTTGCCGAAATTGCCGGTAATTTTTCGATTATGATCTCATGACTTCAGGGCTGTTTTTAAGCAAGCTATAGGTTCCGAATCGAGAAATTTCGAACACAAGAGTTGTTCATCCACATGTCTTCTCTAATATTGGTGTTGAGATCTCATCACGATGGAGCTTGTATGTCGAGATAAAATGCCGCGAAGGGAGTATACGACGATGGATTTGGTTTTTGCTTTAACATGCATAGAAGAGAGTTGTGACAGCAGAATGTTCACTACACTCTCATCAATTGTAAACTAGCAGTAACCTCACACGCTTTTTTTCTCGTTCTGGCAACTTCCATTTTTCAACTTAATTCACCTTCCATCACTTTTGCTACTCCCACTTTTTTCCATCACAACAACTAAAAAACTTCATACTCATCTTCTTCCTCCTCTCGATTCATCACAGAACCATAACCACCATCGGCAACTTGTAACAAACTTTCGCCGCCATTCTTTTCCTCTCCACATCACTTTCTTCTTTCTCATCCGTTCACCATTTTTCTTCACACTTTCACCTCACTTCCATCCATCCTCTCACTAATTCCCATGATCGTCCATCACTTTCTTCCACTCTCTCTTCTTGACTGAAACTAACAAATAATTCCAACAAAAAAGCGGCTAACAGTTATAATTTGCTCACCATAACAGAATTCGGCAGCCTCGCCTCACTGCTCTCTTGATCGCCGTAACAACCATGCCATAACAGTAATTATCATCAACCGCCATTATCTTCTCTCCTTTTCAACAACCACCATCATCACATTCACCCTTTCTTCTCCACTCTAATAGCTATAACAAATTGACAAAACAGAAAAACTCTCACATTCTACTCATTCTTCTTCCGCCGTAACGGTTTTCTAACAACCACCGCTCATCTCCTCTCTCTGCACATTCGCCATTACCATCTATCTTCCACCTTCATTCGGTTCTCCATCACTTTCTTGAAGGAATTCTTCGTTCTCGGTCTATCTGCAAGTTGCACCAACACGCACAACATCTCGAACTTGAAGGCGATATCGAAATTACGGGCGGTTTATTCGCAGAGTTTCTTCCATCATCGTCGAGTGAGGATCATCGAAAGTTTGTGAAGTTTTCCTCTCGCTCCGATCTTGAACAACACTTGAAGTTTTCCAAGAAGTTTTCAAGATCGCGCCAAGTAAGTTTTTTTGTTAGTCTTGGTATGTTAATCATTCCTCTGCTTCGAAATCTGGGATGGCACTTGAATATGCGTAGAATCTGAACATAATTGCAAGGTATATCTGTGAATGTCGAATTCGTGGAGTTTCAAACTTTCGGATCCAGATTTTATGTTCAGATTTCATGAGGTTTGAGTAGCTTTTAGGAAAATATGAGATCAGATTCGTAACTATCATGGAAAACCTAGTTAGGCAGTCGGATTGTCTCATTTTCCGTTGAGTTTCGTTTTTCCGGCAACCTTTCGCCGGAGAAGAAGGCCGTTTCCGACGAGACCCATGCGTGTCACAATTCCACTCGTTCATGTGTTTTTCCATACTATCCGCTCGGATCACGACACGTGGCATGCTATTGTTATTATAAAAAATAAAAAAATCTGATATAACTTAAATGATTTATGACCAATTGATATAATATATATGTAACCAAAAACGTGATGTATTGTAAAACTTGATATAAAAATCGGTCACAAAATAATAAAAATAATAATACAAATGTTATTTGGATTGGACTCGATTCAAAAAAAGATTGGACTTATGTTGGACTTATGTTGGACTCATGTGCATGTTGTTCTCACACCTTGGCAATTTAACATAGTTTAGTTCATTTAGGAATTTTTGCACCCACTTCCCATAATACTAACACCTAATCAATTTTGATTTCGATTTCGATTATTTTGATTTGTAAAAAATCCATAGAAAACATGTTCTGACATTTTAGGATATTAGAACATTTTTGACATTTTTGATATTTTTAATATTTTTTTAATTCATTTTTAATAACATGATTAAAAGTATGTTTCACTCATGCCATTTGAAGTTTCACGTGTGCATTTCTATACTTGTTTTTTGGGTCTAACTCCCTTCTTGCAGGTGTTTTGCATTTGTACACCCACGTGTGCATTTCTATACTTGTTTTTTGGGTCTAACTCCTTCTTGCGGTGTTTTGTGTTTGTACACCCACGTCCTTTTTTGTTTGGGTCTAACTTTCTTGCGGTGTTTTGCATTTGTACACCCACGTGTGCATTTCTATACTTGTTTTTGGGTCTAACTCCTTCTTGCGGTGCTTTGTGTTTGTACACCACGTACATCCTTTTGTTTGCTTTTTGGTCTAACTCCCTTCTACGTTGTTGCTTCACATGCGCGCATCCTCTTTGCTCGATGCCTCGAGCTATTCTCACGGTTTACTCTCATTGCATGGTTGCGATTGAAGTTTTCAAGTATTTCTATAGCTTGCGTTGCTCTTCGCATTTAATATCCGTCGGGTATTTTACTTCATTTATCGCATTCTCTTCTTTCCTAGATATCATGAGAAGTAGGGCTTTGACTTTCTTTTGCCATGAGAAGTAGGAATAGAAATGCATGAAGGGCTTCGGCTGGAGCATGTTCGGAACCCTCGGTTTATTTAAAGACCCGTTTAGGGCAATTCTACTTGTGATCTGCATATTTGCTTGTTTGTTTCTGGGTTCCTTGGTTAGGTTTGGTTCTCTAGCCTAGACTTTAGGATTCACATCCTTTGCATGTTAACATAGGTAGAGATTCCCTCATTTTCAACCATAGGGCTAACCTTTTGCTTTGCTTTGCTAGTTTCTTTTTGCATGTTGCATTGTGAATAAAACTAAAACTTTCTTTTCTTTTCAAACTCAAAACACTTAATAATGGTTTAAACTCCTTTTTCAAGGTAAAACAACCAACCAACACCAACTCTTTTTCGCCTTTACTCTTTTTTTTGTGTTTAAAACCTTTTCACAAGTAAAAACACAAAACACACCAAAACAAGTGAGCGAACTACGGCGCTCGACTTCCCATTGCACGAGGGAATACGAGGCATCTTGTCACGGGCTCGACCGAGCAAACTTTGTAAATACTTCCTTCTTTTCCCGTGGTTTCTTATTTTCTCTTTTTTTTGCATGCATGATTAGCGATTAAGCATAGATTTAAACACACCTATTAGATGTAGTAGAAGTGGATACCGTAGAGTACGGGCGTGGGTGCTAATACCTTCCCTTTAATAGATTCCCTTACCCTATCTCTCGGTCGCAAGACCGTGCCTTATCCCTTTTAGGTTTTCGCGATGCGTTCGCCTTTCTCCTTTTGCGAGATAAAAGACGTTCGATGGCGACTTCATTGATACAGTTATCGGATGATGTTCAGCCGGTTGTTTCAATCATACCTATAAAGTTTGAGATTAATCTATAATGATTTACTATGTCATTGAACTACATCAAAATTAACGTTATATGAAAGTCCATTTTGACGTTAATCTTTGGATATCTTGATCGTATAGTAAATCATTATAGATTAATCTCAAACTTTATAGGTATGATTTTAAAAAATATTAATCCGAAGTGACGTTTTTGAACGAGTGTAACTCATGGTGTAACTCTTCGGATGTAATTTGATCCCTCTTCTCTCTCTCTCTCTCTCTCTCTCTCAATATATATATATATATATATATATATAACTTGTACATTAAGTAACTAACAAACCCAACTTAGCTTGGGTTGGGTTTAGATTATTTAACTTGGATTATATCACAACATACTCTCTATAATTCAAGTTGGCGAACATACGCTAATCATAGTCAATCTAAACTATTCATAATTCTTTCTCAAATTCAAGAATTTATCGATCTTCAATCTTTTGGTGAAAATGTCGATCAAATGTGCATCACTTGAGCAATCTCTTACTTCAAGTTCACCTTAATTTATCTTTTCTCTTAAGCATTGAAATCTTACTTCAATGTGCTTACTTATTCAATGTGTTCACCTCAAATTATTTTCAAGATTTATGGATGACTAGTTGTCGATCTATAGTAGCAGAGGCTTTCTTACTTCAAACTCCATTTCTTCAAGCACATATATGATCAAAATTGCTTGACACGCAACATAGGATCCTACTATGTATTCATCCTCACACGATAATAATGTCACCACAGATTGTTTTCTCAAGCATCATGAGATTGCAACACCAAATACTTGATAGAAATAACCAGTTGTGCTTCTTTGATCTTCCTTATCTCCACACCAATCAACAGCTGAACAACAAGTAATCGTAACTTCTTTGCTTTAAGAATCTCACCGAAATAGAATTCCATAGTTTATCGATCCTTTTAAGTATATTAAGATTCTTCTTGCAGCCTTCATGTGTGACACATTTGGTTCACTCATGTATCTACTCGCTAATCCAACTGCAAAACATATATCAGGTCGAATGTTGCACACATATCTCAGAGATCCTACAATTTATTTGAACAGAGTTACATCGATTTTTTCTTCCTCTTCATGCTTCTCCAACTTCAAATTTGGTTCGACGGGTGAGGATGCAAGATTAATTCTGAATATCTTGAGTATTTCATTGACATACTTTCTTTGATGTAGCACCATATATTGCTTCGACATTTGAAATTCCATGCCTAGGAAATAAGACAAGTTTCCTAGATTCGACATTTCAAATTCCCTCATCATCAACTCTTTGAACTTCAATAAGTTCTCCAAGATAATTCAAATTACCAACAATTCATCGACATATAAGCAAATGATTATTATATTTTGTGCCACAACCTAAACATAAATACCATACTCTTATTTACATTTGACAAATCTCAATTTGACTAAGTATGAGTCAATCTTCTTGTTCCATGCCCTCGGTGCATGTTTAAGGCCATGGAGCGCTTTGTTCAAGTTATACACATTACTCGATTCATCTTGAATCACAAACCCAGAAGGTTGTGTGACATAGACCTCTCCGTCTAAGGGATTTTCAAAAATGATGACTTCATATCTAAGTGAAATATCAACTGCAACACCCCAATTTTTAGCAGTTATTTATATATTTTATTATTTAGTTATATATGAAATTCTGGTATCATATATAAGATGTCGAAGGTGATGTCACGATACTGATATATGTCGTATGAATACTTACAATGCAGAATGTTAAAGTGCAGAAAATAGTAAGAACACAGTGAATTGTTTACCCAGTTCGTTTCCAACCTGTAACACGGTGAACTGACTTTGTAGGATTTTTGTATCCAAATGTGCGGATAGCAAGAGTCGCCACCGACTTTTATTTTTATCCAATTAAGGGAAGGTAAAAGTAAAAAAAGACCTTCGTTAGATTCTCGAGTTCGGAGAATGGTTATGAAAAGGAAGGTATTAGCACCCTTTCCATCCGTAGTTATCTACGGCTCTTAGTTGCTCTAGATCACCTTTTAAAATTGCTTTCGTGTGTTTGACAAAATGTTTTGAAAAGGCATTTCGCTTTGACTTTGCAATGACTCATGTAGGAGTGTATACAAAGTGTTCGGAAATGTTTTGTTTTGAGAAGAATTTGAACTTTGAAAAAGTGTGAGGTGCGAAAAGCATTTGATAGAGCAAGCAACTAAGAGACTTATTTACCCACCGAATTGGTCGTTTGTTGTACTTCTACATTCCTTTAGAATAGCGCTAGCCATACCATTAGTTAGTAGGTAGCTCCATTCGTTGGATGTAAGCGGGACATTCGAAGGGACATCGGATGGTCATAGAAGGCAACTTGTAGGAAGTATCCTAGCACATTCGAAGGACTATCATCATTTTCGTAGGCGACAATCGAGGTCAAGATCATGTATTCGGAAGCGACATCGTGGGTCTTATGATCTTTGTATCGAAGGGACTATGATGATTTGTTTGGAAGGCAACGGTGCTAGAATACCTCTACGTTCGAGGGACATGACCATTTGAAATCGAAAGGCATCGAGAGAGAATTACCCTAAGGGGTGCGTGTGTGAAGAAGTGTGTTGATTTCAGAATATGTTATCTTGAAGATTAGTGGGCTATGTTCATTGTTATCTTGCCATACACGCCTAATTACTAGCAATTTATAGGGTGCGGAAAGTAAAATGCGGAATGTAAAAGCGGAAATGTAAAGGTGCGGAAAGATAAACCTACGCTATTACATGGCTTTGGGGCAGATACATAATTTTAAAATGCGGAAAGTAAAATCCTAAATTAAACTATTACAACCCATGAGCAATTACATTATTGGAAAATAAAATAATAAAATGATAAAGAGAAAATCGTCTGAATCGGATCAACCTGTACAAAAGGAAGAAATCGGAAAATGCAATATGAATCGAACAAGAGAAAAAATGTTAGAAAAATGCCAATTTTAATATGAGAAAATTAGTATAGGCTGGAAATAAGATAAATATACTACAATAATTTTTTGGGATTTTTTAGATGCATTTTAGTAATTAAAAACTAATTTACAATGATTTAAATGCTAAAATATAAATAAAAATAAATATGCATGCAAAAAGACATTTTTTAATTTATTAAATTAAATAAAGATTTTCAGAATGTAAATGCAAAAGGAAAATTATTTTTGATAATTTTTTAATGCAGAATAAAAATTGTGAAAGTAATTAAAATAATATGGAAAATATTAAATAGAAAAAGAAAATAGGAAAATATGAAGTTTTGTGAAGAAAACCAAAACCATTCCCAAGGAGGTTCGAACTGGAGACCTTTGGAAGCATCTTTCAATCCCAACGCCTTAACCACTGGGACAACGTGTCTTTGGTGTTTGTGAAGCTGGAATTCAAGGAACATAAGTGTAAACGTGTCACTGATTACAAGTCAAACCGAGTCAGCCATGAGTGGACCCCAGGTGGACTGGATGGACGAATCGGATTGCTCACCTTCGCCACGCATGCCTCGCCGGAGTCTGAATCGGTCAACGACGCCGGAGCCCTAGCTCCGGTCGTCTTCTCCGATGAGCAAAATCACAAAACCTGCAAAATAACGCGAATAAAAAGAAAAGGAAGACCTTGTCCACCTAAATCGGACCTTCTGAATCCATTGATGGCATTAGTTTTGACTGAATCGGCCTGTACAGGCCGGTTCGAAGCTCACAGTCCGAAAAAACCCTAGCAATGGCATTGCACGATTTTGACGTTCAAAACCAAGAACGATTGCCCAGATCAGTCAAACAGAACCTCATGAACACATTCAAATCATTAGAAACAATTAACACAAGCAGAATAATCAAATGCAAAAATCAAGAAAAGTTGAATATGTATGTATGTATATGCATCGATTCTGGATGATTTGATCAATACAAATAGTGTATTCTTACTCAAAACTACCTCCTGAGCACGATGGAATGGCTGGAAGAGGTCGGGAAAGGCTGGAATTTGAAATTCGAATTTCAAGTTTCTTGGAAAAAATTTGCAAGAGTTTGGGTTGTTTTTAGGGTTAGGTTTTCGTGTCCTTGGTTTGTACACAATGCTGGCAATTTATAGAAGAGATTGGAAGAGAAAAAACAAGGAAAAAAGATTGGAAATTGAATGTGCAAATATTTTCCAATAAATAAAATCAAATTTCCTTTAAAACTTGATTTTTTCTTTCCATGTGCATGAGTCACGAATTTGGCAATTGGTGTGGGCTTTCTTGGACATTAAGAAAGATATAAATCCAACTTATTTGAAAAAGAAACTTAATTTTCATATTTTACATAATTTATTTTTGAATTAAATGTTGTAAAATTCAAATATAAATCATGAAAATAGAAAATTACCAATGCCAAGCATTTATGGGTCAAGAATATTGTCATGAACAAGTTTGGATCAAAAGATTATAGGCCCATTTGGAAATTTTTGCATTTTGACCAAAATGTCCTTTTGTGCAATTGTCCAAAATTGCCCAACTTCGAATGGTGTATCTTGCTCAATTTTCCACATTTTGAGTGTTCTTGGACTTTTGGAAAGCTCTAAGAGTCCTCTAAACAATGTCTTTGGTCTCATATCAATTGGAGTTACCATGCTCAATATATCTTCAAATCAAAAGTTGACTTTTGTTGACTTTGAAAATAACTCAATGTTTTGAGCTATACCTCTCAAATGAAGCATTTTTTGGACATTCTTGTGAGACATGAAGTTGTAGAGAATTGAATTTCCTTCAAAATGAGCTTTGGTGGGAAAATTTCTGAGAAAGTATGAGAAAGTTATGATTAGTCAAAGTTCAGTTGACTTTTCATCTAGAAACCCTAATTTAGAAAGTTTGACTTTTGAGCAAATCTTGAGTTTTCTTGATGAATCATGATCAACCCTTGATCAAATGATGAATGTAACTTCAAAATGAGGATGTTGACAAAAAAATATGAAGTTTGATTGTATGTTGACCAACATTTGACTTTTTGTCCAATACAAATTTTGAGCAATTTCGAGGAAACTTGACTTGTGAGGCTTGAAACTTGACATGGAGAATATTTGAAGCATATGAGGAGGCATGAAGACCATTGGAGATGTTGGGAATCCATCTTGACTTGAGAGATACCAAACCCTAGTTTGGGTTGATTGTCTAGGAGAGAGTTTGTCTGATCAACTCTTGAGGAATCCTTGAGTATGGATGTATGAAATCTCTTGAGTAGATGGAGGGCAAATTTTGGGGTATGACACAACCAACCTACGTCTGGGAGATACCAAGCCAGGGATGAAGTCCACTATTAGTAGTATTAATTCAGAGCTAAACCTCCTTGTTTACACTCCTCACTTAATCACTACCCAATGACCCTTCTAACTAAGAATCCTATCCTAGATATGAGAACCTCCGCTCACTCCCTAAGTCACACGCGGTGAAAATCAACAAGAACAAATACTGAAGATATCCTTCAAAGACACACAATCACTCTGGCTTCAAAGCTTATGGTGATTAACAAATTACAACTCAACTAACGCCCTACTCAAGTATCAAAGAATACAAGAGAGGCTCACAATTAACAACCAACAAATAAAACAACCAACAATGTAAATTCTAAGTCTAAGTTCGTCTGGAATAGCCAACCTGCAAAACAGGGTTTGCAGTCCTTAAATAGAGTAACATCATCTAGGGTTGCTTTACTCACAAGTCTTTAGCATCCTAAGCTTTCTCCACATAAGCAGGACATAAAATCTCCAAGAATATTGCTGAAGACATTACATAAGCTTCCTTAATCGAAGCATACAGATTAAAACAAACAGACTTCCTAAAATATCTAAACTTAAACCAGTTATGTTCAGTTTCATATGTCATGACATATGTTGTTTTAGTATTCTTCATGGCATTTTTCTGAGCAAAATGTTTACCAAAATTGCTGTCAATCAATAGAACCAACAAACTCCCCATTTGGCAAATTTTGGCTAAAACATTACTTGGGGTATAAGCCATACAATTTAAAATCACAGCATTACAATTAACACTAACAGTCAAGCACATATAGTAGAGTAGCACAATAAAATCAGCATCACACACATAACAGAGATATATCAGCGGATAAGAAAACAAATGTTCAAACATCAGTTGGAACATTCACAGATGCAACATTTTACTCCCCCTGCACACAACATCATCATTGTTCATGCATTTGAAGCAACAATTAACACATCTTGCTACTTATACACACATACTTATACACACATGGAAACATCATCAAACATTATCATCATTCCTTCTTATTTTTAATATGCCAAATTATTAATAAACTCACAGAAAATGAAAGAAAGTAAATTCTAGAATTAACTACCAGGTACTAATGTCTAGAGTTAATTACAACCCAAAATAAGTTTTAAGCACTTAAGTGCCAAAAATTACATAAAAAGTCACATTAAGTCATTGGAAGCACACATGAAATTTCTTCATCACAATCATTTTTCTGCAGAACTAGCAGACTCCCCACTTCTTTCACTTCCTGATCCTTCTTCAGAATTTCCTGGAGTCTCACTTGTAGAGCTACTTCCTTCTTCTTGCACCTCTTGTGCATCAGTTACTGCAGCATACCTCTTAAGAGATTGGATGGTCTCCTCAAATATTAACTTCCTTGTTGAGCTTATGCGTATTACCTCATCTAGTTCTTTGCATGCCTCAGTCAGTTCAGAAATTAAATCCCCCTTACTTGTAGTTTTCTTTTCAGCTCCTGCAGATGTTGAGACAATGTCTAGGATATGTGCTCCTGCAAACAATTTCTGATGAAGGGACAATGGGGTTGCTCTTTTGCATTCAGGATCCAGGGCGGACAGGATTCTAGGATGTTGTTGGAGTATTATGCCACTTATCAAGGTGGGAAAGGCAATGGCCAGCTTTGTGGCACAGGTATCAACATGCTTGATTGTTTGATAAAAAATGTAGGTACCATAATCAAAAGGTATCTTCATGCCTACAACATAAATAAATCTCCCCAGGCCTACTGAAATTGTTGAGGTGTGATTTGTGGGCACCCAATTTGCATCTCCAATTCTATGTAGGATTGTGTACTTCACACTCAACTTCCCTGCATACAATTTAAATTTCATAGGCGAAGTACTAACTTGATTGGCAGTGATGGTCTTGCATACTTGGTCATCGGTTACTTTAAGCTCACACTCTTCTTTCTTACTTCTTCCTAGATATCTATTAATAATGGTAGGTGAGAATTCAACACATTTCCCTCTAACGTAGACTTTCTGAAATTCCTTGCTTCTCTTGTCATCACAATCCTCAGGGATGTTGACTATGAACTCCTTGACTAAAATTTCATATCATTTGGGAAGCTTGGTCACAACTTTGATCAACCCAGCATCAGATATAAAGTTAATGATTTCCTTGTATGCTAAGGCATCCTTTCCTAGTTCTCTTTCCAAGGCTAGTCTCCTCTGGTAGATGTACTTCCATCTTGCAGCAAATTTGATGAAGTGAAAAGATATGTTGTCTATTGGAGCATCAGGTACATCATCAATGGACCTCTAAATTAAGGTCTTCTTCATAGGTGAGATGTCTGGGACATTAGTCTCAACATCATAGTCAGAATTAGATTCATATATGATTTTCCTCTTGTTAGAGGAAGAAACAACTTTTCTCTATGCCTCTGGTGGTCCATACATAACCTTTTTATTTGCAGTCTTGGATGGGGTGCTTGAAATAGATGTCTTTCCCTTTCTTGTCTTTAATCTCTTTGCAATCCAAGGGTTTACATTTATAATTAGCTCATTGTCATATAGGTCTTCTACATCTACAACTGCATCATCTACTTTTTCCTCGGTCCTTTTTGTATTTGAATCATCCTATTTATTTGGAGAAACTCTTTTCATAGATGATGTTCCAACATCAGTGGTGAATTTATCAAGAACGGTTTCTTTTTCAAGATTTACTTTAGGGGTCTCTTCTTCCCTAATGGATGATTCAGTAGGCTCTTTTGGAGCAACCTCAGCAGGAATTTTGGCAAGAGGGATGGTAATCCCTTGAACAGGTAGACCCACATTCATGGTTTTAGAGAGTAATATCCTTATGACCCTATCAACATTTATAATGTCTTGATCAGTTTCAACATCAATGGGATCAGAGGCATTACCTACAACTGGAACAGATGTCTCTCTTGGTCATCTTTCATGGCGGGTGCGAGCTTTTTAGGTCTTGCATCTGAGCATGGAATCATTGAGAGAGAGCAATGTCTAGGGCTTCTTCAGTTGATACATTTTCGTTGATGTTTCTTGGTCCTGATTCATTTTGTTGAGACATCTTGACTGTGGAGGGCTGAAGGTTGTTATTTTGGAGGTAGGAGATAAAGATTTTGTAGCCTTTGGTGATTGTATAGCGTGTGGGGGAAATTTGAAATGTTTGAGCCTTGCATGTGCCTTTTATATGTTGTGTGTCATGATTCAACGCAATTAAGTGATAGTCTAAAAATTCAGCCCTTTTAATGACGTTCCCACACGCTTTTAATTGCTATAATTTCTTCAACAAACAGACCCGTTGCTCTCTTCTTGAAATTCCATCTATATTTCATCCTCTGAATAATAGTTGATCAACTTCACTTTAGAGATTTTCTAGACCAGATCCATGGTTCTTCTTTCAGCAGACTGATCATTAACTCTTGCGGAGTTATTTGATGTCATGACATTCCTAGGGACATTATGATCACTTGACCTCAGATTTTTCTTTTTCTTCTGGAAACTCTTATCTTTAACTTGTTTGACCTCAACATGAGTGGGATAATTTGTATCTTGGGGAACCCATAGATAACAATTGTCCTTGGTCATCATACCTCTCATAGCATCTTCAGCCTTCTTATTTGTAATAATACATTCAGCTTTTGTGAAGTTTACATTGAATCCTTGATCACATAGTTGGCTTATGCTTATCAGGTTGGATGTTAATCCTTTGACAAGCATCACATCTTCAATATTAGGAACTTTAGAGCAGTTTGTTTTGCCCACTCCCTTGATATCTCCCTTCATTCCATCTCCAAATTTGACATAACCCATTGAATGATCTTGAACATTAACCAACACCTTTTTGTTTCTGGTCATATTCCTTGAGCATCCACTATCAAAATACCAATCCTCTTTGGTCTTTACTGTTGGAGACGTGTGAGCCAAGAAACATGCAGTATTAGCTTTGGTAATCCATTGTTCTTTGGGCTGGCGTGAGTCACATTTGGTTGGAGTGTAGGGTTGGGGTAACCATACAGTTTGAAGCAGAATGGCTTTATGTGACCATGTCTTCCACAGTAATGACATCTCCCAACGCTGAGGTCTTCTGGTAGGCTATCTGTAGTTGTTTCTTCTGTGATGTTGAAACACTTGATTCGACATCTTTGATTCAACTTGTATTGGAATAGGTTTTGTAGAGGACTCCTTTATTCCATTTTATCCCAGACCACTCATGTCTCCCGTTACTCTTCTAGATTAAAGTATCGTATCTAGTGTCTCGGATCCATTGTTTAACATCTTGATAGATTTGGACATTTTTTCAAGATCAGACTTTAGCATAGTCACTTCACTTTCCAACTTCTGAATAGTCTCTAAATGCTCTTTCTTTTTGTCTTGCAATTGTATTATGACCTTATTCTACTTCTCATTCTCCTGTCATACTTCAACATTTTTAATGCATAGTTCCTTGTAAGTAGCAACTATTTCTTCAAAGGTTAATTATTCATCACTTGAGTCTCCATAAAAAACATAGGTACCAGTCAGAGTTGTTACATATTTGGTTGATTCTTCTTCCACTTCATTTTCAGAGTCCTCATCTGACTAGAGTTCATTCAATCCTTTTCTTTGTCTTTTGAGGAAAGTTGGACCATTCAGCTTTGATGTGACAAAAACCTCTGCATTTATAACACCTTAATTCTCTGCCTTGTGTAGGTCGTTCCTCATCTTCTGCTTTCTTCCCAAAATTATTTGTTCTGTTGATGTCGTATGGGATGTTCCGAACATTTGGTCTTGAGCTTCCTTCCATCCTTTTCAACACTCTGTTAAATTATCTTCCAAGAAAGACTATGGTGTTTGATTGTCCTTCCTCAGTGTCAAGATCATATTCCTCGTCTCTTTCTTCAGTGTTGGACTTGAAATCTATGCTCTTAGGCTTCTTATTAGATCTTTCATTAATGCCCAACTCAAATGTTTGGAGAGAGCCAACTATTTCATCCACTTTCATGTTGTTGATTTCTTGAGCTTCTTCTATGGTTGTTACCTTCATGATAAATCTCTTAGGTAGCGATCTGAGAATCTTCCTTACCAACTTCTCCTCTAGAATCTTCTCACCCAAGGCACTGTATGCATTGGTTATTTCAAGGACATTCATGTGAAATTCTTGTATGCTCTCTTCTTCTTCTTTCATCTTTAGATTTTCAAACTTAGTAGTTGATCGTCGGACTTTATCGTCTATAAATCGGGAGACTGCAAGTGCACAGTCCTATCGCGTAGTTTTAAAAAGATATCGAACCCACATAGACTATAAATCGATCTATTGTTATCCTAAGTTACGGTGTACAGCTAAGGCGAATAATTCTTTTTTAGATTTTGGTTTAAGGAAAAATAGAAATATAAATAAAACGGATATCGGTACGTAACGTAGTGAACCTAAGCGGATTAAATTGGACCTAAGCGTATAAAGATTGTTAACTTAATTGTTCTGTAGAAATTATCAGTTTAAAAACCCTCAACTCACACTTTCGTGGTCTTATCTCGGATTATACTCCTAAAGCCCTATGCCTGCTCTCGCTAGCCCATAAGTGTTTAGAAAATATTCTTTGAAAACTTAATAAAATCTAATTCGTTTTAAAGCGCTCTCGCTGTATTTAAATCGAATGCCTAATTTTAGCTATCTGGTTAAAACCTCACACTTTCGTGGTCTCGATCCTAACCTATTCTACTTATCTTACTTTCGTAACGAAAAGATTAATTTTAATTACAAAAAGTCATAACCAGAATTTAAGTTAATTAATATTTTAGCTTAGAAATAATTTAATTCTTACTCTTACTACTATTACTTACCGATACCTAAACGGTTTAGCCGGACATATTTATTAATTCAGACATGCATAAATAATAAGGTTCAATATATTTAAACATCTCCATAATTAAGTAAATAAATACCAAGCAACAATACTTAAATAAAATAAAACAATTATATTAAGAACCTGGAAATAATAATACTTGAATAATCTTGTTCTTCGACATAAACGAGCATTCCACCACAAGTCGGTTAGATCTACTCGGAGACTTCTTGAATCGAAAAGAAAAAAATGCAACAAAGAAATAAAAAGCACTAGATCTAACGTAAGGTTAGATCAGTGAAAATTACACAACAATTTCCGATGTAGAAATTGTTGTGAGAAATTTATAGAAACTAAAACTAAAATAAAAACTAAAGAAAGAAACTGAAATAGAAAATGAAATAGAAATACAAAACTGAAAAGAAAATAAAATACGAATAATGGAAGAACGATTTTTCGGTAAGAATCGTCGACCCTTGCATTGAAGGTTGAACTTGTATTTATAGGCTTCATTTGTAACTTCCCGTTTCCATGTTGTACGAAGGCTAGTGGAGATCATGTGTAAAAACTGCCAGAATCATGGGAGAACATGGGATGGATGTCTCCACTGAAGAAGGAAGTGTGAGACGTGGGTCTCACATCATGGAAGGATAGGAGACGTGGGTCTCACTCATGAAGAACAATCCTGAGACGTGGGTCTCAGTTAAGCAACGTGAAATATAAGCGCGTTACGGTCGTCACAGGTCTGTTACGGTCGTCACAGGTCTGTTACGGTCGTCACAAGGCTATTAGCGTGTTACGGTCGTCACAGGGCTGTTACGGTCGTCACACCTTGTGGAACCTGGCTTTTCTCTTCTGGGCTTAGTCTTATAATTATTTCTTTCTTCTTAACTCCTCCTTTTTGCTATATTACCCATTTGCTTCATTTCTTTGACTTTTTAATCCGATTTTTCCTCAATTTTATTTCTTTGCTTAATTTATCTTTATTTAATACAAATACCTGAAACAAAAGAAATACCAACGTAATACGGAAATAAAATAATATAATTAAATAAAAATAGTAACATTATCAATGAAAATTAAGTCAAATATGTTATAGAAATTCGTGTTATCGAACTCCCCTATACTTAAACATTTGCTTGTCCTCAAGCAAAAATTAAAAATGAAAAATCCCTTAAGTATTTTTCATACGCAGATATAAAACATAATTCAATTCGTATTTGGTTGCAGGTCAATTCTTTGTTGGATAACTCAAGCTTAGACATCGACATCAAAATTACCGTAAAAACACTAGATAACCCCATTTATGCAGACCAATTTAAGTCATGAATTATAACTCGACCTAATATTGTCGTTTCGTTTCACCCGTTTTCATTCTGGCGCAATCACATTAAGCCCTTTACCTTACGCGCACATAGTGGAGTAACCGGTTAGTGACTTTGATCTTTATAATCCAGCTAGGAGTCCTGGTACTTATATATGGTACTCTTTTATCCAATTACAAATTGCGGGGGATCGGACCGTCGTCCGCCCTACCAAGTTCAGCACCAGGGACCACTGAACCAATTCATAATGGATGTTTGCATAAATATTTTATAGTTTCCGCAACTGTTGAATTAAATGATCTGGTAAGGACCATCTAACTTAATAAGTGCATCTTCTAATAAAAAATTTCTTTAAAAATCTTGATCAATCACTTATAGTCATCGATTCTCCACGTAGTTTGTCGTTTTAAGGCGGTGCCGACTGCTTTTATAAACTACTCGGGATTACTTTAAAACTAAGTCTTAAGGTGTTGGTATAATAAGTACTTAAACTGATCTAACGCGTTGGGGTTCTGAAGAGTTATGACGATAATAATTTTTTTTTAGTCGCGCTCGAGTTCTTATTTATAAAAATAAGCAACCTTAATACTAGTTGAATATGTTAATATAACGTTTGAATTTTTTCGTTATGGCTCAAGAAAATGGAGGAATTCGAATAAGCACGAGAATTAAACATAAAAGACTAAAATTACATAAACATGTATTTTATTGAATGGAAATTCGCAATACAAGGAAAAAGAAACAAAAAGGAAATACTGAAAGGGAAAAACTAAATAGAGCAAAGAAAATAAAAAGGAACTAAGAAATGTTCTGACTCCCCTAAACTTAAAGTAAGCATTGTCCTCAATGCGATAGAACCGGGAGAAATCAGAAAGGAGTAGGGAGCAAAAATCTTAGCAGCGAAAATCAGAAGGGAGACAAAGAGCAGAGGTGACCGTCTTGGGCAGCGAAAAAGATGCATGCAGAATCTTGGCATTGAAACATTGGCAGGGAATCTTAGCATGTGTTTCTAGTAATACATGTGACTTGGGGTACGAAATAGGGAATTGATTTGTAGATCACATGCATACATACTACATACTTATATATATATATATATATATATATATATATATATATATATATATATATATATATATATATATATATATATATATATAGATAATTTAGAGTTTTAAACAATGGGATATATATATATATATAATACTAGTATATATAATGTCTTATAATTAATATTATAAATATTGGGAAATATTAATTCGGTATATTAATATAATAATAAAATACTCAATTATAATTATAAATATTAACGTGAATTATTTAATTGAGTATAATTATCGGTATTACGGGGAAATAGTTCAGACGCATCAGAAGAAAGGGTGCAACCGATAATCGAGTAAAAATTTAAAATTTAACATAAAGTAGAAAAAATGAAAATACGAAAAATAAAATTTAAAATTAGAAACTAGAATGACTACTCGTTGATTTTCCATGGCCACTTATCAAGCCATCTCACATATCCCTCACCTTTTCTTTTCTTACGTTTGTAGGGCGGTTTATTCTTTCGAAATTTTGGTAGTGGTTCTGGATCTATCTTAAGTATAAGTATTTCAAATTTGGACTTAGTGATTTCATCCATCGCCTCATAAGTTAACCTTACCCTCTTAACAGTAATTATATCCTTAATTTTATGCTCCTCTAATTTTCGCTTTTTAGGCAAGACTTCAAATAGTGGTGAATTAATGTGGATATTGTTTAATACCGCAACATACGTTTTAAATTAGGAGTCTACCGGAGTTTCCATAAAAAATTTCGGGACAGAAATCAGTGGGGTGTAGTGATTTGGGATTACAATGTGTGCTTCTACCTCTTTTGCAACCTCTTTTTCGAACAACGTTGGTGAATCTGTCTCAATCTCCACTATTTTCTCGTCAGAACTTTCCTCGGTCGCAATATCACTCTCTTCAAACTCATCATCACTATCTAGGTTTTCAAATAATTTTTCTATAATGGTTGTTTCAACATCCATATCTTCTTTGGGGAATGGTCCTAGAAGGTTTTGTTCGAGTTGGGCGATTTGAGTTTCTAAGCCAATGTTGTTAGACGCGAGGGATTCAATCTCAATGATTAGTTGGCTAAGGGTTTCATTATTTTGAAGGCTTTGTTTTCTTACTTCTTCATTTTGGATAGTTTGTGTCGCTACAAAATGCTCAATCATAGACTCTAACCTAGAGTTAGTTATCATCTCATCT
This sequence comes from Vicia sativa, assembly GCA_021764765.1. Taxonomy (NCBI): domain Eukaryota; kingdom Viridiplantae; phylum Streptophyta; class Magnoliopsida; order Fabales; family Fabaceae; genus Vicia; species Vicia sativa. Next base: position 181,965,225 of record CM038793.1, on the reverse strand, counting down.
GTATCCTCTATTTGTGTTTCGAAGTTAAAATCTTGCGATTCTTCAGAGTCTTTGAAGTAAGTTAAAGTTTCTTTTTGCGTTTCCCTGAAGCGTTCTATCATCCTAGATGTTTCATTAAAATTTTCCATCAATATTTCGATATCAGATTTATATGGTTCTGGTGATTCTTCAAAATATTGGGTTTGATGATTGTAGAGAAAATTGGGTTGAGGAAAATTTTGGTTGAAATTATAAGTTTCTTGTGGTTCCTCAAAATGTGGGGATTGGTAGTTTTGGAGGTAATTTGGGTAAGAGTAGGTTTGTGAAGCATTGAAATCTTCCATCAGTATTTCAAGGTTGGATCTATGGGATTCTTGTGGTTCCTCAAAATACTGATAATGGGCGTAGGAAAAATTTGGGTCATACATGGTAAATAAAATAAAAATGCCTTAGTCTATACGGTGTAACACCAAAGTTACAATATCGACTTAAATAGTCCCCGGCAACGGCGCCAAAAACTTGATCGTAGGACTTTATCGTCTATAAATCAGGAGACTGCAAGTACACAGTCCTATCGCGTAGTTTTAAAAAGATATCGAACCCACAGAGACTATAAATTGATCTATTGTTATCCTAAGTTACGGTGTACAACTAAGGCGAATAATTCTTTTTTAGATTTTGGTTTAAGGAAAAATAGAAATATAAATAAAAACGGATATCGGTACGTAACGTAGTGAACCTAAGCGTATAAAGATTGTTAACTTAATTGTTCTGTAGAAATTATCAGTTTAAAAACCCTCAACTCACACTTTCTTGGTCTTATCTCGGATTATACTCCTAAAGCCCTATGCCTGCTCTCGCTAGCCCATAAGTGTTTAGAAAATATTCTTTGAAAACTTAATAAAATCTAATTGCTTTAAAGCGCCTCATGTATTTAAATCGAATGCCTAATTTTAGCTATCCGATTAAAACCTCACACTTTCGTGGTCTCGATCCTAACCTATTCTACTTATCTTACTTTCAGAATCTAAAAGATTAATTTTAATTACAAAAGTCATAACGAATTTAAGTTAATTAATATTTTAGCTTAGAAATAATTTAATTCCTACTCTTACTACTATTACTTACCGATACCTAAATGGTTTAGCGGACATATTTATTAATTCACATGCATAAATAATAAGGTTCAATATATTTAAACATCTCCATAATTAAGTAAATAAATACCAAGCAACAATACTTAAATAAAATAAAACAATTATATTAAGAACACGGAAATAATAATACTTGAATAATCTTGTTCTTGAATAAACAAGCATTCCACCACAAGTCGGTTGGATCTGCTCGGAGACTTCTTGAATCGAAAAGAAAAAAATGCAACAAAGAAATAAAAATCACTAGATCTAACGTAAGGTTAGATCAGTGAAAATTACACAATAATTTCCGGTGTAGAAATTGTTGTGAGAAAATTATAGAAACTAAAACTAAAATAAAAACTAAAGAAAGAAACTCAAATAGAAAATGAAATAGAAATACAAAACTGAAAAGAAAATAAAATACGAATAATGGAAGAACGATTTTTCGGTAAGAATCGTCGACCCTTGCACTGAAGGTTGAACTTGTATTTATAGGCTTCATTTGTAACTTCCCGTTTCCATGTTGTACGAAGGCTAGTGGAGATCATGTGTAAAAACTGCCAGAATCATGGGAGAACATGGGATGGATGTCTCCACTGAAGAAGGAAGTGTGAGACGTGGGTCTCACATCATGGAAGGATAGGAGACGTGGGTCTCACTCATGAAGAACAATCCTGAGACGTGGGTCTCAGTTAAGCAACGTGAAATATAAGCGCGTTACGGTTCCACATTATTAGCGTGTTACGGGCGCGTGTGGTCGTTACGGTCGTCACACCTTGTGGACTGAACTTCTGCTGGGCTTTTCTCTTCTGGGCTTAGTCTTATAATTATTTCTTTCTTCTTAACTCCTCCTTTTTGCTATATTACCCCTTTGCTTCATTTCTTTGACTTTTTAATCCGATTTTTCCTCAATTTTATTTCTTTGCTTAATTTATCTTTATTTAATACAAATACCTGAAACAAAAGAAATACCAACGTAATACGGAAATAAAATAATATAATTAAATAAAAATAGTAACATTATCAATGAAAATTAAGTCAAATATGTTATATAAATTCGTGTTATCAGTAGTGAGTAGTTGTAGCCTTGACATCTTAACTTTAGAAGTGCCTTCATGAGTAGTTCTGAGAATTTCCCAAGCATCCTTGGCCACTTCACAAGTATTAATTAATCTGAAAATATTTATGTCAACTCCATTGAATAAAACATTTAGAGCCTTTGAATTCCCAAGAGCCAATTCATCTTCCTCCTTTGACCAGTTTTCTTCAGGTTTTAGTTCACTAGTAGATTGATTATCTGCTAACAAGATGTGTCCATCCTTTCAAAATAGCTTTCCAAGCCCTACTGTCCAAGGACTTGATGAAAGTTGCCATACGAGGCTTCCATAGGTCATAGTTAAAACCATCAAGGATGGGTGGTCTATTCATAAACATTCCTTCCTTTTCCATAGTACCAGAAAGTATCTTCCCTAGATCTCACCCAGAGACGAAGTGGGATGCATGCTCTGATACCGATTGGAATTTTGGTATTAGATATAAGATGTCCAAGTGATGTCACGGCACTAATATCTGTCCTATGAATACATACAATAAAGAATGTTAAAGTGCAGAAAACAGTAAGAACATAGTGAATTGTTTACCCAGTTTGGTTCCAACCAACCTACGTCTGGGGGCTACCAAGCCAGGGATGAAGTCCACTATTAGCAGTATTAATTCAGAGCTAAACCTCCCTATTTACACTCCTCACTTAATCACTACCTAATGACCCTTCTATCTAAGAAACATATCCTAGATATGAGAACCTCCGCTCACTCCCTAAGTCACACGCGGTGAAAATCAACAAGAACAAATACTGAAGATACCCTTCAAAGACACACAATCACTCTTACTTCAAATCTTATGGTGATTGATAAATTACAACTCAACTAACGTCCTACTCAAGTATCAAAGAATACAAGAGAGGCTCACAATTAACAACCAACAAATAAAACAACCAACAAATAAACAACCAACAATGTAAATTCTAAGTCTAAGTTTGTATGGAATGGACAACCTGCAAAACAGGGATTGCAGACCTTAAATAGAGTAACAACAACTAGAGTTGCTTTACTCACAAGTCTTCAGCGTCCTACGCTTTCTCCATAGAAGCATGACATAAGATCTCCAAGAATATTGCTGAAGACGTTTCATAAGCTTCCTTAATTGAAGCATACAGATTAAAACAAACTGACTTCCTAAAATATTTGAACTTAAACCAGTTTTGTTCACTTTCACATGTCAGGACATCAGTTTTGACATTTGTTGTTTCAGTATTCTTCATGGCATTTTTCTGAGCAGAATGTTTTAGCAAAATTGTTGTTTATCAATAGAACCAATAATATATATTATTTAAATTAACTATTTGTGTGAATTTTTGCGTAAATAATTTATTTCTTTAATGGAAATGTGCTATATGTTGGGTTGTGATGAAACTATTTTATTAGCGATAGTTATAGAAAAATAGAGAATAATGGTAAGTGGGCCTAATTTTGAAAGATGATTAGCAAATGTGGGGGTATGGTAGGTAATCTCATTAGTGTTATTAGGTTAGTGTTATTTTATTATGTTAAATAAAAGATAAAATAGATTTAGTAAGTGAATAAGGAGAAAAGAGGTAAAGTAGAGAAAATGAGAAGAACCCTAAAGAATATTTCGAAGAGTTTATCGATAATCAAGGTAAGGGTGGATTTTCATTTGGTTATTGGGATTTTTGATAATGCATGATGAATAGAAGTATGTTAGGAATGAAATCCCTAATTTTCTATGGTTCGTAAATGTTAGATTTTGAATGATAGTCCATGAATTTGATGATTAATTGTGTTTTGATGTTTCTATTTGAATATGTATGTTAGACATGGGTTATAGTACAATCAATGGTTACAAATTGTATGTTAAAATTTGTTTTTGGATGAATAAATTATGTTGGGATTGTGCTAGTATCACAAGATATTTGTGCAGGATTTGCAGATCACGCTTAATGTGAGTAAGCTCTCTTAGCATGAATGAAACATTAAGTTTGGCGCTTAGCGTCAGGTAGTTTGCTTAGTGCGTCCTACTTGGTGTTGAAAAATAATTATTTTGTTGAATTGTTTTGGGATTATGTATACTTATATTTTATGCTAATTTTTGGTTAATTTTCTGGAATTTAAACTGAATGTTTGATGTATTTTGGAAGGCTATTTGTGAATGACATGACACGTGTTTACAAGGCTATATGAGATGTGTGAATTGATGTTGAGTTTTCAATGATACTTTGTATATTACTTCCTATGTGTTTTTATGATGGTTTAATATGGTGATGCTATCAAAATGAATTGTATATGAATAATTCATGAAATATGCATGTGTGTGCAATTGCATGTACATTCAAATGTGATAAATTATTGAGATATGCATGAATGTTAAGATTAGAGAATGGTCCTAATTGCATATGGTTGTTGAGAATGTACACATGCATCATGTGTTGTCAAGAGGAAATATTTGTTAGTTTCGTTGGAGCTAGTGACTTGCCCCAAACCTAGAGAGAGATTTGAAAGCTTGGAGAACAGGATTTTGATATATTATTGGTTTAGAGAATGGACCCAGTTTAAAGTAAAAATCGAAAAATGATAACAAGAGACTGGTGCCACATGCATGAGTATTGAATTTGAGTTTCATTGAGTCACATGGTGTCTATGTTTGAAATATGAAATTATGTGCACTATGTGAAATTGTTGTGTTTTGTGGAAATGTAGATTGTAATCACTTGTGAATAATATGATTGTTTGGGTGATGTTATGTTTATAAAGAACTGAAGTGTGAGAATATTTATACTTATACATGAATGTTATGTATTATGTATTGTCATATGATTTTGATAATTATGTGAATTCTCACCCTTCTGTTAGAATGATGTTTTATACAACATCACTCAGGTACTGTAGAATAGAGTTGTTTTAGTAAGAGTGAAGGTGAAGAAGTTATCTTTATTTCATTCAGTACTTCAATTTGAGTCATGCTCTGGTCATGTAACACTGGGGAAATGTTAGATTCATGTTTTGGAGAGATGCTTTATATACTCTATTTATTTTGTTATTATGGTTTGGATTATGTGATGAATTGGCTTTTGATGCCTAAGTTTATTAAATAAATGAATTGAGTTTGAGACTTATTTATTATATGGTTTATGAATGTGATTCTGCTGCTACGTGCTATATGAAGTGTATGGAAAGAATGAGTTTAAATAAGTTTTAAATGATCGTGACATGTGTATGTGATTGCGTGAATTATGTGCGACACTCTTGTTTGAGAAGCATGATTATTTTTACTCTTATTTATATTGTATCATTCTGCGGGATTTAGAAGGGTGTTACATTAATCCGTATTGATTTCATGCCAAGGAGACAACCAATATGACGGTCTCTAATCTTGCGATAGGTGCAAATACTTCAGAATAGTTGAGTCCTGCTCTGTGAATAAATCCTCAAGCTACCAATCTCATCTTGTGTCTTTCTATCGATCCATCAACATTGTGTTTCAACTTGAACACCCACTTCACTTTGATAGATTTTGTATATGTTGGAAATTCGACTAACTCACATGTGTTATTTCTTTCAATTTTTTGTAACTCTTAGAACATATCCGACTTCCATTGTCTATCTTTAAAACCATGTCATAGTTGATTTGTTCATCACTTGCAAGCAAAGCAAAATGAACTAATTCTTCATCTAGTGTGATTTCATCATCACCAATCACTTCATAGTCTTGAAGTCTTGTGGAACGAACTCTAGTTCTTTGAGGTCTTTGGATTGTGCTGGTCGTACCCTCTTCGACATTGACTATGTCGGGAATTTCAATAACTCTTCGAATTTGACTAGAATATCAATAATTTCTTCGATTGTGACTTCATCAGTTTTTTCTTTGAAGCCATAGCGCATCAATGGATTGTTAATTGCATCGCCATAATTCCAATCTTGTGAAGAACTGTCATCAATCATAAGATCTCGACTCATCATGATCCTTTCATTAATTGGATTGATAACCTGTATGCTCCAATTTTATGATATCCTACCATAATCATAGGTTCAATCTTGTTATCAAGCTTTCTTTTTTTCAAATCAGTAATATGCTTGTAACAAATAGAGACAAATACCTTCAAATGACTCACTGATGGTCGTTTTCCACTCCAAATTTTAGAAACCTTGTTCTTCAATTTCTTTATAAGACACATGGTTGGAATATAGACAGCGATGGTGATTGTTTCGCTCCATAAGAATTTTGGCTGATTTTTCTCCTTTGGCATGCATCTCATCATATCCAATATGGTCTCGTTTCTTCTTCTTGCTATTCCATTACGTTAAGAAGTATATAGAGCAGTTACATCATGATCGACAACATGTTCTGCATAGAACTCCTCAAACATTTTGGATGTGTATTCACCACCTCCATTTGTTTTCAAAACCTCGATCTTCTATTCACACTGGTTTTCAACAAGTATTTTGAATCTCTTAAAGATTGAAAATACTTTGTCTTTGTGCTTAATCACATAGATCCAAAGCTTTCGACTTACTCATTGGCGAACAAAATTAAATACATGTTTCCACCAATGATATTCTCCTTAAAAGGGACACATACATATGAATGTATAATTTCGATTATGCGGGAGGATCTCATTTGCATAGTCGAAACGAAAGACTTTCTAGATTACTTTCCTACTAAAAAACCTTCATAGAGTTTGTCGGGAACCACAACACTTGTTATACCTATTATTACCATCTCTTGAGTGAATCAATTGATTGAGCGACATAAAGTTCAAATGGCCAAGCCTCAAATTTCACAACCAACTATTCTTGTGGTCAAAATTTGTTTTCGGAAATTAAACCTCAATCAAACTGATCATGGTCTTATATGTCCTATTCTATGGCATATGAGATTTCAAGACCATAATATTTTGTGTGTCAAACAGTTCAAATGTTCCATCTTTCATAACCACTGAGAAACCTATTTCGACTAGTTGTCCAACACTTAACAGATTACACTTTATTCCAGGTACATAGAGTGCATCTTTGGTCATAGTATTTGCTCCATTGAATAACTATGTTTCCAATACCTTTTGCTTGCAATGAGCCAATATCTGCAAGTTTGATCTTTCTCTTCTTCGACTCATCAAAATTTGTCAACCACGTCTTTTGACTAGTCATGTTGTTATATCCCAAAATTTTCCCTCATACTTCTCAAGACAATTAACAACTCTTTGACCAGACAAACTCTCTCCTAAGCAATCAATCCAAGCTAGGATTTTGACCTTCTCAATTCAAGATGGATTTACAATGCCTCAATTGGTCATCATACCTCATCATATGCTTCAAGGGATCACCATGTCAAGTTTCAAGTCCTACAAGTCAAAATTGCTCATCCAATTGCTCAGATGGTTGAAAATCAGCTGTATTGGACAAAAAATCAATTGTGGTCAACATACAATCAAACTTCATAATTTTTTGTCAACATAAATATTTTGAAGTAATATTCATTATTTGATCAAGGGTTGACCATGATTCATCAAGAAAATTCAAGATTTGATCAAAAGTCAAAGTTTCTAAATCGGGGTTTTTTAGACAAAAGTCAACAGAACTTTGACCAGGCATAACTTCCACATACTTTATCAGAAATTTTTCCACTAAATCTCATTTTGAAGAGAATTCAATTCTTTACAACTTCATGTATCACAAGTTTGGGCTGGAAATGCTTCATTTGGAAGTTATGGATCAAAACATTATAGGTCCTTCTAAAAAGTCAACAAAAAGTCATCTTTTTGCAAAGAAGTGTTCATGAGCATGGAAACTTCAATGAAGATGAAACAAAAAGGGATGTTTAGAAGACATCTTGAGATTTCTAAAAAGTCCAAGAACACTCAAAAATGTTAAAATTTGAGCAAGATACGTTGTGCAAGTTGAGCATTTTTTAGGAGGTGCATGAAGAAAAATACCTAGCAAAAGCAAATATTTTTCAAATGGGCCTAAGATTTTATGATCCAAACTTGATTATAAGATTATCCGTGATCTCTATGCTGCATGCCATGACTCATATCTTTTTATTTATTTATTTTTTGAATTAAATGGCTTAAATTCAAATTTAATTAAATAAAATACAAAGATAATTATTAATGCAAGATGGGCTTGATTTATGCATGTCTTGAGGACCAAGGAAGCCCAAGAGAGCTGTCAAATTCGTGCAAGAAGATTGAGGGAAATATTGAGCAAATTTGAAAATATTTAATGCAAATTTCCAATCAAATATTTTTCATTTAAAGAGAATATTTTATCTTAAAGCCTTGACCTATTTCCACTCCTCTATATATACTTAACATCTTCACAAGAGAAAGAGGACTTTTGGCCAGCTTCTTACATGAAATCCTTGCCTCCACAACAACCCTAAAATTTCTCAAAAATCTAAGAAGTTGGCAAAATCGTGTTTCAATTTGCAGCCACTTTCCAACCGTTTCAATCATCCAATCGTGTTCCTGTGGTAGGTAAAGGTAAGAATACACCCTTGTACATAGTTCATGCTCGCTGTATCATCCAACATGCATTCATCCCGTTTGTAAATATTTCAAAATAGTGTTTTAAGTTACGGCTTGTTTTAATCAAAACTAACACCACTAACGTCTTCCTGGGATCAAATAAGACAGGTTTCATCCATCTAGTTTTTGCAAGGTTTGGTGGCCAAATCATTAACTGCCATGGTTAGGGCAAGGTAGTTGTTGAGTTTCGAAACCATAGTTACAGGCTGTTTTAGGATGAGCGAACCCCATCATCGTGTTCGCAAGGGTCAAATTATTGAATCTGGACATTTTGTTTATGCTTTTCTGTTTGTTTTCACAGGTTTTACAAAAGGTGGTGACCGGAGAAGATGACCGGAGTTTCCCTTCCGGTGTCATCTCCAAAAGTTCTAACTTCTGGATCTCCAGAAGAGGCGTCTCCAGAAGAGTCCTCCAGAAGCTCCAGCCTCTGGACTTCCCCAGCGCCATAATCCTCCAGAAACTCCAGCTTTTGGACGTCCCCAGATGCAGATTCCCCAGAAGCTTCAGCTTCTGGACGTTTCCAGCAGCAGAATCTCTAGAAGCCCCAGCTTCTGGACCCTTTCCGACACCAGATCCTTCAGAAGCTCCAGCTTCTGGATGTTTCCAGCACCAGATCCTCCAGAAGCTCCAATAATAACTATAATATGTTTTTTTATGTGGTATACAATTTTTTTAAAAATTTATAGCTAAAACTTTAATTTTAATTAATATTAAGATTTTTTTTGTAATATCACATGAAAGAAAGAAAATAAATTAAATTCACAAGCTAATTTTTCTCATATGTTGACAAATATTTGTTTATAATTTATTAATTAATTAAATTTATTATTATTTTTTTAATTTATTCTCTATAAAAAGGACAATAGATATTTGTATAGACATAGATCAACGTTAAAATATCAATATTTTTAGACGGACGGCTATATCTAGAAAAACACTTGATTCGAGAAAATAATTGAAGGAAAGGACTACATAATAAATTATATCTAATATCGATCTATTTGGACAATGATATTACATTGGAAGGTTCTAGGTCCCTCGTCTAATAAATTTCTATAAAAATGAACAATAAAACGTCAAATCAAAATACACATATCTTATACATATAATGTCTCTCACATTCAACAAAAAAATTATTTGAAAGTCAAAGTGTTTCTGTATCCCACTTTAATCAAGGCGATAAACCACTAATAAAGTCACTTCCTAGACTTGTTAACATCTCACCCATTTCAGAACTACACATACTGTATTCTTTAAGAGTAGGAATAATATATTTTAAAAAATAATAGACATTTATATTTCTCATAAAATTAATTTTTCACAAATTAATTTGTTAGATTTCATATTTATTGAATATTTTTTAAAGAAAAATTGAAAATAGTTGCAATAAAGGAAAGACTTCATCGCTTTTGTTTGATTGATAATCATAAATGTATTTTTTTGTGACAAAGTAAAACCTAGAGATCATATTTTCTTGGATTGCAATATTGTTAAAATTATTTGATGTCAAGTGATGAATTGAATCGAAAATACCTACTTACCAACCGATTGGAATCAAGAGCTTCCGTGAATTACACAACAGTGTAAGGATAAAGGTTAGAAAACTAAGATTATAAAATTAACGGTCACTGAGACGGTTTTCGGCATTTGGAGTTTAAGAAATAACAAAAAATTTAAATTTAAAAGTGTCTAACTATTTTAAAAAATAAATTATATTACTTATATTATTTATTTTAACTCTGCTAATTGTTTTTATAATAAATTTTAATCAATCACATATACTATTCATTTTATATTTTACTTTTCTATGAGAATCCGTGCAATAACACAGATATTTACTAGTATATATATAACTTGTACTAGTATACTAAATAACTAACAAACTTTGATTAAATTGGGTCTGCCTTGAATTATATCAAGTCATGAATTTTTAAAATTTTATATTTAATATTAAATTAATTTAAATCGTATTAATTTATAAGCTTTTTGTATAACAAAAGTTTATTGTAATTTTTTTTCATATTACTCCATTTTTATAATTGTATCTTTAAACTAATGCTCATAGTATGATATATGATACTTCAAGTCACATATATTATTAACCACACATACTAAGTTCTTCAAAGTTCAAACACAAGAATCCAAAAAAGCATAACATTCTACGAGCCCTACCAACAAACCACTCCCAAAACACAACTTTATTGTGTGCAACTAAAACAACCTAATCACATTTAATTATCTTGAAAAACATTTCTATTGCAAATAATCCATAAACATCATATCAATGTCATCCAAATCAAATGTGCATAATCTTCTTAAATCTCCTTCCCTTAATCAAGCCTCCACTATTCAAAAGAAAATGTTGAACAAATCACAATCTGGTAAAAACAATTACAGAAGATTCAACCAAAAATAAAAGGAACAATATTGGCTTTATGTGTTGTTTGTGCTATTCATAAAGTGGAAGTAGATTCAAAATGAAATATGAACTCACTTAATAAAGTAGTTCCTGATATAGCACAAAGGGACAATTCGTGTACAAATATTGAAGAAGGTGAAAGTCATACGAAAGTGAAGAATAATTTGCCGAATTGGTTGCCTTCGTTTTATGTATTTAATGTGTAATTTCATGCGTTAATATTCTTACAATACCGGTGTGTCAAGCCTTCATACTAGAAAAATAAAAATCAATAACATTCATAAAGTTGATGTTAACTTGAGGTGCACAAGCTTCATAATCAAAAAACACATCAAACAAAAATGATACAAGTGTAACTATTTATCTTTTATACATACTTCTTTAAGTGAATCTTATGTATTTTTCAAAATACCTTCTAAAATCTAAAGTATACTTTCGTATCATATTTTAAAATATTTGGATAAAAACTAGAAATATATTTTCGATTATAAACTAAATAATAAAATATTGAGAAATTATTTCAAATCCAGTCTTACATACACGCTTTATTTAAAAAATACGCATAGTTTAAAATCGAAAGTATATTTTCGATTTACACTCAACCTTGTTCAATGTGATTTTCATAATATAGAATGCGAACCGGAAGCATATTTCTGATTTCTAAAAATATTTTAGAAAATTCAAGAAGATTACGAGGTAGAATAAGAAATCAACCTAAACTAAAATCTTAACCGACTTATGAATTAAATTACAAGTAAACAAACTTATAATTTAGAGAAATGATATAGTTACACCTAAAATTTACATCACACCGTATTCTCTTACTGTATTATCTATATTTTGCTTATTTATTTATTTTTTATATACATTGTAATTTGTGCCATAGAAAAAAAAAAAAAAAAGCCTAAGAACTACGGTATATATGATTTTAGTGTTAGAATAGCATTCATCTATAATTTAACACCACCTCAAAGTGTTGGAGAATGAATCAATATGGAAAAGTTTGGATAAAAGAATAGAAAATGAGCGGCTGTAATGGCTTTGTGAAGACATTAGTAACTTGATTTGTTAAGTCAATTGGTTGCAGATGGATAACGTATTCCTGAACCTTATCATGAACCTAATGGGAGACCAGTTTGATATGTTTAGTTCCTTCATAAAATATCATATTGGTAGCTAAGTATATAGCGCTTTGGTTGGGGAAAAAAATGGAAATTGGTTTAGGGCGCGGATTGGAGAAAGTTTTGAGGAGGTAAAGTGTTATCTTAGATTTTTGACATAAGTTTTAGATTTGAAGACTTGAAACAACTTTAAAAATAGTTGTTATTTTCGGTCGAAACGGTCAATCTCAACCAGAAGATCTAATGAGGTGATTCGCCTTGTCGAAGAGTGATGTTAATTTTTGGTGGATTTTCATTACTTTAAAGATCAAAGATAAATAAGTTTTGGGACTTAGTGAAAATTGGAATTTTCAGCGCATTATTAACTGCATGTAGTTGAACAAAGTTGAAACGGATAAGATCATCAGCTATTCGAGAACACGTGTAAAGCTTGCAGAAACGAAGGTTGCATGGCGTTGAGAACATGGTGAAGTTTGTGAGTCAACTGTTGTAGACAGTTATGTTAGGACCAATATATAAGCAATGTTTGTTTGTAGTTTTAGGGGTCCGTAATTTCACACAAATTCTACAAAGAGAAGAGTTATCGGAAGATGTATGTACTTGTGTTCCATTTTATAAATTAAATTTCTTATTCTTTCATGCATTTACTGTATTAAAGTTTCTTTTCACAATTTCTTTATCATTTCAGCTTTTACATCAAATGTGTTCAAACCTATAAATTTTTGCACAATTTGTCCTGTGATCTTTTCGAGTTTAATCCTTTAAGTGAAATCAAACTTGTTTTTGTTAACCAAATTTCTAAGTAAACAAATTGGCATACCACGTAGGACCCTTTTGTGCGAATTTTTTTTCTTCCGGTTTTTTTTTTGCATGTTCTTCATTGAGTGTGCATGAGATTGAGGTGTGGTAGTGTTGCACCCCAAAATTTTCCCGCCCCGGTGCTACGGTCAAAATTGTTTTCAAACTTGGTTTTAAATTTCTTCTGGTTTATTACACTAATATTTCGTGTTTTTCTAATATTCGTTCTCCAGGTCTATTTAAAAATATAATAATTTATTGCAAATTATTTGTATTTTAAATATGACAAATACTTTCCTGTTCTTTTCATAATTACCTCCCTTACTCAGAATCAAACAAAGGTCTTTCCTGTTCTTTTCACCTTTCTTTTATTAGATAAAAGAAAAGTCGGTGGCGACTCTTGCTATCCGCACATTTGCGATAAAACGCAAAACAAACAAGTCAGTTCTCCCACCGTGTTACAGGTAGGATAACCAAGAAAGACGTTATAAAACCAACCAAGAGATGCATTAGGAGAATGGTTAATCCAATAAATAACAACACCGATGGAGAACAACTGTCCAATACCATGGGGGAAGGCACAGTCTATATAAGTTCGACTGAAGCAATCGCCTCCACGGCTAGTATGAAGGCCATACAGTTAGTTGGCTGCACAAGAAAGGGTGATATTCTCCCCCATCAATAACATAGATTCACCCTGAGACTCCTAGACCAACTATGGCGAATAATTTATACCTCACACCCCAATTTTCACAATGCAAATGTCTGGTCATGAACAACCTTACGGCATGCTGACATCAATGATGGTGGGCTTGCAAACAAATGCATTGATATTTATTGACAACTCGATGATAATATATTCACCATTATTGGCATCAAGATTGGCTATAATTAACTCTGATCGAACCATGTAACCCTAATTGAGGGTGGGATTCACTTCCCAAGCGATTCCGACTTTCACCATAAATTTTGTGACGGTGATGAAACAACAAATGGATCAAAGTAATAATGAGATAGTTAAGTTTCTCACCCGACAAATAGCTATTATATCCATCCCTTTAATTTAAAATATGAATTAGAGTTACCAACTACAAGAGACTCGAATCACTGATTTTTTTGGTGCCTCTCAGGTGCAATTTCGGCCAATTGTACAACCCCTGGAAACTAGGCTGGTACCTAACAAGGGGGTAATCCTTGAGGAAAATATGGCTAATCATGACCAACAATTTATGCCCCATATAGTCGAGAAAAATAGGCCTAGGGAAGTCGAACACCAACCAGTCCTTGTGGTTAATTGAAATCAGGATGTATATCAAGTGGTCCATCAAGTTCGACAAGAAAACTTGGCAGGACAAAAGAACCCTGAAGTCATAGTCAAAAGAATAATAAACCAAAATGGTTTGAATATAGGCCTACGGAGGCCAAATTATACATCCCCTCTATTGGATTTTGTGTTACAGACAGAACTTCTGAGAGGTTGGAAAGTCCCTAAGTTCACCAAGTTTGTCGGTGACATTAGTAAATCCACAGTCGAACATATCACTTGATACTTGACTGAAGCGAGGGATAGAGCAAATAATGAGAATTTAATGATGAGATATTTTGCTAGTTCTCTGACAAAAAAATGCTTTACGTGGTTTACAATGCTCCCTGCATATTCGATTAGTGTTTGACTTTATTGGAAAGATTGTTCCATGAACAATTCTATATGGTGCAATCCAATATTAGCCTGAAAGACTTGGCAAGTGTGAAGTGAGAGTTTGATGAGTCAATTGATGATTACCTTAACATATTCCGACTATTGAACTCAAGGTGTTTTACCCAAGTGCCTGAACATGAATTAATCATGATGGGTGATGGGAACTTAGATTATTCCATTAGAAAGAAATTAGATACTCAATATCTAAGGCATATGGCCCAACTATCATATAGGGTTTGACAAGTTGAATAGCTGAAAGCTCAAACAGCTAGGGTGAATAGAAATAAGAAACAAATTGTGGCTTATGTCGACGTAGACGAAAATGACCAAGGGTTTCACGCCGATTTTAACCCTGTCGAAAAAAACAAGATCGACTTGGCAGAGTTAAAACTCGAGCCCACATACGTGTGTAAACTCCTAACACTAGCAAATGGGAAGAACTCTGTCGAGCTCAAAAAAATGATAAACTCCCAAAGAAAACCTATATTTTTTACGTGACCAAATGCGATGAAATCTTTGATCTCTTGGTCAGAGATGGTCAACTTTTAGTGCTTGAAGGCGCAAAAGTGCCACAATTGGAACAAAGGAAGAAAATAGGTTTTTGCAAATATTGTAACAATGTTTTCT
Organism: Vicia sativa; assembly: GCA_021764765.1. Lineage (NCBI taxonomy): Eukaryota > Viridiplantae > Streptophyta > Magnoliopsida > Fabales > Fabaceae > Vicia > Vicia sativa. Next base: position 181,949,849 of record CM038793.1, on the reverse strand, counting down.
TTTCATGGATCTTGTCCCAAATGTGTTGAACAAAGGGAGACAAAAATTTGCTAATAGAAGAAACACACCAAATAAAGTCGATTTTGACCTATTACAATTTGGAAATACATACTATGATGAACCAACTGAAATCAACATGGTCGAAATTACTGAAGAAACCGACATGGGAGCCAAGGAGGATGTTGTCAAAAGCGGCGAAAATCATATGAAAGTTGTTGACCCCAAAGTTGAGGAAGGTATTCTCAACTTCCTTCATCGCTGCAAAACTAGGAAGTCGAAGGAGATGCTCTGCCCAAGATGCAGTGCACTCTTCGACAAAATGGCTGCTAAAATGAGGTTGAGAATGCTCGATAGGCTAATCAAAAAGGAAAGTGAAAGAATAAGAAAGCTCATTTTTAATTTGACAAAATAGGAGTACCTTGGAAAAGGAAAAAGTTACCAACCCATAAATAAACCTAGCACCTATGTTCCAACATCCAACTCTCTCCAGGGGAAATAGGTGAGGCCTGCAGGCAATGAGGGATCGAACCACGATAAATGGAAGAGTTTTGATATGGAAAGAAGTTCCTCACTAACATATTGAGAAAATTTTCAGTATTTGAGAAGCGCTCCTATGGGCCTAGCAACTAGAAAGGCAAAAAACATTATTTATGACCCAATTGATGAGATTTCAAAGGAAGAAGAAAATGGATAATGAGGTTGTTGAATCAAGTAGAAACATCCCATGTCTAAACCATAGTAATGATTGAGTCAAGAAACAAGTTAGAAGGCAATTATTCTCCCCCATGTTGGTAAAATGAAATGGGAAAGAGAAGGAAGAAGCACCACTCTAAGACAATGAGATTGTGACAGATGATTTATATTCAAGGTCGGAGGACGATTTAAATGTGACATAAATTGTAGTTTCAGTTCTCCTGGTTGAACATGATTGTGTCATAGAGGTTACAAAACCTGTGGATTATAATGAGGATGAGATGGAAAAACATAAGTCGGTGTATGATTTGTGATGAATAACTATTTTATCGAGGAGCAAAGGCATGGGGAGGGCATGAAAATTCCCTTGATGCCTTTATTTATGGGCTAAAGTTGAGAACAGTGGAGTTAATAAGATTCTGATTGATGGAGGGGTTGTGGTTAACCTAATGTTTCATTTTTTGTTGAAGAAAATAGAAAAGTATGATACTAATATAAGGACACACAACATGGTGTTATCAAATTATGAAGTCAAGACGGGACATACCCTATGTGTGATTCAGTTTGATCAGACAGTTTGGTCAATATTTAGACCCATTGTTTTCATGGTGATAGCTTCAAAGGCAATTTACAATATACTCTTAGATCAGGAGTGGATCCATGGAATAGGAGTAGTGTCGTCATCACTTCACTAGAGGGTTGAAATTTGGATAAATGATGAAATTGTGAAAAATATATAGGTTGATTGGGGCTACTATATGGTTGAGGTTAATCTTATAGATAAAAGAAATTTTGATAGAAACTTAGTGAAAATTGCACCTTGTTTTCCTGCAAGATTTCCATACATGCCTTTAGAAAAGGCATTCTACTCTTTAAAACTCCATAATACCAATGGGTTAGTGTGGGATATGGATATTATGGGAAATGAGAGTATGTACACTATCCGGATAATTTGTTGGGGTGATGACAACGAAGATTATGTCTGAATTCATCAACACTTTGGAGCGAATTTCGGCTTATGTAGTGGAAAATAAATTGAAAGCGGTCCTAGAGCCCGGTGTACAATACATGATTACCGAATTTAATGAAATAGAAGTCTTTGATGGGGGAAAGAATAAATATTGAGTCAAAACCACACGACAAGCCGCAATTAGCAGGTATGGAAAAAGATGGTGTGGAAGGCTAGATGCTTGGATGCATCTATGATGATGAGCCTTTGGGTTTTTAGAGGATCTTGTTGCATCAACAACAAAGATGTATCCCCATGATCCCTTGGAGGAAATTTACTTTCGTGAAGGAATCAATAAAAGGTCGTCGTACATAAGTGCCAACATCGACCCAAGTCTGATAATAGAGGTAATTAAGTTACTTTGAGAATATAAGAACTGTTTTGCTTGGGATTATAACAAAATATCATGTTTAAATAGAGACTTAGTAGAGTTAAAACTGCCAATAAAGCCGGGTAAGAAATCGATCGAGAAAATGCCAAGATGGTTTGCACTAGAAATTAAGTTGAAAATAAAATAGGCGATCAAAAAACTCCTAAGAAGCAAGTTCATAATGACGAAAAGGCATGTTGAATTGCTTGATAATATAGTTTCAATAATAAAAAAATAATGGAACTTTGAGGTTTTGCCTAGATTTCGAAGACCTAGATGATGCGACCCCAAAGGACAAATACCCAATGCTTATCCTTGAAATATTGGTTGACTCAACAATGGGTTTCGATTATCTTCGTATGGTTGATGGTTAATCTGGTTATAACCAAACATTTGTTGCAAATTAAGATGTGCCGAAAACAACATTTCGACGTCCAGGAGCCTTGTACACTTATAAATGAGTAGTGATGTCATTTGACTTGAAGAATGTCGGAGCAACTTACCGAATGATAATGAATTCAATTTTCCATGATTATATAAAAAAATTATGCAAGTATGCATTGATGATATAGTCATTAAGTCTTTGTCGGAAAATGGTCATCTTAACTACCTTTGACACTCGATTGAAAGAATGGGGAGACATAGACTGAAAACAAACCCTCTTAAATGTTCTTTTTGTGTGCGGGGTAGATACATATCCATTATGGAGACCTGGCCTCCTTCGACCAAGAAAGAGCTCCAATCTTTATTGGGGAATATCAGTTTTTGAGGAGGTTTATTTCAAACCTTAGTGGCGAGACTCAAACATTCTCGCCATTACTTTGCCTACATAAAGAAGGTTCAAATGGAAACAAGAACATCAAAGGGATTTTGACGAAATAAAGGAGTACTTGATGCACTCTCAGATATTGCACTCTCTGATAAGCGCTTGAGATTGTATATTTTTGCCTCAGACTCGACCATAGGAAGCATGTTAGCTGAAGAGGATGATATTAGCGTCGAAAGGCCCATTTATTACCTCACTTGAGTCTTGAGTGACACAGAAACTAGGTATAGCATGGCATAAAAGTTGTGCCTATGTTTTGAATTTATCTTGTATGAAGCTAAAGCATTATATAAAACTCATAGATGTTTTACGTCTCTTCGCATTTCGATATTATTGAGCATGTGTTATCTAAGCCAACTTTGCATAGTTGAATTGGAAAATGGGCTCTTACCTTAACTGAATATTTCCTAATGTATGTGCCCTTAAAGGCCATGAAGGGGAAGGTCGTCACAAACTTCATCGTAGATCATGCAATAGTCGAGGCGCCTTAAAATTATCTGGAACCAGAACCTTGGAAATTATACTTCGATGGTTCTAACCATAAAAATGGAATTATCATTGCAATTTTAATAATTTCTCCCAACAAATTTACAACAAATTTAAATACAATATTGAAAGCTCTTGCTCGAATAATGAGGTCGAACAGGGGGCTTTGATAGTTGGCCTTGAAATTCTGTTAGATTTGGGGGAAATAAGAGGAGACTCTGAGTTAGTTTTTAAGAAAATAACAAAAGAGTACATATGTATTAAGGAGAACTTGATAATGCACATTATGAACCCGATTTTGTTGATATTTAACATGTTCCTCTAATTGAAAATCAAGAGGTGAGTGATCTGGCTTAGATTACCTCAGGATACAAAGTATTGAAAGGAAAGTTGTAAGAATTAATTGAGGTTCTAGGAAGAGTAATGTCAACAATAAAATTAATTAAGTCGATGCCCATCCAATAATTGAGGGGGATTTGTATGCACCCTATGTCTTTTTAGAAGCCCTTGACGAAATTCTCGTAATACACCTGAATTCGGATATGCATATCCAAACGAACCAAATATTGGATTTTAAGGAAATTTTTCAGATATACGTATCCTAAATAACCCAATATTTTATTTTTAAATGGGTTTCGAATATGCATATCCGAATAAACCCTTAAATCTAAGTACAGGGGATTTTCAGATATGCGTGTCCGAATTATATTAATATACACAAAATTTCGAAACAGAATATGTCTATCTCATTTCCATCTATGTTTCAACTCTCTATGCCAACTCATTTTTTGCAATTTTTTAGCTACACTTTCAACTCATTTCAAGAATAAATTACATCTTCAAAAAGCAAATCACATTTTCAACACATTTCAGGCTTTCAGCAACACTTCAAAGCTTCGAATTTGAATAAGTTTATCTGAATCTATTGTTCTATTTTACAAATATACAATATGTTATTTAGAAAAATGTAAATTGAGTTGGTTGAAATGTTGTTGTTTGGTGTAAAAGGAATTTTTTTTGGAAATTTAGGGCAAGAAACTTCAATTGTTTGAAAATGACGGTCGCATGTTGTTTCAGATATGTATATCCAAAAATTTCTCTGAGTGGTTTCGGATATGCTTAATGTTTAAACGAATTACAGTGGATATTATTTTCAGTCTTTCATATTTCAATATTTTGATATTATTAAAACGAATTATGTATCAAATATTTGACATTTATTAAGTATCACATTGATGTTTTTTTAAAACCTATATTGTATAAGTATTTTGCCTAAGGTTTAGGAGATGCATATCCGAACAAATCCTTAAATCAATTTTTAAGGTGTTTCGAATATGTTTATTAAAAAAAAACACTTAATATTTTGCAAGTTATAGTAATTTATAAACAAGGAGTTTTTGTATATGCATTTTCGAAACACTTTGAAAATTGATTTTAATGATTCGTTCAAATATGCATATTCAAATGATATTTTAAAAAATTTAGAAGTTTTTTTCACCCATATAAAAGTGTGCTAAGAAATCTACTTAATTCATCCATTAAATAAAAAAACTACGTAATGAATTGGATCTGATCCATCCATCTAAGTGTATGAATAGATGCCATTCATCCATCTGATTTTAAAAATCCAATGGATCATATTTTATTTTATTTTTTTAATTTTCCATAAAATTATTTTTAATATTTTAATTTTTTACAATAATTTATTATATTTTTAAATTTTTACAAAAAAAATTCTTAATTTCTCTTATATAAATAATTATATAAATAATTTTATTTTAAGAATCACAAAATATAAGATAAATTATTCTCAGGGTCCTTTAAATTATTTAATTGTAACAGATTGGTCTTTTATATTGTTTTCGCTACATACGGGTCTTTTATGTTAACTAACACTTGCGTCGTTAACTTTTTTTCCAAACTCCTTTTTAAAAAAATTGAAGTGGTATTAATGGTACATATATGTCACTTAACATAGGTTAGAGACCATCATTAGATCATATAATAAAATTTTCATAATTTTTTAATACATAAAAGTATTTTTAAACTAATTAAAATGCACGAAAAAGAGAGAATTAAAGAAAAATAAAAAATCGGAAAATTAAATTCTCAGAAATTTAGTCGATGTATAAAACGAAAAGAAATAATTTTAGAAATTTTGTCATAATTTTTAGACCAAAAACAGATTTGATATAAATTTTAAAAATTAATATAACAAAATAAAGCAACATAAAAATCAACAATGCAAATGTTAGATAGCATAAAGAACCCACATGTAGCAAAAGAAAATTTTACTTTGTACCCCCACCTTTTAACCTGTACCCCCGCTACAGTAATTTTTTGACGAAAATACCCTCATATAAAAAGCATAAGATTTTAAAAAAAAATCATTTTTCACATCTCCTCTAAAAGTTTTCCGAAATCTCTCAAAACCTATTGCATTCCGGAACAGTTTGGGAAAGTCTTCCGGTACACAAAAAAGCACTCCGGAACACATCATGTAAGTGTTCCGAAATTTTTTCCAAACCGAAACACTTTTGGGAAGTGTTCCGGTTTTAATTTTTTTTTTGTTTTTTTTGTCTTTTTCCGGAACACTTTTAGAAAGTGTTCCGGTTTGCAAAATTGCATTTCGGAACACTTTCTAAAAGTGTTCCGAAATTCATTCCGGAACACTCTCCCCTAAGTGTTCCGGTTTGGGTTTTTCTCTATTTTTTTTTCTTCATATTTTTATGTTATTATTTTTTCCAGAATGCCTCGACAATTAGGCCCTGACGGACGACCTTGTGCTCGGAGAAATGATGGTGCATCTGGATCACATCCTCCGGAGGTGCCTAGGGATTCGGGTGGACCATCGATTTATCATCATTAGTTATACGAAAGACTGTGCTCGACATTTGTGGTACGGAGAGGTAAGTAAATGAAAATTTAATCTGAAATGAATTAAGTTAATTTTTGGCATAGTTTATTAATATGTTAAATTTTTTTCAACATTTTTTTTTCAAGAAAGAGGACCGAAAAACAATTAAAATGTCGCATACGGTCAAAAACTCAAAGAATGGGTTCCCGCAACTCCTAGAGAGATGGAAAGATTGGTGACAAATTCGGTCTTGCACATTTGCAAAGATCTAGTATGACAAAGGTAGATCTGAATTTAATCAACGCTTTTGTAGAGAGTGGCATTCGAGACGTCGTCATTTCACATGCCATTTGGTGAGATGACGATTACTCTCGATGACGTATCTTGTATTCTCCACCTCCTATTAGAGGTATTTTCGGACTCCCGCCATGTCATCAAGATGATCTCGAGCTTGTGACATATTTAGGAGTGTCACGTAGAGAAGCCACGGCTCAAGTTCGTGGCAACAGAGGTGCCTACTATAAGTTGGAATGGTTGTATGATACCTTTGTTGCCCATAGAGGTCTTAATAATTGGGCATATGCGACCAGAGCGTACTTGATGATGTTAGTAGGTTGCATTATTTTTGCCGACAAGACGTTTGTCAAGCAAAATATATATCTCTTCGACTTGGAGGGTCTTTGGAAGATATAGTTGAGCAGCATTGGTGACACTGTATGCTTCACTTGGAGATGCATGTATGTTTGGCACCAAACAACTTGCTGGTTATCCGACTCTTCTTCAGGTAATTCATTTATTATTTATTATTTATTGTTTAGATAATTTTTATTTATTATTTATTGTTTAGATAATTTTTATTTATTATTTATTGTTTAGATAATTTTTAATTATTATTAATTATTTATTAATTTTTATTGACACAGTGTTGGATCCATGAGTATTTTCCTGGAATTGGAAGAGTCGTGGAAAACTGGCATCCAAGTGAGAACGTTGGAATGCCGAGAGCGATGAGATGGGCATACAAGCAAGGAGCGTTGAAGGTGGATGCATTGCGAGCTGTCCTCGATAGATTGACACCGGTTGACGTGGTGTGGCGTCCTTTTGAGGATCATAGGCAGTTTCGTGCGTTCGACGAGCTTGCTTATTTCAGAGGAGGACTCTGTTGGGGAGGTACTTATGTATTATATTTGGGACGATGTTTACGTCGGTTTGGTCTTATTCGAGATATACCACGTTCACCCACCGATATTATTGAGGCGGATGTGGATGTTAATGGATTGGTTACGACCAAAGTATTGTAGACGTAGTTGGTCACACTACATTTCCCCGAGACCGTGAAAAATTATCGGATCGGTATTATCGGTGTCACACCTCGATTGGTACCACCGCGGTTGATGAACCAAGGCAGTGTCGGTTCCACGTTTAACAGGCCATCCGATCCTAAGTTGGCTCGTATCTCGCATTAATTCATCATCATCTACAAAAATTTGTCTTGAAGAGGATGATCCGCATGGATTTATTTACCGCTACATTTATGTAATGAAGAGTGATTTTATGATTTAGTAATTTTAGTAACTTTTAAATATTTGTGTAATTTTAGTAACTTTGTAAATATTTGTGACTTATTTTTAGTAACTCTCTAGTAACTCTTTAAATATTTATGATTTTATGTTATTTCTCTTTAGTGTATGTTATCATTAATTTATCATTGAAGTCATTCGAATATTTGGATGAATAAAAAGCGTTGTAATGCTTTGTTACATTTCATAACAATTTAGTTCTACATTACACAAAATACATTACACAAAATAGGATTATTCTAAGCAAATATAAGAAGGTAAAAGGCGATGTAGCCATAGTTGCAATCGTCCCGCTAATGATATCATCCATGCAGTTGCATCCGTGTGACGAAACTTCTTCCAATCTGTAGGCACCGGGGGTAAGGGGAATCCATCTTTCATGTTTACCTGAGTATAAAAAACAATTAATCCAACACTTTGTATAGAAAATAATAATTGAAAATACTATAATCGGATATATATAAATTATTACCGCACCAATGGTTACCGTTGACTAAACCTATACACCAAATAGTAGGATTATGTGGAGGTGATGATGTCAAAGGGAAAAATGTCAAGCAAGGATTGCCTAAATGAACAAGAATGACATTATAGCGGTTCGCTATCAAGTAACCCATGTCTGGTAGTGTCAACCATTTCTCCTTTGGTTGAATACGGATTATCATCAACCCGCTCCTCACCGATAGTCTATCTCCGAATAACTTCTCATACAAACTCTTCTTGTCTCTTATTTCCATGTCCAACTCTCGACGAACCATTGCCCAACCATCCGACTATACCCATGCGATGCAATGACTCTAAATCCACAATTACCATCGATTCAACATCCACAATCTCCGAATATATGATCTAAGAAATTAACATTATAAATATTAGTGCATTATACATACATAATATAATAATACATAAAATAATCAACACTATGAATATTAATGCATAATAATTTTATATGACCTGATATGACTTGGAAAATGAAGAGTGTAGTCTTGCTGTGCAGGTTTTTTTGATTTTGAATCTCTCTTTAATTGGGATTTTGAGATTTTTGTGAAGTTTGAGATGCTTGTTCAACATACACATCTGTGAAGGATCCTGTAAACATCATACCCAACTGGTTTCTTCCTTTCTTCTTGACTCCTCCCTTGGTTTTTATTTTGTCAGGTGGTGGACATAAGGAAGTTGGGATAAGCAATTTCACTACACCTACTTCTTAATGCTCTTTTCCGACAACATCGATGATCTATACTTTATCCATATTTCTTCCATTACATTATTCATGTCGGTCTCGATCCATCTTCTCCTTACGCTTCACCTTCCATACTTAACTTCCTCCAATGATCATGAACACTCTCAATAGGTATAGGTACACCACTAAGCACATATCTACCTAACTCACAAGCACAAGGTAACCCATAATTTGTTCTATGAGTACACCTACATATTTCTCTAGAAGTTTCAACATAATCAACTCTCTTTAACTCTTCTGCAATGCGTCTCAGAGCAGCTCTAGAAACAAAACTACGTAGCTTACCATAGAATGGACTAACATGTGCATGCTCACATTCATAAAAACTTTTTTGAAACGAAGCATGAATGTTGCCTATTTGTATCCTCGGTTGTTGTTCATAGACTATTTACCGCTTTAGCTTCCAATGATTCAACCCTAAAAATGAATGCATAACAAATATATAACATGATGTTAAATGCATAATATATATAAATGCATAATATATATAACAATATTAATATATAAATAATATTAATGCATAATATATATAAATAATATTCATGCATAATATAATAATAACAATAAAATAAAATAAAATATATATCGGTTAGTCGTGGTATTGCCCAAATGAAGTACTCGATCAATCCATGCTCCAACGAATCTATGTCTATGTGGAATCAACCATGTGTCTTTCACATAATCAATAAAGTCAGCACAATTAAAACAGACTTGCTCAAGTTGTTCCAACTTTTGAGCATACTCAACCTCACTAGCCCACACAACTTCCTCCCATAATGTGTCAATGGTCTCTCATTTCTTTCACCACATATTGCTTGCATCGCATCCCAACATTTTGTTAATATGAAAACGACATAGCAAATTTTGTGTAGTAGGAACACAATTTCCACTTTCATCAATGCTAGATCTCTATCCGTCAAAATCACTTTTGGACGCAGATCTTTCTGCACAAACAATTCCTTGACTTCTCCAAGACCCAACAAAACTATCATGCGCTCGGACTCCATATAGCAAATGCAGAAGAAAAGTCAACTCCGTCGATGTCATGCCAACAATTTCAAAGAGAGGTTGCCTATATTTGTTTGTCTTATATGTATCCATAACTAAGACAATGGGAAAGATATTCAAGAGATGACTGGATGCGCCAAAAATATCTCTCACAATATCGAACCATCTCTTTTCTACTCCAGAGACATATCCGCATCCTCAATTAGCTTTAGCAAATGTTGTATCTCGGATCTTGGACCCTTATCTCTTTTTTATCACACTCTTACGCTTATAAATTTGAGTGATCCGAGTGATATTTTCGATTTCTCTCTTGCGGGAAGTCAAAATGTGTCTAGGAGGAACATGTCTCTTTGTTAAATCAAAACATGTTGTTTTCATCCGAGGTCAATTTGCCAACAAACGCATGCCCTTCAAGCCTATCGGGTAATCCATGATTATGAACTCCACACTTTACATCTACCTTCCATCCCAACCCATCTTTTGAGTCGATCTTATTTTGAACGGACATCCACATCTCTTAGTTGCGCTCGAGTTCCACTTTTATCCTTGTATTTTTCGCCTCTATCACACCCAAAATTATCTTATTCCTCCTTCCTCTCTTGCCGGTTTTGTCCGGACGCTTAATAATAAGGTGATTTTATTTCTTAATCCAACTTTTTGATCCAACTAATAACATTTTCTCGTGTAGCGAATGTTTCATTGTAGTGAATACATCCGTCGATCTATGGAGGATTCGTTTTTGAATTTCCATACAAAAAAAATTAAAAAAATTAAAAAGCGTTAGGAACACTTTAAGCAATTTATATTTACAAACCGGAACACTTTCTGAAAGTGTTCCGGTTTGTTATACAATTTGGCATTCATTCCGGAACACTTGCACAAAGTGTTCCGGAATGGTTTTTGTGAAATCCGGAACACTTTTTAAAACTGTTCCGGTTTGTGTTTTTACATACCGGAATACTTGCTGAAAATGTTCCGGAAAGCGTTCCGGAAGTATTTTTCTAGACTGTAAAAATTTGTCTTTTTCGTAAATGGTAAAAATCAAATAGTAAAATAATTAAATTATAGTTAGGATAAAAATGTCATTTTTTAAAAAATGTGGGGGTACAGGATTAATTGTGGGGGTACAAAGTAAAATTTTCGTAGCAAAAACAACTTAAATGACCAATATATTACAATTAAATAACTTAAAGGACCCTAAAAATAATTTAGCCCAAAATATATCTTACATGTTTTTTTACAACTATTTTTAAAAGAAATTTTATTGAATTATTATTGAATTAATGAATTGTTTTAATCCATCGAGTAACATCAAATCCAATTTATATCCATCTAATTAATCCATTTTATCACCCATACTTCTAACACAGTAGTGCTTATAAAAATAAGAGAATGTAACAACACTTTAGAGAAGTGTTGAAAAGAAAATATTAGAGTAGATGTTGGTTGTACTAAATTGATTTTATTAAATTTAAGCAAAATTAACAATTTAATAAATGTGTTTTGAAGAATCAAGATAAATCTGATTTAATTTTAGCAATAGGAGAAAATGAATTAAAAGGTGTGTCCAATACTGTATTGCTAAAATAACAATAGTATACATACATAACTAACTTAGTCTATATCCAAGGCATGTTTAGCAGAAGGAAGAATGGAGTTCATTCTTTCAAAAGCTCAGTAGCATTGAGATGTAGCTCAAACATACAGGCTGTCAGATGACAGATGTCAAACCTAAATGTTGATTTGATAAACAGCCGCCTAGTTGATGGAGTCGAGAATGTCGTCGCGCACCATATAGAAAGGCCAACAATCCAACATGGTGTCTACAGGATCACTTGAACATAAAAAGACCTTCACTATCCTCTTGACTCCAACACATAAACTGTGCCCAACTCATAAGAATCTCAAACATCTTACACTAATTCATGCCGGACCGAGGTTGAAGAGCATTATCAAAACCACTAGGAACAAACACTGGAAGTTGATTGGAATGTGAATCTCTTCTATATCTTGGCTCTTGGGGCAAGTTTACTGCTTCGCTATCATGGGCCTCTACTGATCCCAAATGTCTTTCATTTTTCAAACCATCTTTAGCAGCCACACTCAAAAACGGACCACCAAAAAAGATAGACTCTCCTGTATAAGTCAGATTCTGTGCATGCTGCCTTGGAGATTTAGGTGCAGAGGATGCCGGTTCCGGCGGAGGTATCACTGGTTTCCTTCCATTACTGCTTGTTTCAGTATTTGAATTTGGCATTTCTATTTGCAGAGATGACCTATTTCGAGCTTCTGAAGGTAATGAAGGAACTGAGATATATCGGCCAGCTTCTTGATCCCAAACAACTGATGTCCGTTTCACATCTCTTAGAATGGATGCGTTGGAAGCTGAAAGCAGTAACGGGTCATTACTTGCTCCCTTCAGCATCATTGTTCCGTCGAATCCATGAGACGGGTTGGATATAGGGTTCCTGAAGTTGGGTAATGTTGCTTTAGAAGTTAAAGGACGCTCAGGGACTAAACTAGGAACTGAAGTACCGGCCCTGAAGCCACCCAGAGTATGCCCCTGGGGAAGAGGACTGAGTGTAACTGCCTCTTGAGCATGGCTTGGACTACTGAAACTACTCATACTTTGAGTTCCAGTTTCATACTCGTCACGGCTTCCTTGACTAGGAGCCATCAAATTCCCCACTGGAGACAGTCTTAACTCGTGTTTTACTTCCTTATTGATTCCAGTATCTATACTCATACTACTTCTGATGCTCATGTTTCCACTAGAGCTTAAGTCTGCATCAGGTGGACGGTGACTATCTACAGGTCGCAAAACTGAAGAAGATGCCCTGGCTTTAGCAGCTGCTCTTGCTGCCTCTTGAGAATCCAATTTAGCAAGCTTCCAAGCACTAATACGAACAGGCTTTTTTGGCATCTTTTGCCCTCTTTCTGCAAACCCAGCTGCATCTGGATCAACAGTTGATGGCAGCATTCCAGGCTCCAAGTGAGGCACAACTTCATCCTAAAACCAATGTTTAAAGCAAGCTCCATGAACCAAGTCACACATACTTTTTAAGAGCAAATCAACATTTTTTTTCTTGTTAAGAAAAGAAAGATAGTCAAATATGTTAACATGTAATGATGCAATTTGCAAAATCAGAGCCTGATTAAAGTTAAACATAAGTGTAAAAGTGTAAATTAAATGGATTAACATGAAAAGTAGCACATTAATGTGAATTTCTTTCAAAAACTTTATATTATTATTTATCTTTATCGTGATTTGATTTTCTACAGAAGGAATGGACTTAACAGACCTTTATAAATTCAGTTGAGGTTTTCTTTCCATTTTGTTTTGTTCTGCTTATTCTCTCTTTCATCCATTTCTCTTCACTGGCCTAATCGAGACATTCAACACAACTCACGACAAACATACTAACTATTGCTTTAGGGTGACAGACATTTTCACCAAAAATCTTCTATAAAGAGTTGAGCAAATCATGACCACGATATTCAAAAAAATTACTCGGCAGATAATTGCCATTCTGAATAATTTTGAAATAGCACATAACTTTAATGATACCCAACCTATAGAATATGATATGATATCATTAATATGATGCAGCGAGTAAGAGTTTTGAACATTATTTTTTACTCCTTTTTGCAGCATCATATTAATGAGACTATTCTAAAACAGAGGCATGATTGTAACACTCAGAAGGTTATACTAGTTCGGCTAATCACTTGACTTCTTTCTGTGAATTAGAAAGCTACAGATGCAGGAAAGTGCATGTTCTTCAAAATTATAAAATAAGTAGTGTTTCGATGATAAGCAAAAGCATTTTTCTACAGGTGAATGATAATTGGATAAGGGTACACATGTATATGTTTCTACAGGTGAACGATAATTGGATAAGGGTACACATGTACATGTTTCTACAGGTGAATGAAAATTGGATAAGGGTACACATGTATATGAAGTCTCAAACATTACATTGCCAATCTCACTTCTGCCTGTATATTCTCTAAGAGTCATCTTCAGGAATTTACAGGGGAAAGGTTTTCAAATTTATCACTTCACTCTCTACAAAGTAAAAACTGATGTTGTCTTCCTCCCTATGCTATAGCTGTATAATAACTATAGTACTATACAACCGTAGTCAGTACAACAAAGTGTCAACTACAAATCAATTAAGCCAGTCAAAAAGTTTTTTTGATATTAAGTTTAAGAGTCTCTAAATGGCACAAGGGTGCAAGAATTACTCATTGTCTATTTGGAGAAGCAACTGGATACAGAATAACTTGCAGAATTTAAAGACTACTCAGTGTTGAGAGATAAGAGAAAGGTTAGGACTATACTTAGTGAGGATGGAGAGCTCAACAGTATAATTGGAATATCCTTTTAATAGATTAAACATTTAAACTTCTAAAGCAATTTGCAGTGATAAAAGATATTAGCTAAATAAGAAAAAGTTCGAATGCTTTGATTATTGCCCATGATTTCTCCACTAAAGTTTCCTCACTACAAATCTATGGTATAAAAAGTCATCAAGAATCTTTTGGTACTTAATATTGCAGCATAACTTATTTTTAGATGAGAATAAATTCCAAACTAAGTACCTGATAGTCGACAAATACCCTAGGAGGGGTACACCACGCCCCTTTGTACTGCAATCCAAGAGAACTTCCTCCACTCAATCCAGTTGTGGCTGAGCCTGTTGGAGAGTAAAGTATATTTGGCAAATCCCCATCCACAGATGCCCCTGGAGGTGCTTCACTCATGGCTCTCATTGCTACAACATACTCATATGTTGTGATACCCTGATCCAAAAGAAGAAAGGATGGAAGATAAGAGAACCACTCTGTGTGGAATGGCTGAATAATTCTAGCTAGAAACTTAAAGCCAATAGTGATATTTAAATCTCAGGGTGGAAGCAAGAAATCCCAAGCATCATTCACAAAAAGGCTTTAGTGACAGTCACTAACAGTTAAAGTTTGTTTTACTAGTATGAATGTCTCTCTTTAAGTTTAATGTTTCAACTTTTTGCACAATGTATACTGTTGCTTCATTAGGAGGATGTTTTACCCTTCTCTGTCTTTGTATTTTAATCTCTTTAAATTAAATATAGTTTTTCTTCTTTCATAACAGAAACAAAAAATGAAATGAGATTTCCATTCCTAAAAGTGGACAGTTAAATTGAGAATCCTTTTTGAAACTTTTCCCCGAAAAATTGTATGTGGTCACCATATTGTTGTTTTCTTTTCCAAGTAAATGGATTGCAATTAGGGGAAAACAACTTGTGAATACAAACTTATTCAGAAAGTGATCTATTTCTAGAAAAAATTATAGGGCTCCAATATGTGCACCTTAAAAGTTAAACGCCACTACATAATGTTCCCTCAATCAAACTAGATCAAACAAGCAGTATAGATTCTATGGAAGCATTCATCAAGGAATGGGGTTGGGGAATAAATAAGAACAGAAAAACAACCTCAGAATCTCAGCTACTGAATCACTGACCTTCCTGATTAGGATCATGTGGAAAAAGAAAAGCTCACCCAAAGGCACACAAGCCAAGACAGAAACTGCAGTACATACGACCTACAAATATTGAACAAGAAACATAAATTCTCAATTTTACTTAATGATGGCCAGTTGCCACATCCAGATTTACTTATATTATAAAACATAAATAGAAGAGATACCACAACTGCAGCAAACGGGGGACGAGAGAATCCATTTCCAAGTCTATCAATAATTTCAGATTCCATTCCTCTCTTGTTAACAAAGAAACGCACTAAAACAGCAATACCGACTCCAGCTTCAATAACAAGCTGAGTGCAGAAGAGTAAGTAGAAAAGACATTATTAGCAACAAAATAAATTATTGCTTTTAAATAATAAAAATTAGTGGACCAATATACATACCCATGTAAGACTAAAGGCCATAAGAGAAATAAAAGAATGGTAATTTTTCTGACCCACGCAGTTGTTAAGCCACTGCAGGAATATGATGTATCAGGTGAAGATCAAAGTTGAAAGAATTGAATGAAATGTTATACCAGAGTTGAAAAACACTCCAAGATGTAACCTTTCCCTCATCAAACAAAGTCATACCCGACAATGGTGATCGAAGCCATCAACGCATTTATCACAACTTCTACAGTGTTTACTGAACTTGCGCACCTACAGCATTGGAAACAAATCATACAAACTGAGTGAGAAGCAGAGATCTGAGGTTTAAAGCTATTCTCTAAATGTTTATATTCAGTACTGAATGCAGCCACACATGTTTATAAAATTAGAGTAACCAAAATTGTGTTCCAAATATTTAGTGGCAGGAATTTCCAAAAATAGACAAAGGAATGGCAGCAAAAGGGATCACAATTCACCTGCATCTCTATCTATAATTGAAAAATCCAGGTGAGTGGAAGGAAATTCTAAAAGTAAATAAAGAAGGAATGAAATCAAAAGAGATCATAATTCAGCAGCATCTCTATGCCAGAAAGAGAAGTCACGACGAGTTAAATTAGCACACCTCAGCCAGATAAAAAGTAATGGCCAACATTATTTTATAGACAAAAATAAGTGATGCCGTCGATGGGAAGAGAAGAAAATACATAAGAACTACATGCCCATACATAAAGGAAGAATAAATTCATCAAAACAATAACTGTCAAGTGAAGAAAAAAATATCCCTTAGGAGGATATGCCATAAATATATTATTACATGAAAACTTATTTAGTATCATCTTTTATGATTAGCTCAGCCTTAATTTACATCAACAAAGCATAGTATTTACAGAATTCGGAAAGAAAAAAATATTTTAGTGACTATTCATCCCAAGATTTGTTATTGTACTAATGACATGATTTTATGCAATGCAATTAATAGTAAAACATGGGTAAAAGAAAAATGATAGAAACAGAAAGAACTAAAATTGAAATATATTCTGCCACCAAAGCGATATAAACAGAAAGAACTAAAATTGAAGTATATTCTGCAAAGTACCAAAGAGTCACAAATCACAACATAATACCTCAGAATTGCACAAAGTACAGAACAGAGCATCTTCCCCACCGCCCTGCTCATCAGCTGTTTCCTGTTTTCGGCAATCTTCATGAGAAAATAATATGCAGCAAATTCCCCCAATTACATCACATGAGCTTGGTTTATACTGATTTCTCAAATCATCTACTCTCTCAGGATCTTCCACTGAACTTTTCTTACTCATATTTGTCATAGACCTTTTAGAAGCAGCGGACGACAGGGAGGAATGCTCTCCTGCAGCAACATCACCGCGTTCAGAAGATCGATGCTTACCCAACAACCCATGGGCAGGATCAAACATATTTCCTACTCTAGGGTCAAATTTAGACATAATGCCTGGATCTGCAGGGTTAATTGCAGTACATCTGGCATAAAGAATGAACACAATGAGTGCCTGCAATGCCACAAGAATGAGACAACATTAACCATACCTCCCTCAGGTAAGAAAATAATATATATACAAAATGAGGTGGAATTACAAAAAGGCAGTTTCCATACCACAGGAGAGTAGACACCAATAAAGGTGTATTCCCATATATGACCTCCAACAAACGGTGCAAGGAAAGCATAGAAAGCAATCACCAACAAGCAGAATACAGTGATAGCAACAACCTATTCATATCAGAGCCAACAATTTTTAGATAGCAATACTTCATTTCTATTCTGCATCGTCTATATTAAAACACTAACTTAAAAATAAAAAATAAAAAAAATTATTTTTAAAACCCTGATAAGAAAAGGGGAAAAATGAACCAAAACAAAATCAAAAATCCCCAAATCCTGCTGCACTGAAAAACTAAAACATACTACTCAACTACCAGCCAGAAGCTAAATTACACGTTTCAATTAAGCGATTACATGAACTACGCAATGAAGATACACAACGCCAAATCGAAATCGAACAAACCCTAACAAAACAAAAAACTGAAAAATCAGAAGAATGAAAAAGGTTAACCTGAAAAGTGTGAGCAGGTAATTGCCATCCATGTTTTCTGACCATGTTTGAAGCTTTAACGAGTTCAGATTTGACAGAGTGTAACTCAGTGAGTCGGTGAGTCACTGAGTCAATACGAAGTAAACGCACTTAGTTGCTATTTCAGCTGCAGAGTGACAATGGAATAATGGAAAGGGAAGGAAACAATAAATAATTCACTAAATTAATAAATGAATAATAAATAAATATATACTCAAATTGTACCTAATCCCACAAAAATGGAAATTTCTTACGCATAATATATACCGACTTTTTTGTTTTTTCCTATTTACTTTTTATTATTTTTTTTTTAAATAATTGAGTTTTTTCATTGTATGGAATCTTTGTATCCTAGAAAAATACTAGTCAGATATCCTTTGCTTTTGCACGAGTGATTGTTTTTTGAACGAAATAAATAATATAAGTAAAAAAAATTATGAATAATTTGTATAATTAAAAATATAAATTATTAATCAAATTATATAAAAAAAGACATAAATATAATATGAGAAAATGTAAATTATTAATTAAAGCACATAAAAAAAGACATAAATATAATATAATTAAATTTGAAATAAATAAATAATAATTATAGAAACTTAACGTATTAAATACTCATAATCTTTTTTTAAAAAAATAAAGATATAATTAAAAAAATATATTGTGTTAAAAATAAATAATCATATAGCTTTAATTATATTAAATAATCAGACAAAAAGAAAAAAAGAACTGAGATGGAGAAAAAAAATATATGATTGAAAAAATATATTGTATTGATAATGACTCGTGAAAAAATAATAACACATATAATAATAATATGATATAAATTTTATTATTCGATATGGTATAAAATATATTTGTATGCACGTGTGAATTTGAAATGAATTATTAAATAAAAATTAAACATTGATTATATAAACTCAATTATATTAAATAATATACACAAAAGAGAAAAAATATGAATGAAACTAAAATAATTTGAAAATATCACATACAAAAGCAAATGCCAAATTTTTAAATATAAAACAAAATTTGAAAAAATTTATTTAATTATAAAATTAACAATAATTATATGGTGACCCGTGATTAATTTCACGATTAAGCATAATTATTGTTCATTTTATAATTAAGTAAATAGTTTCAAATTAAGATAATAATTGATTAAACTAAAATAGATATTGTGTTGATAGTGACCCGTGAGATAAATAAACTTTTGAAGAATAAAATGATAAATTAAATTATGTAAAGACCAAACATAATATAAACCGAATAATATGATGAAAATTAAAAAAAAATATTAAAAAAAAATATTTATAAAAAAAATTCTTTGAAGGTTTTATTTTAATTCTTTATAATTTTTTTAATCAAAATATATATCATTATAAAAATAACTAAAAAAACACTATTATAAATAACCCTTAATGTAATTACTTTTGAATTATAACGCCAAAAAAAACTTGGGATAGAAATGTGACTATATTATTTAGAAATGTGATAGAAATTCACCCTTATGAGAGAGATTGTGAATCTTGTGATGAAGAAGAGAGAAAGAGAAATGTTGGAAGTAATATATAGAGGGTACTTACATGGAGGGTAATTACATAGAGGGTAAAATGATGTTTCAAAAATGACCAATCAAAACAAAACACTTGTTTGCTTGTTGGAATAGGATATTCAAATTTATGAGATTAATTTGTTAATCACAAAAATGTCTTTTTCATAGTGAGGAAATAAAAAAAGGAAAGGGTAAATATAATAGATTATTCAATTGATTAGTATTGGCTTTATAATTGATTTTAAAAAAAATTGTGACGAACTCGTTGTTTAGTCTAGTAGAAATAGAATGACCTTGTTTGTTTACCATTATTTTATTATTAATTATGAAGTCACCAAACAATTTACAAATGAATGTTTAATTAATATATTTATCGATTCTTAGAAGAGTTAATTGGTGACTTAACATAAAATTAGTATTTTAAAAATTTGACCGAATATTAAATTGGTGAGGATTACTCATTTATAGGTCGAATTATTGGATCATTGGTCGAACTGCATGATTGAACCGAGAGCTCGGTTGAATAGACTAGTCATTATAACAAAACTATATAGGTATAAAACTTGTCAAACCGGATTATTCAGTCTCTACAAAATATAATTAGCACTTAAATTTTTAAAAAATATTATTTCATAAATAAATTCACAAGTTCATAATTTAAATTCAAATTTTAAACATAAGTATCACATATAACAAAATAGTATAAAATTATAAAGTCTAATTGCAACATAATCTAATTGAATAGTTTATAACAAAATAACTCAGTTGTGTATTATATTTAGTTTCAAGGAGGAAAAAATATTTCAATGTTGAGATCTCCTTCTTCAATATCAAAATCATTTGCATCAAAATTAATCACATCTGCAACATGTTCCTCGTCAGTGATATCATTATTTTATTTTGTTTTTTATTTAACTTTCTTATTAAAATAATTAAAAAGACGTTGTTTTGATTTTTTTAAAATTAAAAAATAATGCAATTAAACCACCATTTTTTCCTATTTACATCGATTCAATGACAAATCTGATCCAACAATTAAATCAGACCGGTTACTTGGCCGATTCCTGATTCGTCTGGTCCGGTCCAATTTTTAAAACACTGCATAAAATTGTGTGATATGTGGAAATATTTTGATTCAAGACATTGCAAGTTTTGTGAAAGGAAAAACAAGTTCAAAACTTAAAATAAGAGACATCATCTACCTAATTAAGAATATAACATGCCTATTAACACCCTAAATTACCCTTCTTTCAAAATTTAATTGCACTAAGAAATGTCCTTTATTGTAATTTGCTAAACCAAATTTAATTTCAACCAATCAGCTTTTACCATTCTTCCAAGTGGCACCCATTTCTCAATCTTCCTATTAGATGTTTGCTAATATATGCATTGATCAGTGGATAATTACCTCCACCCTTTCAAATCTGAACCATTTTCCATTCCTTTGACTTTTCACCTCTATCCATCTCATTTCAAAAATCAGTTTCTCTCTCTCATATCATATTTATATCTCTCTCTCGTCTCTCTCTCAAAACCCTAGAAACGTGACTGCCATAAATAGTGAAAACAGAATTCCATAATTTATCGAATCTTATAAGTATCTCAGGATTCTTCTTACAACCTTCATGAGTAACAAACTTGGTTTACTCATGTATATGCTCACCAATCCGATTGAAAAACCTATATTATGCCTAATAATGCACATATACCTCATAGAACAAACTATTTGTTTGAACAAAGTTACATCGAGTTTGTCCTTCTTTCCATGCTTCTCTAGTTTTAAATTTGGTTCGACAGCCAAAAATACATGATTTGAACCATCCATCCTGAATATATTAAGTGTCTCTTGAAATTTCATGCTTATGAAATTTGACAAGTTTCCCATATCCGACATATCAAATTCCATCTCCATCAACTCTTTGAACTTTGACAAGTTCTCCATGTTATTTCTAGTTACTAACAAGTCATTGACATATAAGCATATGATTATTATATCTTGTGCCATTACCTTAAAAATAGACACCATACTCATATTTATATTTGACTAATCCCAATTTGACTAAGTATGAGTCAATCTTCTTGTTTCATGCCCTAGGTGTTTGTTTGAGGCCATATAGTGTTATATGTATCATGTATACTTTCCTTGCTTTCTTTTGTTTCACAAAACTAAGAGGTTGTGTGACCTAGATGACTTCGTCTAAGGGAGCATTCAAAAATGTTGATTTCACATCTAAGTGAAATGTCGATAGCCTTGATTCCATGCCAAGGTTACCACCAACCTATATGTTTCTAATCTTGCTACTAGTGCATATACTTCAGATTAGTCGAGTTATACTCTATGAAGAAATCCTTAAGCTACTAATATTGCCTTATGTATTGCTATCAACCCACATCATTGTATTTCAACTTGAACACCGACTTCACTATGTTAGCTTTTGTGTCTGTTGGCAATTCAACTAGCTCTCATGTGTTGTTACTGACGATTACTTGTAACTCTTCGACCATAGTTAACTTCCAGTGTTTAATATTTAAAGTCTCTCTATAGTTAATTGGTTCAAAACTTACAAATAAAGCAAATAAACTAATTCTCTATTTATTGTGACTTCGTCATCACCAACCATTTCATTGTCTTGAAGCCTTGATAGAAGAACTCCAGTTCTTTGAGGCCTCTGGCTTGTATTAGCCACACCTTCTATGACTTTGACTTTGATTGTGTTGGGAATGTCAAAAATTGATTCAACTTCGACTTCATTAATTTCTTCATCGACACCATAACTCTTCAAAGGCTTATTAATTGCATCACCAAAATTTCAATCCCAAACAAAGTTTTCATCAATCACAATGTCTCGACTAATCACAATATTCTCATTAATTGGATACAATAATTTGTATTCTTCAGTTTTATAATATCCTACAAGAATCATATGTTCACTTTTGTCATCGAGATTTCTTCTTCTCGCATCAAGGACATGCTTGAAACAAATAGAGTCAAACACCTTCAGATGACTCACTCATGGTTGTTTGTAACTCTATACTTCTTCAAGAATCTTGTTCTTCAATTTCTTGGTAGGGCACTTGGTTAGAATTTAAACAACATTGGTGATTGCTTTACGCCATAAGGATTTTGACATGTTTTTCTACTTCAACATGCATCTCATTGTATCCAATATGGTTTTGTTTATTCTTTCTGTCATTCCATTATGTTGAGTAGTATAAGGAGCTGTTTAGCTAACCAATTGTCTTCTACTTCAAATGTTTTTAGGCATTGTACCTCATTTGAATTGATCACGGTCTTAAATGTCTTATTCTTTGATAAAGGAGATTTTAAGACCAAATAATTTTGTGTGTCAAACAGTTCCAAAGCTCTATTTTTCTTAACCACTGGGCAACCTTTTTCCAATACTTACCAGAATGCACTTCATTCCAAGTAATAAAGTACATATTTGATCATAGCTTTTGCTTAACTACTTTTTTAAATAACTATGTCGCCAATACCTTATGCTTGCAATGAGCTATTATAAAAAGTTTGACATTGCTCTTCTTTTACTCGTCGAAATCTATTAACAACACTTTTTTACCTGTCATATGATTCAAGAAACCTGTATCAAGAAACTAGATTTTGATGTCGACATACTCATCTGCAACTATATTCATAACCACCATATCTTCAGAGTCATCTGAATCTTGACGTCCAAGATTCACTCTTTCGTCCTTGTCTTTTGTCACTTCATTGTCTTTCTTATACCAACGATTCTTGGCCAAATGACTCCGATTTTCACAATTATATCACTTAATGCCTTTTTTCTCTTCTTTGTCTTTCTGATAGAAGTTTTCTTCTCCTCTTTTCAAGGATCCAGAGGCCTTGTCATCAACCTTATGCTTTGGAGGATTCACCCAAGACTTATTTGAGTCTTGTATCTTTTACCTTTGAACTTGTTAGAACCGCCATTCTTCTTCCATGTCCGGGTCTATAGAGATTGTATCGAATCTTGAACCCATTTCATCTCGACAATCTATAAGTCATGCACCTCCAACGAACCAACCAAATCTTCTAATTTCACGTTTTCAAGCATACTGAATTCTTGAATAACTACGATAACATGATTAAAGTAAGAGGTAAATGTATACATCACCCTCTCAACCATCATCTTGTCAACAAGGGTTTCACCATAACTTTTCATGTGATGAGCGAGATTTTTCACCTTCGATACATAACCTGCAATCTTTTCTTCTTCTCCCATTCATATTACCTTCGTAGTGTCTGTAACTTGACAGTTTTACCACTTCCTTCATAATACTTGACAAGAATATTCCATGTCTCATTCGCCAATTCAACATGAGAAATCCAATCAAATTTTGCCACATTTATCATCGACCGAATACAAAATAAGAAGGAATCTTGGAATCTCTGGCATTGAGTGTAAACATTTTGTAAATTATATACATTAGCATACATTAGATTAATTTTTATCATGCATATCATATCACATTTGATTTCAAAAACATTCAAAAATTCTAATTGCATACTGGTCATGATCATATCACGTATTCAAATTCACATTTTCTCGTAGCAATCCAAAATAGGCATCTCACAGCAGAATAATTAATTCACCAAAAAAATATAAACGATTGAAATCCCATACTAACAATCATATCACAAGTACTAGGCACCAAAGCCAATCATCACATAATCTCATACATTTCCAAATAAAAGAGAGTAATAACAAATATCTCTCAAAACAAATCATAACATGAATTCAAGTATATCCGCCGTATTACATAGACCATAGAAATGACTCACTACCTAAGGAAAGTAGGTAAAACGAGCTAAAACTCTTTAGCTAGTCTCGTGCGAAGCACCACTAAGTAACTAACATAACAAACTCTGACCCTAACTATCTTGGGCTTGAGCTACTTAACTTTCTAACCAAGTAACAAACTTGAATTATATCTCAACATCCACTCCCTTCGACTAGGGGTCGTAGTAGAATCCCACACAACAAAAACCTCGTTCCAACAAGTGCAAACAAAGGCTTTGGAGACAACTATTCTAGGCTGTTTATAAGGTCCACACATAAAGGCCCAATCGCAAGCACAATGAGGAAGGATTCGAGGAACAAGTGTTACCTCACTCGAGCATGTAACACGTAGCTTTGAACTCATGCATACTTTCCACAATTAAATTTAATAGAAACCACACAAAACATTGAATTAAGCATAACACATTTTAACCGCCTAAACTATATAAAGCTCTATACGCGTCAAATATATGCATTCCATTCATTTCTACAGTTAAGTTATCCCTAATTTGTTCATTGATTTAGATATTAAAGTGTTAACTCTTAGGTCTAGTCTAATCTCTCGCATCGAAGCACACTCCACGCACCTAAAACCTGCTTCACTCCGTCATCATCTATTTTTGATTTTCGAACAAAATCATTTTCGTAAAAGACACTTGGATAAAAAGGTTGATGTGTCTAGACCATACACAAAATATATCAATAATATACAATAAATTAAATTAATATCTTTTAAATTTATTTGTTAAAACTTTCATTATTTTATATAAATTAATATCACTCACACATATTTGTTTAGTATAAACATATGTGTAATAAAAATTAAATTTTAGTTTGCCATATAAATATCAATAATGTGACAATTTTAGTAATTTTATTCGAACTAAAAATTAATTTTTATTACACATATGTTTATCCAACCATTCAACCATAAAAATTAATCGTAGTTCGCCATATGTGTAATCCTTAAATATTCTTTAGAAATTTTCACATCTTTGAATCTTTAAAATCTATTAATAATAGATTTATATTTATCAACACCTGATATTTTTTATCTCACTATGTTTGTTCCTCCTTAAGGTTGGTTACAATTGTTATGAGTGACACTTACGAATGTTAAGGTGGTTATTGAATTTATGAGGAACAATTACAAGCGTTACAAAGTTGCTTAATGTCTTTAGATCAATGATTACATTATAAACAGGGGTTCCCACACGAGGGATAAGCAAGAGGCATAAGCAAGACCATTTTCTCGGATGCACCTATGCTATGATTGTGCCACCCAAATCCCTCAACATGAATATCTCTGTATCAGGATCTGAATCGATGAACAACACAAAAAGAGTGAAAATTTGGAGACTACTA
The DNA here is from genome assembly GCA_021764765.1 of Vicia sativa. NCBI lineage: Eukaryota > Viridiplantae > Streptophyta > Magnoliopsida > Fabales > Fabaceae > Vicia > Vicia sativa. Next base: position 181,924,049 of record CM038793.1, on the reverse strand, counting down.
AAATGGTGTCCCTATATCCTTATCTTTCAAATCCCTTCAAACACAATACTGTTGCAGCTTGTCGGATTAGATTTTAGAAGATTATTCAAATGTGTTATGTCAGAACAACCATCTTCATTAAACTTCATTAAAATTTATTCTTAAGATTTATCTCAGATTAAATTTCTCTTCTCTAACTTAATCACACCCTCACTAAAAAAAACTTTCCAACAAACAGAAGCCAAATTTAATTTGTTATTATTAAAAGTGTTGTTATTATTTCATCCTCAATATAAAAAACAAGATAAAATGGTGATCTTCCAATATCACCATCACATTCCCATAATCAATGCTTAGTTTCAATCTCTCGACACTAATCTATAATATTATACTAAACATTTTTGTGAGAGACAAATCATTTATTCATCTAAAAATAAATAAATAAATTATTCCATTTAAAAATATTCAAATCATCACATTTGTATTCAATTTAAAATTATTTTTTCATAACTCACAATTGTTACATACTCAACGCAATCCATCTACTTCACAAAGATTTAATTAGTGTGAATAGAAAAAACTACTTAATACTAAGACTAATTAAGCCTTATCTTATCTTAACAAAAGAAAAAGTTGCTGGTCTTATCTCAACAAAAGGTCTTTCCTCCCACTTTGTGTAAGGTAAGGTTGAATGGTTGCGTAATCAAATCACACTCTACTGATTAATATAAGAGACGCACCTGCTAAATGGTAATTGATGACGTATTACCAAAAATAAAATAAAATAATTAATGGCATACAATTATTAAAATAAAAAAAAGAATGAATCACATATCAAACCAAAATCCACATACTAATAATTGGATTAATATGCTCTAAAAACAATTAATGGCTCAGATTTTATGGGAGAGAGGGTAATGCCACGTCTTATTTTTCAGTGGGTCCCTTCCCTTCCCTTCCAATCTTGTCACGACTCACTATGATTATTACTACAAACCCAATACTACGATAATATAAATAGGAACTTTCTTCTTCTTCTTCACAGTCTAGTCATCAATCACGTTTCAAACTCTTGGTTTTCTTCAATCCATTTTTCATCAACATCAACCATGCACACTCTCATCCGATCCACACTCAGAACCAAGGCACGTCTTTCCTCTTCCTTCTCTTTTTTCTGCTTCCGATTATCTTTCCGGAATCGCTTTTTTCGCATTCGATTTTGCACTTACCGATTTGATTTACGCTTGATGAAAACTTTGATCTGTTTTAATCGAATTTTGAATCGGCCATTATTATCTTTTCCGTATAATCGGTTTTCGGCGTGTCGTGTGATTGTAACGATAAAATGTTTGTGTTTACGATTTGTGTGTATATGAATGAGATAAAGAATTGGAGTTTTATTTTGAATGAATTGTTTATGTGAGTTGAAGATAACGTGATTTATGTTTTGATAAATTTATTTAGAATTATGTTTAGATAAATTTATGTAGAAGTGAGTTGAACAGTGTAAAAATCAATTTTAAATTCAAAAGCTACAAATTCTAGTTTTTAAGCAGAATTGATTCTAGAGACAGAATCAATTATGCTTTAGAAGAATCAAGCACTTTAAAATCATTCCAGAATCAATTCTACATTTGCAGAATTGCTCTTGGCTCTTACAAAAGTTAAACCAAACATACACTAAGAGTATCACTACGACTTAAGCGTTTTTGCTTCCTCCCCATAGCTTATTTGATGTTCTTCTACTTGATACATTAGCTTAGGTAGTGCTGGAAATTTTGGGGTTTTCCTCATATAGTGTATTAAATTTACAACAGTATTTACATTTTTATACCTTTGGCTTAACAAATTTAAAAAATAATGGCTATTGGAATTCCAAGAATCGATTGTACACCTGCATCTGATAATGTATAGTTTTCGTGCTTTTAGATTTCTTGTATATCATTGTTTGTTTCTTTTCTGACTGTGTCTAGTTTTCATGCTTTTAGATTTTTAGTATTTCCAGTATCTATGAATTCTAAACCAAAAGCAATATAGTTGTCTAGAATTTTAATATTTTGGTTGCCTTGCCTGTTTGTATTGCTGTTTATTTAACTGTGAGCTATTGTTATATGCTAATTTGTTGATCTGATTCAAGATAAATAGATTATTCAAATGCAATTGGCTCTTTTCTTATTCTTACCTTTTTTTCTTTCTATTTACAGAGGGCTTCAGCTTTAGTATGGGCAGCAGTTCCCAAATGCTTTCAGGAAAATCTACTTCAGGCTCCCTTATGGTCTAGGTCAAGTAGTACGGAATCTTCTTTGGCAACAGATAATTCAACTGCTGATGTGAAACCCAACCAAGGGTATGTGGTTCTTCTGTACTAACTGTTTTGAACTTTTTCATGTTTGCTTTTGAGAACTAGACATCACTATCTTGAACTCATCTAATTTGGCACCTTTGAGATTAGTAAGACAACCAAGGTTTTCTATGACAAACTATGGTGCTAGATTTTATCTCTCTTATGTTGAGACTTGAGATTTCCAACAAGCTAGTTGTATTAAAGAAGATGTGTAAATACCCTTTTATTATCCAATGAAAGAATTTAATGATGGGGGCATCCACACCTCTACTCCCGTGTTCATAGTTTAGATTCATTGATGAATATTGTTGGATACATAATCTGACACCCTTCTCTTCTCGTTTGAATTCACAATTAAATGTGTATTTGTTCCAACCACCACGCCAATCCTCTACAGAGGATACCTAGTAAAATAAGTAATATGATATAATCTAGATAATGTCGTATGTATTTCATTAAACTTAATAGTATGGAGATGCATTCATTTCCTATGCATTGACTCTATTTATGATATTATCGGAGTTAAACAAATAGATTTAACGAAAAAGGGGGGGTTGTATTATATTAGTAACAAGTAAATCCTTTCTATGTCAAAAATTCCGAAATTCATTTTTCGAGCTATAACAGGCGAAAGGTTCTGACGCCCTTCTCTTCTCATGAGATTCTTATTGAGTTTTGTAGCAGCTCTAAGTACCATAGGTCGAGAAAAAAAGTTCTGGTGGGGAGCCCATGGCCGAAGTTTATTTTTTTAAAAAGTAACCAAGAAAAATTAATCTTAAAGTTTAAGCTTGATATGATTACCTTATGTAAATCTGCTGAAGTATTTTGATTATTTCAGGTTCAAGGGCCATGATATGCTTGCCCCTTTCACAGCTGGGTGGCAGGCAACTGATTTGAATCCTTTGGTTATTGAAAAATCTGAGGTGTACTTCCATGCTATGTTTCTTTGATTTAAATAGGATTACACTAATGTAGTACAGGAGTAAATGAAGGTTTACTTTGTTTTTATTAAAAAAATAACTAGTTTTTGTGCGTAATTTACCTGAATAATTAATCCAGGGATGCTATGTGTATGACATTAATGGGAAAAAGTATCTTGACGCCCTTGCTAGTCTATGGTGCACTGCTTTAGGTATATATGATTTTTTAACTATGCCTATATACTTATTTATCTTTTTTCCTGTGCTTTGATATCTCAAATTTATTTATTTTTTAATCATTTCTTAATGACATATATATAGGTGAGGGTTACCCAAGCTTTACAAACACTACACAAACCTTATCTATAAACAATGTGAAACTAAATCCACCCCTTAATATCCAACACAATGAAGGTGTTGGAGGCTGCAATGATGTCGCAATTACCCTGCTAGAACCGAACCGCAATGAAGCGGAATTTCCAACACACCCCCTCACGACCAGATCCTAATGAGACTGAAACGTGGACAATGCAGGAAGCCCAACAGTAGAGGTTTTATTTTAGTTAGAATTAGGATGTTTTTATATTGTATAGGCTTTGGTACCATCTCAGGATATGAGTTGGCCCTAACTTAGTTTTACAAAACTGGCTTGTAAGGTGAGGGTTGCCAAACTTTATAAACACTACACATCTCATGTTTCTAGGCAATGTGAGATTAAATCCACTCATTCTTATCAAACAAAATGATATGATTATATTGGAAAATGACTTGGTTACTGAAAGAGGAAGGAATCTGTGTTGTTTTCAAAGTGTGGTTTTAATATAATCAAATAAAGATATTGCCAGTTTGATAAGAACTGGATTTTGAGGAAAGAAAGAAAGAAAGAAGTGATTTCCCTATTGGAATTGAATGAAGGAATTGCACTCAGGTTTTCTTAAGATCTGAACTCTGCAGTCATCACTCCACAAATGTCACTTTCTGGTGTCTTTAATTCTCCCTTTCCCTCTTTTTACTCCCCTCACTCTCAAAAAACCTAGCAGTTAGTAAATAAGGAATTCCTTTGTAAAAATTAACTACCTACAGCTAGTTAGTTGACAGAGACTACTCTCTGCACACTGCTAACCCAATGATGTAAACAAAATAAATCCTAACCTCCTAACTGCACTTGGGCATCCTTATATACACCTCACAAGTTACAAAAGGATAACTATCAACTAACACCCTAACTAAACCTAACAGGCACTAGAGCTACAAAAGTTTAATTCCTAAGCAAACCCAAACAACTAAATAAAACAGCAACTAAGTAAACCAGGTATACAAATAGTTATATCTCCTGGTCCTAAAGGCGGTTTCATGACTCTCTTTCCTAATCTTTCCCGTTGGCTTTGTCCAGATGTAGTCATTCCAATCTTAGTTTTTCTTCCAACCTATGGGTGCTATGCATGGTTCCAGCACTTTCCGGCATGTTTTTCCTCTTCTGCTGCCATCTGAGGACTCTACACCTTCTAGGTCTTGCTTTGGCTAACTGGCCACACCATTTTTACATATAGATAGAGTGCCAACTTTGTCATTAAATTTGAATTTTCATTAAACTGTAAAGATATGTGATCATTGTCAAAATGTTTTATAGGATAATATCTGTTATAATTTAAGGGATTTACTTTGACAGTAAATGCATTTTATTTCTCAGGGGGAAGCGAGAAACGCCTTGTTGATGCTGCCACTGCACAATTAAACAAATTGCCATTTTACCATTCCTTCTGGAATCGAACCACAAAACCTTCGTTGGTATTCATATCAATCTGTTATAGCTAACTCAATATTATTTTATGCTTGTTTATATTTCTTGTTTGTAAATTGATTCTACATTCTTTCTTTCTTTCATTTGCTCTTCCCTTTTACACAAGACATACACTGTGATGGTCACGAGGCTTGAGTTAGGAATGAATTATTTGAACAAAATGTCTGGGTAAAACCTATTGGAAAAACTGGTAGAAGCCCTAATAATGATTACAGGCTTGTTTGTTCAAGCTTGAAAATCAAGTAGTTTTATAATATAACTGTTAAAGAATAAAAAAGAATGCTGTAAATAACGATAGAATATCAAGTAATTAGGGTTGAATATCATGTAATTATTCTTGAAATTATTTGCATTTATTTCATCAACTTTATATGAAGAGACTCTTTGTGTAGTTGAAGCATGTGGTTTTCTGCACATGTCTCTAATATACTCAATATGGTATATTGGTATCAGAGCCTATTAATAGGAAACCCTACACCGTGCTTACCCGGTGGATCCACTGTCCTTCGGTGAGAAATGTTTTCAGCAAACTGAGTCTCAACTCTGATTTGCCCCCTCCTCTATTGCCATTTTCCATTCCGACACTCGTGTTGATTGCTTTCCAGCCACATCTGCCACTGCCTCTGCCACAATTACCATATCAGGCAACATTATCCTGGTTGTGCTTTTCAATGTTCCAAAATCGATGGCAAACATATATATTATTTGCTTGTGACATTAAAAATTGCAGAGGGTAAAATGTACTTTTTGAAGATCTTTCATAATTGTTGATCACTACTTAGATGGTTGCTTACATTCAAATAAACTAGTTGTAGCACTTTTTTTTTTATCTTTCATTGGAGAGGAGTGTAATTTTCTATTACATGGAAGCCTCTTGTAAATTTAGGGCAATAATTCTTTCAATACATCCACAGTAAATTAAATCTTTCACAGAACCTGGCCATGAGGGGGAGCTTTCTGGCACTAGATTTCACTTTTTAGATGGAAGGCTACTGTAATTTGGGCTTTTTGCAGAGGAATATAAACTCTGCCCATTTAATTGTGGGGAGAAAAATAATGGGGACTGGAGAATGATATTTTGATTTGTTTAAGCTATCCAACTCCTATACACAGACTAAACCTTCTAGATTCCTTTCACTGCAAAAAATCAATTACGTTCTTGTCATGTACACAGTTGATGTTCAATTATTTGATTTCCATTTTAATATTTAATTAATATATGTTTCTTCATACAGGATCTAGCCAAGGAACTCCTAGAATTTTTTACAGCCAGGAAAATGGGTAAAGCTTTTTTTGTTAATAGTGGATCAGAAGCCAATGATACTCAGGTGTGTCTGATTAATATCCTCTTTGATTTGTTAATGTCCTACATTTTACCCTATACATTTCACTCAACTGTATGATAAATATTTCAAATCAAATGTTTTCACTTTGTCAAAATAGAAGTTTAGCAACAAAACCATAATCTCGAATACATATACTGCATACAACAAGTACCACCAGCAGGGCAAATTTAGGAGCTATCAAGTATTGAAGTATCTTAAATACATAAGACAAAATGAAATATATTCTCAATCAAATGTGGTTCCCATTAAATAAATTTGAGTAGATGTCATGTCAACATATATTGAAGTACACAGTTTACTTTACATAGAATATGTTTTAGCTGAACTTTGTCATATATGTATTATTTTTCTTTTTTCACAGGTAAAAATTGTATGGTATTATTACAATGCACTTGGAAAACCAAATAAGAAAAAATTCATAGCTCGGAATAAAGCGTAAGCATGACATCTCAATCAATAATTTTGTCTGTAATATACTTGAAAAGTATGCATAATAACTCAAGTATTTCTGCATTTTGTCAGGTATCATGGTTCAACATTAATAGCAGCCAGTCTTTCTGGGTACCGTGAACAACCAATTTTTTTCAGCAAACTCGTGCTTATGTAGAACAGTTTTATTCTATTTAAGAAAAAATATTTATTCAATTAACTGGACAATGTGTATTACAGTCTTCCAGCTATGCATAACAATTTTGATCTGCCAGCTCCTTTTGTCTTGCATACTGATTGTCCACACTACTGGCGGCATCATCTTCCAGGTCATTATTTAGATGGACATGGTTTTTAGTAATGTGTTAGGACTATTGTGGTATAAACATTGTGCATGCTTATGACATCTCAGGTGAGACCGAGGAAGAGTTTTCAACCAGATTGGCCAACAATTTAGAGGAGCTAATTTTGAAAGAGGGACCGGAGACAGTAATAATATATTAATACATGCAAAGTGTTCCTTCTACTGGAGCATCGACGCTATCACTAACTTATCTGTTTTTTGTTACAGATTGCTGCATTTATTGCAGAGCCAGTGATGGGTGCTGGAGGTGTAATACTTCCACCAGCAACTTATTTTGAGAAGGTATTTTCTCATTATCAATGCTTCAGACTTGAGTTCCACATTTTAAAGATAGATGGAGGCACTGATTGACACGAGAAAACATTATTTATTTCCATTTTTTCAATTTCTTACAAAAATGTCACATTGTTTTCACCTAATTATCTATTTCAAGGATTTCTCTATGAAGTGATGAAAACAAAATTATTAGGAAAGGAAGTACCAACTTTATTTATTCTATTAAGAAATGCAACATTTTCTTATTAATTCCTTGTAATTTTTCACTTCTATTCTCGGTCACAAAGGGATGAAAAACTACTAGAAGTCTAGATGGAATTATTTGTAAAATATTTCTAGTTGAACAGCTAGATGATATTAGGGTTAGTAGTCTAGCAAATTTGGGCATCTGCTTGAACTAGTAGTAATTCAAGTATTTGACCTAGTTAAGTATATATAACTAGGTGTATTTTTGAGTAACATCACTACCTATCTAATAAATGGTTTTGTTTTTATGATTTTCTTTGTCTAAACTAACCAAGTGGAATAAATGCATTTAAGTAGGATGAATATATGGAATGGAACTGATGCGATTTCGCACATCTTAAAAATTCCATTTTGCAAACTGCCGTTAAGATTTGCTTGATGGGAGTTTCTTTAGTATGTCATGTTAATTGACAAAACTTTTTGCCCCCCTCCCCCTCCGAAAAAAAAAAAGAATATTGACATAATTTTTGCTCTTCCTCTCCTCCACCCCCTCCCCTTAAAAAAAGAATATGAACGAAGGAAACCAATTTTTTCCTTATAGCATTTAATTCTTCTGTAGGTCCAAGCTGTTGTCAAGAAGTATGATATCCTTTTTATTGCAGATGAGGTACTTCCTTAACTCCCCAAATACTTTCATTTAAGGTATCCTGTTTAGAGTTTTCCTTTCTAATTGCTGTCATGTCTCTTTTAAAGGTGATATGTGCCTTTGGGAGGCTCGGGTCAATGTTTGGATGCGACAAATATAACATTAAGCCAGACCTCGTCTCCTTGGCAAAGGTAAAATGGAACATCTCTAATTACAAATTCACCTTTTCATGTTTTTAGAAGTTTGTACTATGTTCCTTCTTTTCTTTTTGACTTCTAGGCACTTTCTTCGGCATATATGCCAATTGGAGCTGTCTTGGTGAGCCCAGAAATCACCGAGGTTCTACATTCTCAGAGCAACAAACTTGGTATGATGGTTCATTTTCTTTCATTCAACACACTCATCTTTAGGTTTAGTATTTTTGACACGTTTGCTTGTTTTAGGAACATTTTCTCACGGGTTCACTTATTCTGGATCGCCCGTACCTTGTGTTGTCGCACATGAAGCACTCAAGATCTACAAGTGTGTTCCTTTATTTCTACCATTTTAAACTGATGTGAACCTTATTGTATCTGCTTTCACATTTTGGCTATGGAATGTGATAATTTCTCATCTTCACAGGGAAAGAAATATTGTTGACATGGTGAACAAGATATCTCCAAAGTTCCAAGATGGCCTAAAAGCTTTTTCTGATAGCCCCATCATTGGAGAAGTATACACTTTTCTTTGTTTAATTTTAATTATATGATTGTTAATTGGATAATATAAATGTAAACAGTAACACTTCCACATCTTCAGATCCGGGGAACTGGCTTGATCCTGGGGACTGAGTTCACAGACAACAAATCACCTAATGATCTATTTCCTCCTGAATGGGGCAAGTTCAAGGCTTATTTTTCACCCATTCCTTAATTTATACAACACGACTTTTATTCTGTCTGATGATATTTTCAGTAGTTTAACTACCATACTGCCTAAATGAGACATATGTATAGGTATCCTTTGACAAGTAATCTCAATCTGAATGAGACATATGGACATTTAAGTGGGTTGCCACCTCTCAAGCTAAGATTCTATAAAAATGACACAAATTGAATTTTATCTCTACTCATATTTTCTACACTACTCTTATTTTTTATGATAAATCAGCTCTCTGGTTTAAACATTGAACCGGGGTGCTATTTTCATGTGGATGTGGGCATATTTACCAGTTTGTTCTGACACTATGAGGTATTTTACAGGAATAGGTGCCTATTTTGGAGCACAATGTGAGAAACATGGCATGTTAGTTCGTGTAGCTGGAGATACTATCATGATATGTCCACCGCTTATCATCTCTCCTGAAGAAGTTGATGAGGTAACTTCACAAGCAAACTTCTGTTCGTACCACTTAATAAAATTGAGAAAGTTTTCTTAAATTTGACATTTGGATCAAAAAGAGTATCTCAAAAATAAAATTTGAATATGATTGTGTGAAGAAACATGCTTTTCGAACATCCTAGGTTATTTAGGCTCAGTTTGGAAGTTTGGAGGAGAGGGGGGGATTGTATATTTGATCTCCTTCGTTCTTATTATTATTCAGTAGGCATTTTGTGCCATATGATATATATACTAAAATGCAGGCTTTAAAGTTGCATTTTATTATAAGTTAGATTTGTATTCCTTTTTCCCAGTTGATCAGCATTTATGGGAAAGCTTTACGAGATACGGAAAAGAGAGTACAGGAGCTTAAGTCTCAAAGCAAGTAGCCGAGGCCGATAATGATGAAGAAATAATAAACTCTGTTTCCTTCGTGTGAAGAGGAATTATTTATTGTAATAACTCTTAAAACTTTATTCCGACCTTTTCCATAATGAACTCTGATTCCTCTTAAAGGAAACTGCATTAAGTATTAAAGTTTATTAGATTAAATTTCTATATATCAATATCATTTGATAAAATCAATCAAGAGAATCAATGAGATTGATACTCAGCAATCGAGTATGTCGATGTAGACATTTTGCTAAGGCAATTTCTTTTTCCACTTTTGTGGTGTGCCTGTGAAAATTCAAAATTGCTCTTAGAAATATTCGGAGATACATCTCCGAATATCGTGAATTATTTTTGCTAAAATTTGTTTGGAGATGAATCTTCGAATATTTCTGAGGTGAATTCGGAAATGTATATTTAAAAACTCTTATTTTTGGATATACATCTCCGAAAATTTTTCTGCATACATTGTGGGCAAAAACATTGTTTAAGGTTGTATTTTTTTCGAATTCAAAGTTATTTTAATCTGACTAATAGTGTCATAATTTGATTCAAACATTAACATCTCAAAATAAAGTAATACATTAATTAAAAAACATCTCAATATATAACACATAGTTCTCAAAGTATGAAAAATACTAGTAAAATATTTGAAAATACAAAAAGAAGCATATCCTATTGTATATGTCTAATTCTAATCCTTTGGACTGTTTCTCTGTTGTTAGTAACCCAAGGCATTGTTAGTAACCCAAGGCATTATGTGCCTCAATAAGAATGGTTGTCAAATTGATGAAGTACTTAAGGTATGCCACATCGATGTATGTTGCACTTTTGTCCACAAACATGGACGTTCCAACCAAGAATAAGAGGAAACATCTCAAAACACACTCTCGGTGGTAGGTAACCTATAGATCATCGTTGTCGACTTTCTCGGCCAACTCCAAATTTTCTCCATATAGCTTCTGCAAGTATGAAAATTTGACATGAGCACCTATGATGCTCTCACACTACATTAGGACATCTATTGGATCAACTCCCAAATAAATGACCATTATCTCCCGGGTCTCATTTTGTGTGATCTGGGAATGATCAAGTAACTTCTCCGTGATGAGAATGTGTAGAAGGCAAGTGACATCATTTAGTGCAATCGTGATCTCACGAATGGGAAAGTGAAAATATAACATTTTTTTATGCCATCTCTCAACAAAAGTCCCATACATGTCATGGCTGATGATCTTGTATCCAGAAGAACACAAACCGACAAGATACTTTGAAACCACTTATCCTTAGGTTGATAAAGCTTATGAACATTTCATTTTGGATTAATAAATTTCAAACAATCTCTTCCTTGTTAAATAGAAAACATAACAATATCAATCACATTAAATTTGGTTAAAATAGAAAAATAACAACTGTTAATAAATATATCTCTCCGACCCAAACACGCGGAGCAACATGATCTCTATAGTATATCAACAATGAGGTGTCAATGGACCCTTCTGGATAAAAGTCTGCAAGTGGAGGAACACTATCATGTGTAGCAGGAGCTTTCTCCCGGTGTACGTCAGCAGGGGGACCTTCCCCTAAGACGAGTATCCTTGTGATAGACGACTCCTAGAACTCAACGCTTCCACATCACGAGGCCTAGGGACGATTCCCTCTCGTGGCGAATAAACACGTGTTGGGTTTCACGTTCGAGTCTCAATCTTTCACTGTTGTTCGCAATATTGTCTAAAATTATGCAAAGTAGTCGAACTACCACGTCCCCTGTATGATAAAACAACTCAATTATAAATTGTATGCTTATTACTTGTACGGTAGATAACTGATTTAGAAATACACTCTATGAAGGTATAAAGACTATTCGAATATGGTATAACTACAACTCGTAGTATCCAATATATCGATCAGTCGTAATGATTTTCAAACCAAGAGAAATTTCAAAGAGAATTCAATAATGTTCATTTCATCATTGAAGATAATTTCTAAAACAGGAAAGTTTAAATAGTTTTCTATAGAAAATCTAAAAATTATATTTGATAATTTTTCAACTCAAACGAGTAGAAATTCACATAATTTTTTAAAGAGAATTCAAAAAAATATTTTAAAAATTCAACAAATAAGCAAAAATGAAAAATTGACAAATTTAAAAGATGCAAAATTACGAGTGAGGAAGGAAATTTTTTTTGTGTGTTTTGAAATAAAACAAAAAATTTCCTTAAATAATAAAGTGAGTTATCTAAGATTTCTCACTTAAGTATTGTCAGACTAGTGAGTTTTTAAACTAAAATATAATGTGAGATTTGATTTAAGGAACTTTTTCAAATTCATCAATATATATTAGGATATTGAGATAATACTCCAACAATTATTATGAACTATGTCACCTATCCTTCCAACTTATTGAAAAAAAATTGAAATTGAATCTGCTGCAGTCGGTAAAATATCACCTTCACACAGTCAAAATATTATAAGCAGTTGAATCTTGATTGCACGGTTTAAAAAAAAATAAATTTAATATTTATTTTTATTTTATAGTTTTGAAATTACTATTTTAAAATCATAACCATATGATTTCAATCACACGAATTTCATAGCTTGAATGAGTGACTGCATGAATCACCATCCAAAAAAAATCATGTAATAGAAAATGACGAGATTAATGCTACAATTCATGGAATGAGTCTAAGACCGTGAAGCTTTGTAACAAAATAAAAAGAGTGGTATAATATAATTAATTAACTAAACATCACAATAAAGAAATGAAAGGAAACATAAGATAGATTGAAGTTAGGTTTTGTTATTTTTCCTGGCTTGTCTCTCAGCTCGCTTCTGTCGGGAAGTGGATGATCGTCTAAAACCTTCCTTTTTTGATTCAGATTCAATTTCATCCCAATCTGGAAGTGATTTCTGTGTAATAATAATTCAATTTTATAAGATTCATAAAGATAACACATACTATAATATAATATGATACAATTGCTTAATTATAATTACCTCTCTAATCTCATTGAAACTCACTGCATAGAAGGTTACAACTGCAGCTGCAACAATGCCCAAAACTGGTAGACCTATTTGCATTGCATCCATGTTCGATGATATCTTCTTCCTTTTCCAACTAAAATTAAGATATTAACTTTCTGGTGATATTTATATATGGATAGATATAGATACTACTAGAATAAGATAAGATATGGTTCTATTCTACGGTTGCAAAGTGATTTGGAACTTTATGCACCAATAAAGAACCCTCCCCACAGGCAACCTGTTCGAGTCCAGGTCATCACTGGGTCAGCATTTCTTTTTTTAATTGAATGACACGGGTCATAAGTCATAACATAATATCAATAGTTAAGGTTGTTTTTATTATTTTTTGTTTAATAGATAGTAATATTTAAATTAGTTTGGGGGAGAAGAAAATATCTCAAGTCATAGCGCTGTAACAATTTTGAAAAAAATTTGGGAACATGCAAAGCCATAATAATGACATCTTTCTCAAATCAGAAATGATATTCATAATCATAATTCTTGTATAAAATCCCAATTCTCTTCTTACTAATGATGTGTTTATTGATATTTTTAATAAATTAAATCATAAATATTAATTCACTTAAGGATTTAAATTCGAAATTTTTTTATGGATAGTTTGTGTAAAATAATTTGAAAAAACGTGTTTGTTTGAGTTTGAGGATTGATATTTGAGTATGAAGAAATTGAATAGAAGTTTCAATAAGAACAATGTAGAATTGTTCAAAGAACTAAAATAAACGGAATACACCATAAAAGTAAAATAAAATACATTGATTAAAGAGTTATAAAAGCACAAATTCTTACATGTTTTTCCAGTAACATTTTTTTATTACAAATATATTCATTCATTCAAATTGATAGAATGCATCGAATAATACAAATTCAAACTCGCTATAAACGAAAAAGGACGAATCTGCGAACAAATTCACAGCATCCACGTTAATAGTATATAACAGTAAAATGCCTATAAATGTGACAAAGCCTACAAATATGACGAAATTAATATGCTCGGAATACTCATGTCTCGGAGTCTGCAATGTTGATGATTGAAACAACTGACTGAACATCATCCGATAACTATATCAATGAAGTCGCCATCGAACGTTTTTTTATCTCACAAAGGAAGAAAGGTAAACGCATCGCGAAAATCTAAAAAAGATAAGACACGGTCTTGCGACCGAGAGATAGGGTAAGGGAGTCTATTACGCGAAGGGAAGGTATTAGCACCCCACACGCCCGTAGTACTCTACGGTATCCACTTCTATTTTCTATCTAATGGGTGTGTTTATATTTATTTATTGCTTATTGCTATATTTGTATGCTAAAAGAGAATGCATGTGAAAGAAAGGAAAATAAAGAAAACACCGGGAAAAGAAGGAAGTATTTACTAAACATGCGAAAGGAAGCTAGAAAAACTATACAATTATCAAACTAGTTCCTAAGAATCGAACCATTAAAAGTTAGCTTTGAAATTCTACTTACAATCCTAAGGTAAGGTATACATTTAACTACAATTAGATGGTAGAAAAACATCCTAAAGTTTCTAAGAAACACATGGTATTATACTCCTACAATTAATCAATTTAAGCGACAAAGGAGAAACATGCTTTTAAACATTACAAGCTAATCGAAACTTGAGAATTAAACAATTATTGAATTAAAATAGATGTGAAACACTACAAGTCAGTAGCTAATTCATACTAAATGATCTCAAACAAAATGTACAAGAAAAACCATGGTCAAAACAAAACGATGCGCAAAATTAAGTCAAAACGATCAATCGTCGCTCTAAGGGTTAGTTGTCATGGTACCTTAATCATACAACTCGATTATAGATTCTAAATCAATGTAACAACTACTAAACATGTCAAAATGTTAATCAAGAAGTTATTCAACGGTTAGAACAAGTATTAGACATTATATGCAAAGAAAATCAACACCACAAGTGTATGTGTGTAGTGTGCAAAAAGGTTCGCTTCGACACCTTTCGAGTCCAAAAATCACCATTATGGATAAATATGAAAAGTGAACCAAAACACAAGGCACAAGATAAAGAAAACAATCAAAATAATTTATCAAAAATATCGGGAGCTATGCACACGCGCACGGTCTCAAAAATGCGAATGGTTCGGTCAAATCTCGTTCAAAAATACAATTTTCGCACAAAGGTCAGCAGCTCCCATAATTGACCGAAACATGTCCAAATCAAGAAATCGTTCGCGTAGAGAGATTGGAATGGCTCGAGAAACATGATTTACATTAAGAAAAGTCGAAAAAACTCATTAGGGATCAAAAGTTAGAGCCAAAACAAATATTATGTCCAACTTTATCAATTTTCAAAGTGTCATGTTATTTTCTACCAAACTCAAATAAACTTGTTTCCAATGTATTTTAGTGGTATTTAGATGAATAAAAATGCAAGTGTATGTGATATCATGTGCAAGTGATACATACTCAATGCAAATACTACCTAAGTGCTATGCAACCATGTAAGAATATTGAAAGAAATTAGATGAATAAAAATGCAAGTGTATGTGATATCATGTGCAAGTGATACATACTCAATGCAAATACTACCTAAGTGCTATGCAACCATGTAAGAATGTTGAAAGAAATTAGATGTGCAAAGTGGTAAAGTGTTGTGAAAAGTGAAATTTCAACATATTTTCATGTCATACAAGTTGAACAACACCACATCAAATTAGTTAAACTATCTTACATGCAAATGCATGGATATGCAAAGATGCAATTTATGTCATAATGTATGAATTCAAGTGTGTCCATGTGAGTTGTGTGCAATGTGTAGGTGTAGTGCAAGTGTATCTAAAAACTAGGTGTTAGTTCCTACATTTCAACGTAATTTCAATGCACGAAATAAGCATCAAATTAATGATTCAATGCATGTCAAAGAATTTACATATTACTTGATGCATGATCATATAATTTGTGATGCAAAATGCTCACATCAAGTACCTAAATACAATGCAAAGTCACAACACAAGTGTAGGTGTGTGTAGTGTGTAGAAAGTTTCACACCGACACCTTTAAAGCTCCAAAAATGGATCAAGATCAATGAATTCGACAAAACAAATGCTATAATCGGAATCCACACGGAATTTGCGAGTAATTTCAATATTCAATTTCAAGAAATTCAACAATTGAAAAATTGATTAAGATAAACACTTAAGTAAATAAGCACTTACTTGTACTTGAAACTTTGAGTTGAAATTGATGAGGAAAATCTTGTAATTCTCCAAGAAAATACCAAATCAAAGTTGAATTGATGATAATAAGAGAGGAGAATCTTGAATCATTGGAGAATTGATGAAGAGGAAAACTTCAACTCTTCACCTCGACATCATAAACGCTCTTCAATGCTCTTGATTGATGAAAAGCTTGATTTGATCCTTGAGAATTGAAAGGGAATAGAAGAGTATGGGGCTGTACCGGAGAAGGAGAGAAGTAACAAATAAGAAAAAGTTTTCCGGCGCGGTGGTTTGGGAATTCCGGTGGTGGTTGTTGGTGGTTGTGCAACTTTGAGTTGAGAGAGAATTGAGAGAGAAAGGTGAGAGCTCTTGGGTCTATTTTAACAAATGATTCCCTCCACCAATTTTGTGAGTGGTAAAATATATTTATAATGTGAAAAATTAGGCTTTGGAGTGTCTCGGATCCATAATTAAGTCCTAATCGCGATTATCAAAATGATTTTCGTACACAGTCCAAAACAGCCTAATCCGTGCAGAATTTGAAGTCGGAATGTAAATGAAAAATGTCCGGAACGCGATTTTGCTTGAGCGAATCAAAATTCCGCCGCGATCGGATGAAGGTTCACGGTGATATGAATTTTTGAAGTTTCAGCATAATTTTCGGGCGTCTGACGCACGCAGAATTCTCAATGCGCTCTTCGGAGAAAATGCCTCGAACGAGGGTCTTCTGATCAAAATTTGCAAGTGAGTGTTTTGGAGACAACCGAAGCTAGCAAAATTTGTAAACTATTGGCACTGGTCCCATCTCATTTCGATAAAAAATAAGCGAGATATGATTTTTTGAAGTTTGCGTACCAGATGAAAATTGCTTAGTTCAACTCAAAATTGCGTCCGAAGAAAAAAAAACTGGTCTTAAACGGTGAGGAATCAGCTCCCGAGTTGTAAATGAAAGTTGTAGAAGAGTTCAATACGGAATTTTAGAAATCGGCCCCACTCAGTTTCGAGTTTCCAGCTAAGAGATATGAACTTTTTAGTGGACAGAACACACGGTTCAACACTAAAATTCAGTTTAATCCTCTTGAGATATTGAATTTTCTGGGGACCTTCCTCACATAATTTGCTTCCGGATTTTAAACAAAAGTTGTAGATAAAAATGAGAGGGACATACCAGTCAAAATTCATCAGAAAATACCTGACGAGCTGTGAGATAGGCTCTCTGGAGTGCCCGAAACACACTGAAAACCCAAAATCCACTTTATTGAGAAATAAGCAAATAAGTTCATTTTTTCTCGACGAAATGACCTCCAACCTGAACAGATAAACTGGAGGACATATTGATATGATTCCAGAGATTGTGGAACCAAGCCAAAATAGCTTCCTGACCAAAAATCTTACAAATAATCGTACGAACCGAGAAACATTGATTCTTGTCTCAAAATGATCAGAGATAGCTGAAAGCACGCTGTTTCTTTCGTACGTGGAATGTTTTGAACCCGGTAACCCCATGATCAATGATATGCATGCACCTAGATGTATGTTTATGCAATCGAATTATAATCCAGAAATACGGAAAAGAAAATGGCGAATTTTGGGGTACAACAATGATGTCAAAATCATTAGTTGAATATGCAACGAGTCGAAGCTAATCTGTCAAATCTGAATCGGACAAACACTGCACCAAGACAAAAAAACAAAATAACGCCGCAATAAGACGACCACCAACACAACACTGCAATAAGACGATGAATACTTGAATTTGATAGAAAATATTGATCACATTTGCGAACCTTGAATACATCATTAAAATCAACTTATATACTAACTACATCAATAATCGTCAATAACAGATACTTCCCTAGGACTCGACATATATACGATTACATGGATATTTGTTCTCTGTTTTGGTTCCACGTGTTCATGGTCTTTGAACTGCCTCCAAACTGCTACCCATGTCAACAATTGTTCTTAAATCACTTAAGTGTTTATATCAAAAACATCTTCATGTCCCCTACCGGTCCCTATTGAAATAAGTTAAATCATTGTAAACTTTTTTTGAGATTCTGAGCATGTTTTGAAGAGAGAGTAATCTTAATCTTGTGGATTTGTTCATGAGATTCCTCCATCTTAATCTTGTGGATTTGTTCATGAGATTCCTCCATCTTAATCTTGTGGATTTGTTCTTGAGATTCTTGCAAATTAAGCTTGGTGGGTCTTTAGGTTCTCTAATCTTTGGAGTCAAGAATAAACCAAGTACCAAAATAATTGGCAAGCGAGTCGAACTCACCCAAAAATGCCAGGTATTGTCGAGAACTTATAGCCAGGTCACCTTACATTTAGCATTTTCACACTTCTCTTATACTTTTCATGTCGAGATTTGAAGTTCAAATCCTCAAGCTAACAGATGCCCCCCAAAAGTTCCCCTTTTGACCATGTTTACAGCGTGGAAGAAATGTGGTGTTTTTAATAAACATTCGACGATGTTCAAATTAGTATGCATACATCATCGTCATCACGACCACTTTCCACTAAACTTTCACGTCAAAGATTTTTAAAATATTTTTATCATGACTATTGGAGAATTTTTCTTGCCACCCACTAATTTATACCTGACACCCCCCAAAGATTTTTATTTCCACTTTATCCCTGATCTTTTATAAAAATATTTTTGGACAAAATTTTCGGAAGAACATTTTAAAAAATCTGGTATACCGGAAATTTCCAAATTTTCAGTACGCACAAATTTTCCAGAATTTTTTTAAAAAATACGATATACCAGAAATTTAGAAATTTTCGATATTAACCAAATATCCGTAAGTGTTTTTAAAAAATTCGGTATACCGGATATAACTAAATATCCGGTATATCGGAAATTTCGCTTATGTCTGAAATTTCCGATATGTTTACCTATCTTGTTTTTTCCAACGGTTGAAATTTTTCCGACACTTTTGAAGGGTCCAGATTGCACCGACACTTGTGTGTGGTCTAGAACGTATAACAATTTGTATAAATTGGGGCTTTAGGGTTATTAGGTATCACATCTCAACAACATGCCTCTTTCTCAATATTTGATTAAGGCAGACGTGTATTACAACGGCCGCAAACCTCTTGTTAAATTCAAGCTCCCAGATGAATCTGAGTCCTTTGCCGTCTTGAAGGAAACATTGAACGGTTTGCTGCCTAATTCCGAGAACAGAAGGGTGACAAAGATCGAGTTTCAGGAGGATTACACTGGTACATATGGTTGGGTGAAATACAACCTAATAGAGCTGAAGAACGATGAAGATGTGAAGGCCATGTGGAAATCATTTCGTCGTAGGATAACCAAAGGTCGGATCGAGTTGGACGCAAAGATCCGAAGATCTGTTAACGAAATAATGAAGTGTCTAAAGCGTCCAGATGAATCTAAATCCGGTAGTTCCTATGTTTTCATGTATCGAGTTTCTTATTTGTGTTATTTTGTTTTCTTTATGTAATCAGAAAAAAAGGTACTAGCCAAAAAATATTATGCAATAAACTAGGAAAGTTTGTTTGTCACAACATACATATATAACACAACAATAAATAAAAAAATCTACATAGGCCCTCTACGATAAGTGTCGGCCAACCTAGATAACCCTTGATAAACCTCACCATCTGGGTTTACCAACCCCATGATGTTATCTAATGTAACTACGATGAGCTGTAGGCGGGTGTCCTAGCCAGCTGCTGGAGAAGGAGGTGGTGGTGGTGGATCGGAAGAATCTCTGATACCTGAAGGCCCTGGGACATCAGATGCTAGAGCTGGTGGTCTGACCCGAGGGTGTGACACACTAAGGAACCACTCTAAGTATCCATCCTCGCACTAGCCGAGTTCCTGAACCCTGACGGCTGCATCCATGATCTCACGGGGGAGGTGATGATGTGACTCTGAAATCAACGATCAATGCCACCATCTGGGGTGTGTGGTACCGTTCGTGGGATGCCCTGTACATAACCATACTGGCGTAGACACCACTCAGGCAAGTGTCTAGACACATATCCCTCCCATATGACATGCCCTGAATATAAAGTAGATACCTCAAAAGGATGGTGAGGGCGATGGGTCGTGTACGGTGTCCAGATGACATCGTCCAGGGTCATAGCATCCAGCCTCCTCCTGTACTCCATCACACCTCCAGAATGGGTCTGTTTTCCCTTCCACCTCTTTGCACGTGGATCTGTAGCCGCCACTCGCTGGATCTTTCGGTCACAGATGTGAGGGAAGTGCTCGTATATCCAACAATGCATAAATAATGATAAATAAATTATTATATGAAAATCTAAATAATTATTAAAAAAAATCTAATAAATTATAATATACCTGCAACAAGCTTAGGTAACCAGCAAGTTGTCTGGTCTCAGGACGGGAAGCAACATCAAGTGTTGTGTACAACATCGTTAAAGCCGTCACTCCCCAAGCCCAAGATGGAGTGTCAAAGGCGCTGAATAGATACAGGTAACGAATATCAATGTACACTCCAAACTTATCCGCAAAGAGAGTACATGCCACCAGATGTAGCATGTACGCCCTAGCGACAACCTCATACCTACGTGCCTCCACCAACGCCTTATAAGTAGTCCTCAACCAAGCCATGCGGAGGTGAAATCCTCGAGTCTCACCAAACTCATGTAGGACCTCCACCTCATCCACCTCTAACGCATCGACATCCATGCACACCACTGTCGCCTGATCCATATGCACTGATGTGAAAAATGTACCAGCTATCGGTAGGTGAAAGAGAGCATCCACATCATCTAAAGTTACCATCATCTCCCTGTTTACAGTGATTTCTGGTAAAACAACCGCTAGTCCTCCAAACTATCAAATAATCTTAATGACTGTTATTTAATCCCTTTGGTAACTTGCAGGATCGACTAGATTGATCCTATGGGGTATTGGTCGTTGGGATAAATCTAATAACAAAACTGGTATTCATTGTTAGGACTTGTATTTAGAGTGTTTTATAGATGTTTAATTCACTTCGATTACCATACTAAAGGATCTAAACGACATGATCAAGTAAAGAAACATGAAACCAAATTAAATGAATAAAGGTTCGATTGCAAAGAAACGTTTAAATGCAGAAATACGTAAATGACTTTGAATGTAAAGATTTTAATGTAAAAACATGAATATAAAAGCATGAAATGTAAAAGAGTTTCTGAAATGTAAAGGATTTCGAATAGAAGAAAACGTTACATGCAAGAAATAGTTAAATGACTTTGAATGTAAAAGTATTTAAAAGACATTGATGCGAAAATGGAAGATAGACTGGAAAAGATAAAGAGTTTTACTGAATTATAAATGTTTGGTGTTATCATACGTACATTGTTCGAGCATTCGTTTCCCTAGCCATGTGGTATTTTGAATGTTTACTGAATTTTGTACAATAGATATGACACACGAAATCCTAACACTAAGACTTCTATTTATACTACTTCGACCATAACGGTCTGACTTATAAGATTCCGCCACGTTCAGAACATGCAGAACACTGCTCTTCTCTAGCTTCCACGCATCTTCGAACGCTCCAGTGCATATATATTTGAATTCCACTTATCCCGCTCGCGTTTGAATTTCAAATGCCTTGACTATCTTCGCTTCGAACTCATTTCACAGACACAGTCTCGTTACCACTTCGAGGCTTCTTTTAAATATATCTTCACAACTGTCACTCGAAGCTCCGAACTTTGACATGTCCATTCGAAGAACCATTCCTTCCATTCCGAATTGTGACATTCACTTTATTCCAACGAATACTAATCTGGTTTCATTTCGAACTTAATTACTCCACTTCGAACCACATATATCAAAATCTTCAGCCAACACTCCCCAAATGGAAGATGGAAGGAAGATGTCTCTGGGTGACACCTCTCAATAAAAGCTGATAGCAAAGGGGTGTTCAGTATCGTTAATGAGCATCCAACAAAGTCCTCCAGCCTAAATTCCTCAACTATTCTCCTCATCGGCTCAGGCATCAAAGTCTCCAGGAAGTTCTTCAACTTCGACCCATGAGAAGCGACCTTCAAAGTTGGATGCTCCTAAAACAAAACAACACAATTACAACAAATTAGTATACATAAAATAGTGTAATATGTGACACCCCGATTTAATTCAATATTAAATAAGCGAGAATTAATTATTTAATTGATTAAAGTCTTAAATATTTAATTCATCTGGATTAATTGGATTATTTAATGAGGAAAGGGTTTGGAGGTGTGCAGAGTAAACGGTGGGTGTGATAGTAAAACACTCTACTAATTGCTAAGTATTAATTAATTATTTAATTGGAATATTAAAAGGAAATATAAAAGGAAAAGAAAGGAAAAAGAGAAGGTTTTTGGAAAATCATTTCACGTAGAGTTGGAGGAAGAAGAGAAGAGAGGAAAAGCCGACGCCGAGAGAAACCGGAGAATCATCGAGGTAAGGGTGATTTTATTCGGTTAATATGTCTTATGGGTTTTGGGAACCAATGGGATGATTGGGTATGTTAGGAATTGGAATGGTAGATTATAGTATGAAACCCTAATTGTGTCGTGGATGGAAAATTGATCACTAGTGTGTCGATGATAGTTAGGAATGGATAAATTATGTTAGTTGATGTCAAAATGGTGTGAAATGGTGTTAGAATGGTGTTCATGATATTATAATTCGTATTGGAAAGATTGGAAATGGTTATGGATGCATAAAGTTGTCAAAATGATAAATTTTATTACAGTCGTGGAAACCGGTTCCCTGGGGAGGAACCGGTTCCAGTAAATTTCAAATTCAGGAATTTTGTACACAGGAACCGGTTCCAGGAGGAACCGGTTCCCCATAAAAATCGGGGACTCTATTTTGAAAACACAGGAACCGGTTCCCGTGGGGAGGAACCGGTTCCCCATACAAATTTCCGGAGCGTGTATTTTTCAAATTGTGGGAACGGGTTCTCCTGAGGAACCGTTACCACTGTATTTTCCAAACTTCTAAATTTTCAAAATGCATATTTTCTAAACCGTAACTCGATTCGAAAGTTTTGTTATTTCTTAAATTTAAAGTTCTACCTCTTGGAAAGAAAAATATTATTTTATTGAAAATTATTTTAAAAGAGCCGAGTTCGATTTTTGAAAATATGGATTTAAATACGGAAGATAGTAATCAATGAGAATGGTCTGAGTTACCGGATGAGAACTAATGTATATCATGTTGTATTTTGATGTCCATTGTGATTTGATTGTGATGTATTGGTGAAATGACATCGTTGGCTATGTTGATTTATTATGATCGGTGGAATAATGTGGCATGCTTTTATGATTGCATGCATATGCATTTGTTAATTGGTTCATTCCCATTGTGCGGAAGTGAGCTTGCGAGCCAAGAGACGACCTGGTAGAGGTAGTGAGGCTAGATTCTTGACCCAATGGTGTGGGCGAATCATGGATTACACTGTCTTTCCACGAGTAAACGGAGCAGTGGGTGAACGCGGTTCACGATTGGTACCACATGCATAGAGTCTGCATTGCATATGGAATTGTAACATGTTAGGATGGTTTCGGTGTTACAATTGCCATTGTTTGCTATTTATACATGATCATTGTGTGAATTGTTACGTATTGTTTGTGATCCGTGTTGGTTGATGAACTAATATATTCAATTAATCTGTGGATCTAAGAACGATAATACATATTATATTGAATTGAAATCTCACCCTTACTTTAACATTTCAGATCCGAAGTGATTAGCTGCTTGGAGTTGGTGAGGATAGCCTTAGATTCGAGTCTTTGTCCGCGTGTCAGTGTCGTGCTCTGGTAGATGTAACACTGGGGGAAAACGATTGTTTGGAATCCTTTTATGGATATTTTAATAATTTTGGAATTTTGTTGATTTATTATCCTGGAATAACTGTTGAGTAAAGTATTCGGGATTTAATTATGTTTCATTTCCGCTGTTAAACATAATTTTGAGTATGATTTAATTGATGAGTATTCTTCAGTGAAGCATGACGCTGTTTGGTCAAACTTTTATGTTTTAAATTGTGACGCCTTCTTGATTATGATTAAATACTCTGATTATTATTTATAAAACGCGGGTAATTAGAAGGGGGTGTTACAATAGTGGTATCAGAGCATAGTCGGTCTTGTCTTAGTGTCGTTATCCCTTTAGTATGCGACTAGTGTAAGTAACACATCGATACTTGTGTCTGATGTAGATTGTTTTGTAATGTTACGAACAATGGTGGAAGAGGTAACGGAAGGAATGATGATGCTATTCTTGAGGCTTTGGGAATGTTAGGAGTGCTCGGAGGAATCGGCGGAGTGCGATTGGTGATGCATAATTGGGGAATTTTCGGAGGAATAATCCTCCGTTGTTCAAAGGTGCACATGATCCCGAGGGTGCTCGAGTGGTGAAGGAGATCGAGAGGATCTTGAGTTATTGATTGTCTTGAGGGGTGGTGAGGTATGGTACTCACATGTTGGCAGAGGAAGCTGATGATTGGTGGGTTGCTACCAGGACTGAATTGGAAGAAGACGGAGTTGCATTAACTTGGGCGGTGTTCAGAAGAGCTTTCCTGAGAAGGTATTTTCCGAAGACATTCGGTAAAAAGAGATAGAATTTCGGAGCTCAAGCAAGGCAACAAGTCCGTGAGTGAGTACGCGACCAAGTTTTCTGAGTTAGCAAAGTATTATGCTAATTATCCTAACGATGCAGATGGAGAGTTTTCCAAATGTATCAAGTTTGAGAATGGACTACGTGATGAGATCAAGCAGGTATCAGGTATCAGGGTATTAGAAGGTTCTCTGATTTGGTTGATTGTAGTAGGATTACGGAAGAAGATCTTACTAGTACTAAGGCAAATGCTCGAGTTATCGACCGTAAGGGTAAGAGAATGGATCGCGGTAAGCCTTATGATAGGAATAATCATAGATCTGGAGGTTGGAAGAAGCCTAGTGGGGGAGACTCTGGTTCTTCTGGTTCTTCCGTAAAGTGCTACAGATGTGGTGAGTTGGGTCACCGAGCTCTTGAATGCAAGGCTGATGCGAGAAAGTGCAACAATTGTGGGAGAGTCGGTCATTTAGCCGAGTGTAGATCCCGAAGGATAACTTGTTACAACTGGTGAAGAAGGACACACTCGTCCACGTGTACTAAGCCAAAGAAAGAGCAAGTGGTGGAAAGGTGTTCGCTTTGTCGATCGATGTTAAGCGATGACCGGTTGATTAAAGGTACATGTTTTATTAATGGCATACCTTTGATTGCAATTATTGACA
This sequence comes from Vicia sativa, assembly GCA_021764765.1. NCBI lineage: Eukaryota > Viridiplantae > Streptophyta > Magnoliopsida > Fabales > Fabaceae > Vicia > Vicia sativa. Next base: position 181,898,509 of record CM038793.1, on the reverse strand, counting down.
CGAGCGACACACTCTTTTATTTCTTTGGACTGTGCTAAGAGATTGAATCTAGAAATTTCTAATTTGGATGGAAGTATGGTTATTGACACTCCTGCGTCGGGTTCAGTGACTACTTCGTATGTGTGTAGAAATTGTCATATCGTTATTTTCGATAGAGGGTTCGGTATGGATTTAGTGTGCCTACCGTTAGAACAACTTGATATTATCCTTGGAATGAACTGGTTGGTCTTCAACCAGGTTCATATCAATTGTTTTGAGAAGACGGTTATATTTCCTGAAGTAGCTAAGGTTGAAGATGAGATCATGTCAGTTAAGCAGATGAACTCAGCTGTCAGAGATGGTGCTGTAGTGTTCATGTTGTATTCTTCAACGGAAGTGAAAGGGAAGGCTAAGGGTGGTGAGTTGCCTGTTGTGAATGAATTTCCATAGGTGTTCCCAGAGGATGTTAACGAGTTACCACCTGAGCGAGAAGTGGAGTTTACTATAGATTTGATTCCTGGAACTAGTCCGGTGTCGATGGCGCCTTATCGCATGTCGGCATCTGAGTTGTCTGAACTGAAGAAACAGTTGGAGGAGTTATTGGAAAGAAATTTATTCGCCTAGTGTTTCAATGCGTCGGTGTTGTTGGTTAAGAAGAAGGAAGGTGCGATGAGGCGTGTGTTGACTACAGACAGTTGAATAAAGTGACGATCAAGAATCGGTATCCACTGCAGGATTGATGACTTGATGGATCAGTTGGTTGGAGCTTGTGTGTTTAGCAAGATTGATCCGAGGTCCGGATATCATCGTTCGTGTTAAGGCGGAAGATATTCGTACGCTTTTAGAACGAGGTATGGGCATTATGAATATTCTGTTATGCCATTTGGAGTTACTAATGCACCTGGTGTGTTTATGGAGTATATGAACAGGATATTTCATCCGTATCTTGACAAGTTTGTAGTGGTGTTTATTGACGACATTCTGATCTACTCAAAGGATGATGAGGAGCATGCTAAGCATCTCAGAATTGTATTGGAAGTGTTGAAGGAAAAGAAACTTTATGCAAAATTGTCAAAGTGTGAGTTTTGGTTAGGCGAAGTGAGTTTTCTGGGTCATGTGATATCCAAGAATGGTATTGTTGTTGATCCTACAAAAGTAGAAGCGGTATCTCAGTGGGAAGTGCCGAAGAATGCTTCGGAGATTCGTAGTTTTCTGGGTCTGGCAGGTTACTACCGAAGTTCATTGAGGGGTTTTCTAAGTTAGCGTTACCATTGACTAAATTGACGAGAAAGGTCAAGTATTTATTTGGGATGCATTGTGAGAAGGATTCCAAGAATTGAAGAAGAGGTTGACTAGTGCTCCGATTTTGATTTTGCCAAATCCGGAAGAATCTTTTGTGGTGTATTGTGATGCATCTTTGATGGGTTTAGGAGGTGTTTTGATGCAAGATAAGCAGGTTGTGGCTTATGCTTGAGACATTAAAGACTCATGAAAGGAATTACCCGACCCATGATTTAGAGTTGGCGGCCGTTGTGTTGTGTTGAAACTATGGAGGCATTATCTGTATGGTTCACGGTTTGAGGTTTTCGATCATAAGAGCACAAGTATCTCTTTGATCGAAGGAGTTGAATATGAGACGGAGGAGATGGTTGGAATTTCTCAAGGATTACGATTTTGGTTTGAACTACCATCCGGTAAGGCGTCGTAGCAGATCGTTGAGCGGAAATCCTTGCATATGTCGATGTTGATGGTCCGTGAGCTAGAGTTGGTTGAGCAATTCAGAGACTTAAGTTTGGTTTGTGAGACTACTCCGAACAGTGTGAAGTTAGGCATGTTGAAACTGACTAGTGGTATTTTGGAAGAGATTCGAAATGGGCAGAAGTCTGATGTTGGTTTGGTAGATAAGCTGACATTGATTAACCAAGGTCAAGGAGGTGAGTTCCGAATTGACGAGAATGGTGTCATGAGATTTGGTGATAGAGTGTGTGTCCCGGATGTTGCTGAGATCAGGAAGAGTATCTTGGAGGAAGGACATCGAAGTGGATTGAGTATTCATCCGGCTACTAAGATGTACCATGACTTGAAGAAGTTATTTTGGTGGCGGGAATGAAGAAGGAAATCGCCGAGTTTGTGTATGCATGTTTGGTTTGTCAGAAATCAAAGATTGAGCATCAGAAGCCGTCGGGACTGATGGAACCGTTATTCGTTCCGGAATGGAAATGGGATGGCATTTCTATGGATTTTGTGTCTGGGTTGCCTAGGACAGCAAAGAACTGTGATTCTATCTGGGTGATTGTCGATCGATTGACGAAGTCTGCTCACTTTATTCCGATAAGAATGGATTATCCGATGGAGAGGTTGGCAGAATTGTATGTTGAGAAAGTTGATTGCAAGAAGCTCTGGGTACTAAGTTACGATTGAGTTCCGCGTATCATCCGCAGACAGATGGTCAGACGGAGGGGCGATTCGATCGTTAGAGGATTTGTTAAGAGCTTGTGTGCTAGAGAAAGGTGGAGCTTGGGATAGCTATTTGCCATTGATAGAGTTTACCTACAACAATAGTTTTCATTCGAGCATTGGTATGGCTCCATTTGAGGCATTGTATGGTAGGAGATGTCGGACACCGTTGTGTTGGTACGAACGGAGAAAGTCTTTGTGATTGGACGGAGATCGTTCAACAAACTTGAAAGATTAAGATGATTCGGAGAAGATGAGGACTTCTCGAGTCGTAAGAGTTATCACGATAAGAGGAGGAAGGATCTCGGTTTGATGAAGGAGATCATGTGTTTATGAGAGTTACTCCGATGATGGTATTGGTCGAGCTTTGAAGTCAAGGAAGTTGACTCCGCTTTATTGGTCCGTTTGATTACCAAGAGAGTTGGGAAAGTTGCGTGTCAGATTGCTTTACCGCCATCACTTGCGAATTTGCATGATGTTTTCCATGTATCTCGGTTGAGGAGGTACATTGCGGATCATGAAATTCGGTAGATGATGTTCGTGAGAGATAATTTGATTGTTGAAAGGCTGCGAAAATTGAGGATCGAAGTGAAGCAACTGCGAGGTAAAGAGATAGCACTGACGAGTAGCTTGGGAGGACCAGTGAAGAAATGTGACTTGGGAGCGGAGAGTCGATGAAGGACTCATATCCGAACTTTTCGTCAAGGTATGTTTTAGGACGAAAACTCTTTAGTGGGGAGAGTTGTGACACCCGATTTAATTCAATATTAAATAAGCGAAATTAATTATTTAATTGATTAAAGTCTTAAATATTTAATTCATCCGGATTAATTGGATTATTTAATGAGGAAAGGGTTTGGAGGTGTGCGAGTAAGCGGTGGGTGTGATAGTAAAACACTCTACTAATTGCTAAGTATTAATTAATTATTTAATTGGAATATTAAAAGGAAATATAAAAGGAAAAGAAAGGAAAAGAGAAGGTTTTGGAAAATCATTTCACGTAGAGTTGGAGGAAGAAGAGAGAGAGAAAAAGAGAAAGCAGGAGAATCATCGCGAGGTAAGGGTGATTTTATTCGGTTAATATGTCTTATGGGTTTTGGGAACCAATGGGATGATTGGGTATGTTAGGAATTGGAATGGTAGATTATAGTATGAAACCCTAATTGTGTCAGTGGATGGAAAATTGATCACTAGTGTGTCGATGATAGTTAGGAATGGATAAATTATGTTAGTTGATGTCAAAATGGTGTGAAATGGTGTTAGAATGATGTTCATGATATTATAATTTGTATTGGAAAGATTGGAAATGGTTATGGATGCATAAAGTGTCAAAAATGATAAATTTTATTACAGTCGTGGAAACCGGTTCCTGTGGGAGGAACCGGTTCCACATTCAAATCAGGAATTTTGTACAGGAACCGGTTCCCTGGGGAGGAAGGGTTCCCATACAAAATCGGGGGACTATTTTGAAAACACGGGAACCGGTTCCTCTGGGAGGAACCGGTTCCCCATACAAATTTCCGGGCGTGTATTTTTCAAATTGTGGAACCGGGTTCTCCCAGTGAGGAACCGTTACCATGTATTTTTCAAACTTCTAAATTTTCAAAATGCATATTTTCTAATAGTAACTCGATTCGAGTGCTGTTTTGTTATTTCTTAAATTTAAAGTTCTACCTCCTGGAAAAGAAAAATATTATTTTATTGAAAATTATTTTAAAAGAGCCGAGTTCCGATTTTTGAAAATGTGGATTTAAATACGGAAGATAGTAATCAATGAGAATGGTCCGAGTTACTGGATGAGAACTAATGTATATCATGTTGTATTTTGATGTCCATTGTGATTTGATTGTGATGTATTGGTGAAATGACATCGTTTGGCTATGTTGATTTATTATGATCGGTGGAATAATGTGGCATGCTTTTATGATTGCATGCATATACATTTGTTAATTGGTTCATTCCATTGTGCGGAAGTGAGCTTGCGAGCCAAGAGACCGACTGGTAGAGGTAGTGAGGCTAGATTCTTGACCCAATGGTGTGGGCGAATCATGGATTACCTTGTCTTTCCACGAGTAAGCGGAGCGGTGGGTGAGCGGTTCACGATTGGTACCACATGCATAGAGTCGCATTGCATATGGAATTGTAACATGTTAGGATGGTTTCGGTGTTACAATTGCCATTGTTTGCTATTTATACATGATCATTGTGTGAATTGTTACGTATTGTTTGTGATCCGTGTTGGTTGATGAACTAATATATTCAATTAATCTTGGATCTAAGAACGTATAATACATATTATATTGAATTGAAATCTCACCTTACTTTAACATTTCGGATCCGTGATTAGGCTTGGAGTTGGTGAGGATAGCCTTAGATTCGAGTCTTTGTCCGCGTGTCAGTGTCGTGCTCTGGTAGATGTAACACTGGGGGAAAACGATTGTTTGGAATCCTTTTATGGATATTTTAATAATTTTGGAATTTTGTTGATTTATTATCCTGGAATAACTGTTGAGTAAAGTATTCGGGATTTAATTATGTTTCATTTCCGCAGTTAAACATAATTTTGAGTATGATTTAATTGATGAGTATTCTTCAGTGAAGCATGACGCTGTTTGGTCAAACTTTTATGTTTTAAATTGTGACGCCTTCTTGATTATGATTAAATACTCTGATTATTATTTATAAAACGCGGGTAATTAGAAGGGGGTGTTACATAATACACATAAAAATTAAGCGTTGAACCAAACCAATAATACTTACCTCGCCCTGCCATATCCTATAAGCGACATGGTCAACAAAACTCGTCAAAATGGACCTGTCAGAAGGTCCTCCAAGGAAACCACCATCAGTACACAATGATGGCTTAGTAGATGCAACATTCGTGGTGTCTATATCAGCACGAGACACCACATCCATTCCCTCCTATACCAACACCTGAACCGGCTCTTGAACCAACTCCTGCACCACCTCATGCACCACCTCCGACACCACCTCTGAAACCTGTAACACCCCTTCTAATTACCCGCGTTTTATAGAATTAAATAATCAGAGTTTATCCATAATTAAGAGGCATAACAATTTAAATCATAAAAATTTAACCAAAACAGCGTCATGCTTTCACTGGAGAATATTCATTAAATAAATCATACTCAACGTCATGTTTAACAGCGGAAATGAAAACATAACCAAGATCCTGAATACATCATCCAACAGTTATTCCGGATAATAAATCAACATAATTCAAAACTATTCAAGTTATCCTTAAAGGATTCCAAACAATCGCTTTCCCGTGTTACATCTACCGAGACACGACACGCGGACTAGATTAACTAAACTCGAATCTAGAGCTATCCTCACCAACTCAAGCGGCTAATCACTTGGATCTGAAATGTTAAAGTAAGGGTGAGATTTCAATTCAATATAATATGTATTATCGTTCTTAGATACAATGTAATAATTGGATACATTAATCCATTAGTCAAACATAAAGTCATAATCAATTCACAAGGCAGTCACACCATGAACATGTATACAACAAACAATGGAAATTGCAACACCGAAACCATCCTAGCATGTTACAATCCCATATGCAATGCACTCTATGCATGTGGTACCAAAACGTGAACCGAGTTCACCCACTCCGTTTACTCGTGGAAAGACATGTAATCCATGATTCGCCGAATCGAGTCAAGAATCCAATCCATGATTCGCCCATAACCACCGGGTCAAGAATCTAGCCTCACTACCTCTGCACTGGTAAGTCTATTGGCTCGCCCCTTCCGCACAATGGGAATGAACCAATTTAACAAATGCTCATGCATGCATCATAAAAGCATGCACATCAATTCAACGAATATGATAACAACATAATTCCACATAAATACCAATACCAATCTATCACATGATAACAACATAATCATAAATTAGATTATCACAAAGCATAAACATGCCAACGCTTACTCTTCAATCGGTAAGACTATCACCAAGATATAATAACAATAACACATGATACCAATACAATCATGAATAACCACAAGGAAAGAAACATCACATGAACGCTAATCTCCATTCAACTTGTCAAACAATCTAAACCAATTCATAGATTACGATCTCAACATAATTCACTTATTGCCAATCACCAATGTATCACATTCAATCACAATGAATAATCAACACAACATTGTAAACATTAGTCCTCGACCAATAACTCAGGCCATTCATATTAACTTCCCATTATCTTAATTAATCCATACTTTTCAAAATCGGAAGCTCGACTATTTTTAAAATAATTTTAGCAAAATAACATTTTTCTCTTTTCAAAAGGTAGTATTTTAAATTTAAGAAATAACGCCGAAAACGGCACTCAAATCGGAGTTACGGTTTGGAAAATATGAGTTTTTGAAGTTTTGAGTATTTTGAAAATCTCGCTCCCTGGTTTTTGTATGGGAACCCGGTTCCTACCTATACAGGAACCGGTTCCTGAAGTTAAAAATCCCAATTTTGGCCAATTTAACACTGAACTCGGTTCCTCCCCACGAGGAACGGTTCCCACGACCTATAACAAACATTTCGCTACTTTTGACACATTATGCATCCTTTATCATTTCTAAACTTTCAAATACATTTTGTGACATTAGGAACACCAAATTATGATCATTTCACACCATTATAACATCAAACAACATAGTTTACTCATTCATCCATACTATCCATTTGACATACCAACGATCCTAATTCCAAACACCGACACAAAATAGGGTTTTATTCTATAACTTATAATCATCAAAATTCAAACTTCCTAACATACCCAATTATCCATTTGATTCCCAAAACATATTAACAACGAATCACCCCACCTCGCGATGATCTTGATTTCTCTCGGTTTTTTCCTCTCTTCTCTTCTCCAATTCTACGATAATAGCTTTTCTCCAAAAAAACCTATTTTCTTTCTTTTCCTTTTTATATTCCTTTTAATGTTCCTTTATTTATTCCAATAAAATAAAATAAATGGTAATTAGAAAGAGTAGAGTAATTTACTCCTCACACCCTAATTACACCTCACATCTCTTCTTCTCTTTAATTAATCCAATTAATCCATTATTATAAATACTTAAGACTTTAATTAAATAAATAATTAAACTCCCACTTATTTAATATTTTAATTAAATCGGGTGTCACAACTCTCCCCACTAAAGAGTTTTCGTCCTAAAACATACCTTAAACGAACATTCGGATACGAGTCCTTCATCGACTCTCCGTTCCCAAGTGACATTTCCTTCATTGGTCCTCCCAAGCTACTCGTGCAGTGCTATCTCTTTACCTCGCTGCTTCACTTTCCGATCCTCGATTCGCAGTCGCTTCAACAATCAAATTATCCGTACGAACATCATCCACTTGAATCTCATGAGACGGATCCACATGTACCTCCTCAACCGAGGCACATGGAAAACATCATGCAAATTCGCAAGTGACGACGGTGCAATCGATAAGCAACCTTCGACTCGCTTGGTAATCAACGGACCAATAAAGTGCGGTCAACTTTTTGACTTCAAGGCTCGACCAATACCCATCAGTAACTCTCATGAACACATGGTCTCCTTCATTAAACTCGAGATCTTTCCTTCTCTTATCATGATAACTTTTCGGCGACTCGAGAAGTTCTCAACTCCTCTGAATCATTTTAATCCTTTCGAAGTTTGTTGAACAATCTCGGTCCAATCACGGCCTTTCTCCGTTCGTACCAACACGGTGTCCGACATCTCCAACCATACAATGCCTCAAAGCGGAGCCATCGATGCTCGAATGAAAACTATTGTTGTAGGTAAACTCTATCAGGTAAGTAGCTATCCCAAGCTCCACTTTCTACAACACAATTTCTCAACAAATCTTCTATGATGTCCTCTCTCCGTCTATGATCTCAATGCTAGTACCATGCAAACTTACAATCTTCTCAACATACAATTACGCCAACCTCTCAATCGGATAATCCATTCTTATCGAATAAAGTGGGACGTCAATCGATCGACTATAACCCAAATAGAATCACGTTCTTAGTTGTCCTCGTGAATCCACGAAATCCATAGAAATGCCATCCCATTTCCATTCCGAACAACAACGGTTCCATAAATCCCGACAACCGATGCTCAAACTTGGATTCACGACAACCAAACACGCATACACAACTCGGTAATTTCCTTTTCATTCCGGACCACCAAAATAATTTCTTCAAATCTTGGTACATCTTAGTAGCACCGGGATGAATACTTAATCCACTACGGTGTCCTTCTTCCAAAATACTTTTCTAATCTCAACATCCGGACACACTCTATCACCAAGTCTCATAACGCCATTCTCATCAATTCGAAGTCACCTCCTTGACCTTGGTTAATCAATGTCGACATCCACCAAACCAACATCGTTTGTCCATTTCGAATCTCTTCCAAAATACCACTAGTCGACAACAAGCCCAATTTCACACTATTTGAAGTAATTTCACATACTAAACTTAAATCTCTGAATTGTTCCACTAAATCCAATTCACGAACCATTAACATCGACATACAAGGATTTCTGCTCAGCGCATCGCGACGTTTGCCTTCCGGGATGGTAATTCAAACCAAAATTATAATCCTTGAAATTCTAACCATCTTCTCTCCTCTGTCAACTCTTTCGATCAAAGAGATACTTGAGCTCTTATGATCGCTGGACACTTCAAACCGTGAACCACACAGATAAAGCCTTCATAACTTCAAAACAAATACACCGGCTACCAAATTCAAATCATGTGCCGGATAATTCCTTTCATGCACTTTCAATTGTCTCGAAGCATAAGCCACAACCTGCTTATCGTTCATCAACACACCACCTAACCCATCAATGACGCATCATAATACACAACAAGGGACCCTTCGGATTCGGCAAAATTAAAATCGAGCACTAGTCAACCTCCTCTTCCACTCTTGGAATCCTTCCTCACAATCAGAATCCCAAAACAATACACTTGGTTTTACAAATCTATTTCTCTGAGCACCTTCCAATAGCTTCTTCAATTTTCTATATCTAAAGTTGACATCTTATGCGGTGTCATAAAAATAAGTTTTGTACCCGAGCGACATTAACAACGACTCGACTCTCCTCAACCATCATTACACGATAAATAAATCACTTACGGTCTGGAACCACTTTTAAAACAAAGTTCATCACATTATCTTTCCAACACTTCAAACGAAACTCAAATCGGACATCCAAACTCCAATTATGGATTTTACAAGTTTTCAAAAAAAAATGCTATCGACGAAATCAATTCCTATGATAGGTAATCGATTTCTCACCTTGTGAGTGAAAATCCTGACATCATAGAATGCAAAATTTGAGATCTTAACAACATACCGACACATCATTCACCATGATTAATTGCGTCAAGTTACAATCGATAACCAATTCATATCATTGCATACTTTATATCAACCAATGACACAATTAATCTTGTCAAGAACACAAAGAGGTAACTCACACTGACAACTTCACGATCAACCGGAAGTGTTGCAACATTCCAACCACACCAGCTTCATCTTCTAAGAGTCATCCTTCTTAATTACCAAATATCTTCTAGGCCAAGAATATGCATCGACTCATCAAAACGATTCATAATCACTTGGTTTACTTCAAACATTCAACCCAAGGGTAGCCTCAAGCTAATCCAACATCTTGCTCAAACGATGAGTCGCTATTATTCTCAGGAAACATTAGAATTCACACCTAACTCTTCCAACTGTTTCTTCAACTCAGACAACTCAGATGCCGACATGTGATACGGCGCCATCGACACCGGACTAGTTCCAGGAATTAAATCTATAGTAATTCCTCCTCTCTCTCAGGCGGCAATTCACCGACGTCTTTTGGAAACACCTCGGAATTCATCCACCAGGCAATCCAACTTACTCGGAACAATCTCAAGACAGGTTCTTCACTACGGTTTCATCGCTCTTAGATTTTCCTTTCACTTCGTCGAAGAATACAACATAAATACCACAACACCCTTACTAATATCTACGCAATTCTAACCATCCATCTCAATTCATTATCCTTATTAGAGCCTTTGCCAACTCATATGGTTCGCAAGCTTCTACCAAACTTCATCCATACTCATCACTTTATGTCCCAATTAGGTAGTAAGACAATTATATACCATCCAATACGATTTCGTCTACTATCAACAAGAGATTAAGGGTGATCAAGTCCTCAATTTGTCAATAGACATCCGATAATCATACTAGAGTATAAACCATCATTACCAACACTTTCTGTTCTCAGAATCGTACTCACCTTTTTGCACTTCCAACTATGACTCATGGTCCAAACGATTCCAACACTCTAACCACACTTGCCTTTTCTCAAGCGTGCTTCGTAATGACTTACAATTGGAACATATCACGGAAGCATCTCTCCTCCCACTTAGGTTCACACTACTCCGCAATAATCAATCGGAAAAGTAACAAGTACCGTGTTGTACACACTTGTCGTCTAAAGGGATAATGACATTAAGACCTTTGGTCACAACGACCGACTATGCTCGATACCACTATTGTAACACCCTTCTAATTACCCGTTTTATAGAATTAAATAATCGAGTTTATCCATAATTAAGAGGCATCACAATTTAAATCATAAAAATTTAACCAAAAGCAGTCATGCTTTCACCGGAGATATTCATTAAATAAATCATACTCAACGTCATGTTTAACGTGAAATGAAAACATAACCAAGATCCCGAATACATCATCCAACTTATTCCGGATAATAAATCAACATAATTCAAAACTATTCAAGTTATCCCTTAAAGGATTCCAAACAATCGTTTCCCGTGTTACATCTACCGAGCACGACGACACGCGGACTAGATTAACTAAACTCGAATCTAGAGCTATCCTCACCAACTCAAGCGGCTAATCACTTGGATCCGAAATGTTAAAGTAAGGGTGAGATTTCAATTCAATATAATATGTATTATCGTTCTTAGATACAATGAATAATTGGATACATTAATCCATTAGTCAAACATAAAGTCATAATCAATTCACAAGGCGGTTCACACCATGAACATGTATACAACAAACAATGGAAATTGCAACACGAAACCATCCTAGTATGTTACAATCCCATATGCAATGCGGACTATGCATGTGGTACCAAAACGTGAACCGAGTTCACCCACTGCTCCGTTTACTCGTGGAAAGACAGTGTAATCCATGATTCGCCCAGAACACTGAGTCAAGAATCCAATCCATGATTCGCCCATAACCACCGGGTCAAGAATCTAGCCTCACTACCTCTGCACCAGGTAAGTCTATTGGCTCGCCATTCCTCGCACAATGGGAATGAACCAATTTAACAAATGCTCATGCATGCATCATAAAAGCATGCACATCAATTCAACGGAATATGATAACAACATAATTCCACATAAATACCAATACCAATCTATCACATGATAACAACATAATCATAAATTAGATTATCACAAAGCATAAACATGCCAAACGCTTACTCTTCAATCAGTAAGACTATCACCAGTATATAATAACAATAACACATGATACCAATACAATCATGAATAACCACAAGGGAAAGAAACATCACATGAACGTCAATCTCCATTCAACTTGTCAAACAATCTAAACCAATTCATAGATTACGATCTCAACATAATTCACTTATTGCCAATCACCAATGTATCACATTCAATCACAATGAATAATCAACACAACATTGTAAACATTAGTCCTCGACCAATAACTCAGGCCATTCATATTAACTTCCCATTATCCTTAATTAATCCATACTTTTCAAAATCGGAAGCTCGACTATTTTTAAAATAATTTTAGCAAAATAACATTTTTCTCTTTTCAAAAGGTAGTATTTTAAATTTAAGAAATAACGCCGAAAACGACACTCAAATCGGAGTTACGGTTTGGAAAATATGAGTTTTTGAAGTTTTGAGTATTTTGAAAATCTCGCTCCCTGGTTTTTGTATGGGAACCCGGTTCCTACCTATACAGAACCGGTTCTGAAGTTAAAATCCCAATTTTGGCCAATTTAACAGAACTCGGTTCCTCCCACGAGGAACCGGTTCCCACCTATAACAACATTTCTGCTACTTTTTGACAGCATTATGCATCCTTTATCATTTCTAAACTTTCAAATACATTTTGTGACATTAGGAACACCAAATTATGATCATTTCACACCATTATAACATCAAACAACATAGTTTACTCATTCATCCATACTATCCATTTGACATACCAACGATCCTAATTCCAAACACCGACACAAAATAGGGTTTTATTCTATAACTTATAATCATCAAAATTCAAACTTCCTAACATACCCAATTATCCATTTGATTCTCAAAACCCATAAAACATATTAACCGAACGAAATCACCCCACCTCGCGATGATCTTGATTTCTCTCGTCGACTTTTCCTCTCTTCTCTTCTTTCTCTCCATTCTACGATAATAGCTTTTTCTCCAAAAAAACCTATTTTCTCTCTTTTCCTTTTTATATTCCTTTTAATGTTCCTTTATTTATTCCAATAAAATAAAATAAATGGTAATTAGAAAGAGTAGAGTAATTTACTCCTCACACCCCTAATTACACCTCACACCTCCATCTCTTCTTCTCTTTAATTAATCCAATTAATCCATTATTATAAATACTTAAGACTTTAATTAAATAAATAATTAAACTCTCACTTATTTAGTATTTTAATTAAATCGGGGTGTCACAAAACCGACTCCTGCACCACCTCCGGAACCCGCTCCTCAACTATCCGCTTCTCAGCAACCGACTCCTGAACCACCGGCTCCGGTACAACTACCTGCTCCATTGTAGGAACAAGAGGTTGATCGTCCACAACTGCCGTAGAAGCTCTGACAGTCCGTTGACGAGGTGCTCGAAACCCCGACGTGGCCTGCTCAGCCATCCGTTTTTGATAAGAACCAGTCGGATGACGACGATCACCCTGCGCCTCTGAGGCCTGTGCCTCATCTACTGCTCGAGCCACAACATCTGCTCGATCAGTAGTCCTGCCAGAAATAGAACCGTCTCTACCTCTAGTCCTCACGACAAGCAAAGTTAAAAATCATGAAAAACTTAGTATTTTTTGGAAAAATTAGAAAATACTGGAAATTTCAAAATTTCTGGTATTTTAAGCGTACCAGAATTTTTGAAATTCCCAGTATCTGCATCAAATGAAAATACTGGGAATTTCAAAATTTTCAGAGCGAAAATATCGGATATTTCGTAATTTACGGTCGACGATACAAAAATTATGAAATATTCGGTACGGAATACTAGAAAATTGATCAAATCTACCGGAAATCTTACTTAATTTGGTGAAAATTCCGGTATCGCATGCAAGTTTCCGGTATCGTCAATTTTTTTTCAAAATTACGGTGTACCGTAAATTTCAACAATGAAGGTGGCTTGGACAAAATTATCTTTTTATATAATTTGAGGGTGCCAGGTATAACTGAGGGGTGAAAAGAATAATTCTCTGACTATTGGCGAAAAATGATTTGAGAACAATAAATTTTGTTGGTCAATATGACCTATTTTTAAATTTAAATGTATACTCGCTCCAGTTATTATTATAAACATAAAAATGAACTTAAATTTTGGTCACTATTACAAACAGAAATATTAATTTTTAAAATAATCAATGCTTGTATTACTATTATACCCTTAAATAAAATCAAAAATATTTAATTTTAATAGATGATTCATCAAATATCACAAAAGATAATATAGAATTTTATTTTGATTGGATATGAAATCAAAAAATTAATTACACTCAACCAACTTTCTTAATTAATGTCAAAATAATTATTATGACTTATAATTATAACAGTACCTAATAAAAAAAGAGATTTTTACATGACCACTAATTATTATTATTATTGACTAATGTTCTCTAAATTAAGAAATTGGTATGTCATTTCAGAATCTCAAGATTTAACTTATTAGACTCTTATAATTTTAAAGATGAACCTTTAAGCATAACTGTGTAAAAAAATAAAAATAAAAATGATTTAGTCAAAAAATTATTTCTATTTTAAAAAGAATCAGTGAAATTATTTTTATAGCTGAACCTATTTTTTACCATTATAATCACACATTTGAAGGCTTTTCATTTTTTTTTATAGTTTTTTTTTCTAAGAGTATAAAATTGATTTTAATATATTTTATATTTTAATATAGAATTATTTCTATTTTCTAAAAATATTTTGAAAATTTAATTTGTAATTTAAAAAATATTTTGAACTCATTTTTTATTAATATATTCAAACATAACATAAATATATATATATATTCAGCAATGGACATTTAACTAAAAATTAATTTTAATTAATTTAAAATATATTTAAAATATTTTAAAATATAAATTGTCAAATTTTATAAAAGTTGATAAAAAAAAAGTTGATTTTGCTAATTAATGGCGTTAGAAGATGATTAGGGAGGTGGGTAGATATAGGCAAGCAATAGCAACAGGCAGGCATGACATCTTGCGTGTGGTTTCGAGAAAAGACAGTACTAGTCGTCACAGACCAAGAGGACGGTTTGGTCGGTTCACTATGGCCTCCACTTACTTTTCTATGCTCCTATTTTTAGTGGACCAAATGCTTACTAGGAAATTCTAATTATTATAACTTTTAATTAATTTTATTTTTATATCAGATTTTTTTAGTATTAAAATTAATTCAAACCGCTATGCAAACATATTTATTTCTATATAACATGATTTCCTTTTTCTACTTGGAGATTTGATATGCAGTTGAAGGTTTTCTAGCATGATTCTTTTTTTCTTTTGGAAATAACACAATCTAGATTCTTTTTTTGCTTGGTACTACAATGACACAATTAAAATACTTACCATGTGAATGTTTGCATAAATGATTATTATGTTTTGAGTTATCATGTCACGTGATTCGGTAAATACCCCCTTTCATAATTTTCTATCTTAACAAACAAAATGTATTTAGTCAAATTTTGAATTAAATATATTTATATTTTAAATCTGTTTTTTTAGACTGAAAATCAAATTTAATCCATTTTTTTTTCTTTTCTTTACAAGATTTTGTTAAATGAAAAACCGGTGGCAAATGTAACATCTAAAGTAGCGGCGTTGCTGAATGTTTATTGTCGGATTGGCTGTTACTGGGCCCCACCAACATTGTTTCAACACATATATAAACACTAATCTTTTCTTTGTTTTTTTATATAAAAAATACAAACTCTAAAATAATATACTAATTCTCATTTCCTCTCTTATATACCCTTTTCTCTAATTTCTTCATCTTCCAAACTCCACCATCACTACACTTTTTTCTCTCTCACTCCACCACAAGCAAAAAAAACCAAACTTTTTCTCAGGCAAGAATTCTATCTATCTCTTATCTTTTCACTATTTTTAATTTATCGTTATTCCTGTGTTAATTAGATTATCGTGCTTAATTAACCAATCAACACTCTTAATCTTGTTTAATTTTTATTTATTCATTTGCTTCTGATACTGATACTATATATGTTTGATCTTTACAAGCTTGATTGCTCTTCAGATGGATCAAAATATTGATGATGCATATGTGTAATTCATATTTATACACTTTCATGTTCAATCTTCAATAGATCAATTATTGCATCATGTTTAATCTTTATTTCATCTTGATTTCATCAAGTGATGTTTTCTGATTTTTCTATCAGATCCATCTCTGTAAAAAAAATAAATATAATCAGCCGTTTCTATAGAATTAAATTTTTAAAAAAACTTTTATTTAATTGATTATTTGACGTTAGGTGGAGTAGTATATGTTTGGAGTAGTACATGTTTTACTATAATACATATGAAGACTTTAAAAATTAAAATTTATACTTTAATTGTTGACTGAATACTTTTAATACTGTTTTTAATTATTTACCGAATACCTTTAATTAATAGAACTGTTTTTTTTTTTAAGAGTGTACTAAAAAAACCTTAAAGGAAAAAACAACAGTTTCTCTTACTGCCACTGTGTCTTTATGTGGAATCTTAATTCCGCCAGCATCGATGTTGTTGGCAATTTTTGATTCCTTAAAGTTCACAACTACCCTTACATTTTTCCTAAAATACGAATATGTCCTTTACTTTTCATGTACTAGACTTGTCTTTTTGAAAATGAATAATGAGGTGAGATTCCTGTTTTTTAAAATTAAAATTTATTAAAATTTTAAAACATTTTTGTCACAAAAGTACTAACAACGTGAAGAGCGCATATGATTTTCCATTAATTAATGAAAAGGTTTTGCAATTAACGCGTTTTAAAAAAAAAATCAACTAAAAGACTTTTTAGCGTAAATTAATATTATCATTGATTTGGTGGAGAGAGGTGTAGGAGATTAGTTTACCTTGAAATGATGGGCCACAGGAATTAAAGTTGATTCTTGCAAATTCTGGTTTAATTCATTTTTATTCTTTGAATGGTTGATTTTTGGGTCCCATGATGTCTAAGTTTTAACCAACGTTCAAGATTCAATCTAATTTTGTTCAAAAAGGAGAATTGAACGGTGGATTTTTGTTTCTTTGTTTTTTGGGTCAAAAAAGGTAGAATTCATTTTTGGAGAAACATTGATAAAATAAAAGAAAACAAAGTTTTATTTGGGACCAAAGCCATGGCATTGGCATGGTGCTTGCATGGATAGATAAATGTCTTATTTGTGAGATCAAGCTGTAAAACAGCACTGTGGGACCCACCTATGTGCTTCTAGCATGTGATATCTTTGTCATCATCATAATAAAACACAAGTGAGTGATTTATAATTTTGTTGTAATCGTAAGTTATATATATATTAATTAATTAATTAATATATTTTTTTATGTGTTTAAATGTTCAATTATTTTCATATATAGTCATGCATGACATTTGTTATCATTTCTGTTTCCACCATGTTCAACATTATGATGTTCCACGTTTTTAAGCAGTAGATGCACGAGGGTTTGGTTGGCTGCATTCTAGAATTTTTGTTTTTCTTATGTGACAAGATCTATGCCATTTGATTTATAATTATTAATTAATATTACAATTTATTATTATTATTATTATTATTATTATTTTTTTTTTTTTTTTTTTTTAATTTTTTAATTTTTTTATAATACAAATATTCTTACCTCTTCATTCATCATATATCTTCTTTTCTTCTATAGCAATCAATCTAGTCAATCTGAGGAAACATGGAAGAAGAGACAAAAGTCATTTCTGAAGTTCCAGTGACAAAGGTTGTTGAAGAAGTGGATCACAAAGATGTTGACATTAAGGTATTGTTTTCTTTGCATTCATTATTTCACAAGTTGGTTTTAAATTAATAATTGTGTTAGTTTTATTGCAAACTAGTATGTATAATCATTGTTTTGTGATTTATTGCAGAAAACAAATGGAGACTTGCCGGCTAAGGAAATAGCCGAAGGAAAGAAAGACGAGGAAGACAATGCCTCGGATGGAGAGTTCATTAAAGTCGAGAAGGAAGAGAATGTGGTTGATGAAACGTCCAACAAAACTGAAAGAAGCTCAGATCCTCCTAGCAGAGAGTTTCTTGAAGCGCAAGAAAAGGTTCGGGAACTTGAGGTTGAAGTGAAAACGCTCGCTGAATCTTTGAAGACATCTGAACATGAAAACGCTGCGCTGAAGGGAGAGCTCTCGGAAACAAAAGAGAAATTGATAGAAAATGGAAAGAAAACCGAAGAGCTTGAACTAAGTCACAAGAAATTGCAAGAGCAGATTGTTGAAGCTGAGAACAAGTACAATCTGCAAGTCAGCACTCATGAAGAGGCTCTGCAAAGTCGAGAAGTTAAGGAGAAAGAGCTTCTTGAAGTGAAGGAAGCATTTGATGATCTGAACGTCAAACTCGAAAGCTCCCGAAAGAAGACTTTGGAATTGGAGCACGAGCTGCAAGTTTCTAAGGATGAGGCACAGAAGTTCGAGGAGCTGCATAAGCAAAGCATTTCGCATGCTGAATCTGAGGGAAACAAGGTGGTCGAATTTGAGAGACTACTCGAAGAAGCGAAATCGAGTGCGAAGGACACGGAAAATGAGATTGCTTCTCTGAAGGAAGAATTGAAGGGAGTTAATGATAAGATTGCTGAAAAGGAAAAAGTTGAAGAAGCACTTAAAACAACTGCAGCAGAACTCTCTACTGTTCAAGACGAGTTGGCACTCTCCAAAACACAAGTATCAGAAGCTGAGCAAAGACTTTCTTCAAGGGACACGCTAGTAGACGAGTTAACGAAGGAATTAAGCGTGATAAAAACTTCAGAAACGAAGATAAAAGAAGAGTTCTCAGAACTTCAAAACCTATTTGTTTCTACAAAGGAAGAGCTAAAAGAAAAAAGTTCCGAGCTGGAAAGTGCAAGGCTCAAGCTGCAGGAGGAGGAAGCATCAAGAGAATCAATTGAGGTTTCGTTCAAGAGCCAGGAGGCACAGTTTCTATCGGTACAAGAGGAATTGACTAAACTCAATGCAGAGAAAAAAAGACTCGAGGAAACTTTTGAAGAGCTAACTGTTGATGCGGAACACTTTAAGGAGTTGTCCACTGATTTAGAGGCGAAACTAAAGCTTTCGGAGGAAAATTTTAGTAAAACAGATTCTCTTTTATCTCAGGCGCTTTCTAACAATTCAGAGCTTGAGCAGAAGGTGAAGTCTTTGGAAGACCTTCATAATGAAGCTGGATCTGCCGCAGCTACTGCGACTCAAAGGAGTCTTGAGCTCGAGGGACACGTTGAAGCTACAAATGCAGCTGCAGAAGAGGCAAAGTCACAGCTACGAGAGCTCGAAGCTCGATTCATAACAGCGGAGCAGAAGAATATTGAGCTTGAGCAACAATTAAATTCAGTGCAATTGAAAGCCAGTGAAGCTGAGAGAGACGTGACTGAATATTCTGAGAAAATTTCTCATCTAGATGCTAAATTGAAAGAGGCCGAGGAAGCAAAGAATCTTCTTAATGGCCTACTGCAGGAGCACACGGATAAGGTAAGTCAACTTGAATCAGATTTAAATCAATCAATCAATGAGAAATCACAATTGGAGGAGGAGCTGAAGATAGTCACCGAAAAATGTTCCAAGCATGAAGATCAAGCCACCACACACAACCAACGCAGCCTAGAACTAGAAGATTTAATTCAGACGTCTCATTCAAAATCCGAAAGTGCTGAAAAGAGAGTGAGTGAGTTGGAGTTGCTACTTGAAACCGAGAAATACAGAATTCAGGAACTTGAACAACAAACAAGCGCATTAGAAAAGAAATATAATGATTCAGAAGAAAATTCCAATAAACATCTCGACAATGTGTCTTATCTGACATCAGAACTCGATGTGTTTCAAGCACGAACCTCGACCCTTGAAAGTACACTGCAAGAAGCAAATGAAAGGGAAAAAGAGTTGAAAGATTCTTTAAATGCTGTGACAGATGAAAAGAAAAAGTTAGAAGACTCTTTAAACAGTTTGAGCGAGAAGTTTTCCGAGGCAGAAAGCCTATTGGAAATCGTGAGGGATGATTTAAATCTCACACAAGTGAAGTTGCAAAGCACTGAAAATGATCTCAAGGCTGTTGAGTTGAGAGAGAGCGAGATAAAAGAAAAACTTAACGCTACCGAAGAAAATCTTGTTGTAAAGGGAAGAGATATAGAGCATACTACTGCCAGAAACTTAGAACTCGAATCGCTACATGAATCTCTGACAAAAGATTCTGAACAGAAGCTCCAAGAAGCTATTGAAAAAGTCAACAGCAAAGATTCCGAGGTTCAATCTCTGCTTGAGAAAATTAAGATTTTGGAGGAGAATATTGCGGGAGCCGGTGAACAGTCTGCGTCTTTGAAGAGTGAATTTGAAGAGAGTCTGAACAAACTCGCATCTTTGCAAAGCGAGAATGAAGATTTGAAAACGAAAATTGTTGAAGCTGAGAACAAGACTTCACAGTCATTTTCTGAGAATGAATTACTGGTTGGAACAAACACTCAACTGAAATCAAAGATTGATGAACTTCAGGAGTCATTGAACAGCATTCTATCAGAGAAGGAAGTCACTGCTCAAGAACTTGTTTCGCATAAGAGTTTAGTAGCTGAGTTGAATGATGTACAAGCAAAATCTTCCGCAATTCATTCTGTCAACGAAGCTCGCATCGTGGAATTAGCATCCCAGTTACAAGAAGCCTTGCAGAAGCTCAATGAGAAGGAATCAGAAACCAAAGAATTGAGCGAGAAGCTGAATACTCTTGAAGGACAGATAAAGTTATACGAAGAACAGGCAGGGGAAGCCGCTGCAACGTCTGAAGCTCGTAAAGCTGAGCTTGAAGAGAATCTCGTAAAATTAAAGCATCTTGAAACAGTTGTTGAGGAGCTACAAAACAAATCACTCCACCATGAAAAAGAAAATGCTGGAGTAAAGGAGGAAAATTCAAAACTTGTCCAGGAAATCGCTGTCTTCGAATCCAAATTAAGTGATTTACAGTCAAAGCTCACTGCAGAAGTTGCCGAGAAGGACAAGATATTTAATGAGACACTCTCATTGAAGAACGCTGCCGAAGACTTAGTGACAAAGCTCAATGAGGAAGTGCAGACATTGAAGTCACAGGTACTTAAAATACAGACTAAACATCAATATTCCTTTATTTTTATTTTATTTTCTTCGCCTCTTGCTATTTGTGTAATATAATTATAATTTATAGAATTGACCTCAATGAAATGTTATCAACTGGCAGATATCGTCGGTAATAGACGAGAAGAACTTGCTCAATGAGACTAATCAGAACTTAAAGAAGCAACTTGAGTCTATAATACTTGACCTTGAAGAGAAGTTGAAGGAGCATCAGAAAAACGAAGAGTCTTTGAGATCTGAGGTTGAAACTCTCAAAGTTGAGGTTGCTGAGAAATCCGTATTGCAAAGTCAGCTCCAGGAAATTGAAGCGCAACTCGTGAAAGCTGAATCTAGACTACATGAAGAGGTACTGATAAAAGTACCTATATCTTGTAAAACAAGTTAAAATTCAGAAGCAAAAGTAACTTTTAAATCTTAATGTAAGAACTTTGCTGATTAATCTGATGTTTTGCAGGTTGGAAGTGTTCAAGCTGCTGCTACTCAAAGAGAAGCTGATTTGAGTTCAAAATTTAATGATTATGAACAAAAAATCAATGAAATAAATGTTCTGAATGGAAAGGTGGTAGAACTCGAGAAAGAGTTGCAACTTGCACAGACTGCTATAGCTAATCAGGTGCGCGCACGAGCTAATTACCAATGATGTTCTTGTATGCTAAGATTGAGATAAAAACATAATCTATATTAGTGATTTTTCTCATACTGATTTTCTACTTTTTTTTTTTCTAATTTTTTTTAAAAAATGCAGAAAGGAGCAGAGTCTCAGAAGTTGGAACTCGAGGCGGCCTTGAAGAAATCTCTAGAAGAACATGAAACTAAGAAAAATGAAATATCTCTTTTACAAAAACAAGTACAAGATTTTGAGCAGAAAATCTCAGTCAAGGTAATTCACATTTCTTAGCGTAGGAGCCCTCTCCCTCGAACTCGAACTCATGTCATGTTGTAATCTGTCAGCAAAATTTAATGTTTCCATTTCTTAATGATGTTCCAGGGTGAGGAGAGTGTTGTCAAGAAGGACGAGTTGGAAGTGAAGTCAAGAGACTTTAACATCTCGACTCCAACAAAAAGGAAGAGCAAGAAAAAGTCAGAAGCAACAACTGCTCAGGCATCATCTTCTTCGGCCGAGACTCAAACTCAAACCGGCCAGGATTCGCCTTTCATGAATTTCAAGTTCATCTTCGGAACTGCTATTGTGTCCATTATCTTCGGCATAATTCTTGGGAAGCGTTATTAATATTGCGAATATGTCTTCTGTTTTTTTTTTTCTTTCTATTTATACTTGATGGTTTTTGGTCAGTTTGAAAGCTTTATATGCTTTGAAACTTGAGTCTTGAGTTGGTTAGGAACTTGTTTTTGCGTCTATCCCTTGCCTTTGTGCAAAAGAAATGGGAGTTGAGTAATGTTTTGGTGTTAGTTTGGAGTTATACAATTTGAATGAAGGCTGATTTGCTTTGGAGTACATTTTCTTCTCAAACTGGTGAACTATGGTGTAAAGAATAAGAAGTATTATTACTTATTCAAATTGTGGTATTTTAACGTTAAAATATAGACACCATACAAACCTATACCTGTTCATGTTACAAACTATTAGTATCTATCTATATGTCTTACTGCAAGCTTTAACTTTACCTCTACCTTTTATACTAATCAGATTTATCCCTACTGTTTCTAGGATTGGGAAAACATAATTTGACATGCCACGTTTAAAAACAAACCGGTAGCTTACGAATGAAAAGTTGTAATTTTAAGACGTGACCAAGGAACATATTCTTGAATTATTTTCTTGATTATTTGACAATTTCTTTAAACCTTTGTGTCTCTTTATAAAGATTCTATATACACACATACATTTTTGAAAAAATGGAACTCAGTGAGTTGCAACGTTTTAAATGCCTATTACATCCATCTGTTGTTTTCTCTATATAAATAAATGTTTTGATTCTAGACATAAAGCATGGAAGTGCATATATGCAGTGGCGGAGGCAGAGTAGAATGAGGGGTTTCAACTGAACCCCGTGGATTTAAAATGATTACACCAATACTCCTATCTAATTTGTATTTTGAACTCCTTGAAAAAATAATTTTGCACCCTTAATCCAACTGATCCAAAATAATTTTATTTTACTCATTTTCTGATTTCACCTTCTCTCTAAACCTCTCTATTTTAAACTCTCTCATTCAAAATAACCTAAACACTCCTCCTCTACCCTTGTTCCCCGAAGGTGGCGGTGCCACCACCACCATTCTAAAAAATAACTTCTCAAGCATTCAACACCATTCAACTACTATTAAGGTAATTAATTTTAAACTATTGTTTTAGGGTTTTGTGGAATTTTTTCCCCTTTTCAAATTTGTTATAAATGAAATGTGTAAGTTGAAATCATTGACTTTGTGACATGCTGATACTAGTTGGAGTTATCAGTTTGATGTTTTGGTGAGTTTGATATTGAATTATAGATTTGTTACCGATGTTCTTAAAATGTTGAAAGAAGATGTATATGCCAAAGATGTAAAGGCGAAGCAAATGATCTTTTATTTTTAATGGATAATTTTGATCTTGCACTAACCACTTTGTATTTGATGAAAAATGTCTTAGATATTTCAAATGAGTTGTACATTGCAAAAGAAAGATCAAGACACCATCAATGCTATGAACTTGATTAACACCACAAAGAAACATTACAAACTCTAAGTGATAATGGATGAGAACTTTTATTGAAGGAGGTGAGTTTATTTTGCATTGAGCATGACATTGACAAATCAAATATGGATGATATATTGAATCGTTATCGAATTGAATTGTTATATATTGTTGCCGACAAGCAGCTTTAAGTATGTAGCATCTATTTTAATGAGACAAATAGTCGATGACTCATTTGTATGACTTGTTTGTGTCCAAGCAACTTCTTCTCTACTTTTACCAATTTCTTAACATGAGACCGCGTAGAGGAAAATATATAATATATATAATTTTTCAGTATAATATAATTTTTAATATATATATATATATATATATATATATATAGGTGTTTAATACATTTATGGATATCATCAAGCGTTTTCAAGGAATGAACAAGAGAAGAATGCATTTACGATTAAACTAGATTGTTGTCTATTTTTGAGTTGCAATTGAAATACTAGCACATTTTTATTAAGTAATATTATCATATTTTTGTCACTAATTTTTTCATACATTTTTGTTGTTGTATATTTTACTCATTATGGGAATCCCCTTGATTTTGATCCTGACTCCGCCCCTATATATATATATATATAAAATTTTAATTATTAATTAAATTTTAAATGTTTGTACCCCCTAGATCAGGGTTCTGGCTCCGCCATTGCATATATGTATGATAATAAAAATGAATATACACAGTTTATATATACGAAAAACACGTTACATTCTTTATACGCCATGAAATGCATATGTATGTTTATGTTGCAAAATGCATAAGCATAAAATGAATTAAATAATGTCAGACCACACTTGGGAACTTGTCGATCTACCTAAAAGATAAAAATTTATTAGGATGCAAATGAATATTTAGAAGGGAGTATGATAGTGATGGTACACTAAACATCTATAATGGTAGATTAGTAACCAAGGGTCTTAGACAAAACAAATGTGTTGATTATTTTAACACACACACACACACACACACACACACACACACACACACACATATATATATATATATATGTATATATTATTCTTGCTAGAATATTTCTATGAGAATGTTTAGGGATTCGGAGCTCAAGTGAATATACTTGTGCTCCAAGCTATATGTCTTACTTATCCCTCAGTTGGGAGTCTTATTTATAGAGGTGCAGAGACCTCATTAATCACTGTCATCGTATGGACTTCAAGTTATGTATGAGGGTTATCTTTAAGACTCATAAAATGATGGCGGAAGTTTAACGCACGTCGTTAGGTATAAAATGACAGTTACATCCTTAATGAGTCGGCTTGGGCATAACACCACCATAATGATCGGGACCTCTGTAACTCCTAGGACCGGGTTGTATGCCCGACAACGGTCTTTTCACCTTTCTACGCCTTATAGACGCCGGCTCTTCCGGCCTCTCTTCCCGACCAAATATTATCACTCATGTCCTGGATTAGACGACCATATATCTCGGCTCATGGATTTTATATACGATCATAAGCCCCCCGATCATATGACTTCATGCCTTGAAGTTGTCAGAAGAAAACATAAATTTTGGTCGAGATGTACGTCGAATTTGAGGAACCACGAGCGCGTGTACCCAGTGCCCTAGTTAGGCCAACAGTCGCCTACCTATTTCTAGGTATAATGATTGCGGTAGTGGGTTTTAAATGGGAACACGTTACCTCTTTCCTTTTATAACGTCTCTTTTCCTTTTTTGAAAATATTTTCCTTTTCCGTTCCTCCTTACAAACCCTTCTCCTGCCGCTGCCCTAAATCCATCCCTCGCTTCTTCTTCAAACGAATCTTTTAGGTATTCATCTTCTATTCTCCATTTATCTTTTCTTTTACTTTCGCAAGATGGTTATTATTAGAGAATGCGATGACTTAGGGCATAGAAAACATCTGAATAACGATGAGCGTAGAGCTTCATGGGAGGAATGCATGCGAGAGATGAGTGATTCTCTAGGGTAGAGGAACTAGAGAGGGTGATGAACAAGATTAACTCTGAAGTTCTAACCTCTGATAGTGATTGTGACCTTGATTCTTTAGGTTCTGTGGACTTCTAATGGAAACGAGCAAATCGTTTAGTGGAGAAGTTCTAGGTTTCAAGCAAAGTTCCATCAGAGTCATGGAAATTGATATGCTTTGATCAATCTGGAACATATCCTCGACTGGGAATGAGGATGATGTAGTTCTTGAAGCTTGCGAGACCGAAGAATGTGTTTGCATGTCCCGGTCGAAGGGGGTAGACCCTAAATGGTTTTATTTTTATGTTGGAGTGTTGGAAGACATTAACATTCGTTTTCCATTTATCGACTTTGAATCAGACGTCCTTTGAACAATGAACGTGGCCTCTTCCCAACTCCGTCCAAACAGTTGGGGCTTTATAAGGGCTTTTGAGATAATATGTAGGGCCTTGAGTATAACTCCGACTATAGGCTTATTTTTCTCCTATTTTAAAGTGAAGAACGCGGACACTAAAAGTTGGGTAGCCCTAAGCGGCATTCCAAAAAGAAGTTTTCTCCAGGCCTTCACCTCAAATTATAAAGACTATAAAGATCACTTTCTCCGAGTTAGGTGTGGTCCTCGGTGTCCACAAGTCATTTACGGCGCTGACGGGCACCCCAAATTTCCTTTATACTGGACGAGCAACCCGCTCCCTATCTCCGGTTTTGATTATGATGCACTAAGTGGTAGTGAAACTCAATCTCTTGAAGTGTTAGATTTGTTTCGACCGATCAGGGTTAAAGACTTGCTGACCCTGCCCTATGATGAAATCCCAGTTTTTTTGGTAAAATTTTCCTATTTCTCACCTGTACATAGGATTTCGTTTTCCTGACTAATCTTTTTCTTCTTATTTCTTTTACACAGACAAAATGACTGATTTATTTGTAAGAGAGCAAAAGAAGTTGATGGCAGTAGCCAGTGCTTCCTAGATGGGTTCTGGTGGCCCCTCTGAGGCCAAATCCAACCTGGCCGACTTGGAGATCCGGATACCAAAGAAGAAGAAAAATGTTGGTCCGAAATGAGGTGCATTGGAGACAATGGTGATCTCGGCGTCACTAGTACAATGTCCTTTAGATGTGGAGGTGGTGACCGATGAAGTTCCTCCCAAAAATCACAAAAATGTAATGACTAATGAGGTCAATCAGGTCGACTGGGAGGTTTCCACTTTGATGAGAGAAGTCACTGACGGTTCAACCCGTCCCTCTGATGAAAACAAGTTTTGGTCTGCTGACTTTGATGGCATGAAATTTCTTTATGAACATCTTAATTCCACGGAGGATGTGAATAAGGTAAATACCCTTGGACCTCAAAATAATACCCAACACCTCAGCTCATACCTAATGAGGTGTGTTGTTCTGGCCCGAGGCCTATCTAAATTTGGGGACGTCGCGGACAAAACACAATCCGAGCTGAAAAAAGAGATCTATAGGCTATCTGATAATGAGAAGTCTCTCAATGAAGCAAACTCCCACCTGAAGGCCAAAGCACATGAAAATGATGAGAAGGCACGTGAAAGCGCCGAGAAAGTAAAGGCTCTGGAAAAAGAACTCTCTGTAGCAAAAACTTCTGCTGCCGAGCTAACAACTAGCCTTTAATCCTCAGAGAAATTATGCTCCAAGTTGAAAGAGGCTTTGGAGAAATCACGATTGGACATCCTCGATGTCGGGGACATGGCTTTTAACCAGGAAAAAGACCAGGTTTCCTGTCTGTACCCCGAGCTCAACCTTACTCAAGTCGATTTTTTCAAAGTCATAGTAGACAGAAAACTAGTGGAGACCGACGAAAATGATGAGGAGATATTGGATGAAGAACCGATCCACTCATACTAGATTTACCCTTTACTTAATTTGTTTCAAGTTAGTCACCCTTTTGGTGGATGCATTTTGTAATTTCACAATCTTTAAATCTTTTTTTGCATTTGTCATGTGCAAGAACAAGATTATGCTTGTACCCTTTTGGTAGATGCACTTAGCTTGTTTTGAGCATCTTATATGATCCAATTAGCCTCTCGATTTATAGGGTCCACCGGCGATTTTAATGCCTTGGCAAGATATCCGGTTTGATCAAAGTACATATTAAGCCAAATCGGAGATGCAACAATGTGTAGAGCCCAAGATATAATTTGAATATACAAGAAGTTTGAGACTTTGAATGATGCTACTATACGAATAGGCATGGCATTCTTTGATCAAGATGGTAAAGGAATTTTAGCCATCATGAAATGTAAGCTTTGAAAACCAACCGAAATAGGACTCGACGAAGCTTTATTTATTTTGGAATAGAGCCCCTAGCGAGGATGGACCTTGGCGAGACACCGAGTTATGCTGGGGGAGCACCATTGAAATAGTACTCGGCAGGGAACCCATATGGCGAACTCAGAGTTTTGGAACAGTGCCCCTGACAAGGATGAACCTTGGCGGGACGCCGAGTTATGCCGAGAAGGCAAGAAACCCATATGGAAAACGCAGAGTTTTAGAAGAGAGCCCCTGACGAGGATGAACCTTGGCGGGACGCCGAGTTATGCCGGGAAGGCAGGGAACCCATATGGAGAACGGAGTTTCTTTGGAGAACCATCGAGATGGAACTCGACAGGGAGCTTAAAAACCCTGGCCCTTTCCTAGGGAAAATAGTACACCGGTTTTATTACATCAACTTACAAAGTCTAACTGAAATAAAGCCTACGACTAGTTACATTCCAAGTCCTAGGTATTTCTATTCCATCCAAAGTCTCGACTTATAGGCTCCTTTTCAACTTCTGACTCG
The DNA here is from genome assembly GCA_021764765.1 of Vicia sativa. Lineage (NCBI taxonomy): Eukaryota > Viridiplantae > Streptophyta > Magnoliopsida > Fabales > Fabaceae > Vicia > Vicia sativa. The sequence goes on along the minus strand of CM038793.1, from coordinate 181,869,949 downwards.
CGATCCTTCCCAGTTAGAAGACAACTTTTCCTTCTTCGTAGGATCAATAACTTTCTTTAAGACCAGGTCACCTTCCTAGAAACCCCGTTGCTTCACCTTTAGATTGTACCTTTAGGCTACCCTTTGTTTAGCTGCAATTTCTCTTATATGAGCTGCACTCCTTATTTCTTCCAAAAATTCATCCTCGACATTCAAAGCTTGGATGTTGACGTCCTGCTCAAAATTCTCCCGACGCCATGTATGTAAGCTAACTTCAACCGGGATCGTGGTGTCGGCACCAAAGACCATTCTAAAAGGGGTTTCCTGGGTTGTTGAATGAATAGTGGTGTGATATGCCCAAAGGACCTCATGAAGACATTCCGCCCATAAACCTTTGGCATCGTCTAGTTTATTTTTCAGGGCATTCAGAATGACTTTATTAGCCGACTCTGCTTGGCCGTTTGCTTGGGGGTGCTCCACTGAAATAAACTTGTTGAAAATACCAAGATCTCTACAAAATTCAACCACAGAAGAACTTGCAAACTGAGTTCCATTATCAGAAAAAATTACCTGAGGAATTCCAAATCGGTAGACAATATTCCTCCAGTAAAAATGTCGTACTCTCTCTGCTATTATCCGAGCTACTGCCTCGGCCTCCACCCACTTTGTAAAATAATCTACCTCCATGATAAGGAACTTCAACTGCCCGAGCGCCATAGGAAACGGCCCCAGGATATCCACCCCCACTGGAAAAATGACCACAGATAAAGTACAGAGTGGAGGAGTTCGGTCGACGTGTGGATAGCGGGCACATACGTCTGATATTTCAGACAAGAGTTAACAAAGTGTACACAATCTTTTAGCATGGTAGGCCAATAGTATTCAGCTCGCAGTATTTTACTTGCCAACAACCGACCACCTAAATGATTCTCACACACGCCCTCATGCACCTCCTTCATCACTAGATCAACATCCTCTTCCGGCACACATTGTAACAAAGGGTGAGTCCTTCCCATTTTGAAAAGTTTATCATTCACAATGATATACCGCGTCGATTTTTTTTTGATTCGCCTAGATTTTTCTTTGCTGTCGGGAAAAACATCTTGTGGAAGATACTGGATAATTGGAGTCATCCACCCTTTATCTTCGCCAATTGCACATACTTCTTCTTTTTTGATGCTAGGCAATTCCAAAGTCTCTTGAATAATAGTCTTGTTCATTCCCGATCCCTTCTTACTGGCTAGGCGAGCAAGAAGATTGGCTCGAGCATTATCTTCTCTGGGAATATGACAAATCTCAAAATCTTGAAACCTCTTGGAAAGTTGTAAAGCTAGATGGACATATTTCAATAACACAAGTTCTTTTGTCTAAAAGCTTCCGCCCAAGTGCCCGACCACTAACTGAGAATGAGTGCGGACAAGCAAATGTGTTACTCCGACCTCTAAGGCTAATTTCATTCCAACTATGAGCACTTCGTATTCAGCCTGGTTATTGCTAGTTTGAAAACCAAAACACAGAGAATACTCCAACATAATCTCGCCCGGACCCTCCAGGACTATCTCGGCTGCTGCACATCCCTTTAGGTTGAACGAGCCGTCTATAGAGAGAACCTATTTTGCCGACGTCTCCACCCCCGTTGGAGAACTGAACTCTACTAAAAAATGTGCAAATGCCTGGGATTTTATGCTTATTCGAGGAGTGAATTTGATGTCGCACTCGGAGAGTTCTATAGCCCATGACACCATTCTCCTGACCAGGTCCGGCTTCTTGAATATATGCTTTAACGAGAAATTTTTTTTTACTTGGATTGGATGGTCTTGAAAGTAGTGCCTAAGCCTCCATGCAGTTGTCACCAATGCCAGGGCTAGGCATTTGATATTCTGATATCTTAACTCCGCCCCCTTCAACACCTTGCTGACGAAGTATATCGGGCGTTCACCAGTTTCCCCATCTTGGACCAACACAGAACTAATTGCATTGTCAAAGACAAACAGATATAAAACCACAGGAGCATTCTCCTTTGGTCTAGACAGCACCGGTAGAGCCGACAAAAAATGCTTTACCTCTCAGAATGCCTGGTCACATGCTTCCGCCCACTGAAAACCAGCTCGTTTCATGATTGCTACGAAGAAATGTATTGACTTATCTCTGACGCATGACAGAAACTGGGACAAAGCTGCTAATCGGCCATTCACATGTTGAACTTCACAAACACTTGTGGGACTCCTAATGCTGATTAGTGCTTGGCACTTATCCGAGTTGTCCTCAATTCTCCGGCTGGTCAACATAAAACCCAGAAACTTGCTGACTTGCACCCCCAACGTACATTTGTCCGAGTTCAAGCGTATATTATACTTTCTCACTGCTGCGAAGGTTTCTTCTACATCTAGGATATACTTTCGTTCTTTTTCAGTTTTGAAGACCATGTCATCAACATAAACTTCAATGTTCCGCCCAATCTGTGGGAAAAAAATCATATCCATAAGCCATTGGTACGTCGCTGACATTCTTGAGCCAACGACATTGCCACATAATAGTAATTACTCCAATCTGTCATGAAAGCCTTTTTTGAGCATCCACTGGATTCATCCTGATTTGATTACACCTGGAATAAGCATCCAAGAAACTCAACAAGCGAAAGCCAAAAGCTCAGTCTATCAACCGATCAATGTGTGGAAGTGGATAAGGATCCTTCGGACACGCCTTGTTAAGGTCTATGAAGTCCACACACATCCTCCATTTTCCGGTTTTCTTTTTAACCATCACCACATTGGACAACCAAGTCGGATATTTATCTTCGCTAATGAACCCTACCTTTAGCAACTTGTCAACCTCTTCTACAATTGCTTTCCTTTTCTCCTCACCACTCTTTCTTTTTCCATTGTGACACGAGTTTAACATCAGGATCAAGAGCCAAGTGGTGGCACATAACGTCTGGGATTATGCCAGGAATATCTGAAGGCTTCCAAGCAAAAAGATCAATATTACGTCTCAGATCCTCAGTTACCTCCGTCTCCTCTTCCAAGGTCATTTGAGTACCAAGGTGGGTAATATCAGATGATTGTGAACCAATCTGAACCTCCTTTGTCTCCTCTTGGGAAACCAGACTGCCTTTGTGAGGATATTCTCTAGGATCAATATCAACCATGTTCACCTTGTGGTCTTCCGACTCTTCAGTCGGAACTGTCTTTCGCTTAATTTTCATGTTGTCTTTGTAACATTTCTGAGCTAATCCCTGGTCACCCTGGACTACACCAACCCGACCTTCTCCCAACGGTTACTTTATAGTAATATATAATGTTGATAGGGCCGCCTCCAATACATTAAAATAAGGGCGTCCAAAAATAATGTTGTATGGGGACGGTGCATTCACCACAAAGTACTGAACATGAACATCTTTAGCACTCTCGTCAGATTCGAACGTGGTCAACACTGGGATATGGCCCAGAACTTGCACTTGCTCTTCGAAAAAGCCTCCCAAGGTTCCATTGAAAGGCAACAATTCCTTGGAGTCAAAGTCCATTCCTTTGAAATCCTCCCAATACATGACGTCAGCGGAGCTACCTGGGTCTACCAAAACCCTCTTAACTCACTAATCTCTGATTTGTACTTCAATTACCATGAGATCATTCTCATGTGGCAAAATTCCTTTTGCATCCTCCCGAGAAAAAGCTACAACCGGGATCACTGTCGACCGGACCGACCTTAGTCACCTGCATTATCCTCGGGCATACCTCTTCCGAGCCGAACTAGTGGAACCTCCTCCGGCAAACCCACCGGAGATGGTATTCAAAGTGTGTCGAGTAAGCCTTGTCTCCGGTACCTCTTCGACCACTTTTCTTTTCTTTTTTGAAGGTGATCTAGAGGTATCGCCTCCCTTAGGTGGCAGATTATGTTTGTTAGATTAATCCTTACTATCTTTGGTGTAGGATGAAAGCTTGCCTTCCTGAATCATCCTTTCTATCTCCCGACATAAGATCGTGCAACTTTCCGTTGAGTGTCCCTGAATTCCATGATAGGCACACCACGCCTCTTTATCTCTTCCCATCATTGTGTTTATTGACCGGGGTCTCCATGGGACGATAGCGATTCAAATGATTCACATCCTTCTAGATGTCCCCCTCCTTGCATTTAAAGGAGTAAAGGTTTCTCTCCTCACCCTTCACATAACATTCTACTTGGGTGATGATTTCATCCATGCTCTTAGTCGGTTTCTGAGCTAGAGATTGATTGAACTGCCCGACACGAAGTCTGTGCTGGAATGCCGCCACATAGATTTCCTGATTGGGGTGGGAAACCTTTATAGTTTCTTCATTAAATCGCGCCATGCAGTCCCTCAATGACTCTGTTGGTAGTTGTCTGATACTGAAAAGCGAGGTATTTGCCACCGTTCGATGGCAGTTCGCCGAGTACTGCTAAATTATTTTCTTGTTGAAGTCTTGATAAATGACCACTGAGAGCCGAGGCAAGCCCATGTACCATCTCAACGCGGATTCTCTAAAAGTGCCAGCCATAAGCTTGCATTTTAAAGAATCACTGGCCCCTATCAAGGCCATAGTATTATTAACTAAGATGATGTGCTCCTGCGGGTCTGTTTTGCCGTCATACGTTACCAGGATAGGAGGTTTAAAGTTTTCTAGAACTTGGTCGTCCTAGATGGCCTGAGATAGAGGTTGTGGCTCTAAAAGCTCTGTCTCTTATTCTTCAGCTTCTTCTTGGCTCCGTTGTTGGAGATCCTGAACGCTACCCTGCAGGGTGTCATTGTGTTGACGTAAATCATCGATCATGGCCAACAAATACGCCAAGTTTGGCGGTGGCGGACCGTTTTCAGGTGTCGTGGACATTGTTTTTGTAATCCGAATACGGTGGCCTGAGAATGTTTTACCAAGGCCCCACGGTGGGCGCCAAAATGTTCTTGCTAGAACATTTCTATGAGAATGTTTAGGGATTCAGAGCTCAAGTGAATATACTTGTGCTCCAAGCTACATGTCTTGCTTATCCCTCAGTCGGGAGCCCTATTTATAGAGCTGCAGAGACCTCATTAATCACTGCCTGTAACGTCTATGGCCTTCCAAGTTATGTAACTGGGGTTATCTTTAAGACTCATAACGTTCGTCATTGCCAATGATGACCAGAAGTTTAACGCACCCCGTCAGGTATAAAATGGCAGTTATATCCTTAATGATCTAGCTTGGGCATAACATCACCATAATGGTCGGGACCTCCGTAACTCCTAGGACCGGGTTGTATGCCCGACAACGGTCTTTTCACCTTCCTGCGCCTTATAGACGTCGGCTCTTCTGACCTCTCTTCCCGGCCAAGTATTATCACTCATGTCCTAGATTAGCCAGCCATATATCTCGTCTCGTGGATTTTATGTACGATCATATATATATATATGTACTAGAAGGAAGCACAACGAAAGTTAGAATTTTGTTTGCTATGGCTTCCTTGCATGACCTTATAGTTCATCAAAAGGATATCAAAATAATATTCCTAAATGGAGATCTCGATGAGGAGATTTATATGGAAAAACCAGAAGGTAATGTGCTTTTTGGTAATGAATAAATGGTGTGGAAGTTTATCAAATCCTAGTATGGATTAATATATGTATCGAAACAATAACATCAAAAGTTTGAGTTTGCCATTGCAAAATTCAACAATTAAGGGGAGACACACAACTTGGAGGGAGACCTTTCAATCTTATCAAAATAGAAATTCAAAGAGTTTGTCATCATCAAAAATAGGGAGATTGTGAAGAATAAATATTATATCCAGTTTTAATGAAGACAAAGATTATCAAAGAAGAAAAGGATAAAAAATGTCATGCACATCAATGATGAAGTTGATCAAGAAAGTTCAACATAGAAATTAAAGTGAAGATTTGAGAGAAGTGAACATAACTAAGGTACTCATTGCAATTTATATTATACTATTTTAAATTGCTCATAATTTCATCTCTCACTTCATCTAAAAAAAACTGCTTGCATCATCATGCATGATTATCTAAAAATCTTCTTCATCTAATTATTATGACAAGTGTTTGTTGTCAAAGTTGTGTGAGAATATTGTGATATTTCTTTGTCTCGTTGTTGATTATATGATTGATTATCTGTAACAAGATGAATGGAATTATAGAAACATAAAGGTTTCTAACTTTCAGATTCAAGATGAAAGATCTTGAACTAATTTACAAAATTTTAGAGATCAAATTAAAGCGAAATAGTGGGGGTTATGAACTTAGTCAAACACTCTATATTAAGAAAATATTTGATCAGTTCAAACACTTAAGCTTTAAGGAAGTGGTCACTCAATTTGATCCTAGTGTCAAAGTTCAAAGAATGATGGAAGAGTCGTAACTCAATTAAAATGTGAAAGTTCAATTAGTTTTCTAAAGTAATTGATGCAATGCACTAGACCCGACATAGAATTTGCAGTTAGTAAATGAGTATATTTACTAGCAATCCAAATGGTGAGCATTGGAAGGCAATCACAAGGATTTTCGATTATCTTTTAAAACCAAAATCTTGATCTCCATTATGGTAGGTGCCATATTAGAAGGATATACCAATGTGAGTTGGATATCGAGTGTTGAAGATCATAAATGTACAATTGAGTGGATACACTAGATGGAAGTGTAATTTCTTGGAAGAGAAAGAAACAAACATGTATTAATCTTTTGACCATGGAATCAGAGTGTGTGTCTCTCATTTTCATTGGTCAAGAAGCTGAATGATTGAGGGAACTTCTGTTAGAAGTTCTATTTGCTAAAGAAAATGTTTCAAGGGTGCTGAAACATTGTGAAAGTTTGACCAGTTTAGCTAGAACATACAAAAGGTGTGTAATAGAAAGTTTAGGCAAGTTAGAACTAAGACATTCTTTCATGTGAAAATGGATTAAAGATGTAATCATTTCATTCACATATATATGATCGATCTATAATTTGAATGGTTCATTTACTAAACTACTGGCCAGAGATTTAGTAAAGACAATCTCGAGAGGTGCGAGGTTGAAACTCCTTGAATAAGTGTTCCGACAATGATAGCAACCCAATATGAAGTTAATACATCTTAACCTAAGATTCAATGGGTAACAACAAGTCGTTGATTTGGAAGTTGGTGCAACATTTTGTGATAATGTTGACCTTTATATAATTTAGGGTTGATTTTTTCAAACTCTTAATGAAGTTCTATATCGAGGAGGATATGTATCTCAAGAAACAAATACAAGTTGAATTTCACCTATATGAATTTCGAGATGGTTCTGTCTCAAAGTGAGAGTTGGAGTTTCTCTCATGAAAAATTCATGAAAACAGGAAAAGCACATGGCCATAAGTAGTGCTAAGCGAGATATGTAGGCGAAGAACCCTTAAAGAGTGTGTGTATGGTAACACCGGTCTAGTCACATGGGATAATGGTTCAAACCATAGCTACCTAACATTTCAATTAGGCTTTGCGTTGTCTATACTAAGGTTAAGTTCAAATCGAAAGATACATAACTGTATTAACATTCTTTGTTTTTGTTTAGTTTTGGAATGGATCTTGTAATTATTAGAACAAGTGGGGGATTGTTATAAATTATTAACAATAATTAATAATTATGGTGTGTTCTAAAATGACAAGAAAAATATGCAAGTGAAGTTGTTCTTTGAATTTGAAAGTGACAAAACTTCATGAAGTGTTGCAGAATGAAAACATGCAACTCTTGGAATGTTGCTATAGGACAAACATTGTAACTTTTGGTAAAAGGAATTGTTTCACCAAGGGTCGCTACCTTGTGAAATAATACAAATGTAGCCTATAAATAATTCATTTTGGATTTAGAAATTCAGAAAACAAAAAATTCATCTTCTTCACTAAAATTCCAGACACTCTTTGCTACATTCAAATTTTTGTCCGTCTTGCGCAGACTCGAGAAGGCTGAATTATCCTTGGTATTCCTGCATCAAAACTCCAAGGTAAACGGGAGTGCTTGAAATACTATAAGGAAAGTGTTTCGTACACGATTCTAGCCTCGATTTCATATAGTTTGAATTGATTTTTCTTGAAAGAATTAACGTCATGGTACTTCTTTTGGAATAATTATATCCAAGAAGAAACAGATTCAACAATATAATACTTGATTAATTATCTAAAAAATTATAATTTCGGTAATCAGACTCTGATATCAATTGTTAGAAAAAATTTCAATTTTAAAAACTTGATATCATAATTTCACGGTGTTATATTTTCTATGAAAAACAATAAAACGTACCTGGATCCGTATTACTGGTTCTTTGTACATTTAGAATATGTTTATGATTCAACACTTTATCATTTTATACTTGAAACAAAAGCCTCGATTTACATGCTTGTAATACTATAAGATTGTTATAAACATCAATTTAAATCAAATGGAATCGAGGTTAGAATCGTGTTCGGAACACTTTCCTTATAGTATTTCAAGCACTACCGATTTGTCTTGGAATTTTGATGCAGGAATACTCAAGATAATTTAGCATTCTCGAGTTAGCGCAAGACCGATGAAAACTCGAATGTAGTGAAGAGTGTCTCGAATTTTAGTGAAGATGATGTATGTTTTGTTATTTGTTTTTTGATTCCGAAAATGAATTATTTGTTATATAAATCAATTTAAATTAAATGGAATCGAGGCTAGAATCATGCACGGAACACTTCTTATAGTATTTCAAGCACTCCCGATTTGTCTTGGAGTTTTGATGCAGGAATACCCAGGATAATTCAACCTTCTCGATTCAGCGCAAGACTGACGAAACTTGAATATAGCGAAAAGTGTCTGGAATTTTAGTGAAGATGATGTATGTTTTGTTATTTTTTTGATACCTGAATGAATTATTTATAGGCTACATTTGTATTGTTTCACAAGGTAGTAATCCTTGGTGAAATAATTCCTTTTACCAAAAGTTACAATGTTTGGACTATAGCAACATTTCCAAGAGTTGCATGTTTTCATTCTGCAACACTTCATGAAGTGTTGCCACTTTCAAATTCAAAGAACAACTTCACTTGCATATTTTTCATGTCATTTAGAACACACCATAATTATTAATTATTGTTGATAATTTATAACAATCCCCCACTTGTTCTAATAATGACAAGATCATTTCGATAAATAGAAACACAATAATGTTAATATAGTTAGGTATATTTCGATTTGAAATTAACCTTAGTATAGACAACAAAAAGCCTAATCGGAATGTTAGGTAGCTCTAATTTGATCTGTTATCCCATGAGACTAGATCGGCGTTACCATACGCACACTCTTTAAGGGTTCTTCGCCTATATCTCTCTAGCACTATTTATGGCCATGTGGTTTTGTTTTCATGAATTTTCATGAGACTCTAACTCTCACTTTGAGACGACACTATCTCGAAATTCATATAGGTGAAGTTCAATTTGTATATATTTCTTGAGATACATATCCTCCTCGATATAGAACTTCATTAAGAGTTTTGAAAAACTTAACCCTCAATTATGTAATAGTCAACATTGTCATAAAATATTGCACCAACTTCCAAATCAACGACTTGTTGTTACTCATTGAATCTTAGGTTAAGGTGTATTAACCGGATTGAGTTGCTATCATTATCGAAACACTTATTCAAGGAGTTTCAACCTCGCACCTCTCGAGGTTGTCTTTACTAAATCTCTGGCCAACAGCTTAGTAGATGAATCATTCAAATTATAGAAGGATCATATATATGTGAATTAAATGATTACATCTTTAATCAATTTTATCACAAAATAAAGTCTAGACTTTTCATTATACTCTTTCTTTGAATGCTCTAGTTAAATTGGTTTGACTATCATGATGTATCAACAACTGTTGAAACATTGTCTTTTCTAATGGAACTTCCAATAGAGCGGTTCTCGACCCTTCATCTTCTTGACCAGCGAAATGAGAGCCACAAACTCTGATTCCATAGCCAAAATATTAATAAATATTAATACATGTTTGTTTCTTGCTCTTCCAAGAAATTACACTTTCATCTAGTGTAATTATCCAATCAATTGTAAATTTATGATCACCAACACTCGATATCCAACTCACATTGGTATATCCTTCTAATAACGGGGATCAAGATTTTGGTTTTTAAAAGATAATTGAAAATCCTTATGATGGACTTTCAATGCTCACCATTTGGATTGCTAGTAAATCTACTCATTTACTAACTGCAAATGTTATGTCAGGTCTAGTACATTGCATCAATTACTTTAGAAAACCAATTGCACTTGCATATTTTAACTGAGTTACAACTCTTCCATCATTCTCTGATATTCGACACTAGGATCAAATAAAGTGATCACGTCCTTAAAGCGTAAGTGTTTGAACTTAACAAATATTTTCTCAATATAATGTTTTGACTAGGTTCATAACCCCACTATTTTGCTTTACTTTGATCTCTAAAATTATGTCAACTTGTCCAAGATCTTTCATCTTGAATGCGGAATTTAGAAACCTCTTTGTTTCTAAAATTCCATTCATCTCGTTGCGAATGATTAATCATATATAATCAATACCGAGACAAAGGAATGTCACAATATTCTCACGCAATTTTGAGTGCAAACACTTGTCATAAGAATTAGATGCAGAAGATATTTAGATAGTCATGCATGATGATGCAAGAAGGTTTTAGATGAAGTGAGAGAAATGAGAAATTTAAAATAATATAATACAAATTGCAATGAGTACCTTATTTACGTTCACTTCTCTCAAATTTTCACTTGAATTTCTATGCTAAACCTTCTTGATCAACTTCATCATTGATGTGTATGATACTTTTGATCATTTTTTCTTTGATAATCTTTGTCTTCATCAAAACTAGATATAAGATTTATTCTTCACAATCTCTCCCTTTCTGATGATGACAAACACTTTGAATTATTGTTTTGATGATTGAAAGATCTCCCTTCAAGTTGTGTGTCTCCCCTTAATTGGTGAATTTTGCAATGACAAATTCAAACTTTTGATGTCATTGTTTTAGTGCATATATATTTTAATCTATGCAAGGATTTGACAAGCTTCCACATCTAGTACATATATATGTGTCAAAATAATCAACACCTTTCTTTTGTCTAAGACTCTTGGTTACTAATCTACCATTATAGATGTTTAGTGTATCATCACTATCATACTTCCTTCTAAACACCCACTTGCATCCAATGAGTCTTGATCTTTTAGATAGATCGACAAGACCCCAAATATGGTTTGATATTGTTGAATCCATTTTATATGGATATCATCATTCCAAAAAACAGAGTTCTTTGAAACTAATGCTTCCATATAAGTCTTAGAATCGTCTTCCACTTGAAGAATAAAAATCTTACAAACAAAATTCTCATTATTTCCTTCTATAAAAAAAAATCTCGAGAATCGATTTGTTCGGTCCTAGATCTTTAGTCTTTCGGACTCTCTTGGTTATCCTAAGTCCAAGTTTTATTTTCAACAATCAGTGACGAACTTTCGATTTATGTTTCAACAAATTCGTGAACACTATGCCAAATAAGGGCATAGATAGTGCTTTTTTAGGGCTTTAACAGCGGTTAAAAGCGCTGTTAAAACCTCCGCTGCTAAAGATATAGACAGCGCTTATGTAATTTCAAAAGCGCTGCTATAGGTACCCCCTTTAGCAGCGCTTTTCATTAAAAGCGTGCTAAAGTACCCCTAGCAGCGCTTTTAATGTTGAACTTTAGACAGCTTTTAAAAAGCTGTCTATTCTTAGCGCTTTTTTTTTTAATATATATTTTTAATTACTTTAGACAGTAGCTTTTAAAAGCGTCTCTATTCTTTAGCGCTTTTCCTTTTTTTAATATATTTTTTCAATCACTTTAGGCAGCTTATCATTAAAACATCTATTCTAGCGGTAGCTTTTCCTTATTTTTTAATATAATATCTCACCATTTTTTGCAACTGAATTTATAGCTTCAACATAACATTTTAAACTACAATATGCATCAATATACAACAATGAAACAATATTATAACAACATCAATCAATATACGTCAATATACATCTCAATCCTTTTTGCACAATATACACAACAACAACATTAATTTATACAACAATGAAACAAAATCAAAATTTCTTTACAAAATAACTCTATCTTCTACATCGATCTGCACCTATATTACCTGAAACAAAATCAAAAAATTGAAATTCATACAAGTTACCAAATAACAACAAAAACAACACAACTATAACGACATATATTATACTCAAAACTCAAAGTTATACCTGCTTATAATAAAACTCTCAACTCCATAACAAATTGGCACAATCCTCCATAAGTTCATCAATTGATCTTTTGAGTAACAAGCACACTTGAATTCATCAAAGTACTACATAATAATATAAAATAGTATGATTTAATTAAAATACTAAGTCATTTTATGAGAAATATTAAAATAATTCCTAAGTTACAAATTCATACCGTTGATGGAATCTCTAATCGGTCCAAAAGAATAGTTTCTTTCATAAACCTCAACATAAAATAACCGCAATCTACACAATTGCGTTGACGAGGACACTACACATGGAAAGAAAATACGGATATACATCAGTATATACAACTTAACTTGTTTTATCAAGTATCATCGCTATATTATCAAAATTGGGAAAATTTATACCTCCACTTTGATCCAAGAAATATTGTTGACTCTACTCCTTGGTAGTTGAATACCTCTTTGTGCTCGAAAACTTTGTAGAACGCTATGATAAAATAATAACGAATATTTAGAACTATCACACATAAATAATTAAATATACACATGTATATTTTAGAACAATCTCACTTACGTGTCAATCGTCTTCTTCATATCTGGGTATGTTGTCCAATCATTGCCCAATGAATCCAGCTAATATAAAATTTCTCTCAAAGGATTAATTGCAACCAATAACCAGTGTCCACTGGAATATTAAACAAAGGTTAGATGGAAATTTTCTACTAGCGTTAAAAATGAAAAATTATAATAGAAATTTAGAATGAAAATCTTACTTGTTGCCGATATTATATGGTAAAAGAACAATTTTTACGTATCTTTTATGGCCATAAATAAAGCGAGTACATATGCTATTACTTCATCGGTTTTGAGATGATTGACCTGCGTGGACAACGTTGGGATTTATGAAGCGAATCTGGACTCCAATCCACGGGCGAATCAACTTGTCACACGAAACCTTAAATAAAAACAACATTAACATTAATTATTCATTGAAATGAGTAAATAAATTACGCAATTAATTAAACAAAGTTGGTTGGAGTATACGATGTATGTATCGATATGACCATGCCTAATGTCAAGTGTCCAAAACTTGGTCCAAATCCTCCATACCAATTCTTTGTCATGCCATGAGAACCATAAATCCCTTCATCCGGTACAAGATAAGTACCACCTTGCGTAGTTGTGAAGCTTATAAATGTCAGAAGGCACGACCTATCTTGTGAAGTAGTTTTCTTTCTAGCACGGTCCTCTTAGCAACACTCTTTATTTACGTGGAAATGTTACTAATTACAGGCTCTTTACCCTACTTGACTTCAATCTCTTTGGGGAATAATCTATATATCATAAAATTAGAGTGGTCAAGTATGGGATGACAAATTAACATTATCTAAGCATAAATATCATATAATTGTGTTGTACTTGTTTTTGTGATGCCACTGACTCCATTGGCCGTGTAATCCCTTTATCTTTTGGTTTAGATTTTGTAGGAGTCTAACATTACCATGCAAAAATGTAAGTAAAGCGAGCGTAAAAATTTGAGTACTAAAAGGTTCATAACGGTTTTAATTATACCTTATCATCTATGCGAGCGAGTCTTGGCGACCATGCAACAAACGCTCTATTGCCTCTCCCACCAATATTGCATCGAAACTTCACGGGATTGGTAATAACGCACCTCCTCTAAAGCAATATCAATTGACACTTTCAAATATCGAAGGGGCGGTTTATGATGAAGTACTTCTCCACAGTGTTATGGACTTTTCCTTGCCAACCATGCGATAAGTTGGTGTCTCTAAAAGAGTTGACAAGGTGAAATGCCCTAAAATCAATAATAAATATGACATCTTTAATGTGTATATATCGATTAAATAAATTACACTAATTAAATAATATATGAATTTACCTCGGGAATAGTTTCTTTAAGAGCACAATTGACACTAGCTATGTCACTAGTTTCTGTAACACCTGAAGATTCCATTTCGATTAGTCTTGTCTTGCTTTCCTTCCTCAATTCAAGAACTTGACTTCTAATGCATCCAACCTTGCTGCGGTTCTTTATTGCTAGAAGATTTTGTCTTTGGGTTGTTCTTTTCAAGGAGCTTGGAGTAACCCATATCCTTTACCCTCGACCGAATACTCACGAACATCTAATGCTCGACTAAGTATGCTCCTGCAATCATCCGGTGGAGATGTAGACTGTGACAGAATCTCCTGAAATGCATATGAATATTGGAAAAAACATGAATATTATATGTTAATAAAATTTTGATTTAATTAGAATTAATGTTATACTTACGCATTTTGCAAAAGTTTCTTGTACTTCTTCTTTAAGAACTCCATCCTTACCCACACGGGCAGCCTTCCACAAAACATGCTTCGGAAGAGATGTTTCAGAACTATTCTCCTCTTTTAACTACACATTAACACAAAAAACAAGCTCAGTTATAACTCTTGATGAACAAGTATATCATTGCAATTTGTAAATACTTACTATTTTTTGTTCTAATCGTGCATATCCCAAACGTCCCTTTTTATATGGATATGCCGGAGATGATGCTCTTTGACGATTTACGTCACTTACACTCTTAAATTCTGGGGTTTTCCGTTTGTCATTAAAAACATCCCATTCTTTAAGTGAAATCACATCTGCATATTCTGTTGGACGCTCTGCATCAACAAATTTTTTTTCGGCATCTCTAAGATATTTTCTGTTTAAAAATGTTCTAAACCCTCTTAGTCTTTTGCCGGCCAATCCAAGACAATAATCTTTTTTTGTGTCATCAATGTTGAAATACCTCTACAAAAAACATACACAAAGTGCGTTAGTATAAGTAATTTAAAGACATAATTTAAATTACATAATCGTAATTTAAAGACATAATTAAAAGTACATAATCGTAATTTAAAGACATAATTAAAATTACATATCTCACTCAGATTTTGTTTTAGCATCATCCAGTACCATCTCTCCACTCATCACAAGTTATTGGTATTTCTCTCCTTACAATTGTACCAATGTAACTTGTCAATTTAGAACCGTTAGGCTCAATTAATTTCCCAGTTGGACTCCAATGCACATCGTATTTAATACCTCTATCTCTATCACGAATGATATTCTTCATAATAGTTTTCCTCTTTTAATTTCTTTTCCACTCCCTTCTGGAATTTCCTCCATCATTGTCTCCATCGTTAATTGAATCATCGTGTGGGTGCTCCTCGTTACTAGCCATCTAACTTTGTAATCAAGAAAAACATTAGTATCTAATTACAAATATTTAATTCAAATATATAATTCCAAATATCTATTGAGTATATAAAATGACAAATATCAATTGAGTATATAAAATGAAAAATATATCATTTATTAGAAGTTTGCTAAGTGTTAACAAGAATGGAGGAATATATATTACCTCTTTCACTAACATCTCTTTCTTTTCTTGGTTGGATTTTGAATTACTTGTCTCTTAAGAGCAGTCGGAGGATTGATCCAAATTCCCTCATCATGATCTTTTCTAATATATGTTTCATCCATGTAGTATTTTCATCTCGATCGTTTCTAATATCGACTCATTCTCAACATCAACATCACCTTGATCTACACTTTTATCATCAATCACTTTGTTAGATAAAAGCACTATAGATTTCGTACTCTTGGTCGTGACATAGAACACTTGTTTGAGAGGCTAGAATAAAAGGCTCATCTTTATACCCCACCCTATTAATATCCACTTGCAAAACCACGACTTATCCATTCCTATACCACTACTATGTACCCACTTGCAATAAAAGATAGGAATCTGAAACTTCTCGTCAAACACCCATTTGATTGATAACCCCAAAATATAATGATTTTCATATTTGGGGTTTAAGTCCTTCATACTAGAAATGTGCATTGCTTGACTACAAGTAACACCACTATTTTGCATAATACTTTTCTCATCTTGCTCTTTGGTATAAAATGTGTATCCATTAATTGCGTATCCTCTATAAGAGAACACAATCGAACTTGGACCATATGCGAAACATCTCAACATGTCGATATTGAGCGGGATCTGAATGAAACTTTGAATATATATGATCCTTAAACCCTTTGTATAAAACTTTGATTGTGCTCTCGTACTATCCAATTTTCATTTCTACTTTGATTCTCACCTCGGAGTATAGCCTTTTGCATTTCAACAAACGGCTCAACCTCATTGTCATTATGAACATACAAATGCACTTGATCCGTTCATCCCTTGATCATCACAATTTCATTTCAATTAATTTTTACCTTCTTTTTTGAAAAAATGAGATTTGGGAGTCCTATGGATTGCACATTGGACAAAAATTCGTACAAAACTCAACCGCTTCTTCAAAACATATCGCTCAATGATACAACCCTACGGGCGACTTGGTTTTCACGTACCCTTTTAATATTTTCATGTAACGTTCACGGGTACATCCATCTCATATAATCTGGTCCACACAATTGTGTCTCTTTCACAAGATGAACAACAAGATGTACCATAATGTCAAAAATGATGGAGGAAAATACATTTCAAGGTCACACAAAGTAATAACTATTTCTTTTTGTATCTTGGTAAGATCTCGGGATCGATCACCTTACTACAAATTGACACGAAGAAAAACACAATTTAGTTATAGCGCTTCTTACTTTTTCTGGCAAAATAGAACGTATACCTATTGGTAGAAAATGTTCCATTATGACATGGCAATCATGTGTCTTCAAACTCTTTAACTTGAGGTCTTCCATGGACACGAGTCTTCTAATGTCGAGGTAACCTTACGGAACTTTAACTTCACTCAAAACTTACACAATATTTTCTTTTCCTTTCTAGATAGAGTATAAGCGGTGGTGGTAGATATATGCGTCTTCCTTTCTTCACGGGTCCTAATTCAGTTCTTATTCCCATATCTACATGTCCTCCCTTGCTTTAAGGCCATCTTTAGACTTTCCTTTTATATTGAGTAACGTACCAATAACACTTTCAAATACATTTTTTTCAATATGCATAACATCAAGAAAATGTCTTACGTTACAAAGATTTCCAATATGGAAATTCAAAAAATTGACCTTTTCTTCCACCCACTGTGACAACTTTATATGCAAAGGTTTGCCAAGCGAATACTCATCTTTCACCTTTTCAAAAATTTGATCACTGTCAATCTGGCGCTCTCGTTGTTCGGTATCTCCATTGAGCGCTTTTCTCCATCCACGATCTGGTGTTTAGAAGTTAAGAATCTATGATGACCAGAAAGACATTCTTGACAAAGTTTCAATTGCATGGTATCGGTTCCATCTTCAGACAGGACACGCTTTTCACCTTTAATGCTATACCGGATAAATTTCCATATCTTTGGAAAATCGTTAATTGTGCCAAACAACATCGCCCTCAAATTGAAATTTTCTTTCCTATATCCATCATAAACCTCCACTCCGTTCTCCCACAAAATCTTCAAATCTTGATTAAAGGTTTCAAGTATACATCTATGTCATTCCACGGTTGTTTAGGCCGAAATTAGACAACATCATGTACTTGCGCTTCATACATAGCCATGGAGGTAGGTTATAAATCATAAGAATCACGGGACATGTGCAATGTGAGATACTTTGAAGACCATGCGGGTTCATTCCATCCGTAGATAATGCCAGCGAAGGTTTCTTGTTTCTCCTCAAAATCGGGATAATCATTATCAATTTTCTTCCATTGGGTGCATCTGCGGATGTCGAAACTTTCCATCGATAATTCTTTCATCTGCATGCCAAGTCAGCGTCTAGCATCAATTTCACTCTGAAACATCGTCTAAATCTCGGAATAATAGGAAAATACCATAAGACTTTCGTGGAGATAATTTTTCTTATATCGAGATAAACCGCATAGGGCATTCATTCAACGATGCATATTCGTTTGAAACAAAATGTAATCATTTAGACATGCATGTATCTTTTCATAGCTCATGCCAATAGAGCACAACATTTTTGGCCTCGTGGGTTCGATTAGGAAGAACATTATCCTCGGGAAGCATATCTATCAAAGGGCTAATAAGTCTGTGAAACTTTTATCTGACCATCCGTTGCGCGCCTTTAAGTTGTACAATTTTAATACCGAGACAATCTTGTGAATTTGGGACAATCTTTATACAACGGTTTCTCCGCATCACCTACCAACCTCTCAAACATTTTGGACAATCACGAAGATCTTCTTCAAGTGTACGCAATCTCTTGACTCGATCATAATCATATGTATCCGTGGCATTGTCTTACGAAACATAGGTCGCTTTACTTTTCACCCGGTTCAACATTCGCGATGCTTTTCTCACCATGAAATATCCAACACGTATAACCCGATCAATTCCATGCATCGATCGTCGATTTCAATCCATCTGCGTCAACCCGACCCACATAACAACAACCCAAGCAAGGACATTTCATTCTATTCGGTCTTGACGTGTTCAACGACAAACTTAACGAACTTTAATACCCGTTCTCGTACTCTTTTGACAATCGATCGGCACATCTATTTTTATCCAT
This sequence comes from Vicia sativa, assembly GCA_021764765.1. NCBI lineage: Eukaryota > Viridiplantae > Streptophyta > Magnoliopsida > Fabales > Fabaceae > Vicia > Vicia sativa. Next base: position 181,851,195 of record CM038793.1, on the reverse strand, counting down.
GGTTTTAACTATTACGTATGTTTAACAAAAACACTAATTAGGAAAATCAATTATGAACTAATAAAATCAAAGTGTTACTTGACTATGAAATTCAAATTCAAATTCAAATTACAAAGCATAAAGCAATTTTGCTTTATGCTAAAAGCAAAATGTTCACTTTTGGTTAGTTAGTTAATTACTGCTTTATTAACCATACAAATAAGCCTCTCTTTGTATGTAATCAATTTCATTCTAATAGTACTTATTCCCACTAGTGTTAGTGTTGCACTTGGAGTTGGACTAGGATTAGCCAATTCTAGACAAACAGTTTCTAAATGGGGACCTAATTACTCTTTAAAGGAAAATTTAATATTCTAGTAAGAGTTTATCATTCAAATCAGAATTTAAAAATAATGAATAATTCATTCTTTAACTATTTATATTGATTAAAATATTTGATGAGTAAATTTCTCAAATTGTTATGTAAATAATACTCTGATATTTACTCATTTGTCCCAAATTTGTCAAACCCCTTTGATTCTACCACTGCTATCATTGTACATAACAATCCTAACATGTTTCTCTTTGCACATAATTAACATTTTGTAACTAAGTTTTGCGACGACATAAATTGATTAGTAAGTTCGGCAACGACATAAATTAACTAAGTTCTCACATTTGATTTTCCATTGATTCTTCATCTACACACGATAAGCAAACTCCTGTATGCATTAAACCTCAGCTGGAACCATCGTTCAAGTTGTCTAACCTTGTTTTGCTCAATTTTGTGTGTGCATATAAAACCGTTTAAGTTCTTTCGATTGTTATGTTTTTATCTGTCAAAACCTAAATAGCACTGAGTTATTACCTACTGTTTAGAACAAACAAAATCATGGAGACCAGCCTAAGTTATTACCTACTGTTTAGAACAAACAAAATCATCAATTTTATCATCTAATAGAACAAACAACAATGTTATTACCTACTGAAGCAAAACTCACAGAATCCTATGATAATGTTTGATAACAAAACTCACAGAATCCAGAAAATCTCAACACATAAATCACCTACATTCAACTAAACACTCTAGTCACGATGCACACCAAAAGCAACAATTACAGAAGCACAGGCTTTAATGATAGGAACACTTACTTGGATTGAAAAAATGAATTAGCCGTGGGCCGAAGATTCGAAGGTGATGCTGCTAGGCGTTTGGAGTTACAACGGAGGAGGCTGCTGGTGTTGGTGATTGTGTCGTTGATACAAGGCGGAGGGTAATGGTGAGAGAGGCGATGAAGGGATGAGCGTGGATGGAGGTTGGCGATTGATGGTGGTGGTTGAGAGATAGCGGATGAGAGATGAACAGGGAGTTTGAGAGGAGGGTGTTGAGAGGATGAAGAACTTGAATGGGAGAAGATGGAGAAGAATCGGTGGTTTCGGTTTGTAAAATGTGATTGTAAATTTAGGGGTTTAGAAACTAATTAACAAACCAAAGGCGGCGCTTTCAAGTGCTAAAGGTACCCTTTAGCGGCGCTTTAAACACCCCTTTAGCAGCGCTTTTAGAGTTACAGGCGGCGCTTTCAAGGCGATGCTAAAGGTACCAGCGGCGCTTTTATTAATTTTTAATTTTTAATTTTCTAAAACCCTATAGCAGCGCTTAGGGAGAAAAAGCGCTGCCTTTGATAAGGCCTATAGCAGCGCTATCTAAAGTATTTAATTTTTTTTTTTTGGATACCTATAGCAGCGCTTTGGCATAAGCGCTGTCTATGTAGTGCTGCCAAAACTCGTTTTTGGCGTAGTGGAAGAACCTTTCTCACGAAGTTCTTCGAATTCCTTATCCTTCTTGATAAGGTTCTCAAAATTCTACATCTTATAATTCAATAGTTTCATTAGACTTCAAATTCAAAATTTTATATAAGTCATTATCGATTTATGAATAATCTTTATATATCTTATAATAAATTTCTCACTAAACACCAACATATTATTCACGTAAAAATCAGATTAAAACTCAATTGCATAATTTAAAAATATGAACTTATTGATGCAAAATTTCACATGTCTTTCAATATACAAATGAAAAAGAACGTTAATATTCTTTGGTATTCAAATTTAACACAAACAATTGTACCGGTTCGGCTGGTTCAGTGACAACCATTCAAAATGAAGCGTCACCTTTGATTGTTTGTGTCATGCATTTGGGTTCAAAGTTTTCACTTATTCCATAAACCATCATATATGCATATGTTAGGAAGAAATAATAACATGTATAATGCATTCTTTACATTTTAGCAGTAATAATGTACTTTTACGTTTCATTTTCAATAATAAAATGAAGTCACAGTATGAGAACCGCATGACAAAGTATAGTATGTATGATATCAACATATCATCTACAGTAGCAGTAAACATATTCATAATGATGTGTATCTGATGCTTTGATTTTATTAATATAAATGATTAAACCACGTATATTTTAAATTTATAATTACACAATCATGTTATGAGTATCATTCAACTATCAATGTACAATAACTTCCCAATTTAAAAACCATGATAGAAATATTGAACTATTGTTGAAAATTATCATACCATTTCCGGAGTAACTATTAACCTAAATGCTTAACAAAATAGATTCATCACCGTGCTCTAGAGCTATTGGGCCAAGGTTTCGTGATGCAAAATGAACTTGGCTTATAAAGAGAATTTTTCTTTCCACCCCTCGGTTATACCTGACACCCCCAAATTGTATGAAAAGACAATTTTGCCTAAGATATCTTTATTATTGAAATTTACGGTCGTATTTTTGAAAATTTTCTGATGATACCGAAAATTTGCGTGCGATACTGGAATTTTCACCAAAACAAGTAAGATTTTCGGTAGATTTGATCAATTTTCCGTTATTTTGTATCAGATATTTCATAATTTTCAGTATCGCCTACCGTAAATTACGAAATATTCGGTATTTTTTCCTGGAAATTTCGAAATCTCCGGTATTTTCATTTGATGTTGATACTGAGAATTTCGAAACTTCCGGTACGCCTAAAATACCAGAAATTTTGAAATTTCTGGTATTTTTCAATTTTTTTCCAAACAGAGCTAAGTTTTTAATGATTTTTAACTTTGCTTACAGTGAGGACTAGAGGAAGAGACGGTTCTATTTCTGGCAGGACTACGGATCAAGCAGATGATGTGGCTCGAGCAGATGCTGACATTGATCTTTGGTTTCAGAGTCACTTCCTCACCTCCCCCGTGAGATCATGGATGCAACCGTTAGGGTTCGAGAACTGGCGGTCGAGGATGAATACAGGTGGTTCCTTAGTGTGTCACACCCTTGGGTCACACCACCGACTCTAGCATCTGATGTCCCGGGCCTTGGTGCGAGATTCTTGATCCGGCCACCATCTCTCCTCTGCAGTGGCAGGATACCGCCTCTGACTCGCCAGATTACATTAGATAACATCATGGGGATGCTGAACCCCGATAGTGAGGTTTATCAGGGGTTAGCTAGGTTGGCCAACATTGTTTGTGGAGGGCGTATGTATATTTTTATTTGTATTCTTGTATTGTTATGTGTATGTTGTGACAAATAGACTTTATTTTATTGCACAATATTTTTTGGCTAGTACCTTTTCTCTCGATTACATAAAGAAAACAATGACACAAATAAGAAACTCGAATAAGTAAACAAACATCAGATGACAAACAAAAAATAATCAGTACTCCGATACATGAAAACCTAGGAACTACTGGGTTCGAATTCATTTGGACGCTTTAGACACTTCATTATGTCGTCAAAAAATCTTCGGATCTCTGCATCCAACTCGATCGGACCTTTGGTTATCCTACTGTTCACAGTGATTTCTGGTAAACAACCGCTAATCTTCCAAACTATCGAATAAACTTAATTACTGTTATTCAATTTCTCTGGTAACTTGCAGGATCGACTAGATTGATCCTATGGGACATAGTCGTTTGGCTAAATCTAATTGTAAAACTGGTATTCATATTTAGGACTTCTAATTAAGGTGTTTTAAAGACATCCAATCCACTTCGATTACTACACTAAATGATTCGAAGGATAATTTCTATATGAAAAGTAAAAGTAAAAAGTAAAAAGTAAAAAGACCTTAGATTGGGTAAATGGCAGGATTAAGTGAGTGAATGTAAAAATTGCTGAATGTTTAAAGGATTCGAACATAAGAAAAACGTTTAAATGCAGAAAGAAATAAATGACTCTGAATGTAAAAGCTTTAATGTAAAGGCATGAACGTAAAAATGTTTGAAGCACAAATGAAATGGAAATGAAAAACAAACTGGAAAATATAAAGAGTTTTCATTGAATTGTAAATGTTGGTGTTATCATACGTACATCTTTCGAGCATTCGTTTCCCTATCCATGCGGTATTTTGAATGTTTACTGAATTTGTACAACAGATATGACACACGAAATCCTAACACTAAGACTTCTATTAATACTATTTCGACCATAACGGTCTTGTTATCAGATTCTGCCACGTTCGAAGCATGCAGAGCATTACTTCCATCTAGCCTCCACGCGTCTTCGAACGCTCCAGCGCTTATGTATTTGAATTTCCAATATCCCGCTCACATTTGAATTTCAAACGCCTTGGAACCTTCGCCTCGAATTCGTTTCAAAGGTTATTTTCGAAAACAACCTTCACAGATATAATCTCATCATTATTTCGAAATTTCTTTAGACTTACACTCCACAACTATCATTCGAAACCTTGAGCTTTAATATTTCCATTCGAAAAAACAACCTCTTCCATTCTAAACCATAAAACTTGCTTTATTCAAAACAAAGCCCAATTATTTCATTTCGAATCACAATATCAAAATCTTCATCCAACAAAATGCCCCCTTTAAAATATGTATTTCGAACCCTTTGAGAAATACTTATTTTAAATAGATTCACAAGATTTTGATAAGACCTTTGAATAATCATGATATTTACTGTGCATGACTTCACCCACGTCAATCAAGACGCCTCTTTGAGTACCTAACCGTCTTGGACCAGTTACCACAGCATGGTGCGGTTTTAAAATAATGATTACTATTAATCACACTCATTACCAACATTAGATTTTACCCACCTCTCTCTGAATCCAACCAACAACTTCCACGTACCCCTAGTCTCATTTAGTGGGTGTTTAAACTTCCACACTCTCTATAAAACTCATCAGTTTAGTCTTTTTTCCTTTTTCTCCAAAATTCTGAAATCCCTTCTTTTCTTTCACTACACTAAAACTTCCAACAATCTCAACAATGTCTTCATCAACATCATCACAATTGAAGAAATCATCAAAGAAGAAGAACAAGAACAACAACACGGAAACTGTCATGGAGAGCAAGGTGGGTACTTATCAGAATCAATATGTGCTCAATCCTCAAGCGATCTCCAAAGAAAAAGAAATGTTGTATGCTTCCCAGGTATTAATCCCTACCATTGTTGCTGGAAAAAGGTTTGCCCTAATGGGTCCTTTAACTGTTTTTGAAATTCTGAAAGATACTAGGAAATTTTTTCCTGTTTGCTATAAATTCAAACCCCTATTTAACAAGATGGATGCCCCTAAGGCAGAAACTGAAGCCATAAGCGAATCATCTGGTTCGAAAATAACTGAAACTCCAGTCTCACCTCCAAAAGATCCTTTTATCTTAGATTATATCAAAAGCAATTTCAAACCATTTCGATCCTGCCCCACTTCAGATGTAGCGTATCAAAACTGGCTTACTAAAGTAGAATCCAAAAAATCCCAACAATGGGAAGAATTAGGAATTTATAATTTGATCAAACTATCAAAACCAGGCTTTACTTACAGTCACCCATTACTATTTGCTTCATTGTACTTCTGGGATAACACTTATAACACTTTCCACCTTCCGGGCGGAATGATAACACCCACCTTCTTTGATATAGCTGCCATCACTGGTCTTTCACCAGTGGGGGAAACTTATATTCCTGATAACGAAGAACACTCTAGCATCATTGACTTCGATGTCAAACTAGCTAGATTTTCAAAATTCATAAGCCATTATCATACTGAAGGGGATGATGTCTCAGACGTAGAACATATTGCTTTCCTTACCTTGTGGTTGTCACGATATGTGTTCTGTAGCAGATCTTTGCAAGTAGCCAGTAGGTTCATTCCCCTAGCCAGGGATTTCCATGAAAATAGGAAAATCTGTCTAAGTGAACTGCTACTTGTCGATCTTTATGAGAGCTTAAGATCAGCAGTCTCTAGTTTAAAATCCCATGCTCCAAAGAACATTCTTCTAGCTGGACCATTTTGGTTGCTTCAACTATGGATTAATGCTATGTTCGAATCTTCTTTATCAACTGCTGATACTATCATCGAACAAGATCCAGAAATAGCTGACAGGGTCATCGAAGGCACAAGGCTTCGAAAGCTTACTCCAAATGATGACAAGGATGATTTTAAAGTCCATTTCTCTAAATACATCATGATCTTCTCAAAAAGACACAAGTTCAAAGAGTCCATGGCACCTTTTGCTCAAAGGACTTGTGGACCATCATGTTTCACAATGTCTCTCTCAGAAACTGTCAAGAGCAGAGAGATGCAGGACAATTGGAAAGTGTTTCTTCTTCCGAGGCTAATTTCCTCAAGAATTACTCCAACAAAGAATCAGATTTTCCTCCTGGCTTATCAACCCAATTTCGTTTCTCGACAATTTGGCCTGTGCCAATTAATTCCTGAACCTTTGTTCCAAACACAAAGTGCCATAACCTCAGGCAGAATGTTCAAAGCAAGAGAGGCCAAATTACAACAGGAGCATTATCAACATTTTGCTCAGTTCGAGCTTTTACCTTTCGAGCCAACATACTTCACAGCAAAAGGATTTCTTAAATAGTGGACTAAGTTCTACCAGACATATATGTTTGATACACTCACCATTCAACAAAAGCTAACTGACGCGTTCAATGTGTAGGTACACTCCAAGAAAGGTATGTTCACTCACGTCAAAGAAATTAGGGCTTTTCAAAATTATTTCGAAACCACTTATGATCCCACACGCTTGGGAACCACTGTACATCGAGCGACCGAAACCTTGAAGGAAAAATTTAAAGAAAACATTTCTAAGTTCAAACTTCCTTCAGGTTGTCACACGAGGATAGGTATAGGTTGGCACTCGAAATGCATCCACCTAAATTTCCTAGATTGCCTACCTCAGAACTGGCTTTGGCTTGGTTTCCTTCATACCCTTGGTGGTTGACTTGCAAAGAAATGTTCAAATACCAATCTCTAAAGAAACTAAAGCCATCTGAGACTGTGACATGGGCTCGTTCTTGGCTTCATAATTTCCAGGACATCTTCGCTATGACCTTCCTGCCATTTCGATTACATCTAATCAAGGCACAGGTGCGAATGCTTGGGAAAATTCCAAATGTATCCTAATTCCCTTATCTTTAACATTTTACTTTAATTGTTTCACTTTTCAGCCATCGGGATAAAAAATGTTGTGAAGCCAAGGAGGAACACTTCTCAACAAGCTATCGAAATTAAGCGATGATGTAACTCAACAATACCAACAACAACAACAACTACTACAACAACAACAACACAGACATTTCAATTCAAAGGTGATTGACTAACCATTGTTTGAATAGTGAAGTTTATGATTTAGATCTAACTTATGTTTAAACCTTTTCAAACTAGCAAGCTTCCACAACTACTCTAAGAAAAACAAGACTCTCTGAAAAGGACCTCAGCTGGTGAAAATCCTCCAACGACTTCTAAGAAGAAGCAAAAGAAAGAAAGTTCAAGGCCAGAGCCTACTAACATTCTGGACTTGATCCCAAAGCGTTGCTCCTCAACAACATCAAAATTTCACCTTCGACCTCAATGTAATATTGGAACATATTGATAGTAATATTTCTTCGATAATCCACAGGTAATTTAAATTCGAATTCCTAACAAAATAGTTATTCATACATTGGTACATATTCTTAACCTTTCTATGTTCCTGCAGGATACTTCGAACACGAATCCCACTGCTCCAACTCCTCCAACAGGGACCATTGATCCAATCACTTCCTCTCCCCATGGGGCTCCAAACCATTGCAAAACAAAGGGTCTTCCAACATGGTGGCTCATTTGGGACTTGGAGGCACAAGATGATCAAGGCACCTCACCTCCTTTGAAGGAAGCAAGCGAAAAATCACCCAACAAGTCTAAGAAAATCCACGAAACTTCCCTCGACATCTCCTCTCGAAACTCTTCAAGAGAGTCCAAAAATCCCTCATGCTGAAGAGGACAAGATTGATTCTCCTCAAGAGAGTAAAGAAACTGCAGAAGAAGGATCTGGTGAAGACGAAACAAAGTGGTTGGTGATGAAACAAAGTCGATGCTAATAGCAGCGAGACCAATACTATCGATGTGGTGGATCTAGGCGACGAAGGAGAAAGTAATGAGCAAGACAAGGATGAAGATGATGGTGGTAAGACTAATGAACCTATGGAGGTCGAAATGGACGTGACTCCTTTGAACATGGAACTTCCTCAAACTTCCCAGCCTCGACTGACTGAAGAGGAACTAGCTCTCCTAAAACACAATGACCCAATTGAGTACATGAAAGCTTAGTTGGCCCAAAAGGACATCCCTCTCACTAGGGCTGGCACTGGTTCGACTAACAACACATTGCCCCCAGATGCTAGAGCTATACTCCTTAACAAAGTCAGGAAAATAATCCTTGATGTAGACCTATTCGAAGTTCTCAAAAAGGATAGCACTGCTTGCTATACCATGAAGGAACTTCTCACTCAAGTTAACCATGCGACTTGCTCCTTGCCGGTCGACACTATCTTTATTCGACCTCAAGTATTATTGGATGATGTATTGGATGTCTCCTACAAGATAAATTAGCTGCTGCTAAAGTTCGGGAGAAAGAAACGCCATGGATCTTTGCTTATGGCGGCGAAACTTTCTAAAGAGGTGAAGACCAAGCAGCGCTTTAAATGGCGGTGACTATGAAGTTCGGCGTGGTCTATTCTCTTTGGGAAAGACAAATTCAAGAGCTCCGACAAAGGTCGAAGAAGCTCAACAACGCAAGCGGCTTACGGCGACCTTGTTAGGAGCCAATTCGAAGAACTTCTTAGAGGGCCTTTAAAAGCGGCGAGGCGTATCAAAGGAGAAGTAACTACTCTGGAAGGAGCGAGACGTTATACCCAGCAAAGACTTGAGTCCTTTAGAAACACCTTCACAAGATTGAGAAACAATGTTTATTTTTAAATCTTTGCTTATTTAAATTAATTTGAGACTTCATTTTGTAATATTCGAACAACGCCATTTTGGCAGCGTATGGTACCATTTGGCATTTCCTTATAATATTTCGACTACGTTGCTATTATTGAATCTCCTGCAGGCGAGGTCTATATTTTTTCAAATATTTCCCATTAACCTTTAAGATTCGTTTGTCATCAGCTAACTCTTGATTTCATACGCATTGTTTGAGAATATCTTTAATATTTGAAAGGTCCTTCCAAGGGTGACCATTTACCTAACGTTTTGTTCTTCTTGTCCATGGGCAATATGACTTTCAGACTAAGTCATTAACGGTGAATGTTTTACCTTTCACCCTTTTGTTGTATGCCACAGCTACTCTTTCCTTTGCCTCATTAGGATTTCCAATGCATGCAGTCTAACTTCGTCTAACTCAACTAACTCATTCATCATCATCTCCCAATACAATGCAGATGGGATCTCATTTTGCCTTTGAATTGAATTGATTGGCAGATGAATTTCCAATGGTAAAACTGCATCATGGCCAAATGTTAGTTGGAAAGGCGTGGTGTTAGTAGCTTCTTTAGGAGATGTTCTACAAGCCCAAAGTATTTGGTCCAAAGTCTTATGCCAATTCTTTGGCTTCTTACCAACATGTTTTTTAATTAATCCTATTATCACTTTATTTGCTGCTTCGACATGACCATTTGCTTGAGCATAATATGGCGTTGATGTTAATAATTTAAAACCCATCTACTGAGCAAATTCTTGCATCTTTCTACCAGTAAACACAGAACCTTGGTCTGTGGTTATACTCTCTGGTAATCTGAACCTATAAATTATCTATTTCTGTATGAACTCAATAATAGCCTCTTGATTAGCAACTATTAATGGTATTGCTTCGATCCACGTGGTAAAATAATCAATTCCTACTAAGATATATTTACATCCTTTAGGCAAGCGGGATTGATCTCTCTATTAAATCTAATGCCCATCCTCTAAAGGGTCATGGTTTAATGATCGAATGTAACTCACTTGCGGGGAGCATGTTGAATTCTGCATGTTTACGGCATTCTTCACACCTTTAGCAAAATCTATACAATCTTTGAGCATCTTTGAGCCAATACATGCCATATCGGAATAACAACCATTTCATTTTATGGCACGCTTGATGTACCACACATACCTATACGGACCTCGATAGTGCTAAGTATGCCTCACCTTCTCCTAGGAACTTGATGTCGCCTTCTGGGTCTTCTTGAACAATTCATTTCCCATGAGGACGTATGATAACGCTCTATATTTTATCTTCCTATCAACATTCAATGTTGGGTTTTTTAAATAATTCATAATTGGACTTTGCTAATCTGCATCTGACAAGGTGTCTATGGCTAATACTTCGAATTCCTGCTTGTCAGCACAACCTAACTTTATATTTTTTAAATTTGATGGTATGAGTCTAGTAGCTATAACCCTTCTTCTTAATTCAACCAAATCTTCAAAGTTTTTGGTGGAAACTTTATACCCTGAAGCCAACTGTGCTAGGTCATTTGGCTCTTGATTTTCTATTCTTGGTATATGTTTAATATCCATGTATTCGAATTTTTTGAGTAGCCTATTAACTATGACGAAGTACATAATCAAATTATCCTTTATGCATTTGTATTCCTTTGTTATTTGCTTGACCACTAACTCCGAATCTCCTTTAATTTCGACTCTAGTTGCCCCCAATTCCAACAAAGCTTGAGTCCACGATAAGCGCTTACTCGACTTCGTTGTTCGAACAGCGAGGACCATCTAACTTATACTTGAACTTTGTTGGAATTCCTTCGGAGAAATTATAAGAACTCAACACCACTACAATCTTTATGGATCGAACCATCAAAGTATAATTTCCAAGGTTGCATTTCAACGTAACCCATGAGTCTCTTGATCGGTGAATGATCAGCGATGAAATCGAAATTACTTGACCTTTCCAGCTCTTAAAGGCATGAAAGTCAAAGAATACTCTGTCAAGGCCAAAGCCCATTTACCAATTACGCTATGCATTATTGGTTTAAAGCATGTGTTTGATAACATCGAAATGAGATGAAACATGAACATCAACGGGCTTTATATAATATTTAAGTTTCATACAAGAGAAATACAAAGCAGATACATAGCTTTTCTATGTTGCTATATCGGTTTTCGCATCATTTAACACCCTACTTAAATAGTATCGACACTTTCGATGCCATTGCTATCTTCTTGTGCTAACATACTACCTATGGTAACCAGGCGAATATGTACAATCTCATGGGCTTTCCCCATGAAGGTGGAGACAAGATAGGAGGCTGAGTGAGATATCTTTTTATATTGTCAAACGCCTCCTGATGTGCTTCGTTCCATTCGAAGGCTTGTCCTTGCTTCAAGCAGTAGAGAGAAAGCACAGGTTCTTCCACTTAAATTCGAAATGAACCTTCTTAGAAAGTTAATTTTACCTAGCAAAGATTGCAACTCCTTTTTTGATGTAGGTGCTTTCGTTTCTACAATGGCTTTGGTCTTGTTTTGGTTGATTTCGATACCTTTCTTATGAACCACAAAACCAAGGAAATCTCCACTGCACAAAAATGCACACTTAAGGGGTTCATTTTTAAGCCATATTTTCTCATTCTTTTGAATGATTGGCTCAAATGATGCAAATGAGTTTCTGCGATCTTGATTGATGACTATATCATCAATGTACACTAAAAGTCTCAATGAAATCATGAAAGATCAAATTCATTGCCCTTTGATAAGTTGCTCCGCGTTTTTTAAACCAAAGGCATTACTATCCATTCGTAGGTGCCTAAGGCTCTGGACAACGAAATCTTGTCTTAGCAACATCTTCTTGACAATAAAGATCTGGTTATACCGAGTATCCATCTAACATACTTAAATATTCAAATCCTGCGGAATCGATTAACATTTACGCCAGGGCATGGAATACTCATCTTTAGGGTGATATTTAAATCTCTAAAATCTATGCAAATTCTCGAGAGGCCATTCTTCTTAATACGGGTACTATATTTGCTAACCATTCGACATACCTTGTGGTCACGATGAATCTGCGGTAACAAACTTTCAATTTCAGCTTTAATCTTCGTGAGAACTGCTGGTGCGAACCTTCTAGGGGTCTGCTTGATGGGCTTCTTGCCATCCTTGATTGGTACCATGTGTTCCACTAGCTCCCTTTTTAAACTAGGAATTTCATCATAGTCCCACTGTCATACCCCAAAATTTTCCCTCCTACTTCTCAAAACATTTCATACATCCATACTCAAGGATTCCTCAAGGATTGATCAGACAAACCCTCTCCTAGACAATCAACCCAAACTAGGGTTTGGCAATTCTCAGATCAAAATGGACTTCCAACATCTCCAATGGTCATCATGCCTCCTCATATGCTTCAAATATTCTCCATGTCAAGTTTCAAGCCTCACAAATCAAGTTTCCTCAGACAATTGCTCAGATGGTTGAAAATCAGTTATATTGGACAAAAAGTCAATTGTGGTCAACATACAGTTAAACTTCATGATTTTTGGTCAACATCCTCATTTTGAAGTCACATTCATCATTTGATCAAGGGTTGATCATGATTCATCAAGAAAACTCAAGATTTACTCAAAAGTCAAACTTTCCAAATTAAGGTTTTTCAAAGAAAAGTCAACTGAACTTTGACTGAGCATAACTTCTTCATACTTTCTCATAAATTTTTCCACCACCTCTCATTTTGAAGGAAATTCAATTCTCTACAACTTCATGTCTCACAAGAATGTTCAAAAAATGCTTCATTTGGAAGGTATGGGTCAAAATATTACAGGTCCTTTTCAAAGTCAACAAAAAGTCAACTTTTTGTTTTGAATATTTATTGAGCATGGAAACTCCAATTGAGATGAAACCAAAGAGGTTGTTTAGAGGACACCTAGAGCTTTCTAAAAAGTCCAAGAACACTCAAAAATGTGGAAAATTGAGCAAACTACACCTTACAGAAGTTGGGCATTTTTGAACAGTTGCACAAAAGGAGATATTTGTCAAAATCCAATTTTTTCCAAATGGGCCAATAATTTTATGATCCAAACTTGATCATAATATTATTTGTGACCTATTGATGCCTTTCCATGACCACATTCTATTTTTTTGATTTATTTTTGAAATTAAAACCATTTAATTCAAATTTAAATTATATAAAATATAAAAACAAGATATATTTTCAAATGGATTGGATTTTTATCAAACTTGAGGTCCAAGATAGACCACACAACTTGCCAAATTCGTGCTAGCTTGCATATGGAAGAGAAAATCAAATTTGCAAAGATTTGATTTTATTTGAAAAGAAATTATTTTTGCATTCAAGACAAGATCTTTTTTCACTCTCTTTGCACTCACTCTTCACTCTATAAATACCCAACATATTGCCAAGAACAAAGGACGAAACCCTAGCCTCTACAACAACCCTTATTTTGCTCAAAATTTTTATAAAATTGTGAAATTCGAATTTCAACTTGCAGCCACTTTCAGCCTCTCTCAATCACTCCATTGTGTTCCTAGGGTAAGTTTGAGTAAGTATACATCAAAAGCCATGGCCAAAGCTGCTTGAATCGAGCCATACACATTCATACATATTCATATTTTTCTTGATTTTGCATTTTTATTATCTGTGCATTTTAATCGAAACTAACCACTCTAATGTGTTCATGAGGTTCCATAGATGTGATCTGGGTCATCGTTTCATAGCTTGAACGTCAAAAACACGATTTGCCGTAGTTAGGGTTTCTTGAACTGCCTTCTTCGAACCGGCTTGTACAAGCACTTTAAGGGAAAACGAGCATCACCATCGGATTCGCAAACCCCGATTTAGGGGGTATATAACCTTAGATTTCCATTATTTTGCGGTTGGAGTTTGTAGTCGCAAAAGAAATAGGAGCTAGGGCTCCGGCGTCGGTGACTTGTTGACTCCGGTTGACAGCTTGCGTGGCGCGATGGAGTGTTCTGATTCGTTCGTTCATAAGCAGCTGGGCCCATGCGCTGACTGTGCTTTGAATTCAAAATCCTTGACACGTTTACACTCATATTCATATGTTTCCAATTCCATGACACCAAGTGCACTTTGGCCCAGTGGTAGAGGCAAGCATGCTTAAGTTTTCAGCAAGAGGTCTCCAATTCGATCCCTGGCAAGACCATCTTTTTTAACTCTTTACAAAACTAACATGTTTTTTTTCTTATTTTCTTATTTTTCTTTAATAATTTTATGTTATTTTAATTTATCTTCAAGTAATTTTCTCATGCATCTAAAAAACACCAAAAATATTTATTTTTTGCATAATCATCAGAAATATGTTTATTTAATTTTTAATATAAAAATTATTATTTTTGCATATTTAATTTAATTTCTAATTAATCATTTAAATGACTATTAATTGTTTTAAATTATCAAATCAATTCAAAAATTACCAAAAATTATTTTATCATATTAATGTTATTACTAACATAAAACCTTTTTCGTCATTAAAAAATATTTTTTTACTAACATTTTCTTCTTATGCAATTTTCTCGTATTTTCGATTTTGTATCATTCACGGTTATACCGTTTAGACGATTTTCTTGCTTTTCTTTTCAATTATGTAGCGCCTATGGGATGTAATAGTTTAAATTAGGACTTTTATTTTCCGCACTCTCATTATGTATCATCCCAAAGCCATGTAATAGTGTAGGACTTTATCTTTCCGCACTTTACATTTACTTTCATAAAGCTGTTAGTAACTAGGCGTATGGCAAGATAAAATTGGACATAGACCACTCATAACTCCAAGATAAAATACGAAATTGACACACTCTTTTCACACATGCACCTTAGGGTAATTCTCTCGTTGCCTTACGAATACAAATGGTCAAGTCCTCGAGCGTAGAGGTATTCTAGCACCGTTGCCTTCAAAACAAATCATCATAGTCCCTTGATACAAAGATCATAGACCCACGATGTCGCCTGTATACATGATCTTGACCCTTGATTGTCGCCTCGAAAATGATGATAGTCCTTGAATGTGCTAGGATACTTCCTACAAGTTGCCTTCTATGACCATACAATGTCCCTTGAATGTCCCTTCTACATCCGACGAATAGAGTTACCTACCAATTAATGGTACGGATAACGCTATTCTAAAGGAACAAAAAAACAAAACGACCATTACGAGGTAGGTAATAAGACTTTTAGTTGCTTGCTCTAATCAAAATACTTTTCACACCTCACACTTTTTTTCAAAGTTCAAACTCTTTTCAAAAACATTTCCAAACACTTTGTATACATTCCTACATGAATCATTACAAAGTCAAAGCGAAATGCCTTTTCAAAACATTTTTGTCAAACACACAGAAAGCAAATTTTCAAAAGTGATCTAAGAGCAACTAAGAGCCCGTAGATAACTACGGAAGAAAAGGAGTGCTAATACCTTCCCTTTTCATAAATTTCTCCCTTACTCAGAATCTAACGAAGGTCTTTTTCTGTACTTTTTACCTTCCCTTAATTGGATAAAAGAAAAGTCGGTGGCGACTCTTGCTATCCGCACATTCGCGATACAAAAATCTCAAAGTCAGTTCACCGTATTACAGAACTGGCGACTCTGCCGGGGAGACACCCTAAAGAGAGAATACCTTAGGGATTTCTAGATCACTTTCTTGCTTTGTTTGACTTGCTTGCTTTATCTTTAAGGGTTGCTTGGGTATTATACTTGTGGGGGATCCTACACCCGGATCCGGGTTTCCTTTTAGGTAAGTAGCAATAAATCGTCGCGACCGTTAGACGTATATCGAAACGGTCAACCTGATGGCTACGTTAGTGTGCCACTTTGGATGTTCTGATACTCTTCATTTCCAAGTTGAGGATAGTATTTGGCTTCTGCGTGGTGTCATCAGCACTAACTAAACTTTTAGAACCTTAATTGACCCATCTTGGCGATTAGAAGGTAGTGAGATGGCCGGCTTTGGTACAGACTAAGGTTGGCTGATACTCGATGCTACGCTCATTAAGATCAGACTTTTGGGATATTTTCGGTCGACCACTTGGTAGTCGTATTGAAATAAACGCCTACGAGAAAGATCAATGATATGAGATTCCTAGAATCCGGTTACTATTATAGGACAGGATGAACCAACTCAAACTTTTGGTGGGGTAATCACATATACCTCATGCAAGCCTTAAACCTAGGCTCATTGTGTGAATTATTTGTGTGTGCTAAACATGACATCATGACATCATCGCATTGCATATCATTTCTAACTATTTCAAGGACCTAGGGATTTATCTTTGCTCTGTTTTGTAGGGATTATGGCTTCTAGAAAGACTATCCGAATCAACTTCATGGGTATACCTTCTCAGCTCAAAGAATTGGTTTCAGAGATTCCCGACCATGCTCAGTTCATCAAAAGACATGGTTATCTGTTTGACTTGGTTACCTCCGGTTTTGAAGAAGATATGATGCATGTCCTATTCCAGTTCTTTGATCCGAAACACCATTGCTTTACATTCCCAGATTATCAGTTAGATCCTACCTTGGAAGAGTTCTCTAAGCTACTTGGGGTACCCATTCTTGACCAAATGCCATTCACCGGTCTAGAAAAGGTTCCTAGGTACGAAGACATTGCATCAGCATTACACCTAAAGCGCTCAGACATTGAAGCCAATTGGGAAACCAGAAGTGGAGTTAAGGGTTTACTTGCTAAGTTCCTAATTAAGAAAGCCCGAGAATTCCTCAAAGTTATGAGTTTTCATGCATTCGAAGACATTGTGGCCTTGCTAATCTATGGTTTGGTTCTATTTCCTAACTCGGATCAATTCATAGATGTCAACGCCATCAAGTTGTTTCTTACCCGCAATCCTGTGGCTACTTTACTTAGAGACATCCTACATTCTCTCCACACTCGTACTATAAAAATACAAGGAACTCTCATGTGTTGTATACCGTTACTTTCCAGGTGGTTTATTTCGCACCTTCCTCCATCAGTTTTGAAGAACGAGCAAAGGTTGAAGTGGTCTCAAAGACTAATGTCACTCTCTCATTCAGATATTCGTTGGTGTTTTTTCTCTCAAAAAGACTTCACATTCATCGAGCGTTGTGGAGAATTCCCTAATGTACCACTACTTGGTACAAGGGGAGGTATTACTTACAACCCTTCTTTAGCTCTACGTCAGTTTGGTTTTGCTCAAAGACATTGTGTTCGATTACAACCACGATCTCCAGAATTACCGACGAAGGTTCATACACGCTTGGGGCATGGTAAAGAAGACTGATACCAAGGCTTTGGGGCACCAAAACTCCATTCCTTGGGAACCTTACCTCAAATGGGTGCGAGCTCGAGCTCAAAACCTCATGATGCCATTCACGCCCTGTTTTACCAATAATTATGGAACCTGTTGCTATAGGTGACGAATCCTATACTGTTCTCCATCCTGACATGCCTACTGATTTTGAAGACTTGAAGAAATCCTGGATTCAGCTTAAAAGAAGAAAGGGATACATTCGAAGCTCAGTGCTATGCAAGTGAGAATAAGGTATTAGAGTTGACCAAGCTACTTCACGAGGAGAGAAACATCAACGCCTACCTCGGCACCTAGAGGAAGCGCCCATGAGAGACTTAGAGCTTTAGGATTTATATGTTTTTCTTTTATTGTTTTGAACTATCTTTTGTACTTAAAAAGAAAAAAGAATAAAAAGAGAACTAATAAATGTTTGTTCGTGCTTGTTTAACAAATTTAAATCTCTAAGGTCCTTGAAAACATTGCATTGCATTTGCATAAACATTGCATATCATGGCATAACATTTCATAACAGGTACATTGAAGATTGGTTTTCTCATTTTCTCGCTATTTATTTTAGCAGAAATGACTCTTGAATAGACTGTCAAAGATCTCCAGGCTCAGAATGCTCAGTTCCAGGAGATGTTCACTAGCTTGGTCCAAGGCCAAGAAGATCTGAAGAAGCTCATCAACAGAAAGAAGAGGGTAGTTGGTATTCTCAACATGGGCAGACGTTACAAAGGTGGTCCTAAAGTGGTCAGCCGGATAGAGCTCTTAGAAGGAAGTGTCAAGACTGAGGGGAGTGTCAAGGGCAATGAAGAAGGCAGTCAGCGTGAGCCTGAGAAGGACAGAGAAGATGACTATGATAATGACCAGTACTCTGATGAAGATGATAAGTACAAGCAGCTTGAAGACCGTCTGAATGTTGTAGAAAATCTGAAGATGTCAGGGCTGAATTTTGATGATCTCAGTCTAGTCCCTGGTGTAGTGATTCCTCCCAAGTTCAAGGTTCCAACTTTTGCCAAGTATGATGGCATGTCATGTCCGAAGCTGCACCTGAAGTCCTATGTTCAGAAGATCAACCCCCATACTGATGACAAAAAGTTGTGGATGCACTATTTTCAAGAGAGTTTGTCCGGAACTCAATTGGAGTGGTATTATAAACTAGAAAATGACCGTATCCGTACTTGGAGTGGCTTAGCAGATGCTTTCTACAGACAGTATGAGTACAATGCTGAATTGACACCCACTCGCATGCAACTACAAAGCATGTCTATGGGTCGTGACGAGAAGTTCAAAGAATACGCTCAGAAATGGAGAGATTTAGCAGGCAGAGTTCAACCACCCTTGTCCAGTAGGGAGTTGGTTGATATGTTTATGGGAACACTAACATGCCCATTCTTCAATCATCTGATTGGAAACTCTTCAGCCGGATTCACCGAGCTGATATTGACAGGAGAGCGTATTGAAGCTGGTATCAAGAGCGGAAAGATTCATGTAGAGTCATCATCAAATGCTGCGAAGAAATCTTTTGGTGGTAAGAAAGAAGCCAATGCTATGTATGGTCAGAAAAGCCGAGCCAAGACCGACCGCGCTCAATCTGTGGGGGTAGTTGTGATCTCCAATCCTACATCAGCACTACCTCAGCGAGACAACGCGCGTAGCCAGGACGCGCCACGAAGACAGTTTACGAAGATCAACATGCCATTGTCGCAAGCCTTGCAACACATGTTGAAAGCAGAGCTGATTACTTTGAAGGATCCTCCTCAGAGTGTCAACACCTCCTCTCCGAGATACAATCCTAATGCTAGGTGTGCTTACCATTCCAATAGTCCAGGGCACGACACTGACAACTGTTGGGCTCTGAAGAACAAGACTCAAGATATGATTGAAGCTAAGCAGATTGAGTTTGATCCTCCTGTTGAGACTCCGAATATGATCAACGCTCCTATGCCTAACCATGACAAAAGTTCCAATGTTGTTGGTGAGGATACTTACGTTTTCAACATAGATGACTTGACCATTCCTCTGATGACTGTTAAGAAGAATTTGCTGCAAGTCGGTGTTAATCCAGGATGCCCAGAGAATTGCTGATGGTGCCCGTCTGCACCTGATGGCTGTGCTTGGTTGAGAAGACGTGTCCAGTGTATGATGGATAACCGTGAAATACTATTCCTGAAACCACCTGTGGAGAGTCTGTGTGAAGACATGTCTAAGAAACTGAAGATCGAAGATGTGAATGAAACCGTACCATCTGCATGGGATACCTTGGGGCAGCCAAGTGGAAAGTTTGATTACATGGTAAAGTACACCGTTCCTGAGAGCTACAAGATTCCTATTGAAGATGTTAAGGCAACCGGATGGGGTGACGATTTCCCAAAAGACTATGCTGATGTTAACACGATAAGGATTTCCTCTGCTGATTCTGTGCCTAGAGTGGCACCTCTCATCATTACTTCTCCCAGGCCCGTTCCGTATTCCTCTGACAAGGATATCCCTTGGAATTATGGATCTGAAGTTTACTATCATGGCGTCAAGCAAGATCCTCTGACCATTGAAGATCTTACAGTTGAAGCTACCATTCCTGACATTGACAACACCACCGGATCAAGTAAGGTGACCAGAACCGGAAGGGTATTTTCTCCAGAAATCTCTCCTCCAAAAGACACTGCGACTCCAGCTCGCATTCCAGCTATTCAACCAGTTCCCAAGATTAGAGGGAAAGAACCAGTGACTCATCCTGCTCAGCCAAAAGTACCAAAGGAAGTTACCGAAGACACCTCCAAACGAGAAATGGAGGAAATCCCGAAGATTATCAAGAAGAGTGACTACAATGTTGTGGAACAGTTAGGACAGACTCCGTCCAAGATCTCCATGCTTGCTCTGCTCTTGTGCTCTGAGGCTCATGCTAACGCCTTGGTGAAATTTCTGAAGAATGCTCATGTACCGCAAGACACTACTACTGACCAGTTTGAAGTTTGTATTGCTAGCCTAGCTGCCAACAACAGCTTAGGTTTCTATGATGCTGATTTGACTCCTGCCGGAAGGAAACATAACAAAGCCTTGCACATCTCTGTTGAATGCAAGGGCACTACATTGTCTCATATTTTGGTGGATACCGGTTCTGCTTTGAATATCCTACCAAAGACTGCTTTTGATCGACTTGATGTTGAAGGATTGGTTCTGAAGCCCAGTGATATAATTGTGAGAGCTTTTGATGGTTCTAAGCGAACAGTACTCGGAGAGCTCATTCTGCCTGTTAAAGTCGGTTCCCAGACTTTTGATTCCACTTTCTTTGTCATGGACATCTATCCCGCTTATTCTTGCCTACTTGGACGCCCTTGGATACATGGGGCAAGCGCTGTTACCTCTACCTTGCATCAGAAGCTGAAATACCCGGTGAAAGGGAAGGTTGTTACGGTATGTGGTGAGGAAGAATATATGGTCAGTCATCTACAGTTATTCCGATACCTCGAGGTGGAGGGTGAATTCTTCGAGACTCCCTGTCAAGCTTTTGAAACAATCCCCAGAGTCATGCCTGTTGACTCTCCTGTCACTCCTGAAGCTACTCAAGTTCCGCCTAGGATGGTCTCGCTGAAAGATGCTCAAGCTGCAGTTGAAGAAGGAGGTAGTACTATTTGGGGTCAGCTCCCTGATCTTCCTTTCAAATCTGACAAGACTGGTTTAGGCTTCACCATCAAGGTCAGAAGATGATACGCCGCAAACGTGCCGGCCAACTTCCTTTCCGCATCAGCCAGAGTGGAATCCATGCTATAGAAGACGACGATAGTGACTTCGACATCAGCAAATGGATCTTCCCAACTCCCGACAACGGACTCAGCAATTGGAAGACTGAAGACGTCATACCAATCTCCTTTAGACAGGAGTAATTGCCTTTGTTTTGTTTTGCTTTTCGTTTTCTATGTTTTGAACAATAAACTCTAAAGCCTAGTGCCTTGCCCGGGGCATCGTGGCTCGTTTGTGAGGGTTATTATCTGTCATTTGCATATTTTCATTCAATAAGATCGTTGGACCTTTGCATTCAATTGTTGTTTTCTTTCTTTTACTTTATCACCCCTTCAAAAAGGTATGTGTTTCTTACACACACCCACATGATACACTGCAGAATCACTCTGAATCTCGTTGATAACAACTATGCTATTGCTAAATATGACTTCAATAATCCGATCTACCAAGCCGAAGACGAAGGTGAGGAAGATTGTGAAGTGCCAGGAGAACTTGTCAGACTACTACAGCAAGAAGAACGAGTTATTCAGCCACACGAAGAGCCAGTTGAAGTTGTGAATTTGGGTACTGATGAAGACAGAAACGAGATCAAGATAGGAGCGGGTCTTGAGAACAGTGTCAAAGAGAGATTGGTACATATGCTACGAGATTATATCGAGGTTTTTGCTTGGTCATATAAAGACATGCCGGGTTTAGACATTGATATTGTGGTACACCGGTTACCGACAAAAGAAGGTTTTCTCCCAGTGAAACAGAAGGTTCGTCGCATGCGTCCTGAGATGTCAGAGAAAATCAAGGTCGAAGTTGTGAAACAGTTCAATGCCGGTTTCTTAGATGTTACTTCGTATCCACAGTGGGTTGCAAACGTGGTACCCGTACCTAAGAAGGATGGCAAGGTACGAATGCGTGTGGATTATAGAGATTTGAACAAGGCAAGTCTGAAAGACGATTTTCCACTTCCTCATATTGCTGTTCTGGTTGACAACACCGCTCAGCATAAGGTTTTCTCCTTCATGGATGGTTTCTCCGGTTACAATCAGATCAAAATGGCTCCTGAAGACATGGAGAAGACTACTTTCGTTACACAGTGGGGAACTTTCTGCTACAAGGTTATGCCATTCGGACTAAAGAACGCGGGCTCCACTTATCAGCGTGCCATGGTGACGTTATTTCATGACATGATTCATCACGAGATAAAGGTCTACGTCGACGATATGATAGCTCGGTCATAGACTGAAGAAGAACATCTTGATCATTTGTGGAAACTGTTTGATAGGTTGAAGAAGTACAGACTGAGACTCAATCCTAACAAGTGCACTTTTGGAGTCAGATCCGGTAAACTCCTGGGGTTTGTTGTCAGTGGTAAAGGTATTGAGGTTGACCCCGCCAAGGTTAAAGCTATTCAAGAAATGCCAGCTCCCCGCACCGAGAAGGAAGTCAGAGGTTTCTTGGGCCGATTGAATTACATTGCCAGATTCATTGCACATTTAACTGCTACTTGTGAACCAATCTTCAAGTTGCTGAAGAAAGATCAAGTAGTAGAATGGAACGACGATTTCCAGATCGCGTTTGACAAAATCAAGGAGTACCTACAGAATCCTCCTATCCTGATGCCGCCTGCCGAAGGAAGACCTCTTATCATGTACTTGACAGTGTTAGAGAACTCAATGGGGTGTGTGTTGGGGCAACATGACGAGTCTGGTCAAAAGAGTATGCAATATACTACCTTAGCAAAAAGTTTACCGACTGTGAAACAAGATACTCACAGCTCGAGAAAACTTGCAGCGCTTTGGCTTGGGCTGCTCGCCGACTAAGACAGTACATGTTGACTCACACTACCTTGTTGATTTCCAAGATGGATCCGATAAAATACATATTTGAAAAACCAGCACTCTCCGGAAGAATAGCAAGATGGCAGATGATCTTGACTGAATACGACATCCAATATACTTCTCAGAAAGCAATCAAAGGAAGTGTAGTAGCCGATCATTTGGCTCATCAAGCCGTAGATGACTATCAGTCTATGCAATTTGAATTTCCAAATGAAGATGTTTTGCTAGTTACTGATTGCGAAGAGCCAGGCCCATATGAAGGACCTGAACAAGGATCCCGATGGACCATGGTCTTTGATGGAGCCTCAAACGCACATGGCAATGGCATTGGCGCCATCATTACATCCCCTACAGGCGGACATACCCCTTTCACCGCCAGATTATGTTTCAGTTGCACCAACAACATGGCCGAATACGAAGCGTGCATCGTGGGTATCAAAGCTGCTATTGACTTAAGAATCAAGTTCTTGCAAGTATATGGAGACTCAGCTTTAGTGATCAGTCAGATTAAGGGCGAGTGGGATACGAAACATCTGAATCTCATTCCGTATCGAGAGCATGTTCTGAGTTTGATCCCCTACTTTGAAGAGATCACTTTCAATCATATTCCACGAGAAGAGAATCAGTTGGCAGACGCGTTAGCTACTATGTCATCTATGTTCAAGGTTAGATGGGACAACGAGGCTCCCCAGATCATCATTGAAAAAGTTTGACGAACCGGCATACTGTTGTGAACTTGATACAGAAGAGAAACCTTGGTACTACGATGTGAAGAGGTATCTTGAAATTCAGGAATATCCCGCAGGGGCATCTGTCAACGATAATAAGTTTTTGAGAAGGTTCGCATCCAAATTCTTCCTCAGCAACGAAATTTTGTACAAGCGCAACCACGACTTGTGTTTACTCCTCTGTGTAGACCGGAAAACAGCGGAACTTATTATGGAAGAGTTACACGAAGGCGCATTTGGTACTCACTCCAGTGGACATACGATGGCTAAGAAGATTCTGAGAATAGGTTACTATTGGTCCACCATGGAAGCTGATTGTCACCGCTATGCTCGGTCTTGTCACAAATGCCAGATATATGCCGACAAAGTACACGTACGTCCAGTACCTCTGAATGTTCTAACAGCTCCTTGGCCGTTTGCAATGTGGGGCATTGACATGATCAGAGAAATCAGGCCCACAGCTTCCAACGGACACCGTTTCATCCTTGTGGCAATTGACTATTTCACCAAGTGGGTAGAAGCAGCCTCGTTCGCATCTGTTACCAAGAATGTTGTGGCTCGATTCATCAAGCATAATCTTATCTGTCGATATGGCACTCCCGAAAGGATTATCACAGATAATGGCTCTAATCTCAACAACAAGATGATCACCGAACTTTGCACGCAGTTCAAGATCAAGCATCACAGCTCTTCTCCTTATCGGCCTAAGATGAATGGTGCAGTGGAAGCCGCCAACAAGAATATTAAGAAGATCATACAGAAGATGACAGTGACTTACAAGGATTGGCACGAGATGTTTCCATTTGCTCTCCATGGTTATCGCACTACAGTACGGACATCAACAAGGGTAACCCCCTTCTCTCTTGTATATGGTATGGAAGCGGTCCTACCAATCGAGGTTCAGATACCCTCAACCAGAGTCCTCCAGGACGCAAAGCTAGGCGAAGACGAATGGATCCAGACTCGCCTTGACCAGATTAACTTGATTGATGAGAAACGACTCGCGTCCATCTGCCATGGACAGATCTATCAGAAATGAATGATCAGAGCATTTAACAAGAAGGTCAAGCACCGAGTTTACCAAGTCGGTGACCTAGTAGTCAAGCGCATCATTCTTCCACAAGGTGATCCCAGGGGCAAATGGACTCCCACCTATGAGGGACCGTTTGTAGTCAAGACAATATTTTCCGGCGGAGCTATAATACTTAGCACCATGAATGGTGAAGACTTCCCACCACGAGCCTTGAGACATAGTAAAAAAATACTACGCAAAGAGACCCGCTAGGTCGGTGGCCTAAACAAAAATAAGGGCATCCTGGAAAACCAAAAGGGTTCGGGCAAAAGTTAAGGATATATATAAAACATGTACACCCGGTAAGTTGAAAACCTGAAAAGGCGGCTTGGGCAAAAAAGGGTATCCCGGTAGACTGAAAACCTGAAAGGGAGGTCTAGGCAAAAGTTAGGGATTTAAGTGTACGACTATGTCTCATTCAGATCACTTATCTACAGACTACCATCATCATTCAAGATTCAAATGGCGAAGATCAGTTTACTCACTTTCTACTGACAGCAAGGAGATGAGATAGTCGAAATATATGAGTACTAGCATAGTTGGAACTTAATGAGATTGTTTCCGCATAGCTTTTCACCTTTCTTGTGTACAAACTACTTGGCCATACGCCACATTTCAAAGTAATACAAGTTTCTTTCTCTTTACAAATCTCACTGTTGTTGTTTGCATAAAGTCCAACATTTGCCTTGAATGTTTATATGCATATGACAATAAAAATATGCTTACAAACATGCGAAAAGTGAACATACAAGGATAATTACTACAGGCTCTAGGAATTGAGATGACGACTAAAGTCACCAATACGTTCCCCTACAGAGTACAATCCCCACAGAGATGTCACTCACTACCCGCCTTCCCCAACAGGTTTCTGAGCAGTAACGATTTGTCACCAGCAGAGGTATCCCCAGCAAAATATCTCTTGACAATCATTACCTCCCCTGCAGCAGCAGTATCCATACTTGAAACTTGGTCAGATAGTACATCGGAGGAAACCTACATCTTTTATTCCCCAACCAGAGATTTCGACGGGCTCCAGATCCTTCTAACCCGGTCTCCCAACAACTATTAAATACTCTCCAGCAGGATTTGTGCGCAAGATCCCCAGTAGAGTACCTCCTAGATTCTCCCCAATAGGGTCTATGCACAAGATCCTCAGCGGCGCATCTCTCGATCTCTACCATCCTCAACAATATCTAAGGCTCAAGACTTGGTCAGATAGTGCATCGGAGGAATCAAGGTTATCTTTCTTCTCAGGGTTTCTAATCCATTTTGTCCCAACAGAAGTCAGGAGTCCTTAAGCAGAGCATCCACATCTTCTTCAAGATGGATATGTTTTGAAATACCACAACATATATCATTCATACATTACTCATAAAAGTCATAATTTGAGCATATGTAATTCATATACATTGTCATGCATCATAATTTGCATAAGACTAACAAATATTATCAAAGTTCCTTTGTTTTTCCCAAACAGGTGAAAATCACTTCTGAAATAAACAGGTCCAGGATTAAAGCCCGAAGCCAGACGGGAAAACTATCTGAACGACCGCCCTAGTTGTCCTCCGACAACAGGTCCAGGATTAATGCCCGAAGCCAGACGGAAAACTATCTGAACGACCGCCCTAGTTGTCCTCCGACAACTGGTCCAGGATTAATGCCCGAAGCCAGACGGGAAAACTATCTGAACGACCACCCACGCTGTCCTCCGACAACAGATCCAGGATTAATACCCGAAGCCAGACGGGAAAACTATCTAAACGATCACAAGTTATCCTCCGATAACAAGCATTGGATCAATACCCGAAGCACAACAGGGAAGCTATCCACATTTTGCCAACTACTATCTCCTCAGAGTAATCAACACGAAGATGTATTCTGACTCTCTCTTATTATCAACAGCAACTACAGAGTCTAGCGTACGACTCAGTTACCTTGGATGGCATCTTAAGCCCATCTCCGATTATTTATCGATAACTCTCCACTTTCAGAATGCTGCATATTTGGTTAAAAACCAATACAAACCAATAACTTCATTCAAAGATGAGCACGAAGTCTAACGTACGACTCCCTCCGGATGGCATCTTAAGCCCATCTCCATGCTCCTTCCACTTTCAGGAATATCTACAGAACCTAGAGTATGGTTCACTCCCCAACATCGATCATTCCAGATGGCATCCTAAGCCCATCTCTGACGATCCTCCTATCCAGACGACGTTCTTGAGTCTAGCGTACGACTCATTCCCCAGCGAAATCTCTAACTTCTCCAAATGGCATCTGTAAGCCCATTCCCGCATCATCACCAACAGCGAGTGCAAATTTTAAGGTGTACTCGAGTGTTCAATCATCTTCTACCTCCAGGTCACGAAAGGCGAGCATGCCAATCTAACCCTTCTAGTACAAGAAGATTGAACAGGGGCAGCTGTCATACCCCAAAATTTGCCCCCTACTTCTCAAAACATTTCATACATCCATACTCAAGGATTCCTCAAGGATTGATCAGACAAACCCTCTCCTAGACAATCAACCCAAACTAGGGTTTGACAATTCTCAGATCAAAATGGACTTCCAACATCTCCAATGGTCATCATGCCTCCTCATATGCTTCAAAGATTCTCCATGTCAAGTTTCAAGCCTCACAAGTCAAGTTTCCTCAGACAATTGCTCAGATGGTTGAAAATCAATTGTATTGGATAAAAAGTCAACTGTGGTCAACATACAGTCAAACTTCATGAATTTTGGTCAACATCCTCATTTTGAAGTCACATTCATCATTTGATCAAGGGTTGATCATGATTCATCAAGAAAACTCAAGATTTACTCAAAAGTCAAACTTTCCAAATTAAGGTTTTTCAAAGAAAAGTCAACTGAACTTTGACTGAGCATAACTTCTTCATACTTTCTCAAAAATTTTTCCACCACCTCTCATTTTGAAGGAAATTCAATTCTCTACAACTTCATGTCTCACAAGAATGTTCAAAAAATGCTTCATTTGGAAGGTATGGGTCAAAATATTACAGGTCCTTTTCAAAGTCAACAAAAAGTCAACTTTTTGTTTTGAATATTTATTGAGCATGGAAACTCCAATTGAGATGAAACCAAAGAGGTTGTTTAGAGGACACCTAGAGCTTTCTAAAAAGTCCAAGAACACTCAAAAATGTGGAAAATTGAGCAAAATACACCTTACAGAAGTTGGGCATTTTTGAACAGTTGCACAAAAGGAGATATTTGTCAAAATCCAATTTTTTCCAAATGGGCCTATAATTTTATGATCCAAACTTGATCATAATATTATTTGTGACCTATTGATGCCTGGCCATGACCACATTCTATTTTTATGATTTATTTTTGAAATTAAAACCATTTAATTCAAATTTAAATTATATAAAATATGAAAACAAGATATATTTTCAAATGGATTGGATTTTTATCAAACTTGAGGTCCAAGATAGCCCACACAACTTGCCAAATTCGTGCTAGCTTGCATATGGAAGAGAAAATCAAATTTGCAAAGATTTGATTTTATTTGAAAAGAAATTATTTTTGCATTCAAGACAAGATCTTTTTTCACTCTCTTTGTACTCACTCTTCACTCTATAAATACCCAGCATATTGCCAAGAACAAAGGACGAAACCCTAGTCTCTACAACAACCCTTATTTTTTCTCAAAATTTTCATAAAATTGTGAAATTTGAATTTCAACTTGCAACCACTTTCAGCCTCTCTCAATCACTCCATTGTGTTCCTAGGGTAAGTTTGAGTAAGTATACATCAAAAGCCATGGCCAAAGCTGCTTGAATCGAGCCATACACATTCATACATATTCATATTTTTCTTGATTTTGCATTTTTATTATCTGTGCATTTTAATCGAAACTAACCACTCTAATGTGTTCATGAGGTTCCATAGATGTGATCTGGGTCATCGTTTCATAGCTTGCACGTCAGACACACGGTTTGCCATAGTTAGGGTTTCTTGAACTGCCTTCTTCGAACCAGCTTGTACAAGCACTTCCAGGGAAAACGAGCATCACCATCGGATTCGCAGACCCCGATTTAGGGGGGGTAGCCTTAACCTTAGCCTTTGATTTCCATTATTTTGCAGGTTTGAGGTTTGTAGTCGCCGGAGAAGACGACCGGAGCTAGGGCTCCAGCGTCGGTGACTTGTTGACTCCGGTTGACAGCTTGCATGGCGCGATGAAGTGTTCTGATTCGTTCGTTCATAAGGAGCTGGGCCTCATGCACTGACTGTGCTTTGAATTCAAAATCCTTGACACGTTTACACTCATATTCATATGTTTCCAATTCCATGACACCAAGTGCACTTTGGCCCAGTGGTAGAGGCAAGCATGCTTAAGTTTTCAGCAAGAGGTCTCCTGTTCGATCCCTGGCAAGACCATCTTTTTTAACTCTTTACAAAACTAACATGTTTTTTTCTTATTTTCTTATTTTTCTTTAATATTTTTATGTTATTTTAATTTATCTTCAAGTAATTTTCTCATGCATCTAAAAAACACCAAAAATATTTATTTTTTGCATAATCATCAGAAAAATGTTTATTTAATTTTTAATATAAAAATTATTATTTTTGCACGTATATTTAATTTAATTTCTAATTAATCATTTAAATGACTATTAATTATTTTTAAATTATCAAATCAATTCCAAAAATTACCAAAAAAATTATCTTATCATATTAATGTCATTACTAACATAAAACCTTTTTCCTCATTCAAAAATATTTGTTTTTACTAACATTTTCTTCTTATGCAATTTTCTCGTATTTTCCGATTTTGTATCTGTTCACAGGTTATCCCGTTTCGGACGATTTTTCTTGCTTTTCTTTTTCAATTATGTAACTGCCTATGGGATGTAATAGTTTAAATTAGGACTTTTATTTTCCGCACTCTCATTATGTATCTGTCCCAAAGCCATGTAATAGTGTAGGACTTTATCTTTCCGCACTTTACATTTCCGCAATTTACTTTCTGCACCCTATAAACTGTTAGTAACTAGGCGCGTATGGCAAGATAAAATTGGACATAGACCACTCATAACTCCAAGATAAAATACCTAAAATTGACACACTCTTTTCACACATGCACCCCTTAGGGTAATTCTCTCTCGTTGACTTACGAATACAAATGGTCAAGTCCCTCAAACGTAGAGGTATTCTAGCACTGTTGCCTTTAAAACAAATCATCATAGTCCCTTCGATACAAAGATCATAGACCCACGATATCGCCTACGAATACATAATCTTGACCCTCGATTGTCGCCTACGAAAAATGATGATAGTCCCTTCGAATGTGCTAGGATACTTCCTACAAGTTGCCTTCTATGACCATACGATGTCGCTTCGAATGTCCCTTCTACATCCGACGAATAGAGTTACCTACCAAATAATGGTACGGATAGCGCTATTCTAAAGGAACGTAAAACAACACGAAAACGACCATTCTGAGTAGGTAATAAGACTTTTAGTTGCTTGCTCTAATCAAAATACTTTTCACACCTCACACTTTTTTTCAAAGTTCAAACTCTTTTCAAAAACATTTCCAAACACTTTGTATACATTCCTACGTGAATCATTACAAAGTCAAAGCGAAATGCCTTTTCAAAACATTTTTGTCAAACACACAAAAAGCAAATTTTCAAAAGTGATCTAAGAGCAACTAAGAGCCCGTAGATAACTACGGATGAAAAGGGGTGCTAATACCTTCCCTTTTCATAACTTTCTCCCTTACTCAGAATCTAACGAAGGTATTTTTCTGTACTTTTTACCTTCCCTTAATTGGATAAAAGGAAAGTCGGTGGCGACTCTTGCTATCCGCACATTCGCGATACAAAAATCTCAAAGTCAGTTCACCGTATTACACCCACGCGAAACAATCTTTGTTTTTTCTAAGAACTTCGATCACTTTCTGCTTGAGGCTTGAATTGAGTTTTGTGCTCACGTAAGTTATTCTTTTTGTGTTTTCATCTCCTAAGTTCACCTCTTCGAGTGGATCCTGCGCTAACATTTTAGCACCTGAGTCTGTGGGGTCCTTCTCGAAGCCTAAGGGTTATTTATCATATATGGCATCTAGCCTTTGATCTATTTCAACTATCTCTTGTTGTTCAAGGGGTGAGCCTTTCGAGCGAT
The DNA here is from genome assembly GCA_021764765.1 of Vicia sativa. NCBI lineage: Eukaryota > Viridiplantae > Streptophyta > Magnoliopsida > Fabales > Fabaceae > Vicia > Vicia sativa. The sequence goes on along the minus strand of CM038793.1, from coordinate 181,820,119 downwards.
CCCCACCTATTTTTTTTACTTCTGCAGCCATACTATCTACTTCAGCTTCTAGGGCCGCCTTCCATTCGTTCTCAACCATGTAGGCCGAAATCTTTTCGAAGAAAGAGGACTCAATCATGAGCAGGACTATCGAATTCCCAGCCTACTGGCCGTCTTTGTGCAGCGCCTTCGACTTCTCCATCTCCCTTGATTATCCTTCTATCCCAATACATTCCATCATGGCGAAGGGTCATGTAATAATGCGCGTTCCTGTTTTCATTGATCTCGTCGTTGGGGGTACAAGGAGCAATTTTGGCTAAGTGTTTGTCATAGTTTCTCTTATCAACTAGGTTGACTGCTGTCATGAAATAGTTCTGATCTGCTTCGATGTTCTCAACAATGCCATCCTCTCTCCATAATACTAACCTCTGATGCATCGACGAGGGGACTGCTCCAACGCCATAGATCCATTCTCCGCCCAACAGCAAATTGTAGTTGGCTTTAGCTTCGATTACCATGAACATAGTGGGTCTGCAGCTTGATCCCACCATTAAATCCACTTGGATCACCCCCAATGTCTGGCCTACTTTACCTTCATAGTTCGATAATACCATATTGTGTGTGAAGCAACTCGATTTTCAAAAATCTTTTAATTCTCGAAAACAGTGAAATCGCCACCTAATTTTATTTGTTCCAAAAGGAACGGGGAAATTTAGATAAAACCCCAAGCAAGCGGATAAGGCGGTCTACGTGACCAAAAAGTGGGATCGGGAGTCGGTTATGTAAGGGGAAGGTATTAGCACCCCTTACATCCATCGTACTCGATGGGACCCATTTAATTCTACGCATTTGTGTGTGTGTTTACTAAGTTATGAATGCTAAAAGAAAACAGAATTTGTTTGTTATTATTTTGAGTTTGACACGGTTTCAGGACCGTGTGCCTACATATTCCCTTGTGCAATGGGAAAGTCAAAACTCTGTAGTTCCTCTTAAAAAGGTTTTAAGTTTGTTGTATTGATTTTATAAGAAAAATCGTGCATTTAGACATTTCAAATACTTTGAACTAGGACTTGTTTTGTTTGTTTGAAAAGCTTAAAGTCCTCGTTCGTATTTGAAACGACTATTACACTCTCTTTATCTGAAAAGAGTTTTTTATGATCGCGTATGAGCGATAAAAGAATTTGAATGAGTTGAATTGTTTTTTATGTGGATGAAAAAGTACCGAACAACGAGGCTAGCGTCTCACGATTCAAATACTAGAAACCCGAGGAACGAATGCTCGCACGAGTCGTCTATCACCCAAAAAGTTTTCTTGAGAAAAAGTGAAGTGAAACGAGTTCACATTATTTAGGAGTCTTTAAGCCACAGGTCTAGCGTCCAACGACTTAAAGACTAAAGTTTGTTTGGGGGACAAGTTTTTAAGCAACTGGTCTAACGTCCAACGACTTAAAAACTTGTACTTTATTATGAAAAAGGTTTTGAAAATGCACTCGACGTTGGATCGAGGTTTGAGAAGAAGACTCGACGTTGGATCGAGTTTTATTAAAAGTGTTTTTGAGATGGAAGCGGGTTATGGTTAATTTTAACATTTAGTTGTGTGCGAAGTGTACAATGGTGAATAAATACTGAATGAGTAAATAAACAGACAAGATATCATACAATACAATCGGAAATTTAAATAATTATTAGAGATGATTTTTTCTGTTTGATGAAAAATCGATTAATAGTTTAATCGATAAATCATCAAACACAAACTATCAGATCCAATAATCATTTAGTACATCGCAACAAAATATTATTCATGGAATAAACAAAGAAATGGAAATAAGATAAGTTCAGAAATAGCCTGTATTGCAGTGATTCCGCGAAGTATGAAAAAGAAATCCATCTGAACTCGAATACTCCGCAAAACTTCGTCGTATTGCTGGTGATTTGGGTGCGTCGGATCTTTCTTCTTCAAAAATGCTCCAACCGGCCCAAGTGACATATTACACCACATTTTTATTCAATACTAACACATTTTTTGTTTTAGAAAAGAATTTAATCTAAGAATAACAAAATAAAAATAAAAGATAAAAGATTTTTCTAAGAAAACAAGGTGGTGACACTTGTCGCCACCAGATTTAACATATAATAAAAAGAAAGAAAAAATTTGTTTTGTATATTTTTGATTTAGAAAAAACAAATAAATTAAAATGTTTTTTTATTTTTGAAAACAAGAAAAAGAAAAAGAGAATTGAAGAAAAACAGATTACATTACTCTGTCTTTCTCTCTCACGCATTCCCTCTCGTCTTCCTCGTTCTCTCTCGCCGCTCTCTCGCCGGAACTCTCGTTTTCTCTCGCCGGAACTCTCTCATCTCTCGATCGTTCCGTCTCTCTCTCGCCGTTGCCGTTCTCACTCTCTCACTCGCCGTCGCTCTGCCTCTCTTCGCCGTGGCCAGAAATCTCTCTTCTCTTTCTCGAACCGTATTGCATGTTGATCGGTTTCTGATATTTGATTTCTGATTGTATTGTGTTGTTTTACAGATAGTGTTGACCGTGGAACCCTAACGTCCCCATGGCTGTCGGCATCGTACCTTTCGTGGTTGTATCGGGTGAGACCTTTCCAACTTTTCTTCTTCTTCTTCTTTCTCAAATTTCAGAACTGGATTTCTAAAAAATAGATAATCTGAAGGGTCGGGTTGAGGAAAATGATGATCAATAGCTGATAGGTTTTGTGTTGTTACGATTTCTGTTATCTGGTTTTTTTGGCTATGCTGACTAGTTAAGATAGAACAGACACCATACTGTTTTGGCTATTTTCCTGGTTTCTATCGATGTTATCATTTCTGGTATCTTTTCGCTTTGTGTTTGAACCGATATTACCTTTGGTCTTGGCTTGGTGGCTTAGAAAAAGATAGAACAGATAGTATATTTGATTTTTTTGCTTCCTTTCTGAACTGGTATGCTTTGGGTTTTTCTTAGTAAGAACAGATGCCCTTTTTCTTTTTTTTGCTGTTGTTTGTATATAAGAACAGATATCCCCTTGGTCTCTTGAGTCCTCCCTTTTCTGCTGCTACATTGTCATCATCAATTTCTTCTCTCTGATAACTCATTTTCTGGTTTACCCATCTGAATCTCTGAACAGATTCTACTCTCTTTTGCCATTATACTTTTCTCTGCTGGTTTAAAATGACAGATGCTGCATTGATCATTAATTCATGTTGGTTCTTGTTTTATGGCATATTCCTTGGTGAAGCTGCACCCTGTCTTCTCTTGGGATCAAACCCTTTCCCTTTTCATGATGCTGCTTGTTATTTTCTTCCAATGCTGGTTTTGTCATTCTTGGGTTTTATCTCCTACTGTTAACTCTGTTGTTTGCCTGCTGTATCAATGCTTTTCTCTATGAGTGAAAATTTTTCACCTATGCTGATAACTATGGCTTGTTGGGTAAAATAACTCTCTCTCTTTGGCTGCCTATTGTGCTTGTTGTATGTTGACCTTGGGATCTTGCTGCCTATTGGAATTTAGTGAACTGTAGGATTCATTAAACTGTTGGGCTGTATTCCTTTGGAAAAGTGATGTTTCTTGATTTCCAAATTACACCTCCCTTTGTGAACCAACAACGGATGTTGTTGTGATTTGCAAAGGAGGTAGCGGTAACGGCCGATGAAGGAACTTTGGTTCTGAGGCTTTGTCATCTGAAACAATTAACCTTCAATCCTGATTCCTCAACACAACCCTAATGATGAGCCAAAAACATATTTCTTGTTTTCGTACGAAATTTACTTTTTTTTTGTAACTGCTAATTATGTTTCTTTTGTTGTTTCAAGTGGCGAATGGATAACATGGTACGAAAGCGAAAAGGAATGCCCGAATGACAAGAAATTCAGAGGAAGACAAATAACTCGCTCAAACCAAGAACAAGCCTTAGAAAATTGTAGCAATATTGTAGAATTAGGACACCTTTGTAACTCGTAACTTTGTAATTCACACTTGTAATTGAATTTCGGTGAGATAATTTCTTTTCTCCTTTTCAAAATTAAACTTGTAATTCCATAACTTTGTGTATCTTGAGATGAAAGAATACAAACTTGAGTACCATTTGCATAGCATTTCGATTGAATGAAAATTCGCACAAAAAGAACGGGATTAAACCTGGCTCGAGTACCTTTTCTTGAAATGAATGAAACGAGTAACATCCAATACGAATTGAATAACTACCCGTAACTATCTTTCTTTGTAAGTAAATTCAAACACCAAGAACATCATCTTTTCTCCATTGGACTTAAACTCCCCAAGAAATAAAGAATTCCTTTAAAATCTAAATTTCAAAAATAAATAAATATTTTGAATCCAAATTCCAACAAAACAACAATTCTTTCCGAACAAGAGAAATTCCACACAGCTCCTTTAGAATAAAACTCGAAACCTCTCAAATTTGAATTCTGCTCAAAGATAGCCTGAACAACTTTTTTCGTGGAAGTTTCTCTGTAGAAACTCCTCTGAAGCCACAATGAATGGACGAATTATGATTAGAACAAACAACGAAACAATGTGGTAAAACAAAGGGGAAATTTTGGGGTGCGACAGTGTGGTTTTATGTCAACATCCTGTATCCCTAACTTCTTCAACATGAAATGAGGCATCAAGTTCACTGCATCGCCTCCATCCCCCAAGACTTTGTTTATGCCATGTGTACCAACTTTTGCTCGAATAAACAATGGCTTTAGGTGATTTTGCATGGCTGGTTCTGGGTACTCGAAGAAAGCATTCTGTTCTTCGACAGCCCCATTATCCATCACAAAATAGCACACTGGCCTATGTTTCATTAGGTCTATTGCATCATCCCCCTCGTGCTCTCCGACTTCAGTCTCTTGCCCAAATTCGCAAGGTAACACAGATACTACATTGCAGTTGATGTTGAGTGAAGATTCCCCTTCTGATTCGAAATTATCAGTCCGCATATCCTCATCCTCCTCTGGACCTGGCGTGTATTCCTTCGATTCGTTTTGCTTTGTTTCAGAGAAAAGTTTCCTGCTAACTGGAGGTTTTCCCCCAGGTTGATTGTTTGGTGCAGGTTTGTTGGTACTTGATTCCTCTTTGTTCTTGCTCGAAGCCACTCCTTTGTCTAACATAGCTTCTCTCTCAGCTTTTCGAACTCTTTGTTGCCTGCGCCATTGTGATATTGACATAGGGTTCTTTCCCTTGTAGTTTTCTAACCTTACTTCTTCCCTTTTTCCATATTGAACTGCCTTCTGTACGCCATGGCATGGCATGCATTTCGTTCATTGTTCCTCCACTTGTCTTTCCCCTTGTCAGCCCTAACTTGTAGCCACTTGTCTGTTGGTACCTCAGCAGGAACTTTGAATGTTACCCTTCGAGCGCCTCTAGGATAAGGGCTGTCAGGCCTCCGTTGGGTGTAGTTGTTCTCGAAACGTTGGCCCATCTGACCAGTTTCTTTGTGGTTCCAACATGGGGCGAAAGGGACTGTTTCGAAGATTTCGGCCACTTTCTGATCATATACTGCAGAACATCTTGGACATGTTAGGCATTTGAATGCCCCCTTGTGACAACGAACTAAGAACCCCAAAAGACTTTCTCCAGCCTTAGGGTAGCATCTGAACAACTGGTTATCCTAGCGCCAATTGATGCCTGTTCGTGCCCTTTGTCTTTTTTCAAAGTCTGCAGCAATTCTCTGATTCCAAATGATGTTGCATCTGGGACATAGCATCATTACAACATTCTCTTTTTGGCATAGCATAAGGTAGTCTTTGAGACTGGAATCCCTAGCATAACTGTCTTCCATCTTGTATTTTTCTTTCTCTAAATACCTTTCCATTTCCTTCATTTCGGAACAAGGTTGCTCCATATTTACCATGTTAACATCCAGATCTTCTCCTTTGATATCAGTATCTCCTCATCCTGTAGGTTTGATGTCTTCAATTGGGGTCTTTGAGCTTTCTGGGGCGGAATACTTCACCATGTAATCGAACTTTCCGCTGGGCTCCCCCAAGGTATCCCATATTCCTTTCTGAGGAAGAACTGGCAGTGTGATCTGTACTTCTTCCAACTTGCGCCTCAGGCCTTCAGTAGCCTGTGTCAAATTTTGTTTTTGGTTCTCCTGGCCTTCAGTAGCCTGGATCTCTTTTGAAATAGCCAAAGGAACTGCTTCGATCAAAGCTTCTTGTTCCTTATGGAAGTCCTTAGTAACTTCCTTTTCGACTTCAGCTAACACGTAGTTTTCATCTTCAGTATTTTTCTCTTCTGATGGAGTGTCACCTTCACTTGCTCCCACCATATTTATCTCTCCAATGTATGCAGGTTCAGATTAATTGGTGTCAACAACATCTAAAGGGTCATCATCCACTTTCATCTTTGGCTTGTCAGCAAACCTTAATCTACCATCCTTGATTGCATTTTGAATCAGATCCCTGAAAAGAAAACATTGTGAGGTTTTGTGGCCTAAGAAACTGTGATACTTACAAAATCCTCTTTTATTTCTTTGATCTAAAGGTGGTAATTTGACATTCGATGGCACAATTATTTGGCCATCTTTGACAAGCAAATAAAAAATTTCATCACATTTCGTTACGTCGAAGGTATACACCTTCTTTGGGAACTTGTCACTTTTCTCATTTTCAATAATTTCTTTCCCTTTTGTGGGAACTAGTAATTTACAAGAGTAAGGTGGAGCCTGTTTTAATTCAGCGAGATCAATTTCGACCTCTTCGAATTCAGGGTAATCTTCTGCTTCCTCAGTTTTGACATAGGAAACCCTTTCTTTCTTGTTACTTTTAAAAACCCTGGCTTTCTCGACCTTCAGTCTTTCGACTTGTCGAACCCTGTCCGCTAATTGGGCCATATCCCTCAAGTATTGTGTATCTAATTTCTTTCGAATGGAGTAGTCTAGGCCACCAGCAGCCATTTCGACTAACTCATGTTCAGGAACTATTGTGAAACATCTAGATTTCAAAAGTCTGAACCTATTCAGATAATCATCTATGGGTTCAGTAAACTTCCTCTTGACACTGGCTAGCTCTTTCAGACTTATTTTAGATTGTCCCATGTAGAATTGTTTATGGAATAATCTCTCCAAAAGGGTCCAAGTATCTATGGATCCAAGAGGCAATGTGGTGAACCATGTGAAAGCATTCTTAGTTAGGGAACTTGGGAAATATTTAATCCTAAGGTTCTCATTATTTTCTATGTCTCTTGCTTCGGTCAGATACCTGGCTATGTGTTCGACTGTTGACTCATTGGTATCTCCAGCAAACTTTGTAAATTTAGGGACCTTATATCCCCTTGGTAAATCAGTGTGCATCACATAATCTACTATGGGAGAGGAATAGTTTGGCCTTCTAATTCCTGTATTGAGACCATTTTGAGCCATAATCCTTTCTATCATGGTGGTTAAATTATTTTCTGCCAAGATGTTGTCATTTCGAATTCTATGAACGACTTCATCAGCATCTTGGTGTCGACCCACCATGACAACTCTTCTAGGTTGTTCTTCTCGAAACATTGGGACTTCTAACCTTTCGACCCTTGCCCCTGGTTCTATAACTCCCCTTTGTGGTTCCTCTCGAATCACTGGGGCATCTAACCTTTCGATCCTTGCCCCTGGTTCTATAACTCCCCTTTGTGGTTCCTCTCGAATCACTGGGGCGTCTTGTCTTTGTACCCTTGCCCCCAAATTAACCCCCTCTCTGGCTGGTCTATAGGGTGGGCCATCAGCAATTTATTCTATAATGGGTATGTTCGCTCGAACCAACGCCTGATTCTGCCTACGCCTTTCTGGCGGAGCGAAAAAATCTGCTATTCGACTCATGTTGTCCGCGTTTTCTCTGTTGGTTACAATTACATTTTGTACTATTGGGGCAAAGATTTCTTGCATAGTCTGCGCTAACACTCCTATCATATTATGGTCACTATCATCCATTAATTGTCTAAAGGCCATCTGATTTTCTGTGGTTAAAATAGGCAGTGTAGTATGGCCTACTGAACCTTGGGTATTTGTCATAAATTGGTTGGCCCTAGATCCGGACCCAAATTGTGGTGACGAATTCGATGTGGAAGTGTGCAAACCCGCCATAAAAGATGTTGGCATCCCATAAGAGGGATTTCTGGGTCTATTGCCATCCAAACTGGGTGGTCTGGTTGGTGGTGGGGTGGAGAAATGGGCTTGTGTCCCTGATGGTGGGACAAATCCCGTAGGATAACCAGTGGTCCCTGTATTTCCTAGGATCGAACTGTTGGTTATCATGCCACTTGCTCCATTCGTGGACACACTACTGGTAGAAGATGCAACAAACTGTGCGTTCGAAGGGATCGCGTTAGACGTCCCCGTCGAAACAGACGTATTGGTGCCTGTTCCATGTGGGGAATTTTGTTCCCCTTGTTGATTGCTTGGATTAGACATCCTGTTATTATGTTTTCTTCTGGGTAAGGGTTGGTTACTATTAGTTATCTTACCACTTCTAAGGTTCATATAACAGCGAAATTGATACTCAGAAAAGAACTTTACATAGCAAGATTATGTCCTAAAAATCTTTACTTTCGACTTTCTTAACAACTGAAGGTCCCACTGGGCGTGCCAATTTGTTCACAGTGATTTCTGGTAAACAACCGATAGTCTTCCAAACTATCGAATAAACTTAATTACTGTTATTCAATTTCTCTAGTAACTTGCAGGATCGACTAGATTGATCCTATGGGACAAAGTCGTTTGGCTAAATCTAATTGTAAAATTGGTATTCATATTTAGGACTTCTAATTAAGGTGTTTTAAAGACATCCAATCCACTTCGATTACTACACTAAATGATTTGAAGGATAATTTCTATATGATATAAGGAATGTTCATCAGAAAAGTAAAAAGACTTTAGATTGGGTAAATGGCAGGATTAAGTGAGTGAATGTAAAAATTGCTGAATGTTTAAAGGATTCGAACATAAGAAAAGCGTTTAAATGCAAAAAGAAATAAATGACTTTGAATGTAAAAGCTTTAATGTAAAGGCATGAACGTAAAAATGTTTGAAGCACAAATGAAATGGAAATGAAAAACAAACTGGAAAATATAAAGAGTTTTCATTGAATTGTAAATGTTGGTGTTATCATACTTACATCTTTCGAGCATTCGTTTCCCTATCCATGCGGTATTTTGAATGTTTCCTGAATTTGTACAACAGATATGACACACAAAATCCTAACACTAAGACTTCTATTAATACTATTTCGACCATAACGGTCTTGTTATCAGATTCTGCCACGTTCGAAGCATGCAGAGCATTACTTCCCTCTAGCCTCCACGCGTCTTCGAACGCTCCAGCGCTTATGTATTTGAATTTCTAATATCCCGCTCACGTTTGAATTTCAAACGCCTTGGAACCTTTGCCTCGAATTCGTTTCAAAGGTTATTTTCGAAAACAACCTTCACAGATATAATCTCATCATTATTTCGAAATTTCTTTAGACTTACACTCCACAACTATCATTCGAAACCTTGAGCTTTAATATTTCCATTCGAAAACACAGTCTCTTCCATTCTAAACCATAAAACTTGCTTTATTCAAAACAAAGCCCAATTATTTCATTTCGAATCACAATATCAAAATCTTCAGCCAACACCTACGACGAAATAATTTCCACATGGCCTTCACATCTTCATCATTCTTCAGCTCGATTAGGTTGTATTTCACCCAACCATATGTACCAATGTAATCCTCTCGAAACTCGATCTTTATCACCCTTATGTTCTCGGAATCAAGCAGCAAGCCGTTCAATGTTTCCTTCAAGGCGGCGAAGGACTCAGATCCATCTAGGAGCTTGAATTCAACGGTAGGTCTGCGACCTTTGTAATACACTTCTGCGAAATTTGTAATTTGGACCCTTCAAAAGTTTCGGCAAAATCTCAACCATTGAAAAAAACAAGATAGGTAAACATACCAGAAATTTCAGACATATGCGAAATTTTCGGTATACCGGATATTTAGTAATATCCTGTATATCATATTTTTTGAAAACACTTACGGATATTTAGAAAATACCAGAAATTACGAAATTTTTGGTATACCGGAAATTTCAAAATGATCTTCCGGAAATTTTAAATTTTCGATAAATTTGTAAATTTCCGGTATACCAGAACTTTTAAAATGTTCTTCCGAAAATTTTGTCCGAAAATCTCTTTGTAAAAGTTCAGGGGTAAAGTGGAAATAAAAATCTTTGGGGGGCGTCGGGTATAAATTGGAGGGTGGCAAGAAAAATTCTCTCATATACACATACATTCGTAATTTCTCATGCAGAAGATTTGAATGGTGAAGTGACTTAAGCATAGGTTCTAATAGGAGGTGCAATTAGATATTTTAATTAGTAATATAATGTTAGGAGAATTTATCTTGTCACGCCCTATTTTATACCTGCCACACGCTATTTTATTTCTGCCACCTTCCATTTTAAATTATTTCCAAATGCAATGGGTAATGGTGTTGAAGTTGTTATCACCTCTCCATATGGTTTCCATATTCCTTTTACAGCCCAGATTTGTTTTGACTGCATCAACAACATGCCAGAATATGAAGCTTTTATTTATGGAATTGAAGTTTCCATTGATTTATGTATCAAGTTCTTGAAATTTTTTGGGCATTCTAATCTCGTTATCAGTCAAATTAACGGCGATTGGGAAACTCGTAATCAAAATTTGATTCCTTATCGTGAGCACATGATGAAGTTGATTCCTTATTTTGCAGATATCACATTCAAGCATATCTCGAGAGAGGAGAATCACCTGGAAGATGCATTGGCCACTTTGTCATCTATGTCCAAGGTGAAGTGGGCTAATGAGGCACCTTCGGTCACCATCAGGAGATTGGATGAGCTTGCTTTCTGTTTTGAAGCCTAGGTGGAATTGGATGGTAATCCTTGGTTCTATGATGTCAAAATATACTTAGAAACTCAAGAATATCTAAAAGAAGCGTCTGTTACAGATAAGAAATTCTTAAGGAGGTTCGCTACAAAGTTCTTCCTCAACAATGGTACTCTATATAAGAGAAATCATGATGATATGTTGCTCAGGTGTGTGGACAAGAATAAAGCGTCAAAGATCATCAAAGAGATGTATGAGGGTGCTTTTGGAACTCATTCCAGTGGTCACACCATGGAAAAAAAGATCTTGAGGACGGGCTACTATTGGTCCACTATGGAAATAGATTGTTTTAATCATGTCAGGGCTTGTTATAAGTGCCAGGTGTATGTTGATAAAGTGCATGTTCCTCCTGTTCCTTTGAATGTCTTAACATCTCTGTGGCCCTTCGCAATGTGGGGCATTGATATGATTGGGAAGGTCGAGCCTACCGCTTCTAATGGCCATCATTTCATCTTGGTTTCTATAGACTACTTCACCAAATGGTTCGAAGCTACCTCTTATGCAAATTTTACCAAGCAGGTCGTCGCTCGTTTCATCAAGCATAATATAATTTATCGCTATTGGGTCCCCGAGAAGATCATCACTGATAATGGGTCTAACCTCAACAATAAGATGATGAAGGAGCTTTGTGAAACCTTCAAAATCAAACATCATAACTCCTCTCCGTACCGCCCAAAAATGAATGGTGCTTTCGAGGCTGCAAATAAGAACATTAAGAAGATTATGCAGAAGATGGTGGTAACCTACAAGGATTGGCATGATATGTTACCTATCGCCTTACATGGTTATTGTACCTCAGTGCGCACATCGACATGGGCAAACCCGTTCTCTCTTGTGTATGGGATGGAAGCAATTTTACCTGTAGAGGTTGAGATCCCTTCTTTAAGAATTATGAATGATGTTGAGCTCGATGAAACATAATGGGTGTAGAATTGACTAGATCAGTTGAATCTTGTAACACCCCTTCTAAATAACCCGCGATTATATTAATTAAATCAAAGTAACATGCAATAAGGGATGTCACAATTCAAATTAAATATGAAAATCTCATAAAGAAACAGTAATCATGCTTAACTGAAGGAATTTATTAAAATAGAATACTCAAAGTCAACATCATGTTCTACACAGCGGAAAATATCTCAAAACCGGAATAACTTCAATTCATAAGTATTCCCAACATGAATTAAAAACAATGGAGTATAAAATAAAACTCATCATTCAAACGTTTCCCCCAGTGTTACAACTATCAGAGCATGACACAGACACACGTGGACAATATACGACATAGCTCTATAAGCCATCCTCACCGACTCCTGAGCTGCTAACTTTAATCTGAAATCATTAAAGTAAGGGTGAGATCTCTATTCAATATAGAATACATTATACGTTTTTTAAACACAACGGATCAATTCAATATATTAGTTCACTATCATTAATGTAATCATAGTACAATTCACAAATACATCTCACACCAAACATTGTTCAATATAACAATCAATGAAATTATAACACTGGAAACCATCCTAGCATGTTACAATTCCATATGCAATGCAGACTCTATGCATGTGGTACCAAACGTGAACCAAGTCACACCCACTGATCCATCATCACCCGGATACAGTCATCATCGATTCGTCCATAATCACCCGGACACGAATCCAGCCTAACCACCCATCATCACCCGGGCACGGGTATTGGCAAATACAAGTCAAATTCCACACAATGGGAATTAACTTCACCAGAATGCATATGCACGCACAACACCAGCATGCAACATTCAATCAATCCATGAATACACCAAATTATCATAAACTGAATTCAAAGCCAAAACATGATATCCTCAACGATCATGCACACAATCAGCAGCATAAACATGCCTTCCATTCACACAATCCTGATACAATTAAATACCACAGATACACTACTGCATATACACCAAGTATGCATTGAATAACAACCGCTCAAATCGGAATTTCGCCACATTTTCAAAATAATTTCAAGTTACAAGAAATCCCTTCATTTCATAAAATAGAGCATTAAATTTAAGAAACAACGTCCAAAACGGCGCTCAAAACGGACTTACGGTTTGAAAGTTATGAATTTTTAAATTTTAGTATTTTTCAAAAAGAAACAGTGGAACCCGGTTCCTCCATATGGGGAACCGGTTCCTGCTTTCAAAAATGCCATTTTTAGTGATCAAAACACTGGGAACCCGGGTTCTCCAACATGGGAACCGGTTCTCACGACCCACAGTGTCAAAAAACACTAGTTTTGACAACAAAATGTTTCCAACTTATTCCATAGCATTCCCATACGGATCCAAACATCAAAAACACTAATTTTCATCCAACAACCACCAATATTATACTACATGGCTCAATTCATTTATTCCCAAACATTCCATAACATTACTACGGTTCAAATTCCTATAATTCGACACATTTAGGGATAATCCTATAAAACCCAAATTATCCAATTTTCAAGATTCCTAACATACTAATCATCCAATTGCATCCCAAAATCCATAAGGCATTATAATTGAATGAAATCACCCCTTACCTCGCGATGATTCTTCGAATTCCCGACGTTTGGCTTTTTCCCTCTTTGTCTTCTCTTCTCCCATGTACGTAGAGTGAAAACCTCAATTCCTTTTCTTTTTCCCTTTTCCTTCTTTTCCTTTTATCATTCCTTTTATTATCCCTTTTATTATTTCAATAAATAAAATAAAATAATAATTAGTATGGGTAGAGTATTTTACTCCTCACACCCTCTAATTACTCCTTACACCACCAATCTTCCTTTCTTAATTAATTAATTAATTCCAATAATTCCAAACATTAATAATTAAACTCTTAATTAAATTAATAATTAAAAATTCTAATTATTTTAAATATTGAATTATTTGGAGTGTTACAACCCTCCCATACTTAAAGAGTTTTCGTCCTCGAAAACATACTTTAGACGAAAAGTTCGGGATACGAGTCCTTCACCTGGATCTCTATTTCCCAAGTAACATTTTCACCTGCGGGTCCTCCCCAAGCTACTTTAACCAAAGCTATCTCTTTACCTCACAACTGTTTCAACTTTCGATCCTCAATTCTCGCAGGTAACTTTTCAACAGTCAAATTATCTCGTACCTGTATGTCGTCTACCTGAATCTCATGAGATGGATCAGCAATGTACTTCCTCAACTGAGATACATGGAAGACATCATGCAAATTCGCAAGCAACGGAGGTAAATCAATCTGATAAGCAACTTTTTAAACTCTCTTCGAAATCTGAAACGGACCAATAAAGCGCGGAGTCAACTTCTTTGACTTCAAGGCTCGACCAATACCAGTCATCGAAGTAACTCGCATAAACACATGATCTCCTTCATTAAACTCGAGATCCTTCCTCCTCTTAGCATGATAACTCTTCTGACGACTCTGAGAAATTCTCGTCTTCTCTTGAATCATCTTAATCTTTTCTGAAGTCTGTTGGACAATTTTCGGTCCGATCACAACACTCTCTCCAGATTCATACCAACACAACAGTGTCCGACACCTCCTACCATACAATGCCTCAAACGGAGCCATACCAATACTCGAATGAAAACTATTGTTGTAAGTAAACTCAATCAATGGTAGATAACCATCCCAAGCTCCACCTTTCTCCAACACACAAGCCCTCAACAAATCTTCCAACGACTGAATCGTTCTCTCCGTCTGACCATCTGTCTGCGGATGGTAAGCGGAACTCAATCTCAACTTAGTACCCAAAGCTTCTTGCAGCCCCGTCCAAAACTTAGACGTAAGCCTCGGATCTCTATCTGACACAATACTAGAAGGAATACCATGCATACTTACAATCTTCTCCACGTACAATTCTGCCAACCTCTCCCTTGGATAATCCATTCTTATCGGAATAAAGTGAGCAGATCTTGTCAACCGATCAACAATAACCCAGATAGAATCTAAATTCTTAGACGTCCTCGGCAGATCAGACACAAAATCCATGGAAATGCCATCCCATTTCCAATCTGGAACAAACAACGGTTCCATTAATCTTGATGGTTTCTGATGTTCGATCTTTGACTTCTGACAAATCAGACAAGCATAAACAAACTCAGCAATTTCCTTCTCCATTCCAGGCCACCAATATAACTTTTTCAAGTCATGATACATTTTAGTAGCACCAGGATGAATACTCAATCCACTACGATGTCCTTCTCCAAAATACTTTTCCGAAGTTCTGCAATATCCGGAACACACATTCTATCACCAAATCTCATAACACCATTCTCGTTAATTCGGAATTCACCTCCTTGACCTTGGTGGATCAATGTCAATTTATCAACTAAACAAACATCAGATTTCTGTCCATTTCGAACTTCCTCCAGAATACCACTAGTCAGCTTCAACATACCCAACTTCACACTATCAGAAGTAGTCTCACATACCAAACTCAAGTCTCTAAATTGTTCCAGTAAATCCAATTCACGAACCATCAACATAGACATATGCAATGACTTCCTGCTCAATGCATCTGCCACAATGTTTGCCTTACCCGGATGGTAATTCAAACCGAAATCGTAATCCTTTAGAAATTCTAACCACCTCCTCTGCCTCATGTTGAGCTCTTTCTGATCGAAGAGATACCTCTGACTCTTGTGATCGCTGAATACCTCAAATCGAGAACCATATAAATAATGCCTCCATAATTTCAAAACAAACACAACAGCTGCCAACTCTAGATCATGAGTCGGATAATTCATTTCATGAACCTTCAATTGTCTTGAAGCATAAGCCACAACCTTCTTATCTTGCATCAACACACCACCTAATCTCATCAATGATGCATCATAGTAAACAACAAAAGACTTCGCCGGATTCGGCAAAATCAAGATCGGAGCACTAGTCAATCTCTTCTTCAGCTCTTGGAATCCTTTCTCACATTCAGCATCCCAAACAAACACCTGAGCCTTTTTGGTCAACTTAGTCAATGGCAAGGCAAATTTGGAAAATCCCTCAATAAACTTCCTGTAATAACCTGCAAGACCAAGAAAACTACGGATCTCAGAAACATTCTTCGGCGCTTCCCACTGAGATACCGCTTCTACCTTCGTAGGATCAACAATAATTCCATTCTTGGAAATTACATGGCCAAGAAAACTCACTTCACTTAACCAGAATTCACACTTGGACAACTTCGCATAAAGCTTCTTATCTTTCAATAATCCCAATACAACTCTGAGATGCTCTGCATGCTCTTCATCACTCTTTGAATAGATCAAAATATCATCGATAAATACCACCACAAACTTATCAAGATACGGATGAAATATCCTGTTCATATACTCCATGAAAACACCAGGTGCATTAGTAACTCCAAACGGCATAACAGAATACTCATAATGTCCATACCTCGTTCTAAATGCAGTTTTCTGAATATCTTCCGTCTTCACCCGAATCTGATGATATCCAGATCTCAGATTAATCTTACTGAATACACAAGCTCCGACTAGTTGATCCATCAGATCATCAATCCTCGACAATGGATATCGAGTCTTGATTGTAACTTTGTTCAACTGTCGGTAATCAACACACAGTCTCCTCGAACCCTCTTTCTTCTTAACCAACAACACAGGAGCACTCCACGGTGAAACACTACGACTAATAAACTTCTTCTCAAGTAATTCTTCCAACTGCTTCTTCAATTCAGATAATTCAGATGCCGACATGCGATAAGGCGTCATCGACACCGGACTAGTTCCAAGAATCAAATCTAGAGAAAATTCCACTTCTCTCTCAGGTGGAAACTCATTAACATCTTCCGGAAACACTTCTGGAAATTCATTCACCATTTCCAAACTACCAAGTTTACAAAAATCGGGGATTCAACTCTTTTTAAAATAGTTTTCATAAAATAATATTTTTCTTATTTTATAAGATAGGATTTTTAAGTTAAGAAATACTGCCGAAAATGACACTCGAATCGGAGTTACGGTTTGGAAAATACGAATTTTTAAAGTTTTAAACATTTTTAAGTTCAACACAGTGGTAACCGGTTCCTCCCTGGGAGAACCCGGTTCCCACATTTTTCAAAACACGTCCCCCTGGAATTTTGTATGGGGAACCCGGATCACCTATACTGGGAACCGGTTCCCACGTTGAAAAATGGCTGATTTTGAAAATTTTGAATTGGGAACCCGGTTCCTCCGCAGGAGTAACCGGTTCCCGCGACCTGCAGAACCAAAAACTTGCTATTTTGACAGCAGCTTGCAATCCAACTCAATCCATTTCTAAACCACTCAATCGGAGCAAAATCCCAACCATTCTTCACCACCGACAATTCATCACTCTTAGCTTTTCCTTTCACTTCCGTCAAAAAATACAACATAAACACCACAACACCATCATTAGCAACTGCGCAACTCTGATCATCCCTCTTAATTCATTGTTCTTATTAGAGTCTTCGTCAACTCATATGGTGCACAAGCTTCGACCAAACTTTATTCATATTCATCACTATATGCCCCATTTAGATAGCAAGACAATTGTATATCATCCAATACGATTCCGTCTACTATCAACAAGAGATTAAGGGTGATCAAGTCCTCAATTTGTCAATAGACATCCGATAATCATACTGGAGTATAAACCATCATTACCAACACTTTCTGTTCTTAGAATCGTACTCGCCTTTTTGCACTTCCAACTATGACTCACGGTCCAAATGATTCCAACAACTCTAACCATTCTTGCATTGTCTTTTCAAGCAGTACCTCGTACCAATGACTTACAATTGGAATATATTCAGGAAGCATCTCTTCTCCCCCACTTAGTTCCATACTACTCCTGCAATAATCAATCAGAAAGCAACAAGTACCGACAGTGTTGTACACACTTGTCGCGTACAAAGGGATAATGACATTAAGACACTGGTCACAACGACCGACTATGCTCTGATACCACTATTGTAACACCCCTTCTAAATAACCCGCGATTATATTAATTAAATCAGAGTAACATGCAATAAGGGATGTCACAATTCAAATTAAATATGAAAATCTCATAAAGAAACAGTAATCATTCTTAACTGAAGGAATTTATTAAAATAGAATACTCAAAGTCAACATCATGTTCTACACAGCGGAAAATATCTCAAAATTGGAATAACTTCAATTCATAAGTATTCCCAACATGAATTAAAAACAATGGAGTATAAAATAAAACTCATCATTCAAACGTTTCCCCCAGTGTTACAACTATCAGAGCATGACACTGACACACGCGGACAATATACGACATAGCTCTATAAGCCATCCTCACCGACTTCTGAGCTGCTAACTTTAATCTGAAATCATTAAAGTAAGGGTGAGATCTCTATTCAATATAGAATGCATTATACGTTCTTTAAACACAACGGATCAATTCAATATATTAGTTCACTATCATTAATGTAATCATAGTACAATTCACAAATACATCTCACACCAAACATTGTTCAATATAACAATCAATGAAATTATAACACTGGAAACCATCCTAGCATGTTACAATTCCATATGCAATGCAGACTCTATGCATGTGGTACCAAACGTGAACCAAGTCACACCCACTGACCCATCATCACCCGGATACAGTCATCATCGATTCGTCCATAATCACCCGGACACGAATCCAGCCTAACCACCCATCATCACCCGGGCACGGTTATTGGCAAATACAAGTCAAATTCCACACAATGAGAATTAACTTCACCAGAATGCATATGCACGCACAACACCAGCATGCAACATTCAATCAATCCATGAATACACCAAATTATCATAAACTGAATTCAAAGCCAAAACATGATATCCTCAACGATCATGCACACAATCAGCAGCATAAACATGCCTTCCATTCACACAATCCTGATACAATTAAATACCACAGATACACTACTACATATACACCAAGTATGCATTGAATAACAACCGCTCAAATCAGAATTTCGACACATTTTCAAAATAATTTCAAGTTACAGGAAATCCCTTCATTTCATAAAATAGAGCATTAAATTTAAGAAACAACGTCCAAAACGGCGCTCAAAACGGACTTACGGTTTGAAAGTTATGAATTTTTAAAGTTTAGTATTTTTCAAAAAGAAACAGTAGAACCCGGTTCCTCCATATGGGGAACCAGTTCCTGCGTTCAAAAATGCCATTTTTAGTGATCAAAACACTGGGAACCCGGATTCTCCCACATGGGAACCGGTTCCCACGACCCACAGTGGTAGAAAACACTAGTTTTGACAGCAAAATGTTTCCAACTTATTCCATAGCATTCCCATACGGATCCAAACATCAAAAACACTAATTTTCATCCAACAACCACCAGTATTATACTACATGGCTCAATTCATTTATTCCCAAACATTCCATAACATTACTACGGTTTCAAATTCCTATAATTCGACACATTTAGGGATAATCCTATAAAACCCAAATTATCCAATTTTCAAGATTCCTAACATACTAATCATCCAATTGCATCCCAAAACCCATAAGGCATTATAATTGAATGAAATCACCCCTTACCTCACGATGATTCTTCGAATTCCCGGCGTTTGGCTTTTTCCCTCTTTGTCTTCTCTTCTCCTATGTACGTAGAGTGAAAACCTCAATTTCTTTTCTTTTTCCCTTTTCCTTCTTTTCCTTTTATCATTCCTTTTATTATTCCTTTTATTATTTCAATAAATAAAATAAAATAATAATTAGTATGGGTAGAGTAGTTTACTCCTCACACCCTCTAATTACTCCTTACACCACCAACCATCCTTCCTTAATTAATTAATTAATTCCAATAATTCCAAACATTAATAATTAAACTCTTAATTAAATTAATAATTAAAAATTCTAATTATTTTAAATATTGAATTATTTGGGGTGTTACAAATCTCATTGATGAAAAGCGGTTGGCAGATGTGTGTCATGGCCAAGTGTATCAGAAAAGGATGAGAAAAGCATATGACAAGAAGGTGTGTCCTCAATATTGTTAGACCACTGATCTTGCTCTTAAAAGGATAATCCTTCCTCAAGGTGATCCTAGGTTTTCTCTGGTATTTCCTAGGGGCAAGTGATCCTAAGGTTTCCTCAAGGTTTTCTCTGGTGTTTTTATTTGTAATTTTTTTGTTATCATTGGGAACTTTTCTCTATAAAATGATAATCCAAACATGCATTAAAACATAAGCCTTTATCGCTTCTATATCCCTCAGTGAATTTGCTAACTTCGAATCATATCCTCATCAAGGTATTTATCCTCAATATCTTGGTTGTCATCCGCACAAATTTCTTGTTAATCATTTGATTTAGTTGAGCATCCACTCAATGTTTTTATTTGTAGCCCAGTTCTTCCCTGGTGTCAGTCCATCGGTCTAGTCTCTACTACCTTTGTCGGTACATTTTTGGTTCTACTAAATCCTCCCTTGGGAGAGAGTTTGCTAAGTCTATGCATGCAGAGTTTGAAATGAGTCTCATGGGCGAACTCAAATTCTTTCTGGGAATTCAAATACATCAGACCTCAGAAGCAATTTACATACATCAGAGTAAGTATGTTAAATAACTTCTGAAGAAATTTGACATGTCAGATAGAAAACCTTCTAAAACCCCTATGCATCCCACGTGTATCTTGGAGAAGGAAGATGTAAGTAAGAAAGTAGATCAGAATATCTACAGAGGTATGACTGACTCTCTCTTATATTTAACTGCTTCAAGACCTGATATTTTATACAGTGTTTGTCTCTGTACTAGATTCCAATCAGATCCTAGAGAAAATCACTTAACTGTTGTTAAGCGAATTCTCAAGTATCTGAAAGGTACTACTAATCTTGGTCTATGTTACAGAAAATCCAGAGAATACAAACTTGTAGGATACTGTGATGCCAACTTTGCTGGAGACAGAATAGAAAGGAAAAAAACTTCTAAAAGCTGCCAATTTCTGGGAGAAAATATGATACCTTGGTCCAGCAAAAGACAATCCACTATTGCATTATCAACTGCAAAAGCAGAATATATAGCAGCAGTTGGATGTAGTACTCAGATGCTCTAGATGAAAAGTCAACTTGAGGACTTTCAGATATTTGAGAGTAACATTCCTATCCTCTGCGATAACACTTCTTCTATTTGTTTA
Organism: Vicia sativa; assembly: GCA_021764765.1. NCBI lineage: Eukaryota > Viridiplantae > Streptophyta > Magnoliopsida > Fabales > Fabaceae > Vicia > Vicia sativa. Next base: position 181,799,080 of record CM038793.1, on the reverse strand, counting down.
TCTAAAAATCCTATTTTACATTCTAGAGCTAAGCACATAGAAATTAAACATCATTTCATTAGGGACTATATTCAGAAGGGGATTCTTTCTTTAAAATTTATTGATACAGACCATCAATCGACTGATATATTTACAAAACCCCTTGCTGAAGATAGGTTCAATTTCATTCTGAAACATCTTAGTATGGAATTATGCCCAGAATGAAAAGATTGTTTTTTTTTTGCTTAACTGGTAGAATACTATTCTCTGTGAACTTATGATCAATTGTCCTTCAGAAGTGAGAAGGGTAAATGAATCAGAATCTATCAAAAGATCTGAGAGATGACTCAAATCAAGATAGAAGCATGCAGTTCACCAGAACAACACCTGTCAATCTTAATCGTTAAAAACACTCTCAGAAGATGAACACATGTTCAAACTCTGATAGAGTGAAAATTTTTGAGTTGCTAACTTGAGGCACTGATCACTTTGGTAACTGTTCATCATATCTTCTGCTACCTCCCTTACAAGCAATCATCATGTTTTTATTACATTATGCATTAAAATATCTAAATTGCATGATTTCAAGAAATAATTCCTCTCTTTAAACTCTCATCTCTTCAAATTCATTTGTTATCTTCTGTGCTAAGTTTCTTTTTGATTTATGACAAAAAGGGGGAGAACGTAAGATATTTTGAACATCATAGTTATTGATAGACTAAGTATCGAACATTGGAATATCATCCTTGATTTCGTTTGTGTCTAAAGATTAAAATAGGAAATCAACTTCTGGAAATCAACTTAGAACCGTCATCATACTCTGGACGAAACTCTTCAGGGAAGTACAATGTTCTCTAAATTTATATGAATATTAAATTCAGGGGGAAACCTCTCTTTGTCAAAATATTTATGTTTTCTCATAATCAGAAAGGGGGAGATTGTTAGAACATAGTTTGGTTCTACACCAATCTTAGATGTTTTGATGATAACAAGTACTGTTGATGACAATTATGTTCTGACTCTAATAAACAAATATTTTGTATGAAACATTGTTGGCTTCTAAGTTTGTACAAAAGTATGCAGATAAAATTCTGACCTTGAAAAGAAAAGAAGTTTTGATATTAACTTATAGAAGTTCTGATTACAGTAGAAGACCAGAAGTTCTGATGATAGCAGAAGAACAAAAGTTTTGATTACAGTAGAAGACCAGAAGTTCTGATGACAGTAGAAGAACAGAAGTTCTGATGCCTGAAGAAGAATCTGATCTAAGCGAGGTTCTAATATTGTTAGAAGACTCTGATCTAAGAGAAGTTCTGATAGCGTGAGAAGACTCTTATATGAACTTACTGAAGTTATGATTGCAGTAGAAAAATAGAAGTTCTGATGTCAAAAGAAGACTCTGAACTGAACCTATAGAAGTTCTGATACAATGACCTATACAGAATTTATGATGTGTTAGAAGATTCACGCTCAAAATGAAGTTCTGATAAACTTCTAAAAGCACCAAACTGCTCTACAAACTCTGATATCCATGTTCTGGCTGCAATGTTCTGACGCGTTGCTATTCATTAAAACAAGATTTGAAGCAACGACTAACTTCCAACAGGATCTCGTTGTTATGGAAAGAACAATGAATTCCAGTTATCATCATTCCATATACAACTTAATATGTCTCCAACAGATAACTTCTATGAACGTCTATATAAGGATCCATCCATGAAGAAAGCGATACAAATCTCCACGCGCACATACTACAAAAGAAAAATCTCAAATTGTTCATATTCATTAGTTCATAAGTGTTGAAATATTGTGTGAAAAAAATCACGGTTGTGATATAGCTTTTTAGAAGCATCGTAAAACACATTACTTGTAATTGTCTGTGAATTGTATTCCTTGAGAAACCAAGTTGTGGTGTTCTTGAGAAGACTAAAATAGTTGTTTTAGTGAATTGTAATTCCTTGAGAAACCAAGTTGTGGTGTTCTTGAGAAGACTAAGGCAGTGGTCTTAGTAAATTGTAATCAAGTTCTGATTATTGGATTAAGACCTCGTTGAGAGAGGAAAATCACCTTGATGGGTGGACTGGAGTAGTTTGAGTTCAAACGAACCAGGATAAAAATAACCGTGTTAATTTTTATTTGATTTCAAAACCCCAATTCAAACCCCCCTTTTCTTGTGTTTTTCATCCTTCATATGGATCACACGATTACTTCTAAAAAATGAATGAATAAATGAAGAAAAAAAAAAAGTAGAAAACCCGCTAAGTCGAACTTGGCAATAAGTTGCTTAGGCAAAAAAAGGAAAGGGAAAATTCTCGGAAAGCCAGAAAGGTTCTTAGTAAAAGAATGAAGTCGTTTGATCATACACCAAAATCAGAAGTGAGTGACTATTATGTCCATGAAGCTTGTGGGTTCATCGAGCATGTCCAAGAAATCCTCAGCAGAAGTCAGCCATGCCAAACTCTTTTGAGAGTTGAATGTTCGTCAATTTGACTGAACTCAGGATAGGAGAACATCACGAAGGGGGTGGGCACCAAATATTTTGAGCCTAAAAATCCTTTTTTTTCCTAAAACCCCGTGAACCAGGCCACGCTACAACCCTTAAAAGTCCTAACTGAAGCATATGTTAATTCGAAAGCATACTTCGATGAGTTAGCGTTTTCCTGAATCCTAAAGTGTGTACCAATTTATTGTATTCGCATTATATGCTTGTTTTGTCATTTTGAAAAGGAAAAGGTTTTCTTAAAGAAGTTGCGTTTTAAAAGTGTTTTGTTCTCAAGAAGCCGCAATGTCACTTTCATAAGGAACTTCAAGACTTACATACGTTTTTTGCATTAGAATTTTCATTCTCATGATTATTGTTCTTCTACGTGCGAAATAAGTGTTTGGCGTCAAGTGGGTTATGCACAATGAACGTCAGTGAGAAATCTAATCACGTCAGAGAAGAGGATCTTGTCTCTTTTGGATTGAAAATCTATCTTTTCAAGGAATTTGTGGTATACAGTTGTGTTTTATATTGGATCAATTCAATTGGTGTTCTAACAAATATTATCCCCGGTGAGTCGAGATCATGTTTGACTTGAGGCAGATTCAGTTTGATGGGCAGAGTTGATTGTTTGAAATATTTCCAGCTTGGGGTATACCCTACAACTGTAGATATCTATTTCTCCCCAGTGAAGATTTTTATCTGATAAGATGTGATGGATAAGATTTCTTGATTAAGAATCCATGTCCCCAGTGGAGTTTTGTTACCCTTGTGTTAACAAAGGATCGCTCATGGCCCGAGGCGAAGTGACCATTGATGAATTTCTTTGATTCCCCAGTCAAGTTGTTTCATTTGGAATTTCTCATTTAAGAACGCTCCCTTTTCCCCTGTATATCGACTATTCATTTGGGGTTTGTCATTCAAGGTTTCTCCTATCCTTGGCAAAGAAGTTTTCTTTCGAGATTGTGGCTTATTGCTTCTTATTTCCTCGGTGGAGTTATCTCATTTGATTTATCATATTCTTCATATCCAAAAGAATTATTTGACTTGGATCTCGCTTATCAGGGATCTCCTTTCTCCCCAATGAGTTTGATCTTGTTGATTGGTGATAAGCATTGTATCATCTGAGACGCATGCTATTATGGTACTCCATTCCATATCCCTTTTATCCCCAAATGAGAACTTTTCTTATCAAAGGTCATCTACGAATCTCTAGTTTAGTTTCTTAAAGCCCAAGTTATCTACTCTCTGTAGGGAAGGTGTACAAAATTTCTCCTTTTGTTGACCAGAGGATGGTGGCACTCCATGAAGTCAGAGGTCTCTTTATCCCTGTCGGATTCAATGTTGTTTGATATCTTCTTTAGCATCCTCCAACCTTCATTTGGCGTCTCTGAATCTCCAGTGTTACCCTGATTTTCTCCAGTGAGTTTTGCAATTTATTTTTGCAAATCTTATCAAGTTTTTGGGCCTGATGTTGATTGGTTTCTTGATTAGTTGTTCCCCTATGAAACATTCAATCATGCATCATTACGTTGCATTCTCAAAGTGTAATTTTTCTGTTATCATTGGGAACTTTTCTCTATAAAATGATAATCCAAACATGCATTAAAACATAAGCCTTTATCGCTTCTATATCCCTCAGTGAATTTGCTAACTTCGGATCATATCCTCATCAAGGTATTTATCCTCAATATCTTGGTTCTCATCCGCAAAAATTTCTTGTTAATCATTTGATTTAGTTGAGCATCCACTCAATGTTTTTATTTGTAGCCCAGTTCTTCCCTGAGAAGTTTCACTCTCCTTCCCAAGAGTGTATTTTCGGGTTCTTTTATATTCAATACTCTTCTACTTTGAACGCTCGAAGGTTTCCACAAATTCTCGCTGATCAAGTTTAAGAAGATTGAATAGGGGCAGCTGTTGCACCCCAAAATTTACCCTCTTGTTTTAGGCTTATTTTTCATCCTAAACATCATATTGCATTGCATTCATACATTGTGATAGGATCAAAGTTTCTTTTAAGCTCAAGTCCTCTACAAGCTTTGGAGGTTGATTATGTTAGCAAGTGGTTATTAGGGAGACTCAATCTCTCATATCCTTGAATCTCTCAATAATACATGGTGTATTATAGCTCAAGACACCCCATTTATGTCTTTGATTCTTCAGGAATTGAAGTTTTGCAAAAAATTGAAGAGGAATTCATCTGTGTCACCCAACTAAGGAAATTAGGGTTTTGGGTTCATTGTGGAGTATGAAGCATGTTGAGCCAATATTTTGAAGTATTATCTCCCCACTATCATTTGTGCTATCATGGTTCAAAGAATTTCTCAATACCTTCAGAAGATTTGAGGTTTGAAGCTTAAATGACCATCTCCTAACACAAGGTGCAAAATTAGGGTTTTGGGTATGATCAACATTTCTTCAGACTTTCCACTCAAATTTGTTTTCAATTGTTTCAATATATTGATGAGCATCCATGGTTGAAATATTGGGGTTCGATTTTGGTTAGAAGCAATTCAATTGATCACAAAGGGCAAAATGGTCATTTTGGTCAAAATTAGTCAAAATCAGGAGTTGACCAAGTGAACTTTTGGTCAACCATCAATTCAAATATCCTCTTTTCATATTTCATGACCAAATTCATCATTGATAAAGAAAATTGAAGAAATTGGAGTTAACTTGTTCTTGAAGTTACTTGAAGTTTGAAAATTTTCTAACTGTCCACCCTATAGAACTTTGACATGTCATAACTTTCTCAATTTTTATCCAATGGTTGCATACCATAATTTTTTGGAAAGCTTGGAAAAAATGATACAAGATTGTCAATTTGTTAAATTTCTCAAAAATGCACCATTTGAAAGATATTTGAGTTTGAAGTTTGGTGCACAAGTGTTGATCATGTCTTGCTTCCTCTTGCCTTCCACGTGCGCATTTCATCAAACAATTTTTATGCAAGAAGTAGGAGTTTATTTCTTTTGATTCAAGTGAAATTTCAATAATGCGCTTTGTGCATTTTAAAGTTGGCATGGAGAGCTTTTTAAAAAGCCTTGAATCACCCAAATTGACTAATTATTGATCAAGTTATGATTCTTGCAAGTTCAAGCCAAAATCGGATCTTCATGCATGCCCATGCTCGCGCCAGGACCAAGTTTCCATGACTTATTTTTCTTCAACTTTGGAAGATGATATCTCACTCAATACTTGATCATTTTCAATGGTTCAAAGCTCAGATTGTAGACCATGAGGATATCTATCCATGGTTCAAAAAGGCCAAGAAACGCACGAGCCACTTTTCTGTGGCTCAAGCTCAAAGTTGGGTGCTGAGAATTGTGTATTATCTTGGTCCTTTTTCAAGTTTGGTACATTTTTGTGTTAATTGGTTTCAGGTTTTATTTCTTACTTGCCTTGCACGATTTTAGTGTCCAATCCATTGGCAAAAGAAGCCAAGTATGTGCATTATAGTGCATTCTACTATATTCCTCAAATTTTTCCATTTAAAGAAACTTTGTGAATTTTGCAAAATCACCAACACTGTACTATCAAGGCCAGCTCATCATTTACACTTCCTACACTCTGATTCCACTCACTATAAGCATGCCAAAATGCATAAAATTTGAGAGAGGAAGCAAGCAAAACACATGGCATAGAGGACACCTCATTTTTCTAATTTTTGTGAATATTCTCTCCAATGAATTTCTGAGGCCAAAGACCACATTGATCTCACTATCTATGCTCTATATAAGCTCACAAGCACCACCATTCAAACCCTAGCTTCCTCCTTCCACCAAAAATCATATCTGAGTTTTTCATTGTTCTTCTTCGAAGCTTCATTTTCTTTGTTTCCAGAGCTTATTTATTCCTCTATTCCTCTTCATTGAAGTTCAAGGATCAAGGGAAGCTGGTCTCTTTTATTCTTCAGAGACACCAGTTGAGTTTATTTCTCAACTCAAGAGGTAATTTTTCAAACTTGAATCTTCATTTTCAGCTTGTTTTTTATGAAATAAAACATATATGCGTGTGTATAGTTGACCAAACATTAGGTTTGATGTATATCTTTTCTTGTTTGTGAAGCACATTGCATGATATAAAGTTCTGAAATTTTGGCTTTGGATGATTTTTGTGATTTTCGTGCTCTGATTTCTTGATGTATGTTTTATTATTTTGAAATCCACGAGTTGCTTGTTGTTCCTTGCCATGTGATATTCATTTTGAGCTTTAAATCATGAAAAATGGTTGAGAAATGAGGAAGTTATGATGATCAGAAGTTGGGTGTATGGTCCGAGCAAAAACGCGTTTAGGACATAGTGTTATAGGTTGAAGTTGATTAGGTGTCAGCGCCGGATTGGTTGTGTTCATCTTTGAATGAATTTTGTTTTAATTGATTTTGAGATTTTATTTTCTTAAACAAAACTTGTCCAAAAATTCTAAAAGAATTAGGGTAGTCTTAGAATATTATTTCTGAATTTGTGTATTTTTTACATAGTTTTTAAAAATCATTTGATTGTTAAAAAAAATCAGAGTTTAATAAATTGATTTTTGTGTAATATTTTTATTAAAACCATTTTCAAATTACAAAAATTACACAAAAAATTATTTCAGGCCATTTGATTGGTTTATACTTGATCCCTAATTTTTATTTCATAATTTTCTAAGTTTTTCCATGATTAAATAATTTTCTACATTATAAAGCATTTCATGCATTTTTATTATTATTTAAAATATTTTCACCCATATAAAATTGCATAAAAAAATTGTGAACCATTTTATTCATGCACATTGCATTGCTGAATTTTATTTCATAATTTTTACATTTTTGTATGATTAAATAATTTTTTGCATTAAATAATTTTTTGCATCTCATATTTTGCATTTTTATTATTTTTCACCATTTTCCTTGAATATAAAAAATCCCAAAAAATACTTTTTGGGGTCCTCATAGTCTTATACTGATTTTTGAATTATGTTTGTGATTTATATCTGATCATGCATAAAATCTCAGCCGAGATATAAAGTCGGAAAGGATTTGTAAGGATCCGAGAATGAGCCCGGATGGTGGGTATGAAGTCAGTGTCCGAGAAGGGTGCCCAGATGGAGAGAAGGTAGGCCAAAATATAGACCGGGTATATGTCCCGGCCATGTGAACTAGGATCCAACCCGACTAGAGAATGGGTGTTATGAACGAGTTAGAGGTAACTGATACATTGATTACAGCGACACACGTTACATTAAGAAGCTATCATTGCCTGAAACGACTGACACTTCACATTCCTAATGTAGTTAATGAGCTGAGGGTCGTTACTGGAATAAGGGAAAGAGATTCATGTAGTCATACGTATATATAGGGCTCCCGCCAGCGGGATAAGCAAGACAATCTTAAGCTTGGAGTTCAAGATAACAAACTTGAGCCTCCAAATCCCTAAATACAATTAATCAAATATTTCCTGCAAGAACATTTGGCGCCCACTGTGGGACCTCAGTGAAATCAATCCTAGACCACCGCATAATAGACAATAGAACACGATGTCAACAACTTCACCAAGCGATCCTCCGGGTCTAGAACAGTTGTTGGCCATGATCGATGACTTACGCCAACACAATCATACCTTACAGGATAGTGTTCAAGCTCTTCAGCAGAGGAGTTTGGACGAAACAGAAGACCAAGAAGTAGAACTCTTGGAGCCACAACCCTTGTCTCAAGCTATTTGGGAAGATGTCGTTCTTGAGAATTTTAAACCTCCCGTCCTGGCGACATACGACGGGAAGACTGACCCTCAGGAACACATCATTTCGGTCAACAATATGATGGCGTTAATTGGAGCAACGGATTCTCTAAAATGCAAGTTGATGACTGGCACTTTCATGGAATCTGCATTACGTTGGTACATGGGACTACCACGACTTTCTATGGTTAGTTACTAGGACTTCAACAGAAAAATTATCCAGCAATTTTCAGCAAATCGCCATCGGAAGGTGGCCACTACTTCTCTCTTCAACATTAGGCAAGGTCCGGCATAATCGTTGCGAGATTTCATGGCCAGGTTTAATGAGGAGACCATAAAGGTTTCACACTCTAACCAGGAGATCTTTGTGGCGACATTTTAGCACGGACTAAAGGCCGACCAGTTCAATGAATCCCTAGCTCAAAATTCGGTCAAGAGTATGGATGAAATCATCACTCGGGCTGAGTGTTATGTGAAGGGTGAAGAAAGCAACATGGAGAAGAGATCCCGTGATTCCAAGGAAAAGGGCGCGGGGCGAGATGACAGGCTATAAATCCCGACGAGACCTTCACACCATTGAACTCTAAAATGGACGAAATTCTTAGAGACGTGAATCATTTAAAATTATTTCCTAGGCCGTGGAGACCACAAATGGTTAATGCCGCGATGGGGAAATATTTGGAAGCTTGGTGCGAGTATCACCATATTAGAGGGCATTCGACCGAGGCATGTGTTCATCTACGAAGAGAGATTGAGAAATTGATCTAGAGGGATAAGCTTTCATCCTACGTGAAAGATGACCCGAAGCAAGCCAACAAGTGTGGTCCACCACCAAAAGGAGAGGCAACTTCTGAGTCACCATCAAAAAAGAAGGGAAAAGTTGTTGAGGAAGTCAGGGAGGCAAGAACATCTCGACATATGCTCAATACCATCTTTGGAGGTTTTGCTGGAGGAGGATCCACCAGTGCAGCTCGAAAAAGGCATGCACGAGGAGTGATGCATGTGGCTCAGATTGGGCCAGCCGATGATGAACTCGGAGTTATAACTTTCTCTCGGGAAGATGCCAAGGAGGTTTTGCCTCATGAAAATGATCCCATGGTTATTGAAGTGCAAATCAGAGATTGGGGGGTAAAACGGGTGTTGATTGACCCGGGAAGTTCAGTTGATGTCCTTTTCTGGGAAGCTTTCAAAGGGATGGGTTTTGACCCAAAGGAGTTGTTGCCATTCAATGGAACCATGGTCGACTTCTCTGGTGAGCAGGTTCAAGTGTTGGACTATCTTTCAGTTATCACTACTTTTGGGACCGATGAAAGTGCCAAAGATGTCCGAGTTCGTTATTTGGTAGTCAACGCTTCTTCGCCATACAACATGATCATAGGCCGTTCCTCGTTCAATGCACTTGAGGCAGTTTTGTCAACTTTGTATCTAACTATGAAGTACCCGTTGGGGAAGGGCCGCGTGGGGATCATCTGAGGTGATCAAGGATTGGCTCGAAAATGTTACAAGGATAGCATAAAGGTTAAGAAGAGGCCGGTTCTAGCAGAAGGCCCAATAGACCATAAGGTTAATATGGTTGATATTGATCCAAGAGAGGATCCTAGAGAGGATAGACTGACCCCTCAAGAGGAGACGAAAGAGGTTCAGATTGGGTCCTTGTCTTTGGAGATTACACACCTGGGGACACAGCTTTCCCCTAAGGAGGAGGCCGAGATAGTCCAAGTTCTAAAACAGAATTTAGACCTCTTCGCCTGGAAGCCCGCGGATATGCCTAGAATAAACCCGGAAGTCATGTGTCATCATTTAGCTCTGGACCCGGATGTGAGGCCGGTATCTCAGCGAAAGCGGAAAATGAGAGAAGAAAAGAGGAAAGCTGTTTCAGATGAGGTTGAAACATTGATCAAAGTCGGGTTCATTAGCAAGGTTCAGTATCCGACATGGCTATCTAATGTGGTCATGGTCAAGAAGAAAATTGGCAGGTGGAGGATGTGCGTAGACTTCACCGACCTCAATAAAGTGTGTCCAAAAGATCCTTATCCTCTGCCGCATATAGATCGGTTGCTTGATGGAGCCTCAGGGTTTCGTCTTTTGAGTTTCTTGGATGCTTATTCTGGGTACAACCAAATCAGGATGAATCCGGCAGATGCTTCGATGACAGCTTTCATGACCGACCGTAAGAATTTCTTTTATCAAGTGATGTCGTTTGGGCTGAAGAATGTTGGGGACACTTACCAAAGGCTTATGGATATGGTTTTCGCTCCACAAATCAGGAGGAATCTTGAGGTCTATGTGGATGATATGGTTATGAAGACAGTGGCAGGTAACAAGCATGTAGCGGACATTGAAGAAACCTTTGCAGCTATTCGAAAGTATAATATGCGCCTGAACCCGGACAAATGCACCTTTGGGGTACAAGCCGACAAGTTCCTAGGCTTCATGTTAACAAGCCGGGGAATAGAGGTTAACCCAGATAAATGCCAGGAAGTTGTTGATATGAGAAGATCGGCTACAGTGCGGGAAGTGCAACAGCTAACCGACCGTTTGGCCGCTTTATCTCGTTTTCTATCTTGTGCAGGTGACAAGTCGATTCACTTCTTCTCAGCTATTAGAAAGAGCGACGAGTTTGAATGGACTGAGGCGTGCGAGAAAGCATTCCTTGAGGTAAAGCAGTTTCTATCAACAACTTCGATTTTGACCAGACCGAAAGAGAATACGCAGCTGGTGTTATATCTCGCCGTGTCAGATTATGCAATTAGTTCAGTATTAGTTCAAGAGATAGAGGCTGGAGAATGTCCGGTGTATTTCATTAGCAAGGTGCTGAAGGGGGTAGATCTCAGATATCAAAAGATCGAGCGGTTGGCACTAGCTTTGGTGATAACAACTTGGAATTTAAGACACTACTTTCACGGGCATCCAGTCCTAGTGAAAACTAACTTTCCTTTAAAACAATTTTTCGAGAAGCCGGACCTGGAGGGGAGGATGGTATCTTGGGCGGTGGAGTTGTCAGAATATGATATCGACTTCAGTCCACACACTAGTATAAAATCCCAAGTTTTGGCGGACTTCATGGTCGAATATAGTTCTCCATCGACAGAGGATTCACCAACGAGGTGGGTTCTCTCTGTTGATTGATCATCAAATCTGAAGGGGGTGGTGTAGGGATAGTGTTAGAAGGTTCTGGAGAAATAGTTCTTGAATATTCACTACGATTCAGTTTCCAAACCAATAATAACCAGGCTGAGTATGAGGCTTTGTTAGCCGGCTTAAGGTTAGCCTTGGAGGTCGGGCTAACCCACTTGCTTATCCGGACAGATTCTCAGCTTGTCGTTGGACAGGTGAGTGGAACTTTTCAGGCAAAGGACCTCGTTTTGATAAAGTACGTCCAGCAGGCGATATCGTTATGTAAAAGATTTGAAGCTTTTGAGATCTGCCATGTGCCGAGGGAGGAAAGTACCCGGGCCGACCTTCTGGCTCGTCTCGCTAGCACCAAAGGATTTGGAATGAATAAGTCAGTGATACAAGAAACGTTATCATTACCTAGTATCGTAAAGGAAGAGATGTTAGTGATTGAGGAGTAGGACGGTTGAATGTCTCCTATCATATGGTATCTCCAACAAAATGTGTTACCGGATGATAGGGATAGAGCCAGGCAGATTAAGAAGATTTCAGCAAGGTTTGTGATGGTGTCAAGCAAGTTATACAGGATGGGGCGTGCCGCTCCGATGTTGCGATGTGTGTCGGAGAAGGATATCGTTCTGGTGATGAAAGAAGTCCATGAAGGTGTTTGTGGGAATCATGGGGGTGGACGATCTCTATCTAGCAAGATACCGTGTGCCGGGTACTATTGGCCTACGATGATGAAGGATTGTATTCGTTTTGTGACCCATTGTGCAAAGTGTTAGACGTTCGCACCTGGAATTCATACACCGGTCGAGTTGCTACATGATGTTCTAGTCCCGTGGCCTTTTTATCACTAGGGGATCACATCCTCGGGCCATTTCCTATGGCGCGGGCCAGTTGAAATTCCTCATTGTCGCAGTCGACTACTTTACTAAATGGGTAGAAGCCGAGGCGGTGTCTCGGATATCAGCAGAGCGGGTACGTCAGTTTTATTGGAGAAACATCATTTGTCATTTCGGGCTTCCTCGGGTCATTGTCTCTGACAACGGGACACAATTCGCGAGTGCTTATGTTGTGGAGTTTTGCAAGGATCTCAGAGTCATAAATAAGTTTATTTCTGCAGAACACCCGCAAGCCAACGGTCAAGCAGAGTCAACAAAAAGGTGATTTTGAGTGCAATAAAGAAGAAGTTGGATGAGGACAAAGGGTTATGGGCGCAATACCTTCATGAAGTTCTATGGTCATATCACACTATTGTTCATTCAACAACTCGGGAAACACCTTTCAAAATGGTCTTTGGTGCTGATGCCATGATCCCGGTGAAGGTCACTTTGCCATCATGGAGACGAGAAAATTTTGAGGAAGGAGTTAACAACCAGGGATTAGATGCTGAAGCCGATCTTTTGGAAGAGGTGAGAAATGCAGCACATGTAAGGGAAATTGCTGCTAAATAGAGGATGACACAGCGTTTCAACTTGAAGGTGAAGCACCATGGATTTGAGGTTGGAGATTTGGTGCTTAAGAGGATAACAGATCCGATCAAGAAAGGAAAGTTGTCTCCTAACAAGGAGGGTCCGTATCGGGTATTGGAGAAATTTCACAACGACGCTTACAAGTTAGAGACACTAGAGGGCATAGAAGTACCTAGGACTTGGAACATAGCTAGTCTCAAGATGTATTTCAGTTAAGTTGTGTGTTATGTATGAATAATGGTGTACTCTTTTCCCTAGGCAAGGGCCAGGGTTTTTAATGAGGCACCTTAAAATTATAATCTTGTTTGTAAAAGTCAGAACAAATTTATGGGGGCACAACAACTCGCCACGATCAACCTCACCAAGGCTCTGTTCCGACTCGGATCAACCTCCTAAGGGCTTGTACCAAAAACAAGCTTTCAACCTCGCCAAGGCTTTGTTCCGACTCGGATCAACCTGCTAAGGGCTTGTACCAAAAATAAGCTTTCAACCTCGCCAAGGCTCTGTTCCGACTCGGATCAACCTGCTAGGGGATCTGTACCAAAAACAAGGTTTCAACCTCGCCAAGGCTTTGTTCCGACTTGGATCAACCTGCTAGGGGCTCTGTACCAAAAACAAGGTTTCAACCTCGGTAAGGCTCTGTTCAGACTCGGATCAACCTGCTAGGGGCTCTGTACCAAAAATAAGGTTTTAACCTCGGCAAGGCTCTATTCAGACTCGGATTAACCTACTAGGGGCTCTGTACCAAAAACAAGGTTTCAACCTCGCCAAGGCTCTGCTTCGACTCGGATCAACCTGCTAGGGGATCTGTACCAAAAACAAGGTTTCAACCTCGCCAAGGCTCTGTTCTGACTCGGATCAACCTGCTAGGGGCTCTGTACCAAAAACAAGGTCTCAACCTCGCCAAGGCTCTGTTCCGACTCAGATCAACCTGCTAGGGGCTTTGTAACAAAGCCTTGGTTCAAGACATTTTGCTTAAACTTTTTTAGGCATAGCCCAGTGTGATGTCACAACTCGGCTAAGAGGATCGAAATGTTTTCGGGAGTTTAATTTACGTGAACAGAGGATTATGTCCTTTCTATTAAAGTCTTCATGGTTTAAGCGAAAAACCATTTGGCTTGGGGGCTAATAATATTGCATAATTCAGTTCACAAAGTTAAAACCTCAATTCATATAAGCAAAAGTGAAATGTTCAGTATTAAAATAAAGCCCATAGGGCGATTTTTGGGAAATTTTACAAAGTGCACCCTTCAAAAAGGATGACTAACTAAAGACTAAAAAGCGAAGAATTAAGCATTGAGGTGAGAAGTGTCCACGGTAACTGGTTCTTCACTTAGTGTGGCATCACTGTCATCATCATCAACTTCCACTAGCTTCCCATCCACAATAGACTTGAAGAAATCAACCTTTGAGATATCAAGATCTGGATATAGGCAAGTGACTTAAGCTTTTGCTCGGTCAAAATCCATATCTCCGGCGTTCAACACATCCATCCGAGATTTGTCCAAATCTTCTTTCAGCTCGGAGCACGATTTCTCTGAAACTTGAAGCTTGTTGGATTGCTCGGCAGCTGAGGTCTTCATCATGGCAAGTTCTTCCTCCAAGGCTTTGATCTTTTCATCAGATTCTAAATCTTTGGTCTTAAAGTGGGAATTAGCCTCATTAAGGGATTTTTCATTTTCAGCCAACCTCTTGACTTCCTGCTCCAGTTCAAATTTTTTCTTTGCTGCATCATCGCCAGACTCGAAGAGACCTCGGTTCAGTACGACACATCTCATCAATTATGAGCGTAGGTGTTGAGTGATCTTTTGAGGACCTAAGCTCTTCAATTTGTTCACATCCTCTGAGGCATTGAGATGATCATATAAAAATCTGATACCATCAAAGTCAGCGGACCAGAACTTGTTTTCGGATGAGGATTGATTTGAACTATTGCCAGGTTCTTTTAACAAAGTAGAAAATTCTCAATCTGATTGATTTGCTTCATTCTTCATTACGGTTTTCAACTTTTTTGGAGCCTTTTCACCAGATGGCTCGGCGTCGGAAGGGAGTTTGACTGGAGTGGCTGAAACCACTACGGTTTCCAGCGCACTCGCTTTTGAGGTTGTGCTCTTCTTCTTTGGTGCTCGGATTTCAAGGTCGACCAGGTTGTATTTCGCCTCAGAAGGACCGCCAACACTTACCCGAGCAGCACAAGCCGCTGCCATCAACTTCTTTTGTTCTTTCATAGACATTTCAGTCATTTTGTCTGCATACAAAGGAATAAAGAAAGAAGTCAGTTAAATGAGGTAACACTAATGAAAGGCGCTTCGTAAAAGGAGACTTACCTAGGAAATCGGGAAGTTCATTCTGGGATAATGTTAATAAATCCTTAACTCTGATTGGCCGGAAAGAATCTAAAACCCCAAGTGATAGGGTCTCGGATTCACTCAAAGTGTCATAGTCAAATCCAAAGATTGATAGCGGGTTACTTGTCCAATATAGAGGAAATTTGTGGTGCCCGTCAGCACCGTAGAAAACCTGTGGACACCGGGGACCACCTCTAACCCAGAAGAAACGTTCCTTGTAGCCTTTAAAGTTGGATGTGTAGGCTTGAAGGAATCTTCTCTTTGGGATACCGCTGATGGCAACCCAACTTTCGGAGTCCGCGCTCTTTATTTCGAAGAAGGAGAAGAATAATCCTATTGTGGTGGTTATTATTAGGGCTTTGCAAATCAATTCAAACACTCTTATAAACCCCCAACTGTTTGGATGACGTTGAGAGAGGGCTACATTCATTGTTCGTAATATATCAATTTCGAAGTCGGTGAAAGGGAATTGAATATTCAACTCTTCCACGACTCCAACATAGAAGTAGAACCATTGAGGGTTTACCCCTTTGGGCCGGGACATACATGCATTTTCCTCGGTCTCATAGGGTTCCAGAATTACATCATCTTCATTACCCGTAGAGGAAATATTCTAGAGAGATCGCAGGGTTGCGATTTCCAGGTCTTTAATCATGATTTGTTCAAAGCCTAGGGCTTCTCCTTTGAGTAGGTTGCTGGTTTCCATTAGGAGCTCCACAGAACAAGAAGATTCGGGGTCAGAATCACTATCAGAGGTTAGAACTTCAGAATCAATCTTGTTCATGACCCTATCTAGTTCCTATGCCCCTAGAGCATCTCTCATCTCTTGCATGCATTCCTACCATAAGATTCTACGCTCATCGCTACTTAAGTATTTTCTATGCCCTAGTTCATCACACTCTCTAATGATCACCACCCAATGTGTAAAATAAAACGGAAGGAAATAAGGAATAAAGAAGAGAATACCTGAGTGTGTGATAGAAAGGCTTGAGAAGATTTGAAGTGAGTAAAGCGGCAACAAGGATTGCAGAAAAAGGCGAATAAGGAAGTAGGGTTTGAAATGGAAAGGGTGCGTTATAAGGGGTGAGAAGGAGGGGGAAACGTGTTGGAGGTTAAAACCCACTAGGTGGTAATCATTACACCTATGCAGTGACTGTTCAGTGGAATTTGAGAGTGTAGTTCACGCGCCTGTGGGTCGGCTTGGCCGACGTATAACTCGGCTTTAATTTATGATTTTCTATTTTGTCGACCATAAGACTTCAAGGCATTAAATCATATGCTCGGGGGCTTATAATCATGCATAAAGTCCCAGTCGAGATATAAAGCCGGAAAGGATTTTTAAGGATCCGAGAATGAGCTCGGATGGTGGGTATGGAGTCAGTGTCGGAGAAGGGTGCCCGAATGGAGAGAAGGTAGGCAAACATATGGACTGGGTATATATCCCGGCCATGTGAACTAGGATCCAACCCGGCCAGAGAACGGGCGTTATGAACGAGTTGGAGGTAACTAATACATTGATTCCAGCGGCGCACATTACATTAAGAAGCTATCATTTCCTGAAACGACTGACATTTCACATCCCTGATGTAGTTAATGAGCTAAGGGCAGTTACTGGAAGAAGGGAAAGAGACTCATGTAGTCATACATATATATAGGGCTCCCGCCAGCGGGATAAGCAAGAAGATCTTAAGCTTGGAGTTCAAGATAACAAACTTGAGCCTCCAAATCCCTAAATACAATTAATCAAGTTTTTCCTGCAAGAACAATATCACTGATTTTATTTAATTTTGAATATTGGGTTTGTAAATGCTTTTTGGGTTTTTTGTTGCTCGGATCACAAGTTTGGATTTAATTGATGATCATTTGAAACTTGTAAATGTCATTTAAATTTTGATTTGAATCCTTGAATGTCATGAGCTCACTAAAATCAATTTTATTTAAATTTACCAATTGAATTTCTATTTTTTCCAAAATACTTTACAAGACTTGTCTAGTTTGAGCTCTATCTCAACTAGTCTTGAATGAACTTTGTTTTCAATTTTCTTCAAACATTCAAGGATCCAAGTTGATTAATTCTGACTTTTATAAGTCTCGAGTATTCTAAAAGAATTTTGTTTAGTTTTTATAGGTCCTTTTACTATTTTTGATTAATTTATCTAAATCTAGTCAACTTTGGTTACTTAGGGTAGAAGTTACATTTGTTTGACTAATTTCCCTTAACTTTTGAGACCATTTATGTTTAGAATATGATAATGTAGTACACTAGGATCTTTGAACAGATTTTATTAAATGTTTAGGATTAGGTTTACTATTTTTCCCCATTAAGTCAAATTAGGGTTTCCAATTTGTGATCCTTCTAGGTTAAATTAAATTTTTTTTGAATTTGTTTTCAATATAAGTTGTGTTAATATTTGTCTCAAGCTTTTGTTGCTGACTTGTTGACATCTTATAGGACTTGTAACATTTTTGTTCCAATTTTATAACTCATGTTTCTATTCCTTTGTCCAATTACTTTTTGTGCATGCATCATAGTTTTGTTTAGATCATAGATGTAAGGAATTCACTTGTGCAATCCATGAGGTATATGTTCTTATTATTTTATACTCATTTGATTTTGTAGACTTGAGTTCAACCATATGACCATTCAAGTTCTTATAATTTTTCCATTTTATTTTGTTCATATGGTTTGATGTTGCTCATGATCATGGTTTAGGAGGTAGCTTTATGCACCACCTTCAAATGTCTTATGTGAAGCAATTTGTTTATAATTCATATTGATCTCAAGCTTGTATGTTTTTTTGTCATAACTTGATGCTTCTATGAACCCATGGATGACCATTCATTGTCATTCCATATTGGTCTCTTTGGGAAGCTAAATTGGTCACCATTGTAGCTTAGACTATCTTTCTCTTTAATATTTGAATTATGCTTATTATTATATTTTTCCCCTTAAGGTATCTTGATGTTGGGTTCATCCCAAATAACATCTAAGAACCCTCATTGTAATTCCATTTGATAATCTTTGCTTTGAGCATAAAGGACTAAATTTACATATTGTCTTGACACTTTAGCATGTTAAATTGATAGCATTGTTCAAGTTCTTATAAGTCATGATATATACTTAGGATAGGGATATACTATTGCCCTAGGACCCATAAGTATCCAATTTTCTTTCCGCATTTAGTTGATATCACCCGTCATTGATTTTAGACTAGTGTTGTTACATCTTTTAGGATGTTGACTATCAATTAGGTGATTTGTATTTTGTATTGAAGTTTAGTCTTCTACATTTGTTGCTCATGAACCTCATCTTGATTTAACTTATTATACAAGTCACACATATCTTAATTGTTCAATTAATACCATTTTTGTTTGATTCTTATCTAATGTTTTGAAGTTGAGTTTGTTTTGATATTTTCAAACCCTAATTTTGTATGCTTTTGAGTGCAAGCTTTCTCTTTTGTTTGAGATGCCTTTGAACATGTTTTGTCTGTATTTATTGCTTATGTTTTTTAAGATAATTACCTAATATGTTGGATTAACTCTTTGCTTTGCCTTTTGACCATTATTTTACTTGTTGACTTGTAGACTTGTTTAAGTTGACTTTTAGGGATGAATTTTTGACTTCTTCTTTTGATAACTTTGTGCTAATTGTGGTATTAATGCATGCTATTTGTTTTTGTGATTTGGATGAGTATTATAATTACGTATTACTTATGATCTCAATCTTATGTGACACTTAGCACGAGTACTTTCAAGCACATACACGCACACGCCTTTGCCCGCACTTGTATGGATTGAATTTGTTTTCCTTAAGTGATTTGTTCGTGGATTTTTATTATGCATGTTTGTTTTCTTTGATTTATGCATTGGTAAATTTTCTACTGTATTTTATGTCTCTTAACCTTACATGGTTCATTTCTTTTCATCTTTGCCTTTTCTTGGCTTCTTTTGACTTGTAAACACTTTCTAGGTCAAAGTTTCGACTAGTTTATGTATTAGCTTTGTGATTGCATCCTTGTGATACATTATTTGTAATTTGATTGTGAATTCTTATATGTGATGTTTCTACTGTAATCACTTCATCTTGACACTCTCTTTGCATGTTATGTATATCACACACTTATATTCACTTTACCACACACAATTGTTGCATGTTTACACACTCTTGTAGAATTCTTGTTCATGAATTTTTTGTGGCTTCGTTTGCATGATGTAAGTGATTTATTAACATGTTAGCTACTGACTTTTATTTCATTATACCTTCTAATTCTTCCTTCATCTCATATATGCTTAAAATTTCACACAATTTGTTTTCCGTATACTTTTAGGATTAGTTTTGACCTAGTTTATGTACTAACTTTGCATGTACGTCTTCATGGTGATGTTTGATGTTTTTGTATGGTTCATATAAGCCTTGTACATGTATGTTGTGTCTACTTACCTCACTTCAAATGGTATCTTGCATGATTGTTCACTCACTTGTTTCCACTTCATCTCATTCTCCTCTTTCTTTGCCTTTTTGTTGGTGTTTGTTTGTGTGTTTTTGGCAAAGCATTTGGTTTGCTTCTTCCCCTCTTCTCATTTGGTTTTTTAACCAAGATGATTGATCTTATATATTTCCCTTAGAATCACTCGATTAAGTTAGTTGTCGATTTTAGACATTAGATTAAGTATCCATGCATGCCAACATTAGGTAGATAATCTAAGTAGTTTTCCCAGTTTATATCCATAACCTAGGAACAACTTTCCATGATAATAACTAGGATTAGAAATAGGTTAGCTTCCCTTAGCCATTTTACCTTTATCATATGCATCTTAAAATTAAAACTTTGTTTAGTCAAGTGCATTAAGACATCCTAATAATATTGAAACTCTTTTTCAAAGTAAAAGATACAAACAAATATTCTTAGTTTTAGGGAGCTCCATCGTTCATGTTGTTGCTGACGTTCTTTCGTCCCTTCTGTTTCTGACATCCCGTCATCCCCTCTATTGTTGACGTTCCGTCGTCCCCATTTGCTGACATTCCGTCGTCCCCGTCAGTTGATGTTCCATCGTCCCGTCTGTAGCTAATGTTTTGTCTTCATGGAGGTGTTTCGTCATCATTGTTTGTTGTCTCGTCTTCTAATCTAAAAAAATACAAACCAACCAAAAATAAGTTATTCGAACTACTGCACTCTGACTTTCCCATTGCACGAGGGAATACGTAGGCATCCTGTCGTGGGGCTTGATTGAGCAACCTTTGTAAATATTTTCTTCTTTTCCCCGTGTTTTCTTTCATTTCCTTTCTTTTATTTCTTTATTCTTTTTCTCCTTTTGCATACATTATACCTCATATACAAATATAGTTAGACCTTTACACCCATTAGATAGAAAGTAAAAACGGATACCGTAAAGTACTACGGACGTGTGTGGTGCTAATACCTTCCCCTCACGTAACAGACTTCCCTACCCAATCTCTCATTCGCAAGACCGTGATTTCTCCATTTCAGGTTTTCTCGATGTTTACCTTTCCCTCCCGGTAGGATAAAAAACATTCAATGGCGACTTCATTGATTTATTTCTTTGAATTTTTGGCCGGTTCCTTCAATACCTCTTCCGAGCTGAACTAGTGGAACCACCCCCGACGAACCCACCAGAGATGGTGTTGAGGGTATGTCGGGTAAGCCTTGCCTCACGAGCCTTTTCAACTGCCTTTCCTTTCTTCTTTGAAAGTGAAATATAGGTGCCATCTCCCTTTGGCGTCGGATTGCGCTTATTGGACTGTTCTAGGATGTCCTTGAAATAGAGGTGCAATCTTCTGCCATATGTCCCCGGATTCTATGGTAAGCACACCATGCTTCTGCATCTTTTCCCATCACGACATTTACTCCCTGAGGTCTCCAGGGTGCGAAAAATAAGTTCATGTGGTTCACATCTCTCCAAATATCCTCCCTACTTGCATTTAAGGGCGTAAGGGATTCATCCGACTTCAAAGAAGGGCGAGACAGTTGCTGGGTCTGTCTTTCTTGGGGTCGTTCCCTCGGAGGCGGATTATCTCGAGGTAGAGCCTTCTGCCCGGTGCCTTCTTCCCAGCCCTTACCCTTTTCTTTAGCATCCCAGGTTTTTTTTTCATGTTGCTCTCCTCACCCTCCATATAATATTCCGCGCGGGTGTTAATCTCGTCCATGCTCATCGCTGGCTTCTGAGCTAGGGACTCGTTGAAGTGCCCTGCCCAGAGCCCATATTGGAACGCAGCCACAAATATTTCCTGATTGGGGTGGGAAACCTTTATAGTTTCTTCATCAAACCGTTCCATATAGTCCCTCAGTGACTCCGACGAAAGATGCCTGATGCTAAAAAGTGTTGTGTTAGCCACCTTCTGGTGACGATTTGCCGAGAACTGTTGGATTATCTTCTTATTGAAGTCTTGATAGCTGACAATGGAGAGTCAGGGTAAACCCATGTACCACCTTAATGCGGACTCCTTGAAGGTGCCAGTCATCAATTTACATTTTAAAGAATCGCTGGCCCCAATCAAGGATATGGAATTGTTGACAAAGATGATGTGCTCCTGAGGATCTGTTTTTCCGTTATAGGCTGCCAAAACAGGAGGCTTAAAGTTTTCTGGGACTTGATCGTCCTAGATAGCCTGGGACAGAGGTTGCGGCTCCAAGAACTTTGTCTCCTGGTCAGCGGTTTTGTCTACGCTTTTCTGTTGGAGAACTTGGACGTTGTCTTGAAGGGTATCATTCTAATGTCGCAAGTCGTCAATCATGGCTAGCAGCTGCGCCAAGTCTGGTGGAGGATGGTCATGTTCTGGTGTCGTAGACATGTTGTCATTCTAATGTAGTGGCCTAGGAATGTTTTATCGAGGCCCCACGGTGGGCGTCAAATGTTCTTGCTAGAAAAACTGTATTAGTGACGTTTAAGAATTTAGAGGCTCAAGTAAGATGACTTGAGCTCCAAGCTATATGACTTTCTTATCCCTCATTCGTGAGCCTTTTATATAGAGGTGTAAGGACCTCTGTGATTAATGCCTATAACGGTTATTCCTTCCCAAGTTTTATAACTGAGTTACCTTCAAAGAAGATAACGTCCATCGCCGATGAATGATGACCCCAAAGTGTAATGCGCATCGTCAAGAGTAATTCGGCAGTTACATCTTCGAGGAACCGACATCTCCATAACGTTCCTTTAATGGCCGAGCTTATCGTAACCACCAGGTCGGGTTAAATGCCCAACACGTGTCTCTTCACCTGCTGTTAGGCTTGAGTCATCGACATCTTCGGCCTCATAGCTCGGACAGACCCAACCCTATGAGCCGAGATGCATTCCTAACCGACTGTCCTTATGTCCAGGTTATCCTTTATACCTGGGGCAGCGAATTTATGCATGACCCCCGAACCCAAAATCTATCAAAGGTATTTCCTGTTCTTTTCACCTTTCCTTATTGGATAAAAGAAAATTCGGTGGCAACCCTTGCTAACCGCAACATTTGCGATAAAACGCGAAACAAACAAGTGAGTTCTCCCACCGTGTTACAAACGGGAATGATTGTATTCACCTCGCTCATATCCACTCCATCTAGGATTAAAGTCAACAAAGACAAAAACTCAACATGAACGTATGTGACACAACCATGCAACCCAACATCATACTACATTGATGTCAACCATTATTAATGTACTCACTTTTTCCAGCCACATGCTGTAACATATTGACAATAGCACATTACATCACAATCACCAAATTCAAACAATCATTTTAAAACATACAATCAAAAATTCATATAAAAGAGTTTAGCTCCATAAAATAATTAACTACTATTTTGGAAACCAGTTTTACAAAATAGACAAAGTTCCCAGCTTTACAACGATTTGAACGTTACGTCAATTGGAGTTACGCTTCAAAAGTTATAGCCGTTACAAAAATCTGTCAAAAAATGGATGTCATGAGTCGACTCAAAACTTCTTTGAATCGAAGCATCGTTGTGTGACAGAGAGACTCTACTTCTCGGGTATGCTCAGGTCGATCCAATGGGTTGACTCATACTAAGTCTTTTGATCACCTATGAGTCAACTCAAAACTTCTAGTGCATTATGCGAAAACATGATTTTTCTGCTAGTTTTTAGAATACGATTCCATATATTTTCAACCCAAAACCTCTCAAGTCACATAATAGGACCATGATCCACCGTAGTCAATCCTATATAAGCCATTAGATCCGTTCATTAATACATCATGGCCTTTAATTTATTTTTGGGATAAATTAAATAAAAATTGCTTGGAGGAGAGAGATAGACTAAGGTGACTACAAAGGATTAAAATCCCAAATCTTATATTAAATAGATTACTTTAATTTAATTAAAATCATAACAAATTAAATTAATTTATTAGCACCCTACAATTCCAACATTTAGAGCAATCAAATGAGTGAATTGGCTAAAAACATCTTCACTAAAAACGTTAGAGCTATTACTCAAACTTAATAAACCAACAATTGTAAAGTACAATGTATTGAGATAGAGAAATACAATATACCTAAATAGAAAAAGAAGAGCTACCATGCAAGTAATGATAATAAAATAAAGGGTCGCAGTCAGGTAGGGAGTATTTTAATCTCATCCTGGTAAGATGATCAATAATTAAACCATACATGACACATATCGTTGTCTCATTGTCCTATTCATAGAATAAATGACAAAAAATTAGATGAGAAGTAAATTAAAGGTTTTGGCACAACCAAAGCCCCAAACATGACATAATTACTAAACTAATCACACTTAACTAATCCTCCACCCCTCATTAGCAGCCTATAATACATAGTGACATGATATTTACATGTAAAAAACAAAGGTAAAGACATAACCTAAACAAAAACGGAGCACCCAAAGATGATAGACTTAGGAGTAATATATATATATAAATATACATAATACCCAAACTTTTCTGGGCTACAAAGTCATAGCCCTTTCTGTCTCTATTTAATCTTTTTCTTTTCTCATATTATTTTTTCCTTATCAAAATTTTCTCTCTCTCACCAAACACTGAACTCAACACTCCTTTTCTGACATACCTTCTGTACAAACTTTCCTTGTCTTTCTCTCTCATTTTTGTCACGTTTCTCCCAAAAGTTTCCTCCAAATTTTCTCCCTATTTCGATTCTCTCAACCAAATTTTCTCCCTCATTATCTCTTCTTATCGATCATGCTTCAAAGCTTGGTCCCTCGACCCCCTCTAACCACTAAACCTAATATGAACACAAAACGCTCCGAACGCGAACACGACGACGCTGATTCATCCCTCCCGGAACCATCTTTCAAAAGAACTAACTACTCCGGCGAGAAAACCGCGGCGGAAGGTGAAGCACACGATGAGGAACAACCGTTTGAGCCGCAAACGGAAGGCGAATCCATTGGTTTGAAACTCCTAGGGCTTTTACTCCAATGCGCCGAGTGCGTCGCTACTGATAACCTCGACTTTGCTAATGATCTCTTACCGGAGATTACCGAGCTTTCCTCACCGTTCGGGAGTTCACCGGAGCGAGTTGGCGCGTACTTCGCACAGGCTCTACGAGCGCGAGTTGTGAGCTCTTGCCTTGGTAGCTACTCGCCGTTAACGGCTAAATCGGTAACCCTAACTCAGTCCCAGAGAATCTTCAACGCGTTTCAATCCTACAACTCGGTTTCACCGTTGGTGAAATTCTCGCACTTCACTGCTAATCAAGCTATCTTCCAAGCTGTAGACGGTGAGGATCGTGTTCATATTATTGACCTTGATATCATGCAAGGACTTCAATGGCCAGGATTGTTTCATATTCTCGCTTCACGATCCAGGAAGATCCGTTCAGTGAGAATCACCGGTTTCGGATCTTCGTCGGAGCTTCTAGAATCAACGGGAAGAAGACTCGCCGACTTCGCGAGTTCGCTCGGTCTTCCGTTTGAGTTTCATCCGGTTGAAGGTAAAATCGGAAGCCTAACGGAACCGAGTCAACTCGGTGTTAGACCGAACGAAGCCATCGTGGTTCACTGGATGCACCATTGTTTGTACGATATAACCGGAAGCGATTTAGGGACGTTGAGATTGCTGACTCAGCTAAGGCCAAAGCTAATCACCACCGTTGAACAGGATCTCAGCCACGCTGGTAGCTTCCTAGCGAGGTTTGTGGAGGCTTTGCATTATTACAGCGCGTTGTTCGACGCGCTGGGGGATGGTTTGGGTGCGGACAGTGTGGAGAGGCATATGGTGGAGCAGCAGCTGTTGGGGTGTGAGATAAGGAACATTATCGCCGTGGGTGGGCCAAAGAGGACTGGCGAAGTGAAAGTTGAGAGATGGGGAGATGAATTAAAACGGGCCGGGTTTCGGCCCGTTTCGCTTCGGGGCAACCCGGCTGCACAAGCCAGTTTGTTGTTGGGGATGTTTCCTTGGAGAGGGTATACACTTGTGGAGGAGAATGGTTCTTTGAAGCTTGGATGGAAGGATCTTTCTCTTTTGATTGCGTCTGCTTGGCAACCGTGTGATTTGATTACTTACACTTGATGAGGATGATGGTGATGTTTATAGTCTGTGTCTTTGGTGGGGAGTAACTGTTGATGATAAGTTTCTCTCATGCCTCTGCAAAGCTTGTTACTATGTTGAAACTCCAACAAAGGACATAGTAGTTGGCAGAGAAGAGAATCTTTTAAATTAGTGAACTTACTTATAAGTGAGAAATCATTCACATTCACATTATCTATCAACTGTGGTTCCTTATAATTTTTTTAATTTTTGTAATGGTTAATTTATTGATTGAATTATAGAGGAAACTAATTGTTTGTGTTTGGCCCCTAAACTGTGGGAAGGGTGTGTTAAGTAAATACAGTAATAAATTTAATGATAAATTAGTATTTATTACATTATTTTTATTAAAGAAAAATATAATAAATAAATAAAATTGCATTAATATTTTGAATTAATTATTATCCAAAGATATAAACAAATGTAAGTACTACTTTTTAAAAGATCAATATATATTTTTTTAATTTCACCTGGAAATCACATGTCTATATCAAAAAGAAGATCAACATTTTCATAAGGTGTACTAGGAGTGTTGAAATAATGATGTGTGGATATGAAACATGAGTAGCTATAGTTTCTTAGTTTGTGACGTTTGAGAAGAGTAATGATGGTTGGGATCAATAAACTAATGATAGTTCTACACGGATGACATACTGTGGGAGTAAACAATAGCGAATGACGTCTTTTACACGTCAGAGGTTTCTTGGAAAATTTGCCTATCGTAACTATGATATGAGCTGGCATACGAATGACTATTTTAACTTGTTTGGTTTCACGATAAGATGTTTGGTTTCACGATAAGATCACATACTCCTACTATTTGTAAGTTGTATCAAGGCAATTGTCACCCTAAATTCTCACTTTTTCCCGTTGTCCATCTTCTCTAACAGCTATCATCCCTAGAGAATGCCTACGGCAAGCATAGTTAGGCTGGTAGCCAGCATTTGCTTCTGTTAAAGTCCTTTATGAAAGTAACTGCCATTAGAAATTTCTTCATCCACATGTTGAGTTTCTCTAGGGTCGGCCCTCGATCAAGTTAAGCAGATCCATAGTCCATAGTCTCTAAAAATTAGAGTCTCATAATTTTTGGTTTTGAGTTTTTTTGAAAATATTAAATGCAATATTTATATAATGGTACAAGTTTAGTAAACTTTCTAAAAGTTAACTATGCTACAACGGCACATTGCTATATACTAGGGGTGTTCAAAACCAAACCAATCTAATAAAAAATCGTAAATCAAATCAAATTGAAACCGTAAAAAATCGCATTTAGTTCGAATTAATTTGAGTCATCTTTTAACAAAATTGCATGGTTCGGTTCGGTTTGCGGTTTATATTTCGCAAACTGAACCAAACCAAATCAAACCGCATTATGTTAGTACAACCTAAATTTTACTTAACTCTCATCTAATTCAAATCTAAACCTATTATTATATATTAGCTTATGATTACGAACAATTTTCTCATCATTACACTTATGGTTTCAGTCTTCTTAAATCTCTCATAGCATTATTGATCCGTCTTCACCACTTACATCTTGCATCTTCTTCTCTAGTCTCTACTATCTTATATTATTTCTTTTTCACCTTCTAATTTTTATGCAAATGTTTTCTCTTTCAATTTTGTTTTATCGCACATATTTATCTCTAATGTCTTCACTCTTATGTTCTTTCTTTTTCATCTTCACTAATCTCTCATCTCTTCTATTTTTTTGTTTCATTATAATATTTTTGACATTATTTTATGCTATTATTCTATGTTTATTATTTTACTTTTGTTTAATCTAATTTTTACATATTAAATAGAAAATTATTGTCCAAATATGATGAGTTTTATTGTTATTTGGTAGTGTATGAATGACAAAATACAAAGTTATGATGTCATATGTATGTGTATGTATGACTAAACAAAATATTTGTAAAAAACCGAACCAACCGCACTGAAGATTTAATTTTTTCTAAAAGTCAATCGAACCAAACCAAACCAAACCGCACGCATTTCTCTCGCAGTTCGGATGATTTTTTACGTCAAAACCGCACCGCGAACACCCTTACATACTACATCTAATGGAACGTGTGTCCAAGTCCATTCTAAGACATATGCATATTTTTCTTATTGTTTTTTCAAAACTGCCAACAAAAAATACCTTTGTTAATTACTTTTTTACAAATTTTTTATTTATGTGAAGCCTATTTTCAGTAAAATGTTTTTCTTATTTTAGATGGGTCTGTTACCAAATATTAATTAGAATATAGATTTTTTATGTTAATTACATAGATAAATAATTAATTTTGACGTTGTAGATATTATTTAGAATTTAAATAGATGATGTTTTCTTTTTAAAAAAATACTTTTATTAGAGACCTATTTTTATTATTGGTCCTGGGCCTCTAAAATGCAAGGACCGGCCGTGGGTTTCTCCAATACTCCTGAAAAATTAAAAATGTCATTCGTAAGTTAACTTACGAATTTACCTTATTTTTGTACGTTTTATTATTTTAAACATGGTTAAACACATTCAGGAAATGTTTCGTAAGTTAACTTACGAAACCTTTCCTGAATGTGTAAAATCATGTTTGAAACTACTATGTTTTTTCACAATAACTCGGATTATGTTTCCGTTTTCTGAAATTCTATTAAAGAGAAAAATTGTTAGAAAATATTAATATACATAATATCTATATATCCAAAATATGTAAATATTAATATGTTATAAATATTAAAGAGAAAAATTGTCAGAAATATCAAATTACATAAATTGTTCCAAAATTAATGAGATCAAACAAAATCAACTAAAAAAACATAAAGGCTACTGGGTATATGCCTAATCATGGCTCCCCCCCTCCTCTGCCTGTGGTAACTCTCTGCCTCAGCGATCATCCTCTCTACAATGACAATCGCATCGGGTCTGCCCCCATCGACAATCCCGTCATCCAACGCCTCCTGTCCAATCTGGAGGATACTCTAACATATGGGCAGTAGATCAATGGCATGATCATCCTCGGCCTGCTCGTTTTCCAAGAGCTCCTCATATGCTGGCTTCGGTGTCATGTAAGGGTGCGACACTGTAAAGAACCATGTCGCGTACCCCTCCACAGAGTGCCCACATACGAGATACCTGCATCAACCGATACTCATCTGGCACGACATGATTCTCCCAATCTTGGAAGACATCATCTAGAGCTCTCCATGTCATGGTTTTGGGAGCAGCCTGGAAAGGAGATTGGGGTATCATCTACATATAACCAAACTGGCACATACACCGCTCGGGCAGATATTGGACAATTATGTTAGCCCCACAAGTACATCAAAAAACAACAGATGACACAACCCCGGTTAAACTAAACAAAAATATCCTCCACAACAAGCTCCCTAGCTTCTAGTGCAGTTCTTTTTGCAAGAGCTGCTTGACGGAGGTGCTCCTCATATAACTCCTTTAGGTAGGAGAATTTCATGTGCGCCCCGTTTGTGGAGTCGTAGTCCGCATCAGCCCTATATGGATCAGCTCCTAGATGCTCAACCATCAAATCAACCGCCTCAACTATGGTTATCTTGGAATGGTTGAGTAACCTACCTTTGATAGATAGTTGGAGCAAGCAGGCAACATCATCGAGGGTGATCGTCAACTCCCCAACTGGAAAGTGGAAATATGACGTCTCCATATGTCATCTCTTAGCAAAAGCACCATGCATGCCGGTTCTAATGGTACCGTAACTAGTACTGAATGATCCGGCAAGACCGGATGCGAGAATAACACTGTGGAACCACTAAGTCTTTGGAACTTATAGTTCAAAGATTTTGCGGGAGTGGTTCAAAAGTTTCAAGGCCTTCCTTTCTTGAAAAATAAGAATCAAACGAAAATAAATAAATAATACGAACGGGAAGTTTACGAAAATAAATAAAAAAGAAGAAGGACAGTAAACGAAAATAAATAATATGAAATGTAATGATAAAAAATTATAATACCTCTCCACCCCAGACATAATGGGCAGTACGGTCCCCATAATAAATCAAGAGGGATCTGTCATATGACCCTCCTAGATAACTAGCATCCTCCGCCTCTAGAGGTTCCTCAACATCGTCGTCAGGGAAGGTGATGATATACCAAGTTGTTCCCTTTCCATTAGCTCTCGCTCTCGACGAGCCGAAGCTGTCTGACTTTGTCTTTCATGTCTCAAACGTGTCATCTAGTTGTCATTCTCGGCCATTTTTCTGAAATAAACCATTACATTGTTAGCATACTAATTTAAAAACAAATCAAACAAAAATTCGCAAGTTAACTTGCGAAGTCTCTTTTGGTACACTTCACAAGTTAACTTGTGAAACCCCCTTCGTCCAGAAATTCTCAAAACTTGAAATCCAGTCCCAAAACTACCAAAATCCAATTTTCCTACTACATTTACCTACTATTACTTCATATACTACTAAATTTCTACAACCTAACCTAATAATCTAATAAAAATTCAGAATTTGAATAGGAAAAAGTGAAGAAAACTTACACAAATTTGTTGATTTTGGAGGAGTTGAAATGTGTTGGAATGAGTTGAAATGATGAGAATGACTTGGAGTGAGTTTGTATAAGTTAGGGTTTGGAGTAGAGAGGGAAATTTGAGTATTTTGAAATGAATGAGTATTTGGGAAAATTCTGTGTTTTCTAAAACAATACTCAGACTTCGTAAGTTAACTTACGAATTTCCCAAATAAGGTGAATTCGCAAGTTAACTTGCGAATTCACCTTATTTTTTAAAAAATAAGGTGAATTCGTAAGTGCACTTATGAATTCACCTTTTTTTTTTTGAAATTGTGGATTATTTCATAAGTGAACTTACGAGTTCTCCTTATTTAGAGAATTCGTAAGTTAACTTACGAAATTTGGGGGTATTTTTGGTTATTTACCGGGGATGGGGAAGAAACCCACTAGGCGGGTGAAGAAATTTCCCCCTAAATATTTGCCCAATCAATGAGAACTCATCAAGAAGGAGCCTTCAACATCGATTTCCATGAAGAGCCTTGTTGAAATCTTCATTCCCTCGAAAACTCATACCTCTTTCTTTGATATGTGACCCTCCTTTTTAAATTGAGAATTTTATACTATTCATGACAAAACCAGAAATACTTTGAACTATACTCCCTCCATTTTAAAATAAATTTCGTTTAAAAAAATAAGTTTTAAAATAAATTTTATTCTCACTTTTCAATATAAAATGATCATTATTTTTTGAGTTAATACCTATTTTGCCCCCTGCCATATAGGGCTCATTTAAAAAAAAACCCTGCAAAAAAAAATGCATGGATTACCTCAACGTTTTGAAAAAGTTTATTTTTAAACCTTGGTCAGGCCACATCACTAAAAATGATGATGTGGCAGTGTTTTTTATTTTGTTTAAATTAAAAAAAATGCCACATGTGTAAAATGCTTAATGGAAAGATCAAACTGCCCTTGAGAAACAATATCAATGACCTAGTGCCATTTCTTCTTCTTCTTCTGTTTGCCATCTCTTTCCCATGTCTTCTTCAGAAATTGCCCAGATCATAGATAGAGTCTTTCCCGTTTCTGCTTCGAATCCCTAAAAAATGAGTTTCCCAGTTTGTTCTAATTCCAACATTTCTTCAAACGACAAAGTAATTCCAAAATGCGGTCATAATATGTCCATTAAGATGTTTGTTTCAAAATCGGTTGCAAATCCTGGCAGAAAGTACTGGAAGTGTAAGTTTTGGGGTAAAGAAGATGATTGTAACTTATTCCATTGGGACGATGAGCTTTTCGTGGAAAGAGAAGCAACATACTTGGATGGAGAAGTCATAGAGTTGATGAGTAAAATGGAGAAATATTTTTTGAAGAAGATGGAAGATATGAAGAAAAAGGTTGAAGGCTTAAGGAAGGAGATGAATTTTGTGATTGTTGTAGTTGTTGCTACTGCTTTTTTCTTTTTTCTTGGGTCATGTAACAGATAGATTGTTGCAGTCACAGTCACCTCTTAGTTGTTGCTACTACTTTTTTCTTTTTTCTTGGGTCATGTAACAGATAGATTGCTGTAGTTGTGATTGTTGTAGTTCTTGATATTACTGTTGTCTTTCCTGTTGATGTTGTAATTTTGTGTTTGTACATATTGTGCTTTGTTGAATGAATGAAGCATTGATTCCAGAGTCACAGTTACTGTGTTTGTACAACACACAAATGTGTCGACCTGAGTGAGTTTGTGTCGATACATATAGCATAAAGCATTGATTCTAGAGAGTAAACATGTGTATGATTCGATGCATAAATCGTATGTGTCGACACAAATAACTTATGTATTGATGCAAGAGGTTTTGTATCAATGCATATTGTATTGAGATGACTTCCAGAATGCTTGGAATGGCTATGAGTCGATGCAAACACTTTTGTATCGATACATACTGTTTGTTAAAATGATTTGTGTAAAACTAACTTCAGTATGAGTCAATACATAGTACGTATGTGTCAATACAATATTGATATGAGTTGACACAAGAGCTTTTGTATCAATACAAAAACAGAAGTATGCAAGCAGAACTGATCTCCAATGTTTTAATGTATTTTTGTATTGATGCAAAATGGTTTGTATTGATACAAGACTAATATGTATTGACCCAAGAGCTTTTGTATCAATACAAAGACTGAGGCATGCAAACAAAACTGGATTCCAGTGATTGATGTACTTATGTATGATGCAAAATGACATGTATCGACTCAAAAGACATATGTATCGATGCATGGTTGTATGTGTCGATACAAGACAGCCTACAGAATCTTGTGTGTCGACCCAAAACACGTATGAGTCGACTCATACTGTGTAAAAACTGTTTTTATGGATTCAGAGAAGTGTTGCATCGATACAAGCATGTATGAGTCGATACAAAAGATTGGTGCATGACAAACATGATATTTTGACCACTTTTATGCATGTTATCATTTGGTCATATAAGTACATATGCATTATTGACACAATTTTGACAATCAAGTATATAGATCTTCTATCATTCAAGGCAATCTAGTATTTGCTATCACAACATTATAATATATCAGTTCCTTTATATATATATATCAGTTTTATTTTGTATAAGATATCAATTTTGAACATTATAACATATCATATCACAACATTATGAACATTATGAACATTATGAACATTATAACATATCAGTTTTGAACATTATAAATAAAAGATGATCATAACATATCAGTTTTGGCCTTACAAATCAAGTTACAAAATGACACATTATGTGCTTACAAAATGGTAGATAGTATCTTATCAGTTAGTATCATAACAAAGTCAATCTCCTTAACAAAAGATGGCACATTATGTGCTTACAAAATGACAGCTAAAGGAAAAACAAACTACTGAGTCATTCTCCTTGCAATGTTCACCCATTTTTCTGATGCATCATCAAACACTAAAGGTGCATCTGAAGTTGAACCAGGCCCACCAATTCTTTTTGCATTCCTAACCATTTTCAACCTCTCACTGCACCTTTTTCTCATCTTTTGTTTGGGCTTCTTAGCAGGACCTTTTTTCTTAGCAGTAGTTTTTGCAGGTGGTGCAGTTTTTGCAGTTGATGCAGGTGGTTCAGTTTGCACAACTGATGCAGTTTGCTCAGCTTTATCAGTTGATGCAAGAGGTGTAGTTTGCACAGTTGGTGCAGTTTGTTCAGGTTGACCAGTTTGCTGAGTTTGCTCAGGTGTTGGATTAACAACTTGTGATTGTTGTTCTTCAAAAGCATTCATCATGTCATCAAGCAACACATCTAACTCAGGGTCTGCCATTTCATGGGCACTTCCAGCATTTAACTCATGTTCTCCTCCAGTTGGTGCTTCAGATGGAAAGGGTTTTCTCCTTGGTGTCTTTCTCTGCACAAATTACAAGTACATTTAAGAACAATTTTATAGGAACAAATTACAAGTACATTTAAGTATTGATACAAAGTATTTGTTATTACCTTTCTCTTCAATCCATTGGGATGTTGTTCATTGCTCTTACACTTCCTTGAGTTATGGCCAAATTTGTCACACTTTGTGCATCTATAAGTTACACCAACCCTCCTCATCCTTGATCCACTTCCATCTTGTTCTCTAAACCTTAATTTCTTAGGTCTGCCAGGTCCCTTCTTATACTGAGGTGGTAACATGTTCTCAACATCCACAGTAGGCCACATGTCCATACCATTGATTGGGCTGACATTATTTTCGTAACATGCTTTGTAGGCCTCTCTCATGTAACAAGGATCAACATAAGTCTCAGGGTTCAAATTCTGAAATTGCATTGCAGACACAACATGTCTACAAGGTATTCCCACAAGTTCCCAAAATCCACATGTACAACTTCTTTTTCCAAGATCAACAACAAATTGGAGCCCATTATATGGATGATGCACTTGCCATAACTCACCCATACTCCATGTTGGCATCCATTCCCCACTCATCAGAGTTTCCTTATCTAATCTTTTCCTAAGATTAGGAATAACATTGTGTTTCCATTTGTCAAGCTTAACTAGACTATTGGCAATCCTACTCATTAAATAGTTCCTAATCCATTCTACCATTGTAAGGATTAGTTTATCCCTAGCTTGTAAAATTGTACTATTAAAGGATTCACTTAAGTTATTCATGAGCACATCACACTTAGGCTAAATGCTAAAGGAATACTTACAACATAACTTTGTAGGCACTCCCATCAGCCACTCCCATGCCTTCTTATCCAGTACTCTGAGCTTATTCATGCTTTTCTCCCATGCCTGAAAGTATGTAGCTTTGGCAGCCTCCATCAATAGGTCCCTTATTGTAGCTCCACCACCAAATTTCTTCTTGAAATTGGCATATAAATGTCTGAGGAAAATTCTATGTTCAATTTGCTCAAACATTTCCTCAAAGACACTCAGAAGACACTGGAAAGCATAAACACACAGGCAAAGGAACAGTTTAACCCATAAACACATAAACACACAACATGAAAAATGAAAACATAAAAATAGTTACCTTTTGTTGATTTGATATAAAGACATACTTTCTTTCAACCCCAATGTCTTCCATAAGTAACTGCATAAACCATTTCCAACTATCCTTTGTTTCAGTCTCTACTACACCAAATGCCAAATGATAATATTGGTCATTTGGATCCCTTTCCACTGCAACTAGTAACTGCCCCCCATATCGTGTCTTAAGGTGACACCCATCCACTCCAATAAATGGTCTACATGCCTTAGTAAACCCTTTCTTACAGCCATCAAAGCAGAAATAAAATCTCCCAAATCTTGGTGGTAGGGTTGGCACTGGTTTCTCAGTGTTAATCTTCACTGTATTCCCAACACAGTGTTTCTTCAACTCAGCTGCATAACTCCATAGCTTGTTAAATTGTTCCTTTGCATCTCCTTCAATAATCTCCTCTGCCATGGATCTAGCTCTCCAAGCCTTTCCTTTGGTTATGCCAACTGAGTATTTCTGCCTTAGTTCAGACATAATTTCAGAAACTTTAACTTTTCCCTGTGACTTTCTCTTTTCCACAACAAGCTTTGATACCCACTTGGCATTGGCAGATTTGTTATTTAATACCCTTGCACATGTGTGTGTTCCCACCCAAGTATTTATTTGGTACGTGTGTCTGTCACCCACTTTGCTACACAAAGCTAAAAAAACACATTTACCCTTCCACTCTACCCTAACCCTTTAACTCTCATTCTTAACAAATGTTATCTCTCTTCCATTTAAAACTGACCACTCTCTAATTACATCTTTAAATTCAGACAGAGATTTGAATTTCATACCTAATTTGAATTGAAAGTCCTTGTTGAGCAGCTCACCTCTGAACTTCTCATACTTTGGCTTGGGTTGTTTGTCATCGTTGTCACTTTCATCGAGATCTGAGCTATCCAGTTCCTCACTATCATAGTCCACCTTTCTACTGCAAAAATTAGTTTCATTCCTCTGTGAACTAGATCCCAATACACTTTTAGGAACCAAGACATTCACTTTGGACCCCTTGTAAACAGATTTCATCTTTTTGGGATCCTTGGATCCCATAACCTTGTATCTCATAGACTTACCATTTACCTCAACCCTATTCCCACTAATTGGTAATTCAACTTGCACTTCCTCAAATTGTTCCTCTTCTACTTCACATCCCATTTCTTCTTCACTGTCATCAAAGATTATGCCTCCATCATCATCATCAGCGGTATCATATTCATTGTAATCACTAAAATTGTCAAAATCAGGATTCAACACCTTGGTCATCATGACTTGAACACCATGTTCTACCCATATATGGCCATCAACATTAGAAGACATGCTGTGATTATCAATTTCTCCAGCTTGTGCATCATCAACAAAGTGGGTAAAGACATCGTCCACATTTGGAATCTTCCTCCAAAGCCTAAATCCATTGTAACCTCAATCTTTAACCAAGCTAACAGCTTAAAAAAAACTCCACTTATCAGAGTCTTTCCCTTGCACAATGGTTTCACTCCCTCCCCTGTAAAACGCGTGATTGTCTTGCACAAAGTTTCCCCCATGGTGAAATATGACTGAAAAAACCCCCATTTCTGCAAATACAAAGATTCCATAAGAAACTAACCATAACAAACTTACCTTCTCTTAGAAAGCAAGAGAAGCTATCATCGTAACTAAGCATAAGAAACTGACCTTTTGAAACAAGAGAAGCTAACACTGGTTCCAGACGAACGAACAAACAATGATTTTGCCTTTGTTAACAGAAGCTATGATCGAGATATGGCCGAACAAACAAAGAACAAGAACTGGGTGATGATTTCAAATAGTTAGGGTTCAAAATGTGAATGATTTTGCCTTTCCTAAATTCACTACTTGCTGCTGATTGTTTCTCAAGGGCAGTTTGGTCTTTTCATTAAGCATTTTACACATGTGGCATTTTCTTTAATTTAAACAAAATAAAAAATGCTGTCACATCATCATTTTTAGTGATGTGGCCTGACCAAGGTTTAAAAACAAACTTTTTCAAAACGTTGAGGTAATCCATGCAACTTTTTTTTTGCAGGTTTTTTTTTCAAATGAGCCCTATATGGTAGGGGAAAAATAAATATTAACCCTTATTTTTTTAATTGTATCCTATAATTATTACTCTGCACCTTATTTTTAATAAATTAATAAGACTAATTTAACAAAAAATACAATATTTCATGACAATCTAATTATATTTTTTAATATATGTACAAAACATTTAAACGACACCCATTTAAAATAGAGAGTAGTTTTTATCAAAATCTTCTTAAAGTATTACAAAGAAAATTTTATCATTTATGTAAAACATATTTAGTGCAAGTAGAAATACTTAAGTTTCACATCAATTATAAAAGAATATAATATTAACTTTTTAAGAAAGTAGACCCATATATATATATATATATACATTATCCGAGGCATGTCTACAGTCTGACTGCATAGTCCGGGTTTTAGGACGAAGACTAAGTCGACAGAAGGTGAGGGGGATCTCATTGGATCGATGACTAAATCGACAAAAGGCAAGAGGGTTCCCATCGGGCTGATACCCTGGCTCTAGGAGGTTACGATCAAGTCGGCACATTAAAGACGTAACTACCACTTTAAGCCTGACGGCGCACGTTACACTATTTTTGATAATTAGTGACGACGAAGGTTACAGATTGTAAAGGCTTCTCAGTTATGATTGTTGAAGAGGCACAACAGTTACAAGCAACATTTAATGAGGTCTTTGGCACCTCTATAAATAGGGCTCCCGACTGAGGATAAGCAAGACACTAATCTTGTAGCACAAGTAATCTAACTTGTAGCTCTGAATCCCTAAAAATACTCACAAAAATATTCTAGCAAGAATATTTGGCGCCCACCGTGGGGACTCGGTAAAACATTCTCAGGACACCATATTCAAATTAAACAACAATGTCCACGACACTAGAGCATGACCATCCACCTCCAGACTTGACATAGTTGTTGGCCATGATCGATGATTTACGTCAACACAACGACACACTGCAAGATAGTGTTCAGGCTCTTCAGCAGAGGAGCCAGGAAGAAACTGACGAACAAGAGGCAGAGCTTTTTGGAGCCAAGCCTTTGTCTCAAGCCATCTGGGACGACGAAGTCCCAGAAAACTTTAAGCCTCCCGTTCTGGCGACATATGACGTCAAAATAGACCCCCAGGAGCATATTATTTTTGTTAATAATACCATGACCTTGATAGGGGCCAATGATTATTTGAAATGCAAGCTCATGGCTGGCACTTTCAGGGAATCCGCGTTAAGGTGGTACATGGGCCTACCTCGACTCTCCGTGATCAGCTACCAAGACTTTAATAAGAAGATAATCCAATAGTTCTCAGCAAAACGCAATAGGAAGGTGGCGAACACATCGCTCTTCAGCGTGAGGCAGCTGCTAGCAGAGTCAATAAGAGATTTCATGGCTCGTTTTAATGAAGAAACCATAAAGGTTTCCCATCCCAATGAGGAAATCTTTGTGGCGGCATTCCAGCATGGGCTCCGGGCCAAACAATTCAACGAGTCTCTGGATCAAAAGCCGGCTAAGAGCATGGATGAGATCATCACCCGGGCAGAATGCTATGTGAAGGGTGAAGAAAGCAATATGGAGAAAAGAGCTCGAGATGCTAAGGAGAAAGGCATGTCCCGAGAGGAAGGTACCAGGAAAAAGACCCTTCCTCGGGACAACCCGCCTCAAAGGGAGCGCCCATAGGAAATGGGGTCTCAACATCCATCTCGTCACCCGATTAGGGACAATGAGACCTTTACTCCTCTAAACGCAAGCAGGGAGAATATCTAGAGGGATGTGAATCATATGGATTTGTTTACTATTCCTTGGAGACCTCGGGCGGTGAATTCCATGACGGGGAAGGATACAGAGGCGTGGTGTGTATATCACAGAATTAGGTTCATTCAACAAAAAACTACACGACTTTACGTTGAGAAATAGAAAGTCTAATCCAGAAGGGAAAACTTCCATCGTATGTCAAGGATAGTCTAGAGTAATCTGGGAAGCGTAGCTTGCCTCCGAAGGGGGCTGACACTTCCAAATCTCCTTCGAAGAAGAAATGGAAGGCGTTGGAGGAGGTTCACGAATCAAGGCTTACCCGACATATCCTCAATACCATCTTTGGTGGATTCGCCGAGGGTGGATTCCACTAGTTCAGCTCGAAAGAGATACGCCCGAGGAGTGATGCACATGGCACAAGTCGGCCCTGCCAGCGGAGATCCTGGGATCGTAACCTTTTCCCGGGAGGACGCTAAAGGAATTTTGCCGCTGAAAATGATCCCATGGTAATTGAGGTGCAAATCCATGACTGGGGAGTCAAAAGGGTTCTGGTCGATCCGAACAGTTTGATAGATGTGATGTATTAGGAAGCTTTCAAGGGAATGGACTTTGACCCCAAGGAATTGTTTCCTTTCAGTGGAACCTTGGTGAGTTTCTCTAGAGAGCAGGTGCAGGTTCTAGACCATCTTCCGGTGTTAACCACGTTTGGGACAGACGAGAATGCTAAAGTTGTTTGTGTCCGGTATCTGGTCATGAGCGCACCATCACCATATAATATTATCATTGGTCGACCATATTTCAATAATTTGGAGGCGACTTTATCAATGTTATACCTCACCATGAAATAACCGTTGGGTGAAGGACGAATAGGTGTAGTTCGAGGAGACCAGGGTCTAGCACGAAAATGTTACAAGGAAAACATGAAGATCAAGCGAAAGCTAGTTTCGGTTGAAGGGCAGGCCGATCACAAGGTTAATGTGGTTGACATTAATCCTAGGGAAGACCCCCATGAAGATAGTTTGGTTCCCCAGGAAGAGACTAAGGAGGTTCAAATTGGTCCTCAGTCGTCTGAGATTACTCACATTGGTACTCAGATGGCCATGAACGAGGAAGCCGAGGTAGTCAACATTCTGAGGAGGAATATTGATCTTTTTGCATGGAAACCGTCAGATATGCCTGAAATAGACCCAAGCATTATGTGTCACCACTTTGCTCTAGACCCAGATGTTAAGCTCGTGTCACAGCAAAAGCGGAAGAGTGGTGAGGAGAAAAGGAAAGTAATTGTGGAATAAGATGAAAAGTTGTTAAAAGCCAGGTTCATCGGAGAAGTTCAGTATCCGACTTGGATATTCAACATGGTCATGGTCAAGAAGAATATCGGGAAGAGGAGAATGTGTGTAGATTTCGCAGAACTTAACAAAGCATGTTCAAAGGATCCTTATCCTCTTCCGCACATTGACCGTTTGATAGAAGGGGCTTCCAGATTCTGCCTGCTAAGTTTCTTGGATGCTTACTCTAGGTACAATCAGATCTGGATGAACCCAGATAACGCAACAAAAACATCTTTCATGACAGACCGAAGTAATTATTATTATGAGGTGATGCCGTTTAGCCTGAAGAATGTTGGAGCAACCTATCAGAGACTTATGGATATGGTGTTCGCTCCACAAATCAGGAGAAATATTGAGGTTTATGTGGATGACATGGTCATCAAAATAGTTGAAGAGAGGAAGCATGTTCTGAATCTTGAATAAACCTTCGTGATGATTTAGAGGTACAACATGTGTCTGAATCTGGACAAGTGCATGTTCGGGGTACAAGCCGGGAAGTTTTTGGGTTTTATGTTGACCAGTCGGGGAATCGAGGCCAATCCGGACAAGTTCCAGGTGGTAATTAACATGAGGATCCCTGCTACTATTCTTGAGGGTCAATAGCTCACTGGCCGATTAGAAGCTCTATCCTAGTTCCTGTCATGCGCAGGTGATAAGTCGATTCATTTTTTCGTAGAAATAAAGAAAAGGGCCGACTTCGAATGGACTTACGCATGTGAACAAGCGTTCAAGGAGATGAAGCAGTTCTTATCAGCTCCTCCTGTGTTGTCTATACCTAAAGAAAATTTTCCGTTGGTATTGTATCTCGCTGTCTCAAACAGTTCCATTAGTTTCGTGCTAGTCCAAGAAGGAGAGACTGGTGAACATCCAGTGTATTTTGTCAGGAAGGTGCTGAAAGGGGTGGAGTTAAGATATCAAAAGATTGAGCGCCTAGCATTGGCATTGGTAACAACTGTGCAGAAGCTAAGGAATTACTTCCAGGGTCATCCCTTACAAGTAAAGACAAATTTCCCTTTGAAGCAGATATTCAAGAAGCCAGATCTGGCCAGGAGGATGGTATCTTGGGCGGTAGAACTTTCCGAGTACGATATTACTTTTACTCCCCGGACCAACATAAAATCCCAGGCGTTGGCAGATTTTATAGTGGAGTTCAGTTCCTCGGCAGGAGAGGAAACGACCATGAAATGGGTTTTATCTATGGATGGTTTATCCAATCTGAAGGGTAGTGGAGCCGGGATAGTCCTTGAAGGGGTTGGAGATATCATTTTGGAGTACTCTCTGCGCTTTGGTTTCCAAACTAGCAATAACCAAGCTGAGTATGAAGCGCTCATGGCGAACATGAAGCTAGTTTTGGAGGTAGGAGTAACACATTTTCTCGTCTGCACTGACTCTTAGTTGGTGTCCGGACAGGTTGGCAGAAGTTTCCAGACGAAGGATCTCGTTCTTTTAAAATATGTTCATTTGACTTTGCAACCTTCTA
Source organism: Vicia sativa (assembly GCA_021764765.1). Taxonomy (NCBI): domain Eukaryota; kingdom Viridiplantae; phylum Streptophyta; class Magnoliopsida; order Fabales; family Fabaceae; genus Vicia; species Vicia sativa. Next base: position 181,757,825 of record CM038793.1, on the reverse strand, counting down.
AACAATTTCAAGACTTTGAAATTTGTCATATCCCCGAGGAGGATAATGCCCAGGCTGATCTCCTTGCTTGTTTGGCTAGTACGAAGGGGTCGGGAATGAACAAAACTATTATCCAGGAAACTTTCGTATTACCAAGCTTTGAAAAGGAGGAGGTGTTGGTTGTTGGTGCAAAAATGGGATGGATGGTTCCAATTGTCAAATATCTTCAGCAGGATGTGTTGCCCGATGATAAGGAAGAGGCTAGAAGAATCAAAAAGATCTCGGCTCGGTATGTTATTGTAAACAGTAAGCTTTTTAAAATGGGAAGAACCTTTCCCATGTTGCCATGTGTGCCGAAGGAAGATGTTAATCTGGTCATGAAAGAAATACACGAGGGAGTGTGTGGAAATCACTTACGTGGTCGAGCCCTGGCAGGTAAAGTACTTTGGGCCGGGTACTATTGGCCCACCATGCTAAAAGATTGTGTTCATTTTGTTAATTCCTACTCGAAGTGTCAGGTATTCACACCCACCATCCATACTCCGACCGAGCTCTTGCATTCGGTATTTTCCCTGTGGCCTTTCCATCAGTGGGGGATGATATTTTATGTTCATTCCCTGTGGCACCCGGGCAGATGAAGTTCCTCATTGTGGTGGTAGATTATTTTACTAAGTGGGTGGAGGTCGAGGCTGTAGCTTAGATAACAGCTGAAAGGATTCAACAATTCTAATGGAGAAATATCATATGTCGATTCAGAATTCCTCGTGTCATCGTCTCCAACAATGGAACTCAATTTGTGATCTCTTTTGTGACGGAATTTTGTAAAGAGCTCGATATTTCCAACTAATTTATCTCAATTGAGCACCCTCAAGCGAACAGTCAAGTAGAGTTAGCCAACAAAGTAATCCTGACTGCCTTGAAGAAGAAGTTAGGTGATGCCAAGGGCTTATGGGAGGAATACCTTCATGAAGTTCTTTGGGCATATTATACTACTGTTCATTCAACAACTCGGGAAACCCCTTACAGAATGGTATTTGGGGTCGATGCTATGATCCCGGTGGAAGTTAGCATACCCTCCTGTAGGCGCGAGAATTTTGAACAAGATGCTAATTTGTGGGTTTTGAATGAAGAGGCCGACTTGTTAGATGAGGTAAGGAGCGTCGCGCATGTAAGGGAGATTGCAACTAAACAAAGGATAGATTGAAGATACAACCTGAAAGTGAAACAAATAGGCTTTGAGAAGGGTGCTTTGGTCTTGAAAAAAGTGACTGACCCCACAAGAAAGGGGAAGTTGTCGCCTAATTGGGAAAGGCCATTTCGGGTTGTGGAGACGTTGGAGAAAGGAGGTTACAAGCTGGAGACCTTAGATGGAGTAGAAATACCTAGGACTTGGAATGTAACTAGTCTTAGGCTTTATTTTAGTTAAATTCAGTAATTGATGTAATAAATTGGTGTACTCTTTTCCCTAGGTAAGGGCCAAGGTTTTTAATGAGGCACCTTAAAACAAACTTAGTCTGTGTAAAGATAACTAGGAAGTACCGGATCCATGCCATGACTCTATTCTCGGGCTCTGCACATTGCTGCACCCCTAAATCGGCTTCATGCCACAACTCTATGCCATAGGCTCTGCACTTCGGTTGGGCTTATAGGAGACTGGTTTTGGGTGTAACCTCTAAAAAGGCTCTACACCTCAGATGGGCCTATAGGAAACTGTTTTCGGGTGTATCCACACCGACTTTATGCCACGGCTCTATGTCACTGGCTCTGCACCTCGACTGGGCTTATAGGAGACTAGTTTCGAATGTAACCTCTAAAAAGGCTCTAAACCTCGAATGGGCCTATAGGAGACTGGTTTCGGGTGTATCCACATCGGCTTCATGCCATGGCTCTATGCACAGGCTCTGCACCTCGGTTGGGCTTATAGGAGACTAGTTTTGGGTGTAACCTCTAAAAAGGCTCTACACCTCAGCTAGGCCTATAGGAGACTGGTTTCGGGTGTATCCACACCGGCTTCATGCCACGACTCTATGCCCGGGCTCTGCATATTGACGCATCCCCAAATCGACTTCATGCCACGACTCTATGCTTAGGCTTTGCATATTGTTGCATCCCCAAATCAGGCTTCATGCCACGGCTTCATGCCTCGGTTCTATACCCGGGTTTTGCACATTATTGCATCCCCAGTTTGGCTTAATGCCTCAATCTAGAAACACGCTTTGTTAACTCCGCTCAAACATATTCATGTAACTTTCCAAGGCATCAAAGCTTTCCACTCCGGTCGGCCTTATAGTTGACTTGGGGGGCTAAGTTGTCGGATAAAATGATTTTCTCAAAACGAGCTAAATGCCCCTTATGTAAAGTCATATTGGATTTTAAGAGAAGCCACTCGACTAGGGGGCTAATATACAGGCATAATCTCGTTTTTGCACATATCAAATGCATACAAAACGCATAAACTAAAAAGGAAAATTTTGTATAAATGAAAGCAAAGCGCAAATAGTTAAAAACCCAAAGGAGAAATTGTCAGGAAGTTATACAAAATGCACCCACCAAAAGGGTGACTGACAAAACTTAACATAGGCTCAAATAAAATTACTTCTCTCAGAAGTTGTACTTGTATGCTTTTGTCAGAGGTTGTGTTCCAGAAGTTCTTTCCCAGAACTTATAAGTTCATCTTTCTGCTCAACATGGTTTAGCGTTTCATTCTAACACCTGAGTCAGAACATCTGCTGAAATTAAACATAAACATGCCAAAGTGTCAAGTTCATCAGAGGATCATATAATCTGCTGAAAAACATAAACAGGCCAGAGGATCAAATTCATCAGAGGATCATATTATCTGCTAAAAAACATAAACAGGTCAGAGGATCATAACATCAGAGGATCATATTATCAGAGTATCATATTATCTGTTGAAAAACATAAACAGGTCAGAGTATCATAGCATCAGAGGATCATATTATTTGCTGAAAAAACATAAACAGGTGAGAGTGTCAAACATTAAAACCCCACCGTCTAGAGTGGTCAACTTCGTTTTCTCCGATGAGGTCAGATTCCAAACCTGCAAAATATAGAGAAACAAAGTACAAGGTTAAGACTACCCCCCCTAAATCGACCCCTGCGAGTTCATTGGTGGTGTCGGTTTGGTTTGAAATTGTCTGTAAACAGAAATACGAAGCTTAACAGTTTTATGCCCTAACTATGGCAAATCACGATTTGGCCACGAAAAGCTTGTAGCGATGGCCCAGACCTGCTCTAATAAACCTCAGGAAACTATTAGCATGGTTAGTTTAGATCAAAACATCATAAAAACAAAAATAAGAATTTAAGCAAAAACATGTAATCAGAGCTTCATGATGAATGAAATCCAGGATGTTTTGGTCATGGATTTTGATCCATACTAACCCTATGTTAACTCAGGAGCATGATGGAGTGCTTGGAATTGCTTGAGGATGGTTGGAACTAGGGTTTCGATGGTGCAACTTTCTCTTGAGAATTTGAACAAGAACCCTAGTTTTTCTAGCTTCCAAACTCCTCCTCTTGATGTCTTTATGTGATATGTAGATATAGGGCCAAAGGTTAGGTCAAGACTTGAATGAAAAATATATTGCATTCATTGGAAAATATTTGATTGAAAAATCAAATGTAAAATTTCCAAAAATGGGCAATATCCATGCAATCAGCTCTTGCACGAATTTTCCAGCTAGCATTGGCTTCCTTGGTCCTCAAGATACTTTAAACATAAGCCCAACAAACCTTGCTTGTAATTTTTGCATTTAATTTAATTTAAATTGAATTTTAATGTTTTAATTCAAACATAAATCAAATAAATGGAAAACATGTGCAAGTGGACTTAGGAGTCATGAATAATCTTAGGAACAAGTTTGGATCACAAAAACTTAGGGCCATTTGGAAAATATCTGCATTTGCTAAGTATTTCTCTTCATGCACCTCCTTAAAAATGTCAAACTTGAACAACTTGTATCTTGCTCAAATTTCAACATTTTTAAGTGTTCTTGGACTTTTTAGGAAGCTTAAGATGTCCTTTGAACACTCCTTTTTTTTCATCTTCATTGAAGTTTCCATGTTCATGTACACTTCTTTGCAAAAAGATGGCTTTTTGTTGTCTTTTAGAAATACCTATAATGTCTTGATCCATAACTCTCAAATGAAGCATTTTTGGCCAAAGCTTGTGAGCCATGAAGTTGTAGAGAATTGAATTCCCTTCAAAATGAGATTTGGTGGAAAAATTTATGATAAAGTATGTGAAAGTTATGCCTGGTCAAAGTTTTGTTGACTTTTGGTTCAAAAACCCTAACTTGGAAACTTTGACTTTTGATCAAATTTTAAGTTTTCTTGATGATTCATGGTCAACCCTTGATCATATACATATGACTTCAAAATATTGATGTTGACCAAAAATTGTGAAGTTTGACTGTATGTTGACCACATTTGACTTTTTGTCCAATACAACTGATTTTCAACCATCTGAGCACTTGACTTAGCAAACTTGAGCTATGAGGTTTGAAACTTGACATGGTGATCCCTTGAGACATGTGAGGAGGTATAATGACCACTTGAGGTATTATAACTTGATTTTGTCTTGAGAGGAGAAAAACCCTAGTTGTGGGTTGATTGCTTAGGAGAAGGTTCATCTGGTCAACCCTTCAGAAATTCTTGAGTTTGGAGATGTGGATTGTCTTGAGAAATAGGAGGGAAAATTTTGGGGTATAACAAGAATGATTTGTTTTTTTCTGCTAAGCAAGTGGATGAATCTTTGAAAGATGGTGTTGTGTTGTTTGCTTTGTTGGCATCGTTGGATCTCGGTGAGAAACAAGCTATGGGTGAATTGCATGTTGTTTGTGATTTTTCTAAGATATTTACTGAAGATGTAGTTGATTTGCTGCCAGAGCATAAGGTGGAGTTTTCGATTGATTTAGTTCCTGGAACTAGTCCTGTTTCGATGGCTCCGTATCGGATGTCTGCTTCTGAGTTGAAGAAGTTGAAGAGTTAACTTGAGGATTTGCTTGAAAAGAGGTATATTTGTCTGAGTGAATCTCCATGGGGCACAACTGTTTTGTTTGTTTTAAGAAGGAATGTTCTATGAGGTTGTGTGTTGATTATAGACAACTGAGCAAGGTGACTATTAAGAACAAGTATCCACTTCCGAGGATTGATGATTTGATGGATCAGTTGGTTGGTGCTTGTGTTTTCAGTAAGATTGATTTGAGGTCTGGTTATCATCAGATTTGTGTGAAAGCTGAGGATATTCAGAAAACTACTTTTAGGACAAGGTATGGTCATTATGAGTATTCAGTAATGTCGTTTGGTGTGACTAATGCTCCTTGTGTGTTTATGGAATATATGAATAGGATTTTTCATGAGTATCTGGATCAATTTGTAGTTGTGTTCATAGATGATATTCTGATTTATTCCAAGAGTGAAGAATATCATGCTGGGCATTTGAGGATTGTGTTATCTGTGTTGAAAGAGAAGAAGTTATATGCAAAGCTTTCTAAGTGTGAGTTTTGATTGAAGGAAGTGAGTTTCCTTGGGCATGTGATTTCGAGTGGTGGTATTTCTATGGATCCTCCTAAGGTTGAGGATGTATCTCGAAGGGAAACTCTGAAATCTGTTTCTGAGATTAGAAGTTTTCTTGGTTTGCCTGGTTATTATCGTAAGTTCATTGAAGGATTTTCTAGGTTGGTGTTACCTTTGACGCAGATTGACGAGGAAAGGTCAAGCTTTTGTTTGGACTTTGCGGGGTAAAAGAAATGTTCCCAAAATTGGTACCACATGCATATTGAGTCACATTTCATTGTTGTCACATGAGTCATTATTGAATATCCGATGTGTGTAATGAAATTGTGATGTTTAATCGTATGGATAATTGAATCATTTGGATGTATGACATTTATGCCATGCATAATAAATATGAATATGTTATACTTGGAAAGTTTGTATAATCATGTTATCTTGGAATATCACTTGAAGTGTGTGGAATCCGTGAATAGATCTTGTTTCTATACTATTTCCATTTATATACTTTTGGATAATGATGTGAATTATCACCCTTTTGTTATGATGTTGCCTCTATGTGGGTAACGTGCAGGTTCTGAGGATAGCGGTGCTTCGCACGAGACTAGTTGAGGAGTCTAGCTAATTTATCCTTTACTAGGTAGTTGAGTCATTGCACTGGTCATGTAACACGAGATTTATCTGAATTTATGCTTTGATGAGATTTGTTGTGTATTCTCATCTATTTTGATTTGTATGATTGAGATACTATGTTGATGTGGCCTTGGTGCCGATGCATGAATTTTGATGACTTGGTTATATTACAAATTCATTACTTTTCACCCAATAATTATAGTGTGGGATGTAATCATTGATAGTATCTGTGAATATGAAATGATCCGTTGTGAAAATGCATGAATTGTTCTAAAGCATGAGATTCAAATATGTGTTATGATTATGACCAGTGTGCATGTATGATTTTAATATTGAAAGAAATATCATGTCATGCCCTCTTGATATGCATTCTATTTACTCTGATAGTATATTATATATATATATATATATATTGTTCTTACAAGAAAAACTATGTATAAGATCTTAAGGGATTCAGAGGCTCATACAAGGGATGCATGACCTCCAAGCTAGGGGTCTAGCTTACCCCGCATATGGGAGCCCTTAGATATGGAGTAGAACCTCTCTTGAGTGTGTTTCTAAGAGAGGGAATGAGAGCCTGTCCAATTCATGGTCACAAGACCTCTTTATATAATATGGTCATCACTAAGGTACTGTTACAGTGATTTCTGGTAAACAACCGCTAGTCCTCCAAACTATCAAATAATCTTAATGACTGTTATTTAATCTCTCTGGTAACTTGCAGGATCGACTAGATTGATCCTATGGGGTATTGGTCGTTTGGATAAATCTAATGGCAAAACTGGTATTCATAGTTAAGATTTTATTTAGAGTGTTTTATAGACATTCAATTGACTTCGATTACCATTTTAAAAGAATCCAATGACATGATCAAGTAAAGAAATATGAAACTAAATTGAATGAATAAAGATTCGATTGCAAAGAAATGTTTAAATGCAGAAATAAGTAAATGACTTTGAATGTAAAGACTTTAACGTAAAAGCATGAACATAAAAGCATGAAATGTAAAAGAGTTTCTGAAATGAAAAGGATTCGAATAGAAGAAAACGTTTAAAATACAGAAAAAGAGTAAATGACTTTGAATGTAAAGTATTTGAATGACATTGACATGAAAATGAAAGATAAACTGGAAAAGATAAAGAGTTTTACTGAATTATAAATGTTTGGTGTTATCATACGTACATTGTTCGAGCATTCGTTTCCCTATCCATGTGGTATTTTGAATGTTTACTGAATTTTGTACAATAGATATGACACATGAAATCCTAACACTAAGACTTCTATTTATACTACTTCGACCATAACGGTCTCGCTTATAAGATCCTTCCACGTTCAGAACATGCAGAGCATTGCTCCTCTCTAGCCTCCACGCGTCTTCGAATCGTTCCAGCGCATATATATATTTGAATTTCTGATATCCCGCTTACGTTTGAATTTCAAACGCTCTGGTAGCCTTTGCTTCGAACACATTTCACATCCTTCATAGACATAGTCTCATTACTACTTCGAAGCTCCTTTTAAATATATCTTCACAACTGCTATTCGAAGCTCTGAGCTTTAATATCTTTGTTCAAAGAACAATCTCTTCCATTCCGAACTGTAACATTTACTTTATTCCAACGAACACTAATATTGTTTCATTTCGAACTTAATTACTCCACTTCGAACCACATATATCAAAATCTTCAGCCAACAAAATGCCCCTCTAAAATATGTATTTCGAACCTCTTTTGAGAAATACTTATTTTAAATATGTTTACAAGATTTTGATGTGACTTTTGAGTAATCATAATATTTACTGTGTATGACTTCAACCACGTCAATCAAGACGCCTCTTGGATTTCTTAACCGTCTTAAAACAGTCATCACAGCATGGTGCGGTTGCAAAACAATGATTATCATTAATCACGCTTATTACCAATGTTAACTTTACGCCACCTCCTTCCAGATCCAACCCACGATCCCCACGTATCCTAGCCTCAGTTGGTGAGTGTTTTAACTTCCTCACTATAAAAACTAATCAACTTAGTCTTTTACCTTTTTTCCACAATCTGAAACTTTTGCCTTCCTCTATTCTCACTAAAACCCTAAATCTTCCAACAATCTTCAACAATGTCTTCAACAACATCATCCCAAATGAAGAAAACTTCCAAGAAGAAAACTTCCAAGAAGAAAAGCAAGAACAGAGGAACAATTATGGAAAGCAAGGTCGGTACTCATCAAGGTCAATCTGTGCTTATCCCTCAAATGATCTCTAAGGAGAAGGAAATGCTCTACGCTTCTCAGGTACTGATTCCAACTAACGCTGCTGGAAAGAGGTTTGCTCTAATGGGTCCTCTTACAGTTTTTGAAATATTGAAAGATACTAGGAAAATCTTCCCTGTCTGTTATAATTTCAAACCCTTGTTTAATAGGATGGATATCCCTAAGATAGGAACTGATAATGTAGGCGAGTCTTCTGCTTCAAAAACCATAGAAACTCCAACCATTCCCCCAAAAGATCCCTTTGTGTTAGATTATGTGAAAAGTAACTTTAAACCGTTTCGATCTTGCCCTACCCCTGACATAGCTTACCAAAACTGGCTCACCAAAGTAGAAGCCAAGAAATCACACCAATGGGAGGAACTAGGAATATATAATTTGATTAAGTTATCGAAACCAGGTTTCACCTATAGTCATCCATTACTATTTGCATCCTTATATTTTTGGGACAACACCTACAACACCTTTCACCTCCCTGGAGGAATGATAACACCCACGTTTTTCGATATAGCAGCCATTACTGGTCTGTCACCAGTAGGAGAAACTTACATCCCTGATATTGAAGAACACTCCAGCATTATTGACTTCGATGTCAAATTAGCCAGCTTTTCCAAATTCATTAGCCATTACCACACTGAAGGAGATAGTGTGTCAGATGTGGAACATATTGCCTTTCTCACTTTGTGGTTATCAAGATACGTGTTTTGTAGCAGGTCCTTACAGGTAGCTAGTAGGTTTATTCCCTGAACCTCTGTTCCAAACCCAGAGTGCCATCACTTCTGGTCGAACCTTCAAAGCAAGAGAAGCCAAGCTGCAACAAGAACAGTACCAAGACTTCGCTCAATTCGAACTAATACCTTTTGAACCAACACACTTTTCAGCGAAGGGTTTACTGGAATGGTGGACTAAGTTCTACCAATCTTATATGTTCGATACCCTCACCATTCAACAGAAACTAACTGATGCGTTCGATGTGCAGGTACACTCCAAGAAAGGTATGTTCACTCACGCCCAAGAGATTAGGGCTTTTCAGAATTATTTCGAAACTACTTATGATCCCACGCACTTGGAAACCACTGTGTATCGAGCGTTCGAAACCTTGAAGGAAAAATTTAAAGAAAAAGTTTCTAAGTTCAAACTTCCTTCAGGGTTGTCACCTGAGGATAGGTATAGGTTGGCACTCGAAATGCATCCACCTAAATTTCCTAGATTGCCTACCTCAGAACTGGCTCTGGCTTGGTTTCCTCCATACCCTTGGTGGTTGACTTGCAAAGAGATGTTCAAATACAAATCTCAAAAGAAACTAAAGCCATATGAGACTGTGACATGGGCTCGTCATTGGCTCCATAATTTCCCAGGACATCTTTGCTATGATCTTTCTGCCATGTCGATTATATCTAATCAAGGCGCAGGTGCGAATGCTTGGGGAATCCCAAATGTTTCTTACTTCCTTTATTTTTAACATTTTACTTTAATTGTTTCGATTTTCAGCCATCAGGATAAAAACTGTTGCTTCGAAGGCTAAGGAAGAAAGTAGTTCTCAACAAACCATCGAAACTGATGACAACGTGCCTCTAGCAATTCCAACAACAACTACTGCAACAACAACAACAACACCAGCAATAACAACTGCTCCAACTCCAAAGGTAATCAATTAATCATGATGTTTCGAATAAACTGAAATTTATGATTGAGGTCTAACTCATGTTTAAACCTTTTCAGACTAATAAGCTTCCACCAACCACTCCAAAGAAGAGGAAACCAAGTACCACTGGGAAGAATCCCAAGGCTGGAGGGGATTCACCAACAGCTTCGAAGAAGAAACAGAAGAAAGAAGTTTCTAAAAGTGCTGTACCGACTAGCATTTCTGGACTTGATTCCAGAGATGTTGCTCCCTCAATTAAATCCAAAAATCCACCTTCGACCTCCAACGTAATGTTGGAACATATTGATAGCAACCTCTCCTCCGATAATCCACAGGTAAATTGAATTCCAATCTTTAACCAAATAGTTATTCGTACCTTGGTGCATGTTTCTTAATCTTTCTTTGTTTGTGTAGGACACTTCGAATCCAATTCCTACTACTTCGACTCCTCCATCAAAGACTGCTGCTCCAATCAACTCTTCTCCTCATGGGGACTCCAGCAATCTGGTGCAAAACAAAGGATCCTCCAACATGGCGGTTCCGATTGGGGCTTCAGAGCAGCAAGATGACCAAGGCACTTCTCCTCCTCTAAAGGAAACAGAAGGAGCAACGCCTCATGAATCTGCAGAGGTTCCTCCAGAAACTTCTCTTCCAAAGTCTCCTCTCGAAACCCCTCAAGAGAGCCAAAAGGTCACTTATGCTGAAGAGGAAAAGGCTGATTCTTCTCAAGAGAGCGAAGAATCTGGTGAGGAAGGATCTGAGGGAGAAGAAGAGGAAGAAGAAGCCCAAGGCGGCTCGAGCGATGAAACAGAGTCTGATGCTCATAGCAGTGAAAATAATGATATCGAAGTGGTGGATCTAGTTGGTGATGAAGAAGATAATGAGCAAGAAAAAAGTGAAGGTGATGGTGACCAAACTAATGAGCCTATGGAGGTCGAGATGGATGTGACTCCCTTGCGTATGGAGCTTCCCGAATCGTCTCAATCTCAAATGACTGAAGAGGAGTTAGCCCTCTTAAGACGAAATGACCCAATTGGGTATATGAAGGCTAAGCTAGCTCAAAGGGATACTCCTATTGCTAGGGTTGGTACTAGTTCGACCAATGATCCGTTGCCCTCAGATGACAGAGTTGTACTCCTGAACAAAGTTAGGAGAACAATCCTTGATGTGGACTTGTTCGAAGTGCTCAAGAGGGATAGTACAACTTGCTACACTATGAAAGAGCTTCTTACGCAAGTTAACCTCGCCACCTGCTCTCTGGAAGTCAACACCATATTATTCGAACTTCAAACTTTGTTGGATAACGTGACTGGGTGTCTTCTTCAAGAAGAATTTGCTGCTAGTAAGGTCCAAGAGAAGCGAACTGCCATGGATGCTGCTTACGAGCATGCTTCGAAGCTCTCTACAGAGGCCGAAAACCAAGCCATGCATATTAAGCAAGCCAAGACTGACTATGAAGCTCGAGCTCAGTCTATCCTTCTATGGGAAAAGCAAATTCAAGAGCTCCAAAAAAAGGTCAAGGAGGCTCAACAACAACAATTGGCATATGAAACCAATACTGATGGAAATCAGTTCGAAGAACTTCTCAACAAAGGACTTGCCGAAATGGAAGCTGCAGAGCAACTTAAAGGTGAAGTTGCTACCCTGGAAGGAGCAAGGCGCTTCACTCAGCAAAGGCTTGAGTCCTTTCGAAGTACCTTTGATAGATTAAGGAACAATGCCTATTTTTAAATCTCTGTTTATTTAATTAGTTTCGAATCTTGGTTGAATTTTGGTTTGTAATATCCAAACAACGTCATCTTGGCAATATTTATTACCATTTTGGCATTCCTTTATACTGTTTCGATTATGTTGTTATTATTCGAATCTCCTGCAGGCGTGGCTTATATTTCTTTAAATATTTCCCATTAACCTTTAAGATTCGCTTATCATCAGCCAACTCTTCCGATTTTATATGCATTGTTTGAAAATATCTTAACTATTCGAAAAGGTCCTTCCCAATGAGGTGACCATTTTCCTAATGTTTTATTTTTCTTGTCCATGGGCAATATGACTTTCCAGACCAAGTCATTAATAGTGAATGTTTTCCCTTTCACCCTTTTGTTATATGCCCTGGCTACCCTTTCTTTTTGCCTCATTATGATTTCCAATGCATGCAATCTAACTTCGTCTAACTCAACTAATTCATTCATCATCATCTCCCAATATAATGCAGATGGGATCTCATTTTGTCTTTGAATACGAACTGATTGTAGATGGATTTCTACTGGTAGAACTGCATCATGACCAAATGTTAGTTGGAAAGGCGTGGTGTTGGTAGCCTCTTTAGGAGATGTTCTACAGGCCCATAGTATCTGGTCTAAAGTCTTGTGCCAGTTCCTTGGCTTTTTACCAACATGTTTCTTGATTAACCCTATTATCACTTTATTGGCTGCTTCAACCTGACCATTTGCTTGAGCATAATATGGTGTTGATGTTAGTAATATAAACCCCATCTCTTGGGCAAATTCTTGCATCTTCCTACCAGTAAACACAGAACCTTGGTCTGTGGTTATGCTCTCTGGCAATCCGAACCTATAGATAATCTGTTTCTGTATGAACTCAATAATAGCCTCTTGATCGTGACTATTAATGGTATTGCTTGATCCACTTGGTAAAATAGTCTATTCCTACCAAGATATATTTACATCCTTTAGGCAGGCGGATTGATTTCTCCTATTAAATCTAATGCCCATCCTCTAAGGGCCATGGTTTAATGATCGAATGTAACTCACTTGCGGAGCATGTTGAACCCTGCATGTTTGGCATTCTTCACACCTTTAGCAAAATCTATACAATCTTTGAGCATACTGGGCCAATACATGCCATATCGAAATAACAACCATTTCATTTTATGGCCTGCTTGATGTGCCCCACATGCCCCATTGTGGACTTCTGACAATGCTAAGTATGCCTCACTTTCTCCCGGCATTTGATAACACGCCTCACGGTCTTTTGAACAATTCATTTCCCATAAGGACATATGATAATGCTCTATATTTTATTTTTCTGTCAACATTCAATGTTGGGTTTTCTAAATAACTCACTAGTGGACTTCACCAATCTGCATCTAATAAGGTGTCTATGGCTAATACTTCGAATCTATCTTTATCACCACAACCTAATTTAATATTTTCTAAATCTGATGGTATTAATCTAGTAGCCATAACCCTACCTCTTATTTCGACCAAATCCTCAAAGTTTTTGGTAGAAACTTTATATCTGAACCAATGTGCTAGGTCATTTGCTTCTTGATTTTCTATTCTTGGTATATGTTGAATATCCATGTATTGAATTTTTGAGTAGCTTTGTTAACTATGATATATGTCATCGATTTTCCTTTATGCATTTATATTCCTTTGTTATTTGCTTGACCACTAATTCCGAATCACCTTTAATTTCGACTCTAGTTGCCCCCAATTCCAACAAAGCTTCAAGTCCAACAATAAGCGCTTTGTACTCAGCTTCGTTGTTCGAGCAGCGAGGACCATCTAACTTATACTTGAATTTTGTTGGAATTCCTTCAGGAGATATTATAAGAACTCCAACACCACTACCCTCCTTATGGGTCGAACCATCAAAGTATAATTTCCAAGGTTGCATTTCAACGTAACCCATGACAGTCTTTTCGACCAGTGAATGGTCCACAATGAAATTAGAAATTACTTGACCTTTCACAGCTCTTAAAGGCATGAAAGTCAAAGAATATTCTGTTAAGGCTAAAGCCCATTTACCAACTCTGCTATGCATTATTGGTTTCGAAAGCATGTGTTTGATAACATCGAAGTGAGATGAAACATAAACATCAACAGGCTTTATATAATACTTAAGTTTCATACAAGAAAAGTATAAACAGAGACATAGCTTTTCTATATTGCTATATCTAGTTTCTGCATCATTCAATACCCTACTTAAATAGTATATGGCTCTTTCAATGCCATTGCTATCTTCTTGTGCTAACATACTACCTATACTAACTTGGAAATATACGGTCTCATGGGCTTTCCCATGAAGGTGGAACAAGATAGGAGGTGAGAGATATCTTTTTATCTTGTCAAATGCCTCCTGATGTGCTTCGTCCCACTCGAAGGCTTGGCCTTGCTTTAAGCGAAGTAGCAGAGAGAAATCCTGGGTTCTTCCACTTAGATTTGAAATGAATCTTCTTAGAAAGTTAATCTTCCCTAGCAAAGATTGCGGCTCCCTTTTCGATGTAGGTGCTTTCGTCTCCATAATGGCTTTGGTCTTATTTTGGTTGATCTCAATTCCTTTCTTATGAACCACAAAGCCAAGAAAATCTCCAGCCTGCACAAAAAATGCACATTTAAGGGGGTTCATTTTTAAGCCATGTTTTCTCATTATTTCGAATGATTGGCTCAAATGATGCAAATGGGTTTCTGCAGATATGGATTTGATGACTATATCATCAATATACACCTGCATAAATGTCTCTATAAAATCATGGAAAATTGAATTCATTGCTCTTTGGTAAGTTGACCCAGCATTTTTTAAACCAAAAGGCATCACTACCCATTTGTAGGTGCCTAAGGCTCCTGGGCAACGAAATGATGTCTTAGCAACATCTTCTTCAGCAATAAAAATCTGATTATACCCAGAGTATCCATCTAGCATACTTAGGTATTCGAATCCTGCAGCAGAGTCTATTAACATTTCTGCCACAGGCATGGAGTACTCATCTTTAGGGGTAGCAGTATTTAAATCCCTAAAATCTATGCAAATTCTCAGAGAGCCATTTTTCTTAATAACAGGTACTATATTTGCTAACCATTCGACATACCTTGTGGTTCTGATGAATTTGCAGCGCAGCAACCTTTCGACCTCAGCTTTAATCTTTGTGAGAACTGTCGGCGCGAATCTTCTAGGAGTTTGTTTGATGGGCTTCTTGCCATCCTTAATTGGAAGTCTGTGCTCCACTAACTCTCTCTTCAAACCAGGCATTTCATCATAGTCCCATGCGAAGCAATCTTTGTTTCTCTTGAGAACTTCAATCACCTCCTGCTTGAAGCTTGGGTTGAGTTTTGCGCTTATGTAAGTTATTCTTCTTGTATTGTTATCCCCCAAATTCACCTCTTCGAGTGGATCCTGTGCTAACATTTTAGCACCTGAGTTTGTGGGTCCTTCTCGAAGCCTAAGGGTTCTTTATCATAGATGGCATCTAGCCTTTGGTCTATTTCGTGTTCTTCAAAGGGTGAGTCTTTCGAGCCATTCCCTTCTATTTCGTTTACTTCAGCCATATTATCTATTTCAGCTTCTGAGGCTGCTTTCCATTCGTTCTCAGCCATATAGGCCGAAATCCTTTCGAAGAAGGAGGACTCAATCATGAGCAAGGTTGTCGAACTCCCAGCCTGCTGGTCGTCTTTGCGTAGTCCCTTCCGACTCCTTCGTCTCCTTTAATTATCTTCCTATCCCAGTACATGCCATCATGGCGAAGGGTCATATAATAGTGTGCGTTCCTGGTTTCGTTTATTTCGTCACTTAGGGTACAAGGGGCTATTCTAGCTAGATATTTGTCATAATTTCTTTTATTGACTAAGTTAACTGCTGTCATAAAATAACTCTGATCTGCTTCGATATTTTCCACAATACCGTCTTCTCTCCATAGAACTAACCTTTGATGCATTGACGAAGGAACTGCCCCCACGCCATGGATCCATTCCCTTCCCAGCAACAAGTTGTAGTTGGCATTGGCTTCGATCACCATGAACATGGTGGGCCTCCAGCTTGATCCTACCATCAAATCTACTTGAACTACCCCCAAAGTCTGGCCTACTTTCCCTTCATAGTTGGATAGGACCATGTTGTGTGGTTAGATGTCACCATCTTGTATTCCTAACTTCTTCAGCATGAAGTGGGGCATTAAATTGACTGCAGCGCCTCCATCCACCAAGACTTTATTTACGCCATGGGCACCAGCTTTTGCTCGAATGAACAATGGCTTCAGATGATTCTTCATGGCTGACTCTGGGTGTTCGAAGAACGCATTCTGCTCTTCGACCGCGCTGTTATCCATCACGTAGTAGCATACTGGTCTGTGCTTCATCAAATCTATTGTATCATCCTCCTCATGCTCTTCGATTTCAGTTTCCTGTCCAAACTCACAAGGTAGTACAGATACCACGTTGCAATTGATGTTGAGTGAAGACTCCCCCTCTGATTCGAAGTTGTCTGTTAGCATATCTTCGTCTTCTTCTGGACTTGGTGTGTACTCCTTCGATTCATCCTGTTGTGCTTCAGAGAAGAGTCTCCTACTAACTGGGGGTTTGTCCTCAGGTTGATTATTTGGTTTTGGTTTGTTGGTGCTTGATTCTCCTTGGTTTTTTATCGAAGTTGTTCCTTTATCTGCCACAGCTTCTCTTTCAGCCTTTCGAATTCTCTGTTGCCTTCGCCATTGTGATCTTGACATGGGGTTTTTGCCTTTATAATTTTCTAACCTCAATTCTTCCCTCTTTGCAGTGTTGAATTGCCTTCTATATGTCATAGCGTGGTGTGCGTTTCGTTCCTTGTTTCTCCATTTGTCTTTGCCCTTGTCAGTTCTGACTTGCAGCCATTTGTCTGTTGGTATTTCAGCAGGAATTTTGAACGTTACCCTTCGAGCGCCTATGGGATGAGGACTATCCGGCCTTCGTTGAGTGTGGTTGCTCTCGAAATGTTGGCTCATCTGACCAGTCTCTTTGTGGTTCCAGCATGGGGCGAAAGGAATTGTTTCGAAGGCTCTGGCCACATTCTGATCGTACACTGCAGAGCACCTTGGGCATACTAGACATTTGGTTGCCCCTTTGTGACAGCGAACCAAAAACTCCAATAAACTTTCTCCAGCTTTAGGGTAATATCTGAATAACTGATTATCCTGGCGCCAGTTTATGCCAGTTCGTGCCCTTTGTTTCCTCTCGAAGTCCGCAGCAATTCTCTGGTTGCAGATGATGCTGCATCTGGGACATAGTATCATTTCAGCATTTCCCTTGTGGCACAGCATGAGGTAATCTTTAAGACTAGTGTCCATAACATAACTATCCTCCATCTTGTACTTCTCTTTTTCTAAATATCTTTCCATCTCCTCCATTTCCGAACGAGGTCTCTCCATATCCACCATGTTAACATCTAGATCCTCTCCCTTTATGTCATCATCCCCCCATCCTGTAGGTTTGACGTCTTTGATTGGTATTTTCGAACTTTCTGGAGCAGAGTATTTCACCAGGTAGTCGAACTTTCCACTGGGCTCCCCTAAGGTATCCCAGACTTCTTTCTGAGGGAGAACTGGCGTTGTAATCTGGACTTTCTCCAATTTCAGCCTCAGGCCTTCAGTAGCCTGCGTCAATTCTTGCTTTCGATTCTTCTGGCCTTCAGTAGCCTGGATTTCTTTCGAAACAGCCAAGGGTACCACTTCAGTCGAAGCCTCCTGTTTCTTATGGACGTCCTCAGTAACCTCCTTTTTGACTTCGACCAACACACAGTTTTTGTTCTCAGTGTTTTCTTCTCCTGATGGAGTGTCATTCTGATCTGCTTCCACCATATTGATTTCTCCAATATATGCAGGCTCGGAGTAATTGGTGTCTGCAACATTCAAAGGGTCCTCATCTACCTTCATTTTTGGTTTGTCAGCGAATTTCAATCTGCCATCCTTAATTGCATTTTGAATCAGATCCCTGAAAAGAAAACACTGTGAGGTTTTGTGGCCTAGGAAACTATGATACTTACAAAATCCTCTTTTCTTTCTTTGATCTAAAGGAGGTATTTTGACATTCGATGGCACAATTAGTTGGCCATCTTTGACAAGTAAATCGAAAATCTCGTCACACTTTGTTACATCGAAGGTATACACCTTTTTTTGGGAATTTGTCACTTTTTTCATTTTCAACAATTTCTTTCCCTTTTGTGGGAACTAATAGTTTACAAGAGTAAGGTGGAGCCTGTTTTAATTCAGCGAGATCAATTTCGACCTCTTCGAATTCAGGATAGTCTTCAACTTCCTTAGTTTCGACATAGGAAATTCTTTCTTTCTTATTACTTTTAAAAGCCCTGGCCTTTTCGGCCTTTAGTCTTTCGACTTGTCGAACCCTATCTGCTAATTGAGCCATGTCCCTCAAGTATTGTGTGTCTAATTTCTTTCGAATAGAATAGTCCAGGCCACCAGCGACCATTTCGACCAACTCATGTTCAGGAACTACTGTGAAGCATCTAGATTTCAAGAGTCTGAACCTATTCAGGTAATCATCTATTGGTTCAGTAAATTTCCTCTTAACACTGGCTAGTTCCTTCAAGCTTATTTTAGATTGTCCCATGTAGAACTGTTCATGGAATAATCTCTCTAAGAGGGTCCGAGTATCTATGGACCCAGGAGGCAATGTGGTAAACCATGTAAAAGCATTCTTGGTCAGGGAACTTGGGAAGTATTTAATCCTAAGGTTCTCATTATTTGCTATGTCTCCTGCTTCGGTCAGATACCTGGCTATGTGTTCGACTGTTGATTCATTGGTATCTCCAGCAAACTTTGTAAACTTAGGGATCTTATATCCCCTTGGTAAATCAGTGTGCATTACATAATCTGCTATAGGAGAGGCATAATTTGGCCTTCTAATCCCTGTATTAAGACCGTTTTGGGCCATAATCCTTTCTATCACGGTGGTTAAATTATTTTCTGCCAAGATGTTGTCGTTTCGAATTCTATGAACAACTGCATCAGCATCTTGGTTTCGACCCACCATGACAACTCCTCTAGGTTGTTCTTCTCGAAACGCTGGGACTTCTAGCCTTTCGACCCTTGCCCCTGGTTCCATAACTCCCCTCTGTGGTTCCTCTCGAATCACTGGGGCATCTAATCTTTCGATCCTTGCCGCTGGTTCTATAAATCCCCTTTGTGGTTCTTCTCGAATCACTGGGGCATCCAACCTTTGTGCCCTTTCCCCCAAATTAACCCCCTCTCTGGCAGGTCTATAGGGTGGGTCATCAGCAATTTGTTCTATGATAGGTACGCTTGCTCGAACCAATGCCTGGTTCTGTCTACGCCTTTCTGGCGGAAGCGAAGAAATCTGCTATTCGAGTCATATTGTCCGCGTTTTCTCTATTTGTCACAGTTAGATTTTGAACTATTGGGGAAAATATCTCTTGCATAGTTTGTGCTAATACTCCTATCATATTATGGTTACTATCATCCATTAATTGCCTAAAAGCCATTTGATTTTCTGTGGTTAAGATAGACAATGTAATATAACCTACTGACCCTTGGTTATTTGTCATAAATTGATTAGCCCCAGATCCAGACCCTAACTGTGGTGACGTATTCGACGTCGAAGTGTGCAAACCTGCCATAAAAGATGTTGGCATCCCATAAGGGGGATTTCTGGGTCTACTACCATCGAAACTGGGTGGTCTGGTTGGTGGTGGGGTGGCGAAATGGGTTTGTGTCCCTGATGGTGGGACAGATCCCCCAGGATAACCAGTGGTTCCTGTATTTCCTAGGATCGAACTGTTAATCGACATGCCACTTGTTCCATTCGTGGCCACATTACTGGTAGAAGATGCAACAGACTGTGCGCTCGAAGGGATCATGTTAGACGTTCCTGTCGAAGCAGACATATTAGTGCCTATTCCATGTGGGGCATTTTGTTCCCCTTGTTGATTGTTTGGATTAGACATCCTATTATTACGTTTTCTTCTGCGTAAGGGTTGGTTGCTATTGATTATTCGACCCCTTCTAAGGTTCATATAACAACGAACTTGCCACTTAGAAAAACTTCACAATGGTTATATCTTAACAATTTTTTATTTTGTTTTAAATTTGTAACGACCAATGACTGTCCCACTGGGCGTGCCAATTTGTTTACAGTGATTTCTGGTAAACAACCGCTAGTCCTCCAAACTATCAAATAATCTTAATGACTGTTATTTAATCTCTCTGGTAACTTGCAGGATCGACTAGATTGATCCTATGGGGTATTGGTCGTTTGGAAAAATCTAATGGCAAAACTGGTATTCATAGTTAAGATTTTATTTAGAGTGTTTTATAGACATTCAATTGACTTCGATTACCATTTTAAAAGAATCCAATGACATGATCAAGTAAAGAAATATGAAACTAAATTGAATGAATAAAGATTCGATTGCAAAGAAATGTTTAAATGCAGAAATAAGTAAATGACTTTGAATGTAAAGACTTTAACGTAAAAGCATGAACATAAAAGCATGAAATATAAAAGAGTTTCTGAAATGTAAAGGATTCGAATAGAAGAAAACGTTTAAAATGCAGAAAAAGAGTAAGTGACTTTGAATGTAAAGTATTTGAATGACATTGACATGAAAATGAAAGATAAACTGGAAAAGATAAAGAGTTTTACTGAATTATAAATGTTTGGTGTTATCATACGTACATTGTTCGAGCATTCGTTTCCCTATCCATGTGGTATTTTGAATGTTTACTGAATTTTGTACAATAGATATGACACATGAAATCCTAACACTAAGACTTCTATTTATACTACTTCGACCATAACGGTCTCGCTTATAAGATCCTGCCACGTTCAGAACATGCAGAGCATTGCTCCTCTCTAGCCTCCACGCGTCTTCGAATCGTTCCAGCGCATATATATTTGAATTTCTGATATCCCGCTTACGTTTGAATTTCAAACGCTCTGGTAGCCTTTGCTTCGAACACATTTCACATCCTTCATAGACATAGTCTCATTACTACTTCGAAGCTCCTTTTAAATATATCTTCATAACTGCTATTTGAAGCTCTGAGCTTTAATATCTTTGTTCAAAGAACAATCTCTTCCATTCCGAACTATAACGTTTACTTTATTCCAACGAACACTAATATTGTTTCATTTTGAACTTAATTACTCCACTTCGAACCACATATATCAAAATCTTCAGCCAACAGGTACATGATGATGTAATCGTCCATTATTACTCGTAACCGATTATTAATAACTTCTAACGTCTGTAATCGACCCATAAGTAACGTAATGGAAACCAAACCCGGTCTGGTACTACTCGGCCAGCACAGGTCGGCCGCAGATATACGTCTAGCGCGTCCTACCTAAGCACTCGGCTCCGACCTAAGCACTCGGCTCCGACCTTGGGGTCTCGCCGAGGTGCTGTCCGGTTATCAGCTAGTAGACCCATCTCGGTATCTATTTATCACTCCTAGCCTGGGCAATATATTTTATGTATGATCATAAGCCCCCCAAGCATATGGTTTCTAGATCTTGAAGCCTTATGGTCGATTTAATAGAAACATAAATTTTTGCCCCGGGCCGGACTTTTAAATATCAACCTGGTCGCTTTTGAGGCTTTTTTAGACCTAGAATCGAGGTATAGAGTCTTGTACCGGCTTGTATACCGCGTTTAAAATGGACCATACTCGGCTAGTACTCCACCTTTTTTATGCTTATTCGTCCGAGTTGCATGCTCGGCTCATTCTATGGCATCACCCCTCTTTCCGTCCTTATAGCTCGGTTTTGATTTGGACCAAAGTACAAAACTTTCGAAAATACCCTTTCAAGGATCATCGCCTGAGAGCTTTTCCCATAAGAAAACTTAAATTTTTAAACAACCATGTAAACTTTACAGAACGGATATGTGTGATATAGTAGCCCCCAAGTCAAAATGGCTCATTTTAAGCCATGAAGACTTTATTTGAGAAGACACAATCCTCTGTTCACTTTTGTCAACCTTACTCTAGCATCTCGGCAAGTATATCTTAAATTTTGTCGGGCTATTGGTAATAAGACTTAGATTTATAGACAGACCAACCCCCGAGTAGTTTTTTCAAGGTTTTGGCAAGTCACACTTTATAATGTTTTAAAAAATGACCCAAGGCTTGAAGCTGAGTTGTGGTAAAGCGTCGGGCTATGCCTGACACTAATCCAAGCAAAGTATCTTGAACCAAGGTTTTGGTACAGAGCCCCTAGCAGGTTGATCCGAGTCGGAACAGAGCCTTGGCGAGGTTAAAACCTTATTTTTGGTACATAGCCCCTAGCAGGTTGATCCGAGTCAGAACAGAGCCTTGGCGAGGTTGAAACCTTGTTTTTGGTACAGAACCCCTAGTAGGTTGATTCGAGTCGGAACAGAGTCTTGGCGAGGTTGAAACCTTATTTTTGGTACAAAGCCCCTAGCAGGTTGATCCGAGTCGGAACAGAGTCTTGGCGAAGTTGAAACCTTATTTTTGGTACAGAGCCCCTAGCAGGTTGATCCGAGTCGGAACAGAGCCTTGGCGAGGTTGAAACCTTGTTTTTGGTACAGAATCCCTAGTAGGTTGATTCGAGTCGGAACAGAGTCTTGGCGAGGTTGAAACCTTATTTTTGGTACAAAGCCCCTAGCAGGTTGATCCGAGTCGGAACAGAGCCTTGGCGAAGTTGAAACCTGCTTTTTGGTATAGAGCCCCTAGCAGGTTGATCCGAGTCGGAACAGAGTCTTGGCAAGGTTGAAACCTTGTTTTTGATATAGAGCCCCTAGCAGGTTGATCCGAGTCGGAACAGAGCCTTGGCGAGGTTGAAACCTTTGGAGGTTGTTCCGAGTAGGAACAGAGCCTTTGAAGGTTGTTCCGAATAGGAATAGAGCCTTTGATTTGGTTCAGAGCCGCTAGTAGGTTGATCCGAGTAGGAACATGGCCTTTAGTGAGGTTGAACCGTCTAGGCAATACATAATAAATTATTGTTCTAAGGTGCCTCTTTGCCCACACAGGGGAGTAGGATGACACTCTTATATTTAGATGACACTATAATTTTTACAACCGGCAGAGACATTTAGCTCGCCTTATACAATGATATTTTTTGTGTTGACTTTGTCTTCTATGATTTGTCGCCTACATTTTAATCGGGATGCCTATATGATCCCCCAAACGTGAGGTTTTGTTGGAACAAAGTGAAGCGCTTTGACACAGAGCCATCTCGATCAAAGAGGACTCTACTTCTCGGTGTTTGTCGGAGGTCTTGCTTGATTTATTCTTTTAAGAATAGTTCCAACTTCTCATTTCTTTGTTATGCTGTGACACATTTCACCTTTTTATCAACGATTATAAGACCGGTCTCGGTTCGCTAAATTATCCCACCGAGTCATGTAATTAATAAATAAAATTAGTTATAAATCAGTGTATGAAATAGAACGCTCTAAGAGTAATACTCCCTGAATACGTGTCAACCAATAATCACTTATAATAAATAAACATGTTGAGTAACAGTAATAGCTGAAATATTACTCTTCGATTGTCAAGCCACAACACGTTACAATGAAACAATAATTGAATTAGAAGCAGTGGCAAGTTATCATAAACTTACTGATGGTAGCACTCTTTAAAAGAATACCAATATCTAATTTTCTCGTATCCTAATTCCACAATATTAGTGACACATGAAATCAAGCTTATTAGCTTTAGCAAAAAGATCATAGTAATTAATTGTACCGTAATGCCTTCCTATAACAAATTGCATGGACTATAACAAATTGCATGGAATCTTTTTCATAGAAAAATGCATAGAAGCAATACTTATCTTTTTCATAGAAGAATGCATGCTAAGCCAATATGATCCAATTGTCATGAACGGCGACTTCGAGAGTAATGTCGGTTAACACCAAGATAGTTTTTCATCATATATAGAGTAGATTAAGGATTACTTATCTTTTAATGTCTTCGATGTTAACGATTTTGACAGCGATACACGACCTCGTGGTAGCTGTGGTTGTTGGCACCATGATTGTTTGTCGAGCCACAACTACCAATCTCCTGTAACCTGCCTTCCCCACACAGATGCCTTCCGCCTCTGAAGCACAAACTGTAACAGCTTGTCCCATACTAGAAACAACTTTATAACAAGCTCTTAAACTTATCTTTTCTACTGGTGTTGACACCATGGTCTGTTCCTCCATCCATCTTGAGTGAAATGACTGTGACTACAACTCGGATCGTTCGAGGCCATGAATTCAGTAACCGACGCCGACTTATATCTCGCCATTTCATCACACGGATGCTGAAATCGACACCCGCCCTTCTGGATTCAATCGCCGATGTCAGCGATTAAGATCTCTTCCGTTTTTGCGGCCGGGTTGGACATGGTGGACCTCTAATTCGAATAATTTCCCATCATATAACTCCATTACACGACGGTTATATCACTCCTGCATACATTATTTTTCGTCATTGTTAGTCTTCAATGATGTTACTATCAAGAGTTGATAAATTAATAACAGAAACCTCTATATATATCTCAGGTTTATTATCATGTATTGAATTGTAACGTCACATATCAGGCCATCAATTCCGATTTTATAAATGCATTAATCAGAAATCAAACTCATGAAACACAAAATTAAAAGATAAGAAATAACCAGAATTACTTATCTTTTTGTTAGCATCGATGCCTTTTTCCAATTCCTCAACGTAATTGGCATCATCGACATAATCCTCCATGAATCATTGCCGCCTAAACTTCTTGCTCTTCATGCACCTTGGGAAGGCCACTCATTTATCATACAACAATTCTCTACCACAATAATACAACAACTCACATAAACCACTATGACACGAGCGCAAGACATGTCACACACAGCACACCACATATCACCCAACACTTTAACTATATCCAAGATTGATTCTTCATAACACAGCTGCCGGTACTATCTTAATGATGTAACGCTTGGAAAATACGCAACCTGCAATTTATGCTCACAAAATAAAATAATTCACCCTTGATCGAAAATCTCCTCTTCACCTATACCAGATTGCACATATATTATGAACTAGGCAGACACCAAACCCTGTACTCTCTGGAAATTTGCTGCTGTTACAATGCATGTCCCGTTCTGTTTTGGACAAACATGCTGCTCGTAACGGTCCGTTGCCAGATCATGATAACAGTCTAGCAGACATCTATAAATCAACTCCATTTAAATGAATCTCTTTCAACAAGACCGATTCCATTTAGCAAACCGGGATGGTTCTAATCTCCAGTTGTTTGTGCTATCATCGACCTTTGGTCGGCTTTAAGTAATCCACTCGCAATGTTATTTTGACTCTGTAAACAATGCCGTACAACATGTCTACCCAACATTCCAGCATCCATTTGGACGGGCTCCTTATGAACACTGAATGTCATCCTGATAAGCTGCAACGATGCATAACTACCCCACCTTAGGTACTGGCAACGGTTGAAGACATCGTAATCGCTTCTGTTACCCGACAACTAACTCCAACAAGACACTTTAATCATTGCATTTGCTGGACACAATTTAATCAAAGAAGATGATAATGATTTAAAGCAATAATTAGCAATGATAACATAACCACATAACAGTTACAAATTATTAATGCTAAGATCATGAATTCGGTGTCTGTTACTTATCTTTTCATGTTGGGTAAGTGGTATTTGCATTGCAATCCGCTTTGTAATACTAAGATTCTGCGAGGATTTAAAGTCATTGTAATACTGCTTTAAGGGTTGATCCCTGTTTGTATTATACCAAACACAAAAGCTTCTTTTCTATCATATTTGACGTCTTCGAATTCTTGCACTTGACCGACTGTTCGTCGGGCTCAACGTTGGAGATAAATTTTGGCTGTCACGATTCATCTCCTGCCTTAACTAGGACAACAACTGCATATAGTGTGAATACATCCAGAGCATCTTAACTTCATACGCCGTGCTCACCGGGAAGTGTCTTTGTATGAACCGTAACTCTTCTATGTCCCTTAACATTCCTCCTGTGGCATCATTATTAGTTTTCAATTCGTAACCGTAGTAACTATTGCAGAATTAATAAACTATAACAGAACCCCTTTTCAGATTTCGATTATCTGTCACATAGAGAGCATGTTTTTCCAAGATAAACATTCTCCCTAATGAAGGCTCATATGCATTAAACGCTCAATAACGAAGAATGAAATAGAATTAATGACATTGTTGAAAAAGCCTGTATGGTATTAACTAAGAATAAACACATTAGCTGTGAGTAGAAAAATGTGATTCCTTCAAACATCCCAAACTACAATCATAACGCATATTTAATTTACTCATAAAGACATAAATGAATAATTAATTGAGACATAAAAGCGCTTAACGAATGAGGTGAATTGCCAGAGATGTCACCAGACATCCCTATTTTGGAGTATCGCCGTACATGCATGGTACCGTCCCTTAATTTGACTCAGTATGAATGGTTTCTCCTATTTCAGTTTATAGGTGTTCTCATCGAAGCTATCTCCATTGAGATTGTTTCTGTCACAACTGGATGAGATGCAACACCTATCATCATCATCATCATCTGTTAAACTACAAATATTTGCTTCCCGCTACCCTTTTGTCGTCATCGGAAAGGATACAACAACATGGTCATCACCGATGTTATACGGAGGGTAAGGAATCCTCGGATCAAAATTTGCATGTCAAGAGTACCGAGATAAACAAGGATAACAATATTAGCTTATAAAATTATCAAAGAGAGAAATCACAAAAGCTTATCTTTTAAAGTCTTTCCCAGCGCATGTGTACAATTACATGTTGAACACTTGTGATATGCATATCAATTGCGCACGTGAGTGATGTTCCACTGCCAATAGGGTTTTAGGACATCAAATGCGGATCACATTTGTTCTTAATGGGTTATGAGCCGATGGGGATGAAGTGATCATCCTTGGAACTAGAATGAATCTTGAGGTCCGGAAAAGTTTGACCGGAACTCCACGGTGGGCGTCAAATGTTCTTGCAGGAAAAAGTATGTATAAGATCTTAAGGGATTCGGAGGCTCATACAAGGGATGCATTGCCTCCAAGCTAGGGGTCTAGCTTACCCCGCATATGAGAACCCTTAGATACGGAGTAGGACCTCTCTTGAATGTGTTGCTAAGAGAGGGAATAAGAGCCTGTCCAATTCATGTCCACAAGGCCTCTTTATATAATATGGTCATCACTAAGGTACATGATGACGTAACCGTCCATTATTACTCGTAATCGATTATTAATAACTTGTAACGTCTGTAACTGACCCATAAGTAACGTAACGGAAACCAAATCCGGTCTGGTACTACTCGACCAACACAGGTCGACCACAGATATATGTCTAGCGCGTCCGACCTAAGCACTCGGCTCCGACCTTGGGGTCTCGCCGAGGTGTTGCCCAGTTATCAGCTAGTAGACCCATCTCGGTCTCTATATATCACTCTTAGCCCGGAAAATATATTTTATGTATGATCATAAGCCCCCTGAGCATATAAATATTTGGAGAATTAGAAGGGGGTGTTACATCAGCAATCATTATGTTTCTTAATCTTTATTATTTTTTCATTAAATTTAATTAATTGCATGTTTTCAATTTTTGTTCTATATACACTCAACACTTCACAACCAGAACACGGTACTTTCACCATCCCAAATCTTCCATCCCCTTATGAATCTACATCACCTAACTCTCCAAATTCTCCAATTGTCCTCACAGACTCTCCATCACCTCAAAACCAGATAATTCCCGCAAAACCACCATTGATCTTGATACATGGAACTACCTTCTGACGCTCCAAACAAAATAGCAATTCCCAAACCAAAACCCCAACCCTCCCAAGCAGATGTTGGTGATTCTTTATTAGTTTTTGTAACAGATATCCAAGCCTGGGTTGACTCTCTGAAACAGGATACTTTGGATAATCTGAATCCAGCAGCGTTTGACTACATCTAGAATTAGTTCAGAATATGGTTTATGTTTGAATCTAAGAGGCAGAATGAGCTTTGCTATGGTCTGGCTCAGCAGAAGTTTGGTGAATGGCTGAAGATGTTTGAAGACCATATTGCCCATTTTAAGGACGCCTATAATCCGATCCTAACAAATGCTCCATGGGAATTCATAACAGCAAAATCATCTCTCCAGAAGTAGGAGTCTCAACCTCTGGTTATTTTTCAAGACAAAGGAAAGTCTATTGCGGAACCCTCTGAAGCTCCTGCTACTGAGTCTCTTGCAACTACTGAAAATGATACTTCTCCACCTTCTTTTGTTATTCAAACTCTGGAAGCTTTAAAGAAGGAAAATGAGGAGGTCAGAGAAAGACTGGACAAGCAAGATGAAACAAACCAAGAGCTCAAGGAGATGATGGGAAAACAAAAAGCTTCAACATCTGAGATCAAAGGGATGCTGGAAGCGATGTTCTCAAGAATTTATCAGCCTTCTTAAGATTTAGTTTTCTCAACGTGTTTTTATGCAACATTTTTTTTATAACTTTCTTTCCGTTTTCTCTATCTGCATCTTTGCTTTTGTACTTTGTTTTGCTCCATTAATACAATTAGCTTCTTCTGTTTTTGCTACATTTTCTTTTTGATTTATGACAAAAGGGGGAGAACATAAGATATTTTGAACATCATAGTTGCTGGTAGACTAAGTCTCAAACATTCTGATATCAGTCTTGATTCTATTTTAACTAAGTATAAAACTGGGAACATCTATGCTGGAAAGCAACTTATGCCACGTGGATATATCAGAATCTTTATCATATTCTGAATGAATACTCAGGGAAGTACACTATCACTATATTTATATGAATATTAAACTCATGGGGAGATTTCTCTTTACAAAATATTTATGTTTTGTCATCATCAAAAAGGGGGAGATTGTTAGAACATAGTTTGGTTATACATCTTCTAAAGAGGTTTTGATGATAAAAAATTCTATTAATGACAATTATGTTCTGACTATGATAGATAAATATTTTATATTGTTATCTTCTAGTGTTAATGTGTACAGATAAAGTTCTGGTTCTAAAAGAACAAGAAGAATAAGTTGCGCTTCTGTTTGTAAGAAGAAGTTTTGATTGATAAGAAAGATACGCTAAAAGCAGCCTTCAAATTCTCACGCTCATTAGAAGAAGTTCTACTTAGTTCAAGTCAATCTTCTAAAAGCACCAAGCTTCATCTTAAACTTTGATATCTATCCTTCTGACAGCATTTCATACTTAGTTCTAATGCGTTACAAAATTCACAAATGGAAATATTAAAAGTAATGGATGGCTGTAAACAAGATCTGTATTTATGGAAAGGAGCACTTAATGCAAATCATCAACATTCCTTTTGTAAAATATGGTGACTACTAACGGATCAAATCAATTGCCTATATAAAGGAGAATCACCTTCAAGCTTCATGCGCATAATTTCACTCTCTGAAAACAACTCAAAAGCTCACTTCATATTTTCCTCAAAGTTGTTTTGTTATTTTCTGTGTCTAAATAGTGTATACATCAGAGTTGTGATATAGCTTGTAAGAAGCATTATTAACACATATTCTTGCTGTAAACTGTTTGCACCTTGAGTAACCAAATTGTGGTTAGATTTCAAGAAGACATTGGCAGTTGTCATCGTGGTTGTAATCACAGATTTGATTGGTGGATTAAGACCACGTTGAGAGAGGCAAATCACCTTGACAGGTGGATTGAAGTAGTTTGAGTTCAAACGAACCAAGCTAAAAATAACTTTGTCAAATAGTTTTAACTTCAAAACCCCAATTCAAACCCCCTTTTCTTCTGTTTTTCAACCTTCACACCATGCACGCTCAGGCCTTGCCTTGCCATGACTTGTTTTTCTTAAACTTTGGAAGATGATATCTCACTCAATACCTCATCATTTTGCATGATTCAAAGCTTAGTTTGAAGAGTGTGGAGAGTTCTATCCATGGCCTAAGTTACAAGGAAAACACACGAGCCAATTTTGAAGGGCTCAAGCTACAAGTTGACTGACCAATTGAATTTCTTGCCATGACTAACTTTGCAAATTCAGTATGTTTTTGCATTTGTTTGATTTCATGTCATTTTGGCATGTGGTAGCACGAATTTCATTCATTCTTATTTTACCAAATAAGAAAGAACCACTCACCTATAGAACATGACTCATATTCTCTCATGTTTTTCCATTTTTGGTAACTTTTACAATTTTGAAAATGCTCACAAATCATGCCACCAAGCCAGCTCATTATTCACACCTTCCACACTCATTTTTCACTCGTCGTTGGCTGTCCAAAATGCAGACAAACTCGAGAAAATAGCAAGCAAAACGCACAGCACAAGACACACATACTTTTTTTTCTTCTGATTTTTGCAAATTATCTTCTAATGGATTTTAAGACCCAAAGACCATCATGCCTCACTCTATGAGCTCTATATAAGCACACAAACTCCTCCACTCTTTCCCTAGACGCCTCCTCTCATCAAAAACCAGATCTGAACTCTTCATTCTTTTTCTTCGAAGCTTCATTTTCTTTCATTCCAAAGCTCATTTATCCATGCATTACTCTTCATTGAAGTTCAAAAGGTCAAGAGGAGTGGTTTTCTTATTGTTCAGAGGCACCAGTTGAGTTTATTTCTCAACTCAAGAGGTAAGTTTTCAAACTTGAATCTTCATTTCTAACTGATTTTTGATGAAATAAAGCATGTATATGTGGGTATAGTTGGCCAAACATTAGGTTTGATGTATATCTTTTCTTGTTTGTGAAGCATGTTGCATAATAAGAAGTTCTGAAAATTTGTGTTTGGATGATTTTCATGATTTTTGTGGCTCGATTTATTGATGTGTGGTTGATCTTTTTGAAATTTATGAGTTGCTTGTTGTTCCTTGCCATGTGATCTTCATTTTGTATTTTGAATCGTGAAAATGGTGGAGAAATGAGTAAGATACGAAGTCTAGAAGTTAGGATATTGATCTGAGCAAAAACGCGTTTAGGGCATAAGGCTAGAGGTTGAAGATGATTAAGTGGCGCAATCTGATTGGTCATGTTCTTGTTTAAATAGTTTTTTTTTTAAAATTAATTTTGTGATTTTATTTTCTTGATCAAAACTTCATAAAAAATTCTGAAAAAAATTATGGTAGGCTTAGAATTTTATTTCTGACTTTGTGTATTTTTTTTCCTAATTTCTGAAAATTATTTGAGTGGTGAAATAAATCAGAGTTTAATTAATTGATTTTTGTGTAATATTTTCATTTTATTTTTGTGAAAATCATTTTCAAGGTACAAAAATTACACAAAAATTATTCTAGGCTATTTGATTGGTCTACTTTTGAACTCTGATTTTTATTTTATACCTTCCTAGTTTTTTTATTAATTTTAGAAAATATGTGAATAATTTCTTTTTTTTTACAATTTAATTGATTTTAAAATACTTTTTCAAGAATAAAAAATTCACCAATTTTATTTTGGTCATTTTTCATGATATATAATTGGTATCTGACCTTGTATTAATTTTTATAACTTTTTTTTCTTTTGTGAATATTTTTCATGGTTTATTTAATATATTAATCTTTTTAGATTTAATTTTTAATATTTTTATTAATCAAAAATGCCAAAATTGACTTTTCTGACCTTTTGACGTTCACATCTTAATGTTTAAATTTTGATTTGAATTTTTATTGATTGAATTATATTTGTTTGAAATTTTTTATTTAATTGATCAATTATATGGTTTTTATTGCTTAGGCCTCAAGTTAGGGTGTGTATGCTAATTTTTCTTGACTTTCAAGTCAACTTTTGATTAAATTAGGATTGTAGAACTTTCTCCCTTAGGATTCTAGAACTAATTTTTTTTAGATTTTAGGACTTGATTTGATAAATTTCCCAATATTACCAAATTAGGGTTTCTAGTTTGATCATCTTGTGAATATGACTTGCTTGTGCATTTTCATTCTCTACTCGAACTTTGCCAATTTTGATTTGTGATTGTTGTTTCTGAATTTTAATTGTATTAAGAGAGAGAGAGAGAGAGAGAGAGAGAGAGAGAGAGATTTGTGATATTTTTGTTTTGATTTTACAAGCCTTGTTATTTTTGAACCAAGCATCTCTTCCATAGATGCATTGGTGTTTCTTTTGACTTAGAGGTATATTGGAATGCATTTATGCAACCCTTGAGGAATCAATTTATCTTTTCCTTTCATCATTATTTTTGATTTAGGGATTTGAGTTCATCAATGAACAATCCACTTCCCCTAAACATACTTTCTTCTTCATTTTTGTTTGGTGATTGCTCATGATCAAGGTTTAGGAGGTAGCTCTTGTGCACCACCTAGAATACCTCATGCGAAGATCTTTCATGTATGACCTATCATGGTTCTGATATTTTTTGATTGGATTGCTATCATAAAATGCTCCAATGATACTTGCTTGACATTTCATTGTCCACCCATCATGGTGACAAGTTAGGAGTCACATCTTTTAGTTTTGACCTAATTGTATGTGTATGATTGCTCGAGGACTTTCATGTCCACCCATTTTTTTGTATTTGAATCTTATTTCATACCTATCTTTCATTTTATTTCTCATGCTCCAATGATACTCGTTTGGCATTTCATTGTCCATTCATCATGGTGACAAGTTAGGAGCCACATCTTTTAGTTTTGACCTAATTGTATGTGTATGATTGTTTGAGGGCTTTCATGTCCACTTATTTTGATGTTTGAATCTTGATTTCATACCTATTATTAATTTTATTTCTTATGCTCCTTTTAACCATAGAGAGACATTCCATTGTCATCTATTTTTGGTATCATATGAGAAGCTAAATTGGTCCATTTGTTGTTGTTTTTTGAGCTTAATTCTTTAACATTTGCTCATGAGCTTTTGTGCTTTGTATCTTTATGGTTAATATATGTTTACTTAGTGTTGTATATAGTACATAACACTTAAGTACCCTAATTTTGATCTTTCATGATCACCTTTGCTTTTATGCATTAGAGACTATATTTTTATATGATGTCATGACACTTTAACTTGTTAATTTGATAACATTGATTAAAGTTCCTTGTAAGATCATGATAGATACTTATAATAGGGATATGTCAATGCTCTAGGACTTATGAGTATCAATTCTCCTTTTCATACTTGATTTATATCATCCATCATTGATTTAGACAAGTGTTTTCCATATCTTTTGATGATGATAATCAATTAGGTGACCCGTTTTGTGTATTGAAGTTTTGTCTTCTACATTTGTTGCTCATGAACCTCATCTTAAGATATCTTATTACACAAGTCACACATGTATTAATTATCTAATTAAGACCATTTTGTTTGATCTTTATCAATTGCCTTGAATTTGACTAGTTTTGGTGTTTTCAAACCCTAATTTGGTGTGCTATTGTGTACAAGCCTTCTTCTTTGCTTGAGATACTTTTATTTGTGATTTGTTTAGCTCTTAAGATACTGACCTTTCATTTGCTAACATCATTTAGTCTTAGCATTCATTCATAGGTTTTTGATGCATGTTTGTTTTGCCTTTAATTAGCTTGCTAATTGCTTTTGTGCTAGTTTTGCTCTAGTTTGTTGAATGTTTTGTGTATGAGCTTTGAATGAATTTTGTTTATGTTATTTTCTTATCTTGTCTAAGATACTGAACTTTCATGATTTATTACTTATTCACTTTGTCTCTTGGCCATGATTAGCTATTTGATTTGTAAATTCTTTTTAAGTTGACTTTTAGAGTTGAATCATGACTTCTTCCTTTGATAGTTTTGTGGTGTTGATGCATGCTAATTGCTTTTGTGCTTTGTATGAGTATTATCTCTAGTTGTTAATCACTGATATCAATATTATGTGACATTTAGCACAAGTATGCTCAAGCACACACACGCACACACTTTTACCCACACTTGTATGGATTGAATTTGTTTTCCTTAAGTGATTTGTTTGTGAATCTTTCTTATGCATGTTTGTATGCTTTTATTGATTTATTGTTGCATTTTCTACTGTATTGTATGTATCTTAACCTTGAATGGTTCATTTACTTTCATCTATTCCTTTTCTTGGCTTTTTTTGACTTGTAAACGCTTTCTAGGTCAAAGTTTCGACTAGTTTTTGTGCTAGTTTTGTAATTGCACCCTTGTGATATTTTTCTTTGTGATTTGATTGTGAATTATTTTGTGATGTTGCTACTGTAATCACTTCATCTTGTAAATTAAATGACGTAAATGAAATGTTAACATGTTAGCTACTGACTTTTATGTTATTTTACCTTTTAATTCTTCCTTCATCTCATCTATGCTTAAAATCTCACATAATTTGTTTTCTGTATGCTTTTAGGACTAGTTTTTGTCTAGTTTGTGTACTAACTTTGCAAGTATGTCTTCATAGTTATGTTTGATGTTTGTTTATGGTTTGAATAAGCTTTGCATATGTATGTTGTGTCTACTGACCTCACTTCACATGACACTTTGTATGATTATTCACTCACTTGTTTCCACTTCATCTTCTTCTCTTCTTTCTTTGCATTTGTGAGTGTTCGGTTTGTGTGTTTTTGCCAAAGCACTTTGTTTGCTTCTTCCCCTTCCTATCAATTGGTTTTTTAAACAAGGTGATTGATTTTATAGCTTTCCCTTAGGATCACTCGATTAGGTTATTTATCGAGTTTAGACATCAGGTTAAGTATCCATGCATGCCAACATTAGGTAGATCATAAGTAGTCCCCCTTGTTTATATCCATAACCAGGAACAACTTTGTATGATCATAATTAGGATTAGAAATAAGTTAGTTTCCCCTAGCTATTTTACCTTTATCCTTTTGCATCCTTAAAACTAAAATCTTTTTTTGTCAAGTGCATTAAAATACCTTAATAATATGAAATATTTTCCAAAGTAAAAGATACAAACCAATGTTATTAGTCTTAGGATGTTTCTTCGTCATGTTCGTTGCTGATGTTTCATCATCCCATCCATGCCTGATGTTTTTCCATCCCGTCTGTTGCTAATGTTTCGTCATCCCGTTTGCCGATGTTTCGTCATCCTGTATGTTGTTGATGTTTCGTCATCATGGAGGTGTTTTGTCATCGTTGTTTGCTATCTTGTCTTATAAACTAAAAAACACAAACCTACCAAAATATGTGAGCCGAACTAAGGTGGTCTGACTTTCCTATTGCACGAGGGAATACGTAGGCATCCTATCACGGGACTTGATCGAGCTACCTTTGTAAATATTTTCTTCTTTTCCCCGTGTTTTCTTTCTTTTATTCTTGCATGCATTATACCTCATATATAGTTAGATTTTTGCACCCATTAGATAGAAAGTAAAAGCGGATACCATAGAGTACTATGGACATGTGGGGTGCTAATACCTCCCCCTTACGTGATAGACTTCCTTACCCGATCTCTCGGTTGCAAGACTGTGATTTCTCTGTTTTAGGTTTACTCGATGTTTACCTTTCCCTTTTGGCGGGATAAAAAACATTTGATGGCGACTTCATTGATATATAGTTATTTCTTTAATTTTCGCCCGGTTATTTCAGGTACCACATGCATGTGCATTATAATGAGTCGCATTTTGTGTTGTATATTGAGTTGTTGTGATAATGAACTTGTTGTTGTATTATGTTGATGATTATGTTGTAATAAATGTTGTTATATAGTTGTGAAGCGACAATTTTGTATAATCTAATCCTAATATAGTATTTATCATACATACGATTATATTGTTTGATATCTCACTCCTTCTGTTGTTATCTTGCCTCTACGTGGATAACGTGCAGGTAATCCAGAGTGAAGGTTGTCTACCTTCATTAGTTCGAGTCGGTGTCGTCGCTCTGATACGTAACACTCAGGGGGGGTGAACGCTTTGTGATTTTGATGTTGTTATTATTTTCGTTAATGAATGTTTAAGTTGATTTCACTAAAGTACCTTGTTGATTTTGAAGTTGGTTTTGTTTGAACAAAGATGTTATGTCAATTTGACTTGAATACTAAGATTTCATTGCGTAGTTATGAAAGTTGTTTTATTTTAAAAGATTATAGTTATGTTGCTATTGGTTCATCTGAGTTTCAATGTTATGTATATGTTCATATGCGATTTATCCAGTTGTTTTTCAAGTAGTATATGTAGCACTCCATTTGTATGTTGAAATTTTGGAACTCTGATTTTATTAATAATTGCCGGGTAAAAATGAGGTGTTACATTAGTGGTATCAGAACATGTCGGTCTGTCTGGCCAAGTTGTCTAAAGTTGTTTGTCCCTTAGTACGCGACAAGTGCGTGGAACACTATCGGTACTTGTTTGCCTTTCCAATTGATTGTACACATGAGTAGGTTTGAAGATAAGTGGGGGAGAAGCTTTGCTTCATGGATATGTTTCGGTTGTAAGATGTTGGTTCAGTATGCTACTGTTGGTGACAATTCAAGTATATTTGAAGTTTTGTTATTTCCCGAATTTGAAGGTGACATGGATTCAAGATTTTGTTGTTAATCAATGTGGAGCACCTTGAGGGAGGATGATCATACATTGTTGATGTTTACTTCTCGACGGATGAGGATCAATGTAACGGTTATTGATATACGAGTAGAGTGTAAATCCCTGATGTTTCTGAAGGTGATTGTTAAGTAACAAGGATAATTTTTAGAAGATGTAATTTAGAAAGTTGCGGTATCTCAACGCTGCTGGTGGACTGTGAAGTTGTCAATTTGAGTAGCCTTTGCGTAAGATGTCGAAGTTTGAACGGTGATAGAGTGATAGATTGTTGTAGACCTTGTCGTGGGATCCTTGTGAGTGATTGCAAAAGTTGTTGAAGTTGTTGGGAGGTTTTGAATCGCGAGTCAGGGTCGAAAATGCGAAGAGATTAGTATAATTTCAAAGATGGTAAGTATTGGTACTAGTACAAAGAAATTTCGTTCTGATGTTATCGTAAAGTGTGTAATAGTATGTCGCTGCATGAGGTCGGTGTTCACATTTTTGGATAACTTTGTAAATTCAAATCTTGTGTTCTGAGTATTGGATTGATGTTCTGTTTGAACCTATGAGGAGATAAAAACATGTATGACCTAAGATACCATCTCATATCATTCACATATGCATCATTGCATCACTAACAATTTTAGCACAAGATAGATCGTGTGTGTGCTCCTTGAGTTAAATTAGGGTTTTGATACAAAATCTTTCATCTGTTCAAGATATGATCAATTAGGGTTTTAGTCTTCACTCACCTCAATTGATCTATCTTCATCAATCATCAACATTTGATCTTCAAATTCCAATCATTTCCTCAAGATCTATCTTGAATCGACCAATTAGGGTTTTGACCGACGATGGTGTATCATTGACTTTTTGATCAATGAATGACCTAATTGCTTGGTGTAACGCCCCAAATTTAATTAATTAGTTAATTAAATTATTGAATTATTTTATTATTGGATTAATATGCTGGTCAGGCGGTTAAGTTGATAGTTGAGCGATAGTTGGTTTAATCGGAGAAATAGTATTAGAAATAATAGTATTATGGAATTATTATTTGATTAAAAGTTGCATTTGGTGGTGGTGTGAGAATAATGTGGGACGTGTTAATTAGTTGGCCCATTAAGAAAATAATAGTATTATTATTATTATTATTATGGGATTAAAAAGAATAAAAGAATCAGGTTGCAGTAGAATAGGGTTTTGGTTTTTGGGAGAATAGAACGTGAAAAGAGAAACTGCAGACCAAAGAGGAACGAGGATTTTGACAGAGAAAAGTGGAACAATCAAGAATTCTTAGAGCAACCTTCAATCCAAGGTAAGGGGGGGTTCTTTCTCTATAATTGGGGATATGATGGGCAATTGGTAGTTTGAGATGTATGATTCTCTAGGTTGTGTCATGTCGATGTGATTAACCATAGAAAATCCCAAATTGGAATATAGGATTGTTGTTATTTTGTGTATAATGTTGTTGTTGATTGAAAAGACGCATAATTCTGCTGTTAGATGATAGGTTGTTGTTACTGTTTGCAAAGAATTCCAATTGAATCGTGAAACCTTGGATAAAACTGGTTTTTGGCTGTATTTGTGCTACATGAGCCAACTCAAGAAAGCATGTATTGATACACGATGTGTTTGTTTTGAAAACCAGAAGTTTAGAAATAGCATGCATCGATACAAGCTTCAATGTATTGGCTATTGGGGTAAAATTGGGAAGCATGTATCGACTCATGCATGCATGCATCGATACATGCAGTGCTGTTGTTAAAAACCAGGAGCGTTGGAACAGCTTGTATCAATTCAAAAGGGCATGTATCGGCTCATGGAGGCAGGTTGTGATGTATGCATCGATACAAAGCATGTATGCATCAACTCATACAGAAGGAAAGTGGAAAATAGAATTTTGAAAAGCGTATGAGTCGACTCATATGATGTATGTGTCGATACAAGCGAGCTATGCATCGATGCATGGAGTTTTGTATTGGGTCACACGGAACAGAAACAAAACTATAACTCTGGAAAATTGTTTTGGTCGTATCTTCGCGACCGTAACTCTGATTTTGATGCCGTTTGGACTATTGGAAATTTAGAATCATGACTTAGCCTATAATAATGCTTTTAGATACAGTAGGTGAGTTTTTGGATGATTGGTTGTAGTTTCCGTAAGTGAACCCATTGTTGTCGTTATTGTTGAACGTTGTTGTAGAGGCTTTGATAGCTAAGGTTGATGGTTGTTGTTGTTGTTGATTACGTTGGCCATAAGGGAAAAAATGAATATGTTGTAAGTTGGTTTCCATTGTGGATTAAGTTGTTGTTGTTGTATGTTGTTTAATTTCATCGCATACATACATTTGCATATTATGTTGAGCCGTGAGGGGCAAAACCACGTTGAGCCGTTAGGGGCATGTTGTTTACATTGAAGGCTTACGCCTTGATGCCTCAAAATTACTGGCAGTTGTTTACGTTGGGAGTTTTACTCTGATGGATCCACATGTATTTGCATAATCGAGTCGCATTCAAATTGTTGATTAAGCTGTTATTGTCGTTGTTGTTGCTGTTTAAGTTGTACGTTGTTGTCGTTGATGTTCATGTTGCCGGTTGATACATGTTATTATTGCTGTCTAATATATATTACCGTTGAATATGAATTGACATCTAGTGTATTTGTTGTTGAATATAATTGGCTGGTGATAAGTCGTCGTTTGAACTGTGTTATTGTTGATTAGTCGTGTGATTGCTGAAGGATGATATTATATGATTTCAAACTATTCTTGCAGGAAAAACTGTATATATGATCTTAAGGGATTCAGAGGCCCATACAAGGGATGCATGGCCTCCAAGCTAGGGGTCTATCTTACCCTGCATATGAGAGCCCTTATATATGGTTTAAGATACCTCTCTTGAGCGTATAGCTAAGAGAGGGAATGAGAGAATGTCCAATTCATGGCCACAAGGCCTCTTTATATAACGTAGCCATCACTAATGTTCATGATAACGTAACTGTCCATTAATACTCGTAACCGATTACTAATAATTTGAAACGTCTGTAACCGACCCATAAGTAACGTAACATATATAATCCCTCTCTAATAGGTTCGGTAACAGAAACCAAATTGGTCTAATACTACTTGGCCAACACAGGTCGGTCGCGGATATACGTCTAGCGCGTCCGACCTAAGTACCCGGCTCCGACCTTGTGGGCCGAGGTGCTGCCCGGTTATCTGCTAGCAGACCCATCTCAGTCTCTATTTATCGCTCCTAGCCCAAGCAATATATTTTATGTATGAACATAAACTATATATTATTTATCATAATCTCAATTATATGGTTTGATATCTTACCCTTTGCTTGTTTCCGCCATTTCCCTTGTATTGGTAACGTGCAAGTAATGAAGAATGAAGAGTTAGTAGTCGTTAGTTCGAGTATGGTGTCATTTGCTCTGATACGTATCACTCGGGTTGAGGATAAATGTTTGAAATGTTTATTTTGATTTGGTTTTTTGTTGTTAATTCCGATTGGAGTAGTTTAGACCCCGGAATAATTAACTAAAATTGTTTTTGTTGAGAATTGAAATATTTCTGCTATTTCAATAAAGTTTTGATTCAGACTATGTTACGTTTATTCTAATCATGTGTTATGTATCTAATTGAATAAGCTATATGGTTTTTGAAGCATGTGACATCCTGATTTATGTTGTTTGAAATTTTAAATTCACTCTGATTATTATATAAATATGCTACGGGGAAGTCAGGGTGTTACAATTGGTATCAGAGAAGGTCGGTCCATCCGGCCAAGTTGTTGAGTCTTTAACAATCGAGTATTGTTAATTATTTCTGAATGTTGGTTGTGTTGCAGTGATAAGTTGAGATGGATGGAAGGAACGATGTTGCGATTGCTGCTTCTTTGGAAGCGATGGCTCAGGCTATGCAGAATCAACCGAATGCTAATGAGAATGCTGGATCTCGTAGTTTGGCGACTTTCCATAGGGAGAATCCGTCAGTGTTCAAGGGTAAGCATGACCCTGATGGAGCGCTTGATTGGCTGAAGGAAATCGAGAGGATCTTCCTTGTGATGGACTGCACCCAAGCGCAAAAGGTTCGTTATGAGACTCATATGTTGGCAAGTGAGGTTGACGACTGGTGGTTGGAAACACGTTAGAGATTGGAGGCTATCGGTGAAGAAATCACTTGGGCTGTATTCCGTAGAGAGTTTCTGAGGAAGTATTATCCTGAAGATGTTCGGGGTAAGAAAGAAATTAAGTTCCTTGAGTTGAAGCAGGGAAATAAGTCTGTGACTGAGTATGCTGCGAAGTTTGTGGAACTAGCTAAGTTCTATCCACACTTTAATGGAGAAGGTGCTGAATTTTCTAAGTGCATCAAGTTTGAGAACGAGTTGCGCTCGGAAATCAAGAAAGTTGTTGGCTATCAGAAGATTCGTGTCTTTTCGGATTTAGTTGATAGTTGCAGGATCTTTGAGGAGGATAACAATGCTCATCACAAGATTATTACGGATAAGAGAGGAAAGAATCAACAGAACCGTGGCAAGCCTTATGATGCTCCAGCCGGGAAGAGTAAATCGGAAGTGGATGATAGTCAGAGGACAAGTGGGGGAGACGCTCCTGCTAAAGTTGTATGTTTCAAATGTGGACAAGCCGGTAATAAGAGTTATGCTTGTAGTGCTGATGTGAAAAAGTGTT
Source organism: Vicia sativa (assembly GCA_021764765.1). NCBI lineage: Eukaryota > Viridiplantae > Streptophyta > Magnoliopsida > Fabales > Fabaceae > Vicia > Vicia sativa. The sequence goes on along the minus strand of CM038793.1, from coordinate 181,716,858 downwards.
TCCGTTGTGGTAAGTTTGGACATACAATTTCTGAATGCAAACATAAGGATGTGATCTGTTTCAACTGTGGTGAGGAAGGACACCTGAGTAATCAGTGTCAGAAACCAAAGAAGGCACCAACTGGTGGGAAGGTGTTTGCGTTGACTGGAAACTCCGACGATTAAGTAAAGACAAGTTTACTGGAGGTAAATGTTTTTCCTTGATAGTGTTTTCGCTAATATTGTTGTTATTGCTGATTGTATTGAATAATTAGTATGCGTGCGTTGGATTCGAATGTTGTTGGGCTAGTTATGACAAGGGATATAGCGACCTAAGTAAGAACCAAAACGCGACTTAGGCTGAATTAGGAAGTGAAGTTAATGATGATAGTATCAGATGGATTTTCGAGGACGAAAATATCCTAAATGGGGGAGAGTTGTAACGCCCCAAATTTAATTAATTAGTTGATTAAATTATTGAAGTATTTTATTATTAGATTAATATGCTGGTTGAGCGGTTAAGTTGATAGTTGAGCGATAGTTGGTTTAATCGGAGAAATAGTATTAGAAATAATAGTATTATGGAATTATTATTTGATTAAAAGTTGGATTTGGTGGTGGTGTGAGAATAATGTGGGAGGTGTTAACTAGTTGGCCCATTAAGAAAATAATAGTATTATTATTATTATTATTATTATTATTATTATTATTATTATTATTATGGGATTAAATAGAATAAAAGAATCAGGTTGCAGTAGAATAAGGTTTTGGTTTTTGGGAGAATAGAACGTGAAAAGAGAAACTGCAGACCAAAGAGGAACTAGGATTTTGACGGAGAAAAGTGGAACGATCAAGAATTCTTAGAGCAGCCTTCAATCCAAGGTAAGGGTGGGGTTCTTGCTCTATAATTGGGGATATGATGGGAAATTGATAGTTTGAGATGTATGATTCGCTAGGTTGTGTCATGTCGATGTGATTAACCGTAGAAAATCCCAAATTGGAATATAGGATTGTTGTTATTTTGTGTATAATGTTGTTGTTGATTGAAAAGACACATAATTCTGCTGTTAGATGATAGGTTGTTGTTACTGTTTGCAAAGAATTCCAATTGAATTGTGAAACCTTGGAGAAAACTGGTTTTTGGGTGTATTTGTGCTACATGAGTCGACTAAAGAAAGCATGTATCGATACATGTTGTGTTTGTTTTGAAAACCAGAAGTTTAGAAACATCATGCAACGATACAAGCTGCAATGTATTGGCTCATGGGGTAAATTTGGGAAGCATGTATCGACTCATGCATATTTGCGTTGATACATGCAATGTTGTTGTTAAAAACCAAGAGCGCTGGAACAACTTGTATCGATTCAAAAGGGCATGTATCGGCTCATGGAGGCAGGCTGTGATGTATGCATCGATACAAAGCATGTATTCATCGACTCATACTGAAGGAAAGTTGAAAAACAGAATTTTGAAAAGCGTATGAGTCGATTCATACGATGTATGTGTCGATACAAGCGAGCTATGCAGCAATGCATGGAGTTTTTTATTGGCTCATACTGAATAGAAACAGAACTATAACTCTGGAAAATTGTTTTGGTCGTATCTTCGCGATCGTAACTCTGATTTTGATGCCGTTTGGACTGTTGGAAAGCTAGAATCATGACTTAGCCTATAATAATGCTTTTAGATACAATAGGTGAGTTTTTGGATGATTGGTTGTAGTTTCCGTAAGTGAAATCATTGTTGTCGTTATTGTTGAACGTTGTTGTAGAGGCTTTGATAGCTAAGGTTGATGGTTGCTATTGTTGTTGATTAAGTTGGCCGTAAGGGGAAAAATGAATATGTTGTAAGTTGGTTTCCATTGTGGATTACGTTGTTGTTGTATGCTGTTTAACTTCATCGCATACATACATTTGCATATTATGTTGAGCCGTGAGGGGCAAAAACCACGTTGAGCCGTTAGGGGCATGTTGTTTACTTTGAAGGCTTACGCCTTGATGCCTCGAAATTATTGGAAGTTGTATACGTTGGGATTTTTACTCCGATAGATCCACATGTATTTGCATAATCGAGTCGCATTTGAATTGTTGATTAAGCTGTTGTTGTCGTTGTTGTTATTGTTTAAGTTGTACGTTGTTGTCGTTGATGTTCATGTTGTCGGTTAATACATGTTATTATTGCTGTCTAATATAACTTACTGTTGAATATGAATTGTTGTCTAGTGTATTTGCTGTTGAATATAATTGGCTGGTGATAAGTCGTCGTTTGAACTGTGTTATTGTTGATTAGTCGTGTGATTGCAGAATGGTGATATTATATGATTTCGAACTATATATTGTTTATCATAATCTCAATTATATGGTTTGATATCTCACCCTTTGCTAGTTTTCGCCCTTGCCTTTATATTGGTAACGTGCAGGTAATGAAGAATGAAGAGTTAGTAGCCGTTAGTTCGAGTATGGTGTCATTTGCTCTGATATGTAACACTCGGGTTGGAGATAAACGTTTGAAATATTTATTTTGATTTGGTTTTCTGTTGTTAATTCCGATTGGAGTAGTTTAGACTCCAGAATAATTAATTGAAATTGTTTTTGTTTAGAATTGAAATATTTCCGCTATTTCAATAAAGTTTTGATTCAGACTATGTTACATTTATTCTAATCATGTGTTATGTATCTAATTGAATGAGCTATATGGTTTTTGAAGCATGTGACATCCTGATTTATGTTGTTTGAAATTTTAAATTCACTCTGATTATTATATAAATATGCTACGGGGAAGTCAGGGTGCTACACTTAGAGCATGATCTTAAAATCACCAATGCAATATCTTGACATAATTTATTGGTTCAAAACATTTCAAAAGCCATGATTGATCATTAGAGAAATTCTGAATCATCTGACAAAAGGTCAATTGTTCAGATCAGTCAAACTTTGACTTTTGGTCAACTTTTTGAAATTCAAATTTTTTCAATCATCAAAGTATTTCAAATATTCCATCATGATCATAAAAAATAAAAATGCTTGGAAAAGTCAACAAAAAGTCAAAACTTGAAAATTTTCTAACACTTAAAAAAAATTTCAAGTGTTTTTAACACTTTTTTCACCATTTTCATGGCCATTTTCACCTAGATCCATTTTGATTCAAGAAAAACTTAAAACATGAAAGTTGTAGATCTTGTTCCAAGCTTTCCGCAATGTCCAAAAACTTCCAAAATCACTTTGTATAACTAGGGTTTTGGAATTGAAACGTAGAGGTCCATAACCATAATTTTCAAGCCATTTCTTCAAATTTTTCAAGTCTTTTTGAAATTTCTTCCTTCTAGAAGCCTTGTCACCAAAAGAGATAGGATTTAAGAGAGAAATATCTGATGAGCTTGGCTTAGAGGAGAATAAGATCACTTGAGATTTTTAACTATGGCTTAGAAATTAACCATGTGCATTTATGGCAAAAATTTCATTCTTACCACTTAAGGCAACTTGCACAAATCTTAATTTTTATTGATCGGATACCGATCTCAGATTGTCCCTCTGTTGATCAATATTTTAGTGTTTTTATAATATTTTTATCATAACATTTTTTATTATTGTTATTATTTTATTTTAAAATTAAAAAATATGGCAAATCACAAAATATCTTGTGCATATTGACAATGTGGCAAGTAACAAAATATCTTGTGCAGAAGGTCATAACAAACTCTGCTTAAAATTTTTGAAACTACTAATGATTTTTATGTAGGAACATAGAAAATGAATGGAGACTTGGCAATCGGATTCATATTAATATTGAGTAGAAAAACAAAGCATTTAACAGCAATTAAATTAAAATTGATTATTCCCCCCAAAAAAATTAAATTAAAATTGATTATGAAAGCCCTTCTTAAACATTACTTCTTCATTCTCAAAATAACTAATACATTTAAATTATTGCAAAATAATTAATCTAATTTATTTATAATGTATTTTTAATAACATTTTTAATTATATTTAACTAATACTATATGTATCGTTTTCAATTCAATATATTTTAATTTTATATTTAAGATAAAAATAGACTTACTAATACATGATAAAAATTTAAGAAAAATATTATTTTCTCTATTTTATTTATGTATTTTTTAATGTATTTTAATTAGTCAATTATAGTTGTTTTGGAATGGAAAAATATATGAATATCACTTTCTTGAGTTATTTGAGATACTTTTTCTTATTTTTCTATTTCAGTTATTTTTCTCAACATTTTAATAAAGGAGACATGTGTATGTTTAACCGACTCACTAATATCATCCAACTTTTTCTTTTAACCTCTTATACAGAGCGTTTCTTTCTACATAATGATTGTATCATTTTTTTTATAGTTTATTCGGCTAATATTGTAGTAATAGTATATTTGCAATCTAATTATTAGATTTTATTGAAACATAAAATGTCTTTTTTGTTGTTTTTCCCTTCCCCAATTAACAATATTTTTTTGCACGACAACATTCAAATGAGTGATCAATAATATGATAAAAATATATATTGGGATTATTTTTCGTACTTAACATCAACATTAAAAGCTAACCCTCTCTTTCAACAAGAAGAAAATTGAGCAAGAATGGTAATTAACCTATCAAGATCAACAAAATTCTAGCATAAAATCCAATTTATTTACGGTTAGTTGTTAGTTGCTTCATCTAAGACAAAAGAGACACTGATACCTCTCTGCAATTTTGAAAAAGAAATTTTTATCTCCAATATTCAATAGAAAGTCATGTATTTTAATTTAATATTGTACATTAGTATTTTTACCCAAATTCAGATTGAAGTTTGATGTTCACGTGAATATACTAGGAAATAGAGACCAAAACCCTACTGCCAAAATCCTCTTACGATCCTCGATAAATAAAAAATGTTAACGAATAACGAAACAAAACTCTTACCAATAGGAATGATGGACCATTTTTCCTTTTTCATTTTTCATGTAACTCTTTCAATAGGAATGATTGTTGGAGAAGATTCTTCTTTCTTCAAGAATATCCTTCCATCAAAAAAAATTTGTGCAGCTCTCAAGACCATTATGAAAAAATTTTGCCTTATGAAATTTATATGTTTATTGCATCACCTTCTAAATAAGGTCTTGTTGGTAGTTGGTTTAGGGATGCCATAAATGTTTTTTAAAATATGGTTGAATGTCATCAAAATAGATTAAAAAATAGATTAAAAAGATGTTAATTGAATTCGAGCCGAAAATATTTTAATAATTTTATAAACAAGATCACAAAAGATTGTGACTTGTATCTCCCATTAAATCAAGATGTCACATTACATCCCAATAAAAGAGAACATTAAATTATAGAATAACAAATCAACAGAAAATTTGTATTTCTTATCATAAACAAAAGACATGTTGAGTTCCATTCTTAATAAAAACAATGTTTGATCCACGTATATATTTTACTTCTCGGCCTCTAAATTAATCGGACTTCATTCTTCTATTCTTCAATAAATCAGAGTAAAAAAAAAGACAGAGTGATTCAATTGAGATATTAAATTACACTCGAAGAGTTACAACATGAGTTACATTCACTCAAAAACGTCACTTCAGATTAATATTTTTTTAAATTCAACCGTTGGATTGAAACATACCATCATATAAATCATACTTATAAAGTTTAAAATTAATCTATAATGATTTATTATATCATTGAATTACATCAAAATTAATGTTATATGAAAGTCCATTTTGACGTTAATCTTTGGATATCTTGATCGTATAGTAAATCGTTATAGATTAATCTCAAACTTTATAGGTATGATCTATATGATGATATGTTTCAATCCAACGGTTGAATTTAAAAAATATTAATCCAAAGTAACATTTTTGAACGAGTATAACTCATGCGAGTGTAATCTGATTTCTTCTTTTATATATATATATATATATATATATATATATATATATATATATATATATATATATATATATATATATATATATATATATATAATTTTACCAAAGTAAATATATTATTTAAAAAAACTATTGATTTGTCTTCGGAGATTAAAAAAGTTGATTACATCTATACAGGAAAATATATTGTCCACTTTTCTTAATATCTCTAAAAAATGACAAAAGAGACTTTTAAGGAAAGAAAGTAGTAATTCTAATCCATTGGAAGATTGGAACTTCATTATTACATCAAGAGCAGGGTAGACTTGTCAAGTTTCATAGGCAGAACATACATTACATGAAGTATCATACTTCCTGCCTAATAAATTTATCTAGTAGTACTAGTACTATAATTTACGTTATGAATTAAATGACTGAATATACATAAATTCCAAAACAAACATAACAATTGAACTTTGTTTTGTTGATTAATGTATCTAGAAATTGAGGATGTTGGAGTAAGCAGTCCAGTTTTGTAGCCAAGGACTGTTAAGCTGAGTCCAAAAGGTATCTTGAGTCCAATCCGTTACCATAGGTAACTGTAATTCAGGAACATTGTCCTTCCCCAAGGGCAATTGCAAGGAAGTTCCACAAATTTTTTTGTTATCTTTCATCTGAGGCATTGTTTTTTCATGACATGATTTCTCTGTCATAGTCTGAGAAACCATGTCATGAATTTTTGTTTCAGTTTCAGTTTCTTGTTGAGATTCTTTCTTAGGAATAACTTGTTGGAACAATAACGGCAAGGACACGTGCTGGTCTTGTTGTGAGTAGTTAAAGGAGATTGTGTCCGTAGAGGAAGGAGGGGATGTAGGAGAACCAACCACCATTTGTTTCATCTCTTCTTCTTCAGCTGCTCTTTGTTCAAGCACTTTCAAGGAAGTTGCCTTTCTATATATCTTGCACAACACTATGTCCTGTCATATATAAACCATAACATGTTTTTAGTATTTATGTTTCACAATTTGTTGAATGAAACAAAAGGTTCATATAGGGACCACAATACATGTACAAAACGAAAAGTGTCATTATCCACCCATTTTCATGGAAACTTCCTTACATGTCAAGATATGCATAGCATATTTATTAATTATTTACCACTAACTAAGAAAATTACCTCATATTAATCCAATTTATGATACTATTACAATACTCTAACATGGAAAAATATCAAAAAGTTTACTAACATTCATATGATAAGAACCAAAAATATGAAACAGAATGGGTCTAACATAGACTATATAGTTAGAATTCAAATTCAAATTATATAATATAGTACCTTAGGCAAGGGGCTATTGTCAGGTAAACGATACTCATTCATGACCCAATCGGTCTTGCTTCCTCGTGGAGCTCTTCCCTCATAGAAAACCAACGTCTTCCTCAACCCGATGATCCGCTTCGGATCGGATAGCGTCACGATTTTCCGATCCGAACCGGTTGCTTTCCAGAAGCCTTTTTCAGTTGTGCGGTTAGGCCTTCCTCCACTACCATGTTTTTTGTCCCTTGGCACAAAGAAATACCATTCTCTTTCCCCAACCTTTGACAAACCTATATATAATAGTTCAAAACACATTAATATTTTCAATTATATAAAATATTATATGGTCACTAAAATTTCAAATTAAATTAATACATGTAACACAAAATAATATGATAATAAAATTTATGCAGAAATAATAGAAAGCAAACGAGATTTTTTACCTGGCAAGTCCCAAGGATCATGGTGATAGATGTTGAGAAAACCAATGACATCGTAACGAAGTTTCTTGCCAATAACCATATTTTTAAGATAGAAATCAAGGAGTTCTTCTTCTGTGGGATGAAACCTGAATCCAGGAAGTGTAATTTCCTCAGTACTCATGTTCATATCTTCCATTGATGCCATGTATATGTCTTTAATTATTTTGTTGTGTTTGAGGTTTGTGTTTGAGATGAGGAACACAAAAGTTAGTGTTGGTGCTATTGCAAACACTTGAAAAGACTTGTTTATTTGTTGAGTGAACATGGAATATAAGAGTGTATTTATAAGGAATGGTTTTTGTGTGCTTGTGTGAAATTATAGGTTATTTTCATACTTAAATTATTAATTAATAACTCAGATTGTCCTATGACTTGGTCATAGGAGATGATTATCTGCTGTTGGTACTACTGTAAATCTATAGGTGGAGTGGGAATCTAACGGCTGAGATTGCCTACATGGTGATGGGGATTAAGAGGGGTAAAAAAGTCTTTTTCATGATGTATATTGATAGCATTAGAAAATGGACTTAATTGAGTTTGAGGATGTAAACATGATGAGATTTGTGTGGTAGGGTCATGAGATGGGACCCACGCGTCTTGACTAGAGACTAATTGTTGTGTGGGATCAGTAGATGACTCAAGTACATCTTAATCTTAATGTTAATGTTAGTATTACTCTAATACATGTAAAGTTTTCTTCTTATTTTGGACTTTTATCCGTGATTCCTCTCATGTAAATTCTTGTTGATGAGAAGTTCTAGGAGGATTTGGCATGTTATTTTGAAAAGTGTGATTGTTAGGGAGAAAAAAAAATGTAACAATGGGAATTTGTAGTTAAAATATGTCATAGCCACCAGACAATTATAATTATAGTTTAATGGATAGAATAGAAATTCAGTCCTTTAATTGTTCCTTAGAGAGTAAGTAAATAATAAAAAAAAAAGAAAATGATGACATTAAACATTTTTATATGAAAGTTTTTTCACCCACTTAGTGGACTTAGAATCTCACCCCTGATTCTGAAGTTTCGTAAGTGCACTTATAAATTTTTAAAATAAGGTGGATTAATAAATACATTTACGAAATAATTCAGAATTTTCAAAAAACAAGGTGAATTCGTAGTATAATTACGAATTCACATTACTTGGTTTACTTCGTAAGTTCACTTACGAATTCACCTACATTTCAGGATGTTTCGTAAATTCACTTACAAATTCTCTCAATATCTCAATTTTATTAGGATTTTATTTTGAAAAAATATTTATTTATAATATAATAATAATATAGAATATTGTGTTCTATTTTATGTGATTTCCATTATATATATACACGACTTTACGTACTAAAAAAAGAATATAAGAATATGAATTAAAAGCCTAATTTATATTTGACCTATAATAATAAAATCTATTAATACAATTGATATCAATATCAAATTTGACCTATAATAAAATATATAGGTGAATTTATTATAGACTAAATTTGATATTGATATCAATTGAATTAATATATTTTATTATTATTGGTCAAATATAAGTTAAGCTTTTAATGTATATATTTTTCTTTTTTTTTTTAGTACGTGAAATCATGTATATATGTAATGGAAATCACATAAAATAAAACACAATATTCTATTTTCTTATATATTATTATTATTATTATATTATAAATAAATACTTTTTCAAAATAAAATCTAAATAAAATAGGGATATTAGGAGAATTCGTAAATGCACTTACGAAAGATCCAGAAATGTAGGTGAATTTGAAATCCTAATAAAATTGGGATATTGGAAGAATTCGTAACTGCACTTACGAATTCACCAAAAAAGGTCAATTCGTAAGTGCACTTAGGAATTCACCCCATGAATTCGTAACTGCACTTACGAATGATATTTTTGGTTTTTCAAGGATGTGGGAGAAACCCACTAGTGTGTGAAGAAATTTCCTTTTTATATAACATGTAATTGTGATAACGTGGCTAATAAAAAAGATCGATAGTAAACTTAACAACACTGAGACAGTGTGAAACAATATATTTGATGTGCGATATTTTTTTAGAAACACCAATATATTAAAACTAACAAAGTTTAAACAATATGTTTGATGTGCGATATTTTTTTTATTACTCTTGTTGAGTTTGTAATTTTTTGTGTCGAAATAGTATGTTGTTCCACAGAATAAGGGTATATCGAGCTTAGCCTTTGAGTGCGTCAAAATATGTCTAATATGTTGGGATTGGTTGAAAATATACATGTTGAAAAAATCAAACATGACTTATTTTTGTAAAGTAAGAGGGAGTCCAAGACTATATATATAATTAAAGTTTTTACAAGTCACACATCGCTTAGTTTAGTGAATGAAGAAGGGGCTCAAGGCTAGATATAGGATTCAAGTTTTTCTTACAAGTTGCATCAATAAAAAAAACACTTTAATTTTGTGTTTGACTTTCTTTGTTCTCTTATACTCTTGTGTTATACTCTTATATTAAAGTGTTGTGAGATGTAGTTAAATATTTATTTTGAGGAGTGTGAGTGTATTGGGGGTCGTGGGGGCGTGGTTTTTCTACGGATTTGAAATTTTCACATTAATATCTTTTATTGTGATTGTGTTCCTTTTTTTCTCTATTATTTCTCTATGGTTTGTTTTTTCCCAACAATTGGTATTTGAGCCTGGTTCGATCCGGTGATAAGTGTTCTTAGTATGCTATATGGTTGCAGTTTTGTCTAATCTTTCACATCAGAAAAGAAGGGTATTGTTGTGAAAGAGTTATTGAGCTGCAGCCACAAGTTTTGTTGTGCAATTTGGGCTAGAGAGAATTTATGGAAAAATTGTTTTTGACTTGTCAAAAGTTCAATCAAAGATTTATTGATACAATCAAAATTACACAAGGTACAAGATTATATCGGTGGTTGAAGAGTTTCATACAAACAAGAAAGTTGCACCATAAGTTTTCAACCTAGTTTTTGACATGTGGAATTTTTGGAGTGGTTTACCTTTAAGTGAAATCTATTCTTGATGATAAAGTATATGATTTTCGTTGATGACAATGTGAAATTCTTGAAGTGGTTTATCTTCAAGTGGAATATATTTTTCATGAGAGACTATGATAGTTTTTAAAACTATGATTGTTGGTGAAGACAGTGAAAATTCTTGAAGTGGCGTAGCTTCAAGTGACTATACTCTTCATGGTGGAGTATGATTATCGATGAAGACAATGTGAAAATTCTTGGAGTGGTGTAGCTTCAAGTGACTATACTATTTATGATGAAGTGTGATTATTGGTGAAGACAATGAAAGTTAATGTATTATTTTTAATCAAGGTTGAGATTGTTAGGGTTGGTTGAAAATATACATGTTGAAGAAGTCACACATTGCTTATTTTTGTAAAGGAAGGAGTCCAAAACTATATATAAAAATAAAGTTTTTTCAAGTCCCACCGCTTTGTTTAGTGAATGAAGAGGGAGCCCAAGGCTATATATAGGATTCAAGTTTTTCTTTACAAGATGCACCAATAAAAAAATACTTTAAGTTTGTATTTGACTTTCTTTGTTCTCTTATACTCTTGTGTTAGAGTGTTGTGAGATGTAGTTAAATATGTACTTTGGGAAGTGTGAATGTATCAGGGGTTTTGGTTGGTTCAGAGTAAATTATGTGTTATAACAATTTTCACATAGTATATTATTCTTTATTTGTCATTTGACAACAAACGTAGTTTTTTCTCCGATTTTGGAGTTTCCACGTTAATCTCTTGTGTTATGATTTTTCTCTTATTTTTTCTCTATGATTTTTTTTTACAACATGTTGAAGCACAACATTTTTGACTTAGGTCTATAAATAGTTATTTTTGGACTTTTTGTATTTGTGGATCTTTGCTCAGGTAGCAAGCAAACTCATTATAAATATGGAGTAACCCCTATATTTTAAATAACCAGTATTCACAAAATTTGTAGTTGTAAAGTGAATAAGTAATTTTCACAATTTGCAAGCAAAGATAAATTTTGTAGTAAATCACCATCTTATTCCCCAATTTTGTCAAACTCTAATTCTTTCTTTCATTGTTATTGAATATTGATAATAATTTTGTTCACATCGAGTAGTTTTGTGAAGCATACATGCATTATTCTTCATAATTTTCCTTTGCATCAATCATCATCATCATCTTCTTCTTCTTCTTCAAAGTATACATGCAAAAGATCTTTCACATCGAGTAGTAGAGCCACCCAAGGGAATAGATAAAATTTAAATTAAAAATATTAAAGAAGCATCATACTCTTAAAAATTTATACAAATGATATTTTTCTTCGGTTGGACAATCTAACCAAGAGAATAAACTAATTTAAAATATAAAATAAATTAAATAGAAAAATTGATTAATTGAAACAATCAGAGATTTAAGTAATTAATAAAATGAAATCAATATTTTTGTTTGTAAAATATTATTTTAATTTTTTATCAATTATTTATTATTCATCCAACAAAGATTAATTTCGTTATTTAAAAGAAATAAAAAATGGAAAGACACCAACTGTAATAAGGTAACGTTTGGTATTTAAACAAATTGAAAAATAAATAAAAAAATAGAAAAGATTGTAACTAAGAATCGAAGTGTGAATTCTGATACATTTGTTCCCTCAGTTGGTTCAAAATACCGAGGGAATATATTGTATTTATTGGTTGAGGTGAATTTCTTTTATAGAATGTATTATTTATATTAGTGATTCTCCCAGAATCTCCATATTGGCATTTGTATTGATGATTGTTTGGATGTTCTTCTAGGTGATCGCCTCATTGCCCTTGGTTCTATTTTGCTTGTTGATTTTTTTTCTAATTGTTCTCCTTCGCTCCAATTCCTCCCCTATTCATATTAATATGGTTTTCTTGAGCTGCTACAATGAGTGTGTTGATGTCATTTTGGTTTAATCTACTATCTTTAAATGTGGTATTACCCCTTTTTACTAACACTTTGCATGTTGCTCTTTTGATCATAATAAATTTTATTTTTCACCTCTCTTCCCATTCCAAGTTGATCATTCTTCTTATTATTAGCAATGCAACTTGTCTTATGTTTGAATATGTGTCTTCTATCTTTCTCCTTGGCGAGACACTTTTTTATTGTGATTGTTTGTTTGCATGTTACTATTTTTAAGCGTGTGATTTTTTTCTATTTTCTTCCTGACGTGATGGGTTACTCTGCTTTTGAGTCTACATTGAATGATATGTTGCTTTGTTGTTGATCTTTCAATCTAGTGGTTTCAGTTTTCAAAATCGTCTTGATTGTGTGATAATCAAATATTACTTTGTTATGGTCAATTCTTTAAGAGTTATCATCCTCATTAGAAAGTATATTTGCACTATTATTGTACTTGCCCTCACTGTTGCAATTCTGATTATTATGTCTATGATTTTCATGTTTGGTTCTTGCAAGCTTTTATTGCTTATCTTCTGATGTCGGGGTTTGTTTATCTTTCCATTCTTATTGTTCTTCTGTCCCTTCTTTTTGGTGTAGTTTGTTAGATTCATGGTTTTAGAACTGACAGCAATTTTGCAAAAATACGGTTCACAACAAGATGTTGTGTGAGATATCCTAACATGTTGGTTAGGTTACATTGAAGACAAATATTCTAACAGATGTTATGAAATGTTGTACCAGAACATCATAACAATACATGATTTTATTATTCTTGAAAGATTTGATTTGATTCTACGAGATTCTGTTTGGATATATCTCATATATTTTCACGGGTCAAGAAGATTTAATTTGGAACATTTTATTTAATCTCCTGCTATACGTAAGTTTTTAAAATTGGATATTGAGACAATTTAGGAACTTGATATTTTGTTCCAAGATTTAAGGAGATATTTATACATAATTGGTACAGCCATCAACTTGTGGATCAAGAAATATTTGGGTGAATATTTCGAAGGCCATGTGTTATACCCTAATTCTTACCCCTAAGATCCCTCATCATTCCACATTCTTACAATACATCAAGATCACAACTTTAGGTTGCCTCTCACCTTTGCTCTTTTTTCTTTAAGTTTGTCCTTGAGAGATCACCAAGTACCCTAATTATGTATCTTATATATATATATATATATATATATATATATATATATATATATATATATATATGTGTGTGTGTGTGTGTGTGTGTGTGTTTACTAACCTCAAACTAAAATTCTAAAAAAAGATGATTTTGTTTCCCTTTTATGCTTCGCACATTGTAGGTGTTGAGCCAAGAGCATCCATCACATCTCATAAGCTATGGTTTTGAGGATTAGTTCTAATTCAGTTGATTATTAATTGAATCTCAAAGGCTTGAACTTAAAATATAGGGTTAATACCTATTTTGCCCCCTGCCATATAGGGCGCATTTGAAAAACCCCCTGCAAAAAAATGTTGCATAGATTTCCTCAACATTTTGAGAAAGTTTGTTTTTAAACCTTGGTTAGGCCAGATCACTAAAAATGATGATGTGGCAGCGTTTTTCACTTAGTTTAATTTAAAGGATATGCCACATATGTAAATTGGCTCATGGAAAGACCAAGTTTCCCTCTTGAAAAATAATCTGAATGTTAACCTAGTTTGTCATTTCTTCTTCTTCTTCTTCTGTTTTGGTCTGTGCGAACCACCACCAGCTCCTTTAGTGCTCTTTGTGTTATTTCTCCTAATCCATTTCTTCCTTTGGACTCCTCCTGTAGCATTGTTTCCTTGTTGCTGGCCATGTTCTGAAGACAGAGCCACCACTCCAAGCGATTATGCTACCGATTAAACATCCACAAATTTGGATTTTGCAACTTCGTCTGGTTCTGCTGTCTTGTTCTGTGGCTTATTAATACTGGAATTTCTGCTGTCTTGTTCTCACTAGATAAGACATTAAAGAGCTCTCGGCTGTATATGCAGTTGGTGTTATACCTCGCTGTATCATATTGTGCAATTAGTTCAGTTTTGGTCCGAGACAAAGGCTGGAGAGCGTCCGATGTATTTCGTCAGCAAGGTGCTAAAGGGGGCAGAACTCAGATATCAGAAGATTGAGAGGTTGGCCTTGGCTTTGGTGACAACAGCTTGGAAGTTAAGGCACTATTTTCACGAGCATGTAGTCCTGATGAAAACCAATTTCCCTTTGAAGCAGGTATTCAAGAGACCGGATCAGGCAGGAAGAATGGTATCATGGCCGGTGGAGTTGTCAGAGTATGATATTGACTTTAGTCCTCGCACTAGTATAAAATCTCAAGTTTTGGCGGACTTCATGGTCGAGTTTAGTTCCCCCTCGATAGAGGATTCGTCGGCAAGGTGGATTCTCTCTGTTGATGGATCGTCAAATTTGAAGGGGAGTGATGATGGATTAGTTTTGGAGGGTCCCAGGGAGATAGTTCTGGAGTATTCACTATAGTTTGGTTTCCAAACAAGTAATAATCAGGCTGAGTATGAGGCTTTGTTAGTTGGCTTGAGGCTAGCCTTGGAGGTCAGAGTGACCCGTTTGCTTATTCGGACAGACTCTTAGCTTGTCGCTGGACAGGTGAACGGGACTTTTCAGACAAAGGATCTCGTTTTGATAAAATATGTCCAGCAGACAATGTCGTTATGTAAAATATTTGATGCTTTTGAGATTTGTCATGTTCTGAGGGAGCAAAATGCTCGGGCCGACCTCCTAGATCGTCTGGCTAGTACCAAAGGCTCTGGAATGAATAAGTCAGTGATACAAGAAACATTGTCTTTACCTAGTATCGAAAGGGAAAAAGAGTTAGTGGTCGAGGAGGAGGATGGATGGATGGCACCTATCATACGGTATCTTCAACAAAATATGTTACCGGAGGATAGGGAAAGGGCCAGGCAAATTAAGAAGATCTCGACAAGGTTTGTGATGGAGTCGGGCAAGTTGTACAGGATAGGGCGAGTTGTTCCAATGTTGCGGTGTGTGTCAGAAAAGGATGTTATTTTGGTGTTAAAAGAGGTCCATGAGGGAGTCTATGGAAATCATGGGGGTGGACGGTCCTTGTCTAGCAGGATACTGCGTGTCGGGTATTATTGGCCTACGTTGATGAAGGATTGTATTCAATTCGTAGCTCGTTGTGTGAAGTGTCAGACGTTCGCACCTAGCATTCATACACCGGCCGAGTTGTTACATACTGTTTTGGTCCCATGGAATTTTTATCAGTGGGGGGCTGACATCCTCGGGCCGTTTCCAGTGGCACCGGGTGAAGTTTCTCATCGTCGTGGTTGACTATTTTACCAAATGGGTGGAGGCTGAGGCAGTATCTCAAATATCAGCAAAGCGTGTACGTCTTTTTTATTGGAGAAACATCATTTTTCGTTTCGGGCTTCCTCGGGTCATCGTTTCTGACAATGGGACACAGTTTGCGAGTGCTTCGGTTGTGGAGTTTTGCAAGGATCTCGGAGTAGCAAATAAATTTATTTATGTAGAGCATCCATAAGCCAATGGTCAGGCAGAGTTAGATAATAAGGTGATTCTAAACGCAATAAAGAAAAAGTTGGATGATGCTAAGGGATTATGGGCGCAGTACCTTCATGAGGTTTTGTGGGAGTATCACACCACCGTTTACTCAACAACTCAGGAGACACCTTTTAGAATGGTTTTTGGTGCTGATGCCATGATCCTGTTGGAGGTCCCTTTTCCATCATGGAGACAAGAAAATTTTGAGGAGGAGGTCAACAATCAGGGATTGGATGTTGAAGCCGATCTTGTTGAAGAAATGAGGAACGCAGCACATGTGAGAGAAGTTGCTGCTAAATAGAGGATGGTGCGATGCTTCAATTTGAAGGTGAATCAGCATGGATTTGAAGTTGGTGATTTGGTACTTAAGAAGATAACGAATCCGACCAAAAAAGGAAAGTTGGCTCATAATTGGGAAGGCCCGTTTAGGGTGTTGGAGAAGCTACACAACGGAGCTTACAAACTAGAGACATTGGAGGGCACAGAGATACCTAGGACTTGAAATGTAGCTAGTCTTAAATTGTATTTCAGTTATATTATATGTTATGTAAGAATAATGGTGTACTCTTTTCCCTATGCAAGGGCCAGAGTTTTTAATGAGACATCTTAAAATTATAATCTAGTTTGTAAAATGTCAGAAAGAATAAAAATTTATGGGGTACTACACCTCGTCATAGGTTACAACCTCGCCAAGGCTTTGTTATGACTCGGATCAACCTGCTAGGGGCTCTGTACCAAAAACAAAGGTTTTAACCTCGCCAAGGCTCTATTCCGACTCGGATCAACCTGCTAGGGGCTCTGTACCATAGGTTTCAACCTCGCCAAGGCTCTGTTCCGACTCGGATCAACCTGCTAGGGGCTCTGTACCAAAAACAAGGGTTTCAACCTGCTAGGGGCTCTGTATCAAAATCAAAGGTTTCAACCTCGCCAAGGTTCTGTTCCGACTCGGATCAACCTGCTAGGGGCTTTGTACCACAGGTTTCAACCACGCCAAGGCTCTGTTTCGACTCGGATCAACCTGCTAGGGGCTCTGTACCAAAACCAAAGGGTTCAAACTCGCCAAGACTCTGTTCTGACTCGGATCAACCTGCTAGGGGCTCTGTACCACAGGTTTCAACGTCGCCAAGACTCTGTTCTGACTCGAATCAACTTGCTAGGGGCTCTGTACCAAAAACACATGTTTCAACCTCGCCAAGGCTCTGTTCCGACTCGGATCAACCTGCTAAAGGCTCTGTACCAAAAACAAAGGTTTCAACCTCGCCAAGGCTCTGTTCCGACTCGGATCAACCTACTAGGGGCTCTTTACCACAGGTTTCAACCTCGCTAAGGCTCTGTTCTGACTCGGATCAACCTGCTAGGGACTCTGTACCGAGAAAAAGTTTCCAACAATAGTTCGAGGATGATTCGCTTTAACCTGTTTAGGCGAAGTCCGGCTTAAAGCCACAACTCGGCTGAAAGGCTTGGAGTATTTGTTTGCAGGAATAGAAGATCATAACTTTTAAAGCCTTCATGGTTTAAGTAAAGAACCATTCGACTTGAGTGGCTAATAATATAACATAATTCTTTCCATGAAGTTAAAATCCTATTTCATATAGGCAAGCATTTTTTGGAAAGCGTAAAATATGCAGTAACAAAATAAAGCCCAGAGGGAAATTGTTTGGGAATTTTACAAAATGCATCCTTCAAAGGGGATGACTAACTGAAGGCTAAAAAAGAAGAATTAGACATTGAGTTGTGAATTGTCTATGGCAGCTGTTTCTTCGCTCATTGTGGCATCACTATCGTCATTGTCAACTTCCACTTATTTCCCATCCACAACAGATTTGAAGAAGTCAACCTCCGAGATATCAAGATCTGGGTATAAGCAGGTAACTTGAGCCTTTGCTCGATCAAAAGCCATATCTCCAGCATTCAACACATCCATCCGAGATTTATCCAAAGCTTATTTCATCTTGGAGCAGGATTTTTCTGAGATCTGAAGTTTGTTGGATTGCTCGTCAGCCGAGGTCTTCATCAAGGCAAGTTCTTCTTCCAAGGCTTTGATCTTTTTATCAGATTCAGAAGCTTTGGTTTTAAAGAAGGAATCAGCCTCGTTAAGGGATTTCTCGTTTTCAGCTAATCTTTTGACTTCTTGCTCCAATTCGGAATTCTTCTTTTTTGCTTCATCTCCATATTCGAAGAGGCCTCGGGTAAGCACGACACATCTCATCAAATATGAGCTTAAGTGTTGTGTGATTTCCTGGGGACCTAAACTTTTCATTTTGTTCACATCCTCTGTGGCATTAAGATGATCGTACAGAAATTTGATATCGTCAAAGTCGGCGGACCAGAACTTGTTTTTGGATGAGGGTTGGTTTGAACTATTGCCAAATTCTTTCAGCAAAGCGGAAACTTCCCAGTCTGATTGATTTGCTTCATTCTCCATATGGTTTTTAGCTTTTTTGGGGCTTTTTCACCAGCTGGTTCGACGTCGGAAGGACGTTTAACTGGAGTAGCCAATAACACTATGGTTTCCAACGCACCCGCTTTGGGTGTTGCATTGGAGCCGGGATTTCAAGGTCGGCCAGGTTGGACTTGGACTCGGAAGGGCTGCCAATATTTATCTGAGCAGCACGAGCCGCTGTCATCAGTTTCTTCTGTTCTTTCACATACATGTCAATCATTTTGTCTACAGTCAAAGGAGTAAAGGAAGAAATCAGTTAAATAAGATAAAGCTTAATAAAAGGCGCTTTGTAAAAGGAGGCTTACCTAAGAAGTCGGGAATTTCATTATGGGGTAATGTTATTAAGTCCCTAACTCTGATTGGCCGAAAGGAGTCTAAAACCCCCAGAGATAAGGTCTCAGATTCGCTTAAGCTGTTATAATCAAAGCCAGAGATGGGAAGTGGGTTGCTTGTCCAGTATAGGGGGAATTTGTGGTGCCCGTCAGCACCGTAGATAATCTGAGGGCATCGGGGGCCACATCTAACCCGGAAGAAACGTTCTTTATAGCCTTTGAAGTTGGAGGTGTAGGCATGAAGAAAGCTTCTTTTTGGGATACCGCTGATGGCAACCCAACTTCCAGAGTCTACGCTTTTTATTTCGAAGAAGGAGAAGAATAATCCTATTGTAGAGGTTATCATTAGAGCTCTGCAAATTAGTTCAAATGCTTTTATAAATCCCCAACTGTTGGGACGAAGTTGGGAGGGGCTACATTTATTATTCGCAATATGTCAGTGTCAAAGTCGGTGAAAGGGAACTGAATGTTCAACTCCTCTACAACTCCAGCATAGAAGTAGAACCATTCAGGCTTTACCCCTTTGGGGCGAGACATGCAGACGTTTTCCCCGGTTTCGCAAGTTTCCAGGAATGCGTCGTCTTCATTCCCCATGGAGGAAATGTTCCAGAGAGATCGCAGGGTAGCGATTTCTATGTATTTAATCAAGCTTTGTTTGAAGCCTAAGGCTTCTCCGGTGAGCCGATTGCTGGTTTCCATTAAGAGCTCCACAGAACCTGAAGAGTCAGGGTCAGAATCACTATCAGAGGTTAGAACTTCAGATTCAATCTTGTTCATAACCCTCTCTAGTTCCTCTACCCCTAGAGCATCTCTCATCTCTTGCATGCATTCCTCCCACAAGATTCTACGTTCCTCATTACTTAAGTGTTTTCTATGCCCTAGTTCGTCACACTCCCTAATGGTCACCATCTTATGAGTAAAATAAAGAGGTAGAATAAAGAGGTAGAATAAAGAGGAGAATACCTGAGTATGAAATCGAAGGACTTGAGAGGATTTGAAGTGATTAAAGCGGCGACAAAGTTTGCAGAAGGATGAATAAGGAAGTAGGGATTGAAAGAGAAAGAGTGCATTATAAAGGGAGAGAGTGGGGTGGAAACGTGTAGGCAGTTACAAACTACTAGGCGGTAATCATTGCGCCTATGGGGTGATTGTTCAGTGGAATTGGAGAGTGTGGTTCATGCGTTTGGAGGTTGGCTCATCCGACGTATATCTAGACTTTAGTTTATGGTTTTCAAGTTTTATCGATCATAGGATTTCAAGATATGGAATCATATGTTCGAGGGGCTTATGATCATGCATAAAATCTGAGTCGGGATATGAATTCGGAAGGGATTCAAATGCGTCTGAGAGTCAGCTCGGATGGAGGGTGTGTGGTCGGAGTCCGAGGAGGTTCCCGGGTGGAGAGGGGAGATGTTGAGTTTTGGACCGGGTGTATGTCCCGACCATGTATCCTGGGATCCAACTCGGCCAGGGTTCAGACGTTATGAATGATTTGGGGTAACTGATGTATTGAAACCAGCGGCGTACGTTACATTGAGAATTCATTATTGAATGAAACGGAAGATGCTTCACCTTCTTGATACAGTTAATGTGCTGGAGGCCGTTACTGATAGAGAAAAAGGAGATTAGTGAAGTCATGGTTATATATAGGGCTCCCTCCAGAGGGATAAGCAAGACAATCTTAAGCTTGGAGCTCAAGTCAACATACTTGAACCTCCAAATCCCTAAATACAATCATAAAGGTGTTTCCTGCAAGAAAAAAATAAAACACACAAACGCACAAAAAAGTTCCTATAGAAAACTATAAATATATAGGGTGCTAATACCTTCCCTTTATATAACCAGCCCTCTTACCCTGGTCTCTCCCTAATGCGTTGCATTTAGTTCACGCTAGTCGCATCGCATATCTTATTTAGGGTATTTCAACTTTCACCTTTTCCTTTTCTTTCTTGTTTGGAAACAATAAAGCTTGGTGCTCGTGGCATCTTTTAAACAAAAAAAAATCAAAAAGAGTAAATTGTTTTGAGCCGGAGATTCAAATTCCAATTCGATTCCCTAGTTCTTCACTTTTTACCGCGAACAATGCACAAGTATGGAAATTAAACAAAAAGCATGTGCAAGTAAATGCACAAATATATATATATATATATATATATATATATATATATATATATATATATATATACAAGTTCATGGACACAGTCTATACAACATATACATTATTTACAAAACTAAATAACAAAGAAATTATCGCAATGTGAAACAATAAAAAACAATTCCAAACAACGACGCCAGTTTGTTGCAATGGTATACCGTTGCAACAAAATACCCCAAAACATCAAAGATCATTTTTTGGTAGAGAGAGCTTGAAAACAACAAATAGAGCTTGCATTTTGTCGAATTTAAGGTTGATTCTCACCAATCGTCTTGACAACTCGAGAAGTGTTGGTATATCTCTTTTTCCTCTTTATGTAAACTCTATTTTGTTGGCTTATGTTTGTATATTTACTTTGAACATATGTATATTTGTTGATCATGGTGTTGTATAAAGCTTGCTTTACAAATCCTTGTTGATGTCTTCCTTAATCTTTTTACTTCATGTTTGGGTTTGGGTTGTTATAGGCATATACCTCACAAATCTTGATTAGGGATGGATATCTATTAGTTTTCATATTCTAGAGATATATTTAGAGCTAATATTCACTTTGGGTGCTAAAGCTTAATGCCTCTATTTGTTGTAGCGCACAAGACATTGTCGATAGAGTAATACGGTTGGTCTCACAACTTTGCGTTAGACATAACTTTTGTTGTGGGTACATCTCGTGGTGTCTATGATGATTTTAACGAGTAGATTAGGTGGAGTGTGACTGGTAAATAGGTTTAAGTTTGTGATGGCTAATGTACATTAGAACCGGATAAGTTGTCTATCCTTTTTACTTTTTTCATTTATTTTCTATTGATACTTTTCTTTACAACCCATTTAACCCCAAACTCATTTACGATAAAATTGTTGAATGACAAATCAATAACCAATCTATGTGAACACGATATGATATAACCTATATATCACCCAGTAAAATTAATACTTTACTTTTTGCTTGCCGCTATACCGCCGCAACAAAATGGCGTCGTTGCCGGGGACAACGCCATATTTTTTGCAACGATATTGCGACAAGCAAAAAGTAAAGTATTATTTTTACCGGGTGATATATAGGCTATATCGTATCGTGTCCATAGAGATTGGTTGTTGATTCGTCGTTCAACAATTCTATCGTCAATGAGTTTGGGGTTAAATGAGTTGTAAAGAAAAGTATCAACAAAAAATAAATGCAAACAAATGTAAAAAGGATAGATAACGTATCTAGCTCTAATGTACATCACTCGTCACAAACTTAAACCTATTGTCCAGTTATACTTAACCTACAATACTCATCTATGTCACCACGTATCTCTCACAACCTAAGTCATTCCTAACCCAAATTGAGAATCCTACTGCATCACCTCGGTAATGATGTCTCTACCACCTCAACCACACAGAAGTCAATTGTGTCACTCGCATCGACGATGTATCAACCATCACAACCAACACAGAGGCGTTAGTATCAAATACCCTAAGTGAACGTCAGCTCTAAATCTATGTCTAGAGTTCATAAACCAACATATAATCATCCTAGGTAAGAATCTAAGTAGTATATATAACTACTCAAATCACTAACACAAAGTAAAAATATAGGACAATAACCAACACAATTTGTAAAGAAAGTTTATATAACGCCATGGGTGATAAATATACATATATTCAGAGTAAATATACATACAAAACCCAACAAAAGAGAAATACATAGAGATGAGAAGAGATAAACCATAAATCTTTCGGTTTATCAACGTCAATCGATGAGAAATTCACCTCCAATCATTCATGAGCAAATCCCTAATGTTGTTTTCTAAGCTAATCTACCAAAAAATGATCTTTGATGGTTTGGGATAAAAAATTACCCAACACATACCTAAAAACTGTGTTTTTTGACCTAAATATGAGTTTCTCCCCAGCCCGCACCGTCGGGTGCTCAAAACTGTGTTTTAATTCATTTTCATGGTCCTGAAGAGCATCTCCACCGCCATGCGAGCTCGGGGCGCTGCTAACTGGTACTTGAAAAATCCAGCACTGTTTAGCCATAACTTGAGAACCGTATATCTGATTCGCGCATGGTTTGAAGCGTTGGAAAGTTTATTCAATGGTCTATCTAACCTTGTCTAAATATCTCCCAAATTCATTATTCTAAATATGTGAAATTCTTATTCTTTGCTTTATGTATTCTCTTTTATTGCTCAAAATCGTCCGTTTGAAGCCTTGTCTTCAACACTTTATTCCCCATGCTCCAAATACACATCAATACCTACAAAATGAATAGAAAACTATCAAACAATAAAATGTTTATACAAAAACATGATTATATTCAATATGTACAAATACACTCACAAGTTGAGGTTTATTCAAAGGATTACAACAAAATGAGTCGATAAGTGCCACTAAAATATACACAAATGTAATGAGTATTTTGAACTTATCAAACTCTCCCCAAATTAAAACATTGTTTATCCTCAAACAAAGTCAAACAACACAAAGAAACAAGGAATGATAATCAAAGAATCATGAATCAACAAGTTTTAAAAACGAAAAATAAATGTATGGTTCAAATTATAAACGCACAAGCAAAGTAAACACTTACCGCAATCCTACAACGACAACATGAAAACGAAACAAATACTAAGTAAAAAAATTATGCTAACCATTCTAAAACAAAACAAGATCAATTATGAATTACACCTAGTTAAAACTCATCCGTAGATGAAGAACACACAAAGGTGAGGGACTTTTAACACTCATCGACAATCTTGCAAGAAATTGACTAAATTATGCATTCATCCAAAAACTAATATTGAAAGTACAAAGGCAAGAATCACAAGGGTTTCTCAAGGTTGTAACGTGGCTTGGTTAGCAAATAAGTGATAAGTCCTAAAGCTAATCGAAACAAAAACTTGCCTAAACCTAAGGAGCAATTACTTCCACAAAGTTTCAAACAATATAATTTCAATCAAACTTCTTCTTCATCCCAAATTTCCCAAACCAACACAATCACTTATTATCACAACATTATTCCATACTCTTTTTATTTTTCTTTTTCAAGTCTTTTTCAATTTTTTTCTTTCTTTTTCACATTTTTTTTCTTTTTTCTTATTCTTAACCTCATATCAACCACAATATAAATGAGCAAACATTTCTCTCCCTAACTTGAATTCAACAGACATCATCGTCTGAATACTCCCTACTTTCAAAGGCATGGTAAAAATTCATACACCAACATATAGTTGAGGGATCAAGAAACAAAGAAATAAACATCCATACAAAAAAGATGAACTGAACACTCATAGACAAGTATCAAGTTCAAAGAAACATGGATACTGACAAAAATTCAAAGGGGTTAACAAATAATCAAACACTCAAGGGGTGAATTGAAAATTTGGCCAAGGTAGTTGTGCTCAAAATATAACAAAAATGCCTTGATCACTTTCATGCTTTCATATAATCAACACAAACTACAGATTAAACATAATAAAATCTAGTTAAAACAAGAATGTGACCTCTAGCATATATGAACAATGGAAAGCTTCCTCACATTTATATTTAAAAAGGGAACTAAAGTGATTCAAGTCAAGAACAAGTGTTGCAAAAAGAATTAATGGCATGGTAATTATAGAAAACGATAAATGAGTACCTGGTGCGTACATACTTCAAAATATTATCATTACCATACATCTGCAAGTTGAAACACTCAAAATTGGAAAATCACCAAATGCAACCTCAAGCCATCGAACCCAAAATTCGAGTCCAAACAACAAAAAATATTAGAATTTACAATAGACACACACACACACACACAATTCCACAAGCTAAACACGACAAGTTTGTGGAAAAACACAGAATGACATAACAAAACACAAAAATTTTATTTGATGTTTTTAGTATAGTTTGATATTTTCTCTTTCTATTTCCATTTAAAACTACTTTAGAAAATTGTTTTCTTATTTTTTATTGCAATTTTAATTTTGTTGTTAGGAGTCTAACTTTGTTTTTAATTTTGTTATTTTTTATCAATCCTCTAATGAGTCTTCATTATTTTTTGGTTCAAGATCATCATTCAATCTTCATTGATCACACCTTTGACAATTAAGTTCTAACCATTGACATCTAATTTTACTTTATGCTTTTACTCCACTCCTTTACCTTTATTCAATTTAATTTTAGCATCTTTACCATTATGTCATTTTATGTTATCCTTCTTCTTTCTTGGCTCACTCGTTCTTTATATCTCTTTTAAGACATTAATAATCAACTTGAACAATTAAAAGACTTAAGAATCTCTTTTGACTATTGTTTAAGATCCTTGGAATAATGGATTTTTGATCCTATTGGACTTAGGATTGAAATCCTTGATACTTTGAGACCTTTAGATCTTGTGTTGTCTTGTTTTTGTTTTGTACGTGTTTTGGGAAATCTTCTATGTGCATGTGTTGTTTTGTTGATCTTAAGAGATTCATATGATACACGGGCTAATAATGAAAAACTTACTTTGACTTTGGTTCCTTGGCTTGAGATTATTGATTCATCTGATGCTTGGTATTCAACTGAGTATTACACTTGCTTATACTTTTGTCCAAAGGGTGGAAATGCTATATTGAGTTCATTATGACAAGTGATGGTGATACTACCTTGCTGAAATCATCGGATAGAATATCAATGAAGTCACCATCGAACGATTTTTATCCCGCGAGAGGAAAGGAAAACATCGAGTACACCTGAGGGGGAGAAATCATAGTCTTACAACCAAGAGATTGGGTAAGAGAGTCAGTTACGCGAGGGGAAGGTATTAGCACCCCACACGCCCGTAGTACTCTACTATATCCACTTCTACTTTCTATCTATTGGGTGTGGGTATCTATCGCTTAATATCTATGTCTATGTCTAATGCTATGCTAATGGAAATGCACGTGAAAGAAAGAAAATAAACAAACACGGGGAAAAGAAGGAAGTATTTACAAAGTTTGTTCGATCGAGCCCCGTGACAAGATGCCTACGTATTCCCACATGCAATGGGAAAGTTAGAGCGCCGTAGTTCGGCTCATATGTTTTGGTGGGTTGCAATGTTTTTTATGGGAAATTTCAATCCGCATCCTTACAATTGTAACTCGTGCTTGGCGTTGCAGTTTATCGTAAGTGTAATACGGTGAACTGACTTTGTAGGATTTTTGTATCCAAATGTGCGGATAGCAAGAGTCGCCACCGACTTTTATTTTTATCCAATTAAGGGAAGGTAAAAGTAACAGAAAAAGACCTTCGTTAGATTCTCGAGTACGGAGAATGGTTATGAAAAGGGAAGGTAGTAGCACCCCTTTCCATCCGTAGTTATCTACGGGCTCTTAGTTGCTCTAGATCACTTTTTAAAATTGCTTTCTGTGTGTTTGACAAAGATGTTTTGAAAAAAGGCATTTTGCTTTGACTTTGTAATGACTCATGTAGGAGTGTATACAAAGTGTTCGGAAATGTTTTTGTTTTGAAAAGAATTTGAACTTCGAAAAAAAAAGTGTGTGGTGTGAAAAGCATTTGGTTTAGAGCAAGCAACTAAAAGACTTATTTACCCACCGAATTGGTCATTTTGTTGTACTTCTCGCCTTTAGAATAGCGCTAGCCATACCATTAGTTAGTAGGTAGCTCCATTCGTTGGATGTAAGCGGGACACTCGAAGGACATCGGATGGTCATAGAAAGCAACTTGTGGGAAGTATCCTAGCACATTCGGACTATCATCATTTTCGTAGGCGACAATCGAGGGTCAAGATCATGTATTCGGAGGCGACATCGTGGGTCTTATGATCTTTGTATCGAAGGGACTATGATGATTTGTTTGGAAGGCAACGGTGCTAGAATACCTCTACGTTCGAGGGACATGACCATTTTGAATTCGCAAAGGCAACGAGAGAATTACCCTAAGGTGCGTGTGAAAGAAGTGTGTTGATTTCAGATATTTTATCTTGAAAATTAGTGGGCTATGTTCAATTTTAGTCTTGCCATACACGCCTAATTACTAGCAATTTATAGGGTGCGGAAATTAAAATGCGGAATGTAAAGTGCGGAAAGGTAAATGTACTACGCTATTACAAGGCTTTGGGGCAGATACATAATTTAAAATGCGGAAAATAAAATCCTAAATTAAACTATTACATCCCATATACAGTTACATTATTGGAAAATAAAATGAAAATAGTAAAGAAATGTCCGAATTGGAAGAACCTGTGAAACGAATGAGAAATTGGAAAGTATGATGAAATCGAAATAAGAGAAAATGTTAGGAAAAATGCAAATTTTAAATTGGAAAAAATATGACATGCTGGAAATAATGTAAATATACTAAGATAATTTTTTGGGATTTTTTAGATGCAATTTAATAATTAAAAACTAATTAACAATGATTTAAATGAAAATTACAAATTAAAATAAATATGCATGCAAAAATATGTTTTTTAATTTATTAAATTAAATAAAGATTTTCTGAAAATAAATGCAAAAGGAAAAAAATTTTTGATGAATTTTTAATGCATACATAAAAATATGAAAAGAAATTAAAATAGATGCAAAATATTAAATAAAATAGAAAAATAGAAAATATGAGGTTTTGCAAACTTGTAAAAATAAGTGTCCGAGCTGTGGATCGAATCGAGGACACCTTCAAACCTTGAAAACCCACTCCCTTGCCATCTGAACCAACGCGCGCTACTGTTTGGAAACGGATTGAATGGAATTTACACGCGTCGCTCTCTGACTTCATCCCGCTCGCGCCAAGCTTCGTCTTCAACCTTTTGAATTTTTGAAAGATAGCGGCTTTGCTCGACGCCACAGCCCCGCAAAATCAAAACACAACATACATAATATAAATGACATCCAAGACCATGGTTCGATTCCTTGAAGCATTCGAACACGATGGCATAGGTCTTATTGTCCAATTTTTCCTATTAAGGAAACCCTAATTGCTCACGTAAACCCTAATCATGGTGTAACACGATTCGTGCCATGGAAATTCAATTGGCTTGCCGAAAGTTTGCAAACACATCACTAAACACAAAAACAACATCAAATCGAGTTAATAATGCATGAATGAATGAATTCAAAATTTGAAAATTCAAGAACAAACCAATTTCGCCACGATTCGGATGTTTTTGGCAAAGTAAAGGTCTGAATTGATTCTGGAGATGTCAAGGAATGTGTTGGACACCTCAAAATCGATTGAAAACGGCTGAAGTAGGGTTGCCAATAGCTTGCTTGCCACGGTTTTTTTTTGAGAATAGGGTTTCTAAGGCAATTTTTTCGCTCTCTTTCATATGCATCAGGTATAAGTACTGGATGGATTTGGCATTGTTTTGGGAAAGAATTGATCAATAATCAATGATAATCAAATTTGATTTTTGCAAAAAATCAAATCTTCAAACTTTGGTCAATTTCCAATCTAATCTTGCCATATTGATCCAATTTCGAAATTGCTGGCTTTTAATGAATTGATTGGATCACAAAGAAGAAATAAAATCAAATTTGCAATTAATTTTGATTTTATACTTTATTTTCAATTTAATTTGTATTTAAATGAATAAATTCCAAATTAAATATGAAAATAAAATAAAAATTCGTGGCATTGGGCTTGGACATTCCTAATTGCATGAGGAATAAGTTAGGATGAAGAAAAGTAGGCCCATTTGCAAAGTTTTTGATTTTTAGAGTATTTCTCTTTGCATTCTTTCAAAATTGCCCAACTTGTGAATGGTGTAACTTGCTCAATTTTCCACATTTTGAGTGTTCTTGGACTTTTGGAAATCTCTAAGAGTCCTCTAACCAACCTTTTGGTCTCATCTCAATTGGAGTTACCATGCTCAATATATCTTCAAAGCAAAAAGTTGACTTTTGTTGACTTTGAAAATGACCAATGTTTTGAGCTATACCTCTCAAATGAAGCATTTTTGGACATTCTTGTGAGACATGAAGTTGTAGAGAATTTAATTTCCTTCAAAACAAGAGGTGGTGGAAAATTTCGAGAAAGTTATGATCAACAAAGTTCGTTGACTTTTCACCTAGAAACCCTAATTTAGAAAGTTTGACTTTTGAGCAAATCTTGAGTTTTCTTGATGAATCATGATCAACCCTTGATCAAATGATGAATGTAACTTCAAAATGAGGATGTTGACAAAAATTATGAAGTTTGACTGTATGTTGACCACAGCTTGACTTTTTGTCCATACAACCGATTTTCAACCATCCGAGCAATTGTCTGAGGAAACTTGACTTGTGAGGCTTGAAACTTGACATGGAGAATCTTTGAAGCATATGAGGAGGCATGAAGGCCATTGGAGATGTTGGAAGTTCATCTTGACTTGAGAGATACCAAACCCTAATTTGGGTTGATTGTCTAGGAGAGAGTTTGTCTGATCAACTCTTGAGGAATCCTAGAGTATGGATGTATGGGATCTCTTGAGTAAATGGAGGAGGGCAAATTTTGGGGTATGACAGCTGCCCCTGTTCAATCTTCTTGTACTGGAGGGTTAGATTGACACGCTTGTCTTTTGTGACCTGGAGGTAGAAGATGATTGAACACCGAGTACACCAAAATTTGCACTCGCTATTGGTGGATGATGCGGAATGGGCTTATGCCATTTGGATACTACTGGGATGAGTCGACACTAGACTCGAGAATGTTGATAGGAAAATTGACGGAGATGGGCTTAAGATGCCATCCGGAAAGATCGACGCCGGGAGTGAGCCGACGTTAGGCTCAGTAGTCGCTTCGAAGGATCCCGGAGATGGGCTTAAGATGCCATCCGGAGGTAGTCCTACGCTTAGACTTCGTGCTCATTTTTGAATGAAGTTACTGGTTTGCATTGATTTTAACCATATATGCAGCATTCGAAAGTGAAGCATCGTTGATAAGTAGTCGGAGATGGGCTTAAGATGCCATCCAAGGCAACCGAGTCGACGCTAGATTCGTAGTTGTTGATAATAAGGGATCGTAATAAATCTTCGTGATTACTCGAGGAGATTGTAGTTGGCAAAATGTGGATTGCTTCCTATTGTGCATCGGTGTTGATCCATTGCCTCATTATCGGAGGATAACCAGAGGCGGTCTCTGATAGTTTTCCGCCGATTCGGGCTTAATCTCGACCGCTTTGCGGCGGATCACACTGCTTTGGAGAAAACAAGAGGAACTTTGATAGAATATTGGTTAGCTTTATGCAAAGTATGATGCATGACAGTGTATATGAATGTTAGATGTCGTGGTATTTCAAAACATATCCATCTTGAAGAAGATGCGGATGCTCTGTTTGAAGATTTCGACTCTTAGGGATTGAGTAGGTGAGAGTCCCTTTGAAGGAGAAGAAAGATATCCTGGATTCCTCCGATGTACTATCTGACCAAGTCTTGGGCCTAGATATTGTTGAGGAAGGTAGAGATTTGAGAGGCTCGTTGTTGGAGATCTCATATATAGCCCCTGCTGAGGAGAATCGGGAGGCGATCCGTGGGGACCTATGTAGATCCCGCCGAGGAAATTTAGGTGGTGCTCTCTGGGATTCAGAGTGTAGATCTCACGGAGAGCAATTGATAGTTGGGAGACCGAGCTGGAGAGTCGGGATCCCGCTGTGATCTTTGGTCGAGATGAAGATGTAGTTTCCTCCGGTGCGCTATCTGACCAAGTCTCGAGTCTGGATACCGCCGCTGGGGAAAAAAGAAGGGACTGAGAGATGTCCGCTGGGGATAAATATCTTGGTCGGGGACGAAATGTTACTTCTTGGAGACTGATGTAATCCGGCTTAGTTGACTGGGATCACGGCTCGGGGACCAACATATACTCACTGGGAGGTTTGTGGTGAGTGACACTTTGTGGGGATCATGCTGTGGGGAATGTTTTGGTGACTTTCGCGTCGTCCCAATTCCCCGAGCTCGTAGTAAGTACTTTTGTATGTTCACTTTTCGTATGTTTGTGATTAGATTCTTATTGTCAAATGCGTATAGTCATTCAAAGCAAACGTTGGGCTTATTGCAAACAACAATAGTGAAAATTGTAAAGAGAAAGAAGCTTGCGTTTATTTGAAATGTGGCGATGGCCAAGTAGTTTGTACACAAGAAAGGTAAAAGCTATGCGAAACAATCTCGTTAAGTTCCAACTATGCTAGTACTCATACATTTCGACTATCTCATCTCCTTGTCAAGAGAAAGTGAGTAGACTGATCTTCGCCATTTGAACCTTGAATGCCGTAGTCTCAAGTGTGATCCGAAGAGACATAGTTGTACGCTTAAATCCCTAACTTTTGCCTAGACCGCCTTTCGGTTTTCACCACCGATACCTTTTTGCCCAAGCCGCCTTTTCGTGTTTTCGACTTGCCGTGTACATTTTGTATATATCCTTAACTTTTGCCCGAACCTTTGGTTCGCCAGGATGCCCTTACTTTTGCCTAGGTCAGCCGACCTAGCGGGTCTCTTCATGCGTAGTATTTTTTGACTATGTTTGCGTTCACAGGTGAAGCAACTCGATTTTCAGAAAATTATTTAAAATGAATTTTCAAAAAAGACAATGAAATCGCCACCTAATTTTATTTGTTCTAAAAGAACGGGGAAATATAGATAAAACCCAAAAATTGGATAAGGCGGTCTACAAGACCAAAAAGATGGATTCGGGAGTCGGTTACGCAAGAGGAAGGTATTAGCACCTCTTACGTCCATCGTACTCGATGGGACCCATTTAGTTCAAAATGTGTTTGTGTGTGTGTAATCGCTAATTTCTAAATTATGAATAAATAGAAAGAAAATGGATTTGTTTGTTATTATTTTGAGTTTGACACGGTTTTGAAACCGCGTGCCTACGTATTCCCTCGTGCAATGGGAAAGTCAAAACTCCGTAGTTCTTGTTGAAAATGTTTGAATTGGTTGTATTGACTTTAGTTGAAATGTTTTTGAAGACCGCGTATGAGCGGAAAAGGAATTTGAATGGGTTGAATTGATTTTAATGGTAGATGACAAGTACCAAAACGTCGGGATATCCTCTAACGATTTAATACTCGAGATTGGCGATTGAGGTCAACCGATCTTCTCTCATCCAAAATCTTTATTATGAAAGGAGTGAGGTGAAACAAAGTTCACTTTTTATTAAGTGTTATGGAATAAAGTATTTAAGTCATTGGGTTGCCCTAATGGCCCAAATATTTTACATTTTAATTAAATCGTCATAACCTCTAACAATTTAATTAAATACCATATCACTAGGTTTTTTGTTTTGTAGAAAAATTGATTTTTGAAAACAAATTCAATTAATTAATTTAATTTGAAAGTGTTTTAAATGTTCAAGTGTATGGAATAAAGTATTCGAGTCATTGGGTTTCTCTAATGGCCCAAATACTTTACATTTTTAATTAAATCGGGCGAACCTCTAACAATTTAATTAAGTACCATAACACTATTTTGAAAATTGCGCGCTGGACGAGAGAAATGATATTTCGGGTTATGGTTAACCAAGTATATGGACTTGATTAATCATGAGACCGTGCATGGTGATTGGTATATGGACCAATTATTTTTCGGGTTATGATTAATCAAGGCAACGAGGGCCCTAATTAACCTCGTGAGGATGGCCATGCCCATCCCCAACCATGAGACCCTTAGGGAATTTGGTGTGGGTAACCAAAAATGAGAGAGATAGCGGAGGCGTTGTTGTTTTTATATTAATGTGAGAGCGGAGTGTGCAATCGAGTAATAAACAAACAAGCGGATAATGTAATAGCGGATAATAAAAGAAAATAAATTAACACACAATACAAATCGGAATTTAAATAATTATTAGTATAGATATTCTTTTACTTGATGAAAAAATCAATTAACAATTTAATTGGTAATTCAACAAATAAAAAACTACCATATGCCAAAATATTATTTAATACATCATCGTATGATAATAAAAAAAACTTGCGTAATATAAATTTTAAAGAGAAAAGTTGAGAAATGGGCCTGTTTGAAGCTTTAAATCTGGAGGGTGTAGATAGCAATCTGAGCCCAAGCCCAAGAATGCTGCTGGATCCTGTGTGAGTGCCTCCATGGAAACAGAGTGTGGTCCACCATTCTGGAGCGTCGGATCTGGACTCTGGCCGATCTGGTGGCTTAAGCAGGAGGGTGCAAAACGGATACGGTAGACACACATACACCAGATTTTAAACAGACCACATAAGTGGTGACAAGTGTCACCAACATAATCAAACATTTTAATATCTTTTAAACTCCTTCTTATATTTATGGACTATATAAACAAAATAAAACTAATTCTAATTAAGTAATAATAATACTAAATAAAATAATAATAAAAAAACAGAAATTAGTTTATTGTTATTATATTATCCTATATTATATGTTTTTATAAACTAAAATTAAATTAAATTAGCTTTGTTACTAAAAAAAATAAAAAAATAAACAATCTAATCCTAATACTAATTATACACTAATACTTAAATGAAAGAAAAAAAACAAAAAAAAAATCAGTTTTTTATAAAATTAGAAGATCTAATCCTAAGTAGATATCTAATGTTATCCTAATCTCATTTCACAAAATAAACAAAAATATAAGTTTTGAAACTCTCTCATCCTCACAAACCCTCACGATCTGTTCATCTTCCTAAACTCACTCTCTCACGATCTCTCAGAAAGCTCGCTCCCTCTCTCTCTCACGCGAACTCTCATCTCGCTTCCTCACGATCTCTCGCCGCTGTCTCACGAAATCCAGTCATGGTCTCCGCTCGCTGTGTCCGCTCCGATTTCTCACGATCTCTCCGATCGCCACCGTCGCGATTCGACGGAAACCGCCATCTCTCGATCTCTCCGCTCCGATTATTCTGCATGTTATGATTTCCGTTTTACGTGCTTGAAAACCGAAGGAAACAAATCAACCCTAAATCCTAATCGGCGAAATCGATGCGGACAAATGAAAAGGAAAGAGGCTATGTGATGAATCAAGAGTCGGAATGGCGGTGGATGCTGTGGTCAACCCCGTGAGATCCTTCATACCTTATATCTTGTTTCCGTCCGCTTTCAAGGATCTTCTCTCCGAAAATGATGATGCTAGTTTAGACGGATTTTGTTCGTGTTTTGTTTCCGGTTTTTGGCTTGACAAGATTGTTCGGTTTTGCTTGTTGATGTTTAGTATGCGCTAGGGTTTTCTGTTTGAGAAATTTCGCTAGGGTTTTGAACAGTCTCTCTTTTGTTATAAACTTCATGTTTATATACCGTAGGGTTTCTTTGTTCGATCTTTTGAAAAACAAACCTTTTGTTTGCTTGATGGGCTTGTGTCGATTTGTATCAATGATGATTCGATCATTTTGGTGTTTGATGCCTTTAGTCGTTATATCCTCTGCATCGGGCTGTTGGTGTATTTGTAGTAAAACTTGCTCGAAAAGATGCTTGCCATTGCTGCCGCATAAAACTCTTGTGTCATGCCAAAACTGCTTTTCAAATCGCTTTTCATCTTCTTTCCACACCTCCTATTGTGAACCAAGGGTACACCTTGAGGATTTGCAATAGTGAGTTTATGGTCGATGATTTGTATATGAGGCCTTGGTTTTGAATGATCAAACCTTTGCACAACCGATTCGGAAAGAAAATCCTAATGATGATTAGGATTATGTATTCTCTTGTTCATCGCTGCCCGCTTAAATTGCTAACCGGTTTCTTTGTTTGTTTCATGAACGAGGGTGTTGCTACGAGCTCAAAGAAGGATGACGGAAAGCTTGGAGGAATGGAAAGCTTGAGAATGAAGTCAAGAGTGCATTCATGAAGACTTACACTTGAAAAATCCACAAGAAGTTTAGAGAATACTAGTATCATAGGAACTTTGCAACTTGTATTTAGAAGTTTGACAACTTGTAACACATGTATCTTGCTTTATTCTTACATTCTTGTAAAATTA
This sequence comes from Vicia sativa, assembly GCA_021764765.1. Classification (NCBI taxonomy): domain Eukaryota; kingdom Viridiplantae; phylum Streptophyta; class Magnoliopsida; order Fabales; family Fabaceae; genus Vicia; species Vicia sativa. Next base: position 181,681,938 of record CM038793.1, on the reverse strand, counting down.
AAACCTTTGAGTAATTCAAAATCTTGAATTTTCATGAATGCAAGATTTAAAGATTATGTACCAACTTGAATCCTTAGTTTTAGATCTTCAAAATACTACTAAATGCGATCTTTATCGCTGTAGCAATTGTGAAAGTTGGAAATTTGTCAACCAAATATTCCAAAAACTTGTCATGAACCAACATTAATTTGGTTAAATAAACCATGTCGAAATGTTGATTGAAACTTGAGAATTAAACTTTAAATGTGCGATGGTTTGATGACTCGATTTTAGAAATACTTGAATTCCTTTGAAGTTCCCGCCATAAAGCTTTCATATTGATCACGCCATGTAAAATCCCGAGCCTTCTGCCACTTGAAACAAAAATTGAAAACTCTAAGCTTCAAATAAAATTCTTGATTAAAATCTTAGTCGACTTGACGATTGATTTTTAGAGTTGATCGATAGATTCCACTTGGAATCATCAACGCATTTCCAAATCGAACCACATTCGGTAGTAGAGAAAGATCTGGAACCAAACGAATTCCAAAAGGAAACTTCTAGTTTTTCAATGAATGCCTTGAATTTTGTGGGCGATGAACGCGATTGGAAAAGATCTAATCATGCGGCAACTTGACATTCGTAAATCGTGTAGACAAACCCTCTGGACGAGTATTTTCACACACGCCATATATCAATCACTTAAGAACGAACAAAGTTGATGAGCAAGCCAAATGCACTAGAATCTTGAATTGTTGATCAATAATCGGATAATCATAATCCACCCTCTTACTCCTTGAACAATGAACTCGAAACAACAGCGAATCCTAAACCCGTGATGAATTGATCTCTTGAATCAGGAGGTAATGATATTTAACATAACAAAGTTCCCATAGTTCCATCAAGAATAGACCATTCGATTCAACAATCGAACACCAAGCCCCGAAAGCCGATAGATACGAACGGATAAGATTTAACATTAAACCTCGTCGTTTTCAAATATCTCAGATTGGTTGAAAGCACCACGCCTTTTCTGCTCAAAAGAGAAATCTTTGGGAATCAACTCCAATCCGTAACCACAGAACCATTGATATGAATGCATGTGAGTGTCATGATAAATGCAAAGCCTAGACCAGATAAGATCGATATAGGAGGGCAAATTTTGGGGTGCAACAGTTGCCCCTATTTAATCATCTTAAACCTGAAAGTGAGATTGGTGCTAGCCTTTCGAGCTTTCAAGGTAGAAGAAGATTAAATACTACAAGAACCCAAAAATTTTGCGCTCCGAAGAACAAGTATAAATGTTTTTTTTTGCATTTTTTTTTTGACAATTTTGACTTTCTATATTTTTTGTGATTTTTTTTTTGAACAAAGGATTTGGAATAGATTCCGTCGTCGTAAGGATATTAGACATACATCGGAAAGAGATCGATCAAGACGACTCTAACAAAGGTTTTGAAATATACATGCCCGTAAGGATATTGACACATAAAGATCGAATATACATGTTCGGTAAGGATATTGAACATATAGAGCATATGTCGTAAGGATATCGACATACATCGGAAAGAGACCGATCAAGACGACTCTAACAAAGGTTTCAAAGTATACATGCCCGTAAGGATATTGGACACATAAGGATCGAATATACATGTTCGGTAAGGATATTGAACACATATAGATAGCATATGTCGTAAGGATATTAGACATACAATCGGAAGAGACCGATCAAGACGACTCTAACAAAGGTTTCAAAGTATACATGCCCGTAAGGATATTGGACACATAAGGATCGAATATACATGTTCGTAAGGATATTGAACACATATAGATAGCATATGTCGTAAGGATATTAGACATACCGGAAAGAGACCGATCAAGACGACTCTAACAAAGGTTTCAAAGTATACATGCCCGTAAGGATATTGGACACATAAGGATCGAATATACATGTTCGGTAAGGATATTGAACACATATAGATAGCATATGTCGTAAGGATATTAGACATACACGGAAAGAGACCGATCAAGACGACTCTAACAAAGGTTTCAAAATATACATGCCCGTAAGGATATTGACACATAAAGATCGAATATACATGTTCGGTAAGGATATTGAACACATATAGAGCATATGTCGTAAGGATATTAGACATACACCGAAAGAGACCGATCAAGATGACTCTAACAAAGGTTTCAAAATATACATGCCCTAAGGATATTGACACATAAAGATCGAATATACATGTTCGTAAGGATATTGAACACATATAGAGAGCATATGTCGTAAGGATATTAGACATACACGGAAAGAGACCAATCAAGACGACTCTAACAAAGGTTTCAAAATATACATGCCCGTAAGGATATTGGACACATAAAGATCGAATATACATGTTCGGTAAGGATATTGAACACATATAGAGAGCATATGTCGTAAGGATATTAGACATACACCGAAAGAGACCAATCAAGACGACTCTAGCAAAGGTTTCAAAATATACATGCCCGTAAGGATATTGGACACATAAAGATCGAATATACATGTTCGGTAAGGATATTGAACACATAGAGAGCATATGTCAGGTAAGGATATTAGACATACACCGGAAAGAGACCGACCGAAGACGACTCTAACAAAGGTTTCAAAATATACATGCCCTGTAAGGATATTGGACACATAAAGATCGAATATACATGTTCGGTAAGGATATTGAACACATAGAGAGCATATGTCGTAAGGATATTAGACATACCGGAAAGAGACCGATCAAGACGACTCTAACAAAGGTTTCAAAATATACATGCCCGGAAGGATATTGGACACATAAAGATCGAATATACATGTTCGGTAAGGATATTGAACACATATAGAGCATATGTCGTAAGGATATTAGACATACGCAAGAATGAGACCGGGAGCACTCACGGGGAAAGATATATGGAATGGTAAAATCGCCGATCAAGACGAATTCACGGGAAAGAGGCCAAACAAAGGGACTCTAGCAAGGATTGCCAAACTATGTTGGCTTTAAAAGTTTGAATATGCAAGAAACTACAATATCCCTCAGGCCAAAGGCGGGGTGTAATTCTTCAAGAGTGGCAATTATATGAATTACCACACACCAAGTATGGATACTCAAACAATTGAGAAGCAAGAAAGGTTAGACACCAACTCTTACTCGCACTCTAACGACAGAGGCAAACATGGGTAAGATAACCAACAATGAGAGTTTACAAAAAGCAAGACGCTTGGTAAATATATTGAATTTGAATGGTGTAGGAGACCGACACGGGGTCAAAAATGCAGATAACAACATCAAGAAGAATTTCTTGAGGGAACTCTGACTGGGAATACCACTTGGGGATTTTTATTGATAAACTTCTCTTCGGAGACGCAAAAGGTACTCGAGAATCATTTTAATCTGGCTTATGCTTAGATGCATGTTTGAGATCATTATTTTTTTTTTTTGCGCAATGCTCCGCATCAATGGAAATGCTACGCATTTTTGAGGATGCAATGTAATGCAATGATGCGTGTTTTAATGATTCACCCAGACTAAAAGCAATCATGAGCCGAGGAACATCAACCCTTCATGAATTGAATACAATCATCCGTCTTCATCAAAGAGATGATAGTCCGACCCCGATAGGGGGATTGTGGAATGGAAGTATCATCTTTCAATGGTTAGCATCATCGGGAAGTAACTCGGAGATTAACGCTCATCCGATGACAATCGATTGCATAGAGTTCCCGATTACGAGCTCTAGCATCGAGGGTCGACAACATCTTTGGCATAAGTGAGCTTTGGAAAGTGATCTTGCCGGTGTAAACCGCTCTTTGCGATCTTCGCCGGGAAGGAGCAATAACATCCAAGGGCACATATGCCATGGATATCCCTTGTGGGAGAGAAAGAAGTTTTGTTGGAGATTTAAGCTCAAACGCAACGCCTTTATTTAAAATCTTTGCATAACAAAACCAGAAACAGAGATATAACAATAATTCACATGTTGATCAACTGTTTCAATCGTTAATGCCGTACCCGTAATTCCGAGTAACTTCGTAATTATGCCATGTGGCACTAATGTTTTATATGCAAAGTTTATTAAAAACATCGGACGTCTTTTGTAAACAAACAGCTTAAAAATACATGAAAATAAGAGTAGATAAATGATAGAAAAACACATTGATGAAAGTAATTTTATTGATTGATTAGCCCGTAAATGAGCATTTACATCAAGAAGCAAATCCGAAAAGAGGCAATTGCTTATACATCAAAGTTAAAAGAAAAGGTGACAATAAAATCATGGATTTTGTCGAATCGAATCCGCCATGCTCTTCACAACTTCAACATCCCTTAACATCGAGCTATCCGAATGCTCCGATTAGCCTAAGCCTTTATCCTCCGGATTATCAAGTTTTTGTAAATAGCCGACCAAAACATGTGTCGTGCATTGTAGTCGTCGCTTTGAATCCCTAATTTTTGCTCGGACCGCCTTTCGGTTTTCAATCCACCGGATACCTTTTTGCCCAAGCCGCCTTTCGTGTTTTCGACTTGCGGTGTACAATCTTTTATATTTATCCCTAACTTTGCCCGAACCTCTTGGTTCGTCGGGATGCCTTTATTTTGCTTAGGCCCGCCAACCTAACGGTCTCTTTTATAAGTATTTTTGACTACATCTCGCATTGATCGGGTGAGGGAAATCTTCTCCATCCATAGTCGCGAGCAACATAGCTCCTCCAGAGAAAACTTTCTTCACAACATACGGTCCTTCATAATTTGAGCCCACTTGCCCGAGCGCTCACTATTGGGAGGCAAAATTCTTCAAAGACAAGGTCACCAAATTGAAATTCCGAGGACACACTTTCTTATCGAAAGCCCTTTTCATACGCTCGTATAGTGTCCATGACAAATAGTCAATCTCTTCTCGCCGATGAGATTCAATTGGTCAAGTCTGCTTTGAATCCATTCACTTCATCGAAGTTGCACATCCGTTAAAATCCTTAAGGAAGGAATTTCAACTTCTGGTAGGACGCCCATACCGTATACCAAGGAGAAGGAGTTGCCCTGCTGACGCGCGAAGTGCGGTAGCCGTGTAAGGCAAATGGCAACATCTCGTACAATCCTTGTAAGTGACAACCATCTTTTGCACAATCTTCTTGATATTCTTGTTTGCCGCCCACAAAGACCATTCATTTTTGGACGGTATGGAGAAGAGTTATGATGTTTTATCTTGAAATCGCGCACAACTCTTTCATCATTTTGTTGTTGAGATTCGAGCCGTTATCGAATGATCTTCTCGAACCCCATAGCGACAAATGATATTATGCTTGATGAAACGTGTGACCACTTGTCTAGTGACACGAGCATAAGATGCTGCCTCAACCCATTTGGTAAAGTAGTCAATGGCAACAAGGATGAATCGATGTCCATTAGAAGCGGTGGGCTTGATTTCTCCAATCATATCAATGCCCCACATTGCGAAAGGCCATGGAGAAGTCAAAACATTTAATGAAGAAGGTGGCACATGCATCTTATCGCAGAGATTTGACATTTGTAACATGTTTTAGCATGGTTGTATGCTCTCCATGGTGAACCAATAATAGCTCGCTCTCAAGATCTTCTTGCCATGGTGTGTCCACTAGAATGCGTCCAAGGAACCTTCATGAATTTCTTCTATAATCTTATTTGCTTCGGTCTATCCACGCATCCGAGCAAAACAGAGTCATAGTTCCTTTTGTACAACACACCGCTGAGGAAAAATTTGGCCGAGTACTTGCAGGCCTTCTTATCAACGATGGAGGCATCATCGTGGTATTCTTTCGCCTCGAGATACCTTTTGATGTCATAGAACCAAGGTTTTCATCCGCTTCACCTTCTACTTCATAGCAACGCAGCTCATCCAACCTCATTATAGTGATAGACGGGCATCATTCGCCCATATGACCTTAAACATGGATGATGAGTAGCCAACGATCCGCCAAATTGTTCTCCTCCCTCGATGTGATCAAAAGTGATTTCGCGAAATAAGGGATCAACTTCAAGACATGATCTCGATATGGAATCAAATTCGGCGGGTCTCCCAATCTCCATTGATTTGACTAATTACCAAAGCGGAATCTCCATACACCGCCAAGATTTTAATTCTATCAATGGTCGCCTAATCCCAAAATACAAGCTTCAGACGGCCACATTATTGGTGCAATCGAAACAGATTCGCAAAGGAATGGAATATGAAAACCTTGAGAAGTGATAATGGCGCCAACGCCATTTCCTAATGCATTTGAAGCTCCATCGAATGCCATTGTCCACCGCGAGCTGTGCTCGGTCCCTCTTCGTGCTCGGAATGTTACAATCTCGATATACATAATATCCTCATCGTGGAACTCAAACTTCATTGGTGATAGTCATCGTCTAATGGTTGTCGAGATAGTCCGCCACCACACTACCTTTGATGGCCTTCGAGTAGTGTATTGATATCATATTCGTCAGATCATTTGCCACCGGCTATCCTTCCCGTGAGAGTCGGCTTCAAAGATATACTTTATCGGGTCCATTTTGAGATCAAGAAAGTAGTGTGAGTCAACATGTATCGCCGAGTCGTTTGCGCCCATGCTAGCGCACAACAAGTCTTTTCCAATAATGAATACCTCGATTCGCATTCTCGTGAACTTCTTGCTCAAATAGTATATGGCGTGCTCTTTTCACTCTCTCATCATGTTGACCGAGCACACAACCCATGGAATTCTCCAACACGGTCAAGTACATAATCAACGGTCATCCTCCACCGGGTGAGAGAATTGGAGGCTCTTGTAGGTACCTCTTTATACCGTCGAATGCCGTCGACAATCGCCGCTCCACCGGTCGTTGGATTCTTTCTTAACACTTGAAAATGGGCTCACAAGTAGTCGTGAGATGGGAAATGAACCTAGCGATGTAATTGGCCTTCCCAAGAAACCTCGCACTTCCTTTTCTCGTCCTTGGCTCGCATCTCTTGTATCGCTTTTATCTTTGCAGGGTCCACCTCGATCCCTTTCTCGCCACGATAAAGCCTAAAAGTTTCCGATCTCACCCCAAAGGTGCACTTACTGGTTCAACCTCACCGAACTTTCTCAACCTTTCGAACAATTTTAACAAGTGAACTGTGTGTTCTTCTTCTGTCGACTTGGCAATCATATCATCCACGAGACTTCAATCTCTTTATGCATCATATCATGAAAGAGAGTGACCATAGCTACCGATATGTTGCCCCGCTCTTCAAACCGAAAGGCATCACTTTGTAGCGTAAAGTCCCCACGGTGTAATGAAAGTAGTTTTCCATATCATCACGCCATCTTAACTGTTGTAGCCGAGAAACCATCCATGAAGGAGAATACTTTAGCTTGAGCAAGATTATCGACCAAAATGTCGATGTGCGGAGAGGAAGTCATCCTTAGGGCTAGCTCTATTCGATCCCTATAATCAACACACATCCTTACCTTGCCGCCTTTCTTCGCACGGTACAATGTTTGCAACCCATGGGGATAAGAAACAACCTTTAGGAAACCCGCTCCATCCGCTTCGAACCTCTTCTTTGATCTTTCTTGACATTTCGGATGTGTTCTCAAGCTTCCGCTTACCGGCAGCCTTCGAGGGCAACTGCATAACGATATCGAGATTCAACCCGCATATCTTCATAAGACCAAGCAAAGATGTCTACGCACTCATGTAGCATTTCGACAAGCTTTTGCTTAACTCCATCTTCCAATGCTGCCCAATCTTGACCTCCTTTCGAGCGCCCCTGTTCCCGATTAATCGCTTCTAGATCCTCTTGGTGCGCCGGATGACCTTTTCTTCTTGCCTCAACATCCCGGCTAGTTCTTCGTAATTCACACCTCTTCGCTCTTCAGCTTGATAAATCGGTTCGTTGAAATCATAATGAGCCACAAATCATCGTCGACAAAATCCGGGTCCGTCGAAGGACCACATCTGCGTTGTTGGTAATTTTATTTTTATTATTATTTTTTTAATTAAGTTTTTTTTTTTAAAAAAAAGAAAAGACAAAAGGTTTGTATAAAAAGTAAAATTTGATATTGTCACCTTTAAAAGAAATGAGTGAAGAAGAAAAAAAACAAAGAGAGAAAAATTTGAATGCAAAAAGGACGCCCTTCATTAATGATAAACTTGAAAGTTAAAACATGGTGGCCCTACAAGATGATCACTACGCCTTGGGCATAACGTAGGAATTATGGAATGACATAAAAAGTAAAATTACTCTTCAAAACGGTAACCACAAAGAACATCTTCGACGAGCCAATTTGAAAGCTCACGCCCGGACGGTTGGGTAGATCCACTTGTCCACATCATAGTCACCATCCGCTTCATCATCAATGGCATCAACATCTTCAACTGATTCCACCTTTGACAAACTTGACAGGAGGAGACACCCTTTGCCCATGGGTGGAGACGGAGATCTTCATTCCGGAGCAAAACCCAAACCCTCTTATCCGTCTGGGTAGGAAGTTCTAGCACTCTTCCCCACCCTTCGTGATGTCCCGACTTGACAATAGCCCGAGCCTCGCTTGTAGGATGCCATGGAGACTTCACCTTTTGCAAAGGGATCTTATCAACCGACACGCCTCGAAAGCTTGGCATGGAGTTTCGTGGATCTCTCCTTCAACTTCAACATACCGAAAGTTGCTCAGATGACTGACGACATAATCTTCTTCACCATAAATGGTGACCACCTTTCCATTAATTAAGAACTTCAACTTTTGGTGCAAGGTGGATGTCACAGCACCAGCCCCATGAATCCAGGCCCAAGCAAACAACAAGAGGAGGGATTAATATCCATGACGAAAAAAGTTGCATCAAAAACCTGTGGGCCTATCTTAATAGGCAGGTCCACCTCGCCAAACACTGACCTCTTCGACCCATCAAACGCCTTAACTATCAAATCACTGGGTCTCAACACAACCCCTTCATAATCCAACTTCAAGAGAGTAGACTTTGGAAGAACGTTGAGGATGATCCCGTGTCAACCAAAGACACGGATAGAGTAGTTCTCGCTATCTCCACGGAAACGTAGCGCTTTGTTATGCTTCCTTCCTGAGGTAAATCAAGTCAAGAAACCGAGACCATTACTTGCCGAAATGTTGTTCACAATGCCTCCAAATTGGTTAACCGAGATCTCTTGGGGAACGAAGGATGTCCCTAATAGTGCATCGAGGCGGTGAGGCTCGAATCCTCAACAAAGCTAAGATAGAGATCTTGGCGCTATCGAGCTGGTCGATTATCTTGTAATCGCTCTTCTTTATATACTTCATCAATTCTTCAACATCTCGGTTAATCGTGGCTCGTAATGTGTTCTCGAATCTTTGGTGTTGACTCACCCCAATCATGACTCCTTTCCTTTTGCTTTAGCCTTGGCCAAAGCTTCGGATTTTTCTCAACTAGATTGGATGGAGAGAAGATTCGCCCACTTCGTAATCCGACTTTCTTCCGCAATGTCATGCACCGCAGCTCAAATCCTCCAATCTTCTTTTCATCGACTTTCCTCCTTCGAGGTCTCCACATTCAATTTCTTGCCGTCACGATAGTACTCGACCCATAATTCCATGGGATGGCCTTTTAGTGTAGGTATCGGACCCGCAAAGTGATAATCACAGGAGGTTTCTTAGTCGGCACGGGATTGTAATGGAATCCTTCTAGAAGTGACGGGATAGTGACCACGCCAACCTCATCTTCATCATTCTTCATGTCAAGTTCTTTTCGGACGAATCAAGAGTCCCTTCAAGAATCGACGAATCTCGCTCTCAACTTATCACAACCTTCAACTTGAATTAAGCATTGTTCACAACCATCATCACAACTGTGGAAATCTCCTTCAACAAAGAATTGCTTCTTTATCCAACACAACGGGGTGGTCAGATCATTAACATCCATTATCAGGTTCAAACTTCCATCCTTGCAAATTGCATTAACAGCGTTTCCACCATGAGGAGGTAAAGGGTGCTGAATGACATTAGGGGTGGGAGGAGGTCCAAAGTTGATTGCCTCTGTGTCAAGCAAATTCTGAACCTTGTATTTGAAGGCGATACAGTTCTCAATAGAATGCCCCTGGGCATTGGAGTGGTAGAGGCAACGAGCATTTGCATTAAAGTATTTTGGCAGGTTATCTGGGTCAATCTTCAAAGTGCGCAGCTCAATCATATTCAAACTTTGCAAATGAGCAAACACATCTGCATAAGACATTGGCAAGGGATCAAACTTCTTCACGGGTCTCGGTGGTGGTTGTCTTGGAACAACATCTTGTTTTGGAACACTAGCGGGAATAGTTACAAGAACTTGGCGATCAATTCTCGGCTCCTTTCCTCTTCGCTCATAAAGGCGCTCGACTCTCTTCTTTCTTCCGTAACCACCAAAAGCCTTCTTGGCGCCACCAACTTGATTCTTGTCAGACCAACATCTTGGATTTTTCCTAGCTTAATCCCCATCTCAACTCTTTCACCAAACATCACCATGTCAAAGCACCGGTCGACGCAAGAGGCATAATACGGCCCATCTAGTGTGCTGTGAACATCTCCACCATCTCTCGCTCCACCATAGGGGTTGAACTTTAGCAGCCACCGCCACCTTGCGCACTCCTTTGAAAGATCTTTCTTCGAGCTAAGTTGTGCAACCGGGTCCTCGAGGCGCCATATTGGTGTTAAAGCCATAGTGTTGAACAAAAGCTACAACCAACTCTCCAAGTTCGCACTGGAGCAATCAAGGCCCATATACCAATCCAATGGTCCATCACCAAACTATCTTGGAAAAAGTGCATCAAGAGCTTCGATAGGCGGACATCCTCCTAAAGTAGTACCTCAAGTGAGTTTTAGGACAAGAGTTGCCCTTGTACTTGAAAGCTCGGATTTTAAATTTTGGAGGAATCCTCACCCTTGAACCAATCCCAAGTTGGACATGTCGAAACCCAAAACATCCCGATTCTCAAAGGCTTGCATGCGCCTCGAGCATCTTCAACTTCCTATCGCCTTGGTTGGCTCCTCAACATTGGAAACCAATCTTCAAAGTTATCTTCATCATGCCGAGGAATCGAATCGAATAGTCCTTCCGCCGGGTTGAGGCACCAACACAGTTCCGTCACCGGCGCGCTGGGGTAGGCGGAGGAGGAACCATCGCAGATGATCCATTTGAGCAGCCGGTTCTCGCGGCGAGATCATTAAGACCGCGTTAACTTCCATGCCGATTTCGCATAAAGCATTCCCATGTGGGGAGGAAGAACTGGGCTTCTTGGTAGTGACTACAAGCAGCCTCACAACCGTAGCTCTCAACTCCTCTTGCAGAGCCATGTTCAATTATCTCCATCAATTGCCCCATACGAGTATCCATTCTTGTCCCTAGGGCGGCCATGTCGCTTCCATCTTCCATCGCTTTTCAAGTTACTTTGTCGGTAACGATGAACGACGAAACCTGTAGTCTCTCGTCTGTGGAGAAGAAAATCAACGGCAGAAGTAAGATGACTCGTCTCAATACCCTGTTATGTATGATATGCTATGTGAGTATGCATGCATGCCCATGATATGTTTTTGTACATTTTATTTTCGTGGACTCTTTGAAGACTCGTTAGTTAACAATAAACATTAGGGAAAATCGATTAAACCGCAATTCAACGAAATCTCATAGAAACTCAAATTGTTAGTCGTGACTACAAGGTTGTTCAAGCTCAAACAGAGCAATAAGATTCATGGAATTTAAATCATTACAATAATAATTAGATTCAAATATTCAAATAAGATAAGTGGCTAAAAACTAGAAATGCTGTCCACGACGAGGCTTCAAATCTCTAGTTTCCGCCTTGAACCTGTTCACCGCCTCTTGACAGGAAGAGGAAATCACTCAGCAGAGGTATCGGGTTGTCTTCGAGGTCTTCTAGGGCCGACCTGAGTCTCCAAGGTACGTCGGTAATCAAACGGTTACACATGTCAACCATTTCACTGTACTTCCAATAGAAATGCCCATTCTGTTCTTCTAGAAAGGACACTAGTTCATCCTTTTCATCTAACAGACGATTCAGCTTTTGGATCTCATCAATCCAACCTTGGCATTGCTCTCTAAGGCCTTCGTAAGCATCCCTATTGCTATCTCTTTCTTCCCTCGTAATGTTCAGCTCTCGAACTTTTTCAGCTAATTCGATTGCTTCCAATTCTCGGGCGATGCAAACTTCTTCTTTTGCAGTTATCTCATTCTCTAGCATTTTATTGGTTCGTGCTAGAGAAGCTTCTAACTTTGAAATCTTTGCTTCGAGACGTGCTTTCAATGTTCTCTTTTCTTCAACGGCCTTTTCTTCATCTAGATAAGCCTGGCCCCTTTGATGCTGAGCAGTCTTCAATTGTCGACGGAGGTCCCTTGCCCCACTTGCAGCACTCCTCAAGTTTTCAGAACATCTCATCAGGAGCTCTTCATCCTTTTCATTTTGTATCCTTCTCCCCTCTAACTCTTCTTTCACCTCTTTGAGGTTAGCCTCCAAGTTTTCAGCTCTGAGAAAAATGCGAGAATTAGAGCTTTGCAGCTCCAATCTTTCCTCCTCCATCTTTCTGATAATTTCCTGAAGCCTCATATTCTCCTCTATTGGCACATGAGTGATTACAGTGTTCAGATGATCAAAGGGTACCTCCACAAAGTAAGGCAGCTTGATTTCTTGACTCTCTATCACCCATTGGCGATAAGACCTTCCATCAATTCCGCCTCTTGATTAACTCTCGACTTTCCCTATGGATTTGACCCCAAGCTCTTCGGATCTTCAATACTGGGTCCTTTTACCAAGCTCGTATAATAAAACTTTCCAAGTGCTCAAGCCTTGGTTCGCTTTCCATTGGATACCCCAATTGTCTTGTTGCAAGTCTTGGGTTATAATTGATGCAACCCATAGACCCAATCAAAGGAACATTAGAATATCCTCCACGAGTGATAACATCAACGAATCCCCAACCCGAGAATGCCACATCACACCATCGGCCGTTAGTGAAGCCAATTTTGAGACCAAGATAAGTTTCTCGTGATCTTCTCCCACGGTCCACTCGAGGATATGAGATGTCAACCATAAGTACAAAGAATGGAGAACAACACGTAACCACCCTCTCTTCTTCGGGATGTCTCTCATGGAGATGGTAAAGAACATCACCAACAAAGGCAGTGCAGTGGTTCTTCGACATGAATATGCCAATAGCACGGCTCAAGTAACCAATTTCATTAGTTGGGAACAAAACCACCCCAAAGATGAGCAAAGCAAGAATGGAGTCGAAAGTCGCCAATCGCCTTGAACACTCAAACTTAACAACTTATCTTCCAAATTCGCCTCGTAATACCTTTGTCTGTAATCCAAGGTGCCACCTCCTTACAGAAGAAACAAAGCAAGCTACCTTAGCCTTATCGAGGTCTCCCTATGTTGAGAAAAGGGTGTCCTTCAAAGGCCAATTAAGGATTCTCTCGAACTCTTCAATTGTAGGAACAAGTCGAAAGTCTTGGAATGTGAAGCATCGGAGAGGAGGATCATAGTACTTTGCTAGAGCAATCAAAGCTTCCATGTCCACATTGGTAGTCAAAGATCTAGGATGTTCCCAAATCTTTTCCCAAAATAAGCTCTACCGACAGCGGAATTCTTTCACTTTGAGTTATCGCCTTCCAACTTCTTCTTCTTTGAATTTGAGACAGGAACGATCTTCACAGCTGATTCATTCTTCCTTTCGCCATCGCACCAACAAAATCATAAGGTTCCCGAAAATAAAAGTTATATGCTAAATGGTTTTGTGCAAATGTATGCAATGCATGTTGCAAATTAAATAGAACGGTTCATAGGATCGGCCGGTCATGGTTTCGACGCTCACCCAACGATTCCCTGTAAGGCTAATCTTATGTTTTTGCTAAATGTTTCTTGGGGTCTCAGATCCCCTTTTACAAACACTATCATCGCGCGAGAGGCCTACGTGGCGATAGTATTCGTAAAAGTATACCCCAAGAAACGGCTCTTAACAGGAGGCTCTAAATCCAATATTTGAGCGTTTGGTCTCGGTTAGGACAACATGAACAAACTTAGAGTTATAGGTCATTTGTCCAAAGATTGATGTCCTGCGCTAACGCTGGCCAACAACCTCCTTAAAACAACCAACTCTAAGCCGAGTCTTCGCCGCCAACAAGACAATGGAGTCAAGTGGACCTAGGCTACGCAACCCCTCTATTCCTAAAAAGGTGACCTAGAAGCCTGGGTAGTGGGCTTATCTATGTATCAACGCCCATGAATTCCCATCACAATAATATATCAACAAAATAATATACATAAAGTGTAAAGAGAATAATAAGCAATAAATAATAGATAAGCATCAAGAAGTAAGCGATAAACAAACACACAAACATGCGAAGAACTAAACTAGGGTTGACTCGCTTAGTCAAAAAGATTTTAAAATATTTCCCCAGTGAAGTCGCCAACTGAAGCAACTCGATTTTCAGAAAATTATTTAAAATGAATTTTCAAAAAAGACAATGAAATCGCCACCTAATTTTATTTGTTCTAAAAGAACGGGGAAATATAGATAAAACCCAAAAATTGGATAAGGCGGTCTACAAGACCAAAAATATGGATTCGGGAGTCGGTTACGCAAGAGGAAGGTATTAGCACCTCTTACGTCCATCGTACTCGATGGGACCCATTTAGTTCAAAATGTGTTTGTGTGTGTGTAATCGCTAATTTCTAAATTATGAATAAATAGAAAGAAAATGGATTTGTTTGTTATTATTTTGAGTTTGACACGGTTTTGAAACCGCGTGCCTACGTATTCCCTCGTGCAATGGGAAAGTCAAAACTCCGTAGTTCTTGTTGAAAATGTTTGAATTGGTTGTATTGACTTTAGTTGAAATGTTTTTGAAGACCGCGTATGAGCGGAAAAGGAATTTGAATGGGTTGAATTGATTTTAATGGTAGATGACAAGTACCAAAACGTCGGGATATCCTCTAACGATTTAATACTCGAGATTGGCGATTGAGGTCAACCGATCTTCTCTCATCCAAAATCTTTATTATGAAAGGAGTGAGGTGAAACAAAGTTCACTTTTTATTAAGTGTTATGGAATAAAGTATTTAAGTCATTGGGTTGCCCTCTAATGGCCCAAATACTTTACATTTTAATTAAATCGTCGGGCGAACCTCTAACAATTTAATTAAATACCATATCACTAGGTTTTTTTTGTTTTTGTAGAAAAAATTGATTTTTTGAAAACAAATTCAATTAATTAATTTAATTTGAAAGTGTTTTAAATGTTCAAGTGTATGGAATAAAGTATTCGAGTCATTGGGTTTCCCTCTAATGGCCCAAATACTTTACATTTTTTAATTAAATCGTTGGACGAACCTCTAACAATTTAATTAAGTACCATAACACTATTTTGAAAATTGCTGGACGAGAGAAATGATATTTCGGGTTATGGTTAACCAAGTATATGGACTTGATTAATCATGAGACCCTGGTGCATGGTGATTGGTATAAGGACCAATTATTTTTCGGGTTATGATTAATCAAGGCAACGAGGGCCCTAATTAACCTCGTGAGGATGGCCATGCCCATCCCCAACCATGAGACCCTTAGGGAATTTGGTGTGGTAACCAAAATGAGAGATAGCGGAGGCGTTGTTGTTTTATATTAATGTGAGAGCGGAGTGCAATCGAGTAATAAACAAACAAGCGGATAATGTAATAGCGGATAATAAAAGAAAATAAATTAACACACAATACAAATCGGAATTTAAATAATTATTAGTATAGATATTCTTTTACTTGATGAAAAAATCAATTAACAATTTAATTGGTAATTCAACAAATAAAAACTACCATATGCCAAAATATTATTTAATACATCATCGTATGATAATAAAAAACTTGCAAATATAAATTTTAAAGAGAAAAGTTGAGAAATGGGCCTTTGAAGCTTTAAACTGAGGGTGTAGATAGCAACCGAGCCCAAGCCCAAGAATGTCACTGGATCCTGTGAGTGCCTCCATGGAAACAGAGTGTGGTCCACCATTCGAGCGCCGGATCCGACTCGCCGATCCGGTGGCTTAAGCAGAGGGTGCAAAACGGATACGGTAGACACACATACACCGATTTTAAACAGACCATAAGTGGTGACAAGTGTCACCAACATAATCAAACATTTTAATATCTTTTAAACTCCTTCTTATATTTATGGACTATATAAACAAAATAAAACTAATTCTAATTAAGTAATAATAATACTAAATAAAATAATAATAAAAAAACAGAAATTAGTTTATTGTTATTATATTATCCTATATTATATGTTTTTATAAACTAAAATTAAATTAAATTAGCTTTGTTACTAAAAAAAATAAAAAAATAAACAATCTAATCCTAATACTAATTATACACTAATACTTAAATGAAAGAAAAAAAACAAAAAAAAAATCAGTTTTTTATAAAATTAGAAGATCTAATCCTAAGTAGATATCTAATGTTATCCTAATCTCATTTCACAAAATAAACAAAAATATAAGTTTTGAAACTCTCTCATCCTCACAAACCCTCACGATCCGCTCATCTTCCTAAACTCACTCTCTCACGATCTCGTAAAGCTCGCCTCTCTCTCTCACGCGAACTCTCATCTCGCTTCCTCACGATCTCTCGCCGCTGTCTCACGAAATCCAGTCATGGTCTCCGCTCGCTGTGTCCGCTCCGATTTCTCACGATCTCTCCGATCGCCTCACCGTCGCGATTCTGACGGAAACCGCTTTTCATCTCTCGATCTCTCCGTTCCGATTATTCTGTGCATGTTATGATTTCTGTTTTTTTCGTGTTTACAGGCTTGGAAAACTGAAAGGGAAACAAACTGAACCCTAAATCCTAATCGGGCGAAATCGATGCGGACAAATGAAAAGGAAAGAGGCTATGTGATGAATCAGTAGTCGGAATGGCGGTGACGCGGCCCGTGGTCCGCAACCCCGTGAGATCCTTCTACTTATATCTTGTTTCCGTCGCTGCTCAAGGATCTTCTCCCGAAAATGATGATGCTAGTTTAGACGGATTTTGTTCTGTGTTTTGTTTCCTGGTTTTTTGGCTTGACAGTATTGTTCTGGGTTTTTGCTTGTTGATGTTTAGTATGCGGCTAGGTTTTCTGCTTGAGAAATTTCGCTAGGGTTTTGAACAAGAGTCTCGCCTTTGTTATAAACTTCATGTTTATATACCGTCGCAGCTAGGGTTTTTGTTCGATCTTTTGAAAAACAAACCTTTTGTTTGCTTGATGGGCTTGTGTCGATTTGTATTGGGTGATGATTCGATCATTTTGGTCGCTTTGATGCCTTTAGTTATATCCTCTCAGATCGGGGTTGGTGTATTTGTAGTAAAACTTGCTCGAAAAGATGCTTGCCATCTGCCCGCATAAAACTCTTGTATCACATGCCAAAACTGTTTTCAAAATCGCTTTTCTCATCTTCTTTCCACACTCCTATTGTGAACCAAGGGTACACCTTGAGGATTTGCAATAGTGAGTTTATGGTCGATGATTTGTATATGAGGCCTTGGTTTTGAATGATCAAACCTTTGCACAACCTGATTCGAAAGAAAATCCTAATGATGATTAGGATTATGTATTCTCTTGTATCATTGCTTAAATTGCTAACCGTTTTGTTTGTTTCATGAACGAGGGTGTACGAGCTCAAAGGAGGATGACGGAAAGCTTGGAGGAATGGAAAGCTTGAGAATGAAGTCAAGAGTGCATTCATGAAGACTTACAGCTTGAAAAATCCACAAGAAGTTTAGAGAATACTAGTATCATAGGAACTTTGCAACTTGTATTTAGAAATTTGACAACTTGTAACACATGTATCTTGCTTTATTCTTACATTCTTGTAAAATTAAAAACCTTTGAGTAATTCGAAAATCTTGAATTTTCATGAATGCAAGATTTAAAGATTATGTACCAACTTGAATCCTTAGTTTTAGATCTTCAAAAATACTACTAAATGCGATCTTTATCATCGTAGCAATTGTGAAAGTTGGAAATTCGTTGTCAACCAAATATTCCAAAAAACTTGTCATGAACCAACATTAATTTGGTTAAATAAACCATGTCGAAATGTTGATTGAAACTTGAGAATTAAACTTTAAATGTGCGGATGGTTTGATGACTCAGATTTTAGAAATACTTGAATTCCTTTGAAGTTCCTGGCCATGAAGCTTTCATATTGATCACGCTCATGTAAAAATCCCGAGCCTTCTGCCACTTGAAACAAAAATTGAAAACTCTAAGCTTCAAATAAAATTCTTGATTAAAATCTTAGTCGACTTGACGATTGATTTTTAGAGTTGATCGATAGATTCCACTTGGAATCATCAACGCATTTCCAAATCGAACCACATTCGGTAGTAGAGAAAGATCTGGAACCAAACGAATTCCAAAAGGAAACTTCTAGTTTTTCAATGAATGCCTTGAATTTTGTGGGCGATGAACGCGATTGGAAAAGATCTAATCATGCGGCAACTTGACATTCGTAAATCGTGTAGACAAACCCTCTGGACGAGTATTTTCACACACGCCATATATCAACTGTTACTAAGAACGAACAAAGTTGATGAGCAAGCCAAATGCACTAGAATCTTGAATTGTTGATCAATAATCGGATAATCATAATCCACCCTCTTACTCCTTGAACAATGAACTCGAAACAACAGCGAATCCTAAACCCGTGATGAATTGATCTCTTGAATCAGGAGGTAATGATATTTAACATAACAAAGTTCCCATAGTTCCATCAAGAATAGACCATTCGATTCAACAATCGAACACCAAGCCCCGAAAGCCGATAGATACGAACGGATAAGATTTAACATTAAACCTCGTCGTTTTCAAATATCTCAGATTGGTTGAAAGCACCACGCCTTTTCTGCTCAAAAGAGAAATCTTTGGGAATCAACTCCAATCCGTAACCACAGAACCATTGATATGAATGCATGTGAGTGTCATGATAAATGCAAAGCCTAGACCAGATAAGATCGATATAGGAGGGCAAATTTTGGGGTGCAACAACAGGGTGTGGGAATTCTTCACCATCCATGGTGCTAAGTATCATAGCTCCGCCGGAAAATACTGTCTTGACTACAAACGGTCCCTCGTAGGTGGGAGTCCATTTTCCCGATCACCTTGTGGAAGAATGATGCGCTGACTACTAGGTCACCAACTTGGTAGACTTGTTTGACCTTCTTGTTAAATGCTCGATCATTCGCTTTCGATAAATCGTCCATGGCGTATGGACGCGAGTCGCTTCTCATCAATCAAGTTGATCCGTCAAGGCGAGTCTGACCCAATCGCCTTCGCCTAACTCGCCTCCCGAGGACTCGTTGAGGGTATTTGAACCTCGATGGGTAAGACGGCTTCCATACCGTATACAAGAGAGAAGGGGTTGCCTCGCTGATGTTCGTGTGTAGTGCGATAACCATGAAGAGCAAATGGTAACATCTCATGCCAATCTTTGTAAGTCACTATCATCTTCTCAGAATCTTCTTAATGTTCTTATTGGCGGCTTCCACTGCTCATCTTAGGCCGATATGGAGGAATTGTGATGCTTGATCTTGAATCATGCAAAGTTCAAGATCATCTTATTGTTGAGATTGGAACCGTTATCCGTGATAATCCTTTCGGGTGCCATACCGACAAATAAGATTATGCTTGACAAATCGAGCCACAACATTCTTGGTAATGATGCATACGAGGTCGCTTCTACCCACTTGGTGAAATAATCTATTGCCACAAGGATGAAACGATGTCCATTGGAAGTCGGGCTTAATTTCTCCAATCATGTCAATGCCCCACATTGCAAAAGGCCAAGGAGTGTTAGAATATTCGAGGTACCGGAGGTACGTGCACTTTGTCTATAACCGCACTTGTGACAAGATCGAGCATAGCGGTGACAATCGCCTTCCATGGTGGACCAATAGTAACCCGCTCTCAAAATCTTCTTAGCCATGGTGTGTCCATCGGAGTGGGTACCAAATGCGCCTGTAACTCTTCCATGATACGCATTGTTGTTTTCTCGTCTACATATGAGTAAGCACAAGTCGTGGTTGCGCTTGTATAAGATGCCGCTTCGAGGAAGAATTTGGATGCAAATCTTCTAATGAACTTTATCATTAATGATGCCTCGGATATTCCCGAGCCTCAAGATACCTCTTCACATCGTAGTACCAAGGTTTCTCTTCGTATCAAGCTCACAACAATATGCCGGTTCGTCAAACTTCTCAATGATGATCCGGGGAGCCTCGTTGTCCCATCTAACCTTGAACATAGATGACATAGTAGCCAATGCGTCGCTAACCGATTCTCTCGTGGAATATGATCAAAAGTGATCTCTTCAAGGGGGATCAAGCTCAACATGCTCGATACGGAATGAGATTCGGATGCTTCGATCCCACTCGCCTTTATCCGATCGATCACTAAAGTCGAGTCTCCATACACTTGTAAGAACTTGATTCTTAAGTCAATAGCGCTTTGATACCCATGATGCACGCCCATATTCGCCATGTTGTTAGTGCAATTGAAACATAATCGGCGTGAAAGGCGATGTCCGCCAGGGATGTAATGATGGCGCCAATGCCATTGCCAAGCGCTTGAGGCTCCATCAAAGACCATGGTCCATCGGGATCCTTGTTCGTGTCCTTCGCCTAAGCCCGGTTCTTCACAATCGTGACTAGTAAAACGCCTTCATCCGAAATTAACCGCATAGATCGATAGTCATCTACGGCTTGATGAGCCAAATGATCGGCTACTACTTCCTTTGATCGCTTTCGAGAGGTGTACGGATGTCATATTCGGTCAAGATCATTTGCCATCTTGCTATTCTTCCGAGATAGCTGGTTTCTAATATGTGTTTTATCGGATCCATCTTGGAAATCAAAAGGTAGTGTGAGTCAACATATACGCCTTAGTCGGCGAAAGCCCAAGTTAAAGCGTTGCAAGTTTTCTCGATGTGAGTATCTTGTTTCACACGGTAAACTTTTGCTAAGGTAGTATATTGCATGCTCTTTCGACTGACTCGCCATGTTGCCCCAACACACACCCCATTGAGTTCTCTAGCACCGCAAGTACATGATAAGAGGTCTTCCTTCGGCGGCATCGATAGGAGGATTCGTAGGTACCCTTGATTTTGTCAAAAGCGATCCGGCAATCGCCGCTCCATTCCACTACTTGATCTTTCTTTAGTAACTTGAAGATTGACTCACAGTAGCGCTAGTGTGCAATGAATCGCGATGTAGTTTAGTCGGCCCAAGAAACCTCCGACTTCCTTCTCTGGGCGCCGGCATCTCTTGAATGGCTCTAACCTTGGCGGGTCAACTTCAATACCTCTTTCATCGACGACAAACCCTAGGAGTTTTCCATCTAACTCCAAAAGTGCACTTGTTAGATTGAGTCTCACCATACTTCTTCAATCACAAATAGTTTCGCAAATGATCAAGATGTTCTTCTTCACCGTGATCGAGCTATCATGTCGCCGACGAGACCTCTATCTCGTGATGAATCATGTCATGAAACAATGTCACCATAGCTACCGATAAGTGGCGCGCTTTTCATCCGAACGGCATAACCTTATAGCGAAAGTGCCCCATTGTGTAACAAAAGTAGTCTTCCATGTCTTCGGAGCCATTTTGATCCGATTGTAATCGAGAAACCATCCATGAAGGAGAAAACCTTATGCCGAGCGTTGTCAACCGTAACATCAATATGAGGAAGTGGAAATCATCTTCTGACTTGCTTTGTTCGATCTCTCGAATCCACACACATTCGTATTTTACCATCCTTCTTAGGTACGGGTACCACATTCGCAACCCATCGGGATAAGAGGTGACTAAGAAACCAAATTGAACCGCTTCATGACTTCGCTTTGATTTTCTCTCGACATCTCCGACGCATGCGAACTTTCTGCTTCACCGAGAAAACCTTCTTTGTCAAGAATCGTGTACCACAATATCAATGTCCAACCCGCATGTCTTCGTATGACCAAGCAAAACCTCAATATAGTCTCGTAGCATCCGAACCAACTTTTCTTTAACACTGCTCTCAAGACCCGCCTTATCTTGATCTCTTTTCGCCTTCGCACACTCAAATTACAACCTCAACTTGCTCTTCGTGATCAGATAACTCGCTTCTTCTTGTCAGAAATCGACAAGTTCTCCGGTACTTCACAATCTTCCTCACTTTCGCCTTCGCTTGGTAGATCGGATTATCAAGTCATATTTAGCACTAGCATAGTTATTAACGATATTCGAGTGATTCTCAGTATCACGGGTGTGTAAGAAACACATAGCTTTTGAAGGGGTGATAAAGTAAAGAAAGAGAACAAACAATTGAATGCAAAAGTCCAACGATTTATTGAATGAAAATACGCAATCAATGATAATAACCTCGCAACGAGCCATGATGCCCCGTAAGGCACTAGGCTTTCAAAGTTTATTGTTCAAAACATAAAGAAATACGAAAAGCAAAACAAAACAAAAGCAATTACTCCCGACTAAAGGAGATTGGTATGACGCCTTCGGTCTTCCAATTCGAGCCCATGATCCGAGTTGAAGATCCACTTGCCGATGTCAAGTCGTTGTCGCCTTCTATAGCATGGATTCCACTTTGGCCGATGCGGAAAGGAAGTTGGCGCACGCACACGGCGATCATCTTCCGACCTTGATGGTGAAGCCTAAACCGCCTTGTCGATTTGAAAGGAGATCGTGGAGTCGGCCCAAATAGTGCTACCTTCTTCAACAGCTGAGCATCTTTCAATGAGGCCATCCTAGGCGGAACTTTAACAACTTTAGAGGACAGAGAGTCAACAGCATGACTGGGATTGTTTCAAAAGCTTGACAGGAGTCTCAAGAATTCACCTCCATCTCAAGATAACGGAACGACCGCATGATCGACCATATATTCCTTCACCACACCGTAACAACCTTCCCTTTCACCGGTACTTCTTCGATGCAAGGTAGAGGTAACCGCCCCATGTATCCAAGGGCCCGAGTAGACAAGAGTAAGCGGACGATGTCTATGACAAAGAAGGTGGAGTCAAAAGTCCGGAACCGACTTTAACAGAAGAGTGAGCTCCAAGCATCGTCATTGAACCATCAAAAGCTCTCACGATTATGTCACCGGGTCTCGAACCAACCCTTCGACATCAAGTCGATCAAAAGCGCTTCGTAAGATATTCGAGCGTAACCTGTATCTACTAAAACATGAGATGGTAACGCCTTGCATTCAACAGATGTGCAAGGCTTTGTTGTGTTTCTTTCCCAGAGTCAAATCAACATCGAGAAGCCTAGGCCGTTGTTGGCAGCCAGGATAGCAATACAAACTTCGAATTGATCAGTGGTAGTGTCTTGCGGCACATGAGCATTCTTCAGAAACCTCATCAAGGCATTAGCATGAGCCTCAGAGCATAAGAGCAAAGCGAGCATGGAAATCTTGGACGGAGTCTGTCCCAATTGTTCCACAACATTGTAGTCACTCTTCTTGATAATCTTCGAATTTCTCCATTTCTTGTTTGGAGGTGTCTTCAGAACTTCCTTTGGTACTCGTTGAGGTGATGAGCCACCGTTCCTTCCTCTAGCTTGGGAAATGGGTTGAATAGTGGAATGCGAGTGGAGTCGCGTGTCTTTGGAGGAGAGATATCGAGAGAATACCCTTCCGCTCGAGTCACCACGGATCCGTGATGTTGTCAATGTCGAATGGTAACTTCAATCGTAAGATCTTCAATGGTCGAGGGTCTTGCTTGACGCCATGATAGTAAACATCACCCATAGTTCCAAGGGATAGCCTTGTCAAAGGAATATGGAACTGGTCTTGGAGAAGTAATAATGAGAGGTGCCACTCTAGGCACAGAATCAGCAGAGGAAATCCTTATGGTATTAACATCAGCATAATCTTCTCGGAAATCATCACCCCATCCTCGCTTTAATATCTTCAATGGGAATCTTGTAGCTCTCGAACAGTACTTCACCATGTAATCATATTTTCCACTTGGCTGCCCCAAGGTATCCCATACAGATGGTACTGTTTCATTCACATTGTCAATCTTCAACTTAGACATTTCTTCACACAACTTCTGCACAGGTGGTTTCAGAAATAGTATCTCACGGTTGTCCATCATGCACCGAACACGCCTTCTCAACCAAGCACAACCATCGTGCGATGGGCACCAACGACAGCTCGGGCATCCTGGTTGACACCACTTGCAACAAATTCTTCTTAATACCATCGAGGAATGGTCAAGTCATCTATGTTGAAAACATAAGTATCATCACCAACAAAGATTGGAACCCTTGTCATGGTTAGGCATAGGCGTTGATCACATCTCGAGTTTCAACAGAGGGTCAAATTCAACTGCTTAGCTTCAATCATATCTTGAATCTTGTTCTTCGAGCCCAACAATCATCAAGATTATGTCCCGGCTATTGGAATGGTAAGCACACTTAGCATTAGGATTGTATTTCGAGAGGAGGTATTGACATTCGAGGAGGATCCTCAAGGTAATCGCTCGCTTTCAACATGTGTTGCAAGGCTTGCGACAATGGCATGTTGATCTTCGAACTGCCTTCGTCGCTGCTCGTTACGCTGTCTCACCGAGGTTGTGCCGATGTAGGATCGAGATCACAACCGCCTCCAGATTGAGCACTCGGTCTTGGCTCGGCTTTTCCGACCATACACGATTGGCTTCTTTCTTACCACCAAAAGATTTCTTCGCAGTGTTTCAAGATGTCTCTACCGAATCTTCCCACTCTTGATACCACCAATACGTCATTGTCAAGACGTTTGAATCCATCAAGAGTTTCCAATCGATGATTGAAGAAAGGGCCCGTTCCATAAACATATCAACCAACTCCCTATTGGACAAGGGTGGTTGAACTCACCGCTAGATCTCCACTTCGAGCATACTCCTTGAACTTCTCATCACGACCCATAGACATGCTTTGTAGTTGCATGCGAGTGGTGTCAATTCAAGATTGTACTCATATCGCTCAGAAAGCATCACCAAATCACCCAAGTACGGATACGGTCATTCTCTAGCCGATAGTACCATTCCAATTGGGTTCCGACAAACTCTCTTGAAAATAGTGCATCCACAACTTTCTCATCATGGGATTGATCTTCCGGACATAGGACTTCAAATGCAGCTTTGGGCAAGACATGCCATCATACTTAGCAAAAGTAGGAACTTTGAACTGGGAGGAATCACAACACTGTGGACTAGACTTAGATCATCAAAATTCAGCCCTGACATCTTCAGTTTTCCACAAAGATTCGACGATCTTCAAGTTGCTTGTACTTGTCATCTTCATTAGAGTATTGGCCATCATCATAGTTCTTCTCAAGCTCAGCCGACCGCTTCACCATCACCCTTGTTACTTTCTCAAGATGGACACTTCCTTCAGAGAGCTCAATACGGCCGATCACCTTAGGACCACCTTTGTAGCGCCTCGCCCATGTCGAGGAGACCAACAACCTTCTTCTTCTTGTTGATGAGCTTCTTCAAATCTTCTTGGCCTTGGACCAAACCGTGAACATCTCAAACCGAGCATTCGAGCTTGAGATCTTTGACTGCTCAAGAGCCATTTCGCTAAAATAAATAGCGAGCAAATGAGAAAACCAATCTCCAATGTACCTGTGATGCAATGTTATGCTATGCTATGCAATGTTTATGCGAATGCAATGCAATGTTTTCAAGGACCTTAGAGATTTAAATTTGTTAAACAAGCAATGAACAAACATTTATTAGTACTCTTTTCATTTTTCTTTTTCTTTTTAAGTACAAGAGATAGTTCACAACAAATAAAAGAAAAACATAAACATCCTAAAGCTCTAGGTCTCCCATGGGCGCTTCTCTGGTGCCGATGTAGGTATTGATGCTTCGCTTCATGAAGTAGCTTGGTCAACTCTAACACTTTCTTCTCGCTTGCATAGCATTGAGTCAAGGTATCCTCTTCCTTGAGTGAATCCGTGATTTCTTCAAGTCTCCAAAATCAGAGGCATGTCGATGGAGAATAAGATAGGTATGTCACCTATAGCAACAGTTCCATAATTACCGGTAGAACAGCGTGAATGGCATCATGAGGTTTTGAGCTCGAGCTCGCACCCATTTGAGGTAAGGTTCCCAAGGAATGGAGTTCGGTGCCCCAAAGTCTTGGTATCGCCTTCTTTACCATGCCCCAAGCGTATAAACCTTCGCTTAATTCGAGATCGTGATTGTAGTCGAACACAACATCTTGGAGAAGTATATCATGTGGACCATCTCTTCTGCGAAACCAAACCGACGAGAGCTAGAGAAGGGTTGTAAGTAATACCTCCTTATACCAAGGAGTGGTACATTAGGAATTCTCCACAACGCCGATGAAGGTGAAGTCTTTTGAGAGAAAAGACTCCAACGGATATCCGAATGGAGAGTGACATTAGCCTTTGAGACCATCTCAACCTTTGTTCGTTCTTCAAACCGATGGAGGAAGGTGCGAAATAAACCACCGAAAGTAACGATACAACACATGAGAGTTCCTTGTCTTTAGTAGTACGAGTGTGGAGGGAATGTAGGATATCTCCAAGTAAAGTAGGCACAGGATTACGGGTAAGAAACAACTTGATGGCATTGATATCTATGAATTGATCCGAGTTAGGAAATAGAACCAAACCATAAATTAATAAGGCCACAATGTTTTCAAATGCATGGAAACTCATAACTTTGAGGAATTCTCGGCTTTAATTAGGAACTTGAAAGTAAACCCTTAACTCCACTTCTAGTTTCCCAATTGGCTTCAATGTCTGAGCGCTTAAGATGTAAGGCAGATGCAATGTCTTCGTACCTAGGAACCTTTTCTAGACTGGTGAATGGCATTTGGTCGAGAATAGGTATCCCGAGTAGCTTAGAGAACTCTTCTAAGGTAGGAACCAACTGATAATCTGGGAATGTAAAGCAATGGTGTTTCGATCAAGAATTGAATAGGACATGCATCATATCTTCTTCAAAACCAGAGATAACCAAATCAAGTAGATAACCATGTCTTTTGATGAACTGAGCATGATCAGGAATTTCTGAAACCAATTCTTTGAGCTGAGAGGGTATACCCATGAAGTTGATTTGGATAGTCTTTCTAGAAGCCATAATACCCTACAAAACAGAGCAAAGATAAATCCCTAGGTCCTTGAAATAGTTAGAAATGATATGCAATGCAAATGATGTCATGATGTCATGTTTAGCACACACAAGCAATTCACACAATGAGCCTATGTTTAAGGCTTGCATGAGGTATAGGTGATTACCCTACCAAAAGTTTGAGTTGGTTCATCCTGTCCTATAATAGTAACCAGGTTCTAGGAATCTCACATCACAGATCTTTCTCGAGGCGCTTATTTCAATACGACGCCAAGTGGTCGATCGAAAATGTCCCAAAAGTCTAATCTCAATGAGCGTAGCATCGAGTATCAACCAACCTTGGTCTACACCAAAGCCGGCCATCTCACTACCTTCTAATGGCTAAGATGGGTCAATTAAGGTTCTAAAAGTTTAGTTAGCGCTTGATGACACCACGCAGAAGCCAAATACTATCTTCAACTTGGGAATGAAGAGTATCGGGACAACCAAAGTGTCACGCTAACGTAGCCATCATGTTGACCGCTTAGTTATACGCCCAGCGGTCGCGATGATCTAATGCCACTTACCTAAAAGGAAACCCGATCCGTGTAGGATCCCCACAAATATAATACCCAAGCAACCCTTAAGGATAAAGCAAGCAAGTCAAACAAAAAGCAATAAAGGTGATTTAGAAATCCCTAAGGCAATTCTCTCTTTTAGGGTACTCCCCAGCAGAGTCGCCAGCCTGTAATACTTGAACTCGACTTTGTAGGATTTTTGTATTCAAATGTGCGGATAGCAAGAGTCGCCACCGACTTTTATTTTTATCCAATTAAGGAAGGTAAAAGTAATGTAAAAGACCTTCGTTAGATTCTCGAGTACGGAGAATGGTTATGAAAAGGGAAGGTATTAGCACCCCTTTCCATCCGTAGTTATCTCGGGCTCTTAGTTGCTCTAGATCACTTTTAAAATTGCTTTCGTGTTTGACAAAGATGTTTTGAAAAAGGCATTTCGCTTTGACTTTGTAATGACTCATGTAGGAGTGTATACAAAGTGTTCGGAAATGTTTTTGTTTTGAAAAGAATTTGAACTTCGAAAAAAAAGTGTGTGGTGTGAAAAGCATTTGGTTTAGAGCAAGCAACTAAAAGACTTATTTACCCACTCGAATTGGTCATTTTGTTGTACTTCTCGCTCCTTTAGAATAGCGCTAGCCATACCATTAGTTAGTAGGTAGCTCTATTCGCTGGATGTAAGCGACACTGGGGACATCGGATGGTCATAGAAAGCAACTTGTAGGAAGTATCCTAGCACATTCAAAGGACTAACATCATTTTCGTAGGCGACAATCGAGGGTCAAGATCATGTATTCGGAGGCGACATCGTGGGTCTTATGATCTTTGTATCAAGGGACTATGATGATTTGTTTGAAGGCAACGGTGCTAGAATACCTCTACGCTCGAGGACATGACCATTTTGAATTCGCAAAGGCAACGAGAGAGAATTACCCTAAGGGGTGCGTGTGTGAAAGAAGTGTGTTGATTTCAGATATTTTATCTTGAAAATTAGTGGGCTATGTTCAATTTTAGTCTTGCCATACACGCCTAATTACTAGCAATTTATAGGGTGCGAAATTAAAATGCGAATGTAAAGTGCGGAAAGGTAAATGTACTACGCTATTACAAGGCTTTATATATAATTTAAAATGCGGAAAATAAAATCCTAAATTAAACTATTACATCCCATATACAGTTACATTATTGGAAAATAAAATGAAAATAGTAAAGAAATGTCCGAATTGGAAGAACCTGTGAAACGAATGAGAAATCGGAAAATATGATGAAAACGAAATAAGAGAAAATGTTAGGAAAAATGCAAATTTTAAATTGGAAAAAATATGACATGCTGGAAATAATGTAAATATACTAAGATAATTTTTTGGGATTTTTTAGATGCAATTTAATAATTAAAAACTAATTAACAATGATTTAAATGCAAAATTACAAATAAAAATAAATATGCATGCAAAAATATGTTTTTTAATTTATTAAATTAAATAAAGATTTTCTGAAAATAAATGCAAAAGGAAAACATTTTTTGATGAATTTTTAATGCATAAATAAAAATATGAAAAGAAATTAAAATAGATGCAAAATATTAAATAAAATAGAAAAATAGAAAATATGAGGTTTTGCAAACTTGTAAAATAAGTGTCCGAGCTGTGGATCGAATCGAGGACACCACAAACCTTGAAAACCCACTCCCATATCCGAACCAACGCCATCGCTTGGAAACGGATTGAATGGAATTTACACGCCGCCTCTCGCTTCATCCGCCGCCAAGCTTCGCTTCAACCTTTGAATTTTTGAAAGATAGCGGCTTTTGCTCGACGCCACAGCCCCGCAAAATCAAAACACAAAGCATACATAATATAAATGACATCCAAGACCATGGTTCGATTCCTTGAAGCATTCCGAACACGATGGCATAGGTCTTATTGTCCAATTTTTCCTATTAAGGGAAACCCTAATTCGTTCACAGAAACCCTAATCATGGTGTAACACGATTCAGGCCATGGAAATTCAATTGGCTTGCCCAGAAAGTTTGCAAACACATCACTAAACACAAAAACAACATCAAATCGAGTTAATAATGCATGAATGAATGAATTCGAAATTTGAAAATTCAAGAACAAACCAATTTCAGTTTTCACGATTCTGGATGTTTTTTGGCAAAGTAAAGGTCTGAATTGATTCTAGAGATGTCAAGGAATGTGTTGGACACCTCAAAATCGATTGAAAACGGCTGGAAGTAGGGTTGCCAATAGCTTGCTTGCCACGGTTTTTTCAGTTTGAGAATAGGGTTTCTAAGGCAATTTTTTCGTTCTCTTTCATACGGTATGCATCAGGTATAAGTACTGGATGGATTTGGCATTGTTTTGGGAAAGAATTGATCAATAATCAATGATAATCAAATTTGATTTTTTGCAAAAAATCAAATCTTCAAACTTTGGTCAATTTCCAATCTAATCTTGCCATATTGATCCAATTTCGAAATTGCTGGCTTTTAATGAATTGATTGGATCACAAAGAAGAAATAAAAATCAAATTTGCAATTAATTTTGATTTTATACCTTATTTTTCAATTTAATTTGTATTTAAATGAATAAATTCCAAATTAAATATGAAAATAAAATAAAAATTCGTGGCATTGGGCTTGGAAATTCCTAATTGCATGAGGAATAAGTTAGGATGAAGAAAAAGTAGGCCCATTTGCAAAGTTTTTGATTTTAGAGTATTTCTCAGTGCATTCTTTCAAAATTGCCCAACTTGTGAATGGTGTAACTTGCTCAATTTTCCACATTTTGAGTGTTCTTGGACTTTTGGAAATCTCTAAGAGTCCTCTAACCAACCTTTTGGTCTCATCTCAATTGAGTTACCATGCTCAATATATCTTCAAAGCAAAAGTTGACTTTTGTTGACTTTGAAAATGACCAGTAATGTTTTGAGCTATGCCTCTCAAATGAAGCATTTTTGGACATTCTTGTGAGACATGAAGTTGTAGAGAATTGAATTTCCTTCAAAACAAGAGGTGGTGGAAAATTTCGAGAAAGTATGAGAAAGTTATGATCACCAAAGTTCGTTGACTTTTCACCTAGAAACCCTAATTTAGAAAGTTTGACTTTGAGCAAATCTTGAGTTTTCTTGATGAATCATGATCAACCCTTGATCAAATGATGAATGTAACTTCAAAATGAGGATGTTGACCAAAAATTATGAAGTTTGACTATGTTGACCACAGTTGACTTTTGTCCAATACAACCGATTTTCAACCATCTGAGCAATTGTCTGAGGAAACTTGACTTGTGAGGCTTGAAACTTGACACGGAGAATCTTTGAAGCATATGAGGAGGCATGAAGGCCATTGGAGATGTTGGAAGTTCATCTTGACTTGAGAGATACCAAACCCTAATTTGGGTTGATTGTCTAAGAGAGAGTTTGTCTGATCAACTCTTGAGGAATCCTAGAGTATGGATGTATGGGATCTCTTGAGTAGATGGAGGGCAAATTTTGGGGTATGACAGTAAGTCTTACGCTCCGCCGCTCGTACACTTAGAAAATTGCTTGGATTTGAAAAGGAACACCCTTATTGAAAATGTTTTCATATAAAATTATCCAAAGACAAAAACATTTGAAGTGAGGTTTATTGTTTTTACCTTTGCGAAAAGGGTTTGCGTTTATTAACAATGTTTTGAAGTTTGATAAAGAAAATGTTTTAGTTTTATTATGCAAAAAGAGGAATGAAAACATCTAGGGGAAACTAACTAGCTCTATTCCTAATGTTGTCATGCAAAGTGGCCCTATGTCAAGGATAAAAAGTCTAAGCTCGAAAGTTATCCTAGCCGAGCGGTCATAGGGGAGACTATCCTATTACCCGCTTCGGTTGACAAACCGAAGGGATGCAAGCGAAGGAGGCAAGCAAGTGTTTTGGCAGAAGCACACAAACAATGAAATGCACAAACAAATGATACACACATGCACAGGGAAGAAGAAAAAAAGTCCCATAGCCTCAAAGGTAGTGAATCACCCAAGTCAACCAAGAGCCTTCTTTCGGAGGAAAACGATAGCCAACGGGGAGACAAATCATTATCAACCAGGAGTTTCCTATGGGAGAAAGTTATCACATCTTGATATAAATTACCAAGTGTGAGGAGCATATGAGTGTGAGTATCAGCATGTGAATGCGAACCCCATGACAAAGCGTGGAGAGCCAGAATAGGGGACTTCTGCCACTTTTTATTGAATCGATAAAGGATGAATCATGATTGTGAACCCTTTCCACGAACCTATCATATCATCATATATCAATATCATTATTATCATCAGCAAGAGTTTACTTGGTGGTGCCATATCAAGTTGCCTAACCACTCATGACCTATGCAAGCACAAATGTAAACACACTGAAAGGTACCTCCTTTGCACATAAGGATTTTAAACAAACCACACACAGTTAGCACACAATATGAAGAATCGCCCTAAACGGGTCAATAAATAAACCGGAGGGGTTTCTAAACATGCTCTAACTACGGAAGCCCC
Source organism: Vicia sativa (assembly GCA_021764765.1). NCBI lineage: Eukaryota > Viridiplantae > Streptophyta > Magnoliopsida > Fabales > Fabaceae > Vicia > Vicia sativa. The sequence goes on along the minus strand of CM038793.1, from coordinate 181,649,726 downwards.
ATCATGCATCTGTATTCCTACTTCTCATGGCAAAAGAAAGCGGTAAAACCCTAATTCTTATGCTCTCTAGAAAAACAGTAAAAGAATGCGGTAAAGAGGATAAGAAAATACCAAACGGATAACAATTTGTTAAAGCAAAAGCAAGCAAGAAATACTCCGGAAAACTTCGTGTACTGCTGACAAGAAATAAAAGAAATCCGGTGAGCAAATGCGCGGAGGCATAGAAAGCATGATCAGAATGTGCATGTCGTACACATCCGAAGCAAATAATCCTGCAATAGATCGTAATCAAGACAATACAAACAAAGGATGTGCATATTAAATGCACAATCAGAATGTGCATTCGTACACATCTGAGATAAACCGATGAACCTGCAAGAAGGTGAAAACCAAGCAATACAGACAAATGGCGTGCATATCGTATGCAATATCAGAATATGCGTTCGTACACATTTGAGATAATCCAATAACCTGCAAGAGGGTAAAAACCAAGCAATACAAACAAATGGCGTGCATATCGTATGCAATATCAGAATGTGCGTTCATACAGATCTGAGACAATCCAATAACCTGGAAGAGAAAGCAATCCAGACAATGCAGACAAAGAGTGCACACACACGTGTGCAAGATCGGGATGTGCGTTCGTACACATCCAAATCAAATCGGATAACCTGCAAAAAGGTGAAAAACAAGCAATGCAGACAATAGAATGCACACACATGTGTGCAAGATCGGGATTTGCATTCGTTCACATCCAAATCAAATCGGATAACCTACAAGAAGGTGAAAACCAAGCAATGCAAATAATAGAGTGCACACACATGTGTGCAAGATCCGGATGTGTGTACGTACACATCCAAATCTCAAGAATAATGCTCAAAGTACCTCGCACATGTAACAGAGTGTTAGAAGTAACAAGGTGGAGTGTTTATCAGAAGCCCAAAGCTCAAAAGATATTATTCACATGATGATATACTAGTATAAACATAAAAGAAGTGAAATAAATACTCAACAATCGGCTTGGGAAAGCACGTATTCGAAATTGGAGCAAAAAAGTCAATTTGTCAGAATTAATTAAAAATCACATGGTTGCTTGCAAATGTGCCAACAGATACAAAAATATGAGTGGTTTTAATTAATTTCGAGTGGAGGCGACATTTTTTGGTCCTTAAAGAAACGGGGAAGAAAGTATGTTTTAGGCATGTTGCACTTGAAATTCGGTTCCGAAACCCTCAAAAACGGTTTTAAAACATGCCAAAACGTTGGGGACAAGTATTTCTACCTTGGACCTTTGAAGAAAAATGAGCTTTGATGAACAAAATCGCATAAAAATGCTTATGGAAAGTGAAATTCTATGTGTCGATTTCATTTCCAATTCTCATTTGTTTTGTTGTTTTGAAATGAGAAATAATTGGATATTTAATCCATACATGATGCAAACAATTCTACATGAATGAATATGCAAATGATATACAAAAAAATCAAAGAGTTAGAATTGAAACAATGCATGAAAATGCATATTTGTTCAAGTATTTGATGCCTTTTTATGGATGAAATGCATGAACATATGACAATATGCAAGCCAATAAATAATCAACCTATACCACATCTAAACATGATGTAATATGTGAATTAAAGTTAATTAGAATCACGAATTCAACATGTTATAATACATCAATTCAAGTGCTCAAGAAATATGCAATTTAATACATGAAAATGCACTAAAACATACACCTCGACACACTTTTGAGTTCATAAAATCAAGCCATAACACATGAATTTGATTCAATTATTCAACACTAGTGTAAACTAATGCATGAACATGCAAATCATAATCAAAATGCAAGCACAAAAGCTCTATGTACAAAGAAATTTCTCCAAGAAAGTGAATTTGAAAAAATTCTACATCTCGACACAATAACGTTCACAAATCAAGCTTTAATCAAACTAATTCGAAGCAATTAATCAAGATTTGAATTAATCGAAACAATTACAAGCAATTCGTCAAATAAATTTCAAGAATAAGTTATTTCAAAAAAAATCACTTAAAATAAGTGCTTATGGAAATAAGTACTTACTTGAAATCGAAGTTTGAACAGAGAATTGATGAAGATAGGCCTTGATTGAAGTAGAGAAGATCGGAATCACTTGAGAGAAGGAAGAAAACTGAGCTAGAAGTGAAGAAGGAAGAGAAGCCGAGCAATATGAGGAAGAGAGAAGATCTTTTGATCAAAAGCTTGCAAGGCGAAGGAATGACCGGCGGTGAGGAGGCCGGTTGCACGGAGGGAATACCGACGAGGACATGTCCGATCAGAACCTTAAAAAGAGGAAGCCAATCAGAGACTAACTTGATCGGAGGGGCCGCGAGTGAAGAGAGGTCCGGTTGGGCGGTTGACCGGAGCAAGAGGGTTGTGAACTGGCCAGAGGGAGTGAGGTAGGGCGGCGAGGAAGATTGCTTGGATGGAAAGGTAGGCTTGGCTTTGGATTTTGTTCTTGAGTGTTCAGAGAAAAAGAGAGAGAAAATTGGATTTTAGAGTGTGAAATTTAGCAAATGATTCTTCCTCCCCAATTTGTGACAGGAAAATTTTATTTATAGGTCCTAATTTTGGGCTTTGGAGTGCCTTGGTTCCACAATTAGGCCCAAATCGCGATTATCCGAATAATTTTCATACACAGCCTCAAACACCGAGAACCGTGCAAAATTTGAAGTCTGACTCTTCACGAAAAATGTCCGGAACGAAAAATTGCATGAGTGAGTCGAAATGTTGACTCAATTTGATGAACAGTTAAAGAGATATGAATTTTTGAATTTTCAGCACATGTTTCGGGCATCTGACACATGCAGAAATTTTATTGCGTCACTTGGGGAAATTGTCTCGAACGAGGATCTTCTGATCAAAATCTGAACTCGGGATATAAATGAAAGTCGAAGCCAGCTGAATTTTTGAACTTTTGACACCGGTCCCATCGCGTTTCGATAAAAATAGAGCAAGATATAATTTTTTGAACACTACGCGTCAGACGGAAAATGCTCGGTTCAACTCAAATTCACCTTCAAAGAATAAAATTTTGGTATTAATCCGTAAGGAATTAGCTCTCGGCTTGTGAATGAAAGTCGGAGAGGATTTCGATACGAAATTTTAGACACCGGCCCCACTCAGTTTCGATGTTCCAGTCAGGATTTATGAATTTGTTTTGTATTGTGAACACGGTTCAGCTAAAAAACTCAGTTTATTCCACTTGAAAGATCAATTTTCCTGGAGACCTTCCTCACACAATTAGCTTCTGACCTGTGAACAGAAGTTGGAGATAATATTGAATGTTATGCCTTACGGAGTTCCCGAAATGCACCAAAAACCCAAAATTCACTTTATTAAGAAATGAAATGTTGAAGTCTGTTTTCTTGACGAAATGGCATCCAATCTGAACATATGAACTAGAGAACATATTGAAATGATTCCAACGTCTGTGGAACCATTCTGAGAAGACCTTCTGACGATAAAATCTTGCCTCAACCCCATGAGATGCTCTCAACCCCATGACCATGAGATGCACTCAACCCCATGACCATGAGATAAATAATATGCATGTATGTTTATGATAACGGAAGTATAAGCTAGAAATATTGAAATGAAGAGGGTAAATTTTGGGGTACAACAACTACCCCTATTCAACCATCCTTTAACTAGAAGCGAGGTTGTCTTCTACCTTCCAAGCGATATAGGTAAAAGGTGATTGAATACAAATATGAACTCGAAAATTTAAACTCTGAATCCTAAAACTTACATCAACATGGATGAATGCGGACTACGAGTGTCGAGCCGAAAGACGTGGAAAGATTTTCGACTCCACTGAGTTTCACTAGAGAAGGGGATAAAAAATAGTGACAAAACAAAAATGAAGACTGGAAATGCTAACCAGACTTCAAAAGAATACTTAGAATAAACGTTGAATTATGAGAAGAGAAACAAGTGTGATACTTGTTATCAATAGGCACAAGGGACGACCTGACCTAGGGACGTTATGCCAGGGAACGACTTGAAACACAACAAAAACTGGAAACGCTGACCAGACTCCAAAAGAATATAAACCCTAAAACCTAAACCCTAAAACCTAATATAAACATTAAGTAAATTTGAGGAAATTTGAAGTAAACATAAATCTTAAGAAAATCGTATGAAATTTGAACAAAATATCATGAAATTTGAAGTGAACTTAAATCTTAAGAAATTTGATGAAATTCGATGTGAATATAAACCTTAATTAAATCAGAAGAAATTTGAAGTAAACATAAATCTTAAGAAAATTAGATGAAATTTGAAGAAAATATCATGAGATTTGAAGTGAACTTATATCTTAAGAAATTTGATAAAATTTGAAGTGAATATAGTCCTAAAGAAAATTAGATGAAATTTGAAGAAAATATCCTGAAATTTGAAGAAAATATTATGAAATTCAAAGTGAACTTAAATCATAAGAAATTTGAAGCGAATATAAACCTTAAGAAAATTTGATGAAATTTGAAGTAAACATCAATCTTAAGAAAATCAGACGAAATTAAAAGAAAATTAGATGAAAATTGAAATGAACTTAAATCTTACGAAATTTGATGAAATTTGAAGTGAATATAAACCTTAAGAAAATATGATGAAATTGGAAGTAAACATAAATCTTAAGAAAATCGGAAGAATTTGAAGAAAATTTGATAAAATTTTAAGTGAATATAAACCTTTAGAAATTTGATGAAATTTGAAGTGAATATAAACCTTAAGAAAATATAATGAAATTGGATGAAATTCGATGTGAATATAAACCTTAATTAAATTAGAAGAAATTTGAAGTAAACATAAATCTTAAGAAAATTAGATGAAATTTGAAGAAAATATCATGAGATTTGAAGTGAACTTATATCTTAAGAAATTTGATAAAATTTGAAGTGAATATAGTCCTAAAGAAAATTAGATGAAATTTGAAGAAAATATTATGAAATTCAAAGTGAACTTAAATCATAAGAAATTTGATGAAATTTGAAGCGAATATAAACCTTAAGAAAATCTGATGAAATTTGAAGTAAACATAAATCTTAAGAAAATCAGACGAAATTAAAAGAAAATTAGATGAAAATTGAAATGAACTTAAATCTTACGAAATTTGATGAAATTTGAAGTGAATATAAACCTTAAGAAAATATGATGAAATTGGAAGTAAACATAAATCTTAAGAAAATCGGAAGAATTTGAAGAAAATTTGATAAAATTTTAAGTGAATATAAACCTTTAGAAATTTGATGAAATTTGAAGTGAATATAAACCTTAAGAAAATATAATGAAATTGGAAGTAAACATAAATCTTAAGAAAATCAGATGAATTTGAAGAAAATCTGATAAAATTTGAAGTGAACATAAACCTTTAGAAATTTGATAAAATTTTAAGTGAATATAAATATTACGAAAATCTGATGAAATTTGAATTAACAAAAATCTTAAGAAAATCTGATGAAAATTGAAGAAAATCTGAAGAAATTTGAAGTGAACATAAATCTTAGGAATTTTGATGAAATTTGATGTGAATATAAACCTTAAGAAAATCTGATGAATTGCGAAGTAAACTTAAATCTTAAAAACCTTAAGAAATTTGAAGTGAACTTAAATGTTAAGAACTTTGATGAAATTTGAAGTGAATATAAACCTTAAGAAAATCTGATGAAAATTGAAGTGGATTTAAACCTAAAGAAAATCTGATAAAATTTGAACTACATATAAACCTTAAGAAAATCTAACCTAAATCTTAAGAAAATCGTATGAAATTTGAAGAAAATATCATGAAATTTGAAGCGAACTTCAATCTTAAGAAATTTGATGAAATTTGATGTGATTATAAAACTTAAGAAAATCTGATGAAATTTGAAGTAAAATAAATCTCAAGAAAATCGAATGAAATTTGAAGAAAATCTGATGAAATTTGAAGAAAATCTGATGAAATTTGAGGTGAACTTATATCTTAAGAAATTTGATAAAATTATAAGTGAATATAAACCTTGAAGAAAATCAGATAAAATTTGAAGTTTATACAAACCTCAAGAAATTTGATTAAATTTGAAGTGAATATAAATCTTAAGAAAATCTAATGAATTTGAAGTAAACATAAATCTTAAGAAAATCATATGAAAATTGAAGAAAATCTGATGAAAATTGAAGAAAATCTGATGAAATTTGAAGTGAACATAAATCTTAAGAATTTTGATGAAATTTGAAGTCAATATAAACCTTAAGAAAATCTGATGAGTTGTGGAGTAAACTTAAATCTTAAGAAAATCGGTTTAATTTTACGAAAATATCATGAAATTTTAAGAGAAATTAAATCTTAAGTAATTTGTTGAAATTTGAAGTGAATATAAACCTTAAGAAAATATGATGAAATTGAAAGTAAACATAAATCTTAAGAAAATCGGAAGAATTTGAAGAAAATCTGAAAAAATTTGAAGTTTATATAAAACTTAAGAAATTTGATTAAATTTTAAGTGAATATAAATCTTAAGAAAATCTGATGAAATTTGAAGTAAACATAAATCTTAAGAAAATCGGATAAAAATTGAAGAAAATATTATGAAATTTGAAAATAACATATATCTTAAGCATTTTGATGAAATTTGAAGTCATAATAATCCTTTACAAAATATGATGAATTGTGAAGTAAACTTAAATCTTAAAAAAATCGGATGAAATTTGAAGAAAATATCATGAAATTTTAAGTGAACTTAAATCTTAAGAACTTTGATGAAATTTGAAGTGAATATAAACCTTAAGAAAATATGATGAAATTGGATGTAAACATAAATCTTAAGAAAATCGGAAGAATTTGAAGAAAATTCGATAAAATTTGAAGTTTATACAAACCTTAAGAAATTTGATTAAATTTTAAGTAAATATAAATGTAAAGAAAATCTGATGAAATTTGAAGTAAACATAAATCTCTAGAAAATTGGATGAAAATTAAAGAAAATCTGATGAAATTTGAAGTGAACATAAATCTCAAGAATTTTATTGAAATTTGAAGTCAATATAAACCTTAAGAAAATCTCATGAAGTGTGAAGTAAACTTTAATCTTAAGAAAATCGGATGAAATTTTAAGAAAATATCATGAAATTTTAAGTGAACTTAAATCTTAAGAACTTTGATGAAATTTGAGATAAATGTAAACCTTAAGAAAATCTGATGAAATTTGAAGTGAATTTAAACCTAAAGAAAATCTGAGAAATTTGAAGTAAGCATAAATCTAAATAAAATCAAATGAAATTTTAAGAAAACATAATGAAATTTGAAGTGAACTGAAATCTTAAGAAATTTGACGAAATTTAAAGTGAATATAAACCTTTAGAAAATCTGATAAAATTTGAAGAAAACATAAGTCTTAAGAAACTCGAATGAAATTTGAAGAAAATATCATGAAATTTGAAGAAAATATCTTGAAACTTGAAGTGAACTAAAATCTTAAGAAATTTGATGAAATTAGAAGTGAATATAAACCTTAACAAAATATGATGAAATTAGAAGTAAACATAAATCTTAAGAAAATCGGAAGAATTTGAAGAAAATCTTATAAATTTGAATTTATACTAACCTTCAGAAATTTGATTAAATTTTTAGTGAATATAAATCTTAAGAAAATCTAATGAAATTTGAAGTAAACATAAAACTTAAGAAAATTGGATGAAAATTGAAGAAAATCTCAAGAAATTTGAAGTAAACATAAATCTTAAGAATTTTGATGAAATTTGAAGTCAATATAAACCTTAAGAAATTTGAAGTCAATAAAAACCATAAGAAATTTGATTAAACTTTAAGTGAATATAAATCTTAAGAAAATCTGATGAAATTTGAACTAAAAATAAATCTTAAGAAAATCGGATGAAAATTGAAGAAAATCTGATGAAATTTGTAATGAACATAAATCTTAAGAATTTTGATGAAATTTGAAGTCAATATAAACCTTAAGAAAATTTGATGAATTATGTAGTAAACTTAAATCTTAAGAAAATCGGATGAAATTTTAAGAAAATATCATGAAATTTTAAGTGAACATAAATCTTAAGAACTCTGATACATTTGAGATGAATATAAACCTTAAGAAAATCTTATGAAATTTGAAGTGAATTTAGACCTAAAGAAATATGATGAAATTTGAAGTAAGCATAAATCAAATCAAATGAAATTTTAAGAAAATATAATGAAATATGAAGTGAACTGAAATCTTTTGAAATTTGATGAAATTTAAAGTGACTATAAACCGTAAGAAAATCTGATAAAATTTGAAGTAAACATAAATCTTAAAAAACTCGACTGAAATTTGAAGAAAATCTAATGAAATTCGAGGTGAACAGATATATTAAGATATTTGATAAAATTTGATGTGAATATAAACCTTAAGAAAATCTGATGAAATTGGAAATAAACATATAACTTAAGAAAATCAGAAGAAATTTGAAGAAAATATCATGAAATTTGAAGAAAATATCATGAAATTTGAAGAAAATATCATGAAATTTGAAGTGAACTTAAATCTTTAGAAATTTGATGAAATTTGAAGTGAATATAAACCTTAAGAAAATATGATGAATTCGGAAGTAAACATAGATCTTCAGAAAATCAGATGAATTTTAAGAAAATCTGATAAAATTTGAAGTTTATACAAACCTTAAGAAATTTGATTAAATTTTAAGTGAATATAAATATTAAGAAAATCTAATGAAATTTGAAGTAAACACAAATCATAAGAAAATTAGATGAAAATTGAAGACAATCTGATGAAATTTGAGTTGAACTTAAATCTTAAGAATTTTGATGAAATTTGAAGTTAAAATTAACCTTAAGAAAATCTGATGAATAGTGACGTAAACTTAAATCTTAAAAAAATTGGATGAAATATTAAGAAAATATCATGAAATTTTAAGAGAACTTAAATATTCAGAAATTTGTTGAAATTTGAAGTGAATATAAACCTTAAGAAAATATGATGAAATTGGAAGTAAACATAAATCTTAAGAAAATCGGATGAATTTGAAGAAAATCTGATAAAATTTAAAGGTTATACAAACCTTAAGAAATTTGATTAAATTTTAAGTGACTATAAATCTTAAGAAAATCTTGTGAAATTTGAAATAAACACAAATCTTAAGAAAATCTGATGAAAATTGAAGAAAATCTGATAAAATTTGAAGTTAACATAAATCTTAAGAATTTTGATGAAATTTGAAGTCAATATAAACTTTAAGAAAATCTGATGAATAGTGAAGTAAACTTAAATCTTAAGAAAATCGGATGAAATTTTAATAAAATATCATGAAATTTTAAGTGAACTTTGAAGAAAATCAGATGAAATTTGAAGAAAATATCATGAAATTTGAAGAAAATATCATGAAATTGGAAGAAAATATCATGAAATTTGATGAAAATATCATGAAATTTCAAGTGAACTTAAATCTTAAGAAATTTGATGAAATTTGAAGTGAATATAAACCTTAAGAAAATATGATGAAAATTGAAGTAAACATAAATCTTAAGAAAATCGGATGAATTTGAAGAAAATTTGATAAAATTTGAAGTTTATAAAAACCTTAAGAAATTTGATTAAATTTTAAGTGAATATAAATATTTAGAAAATCTAATGAAATTTAAAGTAAACACAAATCTTTAGAAAATCGGATGAAAATTGAAGAAAATCTTATGAAATTTGAATTGAACATAAATCTTAAGACTTTTGATAAATTTAAAGTAAATATAAACCTTAAGAAAATATGATGAATAGTGAAGTAAACTTAAATCTTAAAAAAATCGGATGAAATTTTAAGAAAATATCATGAACTTTTAAGAGAACTTAAATGTTAAGAAATTTGTTGAAATTTGAAGTGAATATAAACCTTAAGAAAATATGATGAAATTGGAAGTAAACTTAAATCTTAAGAAAATCGGATGAAATTTTAAGAAAATCTAATAAAATTTGAAGTTTATAAAAACTTTAAGTAATTTAATTTAATTTTAAGTGAATATAAATCTTAAGAAAATCTGATGAAATTTGAAGTAAACATAAATCTTAAGAAAATCTGATGAAAATTGAAGAAAATCTGATGAAGATTGAAGTGAACATAAATCTTAAGAAAATCTGATGAAATTTTAAGTAAACATAAATCTTAAGAAAATCGGATGAAAATTGAAGACAATCTGATGAATATTGAAGTGACCATAAATCTTAAAAATTTTGATGAAATTTGAAGTCAATATAAACCTTAAGAAATTTTTATGAATAGTGAAGTAAACTTAAATCTTAAGAAAATCGGTTGAAATTTTAAGAAAATATCATGAAATTTTAAGTGCACTTAAATCTTAAGAAATTTCTTGAAATTTGAAGTGAATATAAAATTTAAGAAAATATGACGAAATCTTAAGTAATTTTATTAAATTTTAAGTGAACATAAATCTTAAGAAAATCTGATGAAATTTGAAGTAAACATAAATCTTTAGAAAATCGGATGAAAATTGAAGAAGATCTGATGAAGATTGAAGTGAAAATAAATCTTAAGAGTTTTGATGAAATTTGAAGTCAATATAAACCTTAAGAAAATCTGATGAATTGTGAAGTAATTTTAAATCTTTGGAAAATCGGATGAAATTTTAAGAAAATATCATGAAATTTTAAGTGAACTTAAATCTTAAGAAATTTGTTGAAATTTGAAGTGAATGTAAACCTTAAGAAAATATGATGAAATTGGAAGTCAACATAAATCTTAAGAAAATGGAATGAATTTGAAGAAAATCTGATAAAATCTGAAGGTTATACAAAGCTTAAGAAATTTGATTAAATTTTAAGTGAATATAAATCTTAAGAAAATCTAATGAAATTTGAAGTAAACTTAAATCTTAAGAAAACCGGATGAAATTATAAGAAAATATCATGAAATTTTAAGTGAACTTAATTCTTAAGAAATTTGTTGAAATTTGAAGTGAATATAAACCTTAAGAAATTATGTTGAAATTGGAAGTAAAAATAAATCCTAAGAAAATCGGATGAAATTTTAAGAAAATAGCATGAAATTTTAAGTGAACTTAAATCTTAAGAAATTAGTTGAAATTTGAAGTGAATTTAAACCTTAAGAAAATATGATGAAATTGGAAGTAAACATATATATTTAGAAAATTGGAAGAATTTGAAGAAACTCTAATAAAATTTGAAGTTTATAGAAACCTTAAGTAATTTGATTAAATTTTAAGTAAATATAAATCTTAAGAAAATCAGATGAAATTTGAAGTAAACATAAATCTTAAGAAAATCGGATGAAAATTGAAGAAAACCTTATGAAGATTGAAGTGAACATAAATCTTAAGTATTTTGATGAAATTTGAAGTCAATATAAACCTTATGAAAATCTGATGAATTGTGAAGTAAACTTAAATCTTAAGAAAATCGGATTAAATTTTAAGAAAATACCATGAAATTTTAAGTGAACTTAAATCTTAAGAAATTTGTTGAAATTTGAAATGAATATAAACCTTTTGAAAATATGTTGAAATTGGAAGTAAACATAAATCTTAAGAAAATTGGAAGAATTTGAAGAAAATCTAATTAAAGTTTATAGAAACCTTAAGTAATTTGATTAAATTTTAAGTGAATATAAATCTTAAGAGAATCTGATGAAATTTGAAGTAAACATAAATCTTAAGAAAATCTGATGAAAATTGAAGAAAATCTGATGAAGATTGAAGTGAACATAAATCTTAAGAATTTTGATGAAATTTGTAGTCAATATAAACCTTAAGAAAATCTGATGAATTGTGAAGTAAACTTAAAACTTAAGAAAATCGGTGAAATTTTAAGAAAATATCATGAAATTTTAAGAGAACTTAAATATTCAGAAATTTGTTGAAATTTGAAGTGAATATAAACCTTAAGAAAATATGATGAAATTGGAAGTAAACATAAATCTTAAGAAAATCGGATGAATTTGAAGAAAATCTGATAAAATTTAAAGGTTATACAAACATTAAGAAATTTGATTAAATTTTAAGTGAATATAAATCTTAAGAAAATCTAATGAAATTTGAAGTAAACACAAATCTTAAGAAAATCGGATGAAAATTGAAGAAAATCTGAAGAAATTTGAATTGAACATAAATCTTAAGAGTTTTGATGAAATTTGAAGTCAATATAAACCTTAAGAAAATCTGATGAATAGTGAAGTAAACTTAAATCTTAAGTAAATAGTATGAAATTTTATGAAAATATCATGACATTTTAAGTGAACTTAAATCTTAAGAAATTTGTTTAAATTTGAAGTGAATATAAACCTTAAGAAAATATGATGAAATTGGAAGTAAACATAAATCATTAGAAAATCGGATGAAATTTTAAGTGAACTTAAATCTTAAGAAATTTGTTGAAATTTGAAGTGAATGTAAACCTTTAGAAAATATGATGACATGGGAAGTGAACATAAATCTTTAAAAAATCGGAAGAAATTGAAGAAAATCTTATAAAATTTGAAGTTTATAGAAACCTTAAGTAATTTGATTAAATTTTAATTGAACATAAATCTTTAGAAAATCTGATGAAATATGAAGTAAACATAAATCTTAAGAAAATAGGATAAAAATTAAAGAAGATCTGATGAAGATTGAAGAGAGCATAAATCTCAAGAATGTTGATGAAATTTAAAGTCAATATAAACCTTAAGAAAATCTGATGAATTGTGAAGTAAACTTAAATCTTAAGAAAAATCGGATGAAATTTTCAGAAAATATCATCAAATTTTAAGTGAACTTAAATCTTAAGAAAGTTGTTGAAATTTGAAGTGAATATAAACCTTAAGAAAATATGTTGAAATTGGAAGTAAACATAAAACTTCAGAAAATCGGATGAAATTTTAAGAAAATAGCATGAAATTTTAAGTGAACTTAAATCTTAAGAAATTTGTTGAAATTTGATGTGAATATAAACCTTAAGAAAATATGATGAAATTGAAAGTAAACATAAATAACTAGAAAATTTGAAGAATTTGTAGAAAATCTAATAAAATTTGAAGTTTATAGAAACCTTAAGTAATTTGATTAAATTTTAAGTAAATATAAATCTAAAGAAAATCTGATGAAATTTGAAGTAAACATAAATCTTAAGAAAATCTGATGAAAATTGAAGAAAATCCGTTGAAGATTGAAGTGAACATAAAACTTAAGAATTTTGATGAAATTTGAACTCAATATAAACCTTAAGAAAATCTGATGAATAGTGCAGTAAACTTAAATCTTAAGAAAATCGGTTGAAATTTTAAGAAAATATCATGAAATTTTAAGTGAACTTAAATCTTAAGAAATTTGTTGAAATTTGAAGTGAATATATACCTTAAGAAAATATGACGAAATTGGAAGTAAACATAAATCTTAAGAAAATCGGAAGAATTTGAAGAAAATCTGATAAAATTTGAAGTTTATAGAAACCTTAAGTAATTTTATTAAATTTTAAGTGAACATAAATCTTAAGAAAATCTTATGAAATTTGAAGTAAACATAAATCTTAAGAAAATCGGATGAAAATTGAAGAAGATCTGATGAAGATTGAAGTGAAAATAAATCTTAAGAGTTTTGATGAAATTTGAAGTCAATATAAACCTTAAGAAAATCTGATGAATTGTGAAGTAATTTTAAATCTTAGGAAAATCGGATGAAATTTTAAGAAAATATCTTGAAATTTTAAGTGAACCTAAATCTTAAGAAATTTGTTGAAATTTGAAGTGAATATAAACCTTAAGAAAATATGTTGAAATTGGAAGTAAACATAAATCTTAAGAAAATCGGAAGAATTTGAAGAAAATATGATAAAATTTGAAGTTTAAAGAAACCTTAAGTAATTTGATTAAATTTTAAGTAAATATAAATCTTAAGAAAATCTGATGAAATTTGAAGTAAACATAAATCTTAAGAAAATCGGATGAAAATTGAAGAAAATCTGATGAAGGATGAAGTGGCCATAAATCTTAAGAATTTTGATGAAATTTGAAGTCAATATAAACCTTAAGAAAATCAGATGAATTGTGAAGTAAATTTAAATCTAAAGAAAATCGGATGAAATTTTAAGAAAATATCATGAAATTTGAAGTGAACTTAAATCTTAAGAAATTTGTTGAAGTTTGAAGTGAATATAAACCATAAGAAATTATGATGAAATTGGAAGTAAACATAAATCTTAAGAAAATCGGATGAATTTGAAGAAAATCTGATAAAATTTGAAGGTTATACAAACCTTAAGAAATTTGACTAAATTTTAAGTGAACATGAATCTTAAGAAAATCTGATGAAATTTGAAGTAAATATAAATCTTAAGAAAATCGAAAGAAAATTGCAGAAGATCTGATGAAGATTGAAGTGAACATAAAACTTAAGAATTTTGATGAAATTTGAAGTCAACATAAACCTTAAGAAAATCTGATGAATTGTGAAGTAAACTTAAATCTTAAGAAAATCGGATGAAATTTTAAGTGAATATAAACCTTAAGAAAATATGTTGAAATTGGAAGCAAACATTAATCTTAAGAAAATCGGAAGAATTTGAAGAAAATCTGATAAAATTTGAAGTTTATAGAAACCTTAAGTAATTTGATTAAATTTTAAGTGAATATAAATCTGATGAAATTTGAAGAAATAAAAGTCTTAGGAAAATCGGATGAAAATTGAAGAAAATCTGAATAAGTTTGAAGTGAACATAAATCTTAAGAATTTTGATGAAATTTCAAATCAAAATAAACCATAAGAAAATCTAATGAATTGTGAAGTAAACTTGAATCAAAAGAAAATCTGATGAAATTTTAAGAAAATATCATGAAATTTTAAGTGAACTTAAATCTTAAGAAATTTGTTTAAATCTGAAGTGAATGTACTCCTTAAGAAAATATGATGAAATTGGAAGTAAACATAAATCTTAAGAAAATCAGATGAATTTGAAGAAAATCTGATAAAATCTGAAGTTTATATAAACCTAAAGAAATTTTATTAAATTTTAAGTGAATATAAATCTTAAGAAAATCTGATGAAATTTGAAGTAAACATAAATCTTAAGAAATTCGGATGAAAATTGAAGAAAATCTGATGAAGATTGAATTGAACATAAATCTTACGAATTTTGATGAAATTTGAAGTCAATATAAACCTTAAGAAAATCTGATGAATAGTGAAGTAAACTTAAATTTTAAGAAAATCGGATGAAATTTTAAAAAATATCATGAAATTTTAAGAAAATCGGATGAAATTATAAAAAATATCATGAAATTTTAAGAAAATATCATGAAATTTGAAGTGAACTTAAATCTTAAGAAATCTGTTGAAATTTTAAGTGAATATAAACCTTAAGAAAATATGATGAAATTGGAAGTAATCATAAATCGTAAGAAAATCGGATGAAATTTTAAGAAAATATCATGAAATTTTAAGTGAACTTAAATCTTAAGAAATTTGTTGAAATTTGAAGTAAATGTAAACCTTAAGAAAATAAGATGAAATTGGAAGTTAACATAAATGTGAAAAAAATCAGAAGAATTTGAAGAAAATTTGATAAAATTTGAAGTTTATAGAAACCTTAAGTAATTTGATTAAATTTTAAGTGAACATAAATCTTAAGAAAATCGAAAGTAAATTGCAGAAGATCTGATGAAGATTGAAGTGAACATAAATCTTAAGAATTTTGATAAATTTGAAGTCAATATAAACCTTAAGAAAATATGATGAATTGTGAAGTAAACTTAAATCTTAAGAAAATCTGATGAAATTTTAAGAAAATATCAAGAAATTTTAAATGAACTTAAATCTTAAGAAATTTGTTGAAATTTGAAGTTAATATAAACCTTAAGAAAATATGATGAAATTGGAAGTAAACATAAATCTTAAGAAAATCACATGAATTTGAAGAAAATCTTATAAAATCTGAAGTTTATATAAACCTAAAGAAATTTTATTAAATTTTAAGTGAATATAAATCTTATGAAAATCTGATGAAATTTGAAGTAAACATAAATCTTAAGAAATTCGGAAGAAAATTGAAGAAAATCTGATGAAGTTTGAAGTGAACATAAATCTTTAGAAAATCGGATGAAATTTTATGAAAATATCATGAAATTTTAAGTGAACTTAAATCTTAAGAAGTTTTATGAAATTTGAGATGAATATAAACCTTAAGAAAATCTGATTAAATTTGAAGTGAATTTAAACCTAAAGAAAATTTGACGAAATTTTATGTAAGCAAAAATCTAAATAAAATAAAATGAAATTTTAAGAAAATATAATGAAATTTGAAGTGAACTGAAATCTTAAGAAATTTGATGAAATTTGAAATCAAAATAAATTATAAGAAACTCGAATGAAATTTGCTGGAAATCTGATGAAGTTCGAGGTGAACAAATATCTTAAGAAATTTGATAAAATTTGAAGAAAATATCATGAAATTTGAAGAAAATATCATGAAATATGAAGAAAATAACATGAATTTGAAGTGAATATAAACCTTTGAGAAATTTGATTAAATTTAAAGTGAATATAAATCTTAAGAAAATTTGATGAAATTTGAAGTAAACATAAATCTTAAAAAAATCGGATGAAAATGGAAGAAAATCTGATTATGTTTGAAGTGAACATAAATCTTAAGAATTTTGATGAAATTTGAAGTAAATATAAACCTTAAGAAAATCTGATGAATTGTGAAGTAAACTTAAATCTTAAGAAAATCTGATGAAATTTTAATAAAATATCATGAAATTTTAAGTGAACTAATCTTAAGAAATTTGTTTAAATTTGAAGTGAATATACACCTTAAGAAAATATGATGAAATTGGAAGTAAACATAAATCTAAAGAAAATTAGATGAATTTGAAGAAAATCTGATAAAATCTGAAGTTTATATAAACCTACAGAAATTTGATTAAATTTTAAGTGAATATAAATCTTAAGAAAATCTGATGAAATTTGAAATAAACACAAATCTTAAGAAAATCGGATGAAAATTGAAGAAATCTGATAAAATTTAAAGTGAAAATAAGTCTTAAGAATTTTGATGAAATTTGAAGTCAATATTAAACTGAAGAAATCTCATGAATTGTGAAGTAAACTTAAATGTTAAGAAAATCGGATGAAATTTAAAGAAAATATCATGAAATTTTAAGTGAACTTAAATCTTAAGAAATTTGTTGAAATTTGACCTGAATATAAACCTAAAGAAAATATGATAAAATTGGAAGTAAACATAAATATTAAGAAAATCGGAAGAACTTGTAGAAAATCTGGTAAAACTTGAAGTTTACAGAAACCTTATGAAATTTGATTCAATTTAAAGTGAATATAAATCTTAAAAAAATCTGACGAAATTTGAAATTAACATAAATCTTAAGAAAATCGGATGATAATTGAAGAAAATCTGATGAAGTTTGAAGTGAACATAAATCTTAAGAACTTTGATTAAATTTGAAGTGCATATAAACCTTAAGAAAATATGACGAAATTGGAAATAAACATTAATCTTAAGAAAATCGGAAGAATTTGAAGAAAAACTGATAAAATTTGAAGTTTATACAGACCTTAGGAAATTTGATTATATTTTAGGTGAATATAAATCTTAAGAAAATCTAATGTAATTTGAAGTAAACATAAATCTTAAGAAAATCGAATGAAAATTGAAGAAAATCTGATGAAGTTTGAAGTGAACATAAATCTTAAGAACTTTGATGAAATTTGAGATGAATATAAACCTTAAGAAAATCTGGTGAAATTGGAAGTAAATAAAAATCTTAAGAAAATCGGAAGAATTTGAAGAAAATCTGATAAAATTTGAAATTTATACAAACCTTTAGAAATTTGATTAAATTTTAAGTGAATATAAATCTTAAGAAAATCTAATGAAATTTGAAGTAAACACGAATCGTAAGAAAATCCGATTAAAATTGAAGAAAATATGATGAAATTTGAATTGAAAATAAATATTAAGAATTTTGATTAAATTTGAAGTCAATATAAATCTTAAGAAAATCTAATGAATTATGAAGTAAACTTAAATCTTAAGAAACTCGGATGATATTTTAAGAAAATATCATGAAATTTTAAGTGAACTTAAATCTTAAGAAATTTGTTGAAATTTGAAGTGAATATAAACCTTAAGAAAATATGATGAAATTGGAAGTAAACATAAATCTTAAGAAAATCGAAAGAATTTAAAGAAAATCAGATAAAATTTGACATTTTTAGAAACCTTAAGAAATTTGATTAAATTTTAAGTGAATGATGACATTTTTAGAAACCTTAAGAAATTTGACATTTTTAGAAACCTTAAGAAATTTGATTAAATCTTAAGAAACATGAATCTTAAGAAAATCGGATAAAAATTGAAGAAAACTGGATGATGTTTGAAATGAACATAAATCTTAAGAATTTTGATGAAATTTGAAGTCAATATAAACCTTATGAAAATCTGATGAATTGTGAAGTAAACTTAAATCTTAAGAAAATATCATGAAATTTGAATTGAACTTAAATCTTAAGAAATTGGATGATATTTGAAGTGAATATAAACCTTAAGAAAATATGGTGAAAGTTGAAGTAAACAAAAATCTTAAGAAAATCGGAAGAATTTGAAGAGAATCTGATGAAGATTGAATTGAACATAAATCTTAAGAATTTTGATGAAATTTGAAGTCAATATAAACCTTAAGAAAATCTAATGAAATGTGAAGCAAACTTAAATCTTAAGAAACTCGAATGCGATTTTAAGAAAATATCATGAAATTTTAAGTGAACTCAAATCTTAAGAAATTTGTTGAAATTTTAGGTGAATATAAACCTTAAGAAAATATGATGAAATTTGAAGTAAACATAAATCTTAAGAAAATCTGAAGAATTTGAAGAAAATCTTATAAAACTTGACGTTTTTAGAAACCATAAGAAATTTGATTAAATTTTAAGTGAATATAAATCTTAAGAAAATCTGATGAAATTTGAAGTAAACATATATCTTAAGAAAATTAGATTAAAATTGAAGAAAATCTGATGAAATTTGAAGTGAACATAAATCTTAAGAATTTTGATGAAATTTGAAGTCAATATAAACCTTAAGAAAATCAGATGAGTTGTGAAGTAAACTTAAATCTAATGAAAATTGGATGAAAATATCATGAAATTTTAAGTGAATTTACTTCTTAAGCACTTTGATGAAATTTGAGGTGAATATAAACCTTAAGAAAATCAGATGATATTTGAAGTGAATTTAAACCTAAAGAAAATCTGTTGAAATTTGAAGTAAGCATAAGAAAATATAATGAAATTTGAAGTGAATTGAAATCTTAAGAAATTTGATGAAATTTAAAGTGAATATAAACATTAAGAAAATCTGATAAAATTTGAAGTAAACAAAAATCTTAAGAAACTCGAATGAAATTTGAAGAAATACAGATGAAATTAGAGGTGAACAGATATCTTAAGAAATTTGATATAATTTGATGTGAATATAAAACTTAAGAAAATCTGATGAAATTGGAAATAAACATATATCTTAAGAAAATCAGATGAAATTTGAAGAAAATATCATGAAATTTGAAGTTAACTTAAATCTTAAGAAATTTGATGAAATTTGAAGTGAACATAAACCTTAAGAAAATATGGTGAAATTTGAAGTAAACGAAAATCTTAAGAAAATCGAAAGAATTTGAAGAAAATCTGATAAAATTTGAGATTTATACAAACCTTAAGAAATTTGATTAAATTTTAAGTGAGTATAAATCTTAAGAAAATCTAATGAAATTTGCAGTAAACACAAATCTTAAGAAAATCCTATTAAAATTGAAGAAAATCTAATGAAATTTAAATTGAACATAAATCTTAAGAATTTTGATGAAATTTGAAGTCAATATAAACCTTAAGAAAATCTAATGAATTGTGAAGTAAACTTAAATCTTAAGAAACTTGGATGATATTTAAAGAAAATATCATGAAATTTTAAGTGAACTTAAATCTTAAGAAATTTGTTGAAATTTATAGTGAATATAAACCTTAAGAAAATATGATGAAATTGGAAGTAAACATAAATCTTAAGAAAATCGGAAGAATTTGAAGAAAATCTGATAAAATTTGTAGTTTTTAGAAACCTTAAGAAATTTGATTAAATTTTAAGTGAATATAAATCTCAAGAAAATCTGATGAAATTTGAAGTAAACATGAATCTTAAGAAAATCGGATGAAAATTGAAGAAAATTTGATGAAGTTTGAAGTGAACATAAATCTTAGGAATTTTGATTAAATTTGAAGTCAATATAAACCTTAAGAATATCTGATGAATTGTGATGTAAACTTAAATCTTAAGAAAATATCATGAAATTTGAATTGAACTTAAATCTTAAGAAATTTGATGAAATTTTAAGTGAATATAAACCTTAAGAAAATATGGTGAAATTTGAATTAAACAAAAATCTTAAGAAAATCGGAAGAATTTGAAGAAAATCTGATAAAATTGAAAGTTTATACAAACCTTATGAAATTTCATTAAATTTTAAGTGAATATAAATCTTAAGAAAATCTAATGAAATTGAAGTAAACACAAATCTTAACAAAATCTTATTGAAATTGAAGAAATTCTTATGAAATTTGAGTTGAACATAAATCTTAAGGATTTTGATGAAAGTTGAAGTCAATGTAAACCTTAATAAAATCTGATGAATTGTGAAGTAAACTTAAATCTTAAGAAACTCGGATGATATTTTAAGAAAATATCATGAAATTTTAAGTGAACTGAAATCTTACGAAATTTGTTAAAATTTGAGGTGAATATAAACCTTAAGAAAATATGATGAAATTGGAAGTAAACATAAATCTTAAGAAAATCGGATGAATTTGAAGAAAAACTGATAAAATTTGACGTTTTTAGAAATCTTAAGAAAATCTGATGAAATTTGAAGTAAACATAAATCTTAAGAAAATCGGATGAAAATTGAAGAAAATCTGATGAAGTTTGAAGTGGACAAAAATCTTAAGAATATTGATGAAATTTGAAGCCAATATAAACCTTAAGAAAGTCTGATGAATTGTGAAGTAAACGTAAATCTTAAGAAAATTTGCTGAAATTTTAAGAAAATAGCATAAAATTTTTAATGAACTTAAATCTTAAGAACTTTGATGAAATTTAAGATGAATATAAACCTTAAGAAAATCTGATGAAATTTGAAGTGAATTTAAACCTAAAGAAAATCTGATGAAATTTGAAGTAAGCATAAATCTTAAGAAAATCTGATTAAATTTTAAGTGAATATAAATCTTATGAAAATTTGATGAAATTTGAAGTAAACATAAATGTTAAGAAAATCAAATGAAAATTGAAGAAAATCGGATGAAAATTGAAGAAAATCTGACGAAATTTGAAATGGACATAAATCTTAAGAATTTTAATGAAATTTGAAGTCAATATAAACCTTAAGAAAATCTGATGAATTGTGAAGTAAACTTAAATCTTAAGAAAATCGGATGAAATTTTAAGAAAATATCATGAAATTTTAAGTGAACTAAAATCTTAAGAACTTTGATGAATTTTGAAGTGAATATAAACCTTAAGAAAATCTGATGAAATTTGAAGTGAATTTAAACCTAAAGAAAATCTTATGAAATTTGAAGTAAGCATAAATCTAAATAAAATCAAATGAAATTTTAAGAAAATGTAATGAAATTTTAAGTGAACAGAAATCTTAAGAAATTTGATGAAATTTAAAGTGAATATAAACCTTAAGAAAATCTGATAAGATTTGCAGTAAACATGAATCTTAAGAAACTCGATTGAAATTTAAAGAAAATCTGATGAAATTCTTGGTGAATAGATATCTTAAGAAATTTGATTAAATTTGAAGTGAATATAAACCTTTAGAAAATCTGATGAAATTTGAAATAAACATATATCTTAAGAAAATCAGATGAAATTTGAATAAAATATCATGAAAGTTGAAGAAAATATCATGAAATTTGAAGTGAACTTAAATCTTAAGAAATCTGATGAAATTTGAAGTGAATATAAACCTTAAGAAAATATGATGAATTGTGAAGTAAACATCAATCTTAAGAAAATCAGAAGAATTTGAAGAAAATCTGATTAAATTTTAAGTTTATACAAACCATAAGAAATTTAATTAAATTTTAAGTGAATATAAATTTTAAGAAAATCTAATGAAATTTGAAGTAAATACAAATCTTAAGAAAATCGGATGAAAATTGAAGAAAATCTAATGAAATTGGAATTGAACATAAATCTTAAGAATTTTGATGAAAATGTGAAGTCAATATAAACCTTTAGAAAATCTGATGAATTATGAAGTAAACTCAAATCTTAGGAACATCGGATGAAATTTTAATAAAATATCATGAAATTTTAAGTGAACTTTAAATCTTCAAAACTTTGTTGAAATTTGAAGTGAATATAAACCTTAAGAAAATATGATGAAATTTGAAGTAAACATAAATCTTAAGAAAATCGGAAGAATTTGAAGAAAATCGGAAGAATTTGAAGAAAATCTGATAAAATTTGAAGTTTATACAAACCTTAAGAAATTTGATTAAATTTGAAGTAAACATACATCTTAGAAAATCGGATGAAAATTGAAGAAAATCTGATGAAATTTGAAGTGAACATAAATCTTAAGAATTTTGATGAAATTTGAAGTCAATATAAACCATAAAAAAATCTGATGAATTGTGACGTAAACTTAAATCTTAAGAAAATCGGATGAACTTTTAAGAAAATATCATGAAATTTTAAGTGAACTTAAATCTTAAGAACTTTGATGAAATTTGAGATGAATATAAACCTTAAGAAAATATGATGAAATTGGAAGTAAACATAAATCTTAAGAAAATCGGATGAATTTGAAGAAAATCTGATAAAATTTGAAGTTTATATAAACCTTAAGAAATTTGATTAAATTTTAAGTGAATATAAATCTTAAGAAAATCTGATGAAATTTGAAGTAAACACAAATCTGAAGAAAATCGGATGAAAATTGACGAAAATCTGATGAAATTTGAAGTGAACAAAAATCTTAAGTATTTTTCTAAAATTTGAAGTCAATATAAACCTTAAGAAAATCTGATTAATTGTGAAGTAAACTTAAATCTTAAGAAAATTGGATGAAATTTTAAGTGAACTTAAATCTTAAGAAATTTGTTTATAGTTGAAGTGAATATAAACCTTAAGAAAATATGATGAAATTGGAAGTAAACATAAATCTTAAGAAAATTGGAAGAATTTGAAGAAAATCTGATAAAATCTGAAGTTTATACAAACCTTAAGAAATTTGATTAAATTTTAAGTGAATATAAATCTTAAGAAAATCTAATGAAATTTGAAGTAAACATAAATCTTAAGAAAATCGGATGAAAATTCAAGAAACTCTGATGAATTTTGAAGTGAACATAAATCTTAAAATTTTTTATGAAATTTGAAGTCAATATAAACCTTAAGAAAATCTGATGAATTTTGAAGTAAACTTAAGTCTTAAGAAAATCGGATGAAATTTTAAGAAAATATCATGAAATTTTAAGTGAACTTAAATCTTAAGAACTTTGATGAAATTTGAGATGTATATAAACCTTAAGAAAATATGATGAAATTGGAAGTAAACAGAAATCTTAAGAAAATCCGAAGAATTTGAAGAAAATTCTATAAAACTTGAAGTTTATATAAACCTTAAGAAATTTGATTAAATTTTAAGTGAATATAAATCTTAAGAAAATCTGATGAAATTTGAAGTAAACATAAATCTTAAGAAAATCGGATGAAAATTGAAGAAAATCTAATGAAATTTGTAGTTAACATAAATCTTAAGAATTTTGATGAAATTTGAAGTCAATATAAACCTTAAGAAAATCTGATGAATCGTGAAGTAAGGTAGCCTCTCTTTAGGTTGTATCCCCGGCAGAGTCGCCAGTTTCGTAACACGGTGGGAGAACTGACTTGTTTGTTTTGCTTTTTATCGCAAATGTTGTGGATAGCAAGAGTCACCACCGACGTTTCTTTTATCCAATAAAGGGAAGGTGAAAATAATAGGAAAAGACCTTCGTTAAGTTCTGAGTACAGGAGGAAGTTATGAAAAGGGAAGGTGTTAGCACCCTTTCCATCCGTAGTTATCTACAGGCTCTTAGTTGCTTAACTTACTTTTGAAAATTTTCTTTCTGTGTTTGTGTAGTTTGAAAATGTATTTGAAAAGGCATTTCGCTTCGACTTCGTAATGATTCTCGTTGGAATGTATACGAAGCGTTTGGAAATGCAAAGATGTTTAACTTTGTAATGATTCACGCTGGAATGTATACAAAGTGTTTTATTGAAATTATTTGAAAAGTGTGAGGTGTGAAAAAGTATTTTGATTGGAGCAAGCAACAGAGTCTTATTACCTACTCAGAATGGTCGTTTCCATGTTATTTTTCTTTCTCGTTTAGAATAAGGCTATCCATACATTTAGTTGGTAGGTAACTTTATTCGTTTGGATGTGAAGGGACAATCGAAGGGTCATCGTACGGTCATAGAAGGAAACATGTAAGGATACCTTTAGCAATTCGTAGGGACGATCATCACTTTTCGTAGGAAACAATCGAGGGACGAGATCATGTATTCGTAGGCAACATCGAGGGATATCGAGGGACTATGATCTTTGTACCGAAGGGACTATGATGATATTATTCGTAGGCGTCTTTGCTAATGGTATCCCTACATTCGAGGGACATGACTATTGAATTCGTAAAGGCAACAAAAGAGGATACCCTAAGGGGTGTGCAAATGTGAAGAGTGTGTTGTATTCAGATATTTATCTTGAAAACCCTAATTAACCAGCAGTTAAATATGTACAGGAAAATAAAGTGCGGAATGTAAAATGTGGAAATGTAAATCCTACACTATTACATGGCTTTGGGACAGAATAAAAATTGTGCGACCTATACATCTTTTTTAGAATTGTAAATGCAGAATAGCAAATAAACAATCAGGATAATAAGAAATATGTTAGTGAAAATGTTTTGGAAATTAGTAAAAAAAAAGGTTTTAGGTTAGTAACCCTAATTACTAGAAAAGAAATTATTTTTTGTGATTTTTGAAATGGTTTTATTTAATTTTGAAAAGAAAATTAAATTAAATTAAGAAAATAGTAATAAAATAAGGAAATAAGAAAAGTTAGAAAATGAGAAAAGGGGTCATCAGGGATCTTATGAAGTGTACATAAATCTTCTGAAAATCTGATGAAATTTGAAGTGTTCATAAACCTAATGAAAATTTGATGGAATTTGAAGTGAACATAAACCTTAAGAAAATATGATGAAATTTGAAGAGAACATAAAACTTAAGAAAATCTAATGAAATTTGAAGTGATCATAAATCATAATAAAATATGATGAAATTTGAAGTGTTCATAAATCTTATGAAAATCTGATGAAATATGAAGTGTACATAAATCTTATAAAAATCTCATAAAATTTGAAGTGAACGTAAATCTTAAGAAAATCTGATGAAACTTGAAGTGAACATAAATCTTAAGCAAATCTGATGCAATTTGAAATTAACATAAATCTTAAAGAAAATATGACGAAATTTGAAGTGAACGCTAATCTTAAGAAAGTTGATGCAATTTGAAGTGAACTTAAATCTTAAGAAAATCTGATGAAATTTGAAGTGTACATAAATCTTATGAAAATCTGATGAAATTTGAAGTGTACATAAAACTTATGAAAATATGACGAAATTTGAAGTGAACATAAATCTTAGGAAAATCTGATGAAACTTGAAGTGA
Organism: Vicia sativa; assembly: GCA_021764765.1. NCBI lineage: Eukaryota > Viridiplantae > Streptophyta > Magnoliopsida > Fabales > Fabaceae > Vicia > Vicia sativa. The sequence continues at coordinate 181,623,903 of CM038793.1, read as the reverse complement.
ACATAAATCTTAAGATAATCTGATGCAATTTGAAGTTAACATAAATCTTAAGAAAATATGACGAAATTTGAAGTGAACATAAATCTTAAGAAAGTCTAATGCAATTTGAAGTGAACTTCAATCATAAGAAAATCCAATGCAATTTGAAGTGAAAATAAATCTTAAGAAACTATGATAAAATTTAAAGTGTACATAAATCTTAAGAAAGCCTGATGAAATTTTAAGTGAACATATATGTTAAGAAAATCTGATGCAATTTGAAGTGAACATAAATCTTAAGAAAATCTGATGCAATTTGAGGTGAACATAAATCTTAAGAAAATATGATGAAATTTTAACTGTACATAAATTGTTTAAAAATCTGTCGAAATTTGAAGTGAACATAAACCTGATGAAAATATGATGAAACTTGAAGTGAACATAAATCTGAAGAAAATATGATGCAATTTGAAGAGTACGTAAATCTGAAGATAATATGATGAAATTTGAGGTGAACATGTATCTTAAGAAAATATGATGAAATTTGAGGTGACCATGAATATTAAGAAAAAATTATGAAATTTGAGGTGAACATATATCTTAAGAAAATATGATGAAATTTGAAGTGTACATAAATCTTATGAAAATTTGATGAAATTTATAGTGAACATAAACCTTATAAAAGTATGATTTAATTTGAAGTGTACAAGAATCTTAAGAAAATATGATGCAAATCGAAGTGAACATAAATCTTAAGAAAATATGATGAAATTTGAAGTGTACAAAAATCTTAGGAATATCTGATGAAATTTGAAGTGTTCATAAATCTTATGAAAAGTTAATGAAATTTGAAGTTATCATAATCCTTATGAAAATATGATGAAATTTTAGGAGAACATAAAACTTAAGCAAATCTAATGAAATTTGAAGTGATCATAAATCATAAGAAAATATGATGAAATTTGAAGTATACATAAATCTTATGAAAATTTGATGAAATTTGAAGTGTACATAAATCTTATGAAAATCTCATAAAATTTGAAGTGAACGTAAATCTTAAGAAAATATGATGCAATTTGAATAGTACATAAATCTTAAGAAAATATAATAAAATTTGAAGTGAACATATATCTTAAGAAAATATAATGAAATTTTAGATGAACATAAATCTTATGAAAATCTCATAAAATTTGAAGTGAATGTAAATCTTAAGAAAATATGAAGCAATTTGAAGAGTACATAAATCCTAAGAAAATATGATAAAATTTGAACTGAACATATATCTTAAGAAAATATAATAAAATTTGAGGTGAAAATAAATCTTATGAAAATATCATGAAATTTGAGGTGAACATAAATCTTAAGAAAATATGATGAAATTTGAAGTGTACATAAATCAAATGAAAATCTGATGAAATTTGAAGTGAACATAAACCTTATGAAAATATGATGAAATTTTAATTAAACATAAATCTTAAGAAAATCTGATGAAACTTGAAGAGAACATAAATCTTAAGAAAATCAATTGCAATTTGAAGTTAACATAAATCTTACGAAAATATGAAAAAATTTGAAGTGTACACAAATCTTAAGAAAGTCTGATGCAATTTGAAGTGTGCGTGAATCTTAAGAAAATCAAATGCAATTTGAAGTGAACATAAAACTTTAGTACATATGATGAAATTTGAAGTGTACATAAATCTTCTGAAAATCTGATGAAATTTGAAGTCTACATAAAACTAAAGAAAGCCTGATGCAATTTGAAGTGAACATAAATCTTAAGAAAATCTGATGCAATTTGAAGTGTACGTGAATCTTAAGAAAATTTGATGGAATTTGAAGGAAACATAAATCTTTAGAAAATATGATGAAATTTGAAGTGTACATATATCATATAAAAATCTGATGAAATTTGAGGTAAACATAAATCTTTAGAAAATATGGTGAAATTTGAAGTGTACATAAATCTTATGAAAATCTGATGAAATTTAAAGTTTCATAAAACTTATGAAAATATGAGGAAATTTTAAGTGAACATAAATCTTGAAAAAATCTGATGAAACGTGAAGTGAACATAAATCTTTAGATAATCTTATGCAATTTGAAGTTATCATAAATCTTAAGAAAATATGACGAAATTTGAAGTGAACACAAATATTAAGAAAGTTTGATGCAATTTGAAGTGCACTTAAATCGTAAGAAAATCTGATGCAATTTGAAGTGAAAATAAATCTTAAGAAACTATGATGAAATTTGAAGTGTATATAAATCTTAAGAAAGCCTGATGAAATTTGAAGTGAACATCAATATTAAGAAAATTTGATGCTATTTGAAGTGTACGTGAATCTAAAGAAAATCTTATGCAATTTAAAGTGAATATAAATCTTAAGAAAATATGATGCAATTTGAAGTGAACATAAATCTTAAGAAAATATGATGAAATTTGAAGTGTACATAAATCTTCTGAAAATCTGACAATATTTGAAGTGAACATAAACCTGATGAAAATATGATAAAACTTGAGGTGAACATAAATCTTAAGAAAATATGATGCAATTTGAAAATTACGTAATTCTTAATAAAAATATGATGAAATTTGAGGTGAACATGTATCTTAAGAAAATATGATGAAATTTGAGGTGAACATAAATATTAAGAAAATATTTTGAAATTTGAGGTGAACATATATCTTAAGAAAATATAATGAAATTTGAAGTGTCCAAAAATCTTATTAAAATCTGCTGAAATTTGTAGTGAACATAAGCCTTATGAAAATATGATGTAATTTGAAGTGTACGTGAATCTTAAGAAAATCTGATGCAATTTGAAGTGAACATAAATCTTAAGAAAATATGATGAAATTTGAATTGTACATAAATCATCTGAAAATCTGATGAAATTTGAAGTGTTCATAAATCTTATGAATATTTGATGAAATTTGAACTTATCATAATCCTTATGAAAATATGATGAAATTTCAGGAGAACATTAAACTTAAGAAAATCTAATGAAATTTGAAGTAATCATAAATCATAAGAAAATATGGTGAAATTTGATGTGTACATAACTCTTAAGAAAGCCTGATGAAATTTGAAGTGAACATAAATCTTAAGAAAATCTGATTCAATTTGAAGTGTACGTGAATCTTAAAAAAAACCTGATGCTATTTGAAATAAACATAAATCTTAAGAAAATCTGATTAAATTTGAAGTGAACATAAATCTTAAGAAAATATGATGAAATTTGAAGTGTACATAAATCTTCTGAATATCTCAAAAAATTTGAAGTAAACGTAAATCTTAAGAAAATATGATGCAATTTGAAGAGTACAAAAATCTTAAGAAAATATGATAAAATTTGAAGTGAACATATATCTTAAGAAAATATAATGAAATTTAAGGTGAACTTAAATCTTATGAAAATATCATGAAATTTGAAGTGTACATAAATCTTTCGAAAAGTTGATGAAATTTATAGTGAACATAAACCTTATGAAAATATGATGTAATTTGAAGTGTACAAGAATTTTAAGATAATATGATGCAATTTCAAGTGAACATAAATCTGAAGAAAATTTGATGAAATTTGAAGTGTACATAAATCTTAGGAAAATCTGATGAAATCTGAAGTGTTCATAAATCTTATGAAAATTAAATGAAATTTGAAGTTATCATAATCCTTATGAAACTATGACGAAATTTCAGGAGAACATAAAACTTAAGAAAATCTAAGGAAATTTGAAGTGATCATAAATCATAAGAAAATATGATGAAATATGAAGTGTACATAAATCTAATGAAAATTTGATGAAATTTGAAGTGTACATAAATCTTATGAAAATCTCATAAAATTTGAAGTGAACGTAAATCTTAAGAAAATATGATGCAATTTGAAGAGTACATAAATCTTAATAAAATATGATAAAATTTGAAGTGAAAATATATCTTAAAAATATACAATAAATTTGAGGTGAATATAAATCTTATGAAAATATCATGAAATTTGAAGTGTACATAAATCTTATGAAAATCTGATGAAATTTTTAGTGAACATAAACCTTATGAAAATATGATGTGATTAGAAGTGTACAAGAATCTTAAGAAAATATGATGCAATTTGAAATGAACATAAATCTTAAGAAAATATGGTGAATTTTGAAGTGTACATAAATCTTAGGAAAATCTAATGAAATTTGAAGTGTTCATAAATCTTATGAAAATTTAATGAAATTTGAAGTTATTATAATCCTTATGAAAATATGATGACTTTTCAGGAGAACATAAAACTTAAGAAAATCTAATGAAATTTGAAGTGATCATAAATCATAAGAAAATATGATGAAATATGAAGTGTACATAAATCTAATGAAAATTTGATGAAATTTCAAGTGTACATAAATGTTATAAAAATCTCATAAAATTTGAAGTGAACGTAAATCTGACGAAAATATGATGCAATTTGAAGAGTACAAAAATCTTAAGAAAATATGATAAAATTTGAAGTGAACATATATCTTAAGAAAATATAATGAAATTTAAGGTGAACTTTAATCTTATGAAAATATCATGAAATTTGAAATGTACATAAATCTTATGAAAAGTTGATGAAATTTATAGTGAACATAAACTTTATGAAAATATGATGTAATTTGAAGTGTACAAGAATCTTAAGATAATATGATGCAATTTGAAGTGAACATAAATCTTAAGAAAATATGATGAAATTTGAAGTGTACATAAATCTTAGGAAAATCTGATCAAATTTGAAGTGTTCATAAATCTTATGAAAATTTAATGAAATTTGAAGTTATCATAATCCTTATGAAAATATGATGAAATTTCAGGAGAACATAAAACTTAAGAAAATCTAATGAAATTTGAAGTGATCATAAATCATAAGAAAATATGATGAAATATAAAGTGTGTGACACCCCGATTTAATTCGAATAAATAAATAATAAGGAATTTAATTATTTATTTAATTAAAGACTGGGGTATTAATATTTTCGGATTTAATGGGATTAATTGAAGAAAGAAAGGTTGGTGGTGTGAAGAGTAAATAGTGGGTGTGAGGAGTAAATCACTCTACTTTTACTAATTATTAATTTATGTATTTTATTGGAAATAATAAAGGAATATAACAAGGATTATAAAAAGGAAAAGAAGGAAAAGAAGGTTTTTTTTAGGAAAAATCATTTCACGTAGAATTGGAAAAGAGAAGTGAAGAGAGGAAAAAGCCAACGCCGAGAAAATCGAAGATCATCGCGAGGTAAGAGATGATTTCATTCAATTTTAATGCCTTATGGGTTTTGGGAATCAACCGGATGATTGGGTATGTTAGGAAGTTTGATTTTTGATGAATATAGGTTTGTAGGATTAAACCCTATTTTGTGTCGGATTATAGAACTAAGATCAATAGTGCGTCGAACAATTGATAGGAATGATGAAACAATGATATATGATGTTGTATTGGCGTATAATGGTCGTAAACTGGTGTTTCTAATGTTATAAGTTATATGGAAATGATTGGAAGTGAATAATAATGCATAAGTGGTTCCCAGTGGGAAGGAACCGAGTTCCCAGTGTAAACTTTCAAAAACTGGCAATTTTGTACGTAGGAACAGGTTCCCAGTGGGATAGGAACCGGGTTCCCATACAAAATTCCAGGGGCGTGACTTTTTTAAAAAGTGGGAACCGGGTTGTCCCAGGGTAGGAACCGGGTTCCACTATATTGAGTTCAAAAATACTTAAACTTCAAAAATTCATATTTTCCAAACCGTAACTCCGATTCGAGTGCCGTTTTTGGCATTATTTCTTAAATTAAATATACTATCTTATAAAAAGAAGAAAATATTATTTTTGTGAAAATTATTTTAAAAGTGTCGAGTTCCCGATTTTTGAAACGTTGATGGTTAAGGACAAAGGAGAATGGGTTATGAATTGTTTGATTTAATGAATGAGGACTGATACTTATGCGTTGTGCCTGCTATCGATTATGATTGAGATGTGATCATGTGATATATTGGTTAGATTGTTTGACAAGTTGAATGAAGATTGACGCGTATGTGTTGTTTTCCTTGGTGTTTATTCATGATTGTATTGATATCATGTGTTGTTGTCGATGTTGTATATTCATGATGATTGTTGATCTCAGTAGTTATTGTTGTACACATTGGTGATAGTCTTACTAATTGAAGGGTAAGCGTTTGGCATAGTTATGTTTTGTGATAATTTATTTCATGATTATGCTGTTATCATGTGATACTCGTTGATGTTGGCATTATGTGGAATTATGTTGTGATCATATTCCGTTGAATTGATGTTGCATGCTTTTATGATGCATGCATAAACATTGTTTATGGTTCATTCCCATTGTGCAGAAGTGAGCTTGCAGAGCCAATAAACTTACCAGGATTCAGAGGTAGTGAGGCTAGATTCTTGACCCAGTGGTTATGGGCGAATCATGGATTGAGATTCTTGACCCAGTGGTTATGGGCGAATCATGGATTTGCCTTTCCACATGTAAACGGAGCAGTGGGTGAACTCGGTTCACGTTTTGGTACCACATGCATAGAGTCTGCATTGCATATGGGATTGTAACATGCTAGGATGGTTTCCAGTGTTGCAATTTCCATTGTTTGTGAATTGTCTATGATTATGCCTTTGGATAATGGACTAATGTATTCAATTATTTCGTTGTATTTAAAAACGTATAATGCATTTTATATTGGATAGAAATCTCACCCTTACTTTAATGATTTCAGATTTGAAGTGATTAGCTGCTTGGAAATCAGTGAGGATAGCTTCTAGAGTCGAGTCATTAGTTAATCCGCGTGTCAGTGTCGTGCTCTGGTAGATGTAACACTGGGGAAACGTTTGATTGAGATTCATTTTGGATATTAAATATTAGTTTTGATTAATGTTTCAGTTTACCATCCTGGAATAATTATGAACGACGTATTCAGGAGTTGTTATGTTTCATTTCCGCTGTTAAGCATAACTTTTGGTTTATTTATTGAATGAATTCCTTCAGTGAAAGCATGACATCTGTTTGGTTATAATTTTGAATTATATTAAAAATTGTGATGCCTCTTGATATGTAATAAATACTCTGATTATTAAATTATAAAATCACGGGTAATTAGAAGGGGTGTTACAATAGTGGTATCAGAGCATAGTCGGTCGTGTGATCAGTGTCTTAATGTCATTATCCCTTTGTACGCGATAAGTGTGTACAACACTGTCGGTACTTGTTGCCTTCTGATTGATTATTGCAGGAGTAGTGTGAAACTAAGTGGGGGAGAAGAGATGCTTCCCGGATATGTTCCGATTGTAAGTCATTGGTACGAGGTACTGCTTGAGAAGACAGTGCAAGTGTGGTTAGAGTTGTTGGAATCGTTTGGACCATGAGTCATAGTTGGAAGTGCAAAAAGGCGAGTACGATTCTGAGAACTGAAAGTGTTGGTAATGATGGTTTATACTCCAGTATGATTATCGGATGTCTATTGACAAATTGAGGACTTGATCACCCTTAATCTCTTGTTGATAGTAGATGGAATCGTATTGGATGGTATACAATCGTCTTACTATCTAAATGGGGCATAAAGTGATGAATATGAATGAAGTGTGATAGAAGCTTGTGAACCATATGAGTGGATGAAGACTCTAATAAGGACAATGAATTAAGATGGATGATCAGAGTTACGTAGTTGTTAATGATGGTGTGGTGTTTATGTCGTATTCTTCGACGGAAGCGAAAGGAAAAGGCTGGGAGTAATGAATTGCTAGTGGTGAAGGAATTTCCAAAAGTGTTTCCGGAAGATGTTATTGAGCTACCACCTGAGAGAGAAGTGGAGTTTGCTATAGATCTGATTCCTAGAACTAGTCCGGTGTCAATGGCGCCTCATCGCATGTCGGCATCTGAGTTGTCAGAGTTGAAGAAACAGTTGAAAGAGTTGCTTGAGAAGAAGTTTATTCGGCCTAGCATTTCACCGTGGGGTGCGCCGGTATTGTTGATTAAGAAGAAGGAAGGCTCAATGAGATTATGTGTTGATTACAGACAGTTGAATAAGGTTACAATCAAGAATCGGTATCCTTTGTCGAGGATTGATGACTTGATGGATCAACTAGTGGGAGCTTGTGTATTTAGTAAGATTGATCTGAGGTCTGGATATCATCAGATTCGTGTTAAGGCGGAAGATATTCAGAAGACTGCATTTAGAACGAGGTATGGGCATTACGAATATTCTGTTATGCCATTTGGAGTTACTAATGCACCTGGTGTTTTTATGGAGTATATGAACAGGATATTCCATCCGTATCTTGATAAAATTTGTGGTGGTATTTATTGACGACATTTTAATCTATTCAAAGAATGATGAAGAGCATGCAAAGCATCTTAGGGTTGTATTGGAATTATTGAAGGAGAAGAAACTTTATGCGAAGTTGTCTAAATGTGAGTTTTGGTTAAGCGAAGTGAGTTTTCTTGGTCATGTGATTTCCAAGAATGGTATTGTTGTTGATCCTACAAAAGTAGAAGTTGTATCTCAGTGGGAAACACCGAAGAATGCAGATTCGTAGCTTTCTTGGTCTTGCAGGTTACTATCGAAAATTCATTGAGGGATTTTCGAAGCTAGCTTTACCGTTGACTAAACTTACTAGAAAGGGTCAAGCATTTGTTTGGGATACAGATTGTGAGGAAGGATTTCAAGAGTTGAAGAGGAGGTTGACTAGTGCTCCGATTCTAATTTTACCGAATCCGGAAGAATCTTTCGTAGTGTATTGTGATGCGTCTTTGAGAGGTTTAGGTGGTGTTTTGATGCATGATAGGCAGGTTGTGGCTTATGCTTCGAGACAGTTGAAGATTCATGAAAGGAATTATCCGACTCATGATTTAGAGTTGGCAGCTGTTGTGTTTGTTTTGAAGTTATGGAGGCATTACCTATATGGTTCACGGTTTGAAGTGTTCAGTGATCACAAGAGCCTGAAGTATCTTTTTGACCAGAAAGAGTTGAATATGAGGCAGAGAAGGTGGTTAGAATTTCTCAAGGATTATGATTTCGGTCTAAATTACCATCCTGGTAAGGCAAACGTTGTGGCAGATGCGTTAAGAAGGAAGTCCTTGCATATGTCAATGTTAATGGTTCGTGAATTGGATTTAGTGGAACAATTTAGAGACTTGAGTTTAGTATGCGAGACTACTCCGAATAGTGTGAAATTGGGCATGTTGAAGCTGACTAGTGGTATTTTGGAAGAGATTCGAAATGGACAGAAATCTGATGTTGGTTTGGTAGATAATCTGACATTGATCAACCAAGGTCAAGGAGGTGAGTTCCGAATTGACGAGAATGGCGTTATGAGATTTGGTGATAGAGTGTGTTCTAGATGTTGCTGAGATTAGGAAGAGTATTTTGGAAGAAGGACACCGTGGTGGGTTGAGTATTCATCCTGGTGCTACTAAGATGTACCATGACTTGAAGAAGTTATTTTGGTGGCCTGGAATGAAAAAGGAAATTGCCGAGTTTGTGTATGCGTGTTTGGTTTGTCAGAAATCAAAGATTGAACATCAGAAACCGTCAGGATTGATGGAACCGTTGTTTGTTCCAGAGTGGAAGTGGGATGGCATCTCTATGGATTTTGTGTCTGGGTTGCCACGAACAACAAAGAACTGTGATTCTATTTGGGTTATTGTCGACCGATTGACAAAGTCTGCTCACTTCATTCCGATAAGAATGGATTATCCGATGGAGAGGTTGACAGAATTGTATGTTGAGAGGATTGTAAGTTTGCATGGTATTCCGTCTAGCATTGTGTCAGATAGAGATCCGAGGTTTACGTCTAAGTTCTGGACAGGATTGCAGGAAGCTTTGGGTACTAAGTTACGATTGAGTTCTGCATATCATCCGCAGACAGATGGTCAGATGGAAAGGACGATTCAGCCGTTAGAAGATTTGTTGAGGGCTTGTGTGTTAGAAAAAGGTGGAGCTTGGGATAGCTACTTGTCGTTGATAGAGTTTACCTACAACAATAGTTTTCATTCGAGCATCGGTATGGCTCCGTTTGAGGCATTGTATGGTAGGAGGTGTCGGACGCCGTTGTGTTGGTACGAATCTGGAGAAAGTGCTGTGATTGGACCAGAGATTGTTCAACAAACTTCAGAAAAGATCAAGATGATTCAGGAGAAGATGAGGGTTTCTCAGAGTCGTCAGAAAAGTTATCAGGATAAGAGAAGGAAACATCTTGAGTTTAGTGAAGGAGATCACGTGTTCATGCGAGTTACTCCGATGACTGGTATTGATCGAGCTTTGAAGTCAAGGAAGTTGACTCCGCGCTTTATTGGTCCGTTTCAAATTACCAAGAGAGTTGGGAAAGTTGCTTATCAGATTGCTTTACCGCCGTCACTTGCGAATTTGCATGATGTTTTCCATGTATCTCAGTTGATGAGGTACATTGCGGATCCGTCTCATGAGATTTAGGTAGATGATGTACAGGTACGAGATAATCTGACTGTTGAAGCGGTACCTGCGAGAATTGAGGATCGGAAAGTGAAGCAATTGCGTGGTAAAGAGATAGCACTGGTGAGAGTAGCTTAGGGAGGACCAGCTGGAGGAAATGTAACTTGGGAACTAGAGAGCCAGATGAAGGACTCGTATCCCGAACTTTTCGTCTAAGGTATGTTTTCGAGGACAAAAACTCTTTTAGTAGGGGAGAGTTGTGACACCACGATTTAATTCGAATAAATAAATAATAAGGAATTTAATTATTTATTTAATTAAAGACTGAGGTATTAATATTTTCGGATTTAATGGGATTAATTGAAGAAAGAAAGGTTGGTGGTGTGAAGAGTAAATAGTGGGTGTGAGGAGTAAATCACTCTACTTTTACTAATTATTAATTTATGTATTTTATTGGAAATAATAAAGGAATATAACAATGATTATAAAAAGGAAAAGAAGGAAAAGAAGGTTTTTTTTAGGAAAAATCATTTCACGTAGAATTGGAAAAGAGAAGTGAAGAGAGGAAAAAGCCAACGCCGAGAAAATCGAAGATCATCGCGAGGTAAGGGGTGATTTCATTCAATTTTAATGCCTTATGGGTTTTGGGAATCAACCGGATGATTGGGTATGTTAGGAAGTTTGATTTTTGATAAATATAGGTTTGTAGGATTAAACCCTATTTTGTGTCGGATTATAGAATTAAGATCAATAGTGTGTCGAACAATTGATAGGAATGATGAAACAATGATATATGATGTTGTATTGGCGTATAATGGTCGTAAACTGGTGTTTCTAATGTTATAAGTTATATGGAAATGATTGGAAGTGAATAATAATGCATAAGTGGTTCCCAGTGGGAAGGAACCGAGTTCCCAGTGTAAACTTTCAAAAACTGGCAATTTTGTACGTAGGAACAGGTTCCCAGTGGGATAGGAACCGGGTTCCCATACAAAATTCCAGGGGCGTGACTTTTTTAAAAAGTGGGAACCGGGTTGTCCCAGGGTAGGAACCGGGTTCCACTATATTGAGTTCAAAAATACTTAAACTTCAAAAATTCATATTTTCCAAACCGTAACTCCGATTCGAGTGCCGTTTTTGGCATTATTTCTTAAATTAAATATACTATCTTATAAAAAGAAGAAAATATTATTTTTGTGAAAATTATTTTAAAAGTGTCGAGTTCCCGATTTTTGAAACGTTGATGGTTAAGGACAAAGGAGAATGGGTTATGAATTGTTTGATTTAATGAATGAGGACTGATACTTATGCGTTGTGCCTGCTATCGATTATGATTGAGATGTGATCATGTGATATATTGGTTAGATTGTTTGACAAGTTGAATGAAGATTGACGCGTATGTGTTGTTTTCCTTGTTGTTTATTCATGATTGTATTGATATCATGTGTTGTTGTCGATGTTGTATATTCATGATGATTGTTGATCTCAGTTGTTATTGTTGTACACGTTGGTGATAGTCTTGCTAATTGAAGGATAAGCGTTTGGCATAGTTATGTTTTGTGATAATTTATTTCATGATTATGTTGTTATCATGTGATACTCGTTGATGTTGGCATTATGTGGAATTATGTTGTGATCATATTCCGTTGAATTGATGTTGCATGCTTTTATGGTGCATGCATAAGCATTGTTTATGGTTCATTCCCATTGTGCGGAAGTGAGCTTGCAGAGCCAATAAACTTACCAGGATTCAGAGGTAGTGAGGCTAGATTCTTGATCCAGTGGTTATGGGCGAATCATGGATTGAGATTCTTGACCCAGTGGTTATGGGCGAATCATGGATTTCCGCTGTCTTTCCACATGTAAACGGAGCAGTGGGTGAACTCGGTTCACGTTTTGGTACCACATGCATAGATTCTGCATTGCATATGGGATTATAACATGCTAGGATGGTTTCCAGTGTTGCAATTTCCATTGTTTGTTATATTTACATGTTCATTGTGTGAGATATATTTGTGAATTGTCTATGATTATGCCTTTGGATAATGGACTAATGTATTCAATTATTTCGTTGTATTTAAAAACGTATAATGCATTTTATATTGGATAGAAATCTCACCCTTACTTTAATGATTTCAGATTTGAAGTGATTAGCTGCTTGGAAATCAGTGAGGATAGCTTCTAGAGTCGAGTCATTAGTTAATCCGCGTGTCAGTGTCGTGCTCTTGTAGATGTAACACTGGGGAAACGTTTGATTGAGATTCATTTTGGATATTAAATATTAGTTTTGATTAATGTTTCAGTTTACCATCCTGGAATAATTATGAACGACGTATTCAGGAGTTGTTATGTTTCATTTCCGCTGTTAAGCATAACTTTTGGTTTATTTATTGAATGAATTCCTTCAGTGAAAGCATGACATCTGTTTGGTTATAATTTTGAATTATATTAAAAATTGTGATGCCTCTTGATATGTAATACATACTCTGATTATTAAATTATCAAATCGCGGGTAATTAGAAGGGGTGTTACAAAGTGTACATAAATCTAATGAAAATTTGATGAAATTTGAAGTGTACATAAATCTTATGAAAATCTCATAAAATTTGAAGTGAACGTAAATCTTAAGAAAATATGATGCAATTTGAAGAGTACATAAATTTTAAGAAAATATGATAAAATTTGAAGTGAACATATATCTTAAGAAAATATATTGAAATTTGAGGTGAACATAAATCTTATGAAAATCTCATAAAATTTGAAGTGAACGTAAATCTTAAGAAAATATGATGCAATTTGAAGAGTACATAAATCTTAAGAAAATATGATAAAATTTGTAGTGAACATATATCTTAAGAAAATACAATGAAATTTGAGGTGAACATAAATCTTATGAAAATATCATGAAATTTGAAGTGTACATAAATCTTATGAAAATCTGATGAAATTTATAGTGAACATAAACCTTATGAAAATATGATGTGATTAGAAATGTACAAGAATCTTAAGAAAATATGATGCAATTTGAAATGAACATAAATCTTAAGAAAATATGGTGAATTTTGAAGTGTACATAAATCTTAGGAAAATTTGATGAAATTTGAAGTGTTCATAAATCTTATGAAAATTTAATGAAATTTGAAGTTATTATAATCCTTATGAAAATATGATGAATTTTCAGGAGAACATAAAACTTAAGAAAATCTAATGAAATTTGAAGTGATCATAAATCATAAGAAAATATGATGAAATATGAAGTGTACATAAATCTAATGAAAATTTGATGAAATTTGAAGTGTATATAAATCTTATGAAAATCTCATAAAATTTGAAGTGAACGTAAATCTTAAGAAGATATGATGCAATTTGAAGAGTACATAAATCTTAAGAAAATATGATAAAATTTGAAGTGAACATATATCTTAAGAAAATATAATAAAATTTGAGGTGAACATGAATCTTATGAAAATCTCATAAAATTTGAAGTGAACGTAAATCTTAAGAAAATATGATGCAATTTGAAGAGTACATAAATCTTAAGAAAATATGATAAAATTTGAAGTGAACATATATCTTAAGAAAATATAATGAAATTTGAGGTGAACATAAATCTTATGAAAATATCATGAAATTTGAAGTGTACATAAATCTTATGAAAATCTGATGAAATTTATAGTGAACATAAACCTTATGAAAATATGATGTAATTAGAAGTGTACAAGAATCTTAAGAAAATATGATGCAATTTGAAATGAACATAAATCTTTAGAAAATATGGTGAATTTTGAAGTGTACATAAATCTTAGGAAAATCTGATGAAATTTGAAGTGTTCATAAATCTTATGAAAATTTAATGAAATTTGAAGTTATCATAATCCTTATGAAAATATGATGAATTTTGAGGAGAACATAAAACTTAAGAAAATCTAATGAAATTTGAAGTGATCATAAATCATAAGAAAATATGATGAAATTTGAAGTGTACATAAATCTTATGAAAATTTGATGAAATTTGAAGTGTACGTAAATCTTATAAAAATCTCATAAAATTTGAAGTGAACGTAAATCTTAAGAAAATATGATGCAATTTGAAGAGTACATAAATCTTAAGAAAATATGATATAATTTGAAGTGAACATATATCTTAAGAATATATGATGAAATTTGGGGTGAACATAAATCTTATGAAAATATCATGAAATTTGAGGTGAACATAAATCTTAAGAAAATATGATGAAATTTGAAGTTTACAAAAATCTTTTGAAAATCTGATGAAATTTGAAGTGAACATAAACCTTATGAAAATATGATGAAATTTGAAGTGGACATAAATCTTAAGAAAATCTTATGAAACTTGAAGTGAACATAAATCTTAAGAAAATCAGATGCAATTTGAAGTTAACATAAATCTTAAGAAAATATGACGAAATTTGAAGTGTACACAAATGTTAAGAAAGTCTGATGCAATTTGAAGTGACATAAATCTTAAGAAAATCTGATGCAATTTTAAGTGTACGTTAATCTTAAGAAAATTTGATGCAATTTTAAGTGAACATAAATCTTTGGAAAATATGATGATATTTGAAGTGTACATAAATCTTCAGATAATCTGATCAAATTTGAAGAGTACATAAATCTTAAGAAAATATGATAAAATTTGAAGTGAACATATATCTTAAGAAAATATAATGAAATTTGAGGTTAACAGAAATCTTATGAAAGTATCATGAAATTTGAGCTGAACATAAATCTTTAGAAAATATTATGAAATTTGAAGTGTACATAAATCTTATGAAAATCTGATGAAATTTGAGGTGAACATAAATCTCTAGAAACTATGATGAAATTTAAAGTGTACATAAATCTTATGAAAATCTGATGAAATTTGATGTGTACATAAAACTTATGAAAATATGATGAAATTTTAAGTGAACATAAATATTAAGTTCTTAATATGATAAAATTTGAAGTGAACATAAATCTTAAGTTAATCTGATGCAATTTGAAGTTAACATAAATCTTAAGAAAATATGACGAAATTTGAAGTGAACACAAATCTTAAGAAAGTCTGATGCAATTTGAAGTGAACTTATATCTTAAGAAAATCTGATGCAATTTGAAGTGAACAAAAATCTTAAGAAACTATGATGAAATTTGAAGTGTACATAAATCTTAGGTTAGTTAACATATTAACCAACTCATGGTTGCTATCATCCATTTGTTGCCTTAATACTGCCATAGAGGTAGTATTTAGATGTTGCGCATGCATTTCCTTATTTGCCCCTATTGCAGATCCTTTCAAAGGAGCGCTTGTGTTTTGTGCGTTATCAGACACCATTGCTACCCTCGGGGTCGACTGGTATCCCGTCATTAAGGAATACGACATTCCATAAGGGGGATTCGAAGCAGTACCAAATTGAGGTATCGTTGTGTTCGGAATGACACTCGTAGCCACCACAGGCCCTGGACTCATCGGTGTGGTTTGGGGAATGGGAATTGATACTGAAACAGTCGGTCCTGAGACAGTTGTGCTGCTTAATGGGGGAAATGACGCAAGTTGCGAAACAACTGGGTCGGCAGTACCCAATGTTCGTGATGGAATTTCATCCGCGTTCGACGCGGAAGTATTGTTTGTCATCTTAGTTGTACGTTTCCTAGTAGATGATGGTTTCTTACTTGCTGAATTTCCACTTCTAACTTTCATACACTCCTAAATCTATTGACAGACTCTAACACTTAGCATATTGTCCCACCGGGTGTGCCAATTTGTTTACTGTGGAAAATGGTAAACAACCGTTGGTCCTCCCTAGGTCCTAAAACTAAGGGTTACTTGCAAGATCGACCAGTTGATCTTAAGACACGTGCTAAGATTTGGTATATTGTACTGATTCTGTAGAAAAAGACCTTGGCCAAGAAACGGTTTTCAAAGACCAAGGGAAATAGCACAATGGCTTTCCACACAGACTGAATTGCGACTACCTGCTAACCGACTGCAGGCACTGGATAAACAAGACTCAACAGGACACTAATTGGTGTCTCGTGACCAACAGTTGATGTTGAAGTATTTTGGTAAAAGATTCGTTCGAAATGAAACAGAAGTAAACAAACAGTAAAGATAAACTTAAATGTTAATTGATTGCATTGAAAAGAAATATGGTGATTCACGTACATCAAAGGCTTGAATGACTCTTTCTTCCTTTAGCGCGGAATTGGGCAGAGCTTTGGCAAGAAATTTGAAGATACAAATGAACACCCTAAATTTCTAACACACTGACTTATTTATAGTATTTGTACAAGATAACTGCTAAGAGTAATCAACAGACGAGATTTAAACTAAAGACAACCGCTACATACGATTTCACCCTTCATTTAGCGCTTCGGACCCATGATCCTCTGAAATAACTGCCCACGATCTCCTCATTCAGACTTTCTCCCGCTTCATGGCTTCAGAAGGAACTAACTGCTTTTGGTTTCGATATACTTTTATTTTTGACGCAGTTTGTTCTGGTTGTGTGGTCGGTTGGGTTAGTTTTCTGACTCAGCTTCTCAACCGACATGTGTTTTTTCGGTATTTCTAACTTAGCTTTGTAAAGCTTTTCCCAGAAACTATCTGTTAGCTGAAGATTTTGATACGTATGACTCGAAGTAGAAGTCTTAAGTTCGAAATGAAATGAGATTGATATTCGTTAGAACAAAGTGAATGTCACAGTTCGGAATGGGAGATGGCTCTTCGAACGAACGTACTAAAACTCGGAGCTTCGAATGGCAGTTGTGATGATATATGTAAAAGGAGCTTCGAAGTAGTAACAAGGTTGTGTCTGTGAAAGTGAGTTCGAAGCAAAGTGACACAGCATTTGAAATTCAAACGCGAGCGGGATAATTGGAAGTTAAAATATATGCGCTGGAAACGGTTCGAAGACGCGTGGAAGCTAGAGAAGCGCAATGTTCTTCATGTTCTGAACGTGGCAAGATCTTATAAGTCAGACCGTTATGGTCGAAGTAGTATAAATAGAAGTCTTAGTGTTAGGATTTCGTGTGTCATATCTATTGTACAAAATTCAGTAAACATTCAAAATACCACATGGCTAGGGAAACGAATGCTCGAACAATGTACGTATGATTGCACCAAACCTTTATAATTCAGTAAAACATCTTTATCTTTCCAGTTTATCCTTTATCTTCGCATCAATGTCTTTAAATACCTTTACATTCGAAAACATTTAACTATTTTCTGCATTTAAACGTTTTCTTCTATTTCGAAGTCCTTTACATTTCAGAAACCTTTTACCTTAACGTTTTTACATTCATGTTTTTTACATTCCATGCTTTTATATTCATGCTTTTACATTAAAAGTCTTTTACATTTAAAGTCATTTACGTATTTTTGCATTTACACATCTCTTTGCAAATCGAACCTTTACTCCTTTACTCATTCAAGTCAGTTTTATATTTCCTTATTCAATCATGTCATTAAGTTATTTAACACTGCAATCGGAATACATTGAACATATATAAAACACTCTAAATACAAGTCTTAAACATGAATACTAGTTTAGTTATTAATTTTATCCAAACGACCAATACCCCATAGGATCAATCTAGTTGATCCTGCAAGTTACCAGAGGAATTGAATAACAGTCATAAAGATTATTCGAGAGTTTGGAGGACTAGCGGTTGTTTTACCAGAAATCACTGTAAACAAATTGGCACGCCCAGTGGGACCGTCATTGGTCATTACAAAATCAAAATAAAATAAGGATTGTTAAGACATAATCATTATAAAGTTCTTTCTGAGTGTTAAGTGCGTTGTTATATGAACCTGAGGAGTGGTAGAATAACTAATAGCAACCAACCCTTACCCAGAAGAAAACATAATAATAGGATGTCTAATCCAAACAATCAACAAGGGGAACAAAATGCCCCACATGGAACAGGCACTAATGTGTCTGCTTCGACGGGAACGTCTAGCGCAATCCCTTCGAACGCACAGTCTGTAGCCTCTTCTACCAGTAATGTAGCCACGAACGGAACAAGTGGCATGGCAACGAACATTTCGACCCTAGGAAATACTGGGACCACTGGTTATCTTGGAGGATTTGTCCCACCAATTGGGGCACAAACCCATTTCGCTACCCCACCACCAACTAGACCATCCAGTTTCGATAGTAATAGACCCAGAAATCCCCCTTATGGGATGCCAACATCTTTTATGGCAGGTTTGTAGACTTCGACGTCGAACGCGTCACCACAGTTAGGGTCAGGATCTGGGGCTAATCAATTCATGACAAATAACCAAGGGTCAGTAGGTTATAGTACACTGTCTATCCTAACCACAGAAAATCAGATAGCTTTTAGGCAGTTGATGGATGATAGTAACCATAATATGATAGGAGTGTTAGCACAAACTATGCAAGAAATCTTTGCCCCAATAGTTCAAAATGTAACTGTAACGAACAGAGAAAACGCAGATAACATGAGTCGAATAGCAGATTTCTTCGCTCCACCAGAAAGTCGTAGGCAGAACCAGGCATTGGTTCGAGCGAACATACCTATCATAGAACAAGTTGTTGATGACCCACCCTATAGGCCAATCAGAGAGGAAATTAATTTGGGGGCAAGGGCACAAAGGTTAAACGCCCCAGTGATTCGAGAAGAACCACAAAGGGGATTTATAGAACCAGTGGCGAAGGTCGAAAGATTAGATGCCCCAGTGATTCGAGAGGAACCACAAAGGGGAATTATGGAACCAGGGGCGAGGGTCGAAAGACTAGAAGTCCCAGCGTTTCAAGAAGAACAACCTAGAGGAGTTGTCATGGTGGGTCGAAACCAAGGTGCTGATGCAGTAGTCCATAGAGTTCGAAACGACAATATCTTGGCAGAAAATAATTTAACCACCATGATAGAGAGGATTATGACCCAAAACGGTCTTAATGCAGGGATTAGAAGGCCAAATTATGCCTCTCATATAGCAGATTATGTAATGCATACTGACTTACCAAGGGGATACAAGATCCCTAAGTTTACAAAGTTTACTGGAGATACCAATGAATCAACAGTCGAACACATAGCCAGGTATCTGACTGAAGCAGGAGACATAGCAAATAATGAGAACCTTAGGATTAAATATTTCCCAAGTTCCCTCACTAAAAATGCTTTCACATGGTTTACCACTTTGCCTCCTGGATCCATAGATACCTGGACCCTCTTGGAAAGATTGTTCCATGAACAATTCTATATGGGACAATCCAAGATAAGTCTAAAGGAACTAGCAAGTGTGAAGAGGAAGTTTACTGAACCCATAGATGAGTACTTAAATAGGTTCAGACTCTTGAAATCTAGATGTTTCACAGTAGTTCCTGAACATGAGTTAGTCGAAATGGCCGCTGGTGGCCTGGACTATTCTATTCGAAAGAAATTAGACACACAATACTTGAGGGGACATGGCTCAGTTAGCAGATAGGGTTCGACAAGTCGAAAGACTAAAGGCCGAAAAGGCCAGGGCTTTTAAAAGTAATAAGAAAGAGAGAATTTCCTACGTCGAAACTGAGGAAGTTGAGGACTATCTTGAATTCGAAGAGGTCGAAATAGATCTCACTGAATTAAAACAGGCTCCACATTACTCTTGTAAACTATTAGTTCCCTCAAAAGGGAAAGAAATTATTGAAAATGAGAAAAGTGATAAATTCCCAAGGAAGGTATACACCTTCGATGTAACAAAGTGTGACGAGATTTTCGATTTGCTTGTCAAAGATGGCCAGCTAATTGTGCCATCAAATGTCAAAGTACCTCCTTTAGATCAAAGAAAGAAAAGAGGGTTTTGTAAATATCATAGTTTCCTAGGCCACAAAACCTCACAGTGTTTTCTTTTCAGGGATCTGATTCAAAAAGCGATTAAGGATGGAAGATTGAAATTTGATGACAAACCGAAAATGAAAGTAGATGAAGACCCTCTGGATGTTGCAGACACCAACTAATCCGAGCCTTCGTGCATTGGAGAAATTAATATGGTGGAAGCAGACCAAGAGGCCACTCCATTAGGAGAAGAAAGCACTGAGAATGGAAACTGGGTGCTAGTCGAAGTCACCGAGGAAGGCACTGAGGACATCCACAAACAATTAGAGGCTTCGATCGAAGAAGTGCCATTTACTGTTTCAAAAGAGATCCGGGCTACTGAAGGCCAGGAGAACCAAAAGCAAGAGTTGACACAGGCTACTGAAGGCCTAAGGCTGAAATTGGAGAAAGTCCATATCACAAAGGGACCCTCCCCTCAAAAATAAATTTGGGACACCTTGGGAGAGCCCAGTGGGAAGTTCGATTATCTGGTGAAATATTCTGCCCCAGAGAGTTCGAAAATCCCAATCGAAGACGTCAAGCCCACAGGATGGGGAGATGATGACATAAAAGGGAAGGATGGAGATGGTAGCATTCCTCAGAAGGAAGTCTGGGATACCTTAGGGGAACCTAGTGGAAAATTTGATTACCTGGTAAGATACTATGCCCCAGAAAGTTCAAAGATTCGAATCGAAGATGTCAAACCATCAGGATGGGGAGATGATGACGAAAAAGGGGAAGATGTGGATGTCAACATGGTGGATATGGAGAGAACTCGTTCTGAGATGGAGGAGATGGAAAGATACCTAGAAAAGGAAAAATACAAAATGGAGGATGGTTATGCTGCAGATACCAGCCTCAAAGATTATCTCATGCTGTGCCACAATGGAAATGCTGAAATGATGCTATGTCCCAAATGCAACATCATCTGCAACCAGAGAATTGCTGCAGATTTCGAGAGGAAACAAAGGGCTCGAACTGGAATGAACTGGCGCCAAGACAACCAATTATTCAGATGTTACCCTAGAGCTGGGGAGAGTTTGTCGGAGTTTTAGTTCATCACAAAGGGAAACCAAGTGCCTGATTGCCCAAGGTGCAAAGAAGATACCCGAACATGGTGAGCGTCAAACTATTCCCTTCCCCATGCCGGAATCACAAGGAGGTTGGTCGATGAGTCAACACTTCGAGGGTAATCATACTCAACGAATGCCTGACAGCCCCTATCCTAAAGGTGCTCGAAGGGTGACGCTCGAATCCTCAAGTACCAATGATAAATGGTCGCAAGTCAAAACCAATAAGGGAAAGATAAATGGAGAGGTAATGAACGAAATGCACGCCACGCTATGATATATAGGAGGCAATTCAACATCGCAAGAGGAAGAATTGAGAATAGAAAACTACAAAGGTAAGAATCCCATGTCAAGATCCCAATGGCGAAGGCAACAACGAAAACGAAAGGGCTTTACAAAGAAGCTTCACCAGAACAAAGAAGTGTCAAGTACCAACAAGCCAACAACAAACAATCAACTTGAAGACAAACCTCCGTTAGTAGGAGACTTTTCTCAAACACAACCGATGAATCGAAAGAGTACACTCCAAGTCCGTAAGAAGACGAGGATATGCCGATGACAACTTCGAATCGAGGAGTCTTCACTCAACTTAAATTGCAATGTGGTATCTGACATTTTCGAGTTCGGACAGAGACCGAAATCGAAGAGCCCGAGGAAGAGGATACCATAGATTTGATGAAGCACCATGCTACTATGTAATGGATAACGCGCGAAGAGCGTAACGCATTCTTGAACACCCAGAGCCAATGAAGAATCATTTGAAGCCATTGTTCATTCGAGCAAAGGCGGAGCCCATGGCGTGAACAAGGTCTTAGTGGATGGAGGTGCAGCTAATTTAATGCCTCGATTCATGCCGAAAAAGTTAGGAATACAAGAAGGTGATGTCAAACCACACAACATGGTCCTATCCAATTATGAAGGGAAAGTAGGTCGACGTTGGGGTAGTTCAAGTGGATCTAACCGTAGGATCGAAGCTGCAGCCCACCATGTTCATGGTGATCGGCCAAGGCCAACTATAACTTGCTGGAAGAGAGTGGATCCATGGCGTAGGAGCAGCCCCTTCGTTAATGCATCAGAGGTTGGTTCTATGGAGAGAAGATGGTATAGTGGAGAATATCGAAGCGGACCAGAGTTACTTTATGACAACAGTCAATTTAGTCAACAAAAGGAATTATGAAAAGTACCTGGCAAGAATAGCCCCTTGTACCCCAAGTGACGAAATGAACGAAACAAGGGATGCACACTACTATATGACCATTCTCCATGATGGCATGTACTGGGATAGGAAGATAATTAAAGGAGATGAAGGAGTCGAAGGCACTTCGCAAAGACGGCCAGCAGGCTAGGAGTTTGATAACCTCGCTCATGACTGAGTCCTCCTTCTTCGAAAGGATTTCGGCCTACATGGCTGAGAATGAATGGAAAGCGGCTTCAGAGGCTGAAATAGATAATATAGTTGAAATGAACGAAATAGGTGGGAATGGCTCGAAAGACTCACCCTATGAAGAACACGAAATAGATCAAAGGCTCGATGCCATCTATGACAAGGAACCCTTGGGCTTCGAGAAGGATCCTACAAACTCAAAGCAAAATGTTAGCACAGGATCCGCTCGAAGAGGTAAATTTGGGGAATGATAATACAAAAAGAATAACCTACATAAGCGCAAAACTCAACCCAAGTCTCAAGCAAGAGGTGATCGAAGTCCTCAAAAGAAACAAAGATTGCTTCGCGTGGGATTATGACGAAATGCCTGGTTTAAAGAGAGAGTTAGTGGAGCACAGACTTCCAATTAAGGATGGCAAGAAGCCCATCAAACAAACTCCTAGAAGATTCGCGCCAGCAGTTCTCACAAAGATCAAAGCTGAGGTCGAAAGGTTGCTGCGTTGCAAATTCATCAGAACCACAAGGTATGTCGAATGGTTAGAAAATATAGTACCTGTCATTAAAAAAATGGTTCTCTGAGAATATGCATAGACTTTAGAGATTTAAATACTGCGACCCCCAAAGATGAATATTCTATGCCTGTGGCAGAAATGTTAGTAGACTCTGCTGCAGGATTCGAATACCTAAGTATGCTAGATGGATATTCTGGTTATAATCAGATTTTTATTGCTCAAGAAGATGTTGCCAAGACAAGATTTCGCTGCTGAGCTTTAGGCACCTATGAATGGTTAGTGATGCCTTTTGGTCTAAAAAATGCTGGGGCAACTTACCAAAGAGCAATGAATTCAATCTTCCATGATTTTATTGAGACATTTATGCAGGTGTATATTGATGATATAGTCATCAAATCTATATCTGCAGAAACCCATTTGCATTATTTGAGCCAATCATTCGAAGAATGAGAAAACATGGCTTAAAATGAACCCCTTAAATGTGCATTTTTGTGCAGTGGAGATTTCCTTGACTTTGTGGTTCATAAAAAGGAATCGAAATCAACCGAATAAGACCAAAGCCATCATGGAGACAAAAGCACCCACATCAAAAAGGAGCTGCAATCTTTCTGGGAAGATTAACTTTCTCGGAGGTTCATTTCAATCTAAGTGGAAGAACTCAAGCTTTCTCCACTACTTGCTTAAAGCAAGGCCAAGCCTTCGAGTGGAATGAAGCACATCGAGGCCTTTGACAAGATCAAAGATATCTATCTCACCTCCTATCTTGTCTCCACCTTCATGGGAAAGCCCATGAGACCGTATATATATGCTCAATTTACTATAGGTAGTATGTTAGCACAAGAAGATAGTAATGGCATAGAAAGAGCCATATATTATTTAAGTAGGGTGTTGAATGATGCAGAAACTAGATATAGCAATATAGAAAAGCTATGTCTTTGTTTATACTTTTCTTGTATGAAACTTAAGTATTATATAAAGCCTGTTGATGTTTATGTTTCATCTCATTTCGATGTTATCAAACACATGCTTTCAAAACCAATCATGCATAGCAGAGTTGGTAAATGGGCTCTAGCCTTGACAGAATATTCTTTGACTTTCATTCCTTTAAGGGCTGTGAAAGGTCAAGTAATTTTTGATTTCATTGTGGATCACTCACTGGTCGAAAAGACTGTCATGGGTTACGTCGAAATGCAACCTTGGAAATTATATTTTGATGGTTCGACCCACAAGGAGGGTAGTGGTGTTGGAGTCCTCATAATTTCTCC
Source organism: Vicia sativa (assembly GCA_021764765.1). Lineage (NCBI taxonomy): Eukaryota > Viridiplantae > Streptophyta > Magnoliopsida > Fabales > Fabaceae > Vicia > Vicia sativa. Next base: position 181,599,409 of record CM038793.1, on the reverse strand, counting down.
TGAAGGAATTCCAACAAAATTCAAGTATAAGTTAGATGGTCCCCGGTGCTCGAACAACGAAGCTGAATACGAAGCGCTTATTGTTGGACTTGAAGCTTTGTTGGAATTGGGGGCAACTAGAGTCGAAATTAAAGGTGACTCAGAGTTAGTGGTCAAACAGATAACAAAGGAATACAAATGCATAAAGGAAAATATGATGACATAATTTGTCATAGTTAATAGGCTACTCAAAAAATTCGAATACATGGATATTCAGCATATACCCAGAATAGAAAATCAAGAAGCAAATGACTTAGCACAATTGGCTTCAGGGTATAAAGTTTCTGCCAAAAACTTTAAGGATTTGGTCGAAATAAGAGGCAGGGTTATGGTTACTAGACTCATACCATCAGATTTGGAAAATATCAAATTAGGTTGCGGTGATAAAGATGGATTCGAAGTATTAGCCATAAACACCTTATCAGATACAGATTGGAAAAGTCCATTAGTGAGTTATTTAGAAAATCCAACATTGAATGTTGACAGAAAAATAAAATATAGAGCATTATCATATGTCCTTATGGGAAATGAATTATTCAAAAAGACCCAAGAAGACGTATTACTCAAATGCCTAGGAGAAAGTGAGGCATATTTAGTATTATCAGAGGTCCACAATGGGGCATGTGGGGCACATCAAGCAGGTCATAAAATGAAATGGTTGCTATTTTGATATGGTATGTACTGGCCCAGCATGCTCAAAGATTGTATAGATTTTGCTAAAGGGTGTGAAGAATGCCAGAAACATGCAGGGATTCAACATGCTCCTGCAAGTGAGTTGCATTCGATCATTAAACCATGGCCCTTTAGAGGATGGGCATTAGATCTAATAGGAGAAATCAATCCTGCTTCATCTAAAGGTCAGAAATATATCTTGGTAGGAATAGACTATTTTACCAAGTGGATCGAAGCAATACCATTAATAGTTGTAGATCAAGAGGCTATTATTGAGTTCATACAGAAACAGATTATCTATAGGTTCGGATTTCCAAAGAGCATAACCACAGACCAAGGTTCTGTGTTTACTGGTAGGAAGATGCAAGAATTTGCCCAAGAGATGGGGTTTAGATTACTAACATCAACACCATATTATTCTCAAGCAAATGGCCAGGTCGAAGCAGCCAATAAAGTAATAATAGGTTTGATTAAGAAACATGTTGGTAAAAAGCCAAGGAATTGGCATAAGACTTTAGACCAAATACTATGGGTCTGTAGAACATCTCCTAAGGAAGCTACTAACACCACGCCTTTTCAACTAACATTTGGTCCTGATGCAGTTCTACCAGTAGAAATTCATCTACAATCAGTTCGAATTCAAAGACAAAACGAAATCCCATCTGCATTATATTGGGAGATGATGATGAACGAGTTAGTTGAGTTAGACGAAGTTAAATTGCATGCATTGGAAATCCTAATGAGGCAAAAGGAAAGAGTAGCCAGGGCATATAACAAAAGGGTGAAAGGTAAAACATTCAATATTAATAACTTAGTGTGGAAAGTTATATTGCCCATGGACAAGAAGAATAAAGCATTAGGTAAATGGTCACCTCATTGGGAAGGACCTTTTCGAATAGTAAAAACATTTTCAAACAATGCATATGAAATCGAAGAGTTGGCAGATGATAAACGAATCCTAAGGGTTAATGGGAAATATTTAAAGAAATATAAGCCACGCCTGCAGGAGATTCGAATAATAACAACGTAATCAAAACAATATAAAGAAATGCCAAAATGGTGATATAAATTGCCAAAATGGAGTTGTTTAGGTATTACAGACAAACATTTAAATGAAATGCAGTATTCATTGAACAACAGAATTTAGAAATGGGCATTGTTCCTTAATCTTTCGAAAATACTCCGAAAAGACTCAAGCCTTTGCTGAGTAAAGCGCCTCGCTCCTTCTAAGGTAGCAACTTCACCTTTAAGTTGCTCAGCCGCTTCCATTTCTGCAAGTCCTTTGTTGAGGAGTTCTTCGAATTGTGTGACAGCAGCGTTGGTGTCATATGCCATTTGTTGTTGTTGGGCCTCCTTAATTTTTTGTTGAAGCTCTTGAATCTGCTTCTCCCAAAGAAGAATGGATTGAGCTCGAAGCTCATAATCAGTTTTAGCTTGCTTGATATGCATGGCTTGCTCTTCAGCTTCTTTAGAAAGCTTCGAAGCATGCTCATAAGCAGCGTCCATTGCAGCTCGCTTCTCTTGGACCTTATTGGTAGCAGATTCATCTTGGAGGAGACACCCAGTCACGTTGTCTAGCAAAGATTGAAGTTCGAATAAGATGGTGCTAACATCCAGAGAACAGGTGGTGAGGTCGACTTGATTAAGAAGTCCCTTCATAATATAGCAGGTTGTACTATCTTTCTTGAGCACTTCGAATAGATCCACATCAAGGATTGTCTTCCTAATCTTGTGAAGAAGTACAACCCTATCGTCAGAAGGCATTGAATTAGTAGTCGAACCAGTACCAGCCTTAGGAAGAGGAGTATCTCTCTGAGCTAGCTTAGCCTTCATATACCCAATAGGGTCATTTCGTTTTAAGAGGGCTAACTCCTCTTCAGCTGTTCGAGAGTGGGAAGACTCGGGAAGTTCCATACGCAATGGAGTAACATCCATCTCGACTTCCATTGGCTCATTGGTAGGGATACCATCACCTTCATTATTTTCTTCCTCATCATTTTCTTCATCACCAACCAGGTCCACCACTTCGATGTCATTGTCTTTGTTACTATGAGCATCAGACTTCGTTCCTTCTCTCGAACCACCTTGAGCCTCTTCGTCTCCCTCTTCCTCAGATCCTTCCTCACTAGAATCTTCACTCTCTTAAGAAGGGCAAGCTTTTGCCTCTTCAGTTTGGGTGACTTTTTCACTCTCTTGAGGAATCTTGAGAGGAGATTTCGGATGAGAAGTTTCTGGAGGCACTTCTGCAGCATCTTCAGGCGTTGTTTTGTTTACTTCCTTGAGAGGGGGAGAAGTGCCTTGGTCATCTGGTTGCTCAGAAGCCCCAATCGGAACCGCCATATTGGAGGATCCCTTATTCTGCACCAGATTACTTGAATCCCCATGGGGAGAAGAATGGGTAGGAACAGCAGTTTTTGATAGAGGAGTCGAAGTGGTAGGGATTGGATTTGAATCGCCCTACACAAACAAAGAAAGATTAAAAACTTGCACTAAGGTACGAATAACTATGTTTGTTGAAAAATTCGAATTCAATTTACCTGTGGATTATCTGAAGAAAGATTGCTATCTATATGTTCCAACATTACGTTGGAGGTCGAAGGTGGATTTTTGGATTTTGGTAAGGGAGCAACATCCCTGGAATCAAGTCCAGAGACATTAGTGTCCTTTGAAACATCTTTCTTCTGCTTCTTCTTCGAAGCCATTGGTGAACTTTCCCCAGCCTTGGGATTCTTCCCAGTGGTACTAGGCTTTCGCTTCTTTGGAGTGGTTGGTGGGAGTTTATTAGTCTGAAAAGTATAAAACATGAGTTAAACTACAATCATAAAGTAGCCCATTCGAAACGTCAGAATAAATTGATTACTTTTGGGGTTGGAGCAATTGTTGAAGTTGGAGCAATTGTTGAAGTTGGAGCAATTGTTGGAGTTGGAGCGATGGTTGTTGTTGTTGTTGCAGGAGTAATTTTTGAAATTGCTTGGGGCACATTGTCATCAGCTCCGATAGTTTGTTGGGAACTACTTCCTTCCTTGGTCTTCGACGCAACAGTCTTTATCCTGATGGCTGAAAATCGAAACAATTAAGGTAAATGTTAAAATAAGGAAAGTAAGAATTATTTGGGGATTTCCCAAGCATTCGCACCTGCGCCTTCATTCGAAACAATCGACATGGCAGAAAGGTCATAGCGAAGATGTCCTGGGAAATTATGGAGCCAATGTCGAGCCCATGTCACAGTCTCAGATGGCTTTAGTTTCTTTTGAGATTGGTATTTGAACATCTCTTTGCAAGTTAACCACCAAGGGTATGGGGGAAACCAAGCCAGAGCCAGTTCTGAGGTAGGTAGTTTGGGAAACTTAGGTGGATGCATTTCGAGTGCCAACCTATACCTATCCTCAGGTGACAACCCTGAAGGAAGTTTGAACTTAGAAATTTTTTCTTTAAATTTTTCCTTCAAGGTTTGGGACGCTCGATACACAGTGGTCTCCAAGCGTGTAGGATCATAAGTTGTTTCGAAGTAATTCTGAAAAGCCCTAATCTCTTTGGCATGAGTGAACATACCTTTCTTTGAGTGTACCTGCACATCGAACGCAGTAGTTAGTTTCTTTTGGATGGTGAGAGTATCGAACATATAAGACTGATAGAATTTAGTCCACCAGTCCAGAAAACCCTTTGCTGAAAAATAGGTTGGTTCAAAAGGAATTAATTCAAACTGAGCAAAATCTTGGTATTGTTCCTGATGCAGCTTAGCTTCTCTGGCCTTGAAGGTTCGACCAGAAATGATGGCACTCTGGGTTTGAAAAAGGGGTTCGGGAATTAACTGACATAAACCAAATTGTCTGGAGACAAAATTAGGTTGATAGGCGAACAGAAAGATTTGGTTTTTGGACGGAGTGATTCTTGAGGAGATTAATCTTGGGAGTAAGAAGGCTTTCCAAATGTCTTGAAACTCTTTGCTTTTAGCAGCCTCTGAAAGGGACATAGTGAACCATGATGGTCCATGAGTCCTCGAAGCAAAAGGTGCCATAGTCTCTTCAAATTTATGCCTTTTAGAGAAAATCATGATGTACTGGGAGAAAAGGACTTGGAAGTCAGCTTTATCATCATTTGGAGTCAGTCTTCTCAGCCTTGTACCTTCAACAATTCGATCCGCTATTTCGGGATCTTGTTCAATGATGGTGTCAATAGTGGATAATGAAGATTCGAACATGGCATTAAGCCATAACTGGAGTAACCAGAAGGGGCCAGCTAGCAAGATGTTCTTAGGAGTGTGAGATTTCAGACTCGAAACAGCTGATCTCAAGCTTTCATAGAGATCAACAAGTAAGAGCTCACTCAAACAAACTCTCCTATTTTCATGTAGGTCTTTGGCTAGAGGAATAAACCTACTGGCTACTTGTAAAGACCTGCTGCAAAACACGTATCTTGATAACTATAGGGTAAGAAAGGCAATATGCTCCACATCTGACACACTATCACCTTCAGTATGATAGTGACTAATAAACTTGGAGAAGCTGGCCAACTTGACGCCGAAGTCAATGATACTTGAGTGTTCCTCAGGGTCAGGAATATAAGTCTCTCCCACTGGTGACAAACCAGTGATGGCTGCTATGTTGAAGAAAGTAGGTGTTATCATGCCTCCAGGAAGGTGAAAGGTGTTGTAAGTACTGTCCCAGAAGTATAAAGATGCAAACAGTAATGGATGGCTATAGGTGAAGCCTGGTTTCGATAACTTAATTAAATTATAGATTCCTAGCTCCTCCCATTGGTGTGATTTCTTAGCTTCTACCTTATTAAGCCAGTTCTGGTAAGCTATATCAGGGGTGGGACAAGATCGGAATGGTTTAAAATTGCTTTTAACATAGTCCAAGACAAAAGGATCTTTTGGGGGAACATCAGGGGTTTCTATGGTTTTCGAAGCAGAGGATTCACTCACATTCTCAGTTCCTAACCTAGGGATTTCCATCTTATTAAACAAAGGCTTAAAGTTATAACAAACAGGAAAGATTGTTCTGGTATCTTTCAAGATTTCAAAAACTGTAAGAGGGCCCATTAGGGAAAACCTCTTTCCAGCGGCATTAGTTGGAATGAGTACCTGAGAAGACTATAGAAGTTCTTGTTCCTTGGAGATTGCTTGGGGGATAAGTACAGATTGACCTTGGTGAGTACCAACCTTACTTTCCATAATCGTTCCTGCGTTCTTGTTTTTCTTCTTGGGAATCTTCTTCATTTGGGATGTTGTTGAAGACATTGTTGGAAATTGTTGAGAGCTTTTAGGGTTTTTCAGCGAAAGAAGAAGAAGAAAGAGTTCAGAATGTGGAAAAAGAATAAAAGACTAAGTTGTTTTGTTTTTATAGTAAGGAAGTTGAAGCACGCACTAACTAAGGTTAGGATACGTGGGGATCGTGGGTTGGATATGGAATGAGGTGGCGTAAAGCTAGCATTGGTAATAAGCGTGATTAATGATAATCATTGTTTTAGTAACTGCACCATGCTGTGATGACTGTTTTGAGACGGTTAAGGGAACCAAGAGGCGTCTTGATTGACATAATTGAAAGTCATACATGGTAGAGTATCATGATTACTCAAAAGTCACATCAAAATCTTGTGAATATGTTTAAAATAAGTATTTCTCAGAAAGAGGTTCGAAATACATATTTTAAAGGGGCATTTTGTTAGCTGAAGATTTTGATACGTATGACTCGAAGTAGAAGTCTTAAGTTCGAAATGAAATGAGATTGATATTCGTTAGAACAAAGTGAATGTCACAGTTCGGAATGGGAGATGGCTCTTCGAACGAACGTACTAAAACTCGGAGCTTCGAATGGCAGTTATGATGATATATGTAAAAGGAGCTTCGAAGTAGTAACAAGGTTGTGTCTGTGAAAGTGAGTTCGAAGCAAAGTGACACAGCATTTGAAATTCAAACGCGAGCGGGATAATTGGAAGTTAAAATATATGCGCTGGAAACGGTTCGAAGACGCGTGGAAGCTAGAGAAGCGCAATGTTCTTCATGTTCTGAACGTGGCAAGATCTTATAAGTCAGACCGTTATGGTCGAAGTAGTATAAATAGAAGTCTTAGTGTTAGGATTTCGTGTGTCATATCTATTGTACAAAATTCAGTAAACATTCAAAATACCACATGGCTAGGGAAACGAATGCTCGAACAATGTACGTATGATTGCACCAAACCTTTATAATTCAGTAAAACATCTTTATCTTTCCAGTTTATCCTTTATCTTCGCATCAATGTCTTTAAATACCTTTACATTCAAAGACATTTAACTATTTTCTGCATTTAAACGTTTTCTTCTATTTCGAAGTCCTTTACATTTCAGAAACCTTTTACCTTAACGTTTTTACATTCATGTTTTTTACATTCCATGCTTTTATATTCATGCTTTTACATTAAAAGTCTTTTACATTTAAAGTCATTTACGTATTTCTGCATTTACACGTCTCTTTGCAAATCGAACCTTTACTCCTTTACTCATTCAAGTCAGTTTTATATTTCCTTATTCAATCATGTCATTAAGTTATTTAACACTGCAATCGGAATACATTGAACATATATAAAACACTCTAAATACAAGTCTTAAACATGAATACTTGTTTAGTTATTAATTTTATCCAAACGACCAATACCCCATAGGATCAATCTAGTCGATCCTGCAAGTTACCAGAGGAATTGAATAACAGTCATAAAGATTATTCGATAGTTTGGAGGACTAGCGGTTGTTTTACCAGAAATCACTGTAAACACTATCTTCATTTAAGATTGGCCCTTGACTTGTAGAGACATTTGCCTTTAAGCAATGCACTCAGAAACTTCTACAAATTTCCAGTTAACAGATACAAGGACGAGTTAGAAGTTTACGCAGACAGCAATTATGTTGGTGATATAGATGACCGAAAGAGTACATCAGACTATGTATTCATGTTAAGTTGCATTGAAATGTTTACTTCTCTCAAAAAATAAAACTTCACGTCGATGTGTTTACTTCGTCCATAGAAAAATAATAATTCTTAACAAATTTAATGGTAGAAGAATTATCTCAAAATATTGTAACACACCTTTAACTTGTTTTAGAATGTATTTCATCCAAATACATTGCTAAGCACATGATGCAACTAGTATGCACAAGTTTTTTTAAATAATTCGATAAAAATCTATACCCATTTTTGGTATATACTATCCGATTTTTGTGTGTTTGAGAATGTATATTTTTTTACAACTATTAGTTAATGAAAAAAATGATGAAAATATTTTTAATATCACGAAAATATATGGAGTGCGAGGTGGATTTATCATATACAAGAGTCTTCGTTCTCTCATCAAACTCGGTATATATCAAAAGTCTAAAAAAAGAGCGACCATACAGTTGCAAATGTACTACTATATTTTCTTCAAATTTTGAATTTCAATTCAAAAGCAACAACGCGTTTGCGACATTATTTCCATGCACTAATTATTTGAAATCACAAACTTTCTCATTGTGTCGATACCAATAAAACTAAAAATAAATGAAATTTCCCTAATTGATGTGACTTTGGTTTTGACTTGGAAGTCTTCTAGGAAGACTTCAACAAGTCATTTCTAACTTTTTCAAATAAATGATGATATCAAGCCACGTTCGTTCCTACCTACAATTATAGTACTACTTTCTAATTTCTTCTAGTACTACTCTTGAATCTTGATACCTTTTACCAAATCAAAGTCTTACAAAGTTACAAAATTGTTTACTTACAAAACTATAGGGCAACTTCTTAAGCTCTTTCCACGAATTTTCTTGATTCCCTGCTTGATAGGTTCCTTATTTCTTAGTATTATATATCAAATAAGACCAATTTAAATTTTGTCACATGCAGGGGAGTAATTGAGAAAACAGCAAAATGGGAGTGTTCTTGCACTATAATACTATATACTATATTAGAAATTTTATACAGGAAAAATACAAGTATGTATTGAAGTTCTTTAGGGAGGAGGAAATTTCGTAACAAATAATTCCAAATTTACATATTCGAAATTTGATACCAATATGTCGGAGATCTTCTCTATAGTATTTTAAAAAGATAAACAGAATATTACATAGTGACAGACACAATAGACTAAGAAAACATACGATTAGTGTTATATTATGTATTTTATGTGTCTTTTCCTCTCTAAACTACCCCACTTTCATTTGAAAATTTTAAGAAACCCCGACTTTAATATGTGGCCTATTTTTTATAGTGAAAAAAAGTACATAATTTAACGCATACGTGTGAGAGCTCCAGGGTTGGAATTTGCCCATCTATTAAAAATATCAAAGATTAAATGCATGTTTGATTTCGATTCTAGAGTAGTTTTGGTATTAAGCTGTTTGAGCTTCATCCAAATCAAATTTTTGGAAGATTGAGTCATACTCATTTCTATTAAATTCAACGTCAATTATCATTAAATTAATTATCGATCGGTCATAATTTTTAACTTTTAAAGTTAATAAGAATCAATTCTATATTTATTATATTTTGTTTGTTACAACACTTTTGATTTTTCTTCTTTACCCTTCTTAATTTTCATCAATTGTTTTTTCTCTTTTTGCTTTGTATTGAAATTTATTACCATTTTGATAATTATACATTCAAAATAATTTGAGTGAAGACTATTTTAGTCTTTCACAAAAATTGTAGAGTCCAAATTAATCTCTATGAAAAAAATAATTTATATTTAATCCCTTACAAAATTAAATTGGATCATGTTAGTCCCTCTATTAATATTTTTTAAACTGGTTTATTTTATTTTTTTCAACTGTGACTGGACTGCCATGTGTATTACTTATATCACATGTATTATTTATAAAAGAGACATTTAGGTTCTTATATTGATTTTTTGGAACAATTGGTCCCTTACAAAAAAATAGACCATATTTAATCTCTTATAAAATTTAATTTGACCATATTAGACCCTTATGTTCAATCATACTCTCGTTACATTAAAAATCAGACAGAAAAATTATATATTACCATCACATACATTATACATATATCATGAAATTCAAAATATTATACTACCATCAAATTTTAAAACATTCTACAAACAAATAGAACTTCAAAATCCAAACTTCAAACATGTTGTTTGTGATGTTATCTCAACCTCAACAACATGTGTGAAGTTTGGAATAGCAAGATTGTGAAATATAGGAAAAAGCCTATTTTACATAACCTCAACAAATTGGACCTACTAATCTTGGATTCATGCCTTCTCATGAATTTATCCAATGGCGGACAACTTAAAATTTTCTTCTACTTTATTTAGTTTTGTCTAACAATTTTATGACACTTTATTTGTTTTAATGATTTTAATTTGATGATACTAGATATTTTGGATTTTGAAGTTTTATTTGTTGGTACAATGTTTCAAAATTTGATGATACTATAATATTTTGAATTTCATGATATAACTATAATGTATGTGATGGTAATATAGAATTTTTCCTCATGTAATGGGATTAAATTGTCTCAAAAAAATTTATGTAATATGACGGTAATAAATATGTTCTTTATTTTTTGTTAGGGACCAAATTGTCTCAAAAAAATTTATGTAAGGACCTAAACGTCTCTTTTATAAATAATACATGGGGCATAAGTAATACACATGATATTTCAGTCACGGTTAAAAAATTGAAAATAAACCAGTTTAAAAAAATTATTCAAACAACATTAATTGATAATAATCACTTCTATATTACATAAATTCTATTAAACTCAATTCCATTAAACACACTAAATTTTACCTATAAATTATTATATTTTTTTAGACTCGAGTTTGTCCTTTTCGAATTTCTGATTGATCTAATAAGTTGTTAAAAATTTATTTGTTTGAACATATCTAAATAAGTAATTCAATTAATATTTATATAGACTAAAAAAGTTTAAAAAAATTAATGATACTAAAAAAATTTATTTGCATTGACTTATTTGATCTTGTCTAATAGCATAAGCTTTGTGAGCCTATTTATTTCTAAAAATTTATAAAAACAACTTATAAGACTATTCTTAAGGTGATTTAACCATATTTTCTTAAATTCTACGAGATAATTAAATTTTAATTTTATATTTTAATTTAAATTATAATATATAATATAATATAAAGATAAGTTATTCGTATTTATTTAAATATGACCGTAAGTTCATGTTAATTGGTCATGCATGTTTTCACATTTAGATGAGTTCAACTACACGATCATAAATAAAATTATTATTTTAAATTCTATTGATTTTAGCTTTTTTCCATTAAATAAAAATTATATGTCAATTTTTTAGATAAATTTTTTTATAAAATATATATTATCATCTTACTTTAAAGTTTACTTTAACTAAGAATAAGTGTACATGTTTGGTTCCTAGGTCGGATCACCAAATATAAGTTAGGTCAAACTCAAACTTAATATAGCATGCTCTGATGGATAACTCGTCCTGCAAAATAAGGGCGGGCGGAGATAACTGATGGGTGATGTTGATTATGTCTCATTAAAGGTAATATAAAGGTAATATCTGAACTGAGATACAAGAGATAACACATGTATTGCTAATTGGGAGAATTATGACATGGGATTTGAAAATTATATCTAATTTCCAATTATATTAAGCGTGATCAGGGACAATCACATAAATATCCTCTGATGGGTCTCTGTTAGAACAAGATTTGGCTCTGCAATTATTTCTCAGAGTTTTGATGATAACAAAGAGTATGTTTGTGTGAACAATTTTGATACTCTAATGTTTGTTGTGTTTTTAGAATTAACAAACATGTTCTACTTCTAATGAATGGCGTAGCCAAAATATTAGAAGAGAAGGTGTTCCGCTTCTAAGCTACAGAGGTTCTGATGGACAGTAGCAAGAAAAGCTTCAGAAGGCTCTGAAAGTTCTAATAACTCTGATACATGTTGTCCAAGAAACCAGTCTGAAGATCTAAAGACAGAAGTTCTGAATGAACGACGTCCAGATGCTAAAAACTCAAGTTTCAGAAGACAAAGGGTTCTGAAGACCAAGTGCTGAAGACTTTGAAGACGTAGTTATAAAGACTCTGAAGACTTTAAGCTTTTTTGACCTTAGGTTCAATACAAGGTTTTCAAGACCAAGTGCTAAGGACTCTGAGGACGCGGTTCTGAAGACTTGAAGTTTTGATAACCTAGAAGTTATGTTCTATCTTCTTGCCCATGCTCAAAGAAGCCTCTGAAGTATATAAGGGTTAGAAGAAAATGTTAACGTGGTACACACAGTACATGGTACAAACAAACATTTCATTCCACTACCATGAAAGGAAGGACGCTGTGTACGATCTTGTCCCCCACGTTCTTTCAAGCCGCCATAATTTTTTATAATTCCAAATGTACCCCTCAACGGTCACATCTCATGGATGGCTCTATATAAAGGCTTGAAGACTTGAAGAAAATGCTGTTAATTCTCTACGCGTTAAAAGCTCACATATTCTATTGTAAAAAGCTGTATATTTTCTTGAGTCATTGTGCTAAAACTTTGTTTGCATATTCAGCTTGTGTAGAAGCAATTTACATGTAAACAAAACTTGTATTTAAACGGTTGTTTAATTGTTCCTTAATAGACCGGTTATGTCAGTATTCTTAAGAAGTCTAGGACTAGTGTGTTAGTACTATTGATTGGCAGCAATTTTGGCAAAAAATTATGCTCAGAAAATGCCATGAAAAATAGTGAAGTAGCAGATGTCACGACATATGTCCTAACATGTGAAACTGACATAATTGGTTTAAGTTCAGAATTTTTAGGAAGTCGGTCTGTTTGTTATTTGTATGCTTCGATTAAGGAAGCTTGAGAACGCCTTCAGCAATATACTTGGAGATTTTATGTCCTACTTTCATGGAGAAATAAAAGGAAGCGCTGAAGACTTGTGAGTAAAGCAACCCTAGTTATTATTACTCTATTTAAAGGCTGCAAACCCTGTTTTGTAGTTTGGCCATTCCATATTTAGAAACTTAGATTTTATTTGTTGGTTGTTCATTTTTTTGGTTGTTCATTGTTCATTGTGAGCCTTTCTTGTATTTATACTTGAGTAGGACGTTTGTTGAGTTGTAAGTTGTCAATCACCATAAGCTTTGAAGCAAGAGTAATTGTGTGTCTTTGAAGAGTGTCTTTTGATTTGTTTTTGTTGAGTGTCACCGTGTGTGACTTAGGGAGTGAGCAGAGGTTCTCATATCTAAGTGAGGTATCTTAGGTAGAAGGGTCATTGGGTAGAGATTAAGTAAGGAGTGTAAACATGGAGGTTTAGCTCTGACTTAATACTGTTGAAAGTGAACTTCATCACTGACTTGGAAGCCTCCAGACATAGGTTGGTTAGAACCGAACTGGGTTAGCAACTCTCTGTGTTTTTATTGTTTTCTACATTTTATAACTCTGTTCTATTATTTGTGTTTAAAAACAGATATAAGTGTCGTGACATTACCTTCGACATCTCATATCAAATACCATAATTTCATAGTGTGTCTTGGAGGTTGATAGTCAGTCACATACAGTTGGTGTGTGCAGTTGTTAGTCACATACAATTTGTGTATGCAAGTATAATAATCTGTTTTATTATTGGATTAAGACCTCGTTAGAGAGAGGCAAAATCACCTAGAAGGTGGACTAGAGTAGTTTGAGATTATCAAGTGAACTAGTATAAAAATCTTGTGTTCATTTCTACTTTCCAATCTTCTCTACTTTATATCAAAAGCGAAGTAAATTTCAAAGGGGGTTGTTTTCAAAGCTAAAAACTCAACCCCCTTTTTCTTGTGTTTTTCACACCTTCAGTCTCAAATACATGATGTGTCATAATTACTATATACAGAGATGATCACGAGGGGAAATATATACATAATTCATAAGAGCAATCAACTGTAATTTTATTGGCCCTCACTGGTAGAGTTCTCATTGGTATATTTTTCTAATACATTTGGCGTTCATTGTGAGACCCGATAAAAATGAAATGGGCCACATAAGTTGATCCCAAAAATAGAATGATCTTGTTTCACAATGGTTAGGGCTAGAATTAGTATAAAGATGACAATTGAGTTTCCATAATAGATATGTTAGTCCCTATGGAAAAATTGTGTTGCCATATCAAAAACATTGTAAAAAAATGTTTGTGAAAATGAAAATGATTATTTAACTTAATAAATTTTGGAAAAGACTTGTTAGATAATGGATCGTAAATATATTAATCTATGAATTCTATTTGCTAGTAATAAGGTTATGTTTATAATGGGTGTTGGAACAAGTTTGGTTATACTTTTCAATCCTCGAATTTTGATGATAACAAAGTATGAAGAAAATTTTTGTACACTAATCGTTTAGTTGAGTATGCATAATTTGAAAGCCAAATCTGAACTTTATGGATTTAGATACATGCTAATTCTGAACACAAACTGAGAAGAAATTCAACTATGGAAAAGTCAAGTATGGATGAACCAGACTCTTAAAAAAGCACATCTAAAGTCTGATCTTGGCAGAATCTAAAGCAAGAAGACTCCGAACTGAATACGCACTATGAACCAAAAGGAAGTATAAAACAAGGTGTGTTTAAAATGAAGTCAATCTATGAATCATCAAGTTATTTCTTGTGAATATATCCAACCAAATTAACTCGGATAATGACTAAAATTTCAACTATGATACTATCTCTATAGTCTTAAGACTCTGAACTTTATGAAGGTGCGAGAAACTCAAGAAAATAGGGGTTTGAATTAGGTTTCTAAGAATAAAATATTTTCAAAACCAAGCACTTGAAGTTGACACAATTATTTTTTATCCTGGATCATTGTTAACTAAGTTAATCCAGTCCACCCACCAAGGTGATTTTACTTTCTTAACAAGGACTTAATTCACTATAACCAAACTGATTACAGACATGAACAAAGACTAATTTTCAATATTTACAACCACAAAGACCAATTGTCAATATTTTCTTGAGAATCATGACTAAAGCTCTAGTCTCTCAAGGAACAATCAACTCATTATTGAATACAAGTTTGTGTGTTTACAGTATTGCTTCTTGAAAGCAGATGACACAAAAATGAATTACAAATAATAACACAACAGTGTTAAGAGCAAGTTAGTAAACAATAGTTCCTTACTAGTAAGTTAGCGAACAAAAGTTCTTTGTGTTACAAAATTTTACAAAAGATTTATACAGTAATTTTAGTAGTGTTTTGGAAAAATGAATAAGCACAAATTATTTGTTTTCCAATTCATCCAAGTCTTCCTTTTATAGCCAAAAATAAATTTGTTGGGTGGTAAAATAGGAATACCATATTTCCTGCTACCTTCTTTCATAACGGTCAGTGTGACTGGTAGACAACATCGTACCAATAGTACAGTCCATGCGCCACAAAAACAGAGTACTGGAAGGAGAACTTGTACTATTTCTCACGAAAAATCTTTGATCTTCTTTTCTAATCTTCAGAGGCTTCAGAATATATATGAGTTGAAGCATGCTTAGAAGGATAAGAAACCATGTCTTCAGAACCATGTCTTCAGAGTCTTCAAAACTTGTTCAACAGAACCATGTGTTCAGAGTCTTCAGCACTTTATCTTCTGAGCCTTGTCTTCAAAACCTTTTCTTTAGAATCTTCATAAGGTTTCTTAGTGAACCGGGTTTCTCCTACGAGAATCCCAAATCCACCTTGTTCAGATTTACTACTACAATTTTAATTTAAAATAGCACTAATTTAATAGCGTTTATTTGTAAAGTGCTATTAAAAAGTGTTAATCAGGTACTATAATAGTGATTTTCTTTAAAGTGCTATTAAAAAGTTATAATCAGAGGCCTACAATAGCGTTTTTTTGCACTATCATATGGATCATCCTATAATAACATTACCCAAAAACATGTGTTGGAGAGAACATCTTTGTTAGCACTTTAAAGAAAGTGATATTATTCGGCTACTAAAAGAATTTTTTTTGGATGTTCTGGAATTTTTTTAAAAAATAAATAATTATCTAATTTTTGTTAAAAAAAAGTTACAATTTCAGTTTTAGGTGAAGGGCCTCGTAACCTTGTTCTTCTCTCAAACCTATTTTTCCTCAAAAATTCTCCTTTACTCCACACCATCGCTCATCAAGGCTGAGAAACTCTTTGCTTTTCGCTCTCACATTCTTCCCTCATTGAATTCGTCTTCTTCTTTTCCAAAATTCAAAAACCCATATTCCTCCTTAACAAAATCACTTGAACCACCATGCATTATTCGGTATGTCAAACTAATTGATTGTCTATGTAGTTTTTTTGTTAGATTTTGTTAATATTTTTATTTTGTAAATATTTTTATTTTGAGAAGGATTAATGCGTTATTTTGCATAAATATTGAGTTACAAACCTAATACAAAATAAAAACAAGGATATTTAATAGTGCTTTTCAAAACGCGCTATTAAAGATAGTCTTCTATTGGCCTATACTAGCGTTTTTCATTAAAAAAAAAAGAAGCTATTAAATCCTATTTTGAAACCATGTAAACCAGCACAATTACGTTATGATAACGCTTTAACGGAAAACGCTATTAAAGTTTTATCTTTTAATATCGCTTAGAAAACGCTATCGTTGGTATCCAACCTATAATAGCAAAGAATTTAATAGTGCTTAAAAGCGTTATTAAAGCCAAAAAGAGCTATTAAAGATCTTATTCAGTATAGTGATTCGGGACAAGTTACCCATCCACTCTACTCGAATTATAACTTTCATCTTTCATCAACAACAACGACATCATGAATGCATGTCAAAACACGCCAATGCAACAACAACATAATGTTTAAAGTCCCTTCCCGATAATAAACATAATATGCATTAACCCAACAATAATAATCCTCCATACTCAAACTATTATTCACCAATCATAACAAAAACATCAATATTATTCTCAACATCGTAACACAACAACATCATAATCACCATCAACATCATCCACAATAACATCATAATCATCATCATACTAAAATAGTTGCACATACTTATCACCACTACTACAAAATGTGTAAACGACAATGCCATGGTCACCACGACTCTTCACTACACCGTTGTGACATCTCTAAAATAAGGCGCTCCCATATTAATTTTGTTTTATAATTAAAAATTATTTGTATATAGCAATGGTTGACTGTGGTAAAACCATCAAACTTTCATGGGTTTGAACCTCGGTGCCATCATATATATTATTCTTTTAACGTTTGTGAGCGCATATATTTTTTATCTATTTTTATATAAAAAACTTAAAGGGACATGACTACGCTTGGTAAGTTCCACCGTTGTGATATATTTATATTACAAAGATACTTATCAATATGGGTTTCAGAGAACCGTTGTGAAATAATTTACCTATATATAAACAAATTAACTCTCACTTAATGACAATAGCATCATTTCCTTCATAGTGAAACCCTAGCACCCATTTTTATCTTCTCCTTCGCCATCAGCCGTGAATCTTGTGCTTCATACGTTAAGGTATTCTTCGTCTTCCTTCTTCTTGTTAGCCATTATCTCGTTTGTTGCATGTTATTTTTGTTGATTGTTCTCATTTTTCCAGATTCGTCTTCACTACCTTAACAAAGAACAACAACAAACCTCATCTAGTTTGAGAAGCTATGAGAAGAAATTTAAGAAGTGTGAAGCTACTCTGTAAACTTCATCCATCTTGTATTTATTTTTCATGGCTTTACAAACTAGATGAACCTCATATGGTTATAAGGTACATATGGTTTGTGTACCAATGTTGTCATGTTTAACTTCTTCTACATGTTGACACGTAAGATGAAGTATAGTTTAATATATAGTATGTATATTATTTTTTTCACCATCCATGTAAATTAATTTGATATTTTGTTGATAAATGTTGCTTAGTGAGTTTGTTATATCATATGAGATTGCTTGTTTCACAAACCCCTCATTGAAATTGCACTCATTTAAAAAGATTTTTAAGATAATAATTTAAAAAATTAAGTTATTCTTGAAAATCAACTTAGACGATCCAATGTTTTATCGAATTGCATCCATCTTGTAAATCATAATTCCCTCTTTAGCATATAGAATTTCATTCAATATCACAAATTCTTCAAAACAATGATTATGAATGGATGCCAGTTAGGATCTTTCACACAAAACTTTATGTTTGAAAAATAAGGTAGAAAAGAAGAGGAAATCAAAGGTTATGTGAAAGATTCAGACTGTCATCCATTTATCAATATTACTTTGAAGAATTTGGGATTGAATCTAATCCAACCGTCTATGTTGTTTTTAAAATAATAACTTAATTTTTTTTATTATTGTCTCAAAAATATATTTGAATGGTTGTATATGGTTAATGAGGGGCTGGGAAAAAAGCAATCCCATATTTTATAATAAACTCTTATATATACCACAACGGTTGGAACTTTTCACCGTTGTGAAAGACTATTTTTATGCGCTTTAATTTTGATTGTAGTTGGGTATCGAACTTGTGCCACTATATTTATTAAAACAGTTGTTTGAGTCAACCGTTATGATAGACATTTTACAACAACGATCACTGAACCGTGATTATAAGGGTCGTGTATACAACCACACTCTACACAACAACATCTGGATCCGCGTGATTATACTTGTTTCCGAACCGTTGTTATATGGGTTTTCTATAGTAGTGCACATCTCATAATCGTTAAACATAACATCATCATTATCATCATCATATGCAACCATTAATTAATGTTACGACAATTGACAAACAACATTAATAGTTTCAACTCAACAATTACATAATCATATACATTCAATCATGTCGATATAACATAAACATTTTGTTATGATAACTCAATGATTCCTACGTTAGACACCTGACTATCACTCAATTATTTCACCAAGCACTGCCATGATTTCAATCTGAGTGTTAACTTTCTAAGCTTCAAATGGGGTGTCAATTGAACTTGCGGATCAAAAGTTATGACCAACTCATCGAACAATGCAACAAGGATAGAATATGTTTTTTCCCATAAATCACATTGCGTCAATCGATTGCACTAGGAGTGCAATTAATTGCACTACAACCTATTTTGCTACTGTCGGTTCAAAAATATCATTTAGACTGCATTCAATTGAATGCATTGGGAGTGCAATCGATTATACTGACTCTAAAATCCAAAAATTCCAATTTTCAGCAAGTTCATCTTCTACCTTTTGTACCCTTCATACCCTAAACCAGTCCCAACTAAAATCATTTAAACTCTCTGAAATCACCATCTAACTTAACTATAACAAAAATTACCCTCAAAACACCAACTATCTATAATTTTATCGTGATTTAATTCATATAATTATGCCCAATGGTCTCCAATTTTCGACATAATTCCACCCACTACCATTGATACATGAGAAAACACATTCAACAATAGCAGTATTACAATTATCACATAAGTTAGTGGAAAAATAGAATTCAAATCATTCATTCATCACATTCATCATTAGAAAATAGAGAAAACATAAACCCTATTGGAGGTTAAGGGTGTAACACCCCAATTCTACCCAAAGTTTTATATGTAAAAATCAGAGTAATTTAAAATTTCACAAAGTAAATACTGAGGCGTCACACCTTCAAAAGCAACTCACTTTAAACAATTTGTTTTAAAGTATATATCTCAGATACATAGCATCGCCGAAAAACATAGTTTGATTCATAAACATCAAAATATCTTCTTTATTTAACCCCCTTAATGAATCATGTTTTCATAAAATATAATTCTTATACATAAAGGAATAACATCAAAAGAACAACAACAAGACAACATGAATATTTCCCCCGAGTGCTACGTATCAGAGCGACACCGACTCGACTAACAGCAGCTAAAAACCTCATCTTCAACCTGCACGTTACCAATATATAGGTAACGGCGAAACAAGTAAAGGGTGAGATACTCCAAAACATATAATTAAAGGCATGATAAAATATATACATATAGTTTCAGAATTATAAAGGGTATAGATTAATAATTGTGATTCCAACACATAATCAAACTCACTTACTTTACTCGTCATCCTAATGTGTATAATCTACACCTTATCACCATAGCCTCATCGGCATAAAACATCGCAACAACACATAACCCTCCGTCACCACGAAATCGTCACAAACTAATACATCACTAATTAACACGGTAGTCTTAAACAACAACATCAACCAACAACATTAAATAATGCTAGTAATATAAGTAATATAATAAATCATCACAAATTGGCTAAAGCCCATCTTCGTTTTTGGCATAAAGCCCATCTTCGCTTTGGCATAAAGCCCATCATCACCACATCATCACAAAATATATTATCGCAATTCAATATCATCTATCAATCAACAAAACCCAACGCCAAACAATTCAAACATAAACATAACCGACTCCATGAGACACGACTATGTTATGAATGTGGTACCCATCGCTTTGTCCGTAATTAGGGACACTTGGCATAAAGCCGATCTTCGCTCGGCATAAAAGCCATCATCGCTGCATAAAGCCCTCTTCGCTTATGCAATGTATGTGACTCGACACTAAAACAACACAACACAAAAACAACATCATCGCTCATCCAAATTGGCATAAAGCCCACATCGCCATAATTTATCCCAAAACATGATAAATATATCATAGCA
Source organism: Vicia sativa (assembly GCA_021764765.1). Classification (NCBI taxonomy): domain Eukaryota; kingdom Viridiplantae; phylum Streptophyta; class Magnoliopsida; order Fabales; family Fabaceae; genus Vicia; species Vicia sativa. The sequence continues at coordinate 181,579,053 of CM038793.1, read as the reverse complement.
TCATAATTGCATTATGCAAACATCACTAATAAATTCATCAAAATTCATGCATTCACAAATCGGAAGCATTTATTAACAACCTCAATTTAATCATCACATTGCATATCAACATGTATTCTTTAATAAATACACCGTCACAAAACTTACGTTTATTAACACCGCATCGTTATTAATTAATTCACTAAATTCCGAAAACGGAAAAATAGTCGAAACGTCAATAATCGTCGCGAAAGTAATTCCTAATGGCCGGTATTAATCATAATCGTCGACGTCGAAATCGGATTGTCCATACGTACCTTAAATCTACTAAAACACCGTCCGATTCAATTTTACCGTAAATTATCCTATTTCGGGTCGTTCCGTAAAAACTCACAATTTCGAAAAAACTAACTTCACCACTACGTTCTACACGTCAAACTTAGCTAGCACGTCAATTTTCATTGAATTCGGAGCAACTTGCTCCGTCGCCGAATTTACCGAAATCGGAAAATCGGAACATAATCGGGTTCTAAATTTAATCGGCTAACTTATTCCCTAATTATATTTTTATTAGTACAACTATTGCTATGTGAAGAATAAGAAAAACAAAGAAACAGAATGTAAATAAAGTATGCAGGGAAAATTATGCAGCTAGTTTTCATTTCACAGGAAACAAAAATTTCAATGTTAAAGCAAAAACACATGTACTTTCCATTTACTTTCCATTTGCCGTTTCTCCTTCACTAAATGCTAGGGACGCCGTCCCCTTTTTCTACTCACTTGGAGCGGCTGCCTCATGGGCCCATTCCATGCATTTTCATATTTTTTTTGTGTTTTTTTGTTTTACCCTGCATAATTCCATTCCCAGTTTTCTTATTTTTTCATTTACTGTGTATCTTCTTCTTATTTCCATTTTCTTTGTTATTTTCATTTCCATTTTCTTTGCTATTTTCATTTCATTTTCATTCTACCTTACTAATAATAATTAATAATAATATTACTCATAATCTCTACACCAATTTTAACTCCTCTAACATTTTCAACAATCAACCAACAAAATCATAAAACTCTACTATCAATTTTTCCTCAATTCAAACTAAACCCACCAAACATCTCTTATCACTAACTCACCATCTCTTATCATCAACACAACATATATACCCCAAATACAACATCAAAACATACTTCTACCATCAATTGAGAATTTCAACAACAACACAACACCAAAACAATGGCAAACTATAACCCCATGGATCAAAATACTAATTTTTCCTAAATCCACAACATATCCATCAAACCCTAACTATATGGAAAGGAAAATCAAACCCCTTACCATGGAAGCTTTGATGATTCATGATGATTCTTCAAGACCCCATCCCAAGCTTGCTCATGTTCTTCCTCTCCTTCTCCTCTTGCTCTTCTCCTCACAAAACCCCTTTCTTTTTCCTCTCAAGTTTCTATTCTTGGCTTTTGTTTTTCAAATGGGAAGAAATGAGGAAAAATGTCTTTTATAAGTTATTTCTACTAGCTTCCTCACATGCTCTTGTTTGGTTTTGGTGTGTTAGGTTGGAAAGAAAAACAAGGAAAGTGTTTCATAGGTTGTTTTCCTTACTAGTAACCAAGGGTGTAAAACCCAATTCTAACAATTACTCCTCACACCCCTAACCAAATATATCATTAATATAATTAATTCAATCAATTAAAATAATTTTGGGGAATTAAAATATCGGATCCGAATAATATTTTTACCGGACCGAATGAAACGTCGCAGATAAATTAATAGATATTAATTAATATGAATATTCTCGTCGCAAGATAAATATTGATCGGTAAATCTAAAATATTAATACATTTTAATATTAATTAAAAACGGGCGTTACAACTCTCCCCCACTTATAAACTTTTCGTCCTCGAAATTTTGACCAAAACGAACAAATCGGGACACACCTACGCATTCGTCCACTAAATCCTCGCGTCAATTAAACAACATATACAATACAACTATCACAAGGGCATCTCCCTAACCAAAACGTCCAAACAAGAACAACCATGTCGAGATGCAAAGCCCAACAATGCACTCGAAAATCAACTAACAACTCAACAACCAAACAATCCACAGACACACTGGTTCACTCGAGAACCAAACAAACAAGATCGATACTATCCTACCGACTCAACCATAGAATTAGTCATACGCTCGAACCGACACCTCGGAAACGAGTCACCAAAGATGGAAACATAAAGTCCTACTACACAACACCGATATCATCGCTAAAATGAAAACAACAAAATGGTTATACAAACCAAAACTGAAACAGTCAAAAATAGGGTAAACCACGCGTGCTACACAAACACGAAAAAGATGCCTTCATACACGCATAAGCACAAACTCAAGAATCACACTTGCAGTTATCGCTCTCATTCCAGAAAAATCACAAGGTCACATCATCCTTGTAGATTACCAACGTACCACCCTTGAACAATAACAAGTTACCCAAACATAACAGAACAGCGATACACCACTCACTCTAGGGCTTATACAGACGACTTACGACTATAACTCCTTACCCAAATCCAAAAATCTCGCCTACTTGCTAACAATTCAATGCTCAACTCTAAACCATGGTGCTTCACTTCTATGCATAAGATGCCAACCGTAAAACAACTTGGTTAAACCTCAACTTTACAACTACTTAAAACGGATAAGTTCAAAGCGTACACCCATCAAGACACCTCGCAACATCAGCTTCATCAACCCGAAGAATCACTCTCTCATTCTCGATTGATCAACGTCCATTGGTCCTCTAAAATACACGACATAGTTTGACCTCTTCCAATACTGCCCAAATATTTCACTTGTGAAACTTCGACGTATACACTTGACTTCAACGAAGTCGTCCCATTTTAATAATTCAATTTCCAAAATTGCATTAAGTAATCGCCATCCTTGCACCGTCGTAACAATTAATACACGGGTTTCTTATTCGAAGCACCTTTCACAACTTTCAATCTTCCAAAGTGGTAACTCAATCGCAACACTCCCTCGAGAACTCTACTCATCAACGTCATCTCTTACCCCTGTAATCACAACACAGGTTGGACTTAGAACCATAGCATAAACTTTACAGAATCCAACACGAACACCGTCGCGACCGACTTCAGTCACAGATTGAACATTCTCCTTAAAAAAAAAACATCAATCATCTTAAGGTTCCTGTGGCTACTAAACCGTCACAAAATTCCTTACCGTCAAGGCTTATCTTAGTCGCAAACTAATAATCCATCGCGACCATTAGTATCCGATAAAATCCATATGTTAGTAGTGAATAAATCCTTAACAACCTTCGGAGCTTAATCTCAACAAGTGCCCCAAAAACAGACATGCAACACTCTTCAAAATAACAAATCTCAAATCAGACATACTTGGGTTAACCGCGATACCAACTTACTAAGCTTAACAACAGACGAAGTCTCTTTATAGATTGCACTCAAACTTGAATCATCTTCAACAATTCCAATCCCCTCGTTGCTAACATCTGCATTTCTAAAATTTCAAATGAGCACAACCGCATCAAACTCTAACTCACGCGTCCGACAATTTTTCCTTACGAAATTCAAATCGTTCCAAGGTAGCAATACACTTTTCCAACTCTATGTCGAAATACATCTTAAGTCCAAAATGAAATATCACAATACGCCGCACAAGGTTCTTCAGTACAAAACAAAACCAAAATCAAAGCATTCGCTAAACTTCCCACTGGCTCAAACAAATTCGCTTACCATTGCGAAGTCCAAAAAGCGACTCAACCATCTCGAGTCAAAATACCCACGATTAATACTAACTTGTAATAAGATCTTCCATCAAACTCATAAGCTAACCATCCCAAAACAAAAGAACTTCTAAACACCGAAATAACCCCTTGAAGTCTTCTACAAGACGCAAAATAAATCTTCGCGGAATTGTCCAAAATATCACCGTCTAGGTCACTTACTTAAAGCACTCACGTCTAACAATTTAAAACCCTATCTTTAGAATACTCGACATGCACCAATCTAACTTCACTACTGATAACGCAAAGCTCGAATGCTTGCCACAATTCCTTAACTTGATGCGAACCAATTAATATCCATGAACACGAACTAATTCTTACAGCTACTCATGAGAGTACTGTCTGAATATTCCAAAATCATACCTGATGCATTAGTCACACTAATGACATCAACAAACACTCGCCCCGACCATACGCTATCTGGAAAAGCATTGTCTAAACATCTTTAGTTCTCACACTAACCCGAAGACAGCCAGACTTCACATCGATCCCACTAAACACAAAACTCTAAATGACTGGCTAATCCAAATATCAATCCTCGGAAGTAGACACTTGCCCTCAATATCCACTTCGTTACCTGCCTACAACGACACACCAACTCGGGTAACTTTGGCTCTCCTCGAACAACACAGCGGTAACACTCCACGGTAACCCGCTCGAATAAAACAACTCTGCTCAAACTAATCCTCAAGTTGACTCTTCACTCTTACTCAGAACTAAACATCTCTAAAGGATACATCGAATCACAACTAAGTCCAGAAACTAAATCCATCAAAACTTCACTTCGTACCACTGCGGTAATTCACTTATATCTTCACAATAAGCTTCGGAAGAATCACAACAAGAAGCTCGCTTGCCAAAATCTTCCTTCTCCCCAAAATCCAAACTCGCTCACCACTCAAGTAACCATGCACCACCTTGTGCCAAACATCCGCTTCACACACTATTAAGTTGGCAAGACAAGTTTATCCCAACAAACACAATTCCCGACTACTATCAACAAGAGATTAAGGATGATCAGTCCCTCAATTTGTCAATAGACAGTCGACAATCATGATGGTGACATAAACCATCTCTACCAAACTACAACAGCGTCTTCAAACTTACACTTCAAGTAACCAAAGCGTAACACTGCTTGAGGCCCATCCTAAGCCACAAGCGCCACCAAGAAGTAAAATTCTCCCACACTTGTTTCAAACTCATCTCTACAGACAAACAATGAAACAAACAGGTATCGACAGTGTTTCACACACATGTCGCATACAACAGGATTAAACACACTAATAACTTGGTCGACAGACCGACCTGCTCTGATACCACTAATGTAACACCCCAATTCTACCCAAAGTTTTATATGTAAAAATCAGAGTAATTTAAAATTTCACAAAGTAAATACTGAGGCGTCACACCTTCAAAAGCAACTCACTTTAAACAATTTGTTTTAAAGTATATATCTCAGATACATAGCATCGCCGAAAAACATAGTTTGATTCATAAACATCAAAATATCTTCTTTATTTAACCCCCTTAATGAATCATGTTTTCATAAAATATAATTCTTATACATAAAGGAATAACATCAAAAGAACAACAACAAGACAACATGAATATTTCCCCCGAGTGCTACGTATCAGAGCGACACCGACTCGACTAACTGCAGCTAAAAACCTCATCTTCAACACGTTACCAATATATAGGTAACGGCGAAACAAGTAAAGGGTGAGATACTCCAAAACATATAATTAAAGGCATGATAAAATATATACATATAGTTTCAGAATTATAAAGGGTATAGATTAATAATTGTGATTCCAACACATAATCAAACTCACTTACTTTACTCGTCATCCTAATGTGTATAATCTACACCTTATCACCATAGCCTCATCGGCATAAAACATCGCAACAACACATAACCCTCCGTCACCACGAAATCGTCACAAACTAATACATCACTAATTAACACGGTAGTCTTAAACAACAACATCAACCAACAACATTAAATAATGCTAGTAATATAAGTAATATAATAAATCATCACAAATTGGCTAAAGCCCATCTTCGTTTTTGGCATAAAGCCCATCTTCGCTTTTGGCATAAAGCCCATCATCACCACATCATCACAAAATATATTATCGCAATTCAATATCATCTATCAATCAACAAAACCCAACGCCAAACAATTCAAACATAAACATAACCGACTCCATGAGACACGACTATGTTATGAATGTGGTACCCATCGCTTTGTCCGTAATTAGGGACACTTGGCATAAAGCCGATCTTCGCTCGGCATAAAAGCCATCATCGCTTGGCATAAAGCCCTCTTCGCTTATGCAATGTATGTGACTCGACACTAAAACAACACAACACAAAAACAACATCATCGCTCATCCAAATTGGCATAAAGCCCACATCGCCATAATTTATCCCAAAACATGATAAATATATCATAGCATCATAATTGCATTATGCAAACATCACTAATAAATTCATCAAAATTCATGCATTCACAAATCGGAAGCATTTATTAACAACCTCAATTTAATCATCACATTGCATATCAACATGTATTCTTTAATAAATACACCGTCACAAAACTTACGTTTATTAACACCGCATCGTTATTAATTAATTCACTAAATTCCGAAAACGGAAAAATAGTCGAAACGTCAATAATCGTCGCGAAAGTAATTCCTAATGGCGGTATTAATCATAATCGTCGACGTCGAAATCGGATTGTCCATACGTACCTTAAATCTACTAAAACACCGTCCGATTCAATTTTACCGTAAATTATCCTATTTCGGGTCGTTCCGTAAAAACTCACAATTTCGAAAAACTAACTTCACCACTACGTTCTACACGTCAAACTTAGCTAGCACGTCAATTTTCATTGAATTCGGAGCAACTTGCTCCGTCGCCGAATTTACCGAAATCGGAAAATCGGAACATAATCGGGTTCTAAATTTAATCGGCTAACTTATTCCCTAATTATATTTTTATTAGTACAACTATTGCTATGTGAAGAATAAGAAAAACAAAGAAACAGAATGTAAATAAAGTATGCAGGGAAAATTATGCAGCTAGTTTTCATTTCACAGGAAACAAAAATTTCAATGTTACAGCAAAAACACATGTACTTTCCATTTACTTTCCATTTGCCGTTTCTCCTTCACTAAATGCTAGGGACGCCGTCCCCTTTTTCTACTCACTTGGAGCGGCTGCCTCATGGGCCCATTCCATGCATTTTCATATTTTTTGTGTTTTTGTTTTACCCTGCATAATTCCATTCCCAGTTTTCTTATTTTTTCATTTACTGTTGTATCTTCTTCTTATTTCCATTTTCTTTGTTATTTTCATTTCCATTTTCTTTGCTATTTTCATTTCATTTTCATTCTACCTTACTAATAATAATTAATAATAATATTACTCATAATCTCTACACCAATTTTAACTCCTCTAACATTTTCAACAATCAACCAACAAAATCATAAAACTCTACTATCAATTTTTCCTCAATTCAAACTAAACCCACCAAACATCTCTTATCACTAACTCACCATCTCTTATCATCAACACAACATATATACCCCAAATACAACATCAAAACATACTTCTACCATCAATTGAGAATTTCAACAACAACACAACACCAAAACAATGGCAAACTATAACCCCATGGATCAAAATACTAATTTTTCCTAAATCCACAACATATCCATCAAACCCTAACTATATGGAAAGGAAAATCAAACCCCTTACCATGGAAGCTTTGATGATTCATGATGATTCTTCAAGACCCCATCCCAAGCTTGCTCATGTTCTTCCTCTCCTTCTCCTCTTGCTCTTCTCCTCACAAAACCCCTTTCTTTTTCCTCTCAAGTTTCTATTCTTGGCTTTTGTTTTTCAAATGGGAAGAAATGAGGAAAAATGTCTTTTATAAGTTATTTCTACTAGCTTCCTCACATGCTCTTGTTTGGTTTTGGTGTGTTAGGTTGGAAAGAAAAACAAGGAAAGTGTTTCATAGGTTGTTTTCCTTACTAGTAACCAAGGGTGTAAAACCCAATTCTAACAATTACTCCTCACACCCCTAACCAAATATATCATTAATATAATTAATTCAATCAATTAAAATAATTTTGGGGAATTAAAATATCGGATCCGAATAATATTTTTACCGGACCGAATGAAACGTCGCAAATAAATTAATAGATATTAATTAATATGAATATTCTCGTCGCAAGATAAATATTGATCGGTAAATCTAAAATATTAATACATTTTAATATTAATTAAAAACGGGCGTTACAAAGGGAAACATCTCTACTCTTTCATGATTTAGGCACCCTTAGATGCATAATCCCCTGTCATTTACCTAAATTTTCCAGCAAATCGATCCTTGAACATTTCTCTCCTGAGTCTTATCTTGCTCTTTCTCTTGCACTAGCCTTATTTTATTCTTTTCTCCTAAATTTTATGTGTCAGTAAACTAATTTCCATACTATTCTATTTATTCACCTTGAAATAATTCCCTTAAATCACTTTTACTCCCATGTCCTTCACTTACTCACAAAAAACAATATTACCCTTCCTCCTTTATTTTCTATTTTATTTAAATAATAAACTAAAACATTATCTAAATTAATAAAAGAATCCTAAATAAATCTACCAACTTTTAATTACTCGCCACACTCTCCTCTCAAGGTCACACACCCCATCACACTTATTTACTTATATAATCTCATTAAAAATACTCTTTATTCTAATTATTAAGATTTTAAATAACTTCTATCAACTCCAACAAGTCATAACTTATTCTCTACACCTCTATCTATAGGAAATTCACACATGCCCTCTTATTTATCTAATTATTAACACATGAAAATTAAATAAATCACATATAAATCACAAATAATTCACAAATAACTCAATTAAAATAATTTTAAAAAAAAATTGGGGTGTTACAACTATCTCCCACTTAAATAATTTTCACCCTAAAAATTTCTTAAACAACAGAGTTAGATACTACTCCCCCATCTGGCCCTCAAGCTTCTAAATCATTAATAGAAGTCAAGTGAATACTATTAATGGAACACGTACCTCTAATCAATTAGTCCTCAATGATAGTCTTTGAACCAGACAAAGTAAAAACCTTATTTTCGGAATTATCCTTATTAGATTTTTGACAATCAGTATTTATATGTCCTTGCTTCCCACAGTTGTAGAAAGTAACGATATTACCCATACAATCAACAATGAGATGTCATGTCTTCCCATATTTTTAACACTTCTTCTTAGCACTGGAACACTCATTGGCACGACGTACAATTTCACCACACCTATAACACTGGACTAAAGTAAGAGCTCTTCTCCAACTTCGCTTCTCCTCACTTGTAGCTTTCTATTTCCCTTTGTCCACAGGAGTCACATAAGGCTTTCCTCAAAATTTTCCCCTCCCTTTCTTCTCACTCAGACTCTTATAATGAGCAAATCAGGCTCTACTATCCCCCATCATAAATTCTGCACTTATTCACCAACACTGAGAATTGGCTTATATCCTGATATCCAATACCTTGCATAGTATTTGGATGCAAGTCATTCTCAAACTTGATGCACTTAGACCCTTCATCTTCTGCACTATTGTAGTGAGGAATTTTTTTTTCCAATTTTTCAAACATATCAGCATACTCAACAACAATCAAATTCACTTGTATCATCTCAAGGAATTCCATCGCTTTCTTGCCACACAATCCTCTGGAAAGCACTTTTCTAAAGATGCAGTTTTGAACATAGCCCAAGTGATCTTTATACCCATAATTCCCATTCTTTGACGAGAATTATTCCACTAGTCTTCGACCTCTTCTTCCAACATATGAGTATTGAAATGTACCTTTTCATCCTTAGAGCAAGCTATCACTCAAAAAATATTATCGATCCTCATGAGCCATGTTTGTGCATGATCAAGACCATATCAGCCCTAAAAAGTTGGTGGGTTGTTTCTTTGAAACTTCCCTAAAGCACGTAAATCAGTTTTCTCTCCAACATTCTAATTGTTCTGCTGATTTTGAGTCATTTCTCAGGCCAATGACTCGAAAGCTTCAACAATTACATCATTATTTATTCTGCAGTCATATCTCTTCATATAGGAAAGAAAAACTAGAAGTAAATAAACATCGACAATATCTATACACTAGTCGACCACCATGAGACAAACAACATTAAGAAAAATAAGGTCGAACAGACCAATCTGCTCTGATACCACTATTGCAACACCCTAAACCCTAAAATTTATATATAAAGGATTACTCGATGACTTAAGGTGTCACCAACGATAACCCTTCAATAAATCAAAGACATATAGAAACCATGCAGCAGAAAAACAAACAACATATAATATCTGCTCTATAACACGTTAAATAAAATATAACATAACACAAACACATGTGATCACATGCTCACCTTCACTTGGGGTATCATCTCAGCGGAATCAACATCAAATCAATTGAATAATACATTTTATCTGATGACATTTATTCTTATAAATTTAATTTCATAACATAAAAAAGGAATTGTATTATTCAACTCTCAACAACTTTGTGATCTCAACAAAACATAAATAGTAAACTTCAACAAAATAAACAAGTGAAAGCATACGTTCATAGCACGATGTTACATGATCACAACAAGATCCTACTAATAAAACGACAAACTAATGGAAGACACTCTAAGGGCTATCTTTCACTTACTTAAGTAAATGCTATTGTTGAGTATCAGCAAGTTGTCCTTGATGGACAACATCAAAGCAATGGGGGTGAGAATACATTCAAAAAATAAACGGTGCATAAAATAATTAGGATAGATTCATACATTACAAATTAGTAGACAATTCAACATGCACCTTATATATATATATATATATATATATATATATATATATATATATATATATATCATGTATTTACATCTCACTCGCAATGCAACAAAGCCCATATAATTCAAGTAAACTTACTCGTAATCATACTCACATCTCATCATAATGCACCAAAAAACATTCACAATTTTTATTTATTTATGCGACCCATGAAAATAACTTGACTCAACATGCATGTGGTACCATATCCTCATAATGTTCCTTTGTGAACCGAGTTCACCCTACTCGAACCTCGAATGAACCCTGCTCAGATTTGTGACAAGTCACCAATCCACTCTGCTCGAATTGCAACTTTCCTCTTTCATCATCAACAATGAAGTCATGAATGCATGTTATAACACATCAATGCAACAATAACATAATGTTTAAAGTCCCCTCCCGACAATAAACCAGACATGCATTGACCCAACAATAATAGTCTTGGCTACTCAAAAAATTATTCACTAATCATAACAACATCGATATTATTCTCAATGACGTAACACAAAAAATCATGATCACCATCATACATAAAAACATCATAATCATCATCAACATCGTACTCAAATGGAGGCACCTACTTATCACAAATCATAATCATTCAACACAACATCATCATCATCATCAACATAAGCAACCATTAATTAATGTCATATAAATCGACAAACAAAATCAACATCAACAGCTCAATAATTACATAATCATAGACATTCAATCATGTCAATTAACTACAACATCAACATTTTGTTGTCATACCTCAATGGTTCGTTAATCGATCATACAAACCATCATAAATATTCCTACACTAGACACCTAACTATCACTCAATTATTTCACTAGACATTTCATGATGTAGATTTGATTGTTATATTTTTAATGCTTCAAATAGAGCGTCATTGGACTTACGGATCAAAAGTTATGGCATAAATTATCAAACAATGCAACAGGGGTAAAACATTTTTTCTTAAAAATCACACAGCATTAATCGATTGCACGGGTAGTACACTCGATTGCACTACAACCTATTTTCCTATTGTCAGTTCAAAAATTACATTTAGAGTGTATCTAATCAATTACATACGGAATGCAATTGATTGCACTAACTATAAAATCCAAAAAATCTAGTTTCCAGCACATTCATCTTCTACCTTCCATACCCCAAGCAAGTACCAAATAAGATCATTCAAACCCTCCAAAATCTAACATGTTAGATTTTGGTTTGTTGGCTGCATTTTGGTAGAACAATATGTTCAACAAGGCATTGGAATGTCGTGACATGTTGCTACGATATCACAACCTGTATTGGTTTTGTCTTTTCTAAAAAAACTAGTAGGATACCTATGCGTCCGCACAGCTACTGCTATGGACTGTGAAGTTGTCACCAATTTTTCATATAGGAGTTTAAACAAATTAAAAATATCAAAATATTTTTTTAAAAAAAGAAAAAATAGATAGCAAGATAATAATATAAGTTTTTAAAACTACTATTATTAAGAAAAACTATTAAACACATACATTAAAAAAACAATTACGAAAAATAAACATAAAAGGGAAATCCGTGTGTCCGCACGGGTTATGTGTGGACCGCGAATTTGTCACCATTTTAGTTTTGAAATTCAAATCAAATAGAAAATATTTAAATTTAATTGTAAAATAAAAAATAATAAAAAATAGTCAAAGATAAATATATAAGTTAATTAAATCAATCATTGTAAAAAAAAAAACATATTAAACACTCATTTAGAAAGAAAAAAAACAATTTTGCAAAATAGATATAAATGAAATGTATTTCTCAATACTGATTACTGGTACGCTCACACAGTACAGGTGCGGTATGCACGCTTTTGTATTCAAAATAGAGTACTGGTGTTTCACTTGTGCGTTCATACAAATTTTGTCCTAATTACCTGTGCGTTCACTAGGTACGGGTGTGTTACATGTTGGTTCACACGTGTTTTGGCCCGACTACCCGTGCGTCCGCACGAATAATGTATTAGATTATGGAATTGTCATCAAATTTGTTTTATCAAATCAACATTAAAAATGTCAATGTTACACTTGGTTAATATATGATATGATACCTTTTCACTGAGCTATAAAAACTTCTATTGTTAAGAAAAACTATTAAACACATATTATGTAAAAAAATAGTTGTGAAAAATAGGAAAAAATATTATTTTTTTAAAGATTGATAGAGTTATAATAATAAAAGTATCTATACAATTTTAAAAATGAGACAAATAAATATCTAAAATTAAGATTAATTAAAAATCAATAGAAATATAATATTACGTAAAAGTCCAAAATAAGAATGACATAAAAGAATTAAGTTTAATGTAGTATTTATTAAATTTTAGGTTATGGTTTAAATTATAAATAAATGAAAAGTTAGTAGTATAATTGACTTTTATTTTCTTTAATTGTATAAAAAATGTAATAATTCGTAAATTCCCACGGATGATAGTATGATTACTCGTGTGTTCACACGTACTGATGTGTCACCCGTGCGTATGTTCACATGAATTTTAGTATGATTACATGTGCATTCACATGGTACTGGTGTGTTATCTGTGTGTTTGTGCGGGTACAAATATCGTACATACGCTTTTATGAACAAGAAAATAATAATTTATGAGTTCACATGAATAGTGTTTGTAATATTTTTCATATATAAAAATAGTTTAATCTAAAAATATATTGTTTATTTAAAATATGTTTGTGAAGGAAACATATAACATGAGATTACTCAAAATTTGACTGGATACGGCCAAAGAGTGCACTTATATTGACATGATATAGTAAATAGGGTTAAATACATCCTAACGATATAAAGCAATAAAAAATAAAGAAAAATATATGATATTGCCATCAAATGAAGACTCAACGGTACATGTCGCATATCCATGATTGTTAACATTATTCATGCTACCTAACATTATTCATGATACCTATAGCAAATGGACTTGCATCTGAAAATTTAGGTGAGTCGGTTGAAACCACCCCCAACATCTTAATTCTTTTCAAAAGCTACACATGAGGATATTTGTGGCAAATCCATCCTTAAGCTAATGATAAATAACATATATAGATAGTTAAAGAAAAAAAAGTTTTTGAAAATAATATTGTTACTATTATAAAAAGTAAAATATAAGTTAAAGATGAAATATACATATAAAGAAAGTTAAAGAAAAAAGTATTTGCAAATAGTACTATTACCATTATAGTATAATGTGAGATATTGGGTCGAACTCTATTGTGTCGAAGGATGCTAGAATTGTTAGCATCGAATTGGGCCTGTTTGTTATGTCTAATTGGTTAAGTTAGCTTGTACCCTAAGTTAGCCTGTAATGGGTATTTGTGATAAAAGCCCATTAGTTTAGTATGTTAGGTTTATTATAAATAGCATACTAGTCTCTCATCATTGCATACTGCAAATCCTAATTTAGGGTGAGAGGGTTATTTGTTATTCTTGTATACTTGTAATCTTGTTTTAAGAGAAAGGAAAGAATAGCAGTTAATAACCAATCCTTGTGTTCATCGTGTTCTTCATTCTTTTTCCTTACATTGAGCAACAAAGTTATATTTTGTTTCCAAGGCATTCGATTCACAACAAATTGGTGCGGTGAGCGTGGAGAAGATGCCTTCGACAAAGTATGAGATTGAAAAGTTCACCGGAGTGAACGATTTCGGTGGCGCTGAAGATGAAAGCCCCACCGGTTCAGCAGGTTGTTTGAAGCGTTAAGGAGAGTCACCATGAACGAAGAGTTGACGGCATGAGAAGAAGGCAATGATAGAGAAGGCCCACACGCAATTTTGTTGAGCCTTGGTGATAAGGTTCTTCGATGTATCAAAGGAGACGACGGTAGGGTTATGGGTGAAACTTGAAAGTTTGTACATGACTAAATCATTGGTGAATCGACTCTACCAAGCAAGCTTTGTATTCATTCAAGATGATTGAAGACAAAGTGTTGGTGAGCATTGGATATGTTCAACAAGTCGATTCTTGATCTTGAAAATATTGATGTGAAGATCGATGATGAAGATCAAGCTGTCAGCGCGTTGCCCAGATCACATGCCCACTTCAAAGAAACTCTCTTGTATGGAAGGGAGTCCCGACCTTTGAAGAGGTTCAATCAAGATTGTATTCAAGGACTTGAATGAACGAAGGAGCATAAACCTTCGACGGTTGGTGAAGGTTTGGCCGTTAAAGGAAAATTCTTGCGAAAGGATAATAAGTTCGACAAGAAGAAAGGTAAAAGTCGCAGGTTTTATGGTGAAGCATCCGTATTCGATGCTATCATTAGAAGGAGGGTCACACAAGAAAAGTGTGCCAACGCAAAGATCATGGAGGAAAGGATAATGGCAATGCTATTGTTCAAGATGATTTCGACTCATCCGATGTTCTTGTGGTTTCAAGAACTCGTCAAAGGAATGGATTATGGATTCTGGGTGCACTTGGCACATGACTCCAAACAAAGACTTGTTCGAGGAATTATGTGATCAAGATGGTGGATCCGTATTGGAAACAACAAAGCTTGCAAGATTGCGGTATTGGATCCGTGAGATTCAAACTCCATGATGAGTCAATAAGGTTATTGACTGAAGTCAGGTATGTACCTGATTTGAAGAGAAATTTGATTTCTATTGGTGAATTCGACGAGAAAGGATATGTTTTTCAAGGAGAGAAAAGTATCCTAAGAGTCATGAAGGGGTCAAGGAAGTCTTGAGAGCGTGAAGAAACAAGGCTTGATACCCGAAGTTGTAAGTGGTTCGACAAATGTTGCATCCACGAAACCGTTGTCGAAGATGTAACCGCACATGAGATTAGGCCATGTCCGGTCCGTCGAATTGGGAAACAAAATTTGCTTGGTGGAGACAAAGTCGAAAAGCTTAAGTTTTGTGAACCCTGTACTTGGAAAGTCTTGCAGAGAAGTTCAACAAAGGCAAACAAAGAACACATGGATCCCTTGATTACATCCATGTCGACCTTTGGGGCCCCAAGGTGTCCATCACATTCAGAGCAAGATATTTTCTATCCATAGTAGATGACTATTCCGAAAGTTATGGGTATTCATTCGTAAGACTAAGGATGAAACTTTGAGAATTTCAAAGGTTGGAAGACTCGGTCGAAAACCAAACCGCGTAAAGGTCAAGAGGTTGAGAATGATAATGGTCTTGAATTTTGCAATGAGGCATTCGACACCTTTTGTGTTGCCTCCGGTATTGCAAGACGTAACTCTGCAGCACTCCACAACAAAATGGTTTGGCGAAAGGTTTAATCGAACCATCTTGGAGAGAGTTAGATGCATGTTGACTAGTGCTGAATTAAAGAAGGTGTTTTAATGAGGTCGCCGAAAGCAACATATCTGATAAACAGATGTCCTTCGATTGTGTTAGATATGAAGACACCTGAAGAAGTTTGGTCGGGACATCCACCAAATCTTGACAAATTGAGAGTATTTGGTTGCGTAGCCTATGCTCACATTAAGCAAGACAAGGTCGAACCTAGAGCTCTTAAATGCATGTTCATGGGATATCCTGAAGGAGTCAAAGCTTATAGGCTATGGTGCCTAGAGTCAGGTCACAGAAGAATTATCACCAGTCGAGATGTTGTTTTCAATGAAGCTGAAATGGCTTTCAAGAAAACGGATGATGTTGGTCGAAGTGCAGAAGTATCTGACGAAGAGCTGGAATAGGTAGAGATTCCTGTTGAGGTGGAGCATGTTGATGCTGAATTGCATATCCCATATAAAGTCGAAGAAGCAGATGATGTTGATGAAGTTGAGGAAACTGTTGATGACTATCTATTGGCAAGAGATAGGACACGAAGAGTCATCAAACCACCTCAAAGGTTTGGGTATGCAGATCTTATAGCTTATGCTTAATCTCTGCAAGTGAGGTTCTGGACGAAGAACCAAGAGACCATAAGGAAGTTATGAGGAGTCGAATAAGACGAATGGTCAAGGCCATGGATGATGAGATGAAGTCTCTTCATGATAACAACACTTGAATTGATCAAGAAACCAGAGCCAGTTAGTCACCGTAAATGGATTTTCAAAGTTAAGGAAGGAATCGAAGGAGTGGCGTCGAAAAGATACAAGGCAAGGTTGGTTGCAAGGGTTTCACTCGAAAGAAGGTATAGATTTCAATGATGTGTTTCTCCTATTGTGAAGCATAGGTCCATTCGAATGTTGCTTGCCATGGTGGCACAGTCGATCTTGAATCGAACAGATGGATGTGAAGACTGCGTTTTGTATGGTGATCTAGATGAAACAATCCGATGAGGCAACTCAAGGGTATGTCGAAAAGGGAAAGGAAGATTATGTGTGCAAGTTGAATAGATCCTTATATGGGCTGAAACAATCTCCTCGACAGTGGAATAGGAGATTCGACAAATTCATGACACGCATAAGTTTCGTTAGAAGTCAGTTCGACCACTGTGTTTACTTCAGATTTCGTCCTGGTAATTCATTTGTTATTTTGTTGCTTTATGTTGATGATATTCTCATAGCAAGTAACAATGTCGAAGAGGTAATGAGGGTGAAGGCAGAACTCAATAAGGAGTTCGAAATGAAGGATCTAGGAGCAGCTTCCAGGATTCTTGGAATTGACATTCGAAGAGATAGAAAGCAGTTAAAATTATGCTTATCTCAAGAGGCATATTTACGAAAGATTCTCGAAAAGCTTGGTATGTCGAATTCGAAGCCTATTGTGACTCCAACAAACCCTCAATTCAAGTTGAGTATTGATCAATGTCCCAGTACTGAGGTCGAAAGAACTTATATGAATAGCATCCCATATGCTAATGTAGTAGGTTCTTTGATGTATGCTATGGTTTGTACTAGACCCGACATAGCATATGCAGTAAGTCATGTAAGCAGGTACATGGCGAATCCTGGAAAGGCTCACCGCAAGCATTGAAGTGGATTCTAAGGTACATAAATGGGTCTCGAACAGTCTTAATTTATGGTGGAGCCTTTGGTGAAGATAGAAAGCAAAGGATATGTCGACTCGATTATGCAGTTGTATGGATTCTAGAAAATCTATTTCGGATATGTTTTCACTATGTTTGGTACAGCCATTAGTTGAAAGCAACACTTCGAAGGTTGTTGCATTATCAACCACCAAGCGGAATATATTGCTTTAACGGTCGAAAGAAGCATTGTGGCTTGAAGGTTTTGCTAAGAGCTGAAAATTCAAGGGAAGTTATCACCGTTAAATGTGATAGTCAAAGTGCAATACACCGTCAAGAATTCAGCCTATCATGAGCGAACCAAGCACATTGATGTGAGGTTGCATTTCGTCGAGGGTAATCGAGCGTGGAGAAGTCCAAGTGAAGGTTTCGACAGATCATAATGATATGATCACCAAGACATTGCCTAGTTGCAAGTTTTTCCACCGTATGCATTGATAAAGCGCATGAAGAAAACTAATCCGTTAGTTGATAATAGAGTTTGTTCCAAGGTGGAGATTTGTGAGATATTGGGTCGAACTCTATTGTGTCGAAGGATGCTAGAATTGTTAGCATCGAATTGGGCCTGTTTGGTATGTCCAATTGGTTAAGTTAGCTTGTACCCTAAGTTAGCCTGTAATGGGTATTTGTGATAAAAGCCCATTAGTTTAGTATGTTAGGTTTATTATAAATAGCATACTAGTCTCTCATCATTGCATACTGCAAATCCTAATTTAGGGTGAGAGGGTTATTTGTTATTCTTGTATACTTGTAATCTTGTTTTAAGAGAAAGGAAAGAATAGCAGTTAATAACCAATCCTTGTGTTCATCGTGTTCTTCATTCTTTTTCCTTACATTGAGCAACAAAGTTATATTTTGTTTCCAAGGCATTCGATTCACAACATATAAGATTTATATCAAGGATAAAATCAATCATTAACTTATAGTATTCTCATTTCGTTTTTGATTTCTTTTATCTACTAAATTATAAGTTATTTCCACTAATTTAGTCTCTGCAATATTTAAGTTACAAAAAAGTTAGGATTGAATTAAATTAAGGGATATTTACAATGCAAGAATCATTTAAATATATAAATGTTGCACCATTATACTATATGATATAACACCTAGATTGATATAACACGAGAATACTTTGGTTTAGCTTAATTTCAAAGTAGTTCCATATTGCCAATGTCACTTTGCTTCCATGTGCCATGCTCATCTGCAAAAAAACCAAACATCATGACCGGTACAATTCCATACATAGTGCAACATTATCCCTGCTATATCAATGGACTACTGCATATCATAAAATAAACCAAAACAGTCTTGCAGTCCACACCCTAAAACACATCCAACTTGAACTTGCAGGTAACACTAAATATGCAATACCAAATAAAGCAATTCAAGACCATGTCATCACTAAACCATATTTCACCATACAAAATACATATACGCATCATATCCATAAATTCAAGTAAATTCAAATACCAGAACACTCTTTCTTAAACTATCAGGATCCATGTTGCAACTCCCACCTCATCTATTTCCTACTGTAGTAACCCATTTAACCATCAATCTCACCAACCCCAAATGAAATAATTCTTAGATAAATTTAATTTGGTGAGGAACTGCTTTGAAGATATACATGCAGCCACATAAACAACAACTTTTTCAATAAAGTCATTCCCAGCCATATCCAAAATTTCCAGCGACGGTGCAGATTCCTTCAGATCATTGACATGAAACCTAATTATGTCAAAGTTGGTCATAAATAGTTAGTATAGATATAGTTGTTACAAAAAATCAGTCCTCTGCAAAATTTCAAGTTTAGTTATTATAAATAATTAGTCCAGGACATAATTAGTCTATTAATTTTTGCCCCACTTATGTGTCAACCTTCAACACCAGTCCATCAATTAACATCACAAATAAGAACCAACACAGTTCACACGTTAAAAAAAACCATGGTCTTGCATAAACAGATCGAACTAGAGTAATAAGTTGCAATATAGTCCACAAAACCGACCATCAATATGCTATGCTGAAAAATCATAAATAACCCAAAACAAAAAAAAACAATTGAAATCATTAACATCACATATCAGCCCATAATTTGGAAGTCAATATATACACATGAATAACCATGCAATATCAATTCCTATTCTTTTTACTGAACCCTTGTAAAATATATCAACATTTGTCATGTGCAATACATATATGTAAAACTCAGTGTCTATTATCAACATACCTCTGTGAAAGTCCACGTTCTTAAACATTAGAACATGATTGATTGTAGAAAAGCATCATTGGATTCCAGTTGTGATTGTAGAGCTCAAACAATTTATGCATTAATTGCAGAACCCATTTGTGGAACATAAGTTCCTTCCATGAATTATCCAGCTGCCACGTTATCAGTAAGAGTTAGCCAGAGTTTCTCCATGTCTCACGAAATGGAGTCTTCTGCTTGTTGACATGATCCATATCCACCCGTTCGTGATTGGTCAAGGAAAAATAAGATACTAAAACTATAGTGTTGAAAATGAATAGGCCTATAATATGCTGGAGGACTACATAACAAAAGAAATTGATTGAAACAGAAGTAATGATATTCAAATATTTCAGATCCAACATTGCTGTGTAAATCTTGGTTATATAACTTTTCATCATTGCAAACGAAAATTGTTGTATTAAATGGTATAGCTAGTTATAAGAGTTTTCAGGACAAACAGCTTATAGTCATACTTGTTAATCAAATCTGATACATATATAACAACAACACTACATGCTGAACATATTTTATTTCTAATATGCAGGAAATTAGCCACAACAACCCTACATTATAATTAAACTGAATCACATTCATACCTCAAACAAAAGCCCGGTGTCATCCATGGCATGAAGATCCAAAAGCCCAACTCCAAAATCCCTACATAAGTGACTCCATCCAATTAAAGCAACATCAAAGCTTCATATCAGGTTCTTTTTAATTCAACATTATTTGTGATTTATTTTAGTTAGAACTTAGAAGTTATAACCCCTTACCATTATGAAAAACCAGTATAGGAATTTTGTTTTCACCCCAAACTCATACCAGAAACAACATATGCACATAATATCGAGTAGATTGAGCAATTTCAAAAATTAATGAACTGAACATCAGCGCTTACTAATTGAACCAAAACCTGTGCAATAAAAGAAAACTTTAGAATCAATAATAACCAATCCAAGGCACTATTTTAATTAAGAACATAAACGTAAAAGTTAACTCCGTAAAAGTCTACATATTTATAAAACTATTCTTATATCAATACCTTAAATGTAGCTTCATCTACTACAATTTATAAATTTGTTTCCTAATAATAAAATATGTCCTTCACTTACACCATCCCTTTGCCGCTCACGTCCTACTGCCCTTCTAAAAGAAACCAACAAATTTTTGCAAAAGTAGGAGAAGAAAAGTCATGACGTCTTCGCGTCCCTATGAACTTCACAAATTCAATTATGTATAACTTAAACAATAGCAACAAGAGCCTAATATTTAACTTAAAGTAATAGCAATAAAGTAATAAATAAACTTCATCCATAACTTATCTTTCTGAATTGTAGAACATATTTGAATTTTCTGCGAGTCGTCCATGTCCAAATTTGAATTTTCTTCTCAAAGAAAAGAACACGATGGACCATTGCAACATAAATCAACCAATTAAGTAGAAGGCAAGCCAAACCAGAAACCCTAAAATCTACATCGAACACCCACATATCCCACATAACCTAACGATTAGATTTTGAGTATCAAAATAAAGATAATAATATACAATAAGAAGATTTGAGGAATATTATCGTTTGGATGATGTTGCATAAACCGTTTCTACCACCACCACCATAATAATCGTTAGTAATCGGTTGTCGCCACCACAAATCTGATTGTTAAAACATAATAACCTAAAGCATCGCAAATGGTAAAAATTGATTCCAAACATAGCGATAGCGGAAGAAGAAGAGGGACAGAGACGAAAGAGAAAGAGAGAAGAGGAGAGAGAAAGAGAAAATGAAAAAGTATGAGAAATAGTTAGAAGAGGAGCTGGGAAAAAAGAGAGAGGGAAAATGTGATTCAAATTTCAAAGTGTGCAAATCAATGAACCAATGTTATAAGGTTTTGATAGGTGGACAAAGGTAGAAAGGGTATTTCCAGAGCATATGATGTTCTTATATGGTAGATATTTATTTCTGATATTTTTTAGAAGATTTGTTTTGGATTGGCGTTGATCAAGCTATGCATATGGAGATTGGATACTCTGAATATTTGTTTCAAAGCTGAAGATATCAAAAGATTTGATTCACAAGATTAGATGTCAAAACATTATACCTTGCAACATAAGATTTGATTTGATTTTATCTGATTTGAACTGCGGAATGTTTGAACCAATTTTTTTATCCAAGCCCAAGCATTATCTTGCCTATAAAAAGAAGCATCTAAACCTAAGTAAAGGATGAAGCATGTGATATACAATTATGTTGTTTATTGTGATCCTTTCATGTATCACTTTGATACTGAGATGAATTGAGTTTTGAGTTGTAATTTATGAACCACTCATAAGCTGTGAAGCATTAGTGTGTTCTATTTAATTAGAAGTGTATCTTCTATTTTTTTATTGTCTTCGTTGTTATTATCACAAGTGTGTGATGGAGGAAATGTGAGAGAGGTCTCATATCGAGGAGTTCCTAGGTAGAAATTGCATGGGTAGTAATTAGGTGAGAAGTTTGTAAATCAGAAATTATTTAAAACTTAAAACTAATAATATTATAGTGGGTTTCCTTACTAGATCGGATGCCACCATGTGTAGGTGAGGTTCCACTTAACTGAATTAAGAATTTTCAATTTCTTTGATATTTTTTCATTGATAATTTTTAAAAATATGATAAAATTGTTTTTTTTTCCATAATACATCAAATATTCTTATATTTACGGTAAAAATGAAAACTTTTCACAAAATGCAAAAAAAAAAAAAAAAAACGGTATAGGAAATTTTGAAAACTGCAAGAAATTTTGAAATTTACAACTTAGTAAGAGTGAATTTGTTTTACCAATTATAATATTTGGAAGGTAAATAATACAAGAGGCATTATCGTCAATAGGCAAATATGTGGGATGTGAAATATAACATGAAGTGGTATGTTAAATTCCCCAACCTGAAACATCCATTCACAATATAAAAGTCCACTAGCCCAATAGACGATGACGTAATGGATTTAAATAGGCTTTGATTTTAGATATTTGAGCGTATGTGGAAAATCATATTTTATTTAAAAAGAAATGTTTTTTACTGAAAATTTAGGGGTATATTGGAAATTTCCGTCAGAATACCGGAAAAACTCATATCAAAAATTTGTAGTAAATTTGAAAATAAAAATTTATAAAAAATATCAGAAATTTTAAAAAAATATCAAAATTTTTTGATATTTTTCAGAATTTTTAAAAAAAGAATTAATTTTTTTCAAAAAGAAAAATCGAAAATTTGGGCGTGTACTGAAAACTTCAGTCAAATAACGAGAATTTTTGTATTTTCAGGTAAAAAACAGAATTTTTTTCAAAAGAAAAATTTAATGTATATTTGAAATTTCCGATATTTTAAATTTTTTTATTTGAATCTATGTATTTGAAATTTCTGATATTTAAAAAATTTATTTATTTATTTTTAAATAAAGATATCGGAAATTTTAACAGAATAAAGTTGAAATAAAAATATTTGGAATGTCAGGTAGAAGTGAGGGATAGCAAGAAATTTTTTAAAACATAAGCACTTTATTCTTTCAGTTGACCAACCTCACAAACAAAGAAACCGCTTATGCTGTGTTTGGAACCACATTGGCATTGGAAAAACCATGGTGCAATTATCTCCCACTGTAAAAGTAAAAAGTTACAAAAACTGTAAAAATAAAAAGTTACAAAAAATAGCTTAATCGAACGTGATTTTCTCACCGCGAAAACAAACAGTTACCTAGTATTGCATGTATTAGTATAATCAAGGTATAAATTTAATTTTAATATTGGACTGCGGTTAAATCAAGAAGAAACATTAACACAAAGTTGTAAGTATTAAGAACTTTAAAATAATCATCAATGCTACATGCACATACATTTTGTAAATTATTTTTTATTTGTAAGTAGAACTGAATACAAGACACATGTTAAAATTTAGAGAATATTCCCTTCGTTTTTAAGTGTTATTTTTTTCATTTTTATACGTATTAAAAAAGTTAACCATTATTGTTATTTTTTAAATAATAATTTTTATTTAATCTATAATATCTTTAATTATATATCACATGCATATGATTTTTTTTATCTCTATAGTAAATAATTAAAAATAATTTTGACAAAAGTGTAATTAATACCACCTTAAGTTTTATAAGCAACCATTAAAAAAGAATAAAAATTATTATAAAGTGACACTTGAAAAAATGTGAGTGAGTCGTATATATTATATATATTAAGATTAGTTTTAAAGTATTATGTAATGTTACTTTTTAAAATTAGTTTAAAAATTATATATAAAGATTCCACTTCGTGCTGTGCTTTATCTTGAGTCTCTTATTTTTATCCTTTAACTTAGTGTTCTCTATCACGAGTTTATCAACAACTCCCTTCAATGCACTAGAAGTAAGAAGAAAGTGAGAATAATCTTGGACACTATGTATTGGCAGAATGCTAGAGGAAAACAAAACCTCTTCCTCTTCCATCCTTTCCACAATATGTCGCTCAAGAATTTCAATCAAGTCATCTTTTTCCTTTAACTGCTCCTAAAATGTTGAAAATCCCATATCAATTTGATACGTGTTCTTCCAAGCATCCCTCTCTTTTTGCATATTGGTAACGCAAGTTGAAGCTCTTTGATAGCGTGAAAATGCTTCGTATTTTTTGACTCGATTCACATGCTATTTAGTTCGTTTCTTATTTTTTTTTATCATGTTTTTATGTAAATTTAATTGTGTGTTTCAGGTACTATGTTGATTCATGAAGAAATGTGCATCGGATTCAGAGAAGAGGAAGAAAGAGCAGAAAAAGAATACAGAATATCAGCTTTGCTAATGTGGCGGACGCCATGGCCTGCAGCCACGTCATTTAATGAGATTTCACTCATGGCGGTAGCCATGCACCAGGAAGGCAGAAACGCGCGTAACAACGTTGGACTTGTTCTTCACCACTTCCCTTCTTTTTCTATAGCAGTTGGACACGATTTTGGAAGCATTTATTAACTTGTAACACTATATATAGCCCTTAGCTAGTTAGTTTGAGGCATCCAAGTTTGTGTACATAAGTTTTCTTCATAGTTTTAGCAAAAATTACTATTATAAAAGTGGTAGATTTCCGTGCGTTTGCAGATGCATTAAGTTTTTGGCTCTGTTGTCGGGGACCAACATTTAATATTGTTATTCCGTTGTTGCACCATATAGACTAAGGCACTCTTATCTCTATTACTATGCATCACCAAAATTTTCTCTACAATTTTACTCCCAGTATTTTGAGGAATCACAAGATTCCCTTAAATCCAACATCGAAATACTAATAGAGGATTTCAATGCATCACTAACTCACTCTCATCCAAATTATCTCTAAATTTGCCAATCCCAACATTTTGAGGAGTCGCAAGAATCTCTTAAGTCTGACCTCGAAACATTAATGGAGGATTTCATTAAAACACAAACTCTCTATAGGCTAGTATCTATGATGGAGCACTTTGTAGCGACACAAACTATCAAAAATGAAGAGTTTAGCAAACAAAATATTCATATTAGTGAAACCCTTAGGCAGCTTAACAATGCGGTTGAGTCCCTCGTGACTTGCAATATGCCCTTGGAGACTCAAACCTCCTTGCTTGAACAAAAACTTCTAGGACCCTTCCCTGAGAGACATGCAGATGTTGTAACAACCATCAATGAAAAACAAATAGAAAATCATAAGGAGAGTGATAATGAGGATAAGGAGAGTTCTGGGGAGAAAAGAGTAGAGATCGAGAAAAATGCATTGACACCATTCGAAAGGGAGGTTGTCAAAGAGATAGAGAAGGAATCAACTATTGTTGATCCTTATCCCTATACCCCACTAATTCCTTTCTCGCAAAGGTTTATGGAAGCCAAGGTAGACTCCCAATCCAAAACGTATCTGGAGGTCTTGGAAAATATCTACACCAATGCACCCTTGTTTGAAGTCTTGCATAAAAATAGAAAGTTAGAGGACTGTGTGTTTGCGGCGATGGAATCAAATTAGAATTCGAATCTCCGGCTCAAAACTATTTACTCTTTGATTTTTGTTTAAAGATGCCGCGAGCACCAAGCTTTATTGTTTCTAAACAAGAAAGGAAAGGAAATGGGGAAAGCTGAAAAACCCTAAAAATGATAAACAGTGTGATTAGTGTGAGCTAAATTCAACGCATGGGGGAGTGACCTAGGTAAGGGGGTTGGTTGTATAAAGGGAAGGTATTAGCATCCTATATATCTATAGTACTCTATAGGAACCTTTTGTGCATTTGTTTTATTTTCTATGCTATTTGGGGAAAATTTCTCCTTTGGGATTTAAGAAGGGTAAGTTAGGCAGGAACCTAAGTTTATTTATTATTATTATGCTCACAAAAATCATTGGGATCCTCTGCATACATATCACTTAGAGGGAATCAGAGCATCTGTAGCTCGCGTCTAAGGGAACTAAGGTTTGTTTGGTTTGAGGGAGAAAGAAGTATGTTCGCCAAGGGTGAGACCTTGTGCCTACATATTCTCAAAAGGAAGTTGAGAAAGTCAGAGCAATCATAGTTCCCACTTATGTGCTAGTGGAAGCAAAGATTTTACGACACAACGACAAGTGTCATCTTAATGAAAAATGTATCTAATCTATTTCATCACATACATTTTCGAAAGTTTGATTGTTTGAATCTTTCATTGTAAGCATTGGGTGTTTTGCTTGAGTGTACAAGCGTTACCACTTACAAGTTTAAGAAAGATGTTTGAAAAATGTTGAATCTATGATTGTAGGCATTGAGTGTTTTTCTTGAGTGTACAAGCGTTGCCACTTACAGTTAAGAAAGATGTTTTGTTTGAAAAAGTGTTTATTTTGAAAAATGTTTGATTTGAAAAAAATGTTTGATTTGTATGTGATGCTATAGATGAGATACTTCTTCCATAGAGATGATTCATGTCTTATCTCTAAGGAGAAGTGTTTTGTTATTGATTAGGGGGTGCTTTTAAGAAGTCAGTGGGTCCTTGTATTGTAAACCCAAGATAAGGATATCCGAGGGACATCGATGGTCCTTGTATTATGAGCCCAAGAAGAGGCTTTCCGAGGGACATCGAGGGTCCTTGTATTAGGAGCCCAAGAGAAGGCTATAAGGTATGAATGGCTTGGCTTTAAGAGTGATTTCATAGGGAAATTATACTCTTAGGGTTATATCCTAGCAAAGGTGATTCTTTGTATTGGAAGCCCAATAGGAGGATCTTAGAAATTTATAGGTCTCTTTCTTGTATGAGGCACAAGAAAAGGCTAAAATCAACGAGGGATTTCTTTTGTACGAAGCCTAAGAGGAGGCTAACTCAATAGGGGAGTTCTTTTGTACGAAGCCCAAGAGGAGGCTAACTCAACAAGTGAGTTCTTTTGTACGAAGCCCAAGAGAAGGCTACGGGGATCCTAGTTATTATACTAGTTGTAATGACATAAATAAACATGAACAAGTTTATGAACAAGTATATATATGACAAAGTGTGTGTGTGCATTCATAAGAGTTTATGAAGGAAATATATAAACAAATGTATAAAACAAGCAATTAAAGCTAGTGAACTTGGATATATACAAAGGAGTGTGAAAGCAATATAGAAACAAGTTTTTAAAACAAGCGGATAAGCTAGTATACTTAGATATATACAAGGGAGTGAGACTTACACCTTAAGGGAGACCCACTGGAATAAGAGCAGTTTCACCGAGAATAATGCTCCTCTTAATACCAGTGGAATTGGTGTATAAACAAACGGAATAAAACTAGCGAACGATACTAGTTTATACTTGAATATTTGCAAAAACGGTTGAATATGTACAAGGAATTGAATATGTACACAAAAGGGTGGATATGTACAAGGAAAATAAGTATGTACATAGGAGGGGTTGAGACTTACACCGTAAGGGAGGCCCATGATCAATTTGATTTTGAATTCGAAAGATTTTCGAGGAAAAAAACCTAGTTCGGTTTGTATTTTCAAAGGTTAATCGAATCGATCGTGGAAAAGAGGTGTGTAAGTTAATTAAAATATTTTGAAAGTTTGTAAAAGGTTTGAAAAGTGAAAATTATTCACAAGAGGTTTTGAAAAATATTAGGTTTGAAAATCAAGAAGAAAACATTTTTTGAAAGCATTTAAAAATACTTAAAAACGTCTATTTTAAACCTAATAAAAAGTGTATCAAAAGAAAATATTTTTTGCATTTTTTTTGACATAATCATAAAATAGATATATTAAATGACAAGTGTGCAAAAAATCATCTCAAAATGGGAAGTTTTGATTGGTTTTTGAAAATGCTGAAGTTTGATTAAAAAAAGTGAAGAAAACAAGTGGTAAAAATTTGTTTTGGTCCTAAGGAGTGTTGAACTCATGACCTTAGGCTTGCATGTGAAAATATTTACCATTGAGTCATGTGCGTGACTTGTCATTTATGCACCTTGAATTAAATATATTTGAAAATAAGTTTGGAAAATCAGTTTTGAAAAATAGTTGAAAATGGAAGAAAACGTGAAAAATAAAAGGTCTTAGGGGGATTTGAACCCTGGGCCTTAGGCATAACAAGACATGAGAAGCGCGCCGACTGCCACTAGGGTGGCTGTTTCATCCGTTTATGAAACAACAACGAATAAATATATAATAAAATAAGTTTTTGAATTTTTAGAAATCAGAAAAAACGCGCGAAGAACACCTTATTCAACCTCACGATTTTGATTTCTAATTCCTTCGTTTCTCAATGAAATTGAACGATTCAAACATCAAAATTGCTCGAAATTTGACCAGGAATATGATGATGACAATTAATTTCATTTATTTTAAGTGTATGATGACTATATTCAAAAAAATCAGATGAACCCTAGTTTTGAAATTTTATTGTGAAATC
Source organism: Vicia sativa (assembly GCA_021764765.1). Taxonomy (NCBI): domain Eukaryota; kingdom Viridiplantae; phylum Streptophyta; class Magnoliopsida; order Fabales; family Fabaceae; genus Vicia; species Vicia sativa. Next base: position 181,550,236 of record CM038793.1, on the reverse strand, counting down.
GTGTAAGTGCAACAGTTCAAGCAATTGATTGAGGGTTTATGATCCTTATACATGCAGAAACATGATGGCCAAGCAATATTTGAACTGGAATGCAAGAATCATAAAAAACGAAGTTCGAGCACTTACCTCTTATGAGAAGAAATTGAATTCCTCATAGGAGCGCTTCTAGATGCGTTTTGATGATTTGGATAGCTTCAGTGATGATTATGGAAGATGTTTGAATGATTAGAATGGATTGAAGTTACCTGGAATGGCCTGCCCAAGTCCAACTGCATCTCGAGCAAGTTGAAGATGATGATGATGATTCTGGAGTTTCATAAGTGATTCAAGGGTTTGGATCACTCCTATGGAGTATATGGATGATGTTTGAAGTGAATAATTTGAATATGCATGGGTGGATTGAGAGGTGGAGGTTTAAGGCTCAATTTGCAAGTTTATGGAGGTTTGAACATGATTATGAATTTGGCTAGTTTTTGTGATGGATTGATGATTCTAAAAACTTCCTAATGGTATTTGGAGAGTGTTTGAAGCAATAGATTGCTCAGAACTTGCAAGAATTGAAAAGTGGAATTCTTACATTTTTAAAACTTAGAAACTTGCAAATGAAGAAAGAAGTGAGAAAACAAGTTTATGATTGTTTTGGTGTGATTTTTAAGTGATCAAAGACTCCTATTTTTAGGCAAGGAAGTTTGGCAAGAAAGACAAGATAAGATTGGATGAGTTTGCAACTTGGAGCTTAAGGCATAAGAAAGGAATCTTTGCCATAAATGCACATGGTTAATTTCTAAACCATGGTTAAAAAACTCAAGTGTTTCTATCCTAACTTCAATCATTGGCCTTGAATATTTTTGAATTAAAACCTATCCTTTGGTGGTGACAAGGCTTCTAGAAGAGGATGTTGGCAAAAATGACTTGAAAAACTTGAAAAATGACCTATAATTTAAGCTTATGGACCTATAAGTTCTAATTTTAAAACCATATCTCCACAAAATATTTTTTCAAGTTATTGGATATTTTGGAAAGCATGGAACAATATCTACAACTTTAATGTTGAAAGTTTTTCTTGAATCAAAATGGATCTAGGTGAAAAATGACCATGAAAATGATGAAAAAAGTGACAAAAAACACTTGAAAATTTTTTAAGTGTTAGAAAATTTCAAGTTTTGACTTTTTGTTGAATTTTTCACACATTTTTTTATTTTTTATGATCATGATGGATAATTTGAAATGCTTTGATGATTGAAAAAATTTGAATTTCAAAAGTTGACCAAAAGTCAAAGTTTGACTGATTTCAACAATTGACTTTTTGTTAGATGATTTAGAATTTCTCTGATGATCAACCATGGCATTTGAGATGTTTTGAATCAAGAAATTAGGTCAAGATATTGCATTGGTTATTTTGAGATCATTCTCCAAGAAATTAGGTCATTCATTGAGCAAAAAGTCAATGATACACCATCCTCGGTCAAAACCCTAATTTGGTCGATTCAAGATAGATCTTGAGGAAATTATAGGAATTTGAAGATCAACTGTTGATGATTGATGAAGATAGATCATTAGATGTGAGTGGATACTCAAACCCTAATTTGATCATATCTTGAACTGATGAAAGATTTTGATTCAAAACCCTAATTTGGCTCAAGGAGCACACACAAGCTAACTTGTTCTGAAATTTGTCAGTGATGCAATGATGCATATGTGAATGATATGATATGGTATCTTAGGTCAAAAATTGGGGTATGACATATTCCCTAATTTAAGTTTCTTCAACCAAATATATGAAGATGAAAATCTTCGCCTCGATAGGTGTGAAGAGACTTAAATATCAAAATACGCAAATTTTGGGCCTAAGATACCAAAAAAATGTGAATGATGCAAAGCGATTGCAGAAAGTTTACCAAGGAAGTACCAAAGGGTGACATGCTTGGGGAAAAAACATTTGTGAGGATATCTCAATCTTTTTAAGAAAGAAGAATCCCGTTTGTTGGGAAACAAGTATATGTTTCACTGGGAAAATAGATTCACAAAAGAAGTGAATATCTGTTTCGCTTTGGGAAACAAGGAGATTACCTTCTGTCAGTCTTGTGACAATGTTCAAGGTAATTAAAGATGATATTAACAATTATCATCCTAGTGATAGTTTATGGTAGTTTGGAATGAAGACTCATTTAACGATTATCAGCATTGTGATGGTAGATGGTATGAGTTATAAAGATATTACCAATTATCAGCAAAGTGATAACTATAACAAGGTAATTCTTGAGCAAATTTTACCGAGTATTCAACCTTGGGAATAATAAACAGTAATGGAAACAGATCTCAAATGAGTTTCTACTTTCCCAATTACAATCGTGTCGGGGATCTTTTTGAGAAGATGCAAGCGTTTTGATTGTAAAGATACAGGTTTCTTAGAGAGAAAGACAACTGTGTGGATTTCTTGAACTTTCATGATCGGACTTGTTAAGAAGAACAACCGTTTTATGTTAAGTTCAAAGATGAAAAAGAAATAAGCAGCTCGGATGACGAGGCTATTGCTTATTGTTTGCAGGTAGATTTTTTTGTGAACTCTAGACTTGAATTGGTTAGAGACAAGATTCTATCCAGGAATGAACTAGAAAGAAATGATTAAATAATACTCTGGACCTAATGAGGAACGAACTCGATTGGGTAACTGGAGAAAGAATATGTTATTTCTGCTTAGGGATGATAGTCTAATGAGATAACACGCCCATACTTGTTTTCGGGAATAAATGCAACCTAAACAAGTGATATTGAAGCAAACATTGAAACATGCAAGAATGCATTAGTGATGCAATTATGTATGAATGATCAATGTCATGAATGTCATATGCATGCTGACGATAATTCACAAGACAACAAAGAGTATTTGGAAAAGGACTACGTCACAGTTCAATTAGATAATCAAAAAAATCTTCAGCAAGGTGTAGATATCACTGGTGATGAATCAAAGTTGCATGCTTTAGACTTCTCTGGGGAGAAAAAGCCTTTTTCACTGCCAATCCTGCTGGAGATTCTTTTTGGATAAGAATATTGTCTTTGATGATCTCTTTCGGGGAAGAGAAAACTTCTTAGCATTTTTTATCCTTTTTTTAGGTCGAAACACTCATGGAGATAATTGTTGTTGTTCCTTCTATGTTCATAATTCAAAGGAAAATTTCGCTTTTGTGTCGAAAAGTTTTGAAGTAAAAATTCATTTAAAACTTTTTTTCTTTTTCAAAAGTGATTTTCACAAGTAAAAGCGTTATTTTGCAAGATAGAATAAAACTAGAATTGCAAACAAGTGGGCACAAGGCTCAAATTTATTTATAGAATGGTAATATATTAGGAAAATGCTACATTGAAAGAAATAACCGTTATTCTCCCTAACAACTTTGAATTCCAACTGTGCTTTTTGCTTCGGATTTGGAGAATATTTGATCTGTTGGTGGAAAATTCTTCAGGTTGACGAAGTACAGACTGATGCAGTTACTTTTTCATTTAATCCTTAATTTTTGCCTAGATTTCCTTTTCAGGTTTTCAATATACCAAGATAAACTTTTCTGTTTATTGTCTCTAATTTTTACCCGGACCGCCCTTTCGGGTTTTTGGTCCACCGAGACGCTCATTTTTGCCTAAGCTTCCCTTTTTGGGTTTTCGACTTACCGAGCTGTTCTTTTTGTCTATTTTAGAGAAGGTATTTCTTGACTTCATCAGCATTTACAGGATGCGGGAGTTCATCACCGTCCATGGTTGCAAGAGTCATAGCACCGCCAGAGAAGGTTCTCTTAACAACGTATGAGCCTTCATAATTAGGAGACCATTTGCCCCTAGAATTTGGTTAAAAAGACAAGATCTTTTTAAGCACGAGGTCTCCTTCTTGGAATTCACGAGGTCGAACCTTTTTGTCGAAGACTTTCTTCATCCCTCTTTGATACAACTGTCCATGACACAAAACGGTCATACGTTTTTCTTCGATCAAGTTCAACTAATCGTATCTGCTTTGACACCATTCAACTTCAAATAACGTAGCCTTCATGAGGACTCTCACTGATGGAATTTCTACTTCCATAGGGAGCATTGCTTCCATGCCGTACACTAAAGAGAAAAGGGTTGCCCCTGTTGAAGTGCGTACTGAAGTGCGATACCCACGTAAAGAAAATGGCAACATTTCATGTTAGTCTTTGTAAGTGACGATCATTTTCTGGACGATCTTCTTAATGTTCTTGTTGGAGGCTTCCACAGCGCCATTCAACTTTGGTTGGTAAGGAGAAGAGTTATGATGCTTAATCTTGAATTCCTCACACAGTTCTTTCATCATTATGTTGTTTAAGTTTAATCCATTGTCTGTAATGATCTTGCTTGGAATTCCATATCGACAAATGAGGTTGTTCTTATGAAAAGATAAGTGCCAAAATCTCGTAATTTTGTGTATATAATTCATGGTACTTATCCATTCTTTTGTTGATATTTAAGTGAATAATCCCGACTTTGTTTGTAAATACGTTTTATTGTGTTTTTGATTCATTTATGTATAGTTTGATTAGTTTTGTATATATTTTGTAGGTATTTTTTTGCACATTTGGAGCATCGAGGAATAAAGTGACTAAGACACGGCTCCGAATGCGTTTTGATGAATAAAAGTCCATTTTTGGGAAGTTATGTTCAATGGAGGCCGCTCAGCGCGGTGAGGCCGTTGAGCGCGGTTTGAAGCGCGCTGCTTGGTTTGAAAGTTTTTCTTGAATCAAAATGGATCTAGGTAAAAAATGGCCATGAAAATGATGAAAAAGTGATAAAAAAAAACACTTGAAAATTTTTCTAAGTGTTAGAAAATTTCAAGTTTTGACTTTTTCACACATTTTTTATTTTTTATGATCATGATGGATAATTTGAAATGCTTTGATGATTGAAAAAATTTGAATTTGAAAAGTTCATCAAAAGTCAAAGTTTGACTGATTTGAACAGTTGACTTTTTGTCAGATGATTCAGAATTTCTCTGATGACCAACCATGGCATTTGAGATGTTTTGAATCAATAAAGTAGGTCAAGATATTGCATTGGTTATTTTGAGATCATTCTCCCAGAAATTAGGTCATTCATTGAGCAAAAATTCAATGATACACCATCCTCGATCAAAACCCTAATTTGGTCGATTCAAGATAGATCTTGAGGAAGTGATGGGAATTTGAAGATCAACTGTTGATGATTGATGAAGATAGATCATTAGAGGTGAGTGGAGACTCAAACCCTAATTTGATCATATCTTGAACCTATGAAAGATTTTGATTCAAAACCCTAATTTGGCTCAAGAGCACACACAAGCTAACCTTTTTTGAAATTTGTCACTGATGCAATGATGCATATGTGAATGATATGAGATGGTATCTTAGGTCAAAAATTGGGGTATGAAACTGTGAAACTAGGGAAATCAACAGTGTTAAGAGGGGAAGGTTATCCTTTAAGGTGGTGGATGAAATAACTAAGCCCAAACTTGAAAAGTTGATACTCGGGATAAGTTCAAAAGAATGAACCATCCCATAGAAGAAAGAAAATAAAAGATGAGAGACATGTGGGATGACTTGATAAGCGGCCATAAAAATCGAAGATTATTAAAATTTTGATTGAGGAGTCATTCTCTAGAGAACCACCATGATTGTTGACACTCTTGAGCCATCGAGCTACCGACGTTAAAAGAAGCAATGTGCGGGAGGCAACCCACTTGTTTTTACTTTAATATTTTTAATTTTGTTTGGGTTTGTAGAAAATAAAGCGATCGGTCGCTTGACCCCTATCAGTTGTATGAAGGCAACTATCGTGGTAGACGTCGATCAGGTTCTTATTCCTTTCCCACTTTTATCAAAACATTGAGGACAATGTTTGGTTTAAGCATGGAGGATGAACTTTACTACTTTCCATTTATTTCTTTTTAGTTTGATTTTTTGTTTTCCTTTTTATTTCATGTTTTTAGGATTTTATTTTTTTTCAACATTTGGTCGAGTCATTGCATGTGATGTTGAGTTTATATGCCTGTTTTCAGTTGTTATCGAATTACCCCAAAAAATTTAAATTTTAACCTCCAACAAAAAAAATTGTTAACTAAATTCCATAATACTCTAAGAGTATATATGTTGTTTTACACTTTAGCCTTTGTCAAATAGACTTGGGAAATATTAGATAAAATTGCTACCGTCACCTTAAACCCTAGAAATATGCAAAACTCAATTTGAGTACCTATTATGCCTAGACCTTAAGTTTGAGTTTTAAAGTAACCCCAAGTAGTTTATATTAGCAGACAACACCACCCTAAGCACACTCTACGTAAGGGAGTCGATGAACATAAGTGAATGGTCATATTTTTAACAAATATGTGATTTAACTAAAAAAATAATATCCTTCTAAGTTAGGGGACCCTCACCCAGTCATTTAGATTAACGGTTATTACGCCTATATGGATATAATAATAAGCACCTATTGTTGGTTGGTCAAGAGGTCACTAGTGCTGGACTTGGTAGGGAAGACTACAGTTTGATCCCCCATAATTAGCAATTGGAAAAAATAGGGTTGCATTGCTTAGTACCAGAACCTTGTGCTTAAGAAAGGTCATAGTCACTAATTGATCCCCTTATTATGAGCGTGTACAGATAGCATATTTAATGTAATTGCACTAGAATGAAAGAGAGTAAAAAGAGATGAAAAACATAGGTCGAGTTAAAATAGCAAGATTCATATTGGTTTGCATAGGATGAGAGTTCCCGACTTGTGCCATTACAATTAGAGTTTAAATTGTATGTTTCAAACCCGCGTCTTAATAGTTATTCAGTTTTTAATTGCTTGAGGACAAGCAATGGTTTAAGTGTAGGGTATTTTGATAGTGTGAAAATGCGTCGTATTTTGCGACATGATTCACATGCTATTTAGTTCATTTCTTGTTTTATCATGTTTTTATGTCACTTTAATTATGTGTTTTAGGTACTTTGCTTATTCGTGAAGAAATATGCATCGAAATCAGAGAAGAGGAAGAAAAAGCATAAAAAGAATGCAGAATATCACCTTTGTTGATGTTGCGGTCGCCGCTGTCACCATGGCAGACGCCATGTCCTGCAGATACTTCATTTAATGAGATTTGACTCATTGCGGATGCCATGAGCCCCATAACGGTCTCCATGCACCAGGAAGGCCGATTGTGTGTAACAACCTTGGAATTTCTCTTCACCACTTCCATTCTTTTTCTTTAGCAGTAGGACGCAATTTTGGAAGTAGTTATTGACTTGTAACACTATATATAAGCCTTAGCTAGTTAGTTTTAGGCATCCAAGTTTGTGCGCGAAAGCGCTGATCGTAGTTTTTGGCAGAAATCACTCTTGTAAAAGTGATAGATTTCTCACATCGGGGAACTACCACACCATTAGTACTAGGACTCTTTTGTGTACGCTTGGATAAATAATCTTGCCGACATAATATAAGTTTATTTCAGTTTTAAAGTGTTCATCTTTACAGGTTTTACATTATTTGCATTATCATTATTATTTGTTTTCCTAAATTATTTATCATGTTATTTCCTATTGCAATAAGCATGTTTAATTTGTTTTTGATTAAAAGTATGTTTGACTAAATACTTAGAGTCCGGTATGTGATGGCAGTTGTTTCCGACGGAACTTAGTAACAATGTTGGCTTAATATTTAATTTAGAAATTATGTTTTGGTCTTTTTTTAAGACTTAATTTAAATAGCTTTGTCACGAGACTAAGAAGTTACTTTACACGATTTTTCCTCGAGAGTGAAAAATTAAATAAGGTTCGAGCCGGCACTACGAGAGCGTGGGGGTTAAACCAGATAGTAGGAATGAGGCATCAATTCCTAAAGAGGGTGAGAGTGCATTAGGTGTCGATTAGAACTTGTTCAGTTTTCAAAACGCGTTCTTTAATTAGAATGAGCGAGCGAGAAAAAAATCCCATGATTATGGAATGTGACTTTATTCAAAACCACGAGAGTGTGAGATATTGTCTTTAAATTGTTCTTTTCTACTAAAAATATTTTAAACATTATTATAAGCTAACTAGTTATAGATTCCCCGAGGTATGCAAGATCCACATTTTGACCTATTTTTCTTATGACGACTAGTTATAGAGTCCCCAAAAGGAAGTAGACTGCAACAAGTGATAAATAAACCACTTGTAGGAGCATAACAGACAATCATTCCTCCACTCTTAGAATTCATGTAATGAATAGAGTAATAGGTCTACCCAAGCAAGGTTGGAACTAGATTTCCATTCAAGAAGATCTTAATAGAATTCATGTCCACAAATTTTTAACATTGGGAAATAAGACCAATCCATAGATAATAAAAGCCACAATACCTTTTCCATCAGAAACTTAGCAGGTAACCCTAGAATACCACTCTTGGAAGTAAGGTAAGCTTTAATCTCATCACACTTAAAATGAACAACTCTAGCAAAAAAGACCAATGGTTCTTGGTGAGCATAAGACATTTTTAGTTGAATTGCCCTTGCTTACACCCATTGGAGGTAAGGTTTCAAAGAGGCATTATCTCTCATTCTTATCTCTACTCTTTCCTTTCTCTAATTATTAGGCGAATCTTTGTTGATTCTATTTATAAATACCCTATTATCTTCTCCTTCCTTGAGAAATAAAGCTTCCAACACCAAAATTTTTGGTTTATCGATCATAGGATATTCAAAATGACGACTAGACAATATCTGATTATAATTAATGTCTCATTTTGTACCAAGAAGAGGTACATTAGGAAAGTCTCCACAACCATCAATGATTATTATATCCATCATAGATATGATTGATCCAAACAACATTAGAATTAGTAAGACATATAATCTTCTGCCACCACTTTAACCTATCTTTGATATTCCAAAAGGAAGTATACTGCAACAAGTGATAAATAAATCACTTGTAGGAGGATAGTAGACAATCATTCCTCAACTCTTAGAATTCCTGTAATGAATAGAGTAATAGATCTACCCATGCAAGGTTGGAACTGGATTTCCATTCAAGAAGATCTTAATAGCATTCATGTCCACAAATTTTTAACATTGGGAAATAAGACCAATCCATAGATAAGAAAAGCCACAATACCTTTTCCATCAGAAACTTAGCAGGTAACCCCAGAATACCACTCTTGGAAGTAAGGTAAGCTTTAATCTCATCACACTTCAAATGAACAACTCTAGCAATACTAGAGATCTTGGGATTTTTCTATAAACTAGAAAAGAGAACCTTATCAGTCACAGGAAAACCAACAAGGCATGAATACTCTTCCAGGGTAGGTACGAGCTGATAATCTAGGAAAGTAAAGTAATTGTACAAAGGATCATAGAACTGGACCAAAGTGTTGAGCATCCCGTCTTCCATTCCATTCCAGTATTCAAGATAGACAAAAGTCTTCCATAACGGTCTTTGAACTTCTTAGGACTAACCACTAAGGATGTTAGATTTCTTAACTCCTTTACATCAGGGTTCCTGAAACCATACTTTTGTGTGCTTCTCCTTCCAAAATTCATAGTTAAATACCTGCGAAGTTTGAAAAGAGATTCTTTAAGTTCCTTGAGAATTTGGTCAAAGAATGCTCATGAGTGCATGAATGTATGATGATGCAACAATCATACACAATATCACGAACAAGGGGGTTTATAGGTTCAACGTCAAGAGCATGAAAGGCCAAGATGGGTTAAGGTTTCTAAAGTCCTCAGCTTCGCAGACTCCCATGTCGAAAGTAGCAATTTTTCACAATTAACTTGTTCAACATATACTACTCCCAAGGGGCCTCCACCGATCGGGGATCTCAAAGGAATTTCTCCATATAAGTTGAATTGATTATACCACTCATCCTATCTTAGGTTTTCCCAAGCCCGAGTATAGTACTTTCAACAGATTGCCAAGCAACCTGAAAACCTCGAAAAGTCTAGACAAACAAGAAAATATACAACAATAATAGCACATACACATATAAACAAAGATAGCCTCAACCCACTTAGAGATTAATCCTCCACAGCGAAGTCGCAAATTTCATGCAGCATTAAAAAGTTGAGACTAAGACATTAATTGACTTAACTCATAAAGTGAAAGTGGCCGCCGCACTTTATTGTTTCCAAAGGAAATGGGAAAAGAGAGAATAAAATCCAAAATAAAATAGAGATCAAGGTAAGGGGTTGATTATGAAAACTGAAGGTATTAGCATCCTAAACATCTATGGTACTCCGTAGGAACCTCTTTGAAAATTTGTATATTTGACTAAGAAAATAAATATTTGAAAAATGAGATTGTGGAGATGAGAAGAGAAGTGGTTTTTACAATTTTGGTTCGGAAAAACTACAATGAGCTTTGTGCCAACATACCACCAATATGAAATGATGAAATCAAAACCACGTAGTTCTTCTAAAAAAAATTGAAAGTTTGTATGTTGGTTAATTTTAAGAGAAGAGATATATTGTTGTATTCGATTGGAAAATATACTTACTACCCACAATTTTGAGGAAGAAGAATTTGCATCATATTGAGGTGGAGGATATTGCTTGAATTAAAATCAACAAGGCGTCACTCAACACCTAAGTGGGAAATGTAAATCACTTTACTATATATTGTAGATGTATAGTAGTTTGCATCACTACAAGAATCAACGGGACTCTAATCTTTGAGAAAAGGTTTTAAAGTGTAGAGCCAAAGTGGCAAAATAGTTTGAATTTGTTTTTGTATTTTTTTAAATATTAAAGAAAAAGGGCATATATTGGTTAAGATTGATTGATGGTTTAATTAAGAAAAGAGTTTTGAAAAAAGGCATGGACCTAAGATAAAAGGATAAACACTTAGGTAAACATCAAAGCCTCAACAAGACAAATAATCCATGCATGTCAACAAGATAACACTTAACCATGCATCAAATAATCTCAAAAGAGTACTTAAATAAATCTCAAGTAAGTATGTGATCAAAACATAGCATAAGGTAGTACTTTAAACAAGTATTGAACAATCAACAAGCCTTCTCGAGAAAGAAATCTCAAAGCCTCTAAGTGGTTGCCCTTACCATGCATTGGATTCAAATCCACCTTAACCAAAGTTTAAAAAGTTGCAAATCAAGGATATAAACTCTAATAAATAATTAGAATCGACAAAGTATCATGTAAAACAACCATTTCACAATTGGAACTTTAATCAAAGGCAACAAACATTTAAAAAGCACCAAGTAAAATCCTATACCTCAAGAAATACTCAAGGATTATGTCACAAGGTATCAAGTTATTAAACACATAAGAAACAACCACAAGTTACAAGGTATCAAGTTATTAAACACATAAGAAACAACCACAAGTTAGAAGTAGAGACACAACATTTAATCCACAAGTCGCATACATCAATACTAAAACCTAAACATGCTTCAAACTTGAATCAAAACAACAATGATATGAAAAATTAAACAATTATACACACACTTCAAACATTATAGGTCATTCTCACAAACATCTATGGTTTTAGGCATGCAAACACGTGCTCAAACTTGGCATACAAGGATGGTTTAAATTAAGCAAGGTAAGAATGAAATCAAGGAAGGAAATACATCACAAAGTGTTTAAACAAACACATCTCAAAGATTGAGAAAAAATCACAACAATATCAATCAAGCATTAGGTCAAAGACCAAGCAAACATCAACAACTAGTACCTAATAATTAAGTAACAAATGGTTAAGCAGAAACCTGAACAAGAAACTCATTTTCAAGCATATCTCAAAGTCACAAAAGGTTTAACCAAGTATCATGTTCAAAAATTAAATCAACAAGCAAAAAATCAACCTACCAAGGCAATGTGTGCCACACTAAATGCTTAGGATTTCCATGATGAAGTGGAAAATTAAATGTTTAACCACCCAGAACCAAGGAGGACTCCACTTTAAGCCTCCATAACTTTTTATCCATGAACTTTTTGGAGATCATGACCCATGGAAAAATTGTAGTATAAAGAAATATCTTTAATTTGAGAATTGGTTTGTAAATTTTTGATAAATATGGAGTGAGTTATGAACCTTGCAAATTAGCCATATAAACATGAGTTCTCCATACTTAGTGAAAATTGCCAAACCCTAATTTTTAGCAATTTTGTGATTTTCTTTGATTTTCTTGATCAAACTTCACAATAACTTGAATGATGGCCTGAGGAGCACATGAATGACCAAAAAAAATTTGAGGTTGACTTTTGACTGGCAGTTGACTTTTGCTTAATACATTCAAATTTCTTCCTTCTATCATTTGAATCCTTTGAAAAGATTGTGATGACCAAATGAACACATATGAATACCTTGGAGCAAGTATTAGACCATATAATCATATTTTGCTCAAAAAGTCAATTACAAATTGACTTTGACCAAAACCCTAGCTCAGTGCCAAAAAGATAGGAGAGTGTGATCAACTTCAAATCTTTGGAGCCTTACTTTGCAAATCAAGGGATGATGAAGTATATAGGAACTTGAAATGATATTTTCTTGAATCATACATGATAATGAGGCTCATAAATTGATGAAATTTGTTGAAGAAGGCATAAAAATAAACACATGAACATATGAAGTTTCTTGATGAACCAAACCACAACATTTTCAAATAAAATTCACCACATGAAGTTGAGAGATGCTCTAGATAAAGCACTTTGAGGATATAAGAGTATATTTTGAAGCTCAAACATTTGAGATTCAATGAATAATCAACTGACTGAGGACCAATCCTCAAAGCCTTAGCTTAGGAGATGTGATAAATGCTCTTGGATCAACATCTATATGTACAAAGCATAAAAGAGAAACAAAACATCTTTTTGAATTATGGTTAGGGGTTAGTAAACATAAAACATGTATGTACCAGATACACAAATAAGGTGTTTGATGATCCCTCAAGGACAAACTTAAGGAGGTGAGATAGCAGAGGTAAGAGACAACCCAAAGTTGTGATTTTGATGTATTTTAAGGATATAGAGTGATGAGGGATCTTAGGGGGGAAAGTTAGGGTATAACAATGGTCATCCCTCGCGGTATAACAATGATGAGGGATCTTTGTGGCATTTTTTAGTCGAATAGAGAGCGAGGGTTTACTTTCCTAATTGGTTATGATGCATCCTAATTGAATAGTAAATGGCCATAAGTCTTTTTAAAGAAGATTTTGAGAAAGATGAAATTTGTAATAGTTATTTTAAGTGTGTATTTGTGCGTGCATTACTTTAGTATCTTAAGAGATACTCACACTTAATTACATACTAATGATCTTAAGCAAATAAGATTACACTAAGGCACGAGATCAGACAAGTTTTCACAGACTTTAATTCCTTTGATGTTGATCTTTTCATTTAATTGCCTTGCTCTTAGCATCAGAACCTTCTTAGCTTTGCTTTTTGATAACTTATATCTTTTTCTACTTTGATGATGTTCATGATTACATTGCATTCATGTTATCATCATAAAAGTCACATACATAAACACATTTATTTGCGCATCACGTAGAACCCCAATATCAATATGGGTGGGATAAGGCTATCTATCACAAGGATTAACTAGCATTGGTTTACTGGAAGAAACATTGTCACTAAATTCTACAAAAGAGATTACTACATGTGAGTTTTCTGGATTCTTTGTGTGCAAGTGCAAGTGAAAACTCACAAATATAAAAGGAGAAAAAGGAAATACATTGGGTTAATACCCTTCGAGAATTGAATGTAGAAAAAGATCAATGGAACAAAACAACTTATGTTTGAGAATCTCCAACAACATAGAAGAATCAATCAAAGCTACTCTTAAAAATCCTTAAACAAAGAAGGATAAGAAAAATGAAAATGAAATGAAGGCTCATGCTTTATATCTAAATTAGGACCCAAGTTCAACATTCTAATTCATTCGAAGCTCAAAGGCTTCCTCCTAACAACTCATATGACACCTCAAATCACTAACTACACTTGAATGCACTTGAGTGAGCCAACACATATCATCTTCTTCTCCGACACATGGGTTGATACGTGGGGGCGTCATTAGAGAAATATTTCTTTTGCACGCAATATGTTTAAGCAGTGCCACCATGTCTCGCTTCTTGATAGGGAGAACATTTTTGGACTAGTTAATAGCCTATAAAAACTGACATATTCCTCCTTAAAAGTTGAACGCCACATTACACCAGAAGCCCTGAATCTTATAACACCACATAGGAGCACACCTATCATTTTATCAGAATATTTGATCTTCATTTTGCAAATACTCTCTCCAATCATCGAAGAAGTGCCTCTACCCACTAATAATATCTATAGACACATGAATTTCACATGTGAGAAATCATGCCACCAGAAGCATTGTTAGGAACATTGTTAGACACATGACCACGTCCTTTTTATTAGGAACATTGTTTTCACGTGACAAAATCTGATTCTGATTTTTTATTTTGAATCTTTTGACAATGTCTTAGCTAAATGATTTTCATGTTTCAGTTCAAGATAATAATAGTAATAATGATATCAATATCAAACTAGTGTGACACCAGAAGCATTTGTGTAGTTAATAGTATAACATCAATTTCAACAGTGCTAAAATATTATTTGATGAGATGCTTGAAAACTTATTTTATAATAAAATCTTTACTTCTCTTTGTCTTTCTTTTCATCATTTAGGTGTTCACATTTTGATTTTAAGTATGAATGATAAAATATATTCATAACAATCTATAAATAAATGATAAAATTCAAATCTCATCAACAAATTCTGAAAAAATTAAAATTATGTTGAAAGAAAAAGAAAAGAGTACATAGTGCTAAAGGAGTTGAGTAGTTACAAATGAGAGTATGAGACAATACATTTTAATTTCATCAAACAACTCCATATATAATTTCTGAGTATTACATAAGTTGGTGTCTAATTCTATAATAGACAGTGTAAATAAAACTAAAGCCACCTAAAACAAAAATCAATATGTATAAGTTATGTAGGTTAATTAATTCATCACATGAATAATATGTCCCAAATCATCACCATGTTTCATCATTACATGTTGAACAACCCTCTTGTGCAATTTCTGTAATCTGAACATCAGAATCATATATCACCCCATTCTTCCAATCAGCTGGTAGAACCTTCTTTGCCCAAACCCATTTTCCATCATACCCTGATGTAACCACAAACCTGAATTGTAATGCCCCTTGTGGAACCCTACTTGTATCCCAAACTGCACCATGGTTTCTACTCAAATAATTCCACTGTGAAGATCCAACCTAAATAAGCCACAAAAACCAATGGTTAATTATTATTTATTTTATGAATTTTTTAGCGTACATTAACGTAACATATAGTATATAGTATATAGTATATAGTATATATACCTGAGCTACATCAGCACCTACTATCTCCGTTTGGCCACCTTGATACAAAAATTTAATTGCTAAATAATCTGGTTTTTTGCTTGATTCTTCAACTCGAACAGCCAAATTTTGATTTTTATACTCACAAGGTACTCTGCATCATTGAAATCCACGTGGGATGTATCAGTATTTTTTAATAAACATACATAATAAATAATAGGTAAAGAAATAAATATATGATATGAATTTTGTGCAGAGACAAAAGAAATATCTGACATTATATTATATGTGGTACAAATTAGACCGTTACTATTATTAATGCGCAACATAATTTTTCTTAGGGAATCATAATTTCATATAATAATTGAAGAAAATAGGTGTTCTTTATTTTTCAAAAGTGGACCATTGTTAGTGTCAAGTGCTAGGTGGAAAGTGGGTCCTATGAAAATTGCTGGCATAACAAGAATGTGGATAAAAACAAAAGTTAGATCAAGAAAAGGAAAAAGTCCAAAACTTATCTAGAAACAACTTATTTGTAAAGAAAAGCTAGAAAAATTAAAAGTGGTTTAATTTAAGAGTGTTATTACCTCTTGTATTCAATATCAACAATGCCAAGCTTCAGAATTTGCTGGCTCTTTCCCTTTTGAGCCATGGCAGTGAAAGCTCTACTGCTTAGAACAAAATCGGTTTGATTGTTGGGATTAAGATCCGTTAATACCACTTTTGTTCCTTCTTTTGTGCATACAGCTTGGTCCTTGCATCTTACCTGAATAATAAATATTTTCATTAATTTCATAAAAATTAATAAAATGTCACAGCGAGTATTAGCGAAGAATATGGTTGTAATGATTAGGGTATAAACCTGAAAACAAGCACCACAGCCGGCTCCATTAGAGAAAAGAGAAGAAACACCAGCAGCGAGTTGTCCACGACTAAGGTCAAGAGCTAAAGAGCCATAACCACATGCTCCAGCTGCAAATTAAAAAAAAAAAAACAATTATTAAAAATATGATTCTATATTTTATGAGATTGAAATTGAAAGAAATCAATGAATGATTGTTACATGAAAGAGGAGAGGCTTTGGAGAAATAAGAGGCTTTAGATTGATGTAAGCATCGATCACAAGCGGAAGCAGAAGACGCGAGGAAGAGAACGAAGAAGCATAGAAAGAAAGCCATAGAGATGAAAATGAAAATGATATTGTGAGAGTAGAAGAAAAGGTAACTGATTTTATATATAGAGAATAATTAATGGTAAAAAGGGTATTTTTATTGGTGGATAAGAATGAGAGAAAGGGACACGCGTTTGGTGAGTCACCAGCAGCACTACGAACGCGGATACAGAAAGAAAACTAAGATTGAGTTCATTCTCACCGACTTAGCTGTGTGCTGGTACTTTTCTGTTACTTTTTAAGCTTTTAGAGTTTGTGTCTTTGTGGGATTGGAATGCATTTTCTAGACTTTAGTGCATTTTGTAAGATGAAATCTGGCATTGATTATGACGTGTTTGTGTTGTTTTTTGGAAGTTACTTTCGGTTTTCGTTTCTTTATCTAATAAAAAATAATATATTTATTGTTTATTGTACTGTGTCTTAGTAAAGCAGATAGACTTGATTTTTATAAAAAAAAATTATAATACTAAAAGTATTATAACTGTATTAAATCATTTCCTTAGCCTGTATCTGTTTTTAAAATTACATGGGTCTGTCTGGTAATTCAATTGGCGCCTCTTTAAATGCTTACTGAAACCATCTCCTTTTTATTTGTTTAATGTTAAATATAATATTTATTAAATTATTTTATTATTTAAATTATTAATAAATAAATTATGAAAAAATTAGTAAAAGTAATTGATTGAAATATTTTAAATATAAATGAATTGTCAAACAAGTTTATTCGTTTAATATACTAAATAATATCATACAAAATCTATTTTAAATTGTAATAATTTATAAAATTGGTTAAAAAATTAACAATTAAATATTTATTATAAATAAATTTAAATAGTATATCAATAAATTAGAAGAAAAACTAAAATCATGGTTAATATTGTAGGTGACCGTTAGTTCCACACTGATGTGGTACTACTTGATTTTCTATAGATTGTAGTGGTTAAGAAGAATATTCTCCTTTATTAAAATTTAATTTGACATGATATATAGAGTAGGAACATTTGTGAGAAACACACCACTTTGTCCTTAAAATTTTAAGATGATAGGGGAGTGAATTCTCTCACTCATATATTCTCCAATCACCACATTATTCTCCAATGTAAAACTATTTTTCCCACTACTCATACTTGTATATTCCAACACTCACCTCAAGACCACAGTATAACCTCTTTGCTTTCAAAATCTATTTTGTTTTCAATGTGAATTGATATTAAGATTGTGTGATAGTTGAGTTAGGAGAAACACTTCTATGGTCACAAACACAAATCTAATTATTTAGGCACACACTTATAAGTAGAATAAAATAAATAAAGTTAAAAAGAAAAAATTTAAAATTTAATTATTAATTTTAAAATAATTAAGTAATATGTATTTAGGTGAGTGTGTCCAAGAAAATTTTATTTTGTATTTGTGGCTATATTAGAATCACCCGTGGGGTAGTATAAGATAATGTTTGTGGGGATGAATTTGTTACTGTTTGGTAGAAAAGGTTAGGTGGAGAAGTTTGCATGAATGGTTATCTTTGATAAAATAAAATTTATTGTTGATGTCTTTGAAAGTTGTAGTTTGAATGCATTGGAATTTAGGGTTAAATTAGATTTGAATTTATTGGAACTTAGAGTTAAATTAGATATTTGGGATTTATTGGTGTAAGTGAATTTGTGTCGGGAATTGAAAGAATGTGTGTGATTGGGTGTTTGAAGTTTGTGTCGGTGTTAGTTGCATGAGGTATTGATGAAGATGGTTGTTCATATGTGTCAACCAATAGTTTATCGACAAAGAAATATGATATTTCAATAAATTTATATCACTTTTTGCTCATTGTGATCCTCTTTATTATCTTCAGATGTTAGAGGTGGACTGTTTATTTTGTCAAACACTCAGAAGATTTTAAGCAAAAGTAAATTGTAGGTCAAATTACCTTTTGTTCTTCAGTCAAAAGCTTTTAAGCAAGACTAGTTTTTGTCTTTGAAGAATGTCTTCTTTTGTTTGGTTATTATTGAGAGTTTGTCACAGGGTTGTGACTATTAGGAAGTGAGAAGTGTCTCATATCGAGATTGGTCTTAGAAAGAAATTTCACGGTTAGAGATTAGGAGAGAAGGTTGTACAAAGCTTCAAACAAAGTATATTTTAGTGGATTTTCTCCCTGGTCTGGTAGCCCCCATAAGTAGGTGAAGTTGCTCTGAACTGGGTTAAAAATTATTGGTGTTATTTACTTTCTACAACTTATCTTAATTTCATATTTGTTTCTGTTTTATTTATTGATTTGATCTTAGTGTCGCAACATCTGATTTGTCATCTGGAATCTGTGTGCCAGAATTTCAATTGGCATTAGAGGAGACACCTTGTTCTGCTTAAGGCAAGCTTCGGGGAAGTTACTTTTTGGTACCATGAACAAGGAATGAGGATTCAACAACATACCACCAATTTTAGATGGCACCAACTATGAATATTAGAAGGCTCGAATGATAGCATTCGTGAAATCTCTGGACAACAAAACTTGGAAAGGTTTCGTAAGTTGTGAAGGACAAAGATGATATTGAAACTTTGAAGTCAAAAGAAGATTGGTCTAAAGAAGAAAATGAACTTGCTCTTGGAAATTCAAAAGTCTTGAATGCCTTATTTAATGGAGTTGACAAAAACAGGTTCAAACTAATAAACACATGTACTGTGGTCAAAGATGCTTGGAAAATTCTCAAAACTACTCATTAAGGCACATCTAAAGTCAATATGTCTAAACATAAAATTCTTACTGCCAAATTTGAGAATTTAAAGATGAATGAGGATGAAAGCATCCATGAATTTCATATGAACATCCTTGACATAGAAAACTCTTTTAGTACCTTTGGAAAAAAAATGGTTGAAGAGAAAATGATTAGAAATATTCTTAGATCTCTTTCTAAGAGATTTAACATGACGGTGACAGCCGATGAAGAATCCCAAGAAACCATCGTCATGAGGGTGGATGAATTGTTCGGTCCTTCAAACATTTGAATTGGCAATGTCAAGAAGCCTTATTTTTTCGACGTCGACTACTTGCATGGTAAAAACAAAGATGCTACCTCATATTCTGACGTTGAGTACAACCCAAAAGAACACTAAACGACTTAAGATTCACTACAATGACAAAGCTTACATTTATAAGAATCATTTAGAGTTTCAATCAACAAAATAGAATAGATCTAACTCACTCACCAATTTTATTTCTCTTAAATTGTCTCTAATAAAGTTACAAGTGTTTTCTTAAAGCAAATTTTTATTAGAATTTCTTTCTCCACCTCTATATGTTGAGTTAAATTTTTGAAAACCTGAAAACACTTTTGGAATATGCATATCCAAACGCACCTTTCAGGTAGTTTTGGATATGCGTATCTGAAGTCACCCTTTTCCACGTTTTAATTGTCCGGACCACTTTTTAGAAACGATAACAGAGTTCACCAAATTGATGGTGCTTGAGAGATAATGAAATAGGGAGAAGTTTAAGAATTATCCAGTTTTAGCTTTAAGCGGTGAGAATTCGTTCGGTGCGTTTTAGAATGTAATCGAGTCATTTTTTGAATGTATTATCGTTCACAGTGTAAAACCCATATGATTCAATATGTATATAATATATCTAAATATCATTTTACTGTTGTTTAGTGTTACCGATTTTATTTACCTTTATGTGACTATGCTACAGATTCTGCCATAACATTATCTACAACATTTGCATAATTTGGAAATGCAAATTCGAAGGAACCTTGTATTTAAAAAAAAACACACTAGATCTTATTTTTTAATTTTGTATGAATTGTAGGTCGAGTTAAATTTTTCTCTTCAGTCAATAGGTTTTAAGCAAGACTTATTTTTGTCTTTGAAGAGTGTCCTCTTTCGTTTGGTTATTTTTGAGAGTTTGTCACAGGGTTGTAACTATTCACAAGGGAGAAGTGTCTCATATCTAGGATGGTCTTAGATAGAAATTTCACGATTAGAGATTAGGAGAGAAGATAGTTTAAAGATTTAATCTAATTCTATTTTAGTGGATTTCCTACCTGGTCTGGTATCTCTCATAAGTAGGTGAAGTTACACTGAACTGGGTTAAAAATTGTTGGTGTTATTTACTTTCTACAACTTAACTTAATTGCATATTTGTTTATGTTCTATTTACTGATTTGATCTCAATATCACAACATCTGGGATCTGCGTGCCATAATTTCAATTGGCGTTAGACAAAACACCCTGTTATTCTTAAGGTGAGTGGTCGGAAAAATAGCAAGTGTATTATTTTCACCGATGTAGTTATAATGAGTTTCCCCAAGTATCGATCTCGAGGACTGCGTAGTAAATACCTATTTGTGCTCTTAATTCAATTGAACAAAAACAATGGTTGGGTTGAGTTTAAAACTTTAAATGATAATCGTAACAAAATAGTGACTGATGATATATAGAGTGAATGATGCTAGAGTGAGTGGTTGATTTAACAAGTTATGATCCGAATCCAGATTTCCTCATTACATATGAAAACTTTCAATTACCTATCTCTATAATGTTCTTCCTTAAGTCCTTAATGAAGAAAACTATTAAAATCCCAATCCTTATTCAAATGACCATTCAAATAACTCTTGGTTTTAACCATAAAAATATCAAGAAATTTAGGTGATTAAAAAGAGTTCCTAGTCCTAGGTGAGACTCCTAATAACCTAATTGTGTAGAAACCCTAACAATCACAATCCTGCCAATTGTTAGTCATAGGTCTACATGTATTTGTATGATACAGAAGCATAAGAACACCACACAATTAAATCGAAATAGATAAACAATGCATTAAGGAAATCAATAATATGAATTCATTACAATCGTCAAATCAGGACCACCCCCTAGCATTGGGGGGTTTAGCCTCTCACAGTATTTGAAGAAAACATTAGATAAAAGTTAAACATTACAAAGAATAACGATGACATTGATCTTCAATGGTGGCTTCCCTTGAATCTCGCCGTCTCCAGATCGCTCTTCGTAGCTATCTTCTCTTCTCTGTAATATTTCTTTCGTGCTCTCAAAAGTCCCTTTCTCTTTTTACAAAATTCCTTCTAATAGTCTCCGCTCTATCCAAGTCTTGACAAAATTCAAAAGTACCCTTAATGACAAAGAAAAGGTCCAAAAATCAAAAAGTGAAGTTTCCACACGCTCCCATCAACACGGGCCGTGTTAATTAACACAAGTGTTGGTCTCTTAATTAAAAGGTTTGCTCCAGGTCAATCAACATGGGCTATGTTAATTCACACGGGTGCCCGTGTTGATTCACTGACTTTGGTTTTTCTGCACTTTCTAGTGGCTTTTCGACACAGGCCGTGTTGATTCACACGGGTGCCCGGGTTGACCTCTAAATTCTTCAAAAACTTCAAACTTTCAGCCTTCCAGAGTCCTTATAATCCTTCCATAAGTTCCTTCGATCACATGCATCAACCTGAAACACTGAGACTACCAAACAAAAGCATAAAACGATACTTTTCACAAACACTTTAATTCAAAATGCACAACGATACTAAGATAACCGAAACACACTAACTTACTCGAAAACAACTAAAAATGACCAAATATGTTGCTAGAGTGATGAATTTCTGCCGAATAAAACACAGAAACTTACTAGAAATGGTGACCGATCAGTGAGATTTGGGGAAGTTACTTTCTGGTACCTTGAACAAGGAAGGAGGATTCAACAACAGATCACCACTTTTAGATGGCACCAACTATGACTTTTAGAAGGCTCGTATGATAGAATTCCTAAAATCTCTGGACAATAAAAATTTGAAAGTTGTCGTAAAGGGTTGGGACCTTCCAATTATGAAGGACAAAGATGAGATTGAAACTTTGAAGCAAGAAGAAGATTGGTCTGATAAAGAATATGAACTTGATCTTGGAAATTCCAAAATCTTGAATGCCTTATTTAATGGAGTTGACAAAAACATGTTCAGACTAATAAACACATGTACTATGGCCAAAAATGGTTGGAAAATTCTCAAAACTACTCATGAAGGCACATCTAAAGTCAATATGTCTAAACATAAGTTTCTTACTGCCGAATTTGAGAATTTAAAGATGAATGAGGATGAAAGCATCCATGAATTTTATATGAACATCCTTGACATAGCAAACTCTTTTACTACCTTGGGAGAAAAGATGGCTGAAGACAAACTGGTTAGAAAGATTCTTAGATCTCTTCCTAAGATATTCAACATGAAGGTGACATCCATTGAAGAAACCCAAGACATGAGCATCTTGAGAGTGGGTGAATTGGTTGGGTCACTTGAAACATTTGAATTGGAAATGTCATGAAGCCTTATTTTTTCGATGTTGACTACTTCCATGGTAAAAACTAAAATGCTACCTCCTATTCTAACCTTTAGTACAACCCAAAAGAACAGTAAACGACTGAAGATTCACTACAATGCCAAAGTTGACATTTATAAGAATCAATTAGAGTTTCAATCAACAAAACCTAATATATCTAACTCACTCACCAATTTTATTTCTCTATAATTTTCTATAATAAAGTTACATGTTTTTTCTTAAAGCTATTTTTTATGAGAATTTCTTTCTCCACCTCTATATGTTGAGTTAAATTTCTAAAAAACCTGAAAATACTTTTCGGATATGCGTATCTGAATGCACCTTTCAAGTAGTTTTGGATATGCACATCTAAAGTCACCCTTTTCCATGTTTTAATTGGCCGGATCACTTTATGGAAAGGATAGTAGAGCTCACCTAATTGATGGAGCTTGAGAGAGAATCAAATAGGGAGAAGTTAAAAAATTATCCGATTTTAAATTTAAGCCTTGAGAATTCGTTCAGTGCATTTTAGAATGTAATTGAATCATTTTTTTAATGTATTGTTGTGCAAAATGTAAAATCAACATAATTCAATACATATATAATATATCTATATATCATTCTACCGCTATTTAGTGTTACCGATTTTCTTTACCTCTATGTGACTATGCTATAGATTCTGTCATAACGTTATATACTACATTTGCATAATTCAGGAATGCAAATCCGAAGGAACCTTGTATTAAAAAAACACAGCAGGGCTTATTTCGCATTTTGTATGAATTTTAGGTCAAGTTACCTTTTGATCTTCAGTCAAAAGCTTTTAAGAATGACTGGTTTTTGTCTTTTAAGAGTGTCTTCTTTCATTTGGTTATTGTTTTGTGTATGTCACAGGGTTGTGACTATTGGGAAGTGACTGGTGACTCATATCTAGGATGGTCTTAGGTAGAAATTGCACAGTTAGAGATTAGGAGAGAAGGTTGTTCAAAGTTTCAAACAAATTCTATTTTAGTGGATTTCCACTCTGGTCTGGTAGCCCCCATAAGTAGGTGAAGTTACACTAAACTAGATTAAATATTATTGGTGTTATTTACCTTTTGCAACTTATCATAATTGCATATTTTTTTCTGTTCTATTTATTGATTTGATCTCAGTGTCGCAACATGTGGTTCGTCATTTGGACTCCGTGTGCCAGAATTTCAATTGGTATTTTAGAAGACACCCTGTTCTGCTTAAGGTGAGCTTTGAGGAAGTTACTTTCTAGTACCATGAACAAGGGATGAGGATTTAACAACAGATCACCAGTTTTAGATGGCATCAACTATGACTATTAGAAGGCTTGTATTATAGCATTCTTGAAAATATATGGACAATAAAAGTTTGAAAGGTTCTTAAAGGGTTGGGACCATCCAACTGTGAAGGACAAAGATGAGATTGAAACTTTGAAGCAAGAAGATGATTGGTCTAAAGAAGAAGATGAACTTGCTCTTGGAAATTCCAAAGTCTTGAATGCCTTATTAATGGAGTTGACAAAAACATGTTCAGACTAATAAACACATGTATTATGGCCAAAGATGCTTGGAAAATTCTCAAAACTACTCATGAAGGCCCATATAAAGTCAATATGTCTAAACATAAGCTTCTTACTGTCAAATTTGAGAATTTAAAGATGAATGAGGATGAAAGCATCCATGAATTTTATATGAACATCCTTGACATAGAAAACTCTTTTAGTGCCTTGGGAGAAAAAATTGCCGAAGAGAAACTGCTTAAAAAGATTCTCATATCTTTTCCTAAGAGATTTAACATGAATGTGACATCCATAAAACCCAAGACACCGGCATCATAAGAGTGGATGAGTTGGTTGGGTCACTAGAAACATTTTAATTGGAAATGTCATGAAGCCTTATTTTTTCGATGTCGACTACCATGGTAAAAACTAAGATGTTACCTCATATTCTGAGCTTGAGTACAACCCAAAAGAACAGTAAATAACTGAAGATTCACTACAACGACAAAGTTGGCATTTTTAAGAATCAATTAAAGTTTCAATCAACAAAATAAAATAGATCTAACCCACTCACCAATTTTATTTCTCTTAAAGTTTCATTAATAAAGTCACAAGTGTTTGCTTAAAACAATTTTTTATGAGAATTTCTTTCTCCACCACTACACGTTGAGTTAAATTTTTGAAAACCCAAAAATATTCTTCGAATGTGCATATTCGAACGCACCTTTTAGTTATTTTAAGATATTCACATTTGAAGTCACCCTTTTCCATGTTTTAATTGGCCAAATCACTTTCTTTTTGGAAAGGATTGCAGAGTTCAACAAATTGATGGAGCTTGAGAGAGAATCAAATAGGGAGAAGTCAAAAAATTATCCAGTTTTAGATTTAAGAAGTGAAAATTCGTTCGGTGCATTTTAGAATGTAATCAAATTATTTTTTGAGTGTATTGTCGTGTACAATGTAAAATCCATATGATTCAATACAAATATAATATATCTATATACAATTTTACCGTTGTTTGGTGTTACTGATTTTATTTACCTCTATGTGTCTATGCTATAGATTCTTCCATAACATTATCTACTACATTTGCATAATTGGGAAATGCAAATCCGAAGGAACCTTGTATTTAAAAAAAACACTAAGGATTATTTCGCATTTTGTATGAATTGTAGGTGAAGTTACCTTTTACTCTTCGGTCAAAAGCTTTTAAGCAAAACTGGTTTTTGTCTTTGAAGAGTGTCTTATTTCATTTGGTTATTCTTGAGAATTTTCCACAGGGTTGTTACTATTGGGAAGTGAGAAGTGTCACATATCTAGGATGGTCTTAGATAGAAATTGCACGGCTAAAGATTATGAGAGAAGGATGATCAAAGATTCAAACTAATTCTATTTTAGTGGATTTCCTCCCTTGCCAGGTAGCCCCCTTAAGTAGGTGAAGTTGCACTGAACTGGGTTAAAAATTGTTGGTTTTATTTACTTCCTGCAGCTTATCTTAATTGCATATTTGTTTCTGTTCTATTTATTGATTTGATATCAATGTTGCAACATCTGATTCATGATCTGGAATCTGTGTGCCAGAATTTCAATTGGCATTAGAGAAGACACCCTGTTCTACTTAAGGTGAGCTCTGGGGAAGTTACTTTCTGGTACCATGAACAAGGAAGGAGGATTCAACAACAGATCACCAATTTTAGATGGCATCAACTATGAATGTTAGAAGGCTCGTATGATAGCCTTCTCGAAATCTCTGGACAATAAAACTTAGAAATTATCGTAAAGGGTTGGGACCATCCAATTGTGAAGGACAAAGATGAGATTGAAACTTTGAAGCCAAAAAAAGATTGGTCTAAAGAAGAATATGAACTTGATCTTGGAAATTCCAAATGGATTTGACAAAAACATGTTCAGACTAATAAACACATGTATTGTGCCCAAAGATGCTTGGAAAATTCTCAAAACTACTCATGAAGGCACATCTAAAGTCAATATTTCTAAACATAAGCTTCTTACTGCCAAATTAGAGAATTTAAAGATGAATGAGGATGAAAGCATCCATGAATTTTATATGAACATCCTTGACATAGCAAACTCTTTTAGTGCCTTGGGAGAAAATATGGTTGAAGAGAAGCTGGTTAGAAATATTCTTATATCTCTTCCTAAGAGATTTAACATGAAGGTGACATCCATTGAAGAAGCCCAACACATCAACATCATGAGAGTGGATAAATTGGTTGGGTCACTTCAAACATTTGAATTGGCAATGTCAAGAAGCCTTATTTTTCCGATGTTGACTACATCCATGGTAAAAACAAAGATGCTACCTCATATTTCGACCTTGAGTACAACATATAGAATTAAGATAATTATAGAATCGATCAAAATAATAATATCTCAATTAATATTTTAATACCAAACACAACGATTTCCTATTTTGAATGAAATTAAACAAAACATAGAACAATTCAATTTGTCAAATATTCAGTATGCGAACGATTTTTCAGATTTTTTCTTCGAGTTGTGTTATAAGAAAAAGCACTTATAATCTAAAGTGATTTTAAGATAGTCACCACCAAATTCCAAATAAATACAATTACAATGGTATTTAACAAATTACTTAATGAAAAATAAATGAGATTAAGAGATAGAGAGAAAGAAATAGGATTTGTTTAGGAAGTTCGTCAATCATCCTCGCTATGGCTACATCTCTCCCCAATTCCAATTTAGAATTAGGATAATTTTATTACTTTGGAAAAGTATGATTACAAGAGAAGTGTTCAAGAGCAACCCTACAAATCCTAACCGTTTAATGTTAATTTAACCCATTCTCTTCTTTTGATCTTCAACAAGATAGAGACACAATAGTTACCAATTGACTTGCTGATATTTCTACTCTTTTGGGTTCTTTATCTCCAAATACTTTGCACACGATCAATTATACCTATTGCAGCACAGGACTTCGATTTGCTTCAATGTTCTCGCGCTAATTCCTTTGCATTCTTTATCTCTAAAGGGCCATTTGCATCCTTTATCTCCAAATACTTTCACTAGGCTGCAATGCTCTCTTCAACATCTTGCAAGAAAAGTCCCAAATCTTTCAACGATCTTGGAGGAAAGTCCTGCGTTTTTTCCTGGATGAAGCCCCTTGCAAATCTCAACCAAATATTTTCGACTACACAAGAACCTAATTGGGCGTTATCAAATCTTGCCTAGATGGAAGCCTAACAAAAGATTATTATGTGTGATTTATCAGTATGTACGCATAAGTTAGAGGTTGAAGATGAAGAGCAAATGTAGTAAATGTTTATAGTTTTATCGAGTTGGAATAATTCTTGAATAATGTATTTATAGTTGTGGAAGTTTAGATGCATGGGGGAGATTTTCGGTATTAAAAGTAATTAAGAAATTGACCAAATCAAACAGTATGTGCCGACACTTAAGTCAAAATTTAACTGTATGTGTCGACTTGAAAAACGGATGTGTCGGCCTAAACATTACAATAGTGTTTTGCCTTTAAAATTGTAGTATGTGTGCTGGCCTAAAAATCGTATGTGCCGCACAAATAGAAAAATTGAAAGTTATAGTATGTGCCAACTTGAAATTCGTATGTGTCGACCTGGAAATACTGGGCTACAACATGTGCCAACACAAAAGGTTTATGTGTCAAATTGAAAAGCGGAAGTGTCGGCACATGCAAGTATATTTTTGTGCGGAAAATGATTTTTCATAATTTGGTTCAATTTTAAGTTTATTTTGAATGTTTCCTAAGACCTCTTATGCAAGGGTACACCAAACGACACAAAGATACCATCTAATATATAGAAATGTCAAGTTTTCCTAGTTTTGACATCATACAAAATATCTAATGGTGAAGTTGCACTCACAAGGAATGCTCCCGCTCACCCTTCCCTGTCTACTTAAGGCTTGTATCGTATGATACGTATCGTATTGTTAAAGTATTTTGAATTTATTTGTGAAAAAAGAGTTTTTGTATTTGTAATAAAGAAAATGATGCCAAATGAATAATGCAAAAATAAAGGGAATTCTCTCCTATTTGTTATCATGAAAATGTTAGACCTAAGATTAGGATTTTATGAAAGGAAGTTTCTGCCTAATGTTATCATGCAAGGTTCAAACCTAAAGTCTACGTGTAATTCAATTTAATCAAATTAAGTACCCTAATTAAATTAAACTAAAGAACACGTAAAGGAACATGCAATTGGAGGTAGAAATTATAGGCCGGAAATCATTAAGCTCTCAAGCATCAATATCAACCAAAATTTACACCATAATATGTATAAAAAAAAGGCATAAAAGTGCAAAAAAGTGATCAAAATTGACAAAATAATTATAAAAGATTAAATTCCTAATTAACTCTAAAAGAAAAATCACTAAATCTAATATATATTTTCATTTATTCATTATTAAACTAAAAAAATTAACAGAGAAAATAACAAAGGTAATAATAATAAAAGATGAAGGTCGGGGTTGTAAAGATAGAAGGGTGGTGTGGCCTACTTCAATGAGGCATTGGGCTTTAGGATGAGAAGCCCAAAGACAATTGTTTTTGGTCATGTGTTAATTCACTCAAAAAGCTCATGGTACATGGCCAATCAGGGGGCGCAAGGTTGAACTTGGGTGGTACAAGGAATGTAAGAGGTGCTAGATCACAACTTTAGCCCAACCTTAAATATGTTTTTGGTCATTCTTAGTTTAGCACTAAAAAAAGGGGAATTTCTTTCCCCACCCTTACACCTTGTTAACCACCTCTGTGAAAAATCTGTTTTTATCCCCGAAATTCAGAGATGTACCTCCGAATGCACCAGAGTTCATTTTTTCTAAGGTGATTTCGGAGATGTATTGTCGAAGTTATGAAATTTCATTTTTTTTTGGGATGAATTCAGACATATTTCTGAAGATACCCAATGCTATATTTTGGAAGTACACTTCCGAAATAAACATTAAATGATTTCAGCAAAACGAAAACCTTGAAACATAAACTTATGTAGATATAACATAGATGTTGAAACATTGATATTACAGAACTCTATCTTGGCAGAACTATTACCATTCAAAGATAAATTCACAATTTAATAGGTTAAAGTATAAATCAGTAAAATGTATAAATAAATAAAATGTTGAATAACTATATTATATATGTATTGAATCATATTTCAAAATGATTCGATTATATTGTGCACGACAATACATACGAACATGGTTCGATTACATTCTAAAATGTACCAAACAAATGATTATTGTTTAAATCTAAAACATGTTCTTTATTCGACTTCTCCCTAAGAAGGTTTTGGAGACAAAAAATTGATTGACAATAGATTGAGTTTTTTTAGAGGATTTTGGTTATGGAATGAGTTGAAGAGAATGAAATAGTTCATGCATCAAGGTGGCATAAGTTGCATGTTTTCGGAAATACATCTCCAAAAATATACCTGAATGTTTAAATTTAACGTTTGGCTTGAAACATGTTATTTTCGAAAGTGCATTTTTGAATTCTCCCCAAGATTTAATTTTGGGTGCTTTTAGAGATGCATATTCGAAATAATTTAATTTGAGGTGCATTCAGAGATACATCTCCGAAGGGTACTTTCAGATTTTTAGGGATATTTCCCACCCCTAAAAATGTACAAAGAAATTCCAAAAAAGTGACAACGGGCCAAACTGGTGGTGCAATGAGCAAGTCAGGCCCATACCTTGTCCAATTCAAGAGAATTTATCTTGACACTCCCCGTATTGTAGTATTCCGAAAATGCCCTTGGTACTATTTACTAAAAAAATTTACCTTTTGTGAAAAGAATTTATTGTTGCCAAAATCGCCAAAAACAAAATTTTCGGTATTGCAGAGCAAATTTTCGATACCTGTTTTTAACGTATACTGGAAATTCTTTGTTTTTTACAAATTTCTGATATCCATTTACCGTAAATTTCAAAATTTCTAGTGCGATTTCTTGTAAATTTAAAAAATCTGGTAACTTTTACAAAATTCATTACATGTTGAACACAATAATGAAGTTGTAGATAGGTTCCATAATAATATGGTTTCAAAAAAGTATAGTCAACATTGAGCATCGGTATAACACCCTCATTCTATTCTAAATTGCACAGTTTTGTTTCAAGACAGTGTATGCAACTCATTGGAAAGGAACTAGAAAGAGTCAAATATATTGGTGCAATCAAGGAGAGGCGTGGTTGTCACATTAGAACAGCACATGAGTTATCGTGTGCGTGTTAGCTCACCGGTTACCAGATTCTAGGCACACCTATACCTTTGGAAACAATTCATGTGTTTTGGACAAAATTCTAAATTTTAGAAAATGATGTGAGTCCTAGCGAGAGCAAGTGGGATTTAGAAGAGGAGTGCAAAGAGTTGAAGAGACATTTCAGTACTCTGGATATTGTGGGAGGGTGTTGAAGAAAAAGTTTGTGATCTAACCTATCCATCCACAACTTTAATGTGTCTACCACCAATGAAATACAAGCCAAAAAAAGTAGTTAAGAAGAGTAGAAAGTGTGAGAAAAATGATGTGCATCGTGATCCAAGTTAGTGTAAATATGTTGATGCTTCGTAGGGGAGTCAGACTACGAAGATAACATGCACACAACCAAGTGGGAGTCAATCATCAACCATGCCGATTGGTAAGAAACCTTCTATCAAATCAGCAAAAGTCGAGTACTTGTCACAATTTCCTGCTTTCTTTCATCCATACATTGATGATATTATTAATATTGAGGATGATTGAAATTGTGGTTTCCGTTGTATTTCATCTACATTAAGATGGGGCAAGATGCATGTTATGATGTTCGGAGGCAGTTGGATACTCAAATCCATCAACATGAAGAATTATTTTCCAACTTGTTCTATGACATTGTCTCTTATGTTAGGAATTCGTTAATAGTAAAACACTTGGGTGTTCAGGGTAAGGAGAAATGGATGTCAATTCCATATATGAATTACTCTATTGCTTCTAGATATAGTCTTGTATTTTTTTCCCTTTCCATGAGACTTAACATAACATTTTCCCGCTTCTCATAGCTCCACCCCCGTACACGAGTCGTCATACAAACATTGATGTTGATTTTGTCAATGAAAATTATTGGGTTCAGATAAAATTGAAACCCGATTGTCCACTACCTTCCGTCACTAAACGTTGGAGGAAGAATTGTTCTAATGTTACAAAAGGATGAGAATCAACATATGTGGGTCAGTCCAGACATTGGAAATAATTGTATATGAGATAATTGTAGTTTTTTTTTGTAATGCATCTATGTATGACATTTATTCTATTTATATATTAAGACGGTTCGTTATTTCACCATGTATTTTATTCAAGTAAAAGTTTTTAAAAAAAAGAAGAAAAAAAATTAAGTTCCAGTATTACCGAAAATTTAAAATTTTAGGTATTTTTCATATACGGAAACTTTAAATATCTGGTGTTTGGGAGAAAAAATGAAAATAATAAAATAAGGAGAAACAACCAAATGTTGCATTTAGCTTAGGATTAAGTGACTCTTCAACTATTTCTGAGTTCACTTCTTCCCTATCTTTTCAATGCTCTCTTCATCGCTCTTCATACGCTACCGCACAGTATGCTCTACATCGATGGCTGTGGTGGCTCAACGCCCAAAATTATACCAAACCTACATCAATCCCTTCGTTTCTCCTCCCTGATCATAAATCCAACCTTCTCTTTCCTTGATTCCCGTTCTATCTCTTTAAATTAAACACGGGAGCAAACCCTATATTTACCTAAAAAATGAAATTAAACACTCACAAAGCTGAATCTAGGCCTGGAATCTTAGGGTTATCACTCAATACTACTCAATTTACACCATGGTATAACTAAAATATAAAGAGGCGAAGGAAGAACCAACCTACGGACTCGAGGTGTACTCTGGTGAAGATTGTAAGATGAAGTTGTTCAGATGATATAGAAAAATAGAGGTGAGGTTCATAGGTTCTCTCCAGTTATGATTCTTTTCATTTTTCTGATAATCTTCTTGTTCGTTCTTCTTCTTTTCTTCTCCCATGCCCTATTTTAATGGTTAGAAAGAGATGCACGAGGAGTGAGGTTTCCTGATGCTTGCAGTTGCAGAGAGAGAAAAGCAGTGGTGTGAATCTTAGAGAGAATGAAGGAAGAATATGAAGGAAACTGAAACATGATTTGTAAGAGTGAAGGCTGTACGAAAATGGTGTGTAAATGGTGTATGAAGTGTGTGGTTGAAGGCTTAGCTCGTCTATTCAGAGTTTCCATTGAAAAGGCTCTGACATTTATGGATTGAGCTTTCTTGAAGGTTTATTATGCATATGTTTCTCTATAATGTTTCTCCTGGGTTTTACATTTGAAAAATTATATTAATAAGTGTATTATTTAATTGGTTAAATTACTCCAGTGTCCTTTAAGTTATTTCATTGTAATTAATTGATTTTTTATGTTTTTTTTGCTACATTTGAATCCTTTAAGTTAACTAACTTTTACATTGTTGATCTTTATGTTACTTTATTTTATTATATTAATTTTATTTTAACTTTTAAAATTCATATTAAATCCGTTTTTTTTTCAAAATTTATGAAAAAAATTTTAAAAATATTTCTTCTCGTTTTACACTTTGCGTAATCTTCTAAGAATTTTATTTTATGTTTTACTATTTTTCTTTAATTTTTTCTTCCTTTTTGTGCACTTTAATTAGTTTAAAAATACTTTTATACACTAAAAAATTATGAAAATTTTATTATGTGATCTAATGATGATCTGTGTGTGTATGTGAATTTGAAGTATATGTATGTGGTTTGGATTTTGTGATGTATGACTTGGCGTGTAATTTCTTCGTAATGATTTATAAGCAAATTTTATTTTTTAGATACATTAAATAATTAATGTATCTAATTTATATATAAGCTAAATATAATCATTATTCAATGTATCTAAAAAGTAAAATTTGCTTATAAATCGTCACGGATGAGGGAGTAAATGGTCATGAATTCACTCAATGTAGGTAAGTGTCAATATGCATATTATGCATATGTTCTTTGTGGTTATAAGTGATAATTTGGAGGAAAATTGATGAGAAAAGGAAGTGCTTGGAAACTGCATGATTGGAGGGAAGGCTCTGGGTAGCTTGGTCATTCGCATTAGGGAAGTTATCCAATTTGTTTTTTCTCTTAAGCTGCATGATTGGAGGGAAGGCTCTGGGTAGCTTGGTCATTCGCATTAGGGAAGTTATCCAATTTGTTTTTTCTCTTAAGCTGCATGATTGGAGGGAAGGCTCTGGGTAGCTTGGTCATTCGCATTAGGGAAGTTATCCAATTTGTTTTTTCTCTTAAGCTGCATGATTGGAGGGAAGGCTCTGGGTAGCTTGGTCATTCGCATTAGGGAAGTTATCCAATTTGTTTTTTCTCTTAAGCTTGTTAAGGATGTTGAATGCTAGTTGTTGTTAGAAGATTAAATGTATGTAATTTTGTGTGGCTACGCAATTGGTCATGTATAAAGCATGTGGTATGTAGTCATTTTGATACAAAGCAAAATACCTGTGGGTCCGCACGATTAAATTTATTTGAATGGTCATATAAAAGAATTCATGTATAATAATTATATATATTTAAATAAAATTAATCGTTAATTAAAATAAAATATATATTATATTGATAATGACCTGTGATGTAGAATATTTTACTTAACTCTTATCAATGACATGATTAATTTAATTATATAACGAAATTAACAACTACTCTAAATTAAATAGTAGAGATTTTCATGTAGTATAGGCAAATCCGATAAAGAATGTTCCATTTCTTTATTTAAAAAAGAGTTAATAAAATCCTAAATGATATGATTATCATAAAACAAAATAAAATACATTTGTAGACTTACATTTTCTACATGTTATTGTCAAAACAGTAGGAACAAATAATAACATAAGAACAAAATGAAAAACCATATTTACATCAATAAGAATAAATATGTAGATTTATATTTTTAACATATTTGAGTACTAATATTTTCTCATAGTATTAAGAACAGAGGAGCAAAGCAAAAAATTCAAACACATATAGTTTATATTTTATCAAATTAGTATGAACAAATAACATGAACTTGTACAACATCATATTCTATTATTTATAATGAGATTTTCAAATCTGGCATAATTTTTAGATATTAAGTGATATTATATTTTTTTCTTAGTTGTATTCTTATTAAAAGTGTATCTCTACAGCTCTGAAATCAGAAAATGTAATTATTTAGTATGATATAGTTAAAAATATTACACACTTGCAGGATAGGGTTAGACATGATATACACCTCGTCACATAAAATGGTAAGAAGAAATAAAGTAAAAAATCTATTCCAAGTATTCAAAGCAAGCTTGCTTTAGAGTTGAGTTTAGAGAAGAGGTTTTTGACCCATGTCTCCCATTTGAAAATAAATTCTCAAATTGCCATCCTTTGAAAAAAATTCTTAATCTGCCACCTTTTATATTGTTTTTTTAATTATAAAAATTGATTTTTAATTATTATTTTTATTTTATAATTTAATAAATGATTAAAAATATGGAAAATAATTAAATAAATAATTAAAAAATATGAATAAATTTCTTTTTTAATTCTATAAATATTTTTGATAATATGGTATAATATTTTTATTTATTAATATAAATAAATTTTATTTAATATATAATTTTATTAAAATTAAAATTATTTATTGTATAATATTTTTCTGCAAAAAAACTTTGATAATAGGGATCCGCCATTTGAAAAAAGATTTTAATCTTCTATAAATAGAGGTGTGGAATAACGTTGAATTATCAATTTTCTTTTATAAAAGTGTCATTTTAAATGATGAGAAAAATATTTAAAAAATAAATTTTTAGTCCGATTATTATACAATTCAAAGATACTTGCTATTATATTTAGAGAAAGTTTAAGAGTTCATTGTCCTGCAACAATAAATAAATGTGTTCATTAATCCTTCATATGTAACTAACTAGACATTTACCCGTGCAATCCACGGATAAACTTTGTTGAATTAATATTATTTCTAAATATTATAGTTAAAAGAAGAATTTAATAAAATATTAAAAATTTCTGAATAATTATTTTTTAATTTATATAAGAAACTTTTTTTATATAACTAAATCTTATATATAAATATGAAAAATTGTTTAGTGCGGGTGAGTTGGTTTATTTTATGAGCATATTTTTAATTTATATAAGTTTTTTTTTTATATAAGTTCATTTCTTTTATGAGAAAAAAAGTAATAATGTGGTTACCCTTACAAAATTATGGATTTTTTAAAAATAATTAAATATTAAAATTTGAAAAAAATCAAAAAAATAAACAACAATATCATTAAGAAAAAGAAGAACAAAAGAATTAATAATAAATAAAAATAAACAAGAAGAGGGGTGGTAGTGGTTATTTAAAATATAAAATTATTTTTATACGTAAAAATATTAGTTAGTGTGATAATTATAAAAAAAAATTAAAAAAATAATAAATAAGAAAAGTTTTTAAAAAATATGGATTTTTTTAAAAAGAATTATATATTAAAATTTGAAAAAAAATCAATAAAAGAAATAACAATATCTCTAGGAAAAGGAAAAACAAAAGAATTAACGATAAATAAAAATAAAAAAAGAAAGTGGATAGTAGTGGTTACTTAAAATATAAAATTACTTTTATATGTAAAAATATTAGTTAGTGAGATAATTATTAAAATAACTAATTAAAACATAATAAATAAGAAAATTTAAATTAATAATAATAAATTAATATTGATAAATGAAATTATCTAATTAACTTTAATTTTGACTCCAAAAAATATTTGTGAGACTTAACAATTTTAATTAATAAGATATATATATACCCGTGCGATGCACATATATTTTATTATTAATAATTGTAATATCTTAAAATAAATTGATATGATTATTTTATATTAATTTTGTCTCTAACTTACAATATAAGTGAGTCTTGCTTGATGTTTTATAATATGATTTAAAATAAAAAAATTATAAAAATAATAAAAATAAATAAATAAACCATTTATAAATGATGTAAAATTAAAAATTAAAATAAAAAATTGCTATTACTGGGAAATTAGTTCTGTCTAAGTGTTTGGTAATCAATTGGAGTTTTTTGGAATATTTAAAATATATTTATTTATTTTTTTAAATTGTAAAAGAGTTAAATTAATTTAAAGTGGTGGGAGGTTATGAGTGGTTATCTCTTATTATCATGGGAATATAAAATTCACTTGTATTTCATGAGTAAATCATATTTTCAGGAATAAAAGATACATGGGTATAATTTGAGAATATTTGAAACAAACATTATAATATAATTTCCAACATCACACATTCTAGTGAATAAAGTTCAAATCTATAAAACAAACACGCCTTAATAATTAAAAATTGTGTGACAAATTATAAATTTAGAATTTTTTTAAAAAAATATTCATATGGGAAATAATAAATAATAGGTTATGATTTACTTAAATTATAATTTAGTTCAATTAATTAGTTATATTGACTTAATGAATTTAATTGTTTTTTGATTTAATGATTTACATATTAATCTAACTATTATTATTAAATTTGAGGAGGAAATTTAATAGAAGACATTGTAGGCATAAGTTTTATTCAATTATTTTTTAAAAATAAAAACAACTTTTGTTCATAATTTTAATAACATTATAATCAATTGTCAAATATAAGTAATATGCATAAAGAAAGAAATTACAAAATCAATAAAGATATGTAAATATAACTCATTGATAAATTAAAAATAATAATAAATGAATAGAAAAAAATTAATTATATATAATATCTATATATATATATATATATATATATATATATATATATATATATATATATATATATATATATATATATATATATATATATATATATATATATATATATATATATATATATATATATATATATATATATATAGTTCTTAAATAAATAATAAATAATATTCCTTCATCCAAGAAGGTACGGTGGTGGTACCTATAAAATAAATTATATCGCAGGCATTGTCACACTAAGAGTGTGAAGTTGTGTGGCAAATATTAAATTACGAGGATTGTCCGACTGAAATGAATTATTAGAGACTCTTGAGCTATGTATACTCGATGTGAGTGGGTTTAGGTTGGAAACCTCGAGGGAACCTATTTCTAAGTAAGTCTGAACGAAGTATCTGAAGAATGTGTTGTGAGACATCTAAGGTTTCTAGTCAGGAATATTAAGGACGCAAGCGTAGTAGAGAGTGGTGTTTTCCTGGATGGAGCGATCTTCGAACGAAGTCGTAGGGTTTCATTAAGGAGGAATGTAAGGAACATTCGTCCCCTCGTTGGAAGAAGACGTGAAGAATCTATTGTCATGGTTATTGAAAGAATTTCGAGGGTGAATTTTATTTAAAGGGGGAGAATGTAACATCCATATTTTCATATTGTGAGAATATATGAGTATATTTACACACTATGAATTATTAAGAAAGAATTAGTGGATTAGTTGGAAATGAGAGGAGTTAGTTAAGAATGAACTATATGGCATAGTGGTAATTAACATTTAGTTAGAGGGCAAAGTGGACAATAAACACTACTTGCATGTGACATAAGGCCTTATTTGGGGTTATATTCCTTCTAAATCAGATTTTTACAAGTAAGTAAGAGAAGTGGAGAACATAGAAGGAAGAAAGAAAAGAAAAGAAGTTATGTTTCCTTTCCAAACTCCATTTTCGCACTCCATAGGCAGCCTTAACAAAACAGGTGATAACTTTTTACTCATAACTCTGATTAAGCTGATTCTTGATTTTTCGGAAAACTCATAAAATTCTCTTCATTTTGCATATAATATTTATGTTCTGAATGTTCGTGATGAGTGAGATAAATGCGTTTGAAGTTATGGGTCTGATGCTGATTTTGGTGAGAAATCTGAATACAAAATTCCTTGATCAGCTCCACTAATCAGGTCGTAAGTTTTTACTCGTAACTCCGATTTAAGAAACTTTTGAAGTTCTATAATCTACACGAAATTTTCTTCAATTTGACATATTAATTTGTGTATGTAGCCTCTATATTGAAGGAGATAAAGGTGATTGAAGTTTGGTGTTGCATGTTGAAAATGAGCATGAAATGATTTTGGGTTTGATGATGATGAAGGTGAAACTTTGGCCATGACGGGAGCTATATAGATGCATGGATGATATCTTAATCTCCATTAGACCAAGGTGAGTCTCTATTTAGAGACCTTGAGGAAAATTGAGTTTTTGTAAAAGATTTGGGATTTTAGGGTTGAGAGTTAAATGTGATTGCATGCATGTTTTGATGTTGATTAATCTGCAGAAAAACCAATTTGCAACAGATCTTCCATGGGATCCTCCATCCTGCACTTACAGCCTAATTAACCTATCCAGAAAGCTTTGAAACTTCATCACAGACACAAATATGTGGTTAAATTCAACTAAATATGCATGAATATATGAAATCGAAATTGAAACAAGAATGTATAAAACGTGATCGTGTTTTTATGTTTCTGGATGTATGGATGGCTTGTGAATGTCTGGAATGAATCAGAGAGGATCAAGAAATGTGTTGGAATACTTTGTTTAGTCTGAATCGATCCAAAATCGTGGCAGCAAGTTACTTGAATGACACAAATATTTTGGGTTTTGCTAGGGTTCTTGGAGGCAAGGATTCCCTTTTTTTTCGTGATATGAGGTTGTTGTGTATATATAGAGGATGAAATTAGGTTAAAAAATTTGATCAAGAATCAAGCTTTGAATGCCAAAATATTTGATTGAGAATTTTCACCAAATATTTCCTTTTTTGGATTCAATCACATTCAATCTCTTTCCAATCTAATATTTTCGAAATTTACAGCTAGCTATTGGCTGCTTGGACCTTAAGAAGCTTGGATTTAAGTCTTGCACTTATTGATTTGATTTTTTTGCATTTTATTTTAATTAAAATTGAATTAAATTGAATTAATCCAAAAATAAATAAAATAAAGGAAGGCATGGCGTGCAAATGGGATTAGAGACTCTTGACAATATTAGAAACAAGTTTGAATCAAAGAAATATAGGCCCATTTGGAAAATTTCTAATTTTGGTCAATATTTTCTTCATGTACTTCTTCAAATTTCCCAAACTTGCACAAGTTGCATTTTGCTCAATTTTCATCATTTTGAAGTGTTCTTGGACTTTTTAGAAAGCTCAAGATGTCCTATAAACACTCCTTTTCGTTTCATCTTCATTGAAGCTTTCGTGTTCATGTACACATCTTTTGAAAAAGATGACTTTTTGTTGACTATTAGAAGGACGTATAATGTCTTGATCCATAACTCTCAAATGAAGCATTTTTGGCCAAAGCTTGCGAGACACAAAGTTGTAGAGAATTGAATTCTCTTAAAAATGAGCTTTGATAGAAAAATTTCTGATAAAGTATGTGAAAGTTATGCTTGGTCAAAGTTCTGTTGACTTTTTATCAAAAAAACCCTAATTTAGAAACTTGGACTTTTGATTAAATCTTGAGTTTTCTTGATGAATCATGATCAACCGTTGATCAAATGATGAATATGAATTTAAAATATTTATGTTGACCAAATATGATAAGGTTTGACTGTATGTTGACCATAATTGAGTTTTTGTCCAATACAACTGATTTTCAACCATCTAAACAATTGACTGAGAAAACTTGAGCTGTGAGGCTTCAAACTTGACATGGTGATCCCTTGATACATATGAGGAAGTATGATGATCACTTGAGGCAATGGAAATTATCCTTGATTTGAGAGAATCAAAACCCTAGTTGTGGGTTGATTGCTTAGGAGAGGGTTCATCTGGTCAACCCTTGAGGAACTCTTGAGTATGGAAATATGGATTGACTAGAGAAATAAGAGGGCAAGTTTTGAGGTATAACAATTGGTATGTGTGTGAATCCATGTAGTTAATGTCACAGTGGATTACTTGCCATCTAGTGATGCCAAATAGGCAATGTCACTAGGCTTTCGCCCGGTGGGCTTGTGCGTCAAGAAGGTGTATTGCACCTGTATACTCATCGGCGTATAGAAGATGAATGCCATTGAAATGTGCTTGTGGGGGTATTTCATGGAGCTTCCCTACCTGTAGACTCACCGGCGTGCTTGGTGATGGGGTTATGATTCCATTTAGGTAATGTCACAACGGTAACCCATCTCGGATGGAATTCCATATATGGACGATTCAAATTCATCAAGTGGTGTGCTTGTGCAAGTCTCTTGACATAAAGGCTCTTTGATACACACCGAGGGTACGTGGTGGAGGTAGCCTAGTTAGATGGGTATAACTCCTTGATTCCTCGCACATGGGTGCAGATCTGCATATTGTGTATTCTATAGCTTCTGTGTTGTCACCCCTTGGATAGTTATGGAACTTCCAATGGTGGTGTTATCCCTTGTGTGTATTTGTATCGACCTGTGAGGGGAACCCTAGATTCTAGGTGAATCCATTTTGATGTATGTACCCTGTAGAAATGAGCGAACCCTTAAGATAGGGTGGCTCACTGAGATTTAGTTATCCCATCCTAATCCTCTTATTATTTTCAAAGGAACAGGTTATAAGTAGTAGGATTGCTAGATGGTCAATTTCGAAGATTGCAGACGAGTAGATGGCAGGAAGACCCATGTTGATGTTATCTTTCTACTGTGCGATGTTGAAGACAAGCTTCTTGGATACATTATGATTTAGATTTGTATTCTATTCAGTTTTAAATTCTTGTCTTTTTCA
The DNA here is from genome assembly GCA_021764765.1 of Vicia sativa. NCBI lineage: Eukaryota > Viridiplantae > Streptophyta > Magnoliopsida > Fabales > Fabaceae > Vicia > Vicia sativa. Next base: position 181,509,123 of record CM038793.1, on the reverse strand, counting down.
TCTAGTTGTATGTTTCTTATACCATATTTAGCATCAATGCATATTATTCTAGACATATAAGTATGAGGTGTTACAGTTGGTATCAGAGCAGGTCGACTCTTGTCCCTGCCGTGAAACATCACTAGAAATTCTTTTCTCCCAAAAATGTGTATGATGCTACCCTGATTTCAACCATCGTAGTATTCAGCTGTTAAGACTGGCCATCAATGACTGCACGTCTGATAGATAGGATCATGGTGGAGCCACCAAGAGGATATGTAATATTTGAGGAGACAAAAGCTAAAGGGGTAGAAACCTGTTGAGTTGCGAGAAGTGTTGGGACTGTTGAGCATGAATGGAGCATTTGATGCAGAATAGTTGACGACCCAACTGTCACAGTAAGTTTTAGGACTACCGTAGTTTCCAAGATTCGATTGGGCGAAGTGAGAACTTCTCTAGATTTTGGTAGCGATGAAGTAAATTTTGTGAGGTACTTGAGTAAGATTATAATAAGAGAATCCTGAGATGGAGCGGAGATCGAATCTACTGGAAATTCACTACTCAATCCTGGTGCCAGTGGCAGATATAACTTGAGAATCTGTTGGACGGAAGACCCTTAAGAGTTTGGATGAAGGAGTCATATTCTCTGGTTACCCTAGTATGGGCAGTAATTAGATGAGCAAGGTGCTACCCTCTAACTCATTTTAATATGTCGTAAGACGAGCATGAGTTACTCAGTAAAGGACTAATAGAAAGAGTAAATGCGGCGATCTCTAATCGGGGGAATATTGGACACCCGATTAGGGGAAGGGCTAGGCATCTTTATTCTCGCTAACCCATAATTAAGTCCTAGAACTACGCTAGGCGACATGTGAAGTATGTGAAGTCTTAGAACTACGCTAGGCGACATGTGAAGTAAGTGAACTATGATTCGTCTAACCCCAAGTGATGCCGTAGAACAATGCTTGGTGTTGGGTAATTAGATGATGGAAACTAGTGCCTTTTTGAAACTTCCTTGGGTTTATTAAAGTTGTACCAACTTCTTGGAACCACGGTATTCCTATGTGAAAAATTATCCTTAGAATCTCTTGTTCATGCATTGTGCAAGTGAATACGCGCATGGCATAGCAATTCAAACCTAATTCTTATCCAGTATTATTTGGCTTACTGTTTCCGAGTAAGCAAAACCTGAACGCGTGACACTATTAGGTTTTAGCATCCTACGGAGTATGATTGTGTAATCTAGAGGAACGATGACCTTAGAGGAGACCTGTTCACGCATTTGTTGACCGTGAATATAGGATATGAGTGTATATCGTTATACGCTACTGGGTAGGTTATGAGAGTACATGGCCTCGGAGTTGGACCACCATGTTAGTACTGCCAGACAGGTATAGTGCCACTTCATTTATATCTTACACGAGATCTGACGGACGTAGGACAATGTTGATCTAGAGCTTAAAGTAAGTTCTAATTTGGTATTCTTGAGACATGGACTTGAATTCTCATGAGGTAGGTGAGGCAAGGATCCATATGTCATGCTAGATATTAGGTAACTAATAGGCGATAGTGAGATGGATCAAGTTCGAGTGCTACACCGATGAGGACCCTGACTGGTCGTAACCGCGTGATTGATATTTGATGATACCTCATAGGTGTTTCTTGTTTCGTGGATTAGAAAGTAATGAGTATGCATGAATAACAGAGGTGGAATTGATGTGAGATCGTGATATCTTGGTTGATGTTGTTGTGTAGCTATTCTTTACTATTGGTGATCAACGTTGGAATAGACGAGTATATTTTAGGTTAGCCCGATATGCAATGAATCTAGGAGAGTATTTGTAGACTCTGAGGAGCGAAGCAACGTTAGTCTCGGTAAGCAGAAGCACAATGGATTTAAAGTGTCAAGAAATTCCAAAGGGGAATGTTTGAAGCGCAAAGCATAATTTCTTATGTCGTAGTCGAGCTCAAGACATTAGAAACGCTACATTTAGGAGCGCAGCCGAGGAAGGCATTTTGGTAACAATTTTAGAAACAATGAAGCATAACGATGATACGGTCTTAACAACTTTAGGTGGAAACTGAAGCTTCCATTGAATACGAGAAGAATCATAAGGCTATGCAGGTATGGGACTGCATGGTTAAGGGAAATCGTATGAGGATTAGTGTTGGTTGTAAGTTAGGTAGTGGTCCCGAAGGCAGTCTAAAATATTAGGAACAGTGTATGTCTATTACGTGGGCGCAGTGTAATTGCAAAAGGATTACTATGATCGGTTAATTTTGATGAGTTATCGAAGGCGTTATCACACTAAGAGTGTGAAGTTGTGTGGTTAAGGAGGGACTATGAAACTTGTCTGTGTAATCGTGGTAGTCGAACGACTTGGAAGTCGGTGGAGTAAGGTGAACTTGTACTTAGTAAGCGTTTGACCTTAGACATCCTGGAGTCGAAGCGTATGATCAAGTAGTATTTCTAGACCTAGCCAAGACTGATGAAGTCAGTAGTAACCTTATTTTGGAATTATTCAACCTCGAGGAGTGATCCTTGTTAAGTGTGTTTAAGACTCTAGCGATTATTGTGACTGGGCGAAATCAGAGGAAACTGTTGTTATTTAAGGGATCGAGCAAGGTGTAGTAGATTAATGGAATCAAGGGCGATGTGGAGGAAGTGTGACTCAGTAAGTTTCGAGAAATATGTATGATTGATTAAGATCAGAGTAGTGCAACAGATGAACGGAGAATCTAATAAACTTGTAGTAGGTGTGAATGAAGTAACTATCACAAGTTTTAAATGGAATAACCTTCCCAAGGAGAAACTCTATGAGAAATGTTTTGTTCATCCTAGTCTCTCAAGGATCCACCATAATCCAGAGAGATACTATTAATGGATTAACATAGAGAAGATTATGTGGTTCATATGTGGTAAGACATTTTGGAGACAATGGTTATACTGGTGAGTATTGAGAATTAAGTGAGGAAAGGTTTTTCGCTTGAAGTGGACTTTTCGCTGTTGTGTCTTGTGCAAATTTGGGCGTGCACGAAGGCTTGGAAGATGGTTGCGAATCAACTGTTAGAATTGGATTTTTTTGGCAGGACGTTGTATGGAGTTGTTGAATACAAAGATTATAGTTATGATATTGTATATCCTTGTGGTTTCTGGTAAAAATGTCTTGCGTAAAGTTGAAGTAGAGTTTGAGGTAAGACATCTTATGGTACAAAGAAGATAACTTGAAGCAAGTCGATTTGAGCATCTAAAAACTAGAGGTTAGAACCAAAGAATTCAACAATCAATTAAATGACATTGTTTGTACGCCCGTGAAAGCGAATCTAAATGCTGTCGTTAGAGAGACACTGTAGTGGATATGTATGAATTCGAGGCCATGCAAGTAGTCTATGTAGAGGAATTGAAGTTCGGCGTCATAAGTTAAGTAAAGATGAGCTTGGAAAACATTGAGGACGAGGATTGTCCAACTGAAATGGATTGTTAGAGACTCTTGAGCTATGCATACTCGATGTGAGTGGGTCTAGGTTGGAAACCTCAAGGGAACCTATTTCCATGTAATTCTGAACGAAGTATCTGAAGAATGTGTTGTGAGACGGCTAAGGTTTTTAGTCAGGAATATTAAGGACGCGAGCATAGTAGAGAGTGGTGTATTCTTGGATAAAGAGACCTTTGAACGAAGACGTAGGGTTTAACCAAGGAGGAATTTAAGGAACATTTATCCCCTTGTTGGAAGAAGACGTGAGGAATCTGTTGTCATGGTTATTGAAAGGAATTCGAGAGCGAATTCTATTTAAAGGGGGGAGAATGTAACATCCTTATTTTCATATTGTAAGAATATATGAGTATATTTACACACTAATAATTATTAAGAAAGAATTAGTGGATTAGTTGGAAATGAGAGGAGTTAGTTAAGAATGAACTATATGGTATAGTGGTAATTAACATTTAGTTGGAGGGAAAAGTGGACAATAAACACTACTTGTATGTGACATAAGGCCTTGTTTGGGGTTATATTCCTTCTAAATCAGATTTTTACAAGTAAGTAAGCGAAGTGTTGAACTTAGAAGGAAGAAAGAAAAGAAAAGAAGTTATGTTTCCTTTCCAAACTCCATTTTCGCACTCCAATGGCATCCTTCACAAAACAAATGATAACTCTCTACTCATAACTCAGATTAAGCTGATTCTTAATTTTTCGGAAAGCTCACGAAATTATCTTTAATTTTCATATAAGATTTATGTTCTGAATATTCATGATGAGTGAGATAAACACGTTTGAAGTTATGGGTCTGATGCTGATTTTGGTGAGAAATCTGAATACAAAATTCCTTGATCAGCTCCACTAATCAAGTCGTACGTTTTTACTCATAACTTCGATTTAAGAAATATTTGAAGTTATGGAATCTAGACGAAATTTACTTCAATTTGATGTATTAATTTGTGTTTGTAGTCTCTATATTGAAGGATATAAAGGTGATTGAAGTTTGGTGTTGTATGTTGAAAATGAGCATGAAGTGATTTCGGGTTTGATGATGATGAAGGTGAAACTTTGGCAATGATGGGAGCTTTATTGCTGCATGGATAATATCTTAATCTCCACTAGACCAAGGTGAGTCTCTAGTTAGAGACCTTGGGGGAAAATTGGGTTTTTGTAAAAGATTTGGGATTTTAGGGTTGGGAGTTAAATGTGAATGCATGCATGTTTTGATGTTGATTAATATGTTATGCTATTGTTTTTCGTGCTTGGTTGTTGTGGGTGTACTGTTGAAAGTGAGAAATTGAGGTTTTGGGCCCCCATGTCATATCTGTTGCAAACTGTTTTTTGTTGCAGAAAATGCAGACCGCGTTCAGCGCGTGAAACAGGCTTAGCGCGCTTTCAAAATTTGGAGAATTTATTAAAGTCCCAAGTCGCTCTTGGCGCGACAGAGACTGGAATTAACACGATATTTTTTACCCGACACACTTTTCTTGGTTCATGGGAAGTGGTTTTGGACCATAGTCTTGTCCAACCACTTCAGTAACCTTAGGAAACCCTTGTAAACATAGAAAAAGAGGAAATCAGATTTTTCCCGACATTCCGACTTCGGTCGATTTTTGGGTAATGATACTTAGATGTCTTTTAGTGAACTCGTAACTCTGTAATGAGTATTCTTAATTGTAACTCTAGAATGTTGGAATCTTCCTAACATCGATGATTACATTTTTCTCAAGGATGATGATGTTGTTTCATCCAAATTTTCGAGACATGTATGCAAAATGGAATGAGTCGTTATGGTGATTCTGTGTTTTGATTGTGATCCGATGTATCGTTTTGTATGTGTGATGCCACATAAACCTTGTTTTTCCCTTCGTTTTGGTCGAACGTTCGGATGTGCTTATTGTATGAACAATTTGTGATTGTTGGAAATATTATGTGCTAGCCAAGTGATGGTTTCCCCATCGTTCCAGTGGAACGTTCAGATGTTTCACTTGGCGGCCTGATATGTTTGTGAATATGCTTGAATCAGAGTAGAACCAGACTACTAGGTGGTAATTCCTGTTTTATCACTTGTTGTGATGCCCCATTGGTAGCCTGTGGGGCGGATTCATGTTATATACCTTGGTTGCTTTTTGGCTATTATGCCTAATGTATTTGGCTACTATGCCTGTCATTTTGCGTTACTTGAGCTACCATTGTGATGTGCTTGTGGGGGTCTTTCATGGCGCTTCCCCACCTGTAGACTCATCAGCGTGATTGGTATTGGTAAATGTGTGACGCCATGCAGGCAATGTCGCAGTGGATTACTTGCTATCTAGTGACGCCAAATAGGCAATTTCACTTGGCTTTTTCCCGGTGGACTTGTGCGTCTAGAAGGCGTATTGCACTTGTATAATCACCGACGTATAGAAGATGAATGCCATTGCGATATGCTTGTGGGGGTCTTTCATGGCGCTTCTCCACCTATAGACTCATCAGCGTGCTTGGTGATGGGGTTGTGATGCTGTTAGCTGAAATTTTGTAAAGTGAACTAATGGCATGTTTCAGAGGTAAGGGTTCCTATAGCTTAAGGACCAGTCTTAGACAGAGGTAACTTCTGGAGATATCTCAACAAGCTAAGTCAGAAGCTCCAGAAGAAATGCTTGTTATTTGGGAATTTGGCTCAGAAGGCCAAGCAATGTCGACCAGAGCAAAACAACGTTAAAAACAAGACCATGCCAACACATTATATGATGGTCAAATCGACGGAGATTTGGGTCGAATGAGGACACTAGACAGAGATTTCTCTTACATAAGTAGTGTAATTCACCAGAAATCTTAGCACGTGTCTTGAGATCAACTGGTCGATCTCGCTAGTAACCCTTAGTTTTAGGACTTAGGAAGGACCAGCGGTTGTTTACCATTTTCCACATAAATAAATTGGCACACCTGGTGGGACATAGTGCTAAGTGTTAGAGTTTTATCAGAATTTGTCTTAGAAGTTCATGAAACTTAGGAGTGGAAATTCAGCAAGTAAGAAACCACCATCCACTAAGAAACGTACAATTAAGATGACAAATCACGCATCCGCGTCGAACGTGGATGGGATTCCATCTAGAACGCTAGGTGTTGCCGACACGCGTGTCGTAGCGTCATTTCCCTTTAAGCGACAACCGCCCGCCCAGCTTGATATCAATTCCCATTCCCCAGACCACATCGGTGAGTCCAGGGCCTGTGGTGGCTACGAGTGCCATTCCGAACACAACGATTCCTAGATTTGGTACTGCTGCAAATCCCCCTTATGGAATGCCGTATTCTTTAATGGCGGGATATCAGTCGACCCCTAGTGTAGCAATAGTGTCTAATAACTTGCAGAATGCTAATGCCCCTTTACAAGGATCTACAGTGGGGGCAAATAGGGAAATGCCTGTGCAACACTTAAATACTACCTTTGTGGCAATATTAAGGCAACAAATGGATGATAGCAACCATGAGTTAGTCCATATGTTAACTAACCAGATGGGGAATGTGTTTAACCCCATAGTGCAAGAATTGGTCGAAACTAATAGGAAATCTGCTGAAACAAATCGACAGGTTATAACACAATTAACACGCTTATGCAACTTCTTAGGCGCCCCCTAAGCGGTTGGCCGACAGGCCCATCCGGTTCGACAGCCTATACATGTCCAAGAAGACATGGGGGCAGCAGAAGAGGATACTGTGTATCAAGGTCAAGCTGCAACGCCTCAAAGGAATGTTGTTGTTAACCCACCTAGGGTCTTAGTGCAAAGACACCAAGAGGCTGACCAAATTCTCGACTAGGTTCGACAAGATGAATTGGTTGTTGAGAACAATTTAGCCAACATTGTCGAGAGAATTATGACCAGAAATGGTATGAATACCATGCCAAGGCCAACGTACTCTTCTCCATTTTCAGAGTATATCTTACAAACTGAAAACCCTAGAGGGTGGAAAATACCTAAGTATACCAAGTTTGGGGGAGAAACGGGTGAATCGACAATCGAACACATAGCCAGATACCTGACTGAGTCGGGAGATATGGAAAACAATGAAGGCTTAAGGGTGAAACATTTCCCTTAATCCCTTACTAAAGCAGCCTTCACATGGTTTACTACCTTGCCCCCTGATTCGATCGATTCATGGTCGAAGTTGGAGAAGCTATTTCACGAACAATTTTATGAGGGGCATTCAAAGATTAGTCTGGTTGAATTGTCAAGCATTAAGAGAAAGTTTGTTGAGACAATAGATGACTATTTGAATAGGTTTAGATCCCTAAAAGCGAGGTGTTTTACCCAAGTGCCTGAACATGAACTTGTTCAATTGGCTGCTGGAGGTTTGGACTATTCTGTTAGGAAGAAAATAGATCCAACTTCTGTTAAGAGTATGTCACAATTGGCTGATAGGTTTCGACACCTTGAACACCTTCGAATAGAGAAAGTTAGACGTACTAAGGCTAAATCTAAGAAAGAGAAGGTAGCCTATGTTGATTTCAACGATACATATCCCATATATGAGGTCGATTACATGTCACCGACAGAGGCAGACGTGGATGTGGCTGAACTGAAATCAGGGCCAACATATGAGTGTAAATTGTTGTTTCCTGCCAAAGGAAAAAGCCCCACAGTCAAAACTAGTTTTAGAACTCCTGCAAAAACATACACTTTTGATGTTAGTAAATGTGAGGAGATTTTTGACTTTCTAGTTAAAGATGGTCAGATTTTAGTACCCCCAAATGCTAAATTTCCACCATTAGAACAAAGGCAAAAGAGAGGTTTTTGTAAATATCACAATTATCTTGGTCATACAACCTCTCAATGTTTTATTTTCAGGGATGTGGTGCAGAAAGCTCTCCAGGAGGGGCGTCTGAAATTCGCTTCCAGAAAACAAAAGATCGACACTGACCCACTGAGGCAAGAAGAGGCCTTATTTGCTGAACCTGTGGCCATCAACATGGTCGAAATTAATGAAGTGCCCGACAATGCTATGTTGGAAGAAAGCACTGACGAAAGCCATCATGTCAACTTAGATGACGTCTACCCCAGGGATGACGAAGATTTACTAAGTTTTCTGTATCGATGCAAGAACAAGGGTGCTCAAGTGGGCTTGTGTCCCAGATGCAGTGCACTAACTGATAGAGTCGCTGCTGAAAACTTTCAGAAGTTGCAGCTGAAAAGAGGAAGAGCCCAATGGAACAAGAGGGATCCAAGGCAAAGGCAATCTTCCCAGTTTAGGCCAAAAACATTTGTTCCGTCGGCTACTGCGCCCAAGGGAACAAGGATTAAACCTCACATGGCTGCTGGGCCATCCAATGCTACCGGCGTCATCAGAGAAGCCAAAGGAAAAGCTCAAATGAGCTATCGTCTTGAAGTGCGCTTTGAGAAAAAGAGCCACGTATCTGAAAACTATATGGGAAAAAATCCAATGAGTCGAACTCAGTGGAGACGTTTCCAAAGGAAGAAGCAAGCTGAAAGACAAGCCGCTGCTGCCAAACAAAATGCTGTCAACAAAGGCAAGAGTCTTCGATAGTACAAGCCCAAAGTCGACCCTGCTGTTAGCCAACAGATCAAGGAGTGTGTGAATAAGCCAGTCGACCATGGCTCTGAGGAGGCAACTAATGATTTTTCCTCTAACTCTGAAGCAAGTTTGGACATTCTGGTTAATGTGGTTTCTATACTCCCAGAGGAGTACAACATACCTGTTCGCGTTAAAAAGCGTCGCGCTAGCGAATCGAATGTGAATTCAGATCCTCCGGCAAAACGATTTACTCTTTTGATTTGTTTATAAAGATGCATGAGCATCAAGCTTTATTATTTTCAACACAAGAAAAGATGATTTAATGATTATGAAAAAGGGAAAGGTTAATACCCTCAATTGATTTTGATATGCGTAACGACTAGCGCAAACTAGGCATAGCGCATTGGGGAGATCTCGAGTAAGGGGTTTGTTATATAAAGGGAATAGATGGAGCACCCTAAATATATATGGTTATCCATAGCTTTATATATGAATACGTTTGATATGTTTGTGTGTTTTAATTGCTATTTCTATGATTGGGAAAGTTTCTCCTTTGGGATTTTAAGAAGGATAGATTATATGGGATCCTAGGTTTTGTTATTATTGTGCTCGCAAAGATCTGTGGATCTTCTACATATCCCTAGTGGGAATCGAGCATTTGTAGCTCGGATCTCTGAGGATCTACGGTTTGTTTGGTCTGAGGGAGAAAGAAATTTGCTCGCCAAGGATGAGACCTTGTGCCTACGTATTCTCAAAGGGATGTTGAGAAAGTCAGAGCAATCGTAGTTCCCACTTATGCTAGTGGAAAGCAACGGGAGTTAGTAAGAGACAAACAAATGTCATCTTAATGAAAAATGTATCTAATCTATTTCATCACATACATTTTTGAAAAGTTTGATTGATTAAAATCTTTCGTCGTAAGCTATAGGTGTTTTACTTGAGTGTACAAGCGTTACCACTTACATGTTTAAGAAAGATGTTTGAAAAAGATAATTGAATCTTTTAACTGTAAGCATTGGGTGTTTTGCTTGAGTGTACAAGCGTTACCACTTACAATTAAGAGATGTTTTTTGTTTGAAAAGAGTTTTGAAAAGTTTTTGATTGTATGTGATGTGATAGATGAGATACTTCTTCCATAGAGATAATAAACGTCTAAATCTCGAGGAGAAATTGATTGGATTAAAGGGATGCTTTTAAGAAGCCCATGGGTCCTTGTATTTGAAATTCCTGGCAGCAGATACTTGATGTCACAGTGAATGTTATGACACAGTATCTGACACTATGTTAGCAATTCACACAGGAAATACAGAAAGCAGTAAATAACACAATAAGTTGTTCACCCAGTTCGGTTCAACAAACCTACATCTGGGGGCTACCAAGCCAGGGAGAAAGTTCACTATTAGCAGTATCAATTCGAAGACCCTACAGCCAACACACCAGTTGACAGCCTTCTCACTTAATCACTACCCAATGATCCTTTTACCTAAGTCCTACTTAGATATGAGTTCCTACTCACTCCCCCTCAATCACAGCAGTGATATCAACCTATTGACTAATTGAATTGTGAAGACACACTTCAATAAAATATATTGATCTTGCTTCAAAGCTTCAATCAAGAGACAAACACTCGTGCTTTAAAGCTTTGAGTGATAAACTACCCTTACAGCAAATCCTAGTCCAATGCACTTATCAATTGATAGTTGCTTGGCTCACAAGAGAAACTAGAATTACACAATTACAACTGTTACAAATCCTAACAGTACACAAACACAAGCTGCTATCTCTTCAATACATTCAAAGGCGCTTGTAAGTTCTTTTCCTTTTATAGAAGCGATCCACGAAACTTTTTGGGCTTCCATAAAGATAGCTAGGGTTCACTTAATTTATTCCTAAAAACATGGTCTTTTCAACAACCAATTTAGGTTTAATTAAGTTTAACCTAGCAGCCACGTGAGCATGCTTTCTAATAACAGAAAAACAATATTTAGCAGCTCAACAAACTTCGAAAAATCTCAGGAACAAGCAGTTCTGAGCAGAATGTCACCTTGAATGTCATAACATCTGTTATGACATCATCTTTCTAATTTCAACGACTTTAGCTTCGATTCGAGCTGTCTTTTAACATCCTTAGCGGTAGGATTTATCTTCATCTGAATGTCATGACATCCATCATGACATTGCTAAAGCCTAGTTTTACCAAACATAATGCCAACTTAAAACACTAACAAACTCCCCTTTGGCACATTTTGGCTAAAACTACCTAACACATCAGAGTACCTATCAGTGAGAAGACAATAAACTAGTTCTAAGTTTTCCTAAGCTTTCCTAAGCTTCAAGTAACTAGAACTTAGAGAAGATAAATTCTACCCATACAAAAATCCCACAATTCCCACAATTGCACCATATACAAAATTTTAAACAGGCATACAATTTCCCAAAGTCCCAAGTCCCATACTACTGTCATACAGTAGGTCTTCTCCCCCTTTTTAGCCATAAAGGGCCAAAGGAAACAATACAAGTTCCCCAAACTTTTAATCAAACAGTACCAGAAACAATTATACCAGCATAAAATTAAGTACCAGCATGGTTTTTAGAGGTACACATCTGTCAAAACAATGATTACAATCATCCAAAATGAAACAAAAAAAATCAAAACAGAGCAGAAAACAATTGACAGAAAAATTGACAAATCAAACACAACAGCAACTTAATCAGTTGCTCTCCTCTGCTGAAGAGATATCTTCATGGTCGTGACATCGCATCATCTTTTATCGAAGCTTGATCGGACTTTGCGGTTCGGGAGCTTTCCTTTTCTTGGCCATTGGTGTCCTTTTGCATTTTGAACAACAAATTTAGCTCTATACTTCTTTGAAGAAGTTCGATTCAGTTATTTGCTCATCTTGAGAACCAGAAATACCACCCTTTGCTTTGACAGGGAAATCATCAGAAGAATCAGGGTCCACATGAGTTGTCTGGACGTGATCATCAGATGTCATGACATTCTTTGTGACATCGGATCATCGCTAAACTAGGGCTAGCGGTCTTTGATTAAGGGGAAAAATTCGAGCAGTGATGTTCGTCTAGGATTACGTGACTATCCTAGCGATGGCTTCTTCTACATACTTGGTACCTTCCTATTTCTTATCTCGGAGGAGATGAGGATGAAGCGAAGTCTTACCATGAGCGATGAACCTTGATCATTCCATGCATGCTGATTCTGAGAGTTAGTTGCCATTGAGCGCGAGGGAGACCTTCACAGTTCAACATTCATGGCTTGGCGAATGCCCTAATCTCGACCATGGTGGGAGATGAGCATCGAGTCTTGGGAAGAAGAGGATGAAGAAGACATATTTCTGGGATATATTGAGGACCGAGAGAATTTGAAAGTATCTTGTGGGTGGAGAGGAAATGATACTTTCAATAAGAGGTTATTATATGGAGGTGTCTCTTGATATTCTTGAACCCTTTAAAACTAAGAGGGAAATAAAGAAATGAGCCATTCATATTTATTTGAAATACCCGGTTTCTTCTCCTCTTTGTAAGCAATTTTAATTGCTACAATTCCTCATATTGACAAATGCCCAGTTTGCTCCTTAACTTTTCAAATTGACTAGCATCAAGAGCTTTAGTAAAAATGTCAGCCAGTTGCAATTCAGTGACTACATGGTCCAGTTTAATCACTTTCTCCTCCACAAGATCTACGATGAAGTGATGTCTTATGTCAATGTGCTTAGTCCTCTGTGTTGTATAGGATTCTTTGAAATATTAATAGCACTTAGATTGTCACAGTACAATGTCATGACATCCTGTGTGACATTGTACTCAGACAGCATCTGCTTCATCCAGACCATTTGAGAACAACTGCTACCAGCTGCTATGTATTCAGCAGTGGACAAGGACACAGTTTTGCTTCTTCGAACCAAGAAATCGATTGTTTCCCAAGAAGCATCCTCAGAGGTACTTTTTCATCATACCAGATCGACATCACAATAACCAGACAAAATGGGTTCACATCCATGGGAATATAGAATACCATAACTGCAGGTTCCACTTACATACTTCAGGATTCTTTTCACCTGGTTAATGTGACTCATTTTAGGTTCAGCTTGGTATCTTGCACATACCCCAACAGCAAATGCAATATCAGGTCTGCTGGCTGTTAGATACAACAAGCTCCCTATCATGCTTCTATACAAACTTTGATCTACCTTTTCACCATTTGAGTCCTTGGATAACTTCACATGTGTGGGAGCAGGAGTCCTTTTATGACTGGCATTCTCCATTCCAAACTTTTTGACAATATTCCTTGCATATTTGCTCTGTGAAAGGAATGTTGAGTCTTCCATCAGTGTGACTTGCAGTCCAAGGAAGTAGGTCAACTCTCCCATAAGACTCATTTCAAACTCAGCTTGCATTTGATTGGCAAAATGTTTCACCATTGAGTCTAACATTCCACCAAATACTATGTCGTCCACATAAATTTGAGCAACCATTATCTTTCCTCCTTCATTCTTGACAAAGAGAGTTTTATCCAAGCCTCCTTTTCTGTAGCCTTTATGCAAGGGAACTTGGTTAGCCTTTCATACCATGCCCTAGGAGCTTGCTTTATTCCATATAGGGCTTTCCTTAATTTGTAGACATGATCAGGGAAACTTGGATCCACAAATCCTTTAGGCTGTTCTACATATACTTCTTCATTTAAGTAGCCATTTAGGAAGGCACTTTTCACATCCATCGAAATAGTTTAAATTTGAATGCAAGCAACCCTAGAAGAAGCTGATTGATTCGGTCTAGCCTTTGGTGCAAAAGTCTCATCAAAGTCAATCCCTTCAACCTGAGTGTAACCCTGAGCAACAAGTCTAGCTTTATTTATGGTGACAGTCCCTTCTGCATCAGACTTGTTCTTGTAGATCCATTTTGTGCCAATGATGTTTGTTCCTTCTGGTCTAGGAACTAATTCCCATACTTCATGTTGCTTGAACTGGTTCAATTCATCTTGCATTGCTCCAATCCAGAATTCATTACTTAGAGCTTCTTTGACATTTTTTGGCTCTATTTTTGACACAAAGCAAGAGTTTGAGACAGTTTCTCTGGATCTTGTAATGACACCCTTGGTTGGATCCCCAATGATGAGATCCTTTGGATGATCTTTCTAAATTCTGATGGAAGGATCTTTGTTAACTTCCTCTGGTTCAGATTTTTGAGGAGAAAGATCAGGTACATCTTCCTTATCAGGTACTTGAGGTGATGTCTCAAACCATGTCTCAACATCATATGGGACATTGTTTTCCTGATGATGATCATCAACAATGACATTAATAGACTCCATCATAACCTGGGTTCTGGAGTTGAATACCCTATATGCTCTGCTGTTAGTGGAGTATCCCAGAAAAATGCCTTCATCACTCTTGGAATCCATTTTTCTCCTTTGATCACGATCTGTCAAAATATAGCATTCTTGCCAAATACATGGAAATATTTCAAAGTTGGTTTCTTCCTTCCATAGTTCATACGGGGTGGAGGAAGATCCCTTTCTTAGGGTGACCTGTTGTGAACATAGCAAGTGTATTCATAGCTTCAAAAATGAATAGGAAGTTTCTTAGCATGAATCATTGCTCTGGCGATTCATAGTCCTATTCTTTCTTTCCACCACCCCATTTTGTTGAGGTGTTATAGGAGAAGAAAACTCATGATTAATTCCCTCTGAGGAGCAGAATTCATCAAATTTGTTGTTCTCAAACTCCTTTCCATGATCACTTCTTATTCTGACAATACAGCTTTCCTTCTCTCTTTGAAGTCTTTTGCATAGCTCCTTAAAGACATCAAACACATCAGATTTTTCCTTGATGAAGTTTATCCAGGTAAATCTGGAGAAGTCATCCACAACAACATAGGCATATCTTCTTCCACCAAGGCTTTCAACCTGCATAGGCCCCATCAAATCCATATGAAGCAGCTCCAGCACTCTGGAAGTGGTCAGATGTCTAGACATTGGGTGTGACATTCTGGTTTGCTTTCCAACTTGACATTCACCACAGACTCTTCCTTCATCAATATGGAGTTTTGGTATCCCTCTGACAGCCTCCATAGTGATGATCTTTTTCATCCCTCTGAGATGCAGATGTCCAAGTTTTTGATGCCATAGTTTTACCTCCTTTTCATCCTTGTCTGTAGAGCACACAGAAGAGAGGTTGGTGTTCTCGATTCCACATGTAGCAGTTGTCCTTTGATCTGACTCCTCTCATAACCACTTCTTGTTTATCATTGATTACAAGACACTCAGACCTGGTGAAGTTGACTTTAAATCCCATATCATATAGCTAACTTATGCTTATGAGGTTAGCAGTCAAGCCTTTTACCAGCAACACTCCATTTAGATTTGGAACTCGAGCGGTCAAGTTTCCAACACCTTTGATTTCTCCTTTAGCTCCATCTCCAAAAGTAACAAAGCTGGTAGAGTGAGGTTTGACATTATTGAAGGTTTTTATACGGTCATATGCTTGGAACACCTGTCAAAGTACCAATCTTCCTTAGGACACTCAGAGAGGTATGTGCTATTAATGTTGATCCTCTTCTTCCTTTTGAGTGTAGGGTACTTTGATGTTCTTAGGCTTAACATAGGGAGTCGATTAGGGTACCCATGTAACCTATAGCAAAAGGGTTTTATGTGTCCAAACCTTCCACAATGGTGACATCTCCATCTTTGAAACTTCTTTTCATGTTTCTCTGATCATGATGTTGGCCCCAATGTTGTGACATCTGCTTTGACATTGGCCTATTAGGTGCAGTCTTCTTCATTATCGCAAATTTCTTTGCATCTACATGAGCAGGAACACTTCATTTCATTGTGACATCTGCTCCGGCTTTGGTTTCCCATGACTCTTCTTTTCTTGTCACTAACGGTTCCTTTTCAACCACATATCCTAGACCATGCTTATTTCCGATTTTGTCCAAGTGAAGAATTTCTTCCTTATCGGTTCCATTTGTCAACATCTTGACAGACCTAGTCATATGATCAAGCTTGGAATTCAACACTATAATCTCCTGTTGAGATGACTTATAGTGGTATATTTTCCTTCTTCTCGACTTCGACACATTTTCTACCTCAACTTCTCAATCGCTTTTTACATTTTCATTTTGTGACATACTTCATCACCGATACACGGTTTCTTGTAAGTATCAAGAAGTTCTTCAAAGGTCACTTCCTCATCACTAGAGTCATTATCAGGATTGCCCCTTTCAGAAGATGCAGTGACAAGTTTGGCTGATTCCTCTTCAATATCACTACTTGATTCACCATCAGACCAAGTAACATTCATTCCTCTCTTTTGTTTCTTAAGAAAGGTAGGACATTCAGCTCTAATATGTCCAAATCCTTCACATTCATGACATTGGACTTTACTGCCTTGACTCCCTTTTTCTTCTGACTTGGATCTTCTGCTGGAATCATAAGATCTGCTGATGTCAGATGCAGTGTCCTTGACATGTGACCTTGACTTTGGATCAATTCTCCTGATTAGTTTGTTGAACTGTCTTCCAAGCATGGCTATAGCTTCAGATATCTTCTCCTCATCTTCCTCCTTGCATCCCTCTTTAGAATTGGATACAAGTGTTATGCTCTTGTTCTTCTTGTCAGGTTTCATGATTCCCATCTCAAAAGTCATAAGAGATCCTCGGTTCTTCAACCTTCAAGGTCTTGATGTCTGAGCCTCCTCTATTGCGGTGACTTTTATTGCAAATCTTTTAGGCAAGGATCGAGAATCTTTCTCACCGCTTCTCTTGACATCTTTTCACCAAGTGCTCCCGAGGCATTGGCAATTTCAAAATATTCATGTGAAATTCATGAATATTCTCATCTTCCTTCATCTTCAAATTCTCAAATTTGGTAGTGAGCATCTGAAGTCTTGACATCTTCACCTTGGATGTTCCCTCATGAGTAGTTAAAGAGTGTCCCAAACATCCTTGGCGGCTCACATTGATGAACCATCGAAGATATTCTGTCAATACCATTGAGCAGGCATTCAATGCTTTAGAGTTCCTAGAGCTAGCTCTTCTTCCTCTTTGCTCCATTGCTCCTCGGGTTTCAAGAGAGTAGTGCCATCTTTCTCAAGCTTGGTGGGATGTTTCCATCCTTTATCGTGACTCTCCAAGCTTTAATGTCCACGATCTTAAGAAGGTAACCATACGAGGTTTCGGTAATCATAATTAGACCCATCCAAAATAGGTGGTCTTCCTCCAAATCCTCCTTCTTTATCCATTCGCGAAACTATTATCCTAGATCTCACCCGAAATAACAAGGTGCCGCTCGATGCCAATTGAAATTCTGGCGGCAGATACTTGATGTCACAGAATGTTATGACACATGTCGACACTATGTTAGCAATTCACACGATGAAAAGCGATAAATAACATAATAAGTTGTTCACCCGTTCGGTTCAACAAACCTACATCCAGGGGCTACCAAGCCAGGGAGAAAGTTCACTATTAGCGATATCAATTCGAAGACCCTACAGCAACACACGGTTGTGACCTTCTCACTTAATCACTACCCAATGATCCTTTTGCCTAAGTCCTACTTAGATATGAGTTCCTACTCACTCCCCTCAATCACGGCGGTGATATCAACCTATTGACTAATTGAATTGTGAAGACACACTTCAATAAAATATCTTGATCTTGCTTCAAAGCTTCAATCAAGAGACAAACACTCGTGCTTTAAAGCTTTGAGTGATAAACTACCCTTACAAAAATCCTAGTCCAATGCACTTATCAATTGATAGTTGCTTGGCTCGGAGAAACTAGAATTACACAATTACAATTGTTACAAATCCTAACGATTACAAACACAAGTGCTATCTCTTCAATACATTCAAAGGGCGACACGGTTGTAAGGGTTCTTTTCCTTTTATAGAAGCGATCCACGAAACTTCGCTTTGGGCTTCCATAAAGATAGCTAGGGTTCACTTAATTTATTCCTAAAACATGGTCTTTTCAACAACCAATTTAGGTTTAATTAAGTTTAACCTAGCACCACGTGAGCATGCTTTCTAATAATAGAAAACAATATTTAGCATTCAACAAACTTCACGAAAAATCTCAGAACAAGCAGTTACGAAGAATGTCACCTGAATGTCATAACATACATTATGACATCGGTCTGTTCTTTTCCCTGACTTTAGCTTCGAAATTGTCTTTTAACATCCTTAGCGGTGGATTTATCTTCAATCTCTGAATGTCATGACATCTATCATGACATTGCTAAAGCCTAGTTTTACCAAACATAATGCCAACTTAAAAACACTAACAGTATTGTTAGCCAAAGAGGAGGCATTCCGAGGGTCATCGAGGGTTATCGAGGGTCCTTTTATGAAGCTCAAGAGGAAGCTATAGGGTATGGCTGGCTTTAGCTTTAAAAGGGATTTCACCGGGAAACCATCCTTTTGGAATTAAGAGCAATTTCACCGGGAAATTATACTCTTAGGGTTCTATCCTAACGTGGGTGATTCTTTGTATTGGAAGCCCAATAGGAGGCTGTTAAGAGATTTCCTGGTCTCTTTCATTGTATGATGCCCAAGAGAAGGCTAAACTCAATGAGGAGTTCTTTTGAACGAAGCCCAAGAGGAGGCTGACTCAATAGGGGAGTGTTGTCTTATATGAAGCCTAAGCGGAGGCTAAACTCAGATGAATGAGTTTCCTTGTATAAAGCCCAAGCGGAGGCTAACTCTATGGGGAGAGTTATCTTGTATAAAGCCCAAGCGGAGGCTATAACTGTGGGAAACCTATTGGTTAGACTAATTGTTATGTTATAACTAGACAGTTGTATAAACAAGTGTGTGTGTGTGTGATATGTATTCACAGGAGTTTATGAAGGAAATATAAACAAGTGTCTGTGAAACGAACGTTTAAAACGAGCGTAACTTGATTATTTACAAGTTTGAATTTGTGTACAAGGAGGTAAATATGTACATGAACGAGTATTTATGTACAAGAGAATGTGGATGTACATAGGAGGGTTGGGACTTACACCATAAAGGTGGCCTATTGGTTTGAAAGCAGTTTCACAGGGAATAATGCTCCTTTCAATACCAATGGTATTGATGTATATCTGAAAACGAAGCGAATGATCGAAGTTTATCTGTGAAAAGTATCTGTATTATGTACAGACAAAGATTTGTATAAATATAAAATGAATTTTTGATATGTACAAGGAAAATATGTATGTACATAAAAGAATGTTTTGTTTGTGTATACACAAGTGAAGTGAAAACAAACGATCGAAGTTTGTCTGTACTTGAGTATAAAAAAGTATCTGTATTATGTACAAAAGAAAATTTGTATGTTTCTGAATAGAGTTTGATATGTACAAGGAAATAATTATGTACATAAAGAATGTTGGTTTGGGACTTACACCGTAAGGGAGGCCCATGATCGATTAAGAAATTCGAGAGAAAACGAATTCGGTTTTATCGTTTAAATCGGATCGATCATGGTAAAAATGATGTAAGTTTGATGAAAAGTTTTGAAGAAATGTTTTTTGAAAGTGTTTTGAAATGTGAAGTTTATTTATGAGAAGTTTTGAAAAGAATCGGAAGTTGAAAGTTTGAAAAATTCACCTTTTAAAGTGGTTTTGAAAAGTGTTCAAAGCGTCGTTTTCGGCTCGATTAAAATATAATCAGATGAAAGTTTTTTCTGAAAATTTTTGCACTATCATAAAATAGATATATTTATTAACAAGTGTACAAAAAATCACCTCAAAATGAGGAATTTTGATTGGTTAAAAAAATGTTAAAGTTTGTGAAAAAACATGAAGAAAATATGAAAAGTTTGAAAAAAATGGTCCATGGGAGGTTTGAACCCAGGACCTGTGGGTGGCATACGTGGCAAAGAGGACTACAAGCGAGTTGGAAACCGCTGGGACAAGAGTTCATTCGTGTATTTGAATCAAAACACGTGTTAATATTATATTGGAAAATTTAAATTTGAAAAACACCAAGAACACGCGCGAATTGTTCTTCATCCTCTTCAATCCTTTGATTTCGTAACTTTCTTGTTTCTCAATGATTTTGAAAGTTGTAAACATGAAAGTTGCTAGAATTTTAACAAGGAACATGATGGTATTTGTTAATTTCATTTATTTTTGGTTAATCATGGTTGAATTTCTGGAAAACGCGAAGAACCCTAGAAATGGAAATTGTAATTGAAATGATGTATGGTTGATGATTTTTCCAATTGTTTGAGGGTTAAGGATCGTGAGAGGTGCAGAAAACAAATGGCCAAGAGTTTTTTTGTTTAAATGCAAGGAATCATGAGATTGAAGTTCGAGCTCTTACCTGTTGAAGCTTGAATCGAATTCTGGATTTGAGTGCTTCCAGTTGTTGTTTGATGATTGTTTAAGCATCAGCGGCTTCTATGGAAGATGTATGATCACCCTGCTTGCTCTGAAATGCCCTGGAACTCTCCAACCAAATCCACCTGCACAGGCTGAAAATGGAGCTTCGATTTTTGGGTTAGAGCTGTTACAGTTAGTAGTTATTAATCTGCGTCATGTCTATGATGTTCATGGATGATGTTTGGATGCTTAGAACTCAAGTTACTTAAGCCAAGCCATGAATTCGAAACTTAAGGCAGATTTGGAAAGCAAAATGACATGAGATGTGATTCTGAATTCTAGCCTTGCCTATATTGATTTTAGTGTTCAAACAAGTTTCATATGGACATTAAGACATATTAGAACCCAAATTACTCAAAGTTTTTCAATAGTTTTCAAAATTGCAAGTTTTGGCAAATTGAACTATGATTCTTGAATTTTCAAAGATAAAGAGTGAAAGCATGTACTTGCATGGCTTTGGTGTGTTTGAACTTGAAAAGGATACCTCTACTTATAGGCCATGGATTCTGAAATGTTAGGCACAAGTACATGGCATTGGTAATTCAAAGTTGCCTTAAAGGGCAAGAAAGTCTTTTGGTAAAGGAAAAGGAAACTTCCTTTTTTCACCATGTGTGAAAATCTCAATTTGATCATATCTTTCCAAAATTATCTCTAGCTGATATTTATCAGCTCTAAACTCAATTTGGCAAGGTGGCAAGTGTTCTAGAAGAAGAAATCAAAAAATGACCTATAATTTGAAGTTTTGCACTTTGAAAATCATGTTTATGGAGCCTTATGTTTCAATTTCAAAAGCATAGCTAGACTCCATGGATTTGATAGTTCTTGGACATTTTGGAAAGCTTGTTTCAAGAGCTACAACTTTCATGTTTTGAGTTTGTTCCAAATCAAAGTGGAACTATGTGAAAAAATGCCATGAAGTTTGGAAAAAATAAGAAATTTCAACACTTGAAAATTTTTCTAAGTGTTGGAACTTTTGACTTTTTGTTGACTTTTCCAAATTCTTTGATTTTTTATGATCATGATGGATCATTTGAAGTATTTTGATGTTGGAAAAAGTTTTGTTTTGAAAACTTTGACCAAAAGTCAAAGTTTGACTTTTCTGTGCAGATGAATTTTCATCAGATGTTTCAGAAATTGACTGATGATGTTTGTGAACTTTTGTGACGTTTTGAATCCAGAAATTAGGTCAAGATGTTGTATCTAAGATATAATGACCAATCTCTAACCAAAAAGTCATTCCTTGCTCAAAAAATCAGAGAATACTCATGCTCGACCAAAACCTTAATTGGTCGATCCTCGATTGATCAATTAGAAAAGTTAGATATCTGAGGACTGAAGGTTAATGTTTTGATCAAGATAGGTCAAATGAAGTGAGTAAAACTCAAACCCTAATTGGTTGCCTCTTGAATCAGATGAAAATCTGATGAAACCCTAAATTTGACCTGTGAATGCTACATCCGATTAATTCTATTCTGAACTGTTAGTGATGCAATGATGCAAATGTAAGGTGGTATATTAGGTCAAAAATTGGGGTATGACAGATGCCCCTATTTAAGTTTCTTTAACCTGAAAGATGAAGATGAATATCTTTGTTTTGATAGGTGTAAAGAGACTGAAATATCAGAATACGCAAATTTTGGACCTAAGATACCAAAAATGCGAATGATGCAAAATGATTGTAAAAAGTTTCACCCAGATGATATCAAAGAAATGACATGGTAGGGAAAAATTTGTGAGGATGACTCGATCTGTTTAAGAAGAGAGGATCCTGTTTGTTGGGAAACATGCAATATGTCTCGCTGGGGAAAAAGAGATTCACAAAACATGTGAATATCTGTTTCGCTTTGGGAAACAAAGAGATTACCTTCTGTCAGCCTTGTGACAATGTGTAAGGTAAGTGAAGATGATATTACCAATTATCAGCCTTGTGATAGTTTATGGTAATGAATTATAAAGATATTACCATTTATCAGCGAAGTGATAATTATAACAAGGTAAATCTTTGAAAAGTTTTCAACGTATTCAGCCTTGTGAATATCAGACAAAGATGGAAACAAATTTCACACGAGTTCTGAAGATACTACCAATTATCAGCGAAGTGATAACTATAACAAGGTAAATCTTTGAGACATATCACTGAGTATTCAGCCTTGTGAATAATAGACAGTGAAAGAAACAGAACTCAAATGATTTTCATACTTTCTTGGATAAAATCTTGCCGAGGATCTCTCTTTTGAGAAGACGCGGGCATTTTGATCGGAAGACACAGGTTTTCTTTTAGACAGAAAGACAACTGCTGGTGAATTTCTTGTACAGTCATGATTTGACCTTGTTGAGAAGAATAAACTTTCATGACAAGTTTAGGAATGAAAAGAAAAATAAGCTGCTCAAATGATGAGGCTATTGCTTATTGCTTTGTTGATTATAGACAGGGTTCTATCCAGGAACGAACTGGAAAGAAAGGGTCAATCAAGACTTTGTTCCTGATGAAGAATGATCTCAGCTGGGGAACAGGAGAGGGAGAAAAAGATGTATTTCTCTGCTTTGGGATAATCTACTGGGGATATGATCAAACCTACATGAATAAGTGTGATTTAAACTAGTGATATGGAAGCAAACATTTTGAGGAATGCAAAAATGCATGAATGGTGCTATTATGTATGAATGTCATGAATGTTATATGCATGCTAACAATACTTGACAGAACACTAAAGAGGTATTTGGGAAAAGGACCACGTCACAGTTCGAACAAACATTTAGCAATATCTGCAGCAATGGTGTAGACGTTGCTGATGAAGGATCTGAGTTGCATGCTTTAAACTTTCGGAGAAAGGCGTTTCATTGGAAACTTTGTTGGGAATTCTTTTTGGATAAGAACACCGTCCTTTGATGATTTCTGCTGAGGAAAAGAAGACTTCCGTAGCAGTTGTTCTATCCTTCGGAGATTGAAACACTTATGGAGAAAACTGTTGGAGTTCTTTCCGTGTTCATAGTTCAAAGGAAAATTTTGCTTTTGTTTCAAAATTTTGAAGTAAAAATTCATTTAAAAACTTTTTTAGTTTCAAAAAGTGATTTTTACAATAAAAAGCGTTATTTTGCAAAACAGAAGAAAGTAGGAATTGCAAACAAAAGGCACAAGGCTCAAATTTATTGATAGAATGGTAATCAGCCAAAGGCGTGATTCCATGAACTATTCACAAAAATTGGAAATGATAATTTATTGGGAAAAGGCTACATTGAAAGCAAATAACCGCTATTATCCCTAACAACTTTGAATTCCAACTGTGCTTGTTGCTTCATAAAATTTGATTGAAGATCCGTTGATGGAAGATTCTTCAGACTGACGAAGTACAAACTGATTGCAGTTACTTTGTCATTTTTTTTTGTATCCTTATTTTTGCCTAGATTGCCTTTTCAGGTTTTCAATCTATCAGGATAATTTCTGTTTATTGTCTATAATTTTTGCCTGGATCGCCTTTTCAGGTTTTCAATCCACCGAGACGCTCTTTTTTGCCTAAGCCGCCCTTTTCGGGTTTTTGACTTACCGAGCTGTTCTTTTGTTCTTTTAGACAAAGTATTTCTTGACTGCGTCAGCATTCACAGGATGCGGGAGTTCATCACCGTCCATGGTTGTGAGAGTCATAGCACCGCCAGAAAAGCTTCTGATCGCGACTTTATTGTCTATTAATCACCAGAAGGTCCTAGAAGGTTTTGTTCGAGTTGGGAGATTTGAGTCTCTAAAGCCATGCTGTGAGATGCGAGGGATTCAACCATAATGGCTAGTTGGCTAAGGGTTTCACTAGTTTGAAGACTTTGTTTTCGTACTTCTTCATTTTGGATAATTTGTGCTTCATTTTGGATAATTTGTGCCTCTACAAAGTGCTCAATCATAGACTCTAACCTAGAGTTAGTTATTATCTCATCAGAATCCTCCATTGATGTTTCGAAATTAAAATCTTGCGATTCTTTAGAGTCTTGAAAGTAAGTTAAAGTCTCTTTTTGTGTTTCCCCAAAGCGTTCTATCATCCTACATGATTCATTAAAGTTTTCCATTAATATTTCGAGGTCAGATTTATATGGTTCTGGTGATTCCTCAAAATATTGAGTTTGGCAATTATAGGACGAATTGGGTTGAGGAAAAGTTTGGTTGAAATTATAAGTTTCTTGTGGTTCTTCAAAATATGGGGATTGGTAGTTTTGGAGGTAGTTTGGGTAAGAGTAGGTTTGTGAAGCATTGAAGTTTTCCATCAGTATTTCAAGGTCGGATCTATGGGATTCTTGTGGTTCCTCATAATACTGATAATGGGCGTAGGAAAAATTTGGGTCATACATGGTAGTAAAAGGTAAAAGTGCCTTAGTCTATACGGTGTAACACCAGAGTTACAATATCGACTTAAATAGTCCCCGACAACGGCGCCAAAAACTTGATCGCGACTTTATCGTCTATTAATCACCGATGCAAGTGATCCTATCGCGTAGTTTTAAAGACATCGAACCCACGAGACTATAAATCGATCTATTGTTATCCTAAGTTACGGTATCTGACTAAAGCGAATAATTCTTTAAGATTTTTGGTTAAGGAAAATATAATGAATAAGCGAGATATTAGTATGTAATTAAATCTAACCTAGGGATCCGAATTTCCACCGACTTATTACTCAAGTTGATAAAAATCCTATTTCACAAACAATATTCATATAAAAATCCTATCTCAAATGTCCGGATCATGCAATTAAATCCTAACGTATGCTCTCGCTATCCCGAATTTAAAAACACTTTTGAAAATAAATAAAGTTTAATCTCTTTTAAAAGCATGTGATCTTTAAAATTAATACCTAGTATCCACTATCTGGTTCTAAACCTCAAACTCTCGCTCTGTTGGTTTCTAACCTTAGTCCAGTTTATTAACCTCAAACTTTCGCTCTGTTGGTTTCTAAACCTTTTAATAAATTAAATTAGATATCTAAGTCAGAAAGAATATTTTTAACAACGTAACATTATGCCCGTTTAATTTCGGATTCCTTTGGTTCGATTAATTTACATACCAATATCAGAAAGACTTAGCCAGACATATTAATTAATTCAGACATGCATAAATAATACGGTTTAATATATTTAAACATTTCCGAAATCAAATAAATAATATCAGGCAACAATATATTAAATAAAATAAAATAATTAAATTAAACCTGAAAATGACAATAACTGGAAATAATCTTGTTCTTCGGAGACTTCTTGAATTGAAAGAAAAATGCGACAAGAAATAAAAAGCACTAGATCTAACGTAAGGTTAGATAAGTGGAAATAAAATCTAAACAAAGAAAACTGAAATGGAAAATAAATTCAAAGTACAAACTAAAATAAAATTGCGAAATAAGAAATAGGTTGTTCGGTAAAAATGCCAACCACGATTACGAAACTTGAACTTGTATTTATAGATCACTTTGGTAACTTCCATTCCTCAACTTATGCAAGATGTGAGCGTGGAGAGAAAATCTGCCTAAAAGGAGGCGGACGCCTCGAATAGGTCATAAATGGAGCGTGCGTCTCATTGCATGGGAAAAGTGGTGGACCCCACTTGCATGGGGGCGGGCGCCTCAAGGAAAGGGTATCTTTGAGGCGGCCGTCTCGACCACGTAACAAGTGGCATTTGCGTCTTGGACTTGTTTCATGGGCACGCTTCTGTGGGCTTATCTCTTGGCTTGGTATAATTGTTTTCTTCTTCTTAACCTCATTTTTGGTATATCACCTCTTTGCTTCATTTCTTTTGCTTTTTAATCCGATTTTTCCTCGATTTTACTTCTTTGCTCGATTTATCTTTATTTAATACAAATACGAAACATAGAAAATACCAACATGTCTGAAATAAAGTAATATAATTAAATAAAAATCGTAACATTGTCTATGAAAATTACGTCAAATATGTTATATAAATTCGTGCTTTCTTGACGATGTATGGGCCTTCGTAGTTAGAGTCCATTTGCCCTAGAATTTGAAAAGATAGAATCTTTTTAAGCAGCGCCTTCACGAGGTCGGCTTTTCTTGATTAATTTTAATTTGGTCATATCTGCTTTGACACCATTCAGCCTCAGATAATTTGATTGCCATGAGAACTCTCATTGACGGAATCTCAACTTCTACGGGGAGCACTGCTTCCATGCCGTATACTAGAGAAAAAGGAGTTGCCCCTGTTGAAGTGCGTACTGAAGTACGATACCCATTCAGAGCAAATGGCAGCATTTCGTGCCAGTCTTTGTAAGTAATGACCATCTTTAGGACAATCTTCTTGATGTTCTTGTTGGCAGCTTCAACGGCGCCGTTCATCTTTGGCCGGTAAGGAGATGAGTTATGATGCTCGATCTTGAATTCCTTACACAGTTCTTTCATCATTTTGTTGCTCATGTTCGATCCATTGTCTGTAATGATCTTGCTTGGAACTCCATATCGGCAAATGAGGTTGTTTTTGATGAACCTCACAACCACTTGTCTTGTAACGTTGGCGCGAATCTTGCTTGACCCATTTGGTGAAGTAATCAATAGCCACTAGAATAAGCGATGTCCGTTGGGCGCTTTTGGTTCGATCATCCCAATCATGTCGATGCCCCACATGGAGAAAGGCCAAGGAGAGGAGAGAATGTTGAGTAGAGTCGGTGGCACATGGATCTTATCTGCGTAGATCTGGCACTTGTGACACCTCTTGACGTGTTTACAGCAATCAGATTCCATCGTTATCCAATAGTATCCTGCTCTTAGGATCTTTCTAGACATTGCATGACCATTTGAATGGGTTCCAAAGGACCCTTCATGCACTTCATGGATGATCGTGTCTGCCTCTTGCCTGTCGACGCATCTGAGTAGAACCATGTCGAAGTTTCTTTTGTATAGCACATCCTCATTTAAGAAGAAATTTCTAGAAAGCCTCCTTAGGGTTTTCTTATCCTTGTACGATGCCCCGAGTGGGTACTCTCGTGTTTGAAGGAAACGTTTGATGTCGTGAAACCACGGTTTATCGTCGAAGACTGCTTCAGTTGCGAACACATATGCAGGTCTTTCAAGGCGTCTGATGCAGACTTTAGGCATATCATTCCAATCGTTGACTTTGAACATGGAAGATAAAGTAGCCAAAGCGTCTGCCATTCGGTTCTGATCTCGAGGGATATGATGCAGTTCAACCTTGTTGAAGAAAGTCAACAAACGTCTTGCATAATCTCTGTAAGGAATTAAACCAAGATGATGAGTTTCATACTTGTCTTTGATTTGATTGATCACAAGGGCTGAGTCTCCATATATGTCAAGGATCTTTATCCTCAAGTCGATGGCTTCTTCGATACCCATGATGCAAGCTTCGGATTCTGCGATGTTGTTGGTTCAATCAAACAGCAATCTGGCGGAAAACGGGATATGAGAACCCTCGGGAGTGATGATGACTGCCCCAATTCCATTGCCAAAAACGTTAACTACTCCATCAAAGACTAAACCCCATCTAGATTCTGGATCTGGGCCTTCTTCGGGTAGTGGTTCGTCACAATCTTTCAGCTTTAAGTACATAACATCCTCGTCAGGGAAGTCAAACTTGAGAGATTGGTATTCGTTGAGCGGCTGATAAGCCAAGTGATCGGCGAGAATGCTTCCTTTGACCGCTTTTTGAGCACGGTACTGGATGTCATACTCAGATAATAGCATCCGCCATCGAGCAATTCTTCCCGTTAAGGCAGGCTTTTCAAATACATACTAGATCGGATCCATTTTGGAGATTAACCAAGTCGTGTGATTGATCATGTACTGGCGGAGACGTTTTGAAGCCCACACCAAAGCGCAACATGTTTTCTCGAGCATGGAGTAGAGTTTCACGGTGAACTTTTACTCAAGTAGTAGATGGCATGCTCCTTCTTATCGGTTTCATCTTCTGTCCAAGCACGCCCATAGACTCTTCCAACACGGTGAGTACAGGATTAACGGTCTTCCTTTTGGAGGAATCGATATTGGAGGTTCGGCGGTATTCTTTGATCTTGTCAAATGTTTTTGACAATCTTACATCCATACAACTTCTTGATTTTTGGAGAAGCTTGAATATCGGCTCACGGTGTGATCATTTGAGAGATAAATCGGAGATGTAATTCAACCGTCAGAAATCCTCTTACTTGCTTCTCCGTATGTGGCGTAGGCATTTCTTGAATAGCCTTGACTTTGTCGGGTCCACTTCAATACCCTTTGTTGGCGATGAAACCTAGGAGTTTTCCATATCTTAAAGGTGCATTTGTTAGGATTGATAGTGAAATTTCCTTAGTCGTTGAAACAATTTTAAGAGATAGTCTATATGCTCATCTTCAGTGTCAGATTTTGCTATCATGTCGTCTACGTAGACTTCGATCTCTTTGTGCATCATGTCATGAAAGAGGGTAGTCATAGCCCTTTGATAAGTTGCGCCTGCATTCTTCAATCCAAACGGCATTACTTTGTAGGAAAACGTGCCCCATGGCGTGATGAAAGATGTCTTCTCCATGTCTTCGGAAGCCATTCTGATTTGATTGTAACCAGAGAAACCGTCCATGAAGGAAAAGACGTTGAATTTCGCAGTGCTATCCACTAGCATGTCAATATGCGGTAGCGGGAAATCGTCTTTTGGACTTGCCTTGTTCAAATCCCGGTAGTCAACACACATTCTGACCTTTCCATCTTTCTTGGAGACAGGCACTATGTTGGCTAGCCATTGAGTATATTCGGAAGTGACGAGGAACACGTCGATTGTTTTGAACTTCCTTTTGATTTTATCGATATCGGGGTGAACTCTTCTCGCTTTTGCGGTGGACACTTGACTTTAATGGCAAATGATGCTCCATGATCTTGGTATCTAACCGGCATGTCTGGTAGGACCAGCGAACACATCAACATATTCTTTGAGAAGATCTATCGGTTTGCTCTTGGCGTTCTTTGTCGGTGAAGCTCCGATATTTACTTCTTTTTTTGTCTTCGTCCGAACCCAAGTTGATTGCTTCCAGAGGTTCTTTGTGAGGCTGAATGATCCTTTCCTCGTGCTTAAGTAATCGAGAAATCTCATCTGGGATCTCTTCTTCAACTTCTTCCTCGGCGACCTCACAGGGGATTTCAGAGTTGAGAGAGAGCATAGAGTTATTGCTTTCAATGGATTTGTCCATCTTTAATCTGCATATTTGATTTGATTAATTAACCTCTTGTTTTTTTCATTTTTTTTTGAAAAAGTCAATGTGAAAGTGTATGCAGATAAAAAATTTATTATTCTCTTTTTTTTTGAAGATTTTTTTTAAATGTTTTTTAGGATTATCATTTCCAAGAAAGGGTAAAATGAAAATAAACACAAAGTGTAGAAACAAAACAACGCGTTTTATTTATGATTCACATTATGAAACAGGGCCTAAAATACAAACTCATTTGTCTTGGGCAAGACAAAGAGAAATTATTTAAAAGCTAAACCCTATAAAACATCTCTTCACTTTGGGAGAGTTCAAAACAAAAGCAAAGATGAACTACTTAGAACTAGGAGTTAGTCAGAACTTGAGCTTCATGGTGGCGAACTCCTTGGAAGTCGAGGTACTCGGGTAATTTTCCATTTGGTTTAACCCTTGAGTAGACTTTGGTCGTTGGTCGAGCAGGTTTTGAAGACTCTGGACGATGGATTTTGCCTTTCGTGCTGCTAAAGCAGTCTTCTTCAGCTTGATGAACAGATCGAGAAGTATGGGATACAACATATGTGCTTCCTGCCGGTCTCTGTGTTGAATTCTAGGGATGTACCCTCCAATCTTCTGAATGGAGAGACTCGTTGTCGGCAACACTTTCCAAATCGTATCCCGAATCGTATTCCTGATCTTCAGTGATCATGTTGATATAGTGATAATCCAGATCTGGTTTAACAATTTCCACAGGTGCGTCAAAGCAGAGATCCTCGTTCGGAACCTCAATTGGTTGATTAGATCGGGAAGATGAGTACACCTCCTCTGGTTGACTAGGGTACTCAAAAGAATCACCCCATCCAGTGGGCTGGATATCTTCGATTCTGATTCTCGAGCTTTCTGGCGCAGTATATTTCACCATGTAGTCAAATTTACCGCTTGGTTCTCCTAAGGTATCCCAAACTTCAGAAGGGACAGGTGGATTTTCATGTCGCTGCAGGGACATGTCTTTGAATTGATCGATCGGTCTGATTCCTCTTGAGACACATATTCAGAGCTGTTTAAATAAGTGCTCCACTCTTTAGATTCAGATGGATCGTCTTCATCATCTTCAATGGTTACAACGCTAACCTCTAGGAGAACAGGGTTTAAGAAACCCCCACTGTTGAAGACTTCTTTAATTGGACGAAGTGCTTCATCCTTTTGCTTGTCTTTGGAGAATACGGGTCTGAACCCGAGTCCAGCTTTTGTTTCGTTGTTGTGGGTTTGATTACTTGTCCCCACCTTGACATTACCATCTTTTACTATCCGTGCTACTTCTTTATCGAGGATGATCTGTTTTCTGGTAGATTCATCTTCTAACGGATGTTCTAGGAGATGTGTCCCTTCAACGTCATTAGGTGATGATGAAAGCGGACAAATGGCTTACAAGCAAAGCTTGTTCACCGATGGTCACCAACTTTCCACTTCTTGTGAATTTTAATTTCGATGGAGAGTAGAAGTTTCGTGGATCCAAGGTCTTCCTAGTAGACAATGATACGTCCATGACTTGGAAAGTAATTTGAAAAGTATGCGGACCAATTGTCATCGGAAGATCTACTTCCCAATAATGACTTCCTTGACCCGTCAAGCTCTTACTACTATGTCATTGAACTTCATTGGTGTCCCTTTGTAAGCCAAACGAGCGAGTGTCGTCTTTGGCATTACGTTCAAAGATGAACCAGTATCTACCAGTACATTGGACAGGGAATCTGATTGGCAAATCATCGAGATGTGCAAGGCCAAGTTGTGATCTTTCCTTCTTACGGAAGTTCCTCATCATGAAACTTAGATTATTACAAGTGTTATGTTGGCGACAATACCTCAATGGTAGTCACATCATGGTCTACATAGGCTTGGTCTAGTACCTTCATTAAAGCTTCTCGGTGAGCTTCGGAGTTGAGGAGTAGAGACAGTATTGAAATCTTGGAAGGAGTCTGCATCAGTTGATCCACGACTCGGTGTTCACTTTTCTTGATTAATTTCAGTATTTCATCAAAATCTGCGTTGACGTTGGCTCTATCAGGAGGACCAACATTTGTGCTTGGGTTAACGGGGAATCGTTGCGGATTCTCGGAAGATATATTAGCTGGATTTTGTCTAACAAGGAGGCTATGCGGTCTTGGTAACAGGTGTGTACTCGTCCACCGTGTTTACTCGTCCGATTTACATTATATTGACATTAGGCGGAAGAGTAGGCATGGGTTTCTCCTTCCCATCCTCTATCAGGGTTGCATTGTATTGGTAAGGAATTGCTTTGGTAGAACTGTATGGAACAGGATCGGGTAGGCAAATTACCAAAGGAGACCCTGGACCGTTGGAACCGTTGTATTCAATCTCCACATGTTTGGGTACATTGAAACAAGGGATGATAACGTTTACTTCGGGGTTTTCCGAGTTGATATCTGAGACTAAAAGCTCATGCGGAAAATGCCCTACTGTATTTACGTCATGGTCATCTCATTTACGTAGATCATGGGTCACCGATATCTAACAATCATTGAATGTACGCTCTTATGGTGGGACATCCTTGAAGATCCTTGAAGCGAGATGTTGCAAGCTGCGTGTCGTGCTAGTGAAGGCGCTCATTGTCTTGTCGTATCATGGAGATGCACCAAGTTTCCTCGATCGGGTTTACATACGTGACGAGATACATCCGTATTTCTTAATATCAGATTTACTGTATGTCCATTGTGATTGGGAAGCGGATTGACTTGCACATTTGGATTTGTATTTCTGAAGGAAAGAAGATTAGATCTCACTAATCTCTACACTTTTAATGCTATGCAATGCTCAAGGTCATGGCACGGTGCTCCTTGGTGAAAAGGGCAAGATCGTCCTTTGTACCACCACGGCAATTTTTCGGGAGGTGGTGACCTTATGCATGTCAGTTTTTCCTATTAGCGCGGTATAGTTACGTATGCGTCATTGAATTGGGTCGAATTGTGTGACCCGAGGCGCACGGTTTTGATTACTGAACTGCTGAGCCTGTTGACGAGGCTGTTGAGTTTGTTGATTTTGTTGAAATTGTGGAGCAATTCCTGTGTTTGGAGTTGTGTTAATAGCGGGTGCTATGGCAGCTACCTGTCGCTGTTGATTGACATTCTTTCGCGGTTTCCCTCGGGATACCATTCCTATGTCATGTTCCTTTTTCTTTGGAAAGCTAGTCCCAACCTTTCTAGTTCCACTAGAAGATCCTGCTTCCTTGGTTAGGCGTCCGGTTCGAACCCCCTCTTCTAATCGCATTACCATGCTCACCATCTCGGTGAAATCTCCAGGAGCGCTAGCGATCATTCGCTCGTAGTAGAATGAGCCAAGAGTGTTTAAGAATACCTTAGTCATCTCTTTCTCTTCCAAGGGCGGGTTGACTTGGGCAGCAATTTCCCTCCATCGTTGCGCATATTCTTTGAATGTCTCTCTTTCTTTCTGAGACATGGAGCGGAGTTGGTCCCGATCGGGAGCCATATCCAAGTTGAACTTATATTGTTGTAAAAAGGCTTCACCTAAGTCATTGAATGTTTGGATATTTGCGCTGTCTAATCCCATGTACCACTTCAGTGCGGCACCCGTGAGACTATCTTGGAAGTAGTGGATTAACAACTGGTGATCGTCGTTGTATGTAGACATTTTCCTGGCATACATCGTGAGATGACTTTGTGGACAGGAGTTTCCCTTGTACTTTTCAAAATCAGGGACTTTGAATTTTGCAGGTATCCTTACGCGAGGAACTAAGCACAGATCCTGGGCGTTTTTCCCAAACAGTTCTTTTCCACGAATTGTTTTAATTTCAAGCTGCATTTTGAGGAGTTGTTCCTGGAGATTCTCCATCGAGCCACGGGAATCCGTGTTATTGCCTGGAGTATGGTGAACTCTTCGTCTGCAGTAGTGTGCACTACGGAAGCTGAGTTCGTCATAATTGGTTGAGAAACCGATATTGTTACTTGTGGAAGAGTTACTCCACGTTGCGGAGTAAATGTAGAGTTTTGCTGCAAAGTAGGTATTTCAAGCGTGGTTGTTTGCACTTGAGAAATCGGCTGGCGAAATCCGATGCCAAAGTTGAAAGGCATGCCCCATGGATAGCCTTCGCATCTTGAAAGGTGAACTCTTGATTCTGACAAAACCGGAGTAGTAGTGTCTTCGAAATCGGCTTGGTTTTGACCGCCGATCGCTTGTTGACTTTGCGTTGCGGCCAATGAGTTGACCAAAGATGTGAGTCTCTCCACTTCTTCTTGTAGTGTTGTTACTGTACTACGAAGTTCAACATTCTCTTGTTCAAAACCCTCCATTACTTTTCTTCTTTTTGATCTTGTATCGTACGTTCGAGTTGGCTGTGGACGCGGTCGAGAAACTCTAAGACGCGACAGCTTGGCGATCTTTTCCCATCTGTTCAAACTGTTGGAAGATCAGACTCTAGACAATAGACTTAAAATGCAAAGTATGATGCATGGTTATGATTGTAAAGAAAGATTTCCAAAGAATTTATGCTAAAAGAGAAATTTCTGGCAAATATTTGGATGGAAAACACGAGTTTATTGATTATTGAAAGAAGATTACAACAATTCTGTTTTTTGAGCATTGCTCACACAAATGATAAAATAAATGATAAAATTACAAACTAAACTAAACTAAATGTCCTCGTCGGATGAAGATCCAAAGGCTTGATGCAGCTTCAACTTCAGGATTTCCTTTC
Organism: Vicia sativa; assembly: GCA_021764765.1. Taxonomy (NCBI): domain Eukaryota; kingdom Viridiplantae; phylum Streptophyta; class Magnoliopsida; order Fabales; family Fabaceae; genus Vicia; species Vicia sativa. The sequence goes on along the minus strand of CM038793.1, from coordinate 181,474,890 downwards.
CATAGTGAGCTTTCAGTTCAGCTTTCTCGGCTTTTAGTTTGCTAATGACTTTCTTCCACTTGTCGGGAGCAGGATCGCTGGTTGTCATTTCCTCAAGCTTTCTTTTCCTTTCCTTGACGTATCTCTGGATTGCGTTATCCTTCTGACGAATTTTCTCATCCTTCTCCATGAGCCATTCATCCTGGAAATAAAGCGTCTTTTCATGATTTTTGACTTGCTTCTTGAGCTTTTCATTCTCAAGATTAGTCTTGAGGAACTTGTTTTCCAAAGTCTCTTTTCCAAACCTCATCTTGGCCAAAGCTTCTTGGTATTCTCCCATAGTTTCGACGGGAAAAATTGTTAATTTGGAAGCGGTTGAGAACATGGGTTCTTCATAAGCGTAAGGCATTCAAAATTCCTTTGCTCTTTTCTTTACCCAAGAAGTGTAGGTTTCCATGGCTACACAATTCTTTGCCTTACCTTTTCCTTTCTTTCGGATGTGATGCGAAGCTCTGATCATTCTAGCCTTCAATCCTTGGGAATCTTCTCCTTCGTGATAGAAATAACTCTCTACTGTAAAACCAAGAGGTTTACTAGAGTTTGCGTATCCGAGTTGACGTCTTTCCAGGAATGGGTTGTAGTTGATTCCTCCTTTTGTACCGATGAGAGGTACGTTGGCAAATTCTCCACAACTCTCAATGATTTCCATCTCATTGTCTGCCAAGGTATACCAATGGATATCGTCGTTTGTAAGAGACATGAGTCTTCGAGACCAATGCCATTCATCTTTGTTTTCGCGGAAGATAGGAGATTTAGGCAAATGTGAGGTAATCCATTTGAAAAACAGAGGTACACAACACACGATAGTTCCGTCTCCTTGACGATTTCTATGATGAATAGAGACATATGTGTCACCAAGTAGAGTGGGAACGACATTTCCAATCAGAAAGATCCTTATGGCATTGATATCAACGAAATTTGGGATATTGGGAAACAACACCAATCCATAGAGGAGTAAAGCTAAAATAGCTTCAAAGGCTACCATACTACCAGCTGCAGAGAATTTAAGGGCCTTCTCCATTAGGAACTTTGAAGTTAGTCCTAAGAGTTTTCCTCTGGTAGTTAGGTTTTTGTCTATCTCAGATTTCTTAAAATGAGTCATCGTTGCAATGACCGGTGACTTGGGAATGGCTTCCAAACCATTGAAAGGTACTTTGTCTGATACTGAGATACCTAGGATATGCGCGTACTCTTCCAAAGTAGGCATCAACTGATAATCAGGGAAAGTGAAACAGCGATAGACCGGATCGTAAAATTGAACGAAAGTTTTGAGAAGTCCTTCATCAACGTTAGTGTTCAGAATAGTTAAAAGAGTTCCATAGCGTTTTCTGAAATCCGAGGGATCTTCTACCAAGGATGCCAACTCTCTTAACTTTCCTACATCAGGAATTCTAAAACTGTATCTCTTGGTGAATCTTCCTCTGACGTCCATCACTCTAACCTAAAATATTTTACAAAGAAAAATCTCTAAATTCTTTGGAAATGGGAAGAGAAATGAAGTTTTTGAATGAATGCATGAATGCGGCAAACATGGTTAGTAGTTATACACACGGTCAAGCGTTCGAAGTCACGAGCATGAGGCCAACGATAAGAATCAAACGTGGGTAAGTTCTAAGGGCTTATTCATCTGTGAAACGGGTTCTACTGATAATACAGGCTCAACACTCCTCTTTGAAATATTATCGGATTTGTTGAATACTCGATGGTCCAATAATATTTTTCAAGAGAAACTCGCCTGATCGTAGTCTCGCATGACAATTATTCTAGGCTTACGCCCGAATAATCTCTGCACTACATCCTAAATGGCCAGGATGGGTTATGTGTTCTACAGCCACTCAGCTTCGCAAGTTCCCTTGAAAGCAAAAATGTCTTCGCAAATACTTGCTAAACACAAATACCCCCAAGACAACCTCCACTGAGAGAGGGATATTAACTTCGTAAGTACTGAGACTTCTCACAGGTTAATACCCCCACCTAGATCTTAAAATGTTTCTTAAATCCGGGTTAGGATTTCTTTCCATCAGATGAAATCGTGAAAACACACAATAAAGAAAAACAAACATATGCACATATGAAAGCTTAACCCCCTTTTTTTTCTTTTTGAAAACAAAAAAGCTTGGTGCTCTTGAGCAGAGTCACATTTTTTTTTGAAAATCAAAGTTTCAGCGTACTCCCCAGCGGAGTCGCCATTTTTCCTGTTCGCGTTGAAAAGCGTCGCGCTAGCGAATCAAATGTGAATTCAGATCCTCTGGCTCGAAATGATTTACTCTTTTGATTTGTTTATAAAGATGCCGCGAGCATCAAGCTTTATTATTTTCAACACAAGAAAAGATGATTTAATGATTATGAAAAAGGGGAAAGCTGTTAATACCCTCAATTGATTTTGATATGCGTAACGACTAGCGCAAACTAGACGCAACGCATTGGGGAGATTCTGAGTAAGGGGGTTTGTTATATAAAGGGAATAGATGGAGCACCCTAAATATATATATGGTTATCCATAGCTTTATATATGAATACGTTTGATATGTTTGTGTGTTTTAATTGCTATTTCTATGATTGGGAAAGTTTCTCGTTTGGGATTTTAAGAAGGATAGATTATATGGGATCCTAGGTTTTGTTATTATTGTGCTCACAAAGATCTGTGGATCTTCTGCATACATATCCCCTAGTGGGAATCAGAGCATTTGTAGCTCGGATCTACAGGGATCTACGGTTTGTTTGGTCTGAGGGAGAAAGAAATTTGCTCGCCAAGGATGAGACCTTGTGCCTACGTATTCTCAAAGGGATGTTGAGAAAGTCAGAGCAATCGTAGTTCCCACTTATGCTAGTGGAAAGCAACGGGAGTTAGTAAGAGACAAACAAATGTCATCTTAATGAAAAATGTATCTAATCTATTTCATCACATACATTTTTGAAAAGTTTGATTGATTAAAATCTTTCGTCGTAAGCTATAGGTGTTTTACTTGAGTGTACAAGCGTTACCACTTACATGTTTAAGAAAGATGTTTGAAAAAGATAATTGAATCTTTTAACTGTAAGCATTGGGTGTTTTGCTTGAGTGTACAAGCGTTACCACTTACAATTAAGAGATGTTTTTTGTTTGAAAAGTGTTTTGAAAAGTTTTTGATTGTATGTGATGTGATAGATGAGATACTTCTTCCATAGAGATAATAAACGTCTAAATCTTGAGGAGAAATTGATTGGATTAAAGGGATGCTTTTAAGAAGCCCATGGGTCCTTGTATTGTTAGCCCAAGAGGAGGCATTCCGAGGGTCATCGAGGGTCATCGAGGGTCCTTGTATGAAGCTCAAGAGGAAGCTATAGGGTATGGCTGGCTTTAGCTTTAAAAGGGATTTCACCAGGAAACCATCCTTTTGGAATTAAGAGCAATTTCACCGGGAAATTATACTCTCAGGGTTCTATCCTAACGCGGGTGATTCTTTGTATTGAAAGCCCAATAGAGGTGTTAAGAGATTTCTGTCTCTTTCATTGTATGATGCCCAAGAGAAGGCTAAACTCAATGAGGAGTTCTTTTGAACGAAGCCCAAGAGGAGGCTGACTCAACAGGGGAGTGTTGTCTTATATGAAGCCTAAGCGGAGGCTAAACTCAGATGAATGAGTTTCCTTGTATAAAGCCCAAGCGGAGGCTAACTCTATGGGGAGAGTTATCTTGTATAAAGCCCAAGCGGAGGCTATAACTGTGGGGAACCTATTAGTTAGACTAATTGTTATGTTATAACTAGACAGTTGTATAAACAAGTGTGTGTGTGATATGTATTCACAGGAGTTTATGAAGGAAATATAAACAAGTGTCTGTGAAACGAACGTTTAAAACGAGCGTAACTTGATTATTTACAAGTTTGAATTTGTGTACAAGGAGGTAAATATGTACATGAACGAGTATTTATGTATAAGAGAATGTGGATGTACATAGGAGGGTTGGGACTTACACCATAAAGGTGGCCCATTGGTTTGAAAGCAGTTTCACGGGGAATAATGCTCCTTTCAATACCAATGGTATTCAGTGTATATACAGACGAAACAGAAACGAATGATCGAAGTTTATCTGTGAAAAGTATCTGTATTATATACAGACAAAGATTTGTATGAATATAAAATGAATTTTTGATATGTACAAGGAAAATATGTATGTACATAAAAGAATGTTTTGTTTGTGTATACACAAGTGAAGTGAAAACAAACGATCGAAGTTTGTCTGTACTTGAGTATAAAAAAGTATCTGTATTATGTACAGATGAAAATTTGTATGTATCTGAAGAGAGTTTGATATGTACAAGGAAATAATTATGTACATAAAGAATGTTGGTTTGGGACTTACACCGTAAGGGAGGCCCATGATCGATTAAGAAATTCGAGAGAAAACGAATTCGGTTTTATCGTTTAAATCGGATCGATCATGGTAAAAATGATGTAAGTTTGATGAAAAGTTTTGAAGAAATGTTTTTTGAAAGTGTTTTGAAATGTGAAGTTTATTTATGAGAAGTTTTGAAAAGAATCGGAAGTTGAAAGTTTGAAAAATTCACCTTTTAAAGTGGTTTTGAAAAGTGTTCAAAGCGTCGTTTTCGGCTCGATTAAAATATAATCAGATGAAAGTTTTTTCTGAAAATTTTTGCACTATCATAAAATAGATATATTTATTAACAAGTGTACAAAAAATCACCTCAAAATGAGGAATTTTGATTGGTTAAAAAAATGTTAAAGTTTGTGAAAAAACATGAAGAAAATATGAAAAGTTTGAAAAAAATGGTCCATGGGAGGTTTGAACCCAGGACCTGTGGGTGGCATACGTGGCAAAGAGGACTACAAGCGAGTTGGAAACCGCTGGGACAAGAGTTCATTCGTGTATTTGAATCAAAACACGTGTTAATATTATATTGGAAAATTTAAATTTGAAAAACACCAAGAACACGCGCGAATTGTTCTTCATCCTCTTCAATCCTTTGATTTCGTAACTTTCTTGTTTCTCAATGATTTTGAAAGTTGTAAACATGAAAGTTGCTAGAATTTTAACAAGGAACATGATGGTATTTGTTAATTTCATTTATTTTTGGTTAATCATGGTTGAATTTCTGGAAAACGCGAAGAACCCTAGAAATGGAAATTGTAATTGAAATGATGTATGGTTGATGATTTTTCCAATTGTTTGAGGGTTAAGGATCGTGAGAGGTGCAGAAAACAAATGGCCAAGAGTTTTTTTGTTTAAATGCAAGGAATCATGAGATTGAAGTTCGAGCTCTTACCTGTTGAAGCTTGAATTGAATTCTGGATTTGAGTGCTTCCAGTTGTTGTTTGATGATTGTTTAAGCATCAACGGCTTCTATGGAAGATGTATGATCACCCTGCTTGCTCTGAAATGCCCTGGAACTCTCCAACCAAATCCACCTGCACAGGCTGAAAATGGAGCTTCGATTTTTGGGTTAGAGTTGTTACAGTTAGTAGTTATTGATCTGCATCATGTCTATGATGTTCATGGATGATGTTTGGATGCTTAGAACTCAAGTTACTTAAGCCAAGCCATGAATTCGAAACTTAAGGCAGATTTGGCAAGCAAAATGACATGAGATGTGATTCTGAATTCTAGCCTTGCCTATATTGATTTTAGTGTTCAAACAAGTTTCATATGGACATTAAGACATATTAGAACCCAAATTACTCAAAGTTTTTCAATAGTTTTCAAAATTGCAAGTTTTGGCAAATTGAACTATGATTCTTGAATTTTCAAAGATAAAGAGTGAAAGCATGTACTTGCATGGCTTTGGTGTGTTTGAACTTGAAAAGGATACCTCTACTTATAGGCCATGGATTCTGAAATGTTAGGCACAAGTACATGGCATTGGTAATTCAAAGTTGCCTTAAAGGGCAAGAAAGTCTTTTGGTAAAGGAAAAGGAAACTTCCTTTTTTCACCATGTGTGAAAATCTCAATTTGATCATATCTTTCCACAATTGTCTCTACCTGATATTTATCAGCTCTAAACTCAATTTGGCAAGGTGGCAAGTGTTCTAGAAGAAGAAATCAAAAAATGACCTATAATTTGAAGTTTTGCACTTTGAAAATCATGTTTATGGAGCCTTATGTTTCAATTTCAAAAGCATAGCTAGACTCCATGGATTTGATAGTTCTTGGACATTTTGGAAAGCTTGTTTCAAGAGCTACAACTTTCATGTTTTGAGTTTGTTCCAAATCAAAGTGGAACTATGTGAAAAAATGCCATGAAGTTTGGAAAAAATAAGAAATTTCAACACTTGAAAATTTTTCTAAGTGTTGGAACTTTTGACTTTTTGTTGACTTTTCCAAATTCTTTGATTTTTTATGATCATGATGGATCATTTGAAGTATTTTGATGTTGGAAAAAGTTTTGTTTTGAAAACTTTGACCAAAAGTCAAAGTTTGACTTTTCTGTGCAGATGAATTTTCATCAGATGTTTCAGAAATTGACTGATGATGTTTGTGAACTTTTGTGACGTTTTGAATCCAGAAATTAGGTCAAGATGTTGTATCTAAGATATAATGACCAATCTCTAACCAAAAAGTCATTCCTTGCTCAAAAAATCAGAGAATACTCATGCTCGACCAAAACCCTAATTGGTCGATCCTCGATTGATCAATTAGAAAAGTTAGATATCTGAGGACTGAAGGTTGATGTTTTGATCAAGATAGGTCAAATGAAGTGAGTAAAACTCAAACCCTAATTGGTTGCCTCTTGAATCATATGAAAATCTGATGAAACCCTAAATTTGACCTGTGAATGCTACACCCGATTAATTCTATTCTGAACTGTTAGTGATGCAATGATACAAATGTAAGGTGGTATATTAGGTCAAAAATTGGGGTATGACAATACCGATAGAGGTTGAGAAGACTAGTGACCTTGATGCTGCTGAAATGGCTTTACATAAGCCAACCTGCTATTTTGTGATGAACAATGGCTCTATTGAGAGCCAAGATGCTTTCTTTGAAAAGCCTGATATGGCCATGAGAAGCCATTTAAAGCCATTGCTAATCAAGGCAAAGATGGAAGAAACAACCATTAACAAGGTGTTAGTGGATTGTGGCGCTACAGTGAATATCATGCCACATCACATCCTAAAAAGAGTCGGTAAGTATGACACTGACATAAGGTCCCATAACGTGGTCTTGGAAAACTACGAAGGAGGAACAAAAACCACCATGGGAGTAATTCAGGTGGATATCACTGTCGGTTCATTACTAGGCCGACAATATTTATGGTCATCCATGGTCGACCAAGTTACAATCTGCTTCTGGGCAGAGAATGGCTGCATGGAGTTGGTGTTGTACCTTCTTCTATGCATCAACGCTTGATCATATGGCGCGAAGACGACATTGTGGAAAACATCAAAGCTGATCAGGGGTATTTCATGGCAGACATTAATGCTGTGGGCCAAAACCATTTCGACAGGAAATTGGCCAACATTGCTCCCTGCCATCCAGCAGAACACACGTATGCCAACTTACATGAGGCTTTCGTTTCATTGAAGTTGTATGAAACCAATGGGTTTACATGGGATGTTGAATATCTGGAAGATCCATATGCATAAGATCCCGCACCGACAAGCTGGGGAAATCATCATGAGAGTGATGCCTGAGCTAGAAGCTCTGTGAAGGATTTCGGCGTATATTGCCGAAAACAGAATGAATTCGGCTATGGAAGCTGAAGAAGCAAAGATGGAAACAGAAGTTGCTAAACTTCCAGCCCCAGAGGAAGTAATTTTGGCTGTAGAGCTAGAACCACCAGACAAAAGTATTATGGTCAACATAAGTGTCAATAAGTAGTGTCTGGACTGCATATACGACGACGAACCACTAGGTTTTGAAAAGGATCATATGGCACCTGAAAAAATGCAGCCAAAAGATCCTTTGGAAGAAATCGACCTTGGCGCAGAAGGTGATAACAGACCTACTTATATCAGCGCCAACATCGACCCAAAGCTCATATCTGAGGTAATTTCTTTATTAAAAGAATTTAAAGATTGTTTTTCTTGGGACTATAATGAAATGCCTGGTTTAAGCAGGGATTTGGTCGAATTGAAGCTACCAATAAAAGTTGGCAAGAAGCCAGTAAAACAAACACCTCGACGGTTTGCACCTGGAGTCATGTCGAAGATCAAGGAGGAAGTAGAAAGACTCCTCCAAAGCAAGTTCATCAGAACTGCAAGGTATGTCGAATGGTTGGCTAATATTGTGCCAATTATTAAGAAAAATGGAAAATTGAGAGTGTGCATTGATTTTAGAGATTTAAATGCTGCCACTCCTAAAGATGAGTATGATATGCCAGTGGCTGAAATGTTAGTCGATTTTGCTGATGGCTTTGAATATTTAAGTATGCTTGATGGTTATGTTGGTTATAACCAAATCTTTATTGCAGATGATGATGTGCCGAAGACGGCGTTTCGTTGCCCTGGAGCATTAGGCACCTATGAGTGGGTAGTTATGCCATTCGGCTTGAAGAATACGGGAGCAACGTACCAGAGGGTAATGAATACTATGTTCCGTGACTTTATTGAAAACTTCATGCAAGTTTACATCGACGATATTGTAATCAAGTCGAATAGTAAACCGACACACTTAGAGCACCTTCAAAAGTCTTTCGAAAGGATGCGAAAATATGGGTTGAAAATGAATCCATTAAAATGTGCTTTTTGTGTGCAGGCAGGAGATTTTCTTGGTTTTGTTGTGTATAAGAAAGGCATTAAAGTCAATCAAAGCAAGACCAAAGCCATCATGGACGTGAAACCGCCATCGACCAAAAAGGAGCTTCAGTCATTGTTGGGCAAAGTAAATTTCCTGAGGAGAATCATTTCCAACTTAAGTGGAAAAACTAAAGCGTTTTCACCACTACTTCGACTGAAGAATGAATAATTTGTCTGGCGAAAGGAGCATCAAGAGGCTTTTGACAAAATAAAAGAGTATCTGACGAAGCCTCCTATATTGGCCCCTCCACTTAGAAATAGGCGTATGAGGTTGTATATAGCAGCCCCAGATTCAACCATAGGGAGTATATTAGTTCAAGAGGATGAAAATCATGTTGAACATCCTGTGTATTACCTTAGTCGTATGTTAAATGGTCCTGAAACTAGGTATAGTGACATAGAAAAACTATGCCTTTGTTTATATTTTTCTTGTATCAAATTTAAGCAATACATAAAACCAATTGATGTTTATATCTCTTCTCATTTCGACATCATTAAGAATATGTTGTTTAAACCAATTTTGCATAGTCGAATTGGTAAATGGGCTTTAGCATTAACTGAATATTCCTTAACGTATGTGCCTTTAAAAGCAATGAAAGGGCAAATAGTGGCAGATTTTCTAGTCGACCATTCTATGGTGGCTATGCCAGAGAATTTTATTGATTTAGTACCTTGGAAGTTGTACTTTGATGGTTCTAGTCAAAAAAATGGGGCAGGAATTGGTGGAGTAATAATTTCTCCTAGTGGAATTCCAGCAGAGTTCAAATACACTATCGACGGCATTTGCACTAATAATGAAGCAGAATATGAGTCCCTTATTGTTGGACTTGAACTTCTACTGGAATTGGGGGCAAGGGGTGTCAAAATTATGGGAGACTCTGAATTGGTAATCAAACAAGTATCGAAAGAATATAGATGCGTTAAGGAAAATTTGATTATGTACTTCGTGATTGCCATAAGATTGTTGAAACTGTTCGAACAAGCAAGCCTTTGACACATACCCCAGCGAGAAAATCAAGAAGCTAATGATCTAGCACAAGAAGCCTCAGGATACAAGAAGAATGAGAATCAAGAGCTTATCCAAGTATAGAAAAAGGTTAGAGTTACTTCATTATCCCCTTCAGACTTATTAATTATAAAACTAGGAGCCATAGATGCAGAAAATTTTGAAATTTTAGCAATTGATAATGGGCAAGACGGTGATTGGCGAAAGCCTTTGGTCGATTACTTGCGTTCGCCAACTGGGTCGGTAGATCGTAAAATAAAATATCATGCCTTGAGTTTTGTTTTGATTGAAAATGAACTATTCAAGAAAACTATCGAAGGGCTATTACTTAAGTGCCTAGGAGAAAGTGAGGCATATGTAGATGTGTCGAGTGTGCATAGTGGAGCATGAGGTGCACACCAAGCTGGACACAAGATGAAATGGTTGCTAATGCGAACAGGTGTTTATTGGCCCTCAATGTTGAAAGATTGTATTGAGTTTTCCAGAGGATGCCAAGAATGCCAATTGCATGGGGGCATCCAACACGTGCCAGCAACCGAATTGCATGTCATTGTAAAGCCTTGGCCATTCAGAGGATGGGCCTTAGATGTGATTGGTGAAATAAAACCAACATCATCTAAACAACAAAGATACATAATCATATTTTTGTGTCGGTTTGGGGTTCCTGAAACAATTACAACCGACCAAGGCACAATATTCATAGGCCAGAAAATGCAAGATTTTACGAAGGAAGTTGGAATAAAACTACTTACTTCTACCCCCTATTATGCTCAAGCAAACGGCCAGGTCGAAGCTGCAAATAAAGTAATAATTGGCCCGATCAAAAAGCATGTGGGTAAAAAACCCAGAAACTGGAACCAAACACTAGATCAAGCTTTGTGGGCCTGTTGAACGTCTCCCAAGGAGGCAACTGGGGTAACCCATTTCGACTGGCATATGGAGATGATGTTGTTTTACCAGTAGAAATACATGTTCAATCTGTGAGAATTCAACGACAACATGAAATACCGTCTGAAGATTATTGGAAAATGATGACTGATGAGTTGGTCGATTTGGACGAAGAAAGGATGTTAGCCCTTGATGCCTTGAGAAGGCAAAAAGATAGAATGGCTAAAGCCTATAACAAAAAGGTAAAAGACAAAGTATTTCATATTGGTGATTTAGCTAGGAAGGTAATATTTCCTATGGACAGAAATGATAGGGTGCTAGGGAAATTGTTCCCAAATTGGGAAGGACCGTTTCAAATAATCCAAGTTTTTTCTAACAACGCATATGAATTAGAAGAATTAGCCCCAGGTCGACGCATTTTGAGGGTGAATGGTAAATACTTGAAGAAATACAAGCCTATTCTTCAAGAAATCTCAATTTCGACCACGTAAAGTTTGTGTGTCGAACTGAGCTGGAACATAGTAATAAAGCCAACATCATAATTTGTACAAAATATAAACTGTGCAAATAATTCTAAGACAAGAATGCCAGAAAAGATGGTGTTTTATAAATGATATAAATTCATATTACAAGGAATGAAAACCACAACAAATACATTTAAAAAGACCACATCAATTAGAAGTTGCCAAATTTCCTTTGGAAACTGCCCAAATCACTCTCAAGACAAGCAGCAGTGTCACCTAGTCCATCAGCATTGGCCTTGAGAGTTTGCAGTTCCTCTTCGACCCGAGTCGTGGCATTACTGACGATAAGAGCATCTTTAGCCAACTGACGCATTTCTTTTTTATCAGAAATGTTGGCTTGATCAATTTCTTTGTCTTGTCTTTCGACAAGTTCCATCTCTTTCGTCAACTCAACAATTTGGCTGCGTATTTCAGCAGCTCTCTTCCTTTTGGGGCTCTGTTCTTGCCGCCTCTGATCAATGTGGGTATTTATCTCTTCGACTTCCGCTATGGTTTTCCTCACCATCTCCACATTCTTCCTCACCATTGCCTGTTTGGTGTCGACTAGTTGTTCAGTCTCAGTCATTTGAGTAATATTGGCCAGCAGAGGAGAAAGGATGTTTTCGAAGGCTGCTATCATCAGCTTTGAGAATTCAGAAATCTCAAGACCTTTCAACTGGGTGATAGCATCTAGAAGCTCAGGCCCAAGAGTTGAATCTTCACGCAGTGCATGAGGCAAGTCATGATTAAAGGCATGAGTACGAATAGTGTCATTCAATTTCTGACTTTAGCAGCCTCGGGTCCTAGCTTGTCGCTGTGAATCTGAAATGGTAAGAATCTGAGGATGTAGCGTACTGATTCATGAACTGATTCAATCTTGCCAAAGCAGCCTCGACATCATCGACATCCATGTCGACGGGAACATCCTTTACTCCAGAAGGGCCAGCTGAATTATCCTTCTCAGGAGAACTCTGAATCTGAATTGGCTCGACAACAGTTTGAGGAGCCCCTGAATCCTACAGGGAATCTAAAAGACTAGAGTCAGAGCTAGTCGAACAATAAGCGTGGTGCCTGATAGGACTAGTGACTGAGACTGAATCAGAGCCACTAAGAGAAGTCCAGGTGATGAATTCAACAAACTCACCAGCTGCTGCGCGGGGAGCCTGTTGATGCTGAGGAGAGGAAACTTCTGAGAGTAGGGTATAGTCTGGTGCACTGTGGTGTGGCTCAGAAGCTTCAACCTAGGAAAAAGATAAATGCCACATCAGACAAGTATAATTCAACAAGTTTAAACAGAACATTTTAGGGAGTATGACAAATACCTGTGGAGGTGGTGAGTGAGTCCTTGTTTCATTCCCTTTAGCAGAAGTAGTTTCTTCTGCTGTTTCCTTGCTGACATCAGGAATGGGTGTGGGGTCTGGAGTAACAATGGTTGTACTTATTATGATATTACTAACATCATGTGAAAGTAAGGCAGCGTTATGACAAGTAGTCAAGAGCACTTTACCTCGCCGCCTTGTGATAAGCGGTTGGTCATCGACTTTGGTTGGATCCATTTCATCATTGACCTTCATCCCTGAGTCTTCGGCCGTGGGGGCTTTGTTTTTCTTTGTTTTTTCATTCTTTTCAGGCATGTTAGCTTGCCTCTTTTTATGGCTTTTGGATTTTTGGGGATGAGGAGACTGAGCATCAGGTGATGGTTGTAGAAATAAAGAAGGTTTCAGAAGAGAAATCTTAATTCTCCATCAAAAGTGGTCAGAAAATGATAAGATGTTTACCTCAGGTCTCTCATTGTGGTGGGATATTTTGTCCCGCTTGGACCTTTTGGATATTGTGGAGGGATCAGCCGAATCCGCTGAGCGTTTTCGACTCTGTTACAAAAGAAATCAAGACGTTAGTAAATAGACAAGATACAAGACGTCGAAATAGGGGCATTCACACTTACAAAAGAATCAACTTTCTTGACAGAAGCAGAAATGGGTTCATCATCTAAGAGAGTGTGGATGGGTGTGAACTGTAAAGATATCAAGTATAAGTGAGGTGTCGAACAAGAAAAATACACATAGGTGTGACTAAAACATACCTTAGATTGTGAAGGGCCTACTACGGTGTTGGCGTTGGCAGGTTTGGTCGACGGCTTCCTTTGGTTTTCAACAGCAGCAGCTTCTTGCCTGGGGGCAACCACCTGTGGCAGAGGTATAGCTAGAAAAGAAGCTAAGTTAAATAACAATGTAAGACAAACTGTGAAAGAAATGGAACTTTCCAGAAGTGGTTACCCTTGGGTACTACAGCAAGCTCTCTCACATATCTAAGGTCAATATGAAGAAAGCCTAGGTAGCTATGCAACCAATACTTCGTCGGAACCACCCTGTCGGCTTTCTTTTTGTAGGAATTTTCAATGTTCGACCAAGACACATACCACTAATCTGGGAATGGTGATCGAAACGCTAGAGCCAAAGGGCTAGTCGGTAAAGGATAAAATTTGATTTTTCTAAAGTGAAGTGCGTAAAGATATTTGTCTTTTGTGTAACTGGGAATCTTGAGATGGGGAATTTTCCCAGTTACCTTCTCCTTTAGCTCTCGGGCCGCATCATGAATGGTTCGACGGAGATTGTTTGGCAAGTACACCACTTTGAAAAAGTTCTGAAAAGCTTGAATTTCTCTGATATGAGCTGCCTTACATTTTGTTGTCCTCCCCTAAAAAGCATCAAAAGCCATAATTAGCTCATTTATTTTCCCATCAGCATCATTTATAAAGGTGACAAGATATGACTGCCACCACTGTTTGAACTCATGAGCACAGAAGAATGCTGGCTTAAAAAGGGTAAAGTTAAGTATGGCTCTGCGCTACCACAAGGTGGCAACGGTTTCTCTAACAACCTCCCAGATGTGGTCATCTAAAATATCCATGAGTAATTCATGGGATAGATAGAGTGACTTAGGCACAATTTGGCAAAGCCCAAATTGTCTAGCTACTAGGTTGGGTTGATAAGCTGCCAAACAAGGGGTCATTTGAGTGATAACACCTAACAGAAATTGGGGAGTCAAAAAACGCCTCCAAATGACTAAGGATATTTTTTGATGCCTCTCTTCTACAGGAGGAAAGGACTCAGTGAGCCATAATGGCCCACTCTTGCCATCAGCAAAAGGAGCCATCGATGGTGTGAAATCCTCCCTTGTCAACATTATGTTGAAGAGCATCTTGAAGACTTCGTCATTTGGAGAAGTCTTGTCGGTTGGAGTCAAGGGAAGGTAACATGGCCATAAGGTCCCACTTTTGTCCTAAGATATTGAAACCTTCTTCTATCGAAAAGGCTTCACATCAGCAGAAAAAGTGGCATTTAGCCACAGTTGCAAGAGCTAGAAGGGTCCATGCACCAGCACACTTTTCTTCTTTGGATTTTGGGATCAAAACTCTTTATTTGGCCGACCACGTCAGTCATAGAGGAGTACAAAGAGGCCAAAATTAATTGGCCTAAAGCAACGTTCTCACTTCTATGCAACGCTGCAGCAAGATGAGCAAATTTCTTGGCTATCTACATCGACATCGAACAGAAGACAAAGCGAGATAACCAGAGAGTTAAGAAAACAACAAGTTCTTCATCAGAAACTTCTTCAGTTTCGCAGTGATGGTGCAGAATAAAGTTGTTGTAAGTTGGATGTTTTGATTCGCCAATGTCGAATTTGATGGGGATAACCTCGTGGTCAGTGTGGTTGAATACGATCCCAGCAGGTTTTACACCTGTTAGAGCAGCTACATCCAGTAGCGTAAGAGTCATCATGCCACACTTTGTGTGGAAAGTATTTGTGGATCCTTCCCAGAAGTACAAGGCAGCTAGTAACATGCCCCCTGAGTAAGGCGTGCCGACACGAGCAAGTTGCAATACGTCATAGATGCCCATTGCCTTCCACTGTTGGATCTTATGTTGCTCCAATCTATCAATCCAGGCCCCAGACTTAGGGAAATATAGGGGAAGAGCAGTACGGAAATTCCTATCAACAAATTGTAACGAAATAGGGTTTGTTTAGGTGATTAGGGGAGAACTACGCTGGCTGGTGGGGAAAAAGCACACTCATCATCTACGTGTATTTCAGAGGGGACATCTGAAGGTAATGGCCCTAAGAAAGCACAAGGTTCATCATCCAGTCTGAAGGGAATAAGTACCTGAGACTGCCATATTTTAGTTTTCTCCTCAGAAAGCGGTGGCTCCGGGAGGTAAGGCTTGCCATCAACATGGCGAAGTCGGAGACTAGCGGCGGGAGCTGTGACAAAAATCTCTTTGTCTGCCATTGCTGGAGTTGAAGGCGTTGAAAAGGGTTAAAGATTCTTGATAAAAACGGAGAAAGAAGTTGAAAAACCCTAAAAATCGTTGTTCTTTGGGTTTGAAATGCTAAATTGGAAACTTTGAACGGTTGAAAACGAAGGAATCAGGTGATTAGGGTTTGTTGCAATTGTTCGTAGTTGTCTGGTTCGGAGATTAGGAACGGAGAAGATGAAGTTTGTTCTAGGTTTTTGTTGTTTAGAGAGTGAATGCGCAGAAGAAAAAAGAAAGAAATAAGAAGAATGGCTATTTATAAGCGTAGGAATGAGAAAAGTGAAAAGGTAAAAGGGATCGTGGCATTTCCCTAGGCTTTCAATCGTGTCCGTCGAAGGACACTTGTAGGAGGATTAGGTATCTAGCGTAGTGGGGCCATGCCGGATACCTAGGCCATGATGAATAAACATTAAATGCTCCCACGTCTCGAGGAATTGAGATACACGTTTTCATGATTACATGATGTCATGAAAAGACTTGAGCAGTGAGCTGTTAGCACTAAGGTAGCGGAAATGGCTAAACCGACGCAAGGTGAAACTTCATAGATACCATTGTCTTATGTTCGACATCGTCAAGAAATCGAAAATGGTATCTCTAGGGGGGCATTTTGTTAGATGAAATTTTTTAAAGTGAACTAAGGGCATGGTTCAGAGGCAAGGGTTCCTATAGCTTAAGGACTAGTCTCAGATAGAGGTAGCTTCTGGAGATATCTCAACAAGCTAAGTCAGAAGCTCCATAAGAAATGCTTGTTAGTTGGGAATTTGGCTCAGAAGGCCAAGCTATGTCGACCAGAGCAAAATAGCGTTAAAAACATGACCATGCCAACACATTATATGATGGTCGAATCGACGGAGATTTGGGTCGAATGAGGACACTAGTCGAAGTGTTGTTGTTGTCGAAGTGGTTCGCTAGTGGACTTAGGAAATTTTGTTGTGCCTCAAAAAAATTGACAGAATCTGAAGGCAGTTTCTTTTGAAGACACAAAGCGGGAAAAGTCAAAAAAGTAAAGAGATCGTGGGTAGTTGCCTCAGAAGTTCGTGGGATATGAGTTTTAAATGGATGACGAAACGTGGGCAGAAGTTGCTTCTGAAGATTGGATCTCATCTATTGATTAGTTCTAGCAGTTACCTTGTAATTAGTATAAATAAGATAGAATGCTAGGAATTCGGGGTGTTCATTTGTACTCTCAAATCATCTGCTAAAACTCTGCTCAATTCCGTGCTAAAGGAAGAAAGAGTACGCAAGCTTTGATGTACGTGATCACCACACTTTTATTTCAATGCAATCATTTTACGTTTAACTTTGTCTTTATTTCTTTTCATTTTACTTCTGTTCATTTGCTTGTTGGTCACGAGTCACCACTATCCTTAGTTACCAAAACATTGTAACATAAACTGTTGGAGGATCAACGGTTGTTTACCATTTTCCATAGTAAACAAATGCCACTTAGGTAATGTCACAATGCTAACCCATCTCGGATAGAATTCCATATAGGGATAATCCGAATTCATCAAGTGGTGTGCTTGTGCAAGTATCTTGACATATAGGCGTTTGGATACTCATCGAGGGTACGTGGCGGAGGTAGCCTAGTTAGATGGGTATAACTCCTTGATTCCTTGCACATGGGTGCGGGTATGCATATTGTGTATTATGTTGCTTCTGTGTTGTCACCCCTTGGATAGTTATGGAACTTCCAATGGTGGTGTTATCCCTTGTGTGTATTTGTACCATGCTGTGAGGCGAACACGGATTCTAGGTGAATCAATTTTGATATATGTACCATGTAGAACCGAGCGAACCCCTAAGATAGGGAGGCTCACTGAGATTTAGTAATCTCACCCCAATCATCTTATTATTTTTCAGGAACATGTTATAAGTAGTACGATTGCTAGATGGTCAATTTTGAAGATAACAGACGAGTAGATGGCACGAAGACCCCTGTTCATGTTATCTTTCCGTTGTCCAATGTTGAAGACAAGCTTCTTGCATACATTATGATTGAGATTTGTATTGTATTCAGTTTTAAATTCTTGTCTTTTTCATCTAGTTGTATGTTTCTTGTACCATATTCAACATCACTGCATATTATTCTAAACATATATGTATGGGGTGTTACAGTTGGTATCAAAGAAGGTCGATTCTTGTCCCTGTCATGAAACATCACTAGCAATTATTTTCTCCCTCAAATGTGTGTGTTGCAAGCCTGATTTCAACCATTGTGGTATTCAGCCGTTGAGACTGGCCATCTCAATGACTGCATGTATGATGGATAGGATCACGGTGAAGCCCCCACGAGGATGTGTAATATCTGAGGCGACTCGAGATGAAGGGGTAGAAACCTGTTGAGTTGGGAGAAGTGTTGGGAATGTGGAGAATGAATGGAGCATTTGATGTAGAATAGTTGATGACCCAACTATCGTGGTAAGTTTTAGGACTACCGGAGTTTCCAAGATTCAATTAGGCGAAGTGAGACCTTCTCTAGATTCTAGTAGCGGTGGAGTAAATTTTGCGAGGTACTTGAGTAGCATTATAATAAGATAATCATGAGATGGAGCGGAGATCAAAAATACTGGAAATTCACTACTCAATCCTAGTGCCAGTGGCAGATATGACTTGAGAAACTGTTGGATGGAAGACCCTCGGGAGTTTGGACGAAGGAGTCAGATTCTCTGGTAACCCTGGTATGGGAAGTACTTAGATGAGCAAGGTGCTACACTCTAACTCATTTTGATATGCCGTAAAACGAGCACGAGTTACTCAGTAAAGGACTAATAGAAAGAGTAAATGTGACGATCTCTAATCGGGAGGATATTGGACACCCGATTAGGGGAAGGGCTAGGCATCTTCTATCTCGCTAACCTATGATTAAGACCTAGAACTACGCTAGGCGACAAGTGAAGAAAGTGAATGTGAGATATGTTGTAGCCTATGTTTCTTGCTAGTTATGATTCTTCAAGCCCAAGTGATGTCGTAGAACTACGCTTAGTGTTGGGTAATTAGATGAATGGAAACTAGTGCCTTTCTGAAGCATCCATGGGATGATTGAAGTTATATCAACTTCTTGGAACCACGGTATTCCTATGTGAAGAATTATCCTTAGAATTTCTTGTACATGCACTGTGCAAGTGAATACGCGCAAGAAATTGCAATTCGAACCTAATTCTTATCCAGTCTTATCTGGATTACTATTTTTGAGTAAGCTAAACCTTAACGTATGGCACTCTTAGGTTTTAGCATCCTAAGGAGTGTGATTGGGTAATCTGGAGGAACGATGACCTTATAGGAGACCTGTTCTGGCATTTGTCGATCGTGACTATAGGATACGAGTGGAGATCGTTATACGCTACTAGGTAGGTTACGAGAGTACATGGCCTCGGAGTTGGACCACCATGTTAGTACTGCTAGATAGGTATAACACCACATCATCGCTATCTTACACGAGATCTGACAGATGTAGGAAAATATTGATCCAGAGCTTAAAGTAAGTTCCTGATTGGTATTTGTGAGACGTGGACACGAATTCTCATGAGGTATGTGTAGCAAGGATCCATATGACCTGCTAGATAGTAGGTAACTAACAGGCGATAGTGAGATGGATTAAGTTTGTGTGCTACGCTGGTGAGGACCCTGAGTGGTCGTAACCGTGTGATCGATATTTGATGATACGTCATAGATATTTCTTGTTTCGTTGAATGGTAAGTAATAAGTATGCATGAATACCAGAGGCGGATTTGATGTGAGATCGTTATATCTCAGTTGACGTTGTTGTGTAGCTATTATTTACCATTGGTGATCAACGTTGGAATAGACGAGTATATGTTGGGTTAGCCCGATATGAAATGAATCTAGGAGAGTAATTATAGACTCTCAGGAGCGAAGCAATGTCTGTCTCGGTAAACAGAAGCACAATGGATTTAAGGTGTCAAGAAATTCCAAAGGGGAATGTTTGAAGCGCGAAGCATAATTTTTTATGTCGTAGTCGAGCTCAAGACATTAGAAACGTTGCATTTGGGAGCGCAGCCGAGGAAGGCAGTTTGGTAACAGTTTTAGAAACGATGAAGCATGACGATGATACGGTCTTAAAAACTTTGAGTGGAAACTAAATTTTCTGTCGAGAAGAATCCTAAGGCTGTGCAGGTATGGGACTGCATGGTTAAGGGAAATCGTATGAGGATTAGTGTTGAATGTAAGTTAGGTAGTGGTCCCGAAGGCCATATAAAATATTAGGAACAATGTAAGTCTATTACTTGGGCACACTGTAATTGTGAAAGGATTACTATGATCGGTAAAGTTTAATGAGTTATCGCAGGCGTTGCCACACTAAGTGTATGAAGTTGTGTGGATAAGGAGGGACTATAAAAGTTGTCAGTGTAATCGTGGTAGTCGTTCGACGTGGAAGTCGGTGGAGTAAAGTGAACTTGTATTTAGTAAGCATTTAACCTTAGACATCCCAGAGTCGAAGCGTATGATCAAGTTGTATTTATGGACCTAGCCAAGACTGATGAAGTCAGTAGTTACCTTATTTTGGAATTATTCAACCTCGAGGAGCGATCCTTGTTAAGTTTGTTTAAGACTCTAGCGAGTATCGTGATTGGGTGAAATCAGAGGAAACTGTTGTTATTTAAGGGATCTAGAAAGGTGTAGTAGAGTAATAGAATCAAGGGCGATGTGGAGGATGTGTGACTCGGTAAGTTTCGAGAAATGGGTATGACTGATTAAGATCAGAGTAGCACAACAGATGAACGAAGAATCTAATAAGCTTGTAGTAGGTGTGAATGGAGTACCTATCACAAATGTTGAATGGAATAACCTTCCCAAGGAGAAACTATATGAGAAATGTTTTGTTTATCCTAGTCTCTCAAGGATCCACCATAATCCAGAGAGATACTATTGATGGAATAACATAGAGAAGACTCTGTGGTTTGTATGTGATAAGACATTCTGAAGACAGTGGTTGTATTGGTGAGTATTGAGAATTAAGTGAGGAAAGGTTATTTTGCTTGAAGTGGACTTTTTGTTGTTGTGTCTTGTGAAAATTTGGGCGTGCACGAAGACTTGGACGATGGTTGCGGATCAACGGTTAGAGTTGGATTTTGTTGGCAGGACGTTGTGTGGAGTTGTTTAATACAAAGATTATAGTTATGAGATTGTATATCCTTGTGGTTTCTGGTAGAAATGTCTTGCGTAAAGATGAATTAGAGTTTGAGGTATGAGATCTTATGGTACGAAGAAGAAAACATGAAGCAAGTTGATTTGAGCATCTGAAAACTAGAGGTTGGAACTAAGGAATTCAACAATCAGTTATATGGCATTGTTTGTACGCGTGTGGAAGGGAATCTGAATGTTGTCGTTAGAGAGACACTATAGTGGATATATATGAATTCGAGGCAATGCAAGTAGTCAATGTAGAGGAATTGAAGTTCAACGTCATAAGTTAAAAAATAATGAGCTTGTAAAACATTGAGGACGAGGATTGTCCGATTGAAATGGATAGTTAGAGACTCTTGAGCTATGCATACTCGATGTAAGTGGGTCTAGGTTGGAAACCTCGAGGGAACCTATTTCCATGTAATTCTGAACGAAGTATCTGAAGAATGTCTTGTGAGACGACTAAGGTTTCTAGTCAGGAATATTAAGTAAGCGAGCATAGTAGAGAGTGGTGTTTTCTTGGATGGAGCGACCTTCGAACGAAGTCGTAGGGTCTAACCAAGGAGGAATGTAAGGAACATTCGTCCCCTCGTTGGAAGAAGACGTGAGGAATATGTTGTCATGGTTATTGAAAGGAATTCGAGGGCGAATTCTATTTAAAGGGGAGAGAATGTAACATCCCTATTTTCATATTGTGAGAATATATGGGTATATTTACACACTAAGAATTATTAAGAAAGAATTAGTGGATTAGTTGGAAATGAGAGGAGTTAGTTAAGAATGAATTATATGGCATAGTGGTAATTAACATTTAGTTGGAGGGCAAAGTGGACAATAAACACTACTTGCATGTGACATAAGGCCTTGTTTGGGGTTATATTCCTTCTAAATCACATTTTTACAAGTAAGTAAGATAAGTGGAGAACTTAGAAGGAAGAAAGAAAAGAAAAGAAGTAATGTTTCCTTTCCAAACTCCATTTTCGCACTCCAATGACAGCCTTCACAAAACAGGTGATAACTTTCTACTCATAATTCCGATTAAGCTGATTCTTGATTTTTTGGAAAGATCACGAGATTTTCATCAATTTTCTTATATGATTTATGTTCTGCATGTTCGTGATGAGTGAGATAAACACGTATGAAGTTATGTGTCTAATTTTGATTTTGGAAAGAAATCTGAATACAAAATTCCTTGATCATCTCCACTAATCAGGTCGTACGTTTTTACTCATAACTTTGATCTAAGAAATTTTTGAAGTTTTGGAATCTATACGAAATTTAATTTAATTCTATATATTAATTTATGTCCATAGACTATGTATTGAAGGAGATAAAGGTGATTGAAGTTTGGTGTTGCATGCTGAAAATGAGCATGAAGTGATTTCGGGTTTGATGATGATGAAGGTGAAACTTTGGCCATCACAGGAGCTCTACTGCTGCATGGATGATATCTTAATCTCCATTAGACCAAGGTGTGTCTCTAGTTAGAGAACTTGGGGAAAATTTTGGTTTTTGTAAAAGATTTGCGATTTTAAGCTTGGGAGTTAAATGTGAATGCATGCATGTTTTGATGTTGATTAATATGTTATGCTATTGTTTTTCGTGCTTGGCTGTTGTGAGTGTGATGTTGAAAGTGAGAAATGGAGGTTTTGGGACCCCCATGGAAGATCTGTTGCAAACTGGTTTTTTTTGTGTGCAGAAAACGCATACCGTGTTCATCACGTGAACCAGGCTTAGCACGCTTTCAAAATCTAGAGAATTTATTAAAGTCCCAGGTCGCGCTTGGCGCGACAGAGACTGGGATTAGCGTAATATTTTCTTCTCGGCACCCTTTTCTTGGGCCATGAGGAGTGGTTTTCGACCTTAGTGTTGTCCAACCACTTCAGTAACCTTAGGAAACCCTTGTAAACATAGAACAAGAGGAAAATCAGATTTTTCCTAACATTCCGACTTCGGTCGATTTTTGGGTAATGATACTTAGATGTCTCGTAGTGGGCTCATAACTCTTTAATGAGGATTCTTAATTGTAAATCTAGAATGTTGGAATCTCCCTAACATCGATGCTTATATTTTTCTCAAGGATGATGATGTTGCTCCATCCAATTTTTGGGACATGTATGCGAAATGGAATGAGTCGTTATGATGATTTCATTTGTTGATTATGATCTTATGTATTGTTTGGTATGTGTGACGCCATGTAAACCTTATTTTTCCCGTCGTTCTGGTCGAACGTTCGGATGTGATGATTGTATGAATAGTTTTTGATTGTTGGAAATATTATGTGCTAGTCAAGTGATGGTTTCCCCGTCGTTCTAGTCGAACATCCAGATGTTTCACTCGGCGGCCGTATATGTTTATGAATATGCTTGAATCGGAGTAGAACCGGACTACTAGGTGGTAATTCCTATTTTATAACTTGATGTGATGAACCATTGGTAGCCCATGGGGCAGTTTCTTGTTATATACCTTGGTTGCTTTTTGGCTATTATGCGTGATGTATTTGGCTATTATGACTGTTATTTTGCGTTACCTGAGCTACCATAGTGATGTGCTTGTGGGGGTCTTTTATGGTGCTTCCCCACCTATAGACTCATTATCGTGATTGGCATTGGTAAGTGTGTGACTCCATGAAGGCAATGTCACAGTAGATTACTTCTCATCTAGTGACACCGAATAGGCAATGTCACTAGGCTTTTGCCACGTGGACTTGTGCGTCAAGAAGGCATATTGCACCTGTAACTCACCAGAGTATAGAAGATGAACGTCATTGCGATGTGCTTGTGGGGGTCTTTCATGGTGATTCCCCACATGTAGACTCATCGGTGTGCTTGGTGATGGGGTTGTGATGCCACTTAGGTAATGTCACAACGGCAACCCATCTCGGATGGAATTCCATATAGGGATGATCTGAATTCATCAAGTGGTGTGCTTGTGCAAGTCCCTTGACATATAGGTGCTTGGATACTCACCGAGGGTACATGACAGAGGTATCCTAGTTAGATGGGTATAACTCCTTGATTCCTCGCACATGGGTGTGGGTTTGCATATTGTGTATTTTGTCTCTTCTGTGTTGTCACCCCTTGGATAGTTATGGAACTTCTAATGGTGGTGGTGTTATCCCTTGTGTGTATTTGTACCGAGCTGTGAGGCGAACCCCGGATTCTAGGTGAATCCGTTTTGATGTATGTACCCAGTAGAACATAGCAAACCCGTAAGATAGGGAGGATCACTGAGATTTAGTAATCTCACCCCAATCCTCTTATTATTTTTCAGGAACAGGTTATAAGTAGTAAGATTGCTAGATGGTCAATTTCGAAGATTGCAGATGAGTAGATGGTAGGAAGACCCCTGATGATGTTATCTTTCCGATGTGTGATGTTGAAGACAAGCTTCTTGGATAAATTAGGATTAAGATTTGTATTGTATTCGATTTTAAATTATTGTCTTTTTCATCTAGTTGTATGTTTCTTGTACCATATTTAACATCACTGCATATTATTCTAGACATATATGTATGGGGTGTTACAGTTGGTATTAGAGCAGGTCGATGCTTGTCCCTACCGTGAAACATCACTAGCAATTCTTTTCTCCCTAAAATGTGTGTGTTCCTAGCCTGATTTCTACCATCGTGGTATTCATCCGTTGAGACTGGCCATCTCAATGACTGCATGTACGATGGATAGGATCACGGTGGAGCCACCACGAGGATGTGTAATATCCGAGGCGACTTGAGCTAAAGGGGTAGAAACCTGTTGAGTTGGGAGAAGTGTTGGGACTGTTGCGCATGAATGGAGCATTTGATGCAGAATACTTGACGACCTAACTATTGCGGTAAGTTTTAGGACTATCGGAGTTTCCAAGACTCGATTGGGCAAAGTGAGACCTTCTCTAGATTTCAGTATCGGTGAAGTTAATTTTGCGAGGTACTTAAGTAGGATTATAATAAGAGAATCCTGAGATGGAGCGGAGATCAGAACTATTGGAAATTCACTACTCAATCCTGGTGCCAGTGGCAGATATGACTTGAGAATCTGTTGGATGGAAGACCCTTGTGAGTTTGGATGAAGGAGTCATATTCTCTGGTTACCCTGGTATGGGAAGTACTTAGATGATCAAGGTGCTACACTCTAACTCATTTTGATATACCTTAAGACGAGCGTAAGTTACTCAGTAAAGGACTAATAGAAAGAGTAAATGCGCTGATCTCTAATCGGGAGGATGTTGGACACCCGATTAGGGGAAGGGCTAGGTATATTCGTTCTCTCTAACCTTTGATTAAGTCCTGACATGTGAAGCAAGTGAACACGATATATGTTGTATCCTAAGTTTCTTGCTAGTTATGATTCGTCTAACCCCAAGTGATGCCGAAGAAATACGCTTGGCATTAGGTAATTAAATGAATGGAAACCAATGCTTTTCTGAAGCATCCATGGGATGATTGAAGTTGTATCAACTTCTTGGAACCACGATATTCCTATGTGAAAAATTATCCTTAGAATATCTTGTGCATGCATTGTGCAAGTGAATACGTGCATGGCATAACAATTCGAACTTAATTCTCATCCAGTCTTATCTAGATTACTATTTCCGAGTAAGCAAAACTTGAACTCGTGGCACTATTAGGTTTTAGCATCCTAAGGAGTGTGATTGGGTAATCTAGAGGAACAATGACCTTAGAGGAGGCATGTTTAGGCATTTGTCGACCGTGACTATAGGATACGAGTGGAGAACGTTATACGCTATTGGGTAGGTTACAAGAGTACATGGCCTAGGAGTTGGACCACCATGTTATTAATACCAGACACGTATAATGTCACATCATCGCTATCTTACACGAGATCTAAAAGACGTAGGACAATGTTGATCCAAATCTCAAAGTAAGTTCCTGATTGGTATTCGTGAGACGTGGACTCGAATGCTCATGAGGTAGGTGTAGCAAGGATCCATATGATGTGCTAGATATTAGGTAACTAACAGGAAATAATGATATGGATCAAGTTCGAGTGCTACACTGATGAGGACCCTGAGTGGTTGTAACCACGTGATTGATATTTGATGATACCTCATAGATGTTTCTTGATTCGTGGAATGGTAAGTAATAAGTATGCATGAATACCAGAGGCGGAACTGATGTGAGATCATTATATCTTGGTTGACGTTCTTGTGTAGCTATTCTTTACCATTGGTGATCAACGTTAGAATAGACGAGTATATTTTGGGTTAGCTCGATATGCAATGAATCTAGGAGAGTATCTATAGACTCTCAGGAGAGAAGCAACGTTAGTCTCGGTAATTAGAAGCACAATGGATTTAAAGTGTCAAGAAATTCCAAAGGGTAATGTTTGAAGCGCGAAGCATAATTTATTATGTCGTAGTCGAGCTCAAGACATTAGAAACATTTCATTTGGGAGCGCAATCGAGGAAGGCAGTTTGGTAACAGTTTCAGAAACGATGAAGCATGACGATGATATGGTCTTAACAACTTTAAGTGGAAACTGAAGTTTCCATCGAATACAAGAAGAATCCTAAGGTCGTGCAGGTATGAGACTGCATGGTTAAGGGAAATATTATGAGGATTAGTGTTGGTTGTAAGTTGGGTAGTGGTCCCGAAGGCAATCTAAAATATTAGGAACAATGTAAGTCTATTACTTGGGCGCAGTATAATTGCGAAAGGATTACTATGATTGGTTAAGTTTGATGAGTTATCGCAGGCGTTGTCACACTAAGAGTGTGAAGTTGTGTGGTTAATGAAGGACTATGAAAGTTGTCAGTGTTATCGTGGTAGTCGTACGACGTTGAAGTCAGTGGAGTAAAGTGAACTTGTATTTAGTAAGCACCTTAGACATCCCGGAGTCGAAGCGTATGATCAAGTTGTATTTGTGGACCTAGCCAAGACTGATGAAGTCATTAGTAACCTTATTTTGGAATTATTCAACCTCGAGGAGCGATCCTTGTTAAGTGTGTTTAAGACTCTAGCGAGTATCATGATTGGGAAAAATCAGAGGAAACTGTTGTTATTTAAGGGATCGAGCAAGGTGTAGTAGAGTAATGAAATCAAGGGCGATGCGGAGGATGTGTGACTAAGTAAGTTTATAGACACGTTAAGAGAAGAAGAAATCGCATATGTAGCTGACATGGACAAAAATGGAGAAATATTTCATAGCGTTAAACCATACTGACTACAAAGGATAAACCTAGTTCATTTAATACAGTCGAGGGACCAAAATGAACCTCACCCTTAAGATACATGACGAAAAAAAAGGCTATTTTGCCTTTTTGTTTGTAAAATCTATTTTGTAAATTAGTTTAAAACAAATTTAAAGAAAAAATAATGCTTCTATGCGCAAAGAAATTTAGGAAAACATTCCACTTAGTATGAATTTGACAAGGAACCAAAGAAGTTTAGGAACCAAAGAAGTTTTGCATAAAGTTTGGATGAAATTGAGAGATTTCGTTTCAATCCATAACTTATTCCAATCCTTTTCCATTAAAATTTCTATTTCCTTGATGAAGACAACAAACTCTGCCAAGTATGACGAAGGCCACAACACATAATCAGCAAAATAGTTACACTTTATCCAATCAAGGGGCGAGGGTGCCATATGACTTTAATTATTTTGGGAGCTTTAGGAGGAATGATACGAATATTGAAAGCTTTCATGATTTGAAAATCTTCCATGGAAGAAGAAGAGGTGGTTATGGTTTTACGCCACATGAGGTTCATAAGCTGTTGAATTTTAACAATGGTATCCTTATAGAAAGGGGGTTTCTGAACCTGTCCCATTTTATAGCTTCCCAAGTGTAATAAAAAATATAAATGATACCAAATTTCAAGATTAGAGCGCATTACTTTGATATGTTATTGTTAAAACATATATTGTGAATCCAGTTGAAAAAACTGTATTGAAACCAAATCCTTTGAGGAACCTTTGGAAGAAAGTCCAATCTACCATATCAATGGCTTGGATGATGCATTTATTCATAGCTAGGATTCCACCAAAAAACTTATTACCCAAGGGATTTATGACTTCAGAAGAGAGACAAATACAATCTTTAATTAATCTACCATGAATGAAACCTTTATTTTTCATGGAGATCAGAGTTGGCATGTAGATTGCAAGCATGTCGGCTAGAATTTTACTAATGATTTGAACTTGAAGTTTGAAAGGGAAATGGGTCTGAAGCTCTCCATTCTATTGGCATCTTTTGTTTCAAGAAGAGTGATGGTAATATTGGAATTATACTTTGGCAGGATCCATCCAAATTTGAAGGAATATAATTATGAATTTGTAACATGATGAATATTATGCCAATATATGTGATCAAAAATCCCCCCAAACCCGTCAAGACCATGCATACTATTTTTGTTGAGATTAAAGACATAGAATTTCATCACTTCATCAGCAGAGGGGATATTGGTGAGGAATTTATTCATATTAGGGTCCACCAACAAAGGAATAACCTCTTCTATAATATATTGATCTTGAGGAGTATTTGCAAAATAGAAAAGGTTAGTGAAATAGGACACGTCATGGTTACCCAACTCAGAGGGATCATTGATAGTAATATCGTTGTTCATCAAGAAGGTGATAATACTCTTGGATTCCCTGATTGTAGAGATGGTATGGAAGTGACCAGTGTACCTTTCCCCTTCTGAATGCCATTCTATTTTTTATTTATCAAGCTTAAATTATGTTCCTCATGGGACAAATGTCGAACGCGATATTATAACAATTGGTCCAACAAGTTACACCAGTATATGACAATAACACTTGTACAATATGATGTAGCAGAAAAGAGGTAAAACCATAAGCAATTGATAACCCAGTTCGATGAAACCTGCACCTACATCTGGAGGGTTGGATTCTAACCCAAGAAAGGAAATTCATTATTAGTAGCTTAGTATAATCAATATTACTTGAAACAACAAATCCTATGTTGTCCTATTCCTTTTCTTAACACTACCCAATAATTTTCTATTTAGGTCTCACCTTAAATATGAGAATCATTCTTGTAACACCCCAATTCTACCCCGTGTAATTATATAATAAAATCAGAGTTTCAAAATTTCATTTAATAAAATTGAGGCATCTGTCATACCCCAAAATTTTCCCTCCATCTTCTCAAGATATTTCATACCTCCATACTCAAGGATTCTTCAAGGGTTGATCAGACAAACTCTCTCCTGGACAATCAACCCAAACTAGGGTTTGGTGATTCTCAGATCAAGATGGACTTCCAGCATCTCCAATGGTCTTCATGCTTCCAAATATTCTTCAAAGATTCTCCATGTCAAGTATCAAGCTTCACAAGTCAAGTTTCCTCAAACAATTGCTCAGATGGTTGAAAATCAATTGTATTGGACAAAAAGTCAATTATGGTCAACATACAGTCAAACTTCATAATTTTTGGTCAACATCCTCATTTTGAAGTTAAATTCATCATTTGATCAAGGGTTGATCATGATTCATCAAGAAAACTCAAGATTTGCTCAAAAGTCAAACTTTCTAAATTAGGGTTTCTTAGTAAAAAGCCAACCAAACTTTGACTGAGTGTAACTTCTTCATACTTTCTCAGAAATTTTTCCACCACCTCTTGTTTTGAAGGAAATTCAATTCTCTACAACTTCATGTCTCACAAGAATGTTCAAAAAATGCTTCATTTGGAAGGTATGGATCAAAACATTACAGGTCCTTTTCAAAGTCAACAAAAAGTCAACATTTTGTTTTGAAGATATATTGAGCATGGAAACTCCAATTGAGATGAAACAAAAGAGGTTGGTTAGAGGACGCTTAGAGCTTTCCAAAAAGTCCAAGAACACTCAAAAATGTGAAAAATTGAGCAAGATACACTATTCAGAAGTTGGGCAATTTTGGACAATTGCACAAAAGGAGGTATTGGTCAAAATGCAAAATTTTCCAAATGGGCCTATAATCTTATGATCCAAACTTGTTCATGATGTTATTTGTGACCCATTGATGCTTGGCCATGGCAATTTTCTATTTTATTAATTTATTTTTGGATTTAAAACCATTTAATTCAAAATTAAATTATATAAAATATGAAAATAAGATATTTTTCCAAAAGAAGTGATTTTATATCAAACTTGAGGTCCAAGGAAGCCCATGATACATGCCAATTTCGTGTTTGCTCTCACATTAAAGAGAAAATCAAATTTTCTCCAAAATTTGATTTTATTTGAAAATTATTCAATGCACATTCAAAACCAAATCTTTTTTCCTTCTTTTTCCTCTCCTAATTCACTCTATAAATAGCCAGCAATATGACAAGCAAGGGACACGAAACCCTAGCCAAAAACACAACCCTTATTTTGCCAAAATTTCTCAAGAATTGTCAAATTTCGAATTTTATTTTCCAGCCACATTCAGCCCTCAAAAACCATTCCATTGTGTTCAGGAGGTAAGATTGAGTAAGTATACATCATTGTTATTGATCAAAACAACCTGGATCGAGCCATACACATGCATACATATTCAATTTTTTCTTGATTTTGCACTTTATTATTCTGTGTGTTTTAATGGATTCTAATGCTTTCAATGTATTCATGAGGTTCATTATACGCGATATGGGCCATCGTTTGAGTTCTTGAACGTTAGAAACATGAGATGCCATGTTTAGGGTTTAGGAACTGTGAAGCTTCAAACTGGCCTGTACAAGCATTTTTAATCGAAACTGATAGTACCATTGGACTCGCAGCCATCGAATTAGGTGGGAAGGGTGGTCCTTTGCTTTTTATTCGCGCTGTTTTGCAGGTTCAGGGATCGTGGTCGCCGGAGAAGACGACCGGAGCTAGGGCTCCGGTGTCGTTGACTGGCTTGGACTCCGGTATGGCTGGCGTGGCACGATGGCGCGTTCTGATTCGCTCTCTCATTCAACCTAGACCCCACAAGGCTGACTGTGTTTAAAATATAACCATGACGCGTCATCCTTTAAAAACAATTGATTTTGTTTTTTAAAACACCAAGTGTCAAGTGTCACAGTGGTTAAGGCGCTAGCTGTTGGAGATTCCCCTCATGGCCATGGGTTCGAGCCTCATCAGGACCAGTTTTGTATTTTCTTTTTACAAACTCAACTTTTTCAATTATTTTCTATTTTCTTTTTATTTAATATTTTGCATTCATTTTAATTTCTTTTCACAATTTTTTATCATGCATTTAAAAATACCAAAAAATATTTTCCTTTTTGCATTATTTCCAGAAAATGTTTATTTAATTTATAAAATTAAAAATATTATTTTTGCATGCATATTTAATTTAATTGTTAATTTATCATTTAAATCACTTTCAATTAGTTTTTAATTATTAAATTAATGCCAAAATTCCCAAAAAATTATTTTAGCATATTAATGTTATTTCCAGCATGAAATATTTTTCTTATTTAAAAATTATTATTTTTGCTAACATTTTTCTCTTATTCAATTTCCTCGTATTTTCTGATTTCTCATCTTTTCACAGGTTATCTCGTTTCGGACGATTTCTTTTTATCGTTTTCTTTTTTTTCAAATTATGTAATTGCTCATGGGATGTAATAGCTTAATTAGGGTTTTTATTTTCCGCATTTTAAATTATGTATCTTCCCCAAAGCCATGTAATAGCGTAGGATTTATCTTTCCGCACTTTACATTCCCGCATTTTAATTTCCGCACCTTATAAACTGTTAGTAATTAGGCGTGTATGGAAAGATAAAATTGAACATAGCTCACTCTAATTTTCAAGATAACATGAATCTGAATCAACACACTCTTTTCGCACATGCACCCCTTAGGGTAATTCTCTCTCGTTGCCCTTACGAATTCAAATGGTCATGTCCCTCGAACATAGAGGTATCCTAGCACCGTTGCCTTCAAAACAAATCATCATAGTCCCTTCGATACAAAGATCATAAGACCCACGATGTCGCCTCCGAATACATGATCTTGACCCTCGATTGTCGCCTACGAAAAATGATGATAGTCCCTTCGAATGTGCTAGGATACTTCCTACAAGTTGCTTTCTATGACCATACGATGTCCCTTCGAATGTCCCGCTTACATCCAACAAATAGAGTTACCTACCAACTAATGATATGGATAGCGCTATTCTAAAGGAACATAAAATGATACACGAAAACGACCAATTCTGAGTAGGTAATAAGACTTTTAGTTGCTTGCTCAAATAAAAAAGGCTTTTCACACCACACACTTTTTTTTGTCAAAGTTCAAACTCTTTTCAAAATGAAACATTTCCGAACACTTTGTATACATTCCTACATGAATCATTATAAAGTCAAAGCGAAATGCCTTTTCCAAAACATTTTTGTCAAACACACAGAAAGCACATTTTTAAAGTGATATAAGAGCAACTAAGAGCCCGTAGATAACTACGGATGGAAAGGGGTGCTAATACCTTCCCTTTTCATAACCTTCTCCCTTACTCAGAATCTAACGAATGTCTTTTTCTATACTTTTTACCTTCCCTTAATTGGATAAAAGAAAAGTCGGTGGCGACTCTTACTATACACACATTTGCGATACAAAAAATCTCAAAGTCAGTTCACCGTATTACATCATCACATCTTCGCTTTTCCAACAATTAGCATTACAATGCATATCAAAAGTCGGATATACCGATTCATACATAATTCATCATATATACATATGAATATTCACAGCACAACAGATATGTTTGCAAAATATACATAACATCATGTTGTCATTAATACATAAGGTTATACCATAATAAGATAGTATACACAAACTATCCTATCAAAATAATGACGTCACCCAAATCCCGAGTGTTACTATGACCAGAGAAGAACGACACAAAATAAAGTGACTCGAGCTAATCCTCCTCATCCTCGGGGATCACCTGCACGTTACCAATATATAGGCAACGACGAAACAAGTAAAGGGTGAGATACTCCAAAACATATAATTATAAGCATGATAGAATATATAGATAGGTTTTGGAATCATAAATAATATAGGATAATAAGAGTATGTCAATAAATATCCAAACCTCACAAGTTTTTTTAAATCATCATTTGGTGTATAAAATCAACACTTTAATATCATCACATAACAAGATATCATATAACATCGCAATTCATCATAAACCATCAAATAAAACTCAATACCAAAAGACTCCAAAATAAACATAATGAAATCCATGAGACACGACTATGATATGCATGTGATACCCATCACTTTGTCCATAATTAGGGACACTTGGCATAAAGCCCATCTTCGTTCGGGATAGCATTTGGCTTCTGCGTGGTGTCATCAAGCACTAACTAAACTTTTAGAACCTTAATTGACCCATCTAGGCCATTAGAAGGTAGTGAGATGGCAGGCTTTGGTGCATACTAAGGTTGGTTGATACTCAATGCTACGCTCATTGAGATCAGACTTTTGGGATATTTTTGGTCGACCACTTGGTAGTCGTATTGAAATAAACGCCTACGAGAAAGATCAATGATATGATATTCCTAGAACCTGGTTACTATTATAGGACAGGATGAACCAACTCAAACTTTTGGTGGGGTAATCACCTATACCTCTTGCAAGCCTTAAACCTAGGCTCATTGTGTGAATTGTTTGTGTGTGCTAAACATGACATCATGACATCATTTGCATCGCATATCATTTCTAACTATTTCAAGGACCTAGGGATTTATCTTTGCTCTGTTTTGTAGGGATTATGGCTTCTAGAAAGACTATTCGAATCAACTTCATGGGTATACCTTCTCAGCTCAAAGAATTGGTTTCAGAAATTCCCGACCATGCTCAGTTCATCAAAAGACATGGTTATTTTCTTGACTTGGTTATCTCCGGTTTTGAAGAAGATATGATGCATGTCCTATTCCAGTTCTTTGATCCGAAACATCATTGCTTTACATTCCCAAATTATCAGTTGGTTCCTACCTTGGAAGAGTTCTCTAAACTACTTGGGGTACCTATTCTTGACCAAATGCCATTCACCGGTTTGGAAAAGGTCCCTAAGTACGAAGACATTGCATCAGCCTTACATCTAAAGCACTCAGACATTGAAGCCAATTGGGAAACTAGAAGTGGAGTTAAGGGTTTACTTGCTAAGTTCCTAATTAAGAAAGCCCGAGAATTCCTCAAAGTTATGAGTTTCCATGCATTCGAAGACATTGTGGCCTTGCTAATCTATGGTTTGGTTCTATTCCCTAACTCGGATCAATTCATAGATATCAATGCCATCAAGTTGTTCCTTACCCGCAATCCAGTGCCTACTTTACTTGGAGACATCCTACATTCTCTCCACACTCGTACTATCAAAAGACAAGGAACTCTCATGTGTTGCATACCGTTACTTTCTAGGTGGTTTATTTCGCACCTTCCTCCATCAGTTTTGAAGAATGAACAAAGGTTGAGATGGTCTCAAAGGTTAATGTCACTCTCTCATTCAGATATTCGTTGGAGACTTTTCTCTCAAAAGGACTTCACCTTCATCGAGCGTTGTGGAGAATTCCCTAATGTACCACTACTTGGTATAAGGGGAGGTATTACTTACAACCCTTCTCTAGCTCTACGTCAGTTTGGTTTTGCTCGAAGAGATGGCCCACATAATATGCTTCTCCAAGATATTGTGTTCGACTACAACCACGATCTCCAAGAATTACCGACGAAGGTTTATACACGCTTGGGGAATGAAAAGAAGACTGATACCAAGACTTTGGGGCACCAGAACTCCATTCCTTGGGAACCTTACCTCAAATGGGTGCGAGCTCGAGCTCAAAACCTCATGATGTCATTCACGCCTGTTTTACCAGTAATTGTGGAACCTGTTGCTATAGGTGACGAATCCTATACTATTCTCCATCCTGACATGCCTACTAATTTTGAAGACTTGAAGAGATCTTGGATTCAGCTTAAAGAAGAAAGGGATACCTTTGAAGCTCAGTGTTATGCAAGTGAGAAGACAGTGCTAGAGTTAACCAAGCTACTTCACGAGGAGCGAAGCATCAACGCCTACCTTGGCACCAAGAGGAAGCGCCCATGGGAGACTTAGAGCTTTAGGATTTATATGTTTTCTTTTTTTGTTTTGAACTATCTTTTGTACTTAAAAAGAAAAAGAATAATAAAAAGAGAACTAATAAATGTTTGTTCATTGCTTGTTTAACAAATTTAAATCTCTAAGGTCCTTGAAAACATTGCATTGCATTCGCATAAACATTGCATATCATAGCATAGCATTGCATAACAGGTACATTGAAGATTGGTTTTCTCATTCTCTCGCTATTTATTTTAGCAGAAATGGCTCTTGAACAGTCTGTCAAAGATCTCCAGGTTCAAAATGCTCAGTTCCAACAGATGTTCACCAGTTTGGTCCAAGGCCAAGAAGATCTGAAGAAGATCATCAACAGAAAGAAGAAGGTTGTTGGTCTTCTCAACATGGGCAGACGCTACAAAGGTGGTCCTAAGAGGGTCAGCCGGATAGAGCTCTCTAAAGGAAGTGTCAAGAATGAGGGGAGTGTCGAGGGTAATGAAGATAACCAGCGTGAGCCTAAGAAGGAGGGAGAAGATCGCTCTGACTATAGCCAGTACTCCCGATGAAGATGACAAGTACAAGCAACTTGAAGACCGCCTGAATGCTGTGGAAAACCTGAAGATGTTCGGGTTGAATTTCGATGATCTGAGCCTTGTCCCTGGTGTGGTGATTCCTCCTAAGTTCAAAGTTCCAACTTTTGCCAAGTATGATGACATGTCTTGTCCGAAGCTGCATTTGAAGTCCTATGTTCAAAAGATCAATCCCCACACTGATGACCGAAAGTTGTGGATGCACTATTTCCAAGAGAGTTTGTAAGGAACTCAATTGGAATGGTATTATCAGCTAGAGAGTGACCGTATCCGTACCTGGAGTAACTTAGCAGATGCTTTCTACAAGCAATATGAGTACAATGCTGAATTGACACCCACTCACATGCAAATACAGAGCATGTCTATGGGTCGTGATGAAAAGTTTAAGGAGTATGCTCAGAAATGGAGAGATCTAGCAGGCCGAGTTCAGCCACCCTTGTCCAATAGGGAGTTGGTTGATATGTTTATGGGAACACTGACAGGCCCATTCTTCAATCATCTGATTGGAAACTCTTCAGCCGAATTCACCGAGTTGATATTGACAGGAGAGCATATTGAGCCTGGTATCAAAATTGGAAAGATTCAGATAGAGTCATCTTCAAATGCTGCGAAGAGATCTTTTGGTGGTAAGAAGGAAACTAATGCTGTGTATGGTCAGAAAAGCCGAGCCAAGACCGACCGTGCTCAATCTGTGGGGGCAGTTGTGATCTCTAATCCTACATCAGCACAACCTCAGTGAGACAACGCGCGTAATCAGAACGCGCCGCGAAGACAGTTTACGAAGATCAACATGCCATTGTCGCAAGCCTTGCAACACATGTTGAAAGCAGAGCTGATTGCCTTGAGGGATCCTCCTCAAAATATCAACACTTCCTCTCCGAGATACAATCCTAATGCTAAGTGTGCTTACCACTCCAACAGCCCAAGACATAACACTGATGATTGTTGGGCTCTGAAGAACAAGATTCAAGATATGATTGAAGCTAAGCAGATTGAGTTTGACCCTCCTGTTGAGACTCCGAATGTGATCAACGCGCCTATGCCTAACCATGACAAGAGTTCCAATGATGTTGGCGATGATACTTATGTCTTTAACATAGATGACTTGACCATTCCTCTGATGACTGTTAAGAAGAATTTGCTACAAGCCGGTGTCAACCTAGGATGCCCAGAGAATTGTCGTTGGTGCTCATCTGCACCTGATGGTTGTGCTTGGTTGAGAAGACGTGTTCAGTGTATGTTGGATAACCGTGAGATACTATTTCTAAAACCACCTGTGCAGAAGCTGTGTGAAGATATGTCTAAACTGAAGATCGAAGATGTGAACAAAACTGCACCATCTGTGTGGGATACCTTGGGGCAGCCAAGTGGATAGTACGATTACATGGTGAAGTACACTGTTCCTGAGAGCTACAAGATTCCCATTGAAGATGTTAAGGCGACCGGATGGGGTGACGATTTCTCTGAAGACTATGCTGATGTTAACACCATAAGGATTTCCTCTGTTGATCCTGTGCCTAGAGTGGCACCTCTCATTATCACTTCTCCAAGACCAGTTCCATATTCCTCTGACAAGGCTATCCCTTGGAATTATAGAGCTGATGTTTACTATCATGGCGTCAAGCAAGACCCTCTGACCATTGAAGATCTTACCGTTGAAGATATCATTCCTGACATTGACAACATCACCGGATCAAGTAAGGTGACCCGAACCGGAAGGGTATTCTCTCCAGATATCTCTCCTCCAAAAGACACCGCGACTTCAGCTCGCATTCCAGCTATTCAATCCATTCCCCAAGCTAGAGGGAAAGAACCAGTGACTCACCCTGCTCAACCAGAAGTACCAAAGGATGTTACTGAAGACACCTCCAAACAAGAAATGGAGGAAATTCTGAAGATCATCAAAAAGAGTGACTACAATGTTGTGGAACAGTTGGGACAGACTCCGTCCAAGATCTCCATGCTTGCTCTACTCTTGTGCTCTGAGGCTCATGCTAACGCCTTGGTGAAGTTTCTGAAGAATGCTCACGTACCGCAAGACACTACTACTGACCCGTTCGAAGTTTGTATTGCTAGCCTGGCTACCAACAACGACCTAGGC
The DNA here is from genome assembly GCA_021764765.1 of Vicia sativa. Classification (NCBI taxonomy): domain Eukaryota; kingdom Viridiplantae; phylum Streptophyta; class Magnoliopsida; order Fabales; family Fabaceae; genus Vicia; species Vicia sativa. The sequence continues at coordinate 181,437,550 of CM038793.1, read as the reverse complement.
TTCTCTGATGCTGATTTGACTCCTGCCGGAAAGAAACACAACAAAGCCTTGCACATCTCTGTTGAATGCAAGGGCATCACATTGTCTCATGTTTTGGTGGATACCGGTTCTGCTCTGAATATCCTTCCGAAGACTTCTTTTGATCGGCTTGATGGCGAAGGGTTGGTTCTGAGACCCAGTGACATTTTTGTGAGAGCTTTTGATGGTTCTAAATGAACAGTACTTGGAGAGCTCATTCTTCCTGTCAAAGTCGGTTCCCAGACTTTTGACTCCACTTTCTTTGTCATGGACATTCGCCCTGCTTATTCTTGCTTACTTGGACGCCCTTGGATACATGGGGCAGGCGTTGTTACCTCTACCCTGCATCAGAAGCCTGAAGTACCCGGTGAAAGGGAAGGTTGTTACAATATGCGGTGAAGAAGAATATATGGTCAGTCATCTACAGTCATTCCGATATCTCGAGATGGAAGGGGAATTTGTCGAGACTCCCTGTCAAGATTTTGAAACGATCCCCAGAGTCATGCCTATTGACTCTCCTGTCACTCCTGAAGTTACACAAGCTCCGCCTAGGATGGCTTCGCTGAAGGATGCTCAAGCCGCTGTTGAAGAAGGAGGTAGTACTATTTGGGGTCAGCTCCCTGATCTTCCTTTCAAATTTGACAAGACTGGTTTAGACTTCACCCTCAAGGGTCAGAAGATGATACATCGCGAACGTGCCAGCCAACTTCCTTTCCGCGTCAACCAGAGTGGAATCCATGCTATAGAAGACGACGACAACGACTTCGACATCGGCAAGTGGATCTTCCCAACCTGCACAAGGGCTCAGAATTGGAAGATCAAGACGTCATACCAATCTCCTTTAGTCAGGAGTAATTGCTCTTGTTTTGTTTTGCTTTTCGTATTTCTTTATGTTTTGAACAATAAAGTTTGAAAGCCTAGTGCCTTGCCCGGGGCATCATGGCTCGTTTGTGAGGGTTATTATCTGTCATTTGCATATTTTCATTCAATAAAATCGTTGGACTTTTGCATTCTATTTTTGCATTCTTTTACTTTATCACCCCTTCAAAAGCTATGTGTTTCTTACACACACCCACGTGATACACTGCAGAATCACTCCGAATCTCGTTGATAACAGCTATGCTATTGCTAAATATGACTTCGATAATCCGATCTACCAAGCCGAAGACGAAAGTGAGGAAGATTGTGAAGTGCCAGGAGAACTTGTCAGATTGCTACAGCAAGAAGAACGAGTTATACAGCCACACGAAGAGCAAGTTGAGGTTGTGAATTTGGGTACTGATGAAGACAGAAAAGAGATCAAGATAGGAGCGGGTCTTGAGAACAGTGTTAAAGAAAGATTGGTTCAGATGCTACGAGACTACATTGAGGTTTTTGCTTGGTCATACGAAGACATGTCGGGTTTAGACATTGATATTGTGGTACACCCCGACAAAGAAGGTTTTCGGTGAAATGAAGGTTCATCGCATGCGTCCTGAGATGTCAGAGAAAATCAAAGCCGAAGTTATGAAGCAGTTCAACGCCGGTTTCTTAGCTGTTACTTCCTATCCACAATGGGTGGCGAATGTGGTACTTGTACCTAAGAAGGATGGTAAAGTACGAATGTGTGTGGATTACAGAGATCTGAACAAAGCGAGTCCGAAAGAAGATTTCCCACTTCCTCATATTGATGTTCTGGTTGACAACACCGCTCAACATAAGGTTTTCTCCTTCATGGATGGTTTCTCCGGTTACAATCAGATCAAAATGGCTCCTGAAGACATGGAAAAGACTACTCGTTACATGGGGGTACTACACAAGGTTATGCCGTTCGGATTGAAGAATGCAGACGTCACTTATCAGCGTGCTATGGTGACATTATTTCATGACATGATTCATCACGAGATAGAAGTCTACGTCGACGACATGATAGCTCGATCACAGACTGAAGAAGAACATCTTGATCATTTGCAGAAACTGTTTGATAGGTTGAAGAAGTATAGACTGAGACTTAATCCTAACAAGTGCACCTTTGGAGTCAGATCCGGTAAACTCTTAGGGTTTGTTGTCAGTGGTAAAGGTATTGAGGTTGACCCCGCCAAGGTTAAAGCTATTCAAGAAATTCCAGCTCCCCGCACCGAGAAGGAAGTCAGAGGTTTCTTGGGCCGATTGAATTACATTGCCAGATTCATTGCACACTTAACTACTACTTGTGAGCCAATCTTCAAGTTACTTAAGAAAGATCAAGTGGTAGAATGGAACGACGATTGCCAGATCGCTTTTGACAAAATCAAGGAGTACCTACAGAATCGTCCTATCCTGATGCCGCCCGCCGAAGGAAGACCTCTTATCATGTACTTGACAGTGTTAGAGAACTCAATGGGGTGTGTGTTGGGGCAACATGACGAGTCTGGTCGAAAAGAGTATGCAATATAGTACCTTAGCAAAAAGTTTACCGATTGTGAAACAAGATACTCACAGCACGAGAAAACTTGCAACGCTTTGGCTTGCTGCTCGGCTAAGACAGTATATGTTGACTCACACTACCTTGTTGATTTCCAAGATCGATCCGATAAAATACATATTTGAGAAACCAGCTCTCTCCGGGAGAATAGCAAGATGGCAAATGATCTTGATTGGGTATGACATCCAGTACACTTCTCAGAAAATGATCAAAGGGAGTGTAGTAGCCGATCACTTGGCTCATCAAGCCGTAGATGACTATCACCTATGCAGTCAATTTCCAGACGAAGATGTCTTACTAGTTACTGATTGCGAAGAACCAGGCCCGAACGAAGGACCCGAACAAGGATCCCGATGGACCATGGTCTTTGATGGAGCCTCAAACGCACTTGGCAATGGCATTGGCGCCATCATTACGTCCCCTGCAGGCGGACATACGCCTTTCACCGCCAGATTATGTTTCAGTTGCACCAACAACATGGCCGAATACGAAGCATGCATCATGGGTATTAAAGCTGCTATTGACTTAAGAATCAAGTTCTTACAAGTGTATGGAGACTCAGCTTTGGTGATCAGTCAGATTAAGGGCGAGTGGGATACGAAGCATCCGAATCTTATTCTGTATCGAGAGCATGTTCTGAGATGATCCCCTACTTCAAAGAAATCACTTTCAATCACATTCCACGAGAAGAGAATCAGTTGGCACACGCATTGGCTACTATGTCGTCTATGTTCAAGGTCAGATGGGACAACGAGGCTCCCCAGATCATCATTGAGAAGTTTAACGAACCAGCATATTGTTATGAGCTTGATACAGAAGAGAAACCATGGTACTATGACGTGAAGAGGTATCTTGAGACTCAGGAATATCCCGCAGGGGCATCTGTCAATGATAAGAAGTTTTTGAGAAGGTTCGCCTCCAAATTCTTCCTCAGCAACGACATCTTATACAAGCGCAACCATGACTTGTGCTTACTTCGCTGTGTAGACCGGAAAACAGCGGAACATATTATGGAAGAGTTACATGAAGGCGCGTTTGGTACCCATTCTAGTGGACATACGATGGCTAAAAAGATTCTGAGAACAGGTTACTATTGGTCCACCATGGAAGCTGATTGTCACCGCTATGCTCGATCTTGTCACAAATGTCAGATTTATGCAGACAAAGTGCACGTACCTCCGATCGAAATGTTCTAACAGCTCCTTGGCCTTTTGCAATGTGGGGCATTGACATGATCGGAGAAATCAAGCCCACAGCTTCCAACGGACATCGTTTCATCCTTGTGGCAATTGACTATTTCACCAAGTGGGTAGAGGCAGCCTCGTTTGCATCTATTACCAAGAATGTTGTGGCTCGATTCATCAAGCATAATCTTATCTGTCGGTATGGAACTCCTGAAAGGATTATCATAGATAATGGTTCTAATCTCAACAACAAGATGATCACTGAACTATGCACGCAGTTCAAGATCAAGCATCACAATTCTTCTCCATATCGGCCTAAGATGAATGGCGCAGTGGAAGCCGCCAACAAGAACATTAAGAAGATTATACAGAAGATGATAGTGACTTACAAGGATTGGCATGAGATGTTACCATTCGCTCTTCATGGTTATCGCACTACAGTACGAACATCAACAGGGGCGACTCCCTTCTCTCTTGTGTACGGAAACAATCCTACCCATTGAGGTTCAGATACCCTAAACTAGAGTCCTCCAGGACGCAGAGTTAGGCGAAGATGATTGGATCCAGACTCGCCTCGACCAGATTAACTTGATTGATGAGAAACGACTCGCCTCCATCTGCCATGGACAGATCTATCAGAAACGAATGATCAGAGCATTTAACAAGAAGGTCAAGCACCGAGTCTACCAAGTCGGTGATCTAGTAATCAAGCGCATCATTCTTCCACAAGGTGATCCTAAGGGCAAATGGACTCCCACCTATGAGGGACCATTTGTAGTCAAACTAGTATTTTCTGGCGGAGCTATGATACTTAGCACCATGGATGGTGAAGACTTCCCACACCCTGTGAACGCAGACATAGTCAAAAAATACTACGCATGAAAGAGACCCGCTAGGTCGACTGACCTAGGCAAAAATAAGGGCATCCTGGCGAACCAAAAAGGTTCGGGCAAAAGTTAAGGATATATACAAAACATGTACACCTGGCAAGTCGAAAACAAAAGGCGGCTTGGGCAAAAAGGGTATCTGGTAGACTAAAACCCGAAAGGCGGTCTAGGAAAAAGTTAGGGATTTAAGCGTACAACTATGTCTCGTCCAGATCACCTATCTACAGACTACTATCAGCATTCAAGATTCAAATGGCGAAGATCAATTCACTCACTTACTACTGACAGCAAGGGGATGAGATAGTTGAAATATATGAGCACTAGCATAGTTGGAACTTAACGAGATTGTTTCCGCATAGCTTTTTACTTTTCTTGTATACAAACTACTTGGCCATACGCCACATTTCAAATAAATACAAGTTCTTTCTCTTTACAAGTTTTTGTTGTTGTCGTTTGCATAAAGTCCAACGTTTGTTTTGAATGATTATATGTATCTAACAATAAAAATCTATTCACGAACATGCGAAAGGTGAACGAACAAAAGTAGCTACTGCAGGCTCTAGGAATTGAGATGACGACGAAAGTCACCAATGCATTTCCTCGCAGAGCATAATCCCCACAGAGGTGTCACTCACTACAAAACCTTCCCCCAGCAAAGAAGAGGAGGACCCCCAAGCAGTGATTCCACTCAACATCTTCAAGCAATAACATTTCGCCCCCAACCGAGGTATTTGTCCCCAACAGGGTATCTCTCAACAATTTCCCTTTTCCCCAGTAGCAGTGTCCAGACTTGAAACTTGGTCAGATAGTGCACCGGAGGAAACCTACACCTTTTATTCCCCAGCCATAGGTGTCAACGGGCTCCAGATCCATCTAACCCGGTCTCTCCGCAGTTATCAAATACTCTTCAGCAGGATTTACACGCAAGGGTCTATGTATGAGATCCTCCCAGATTCTCCCCAGCAGGGTCTATGTATGAGATCCTCAACAACGTGTTTCTCGATCTCTACCATCCTCAACAATATCTAGGCCCAAGACTTGGTCAGATAGTGCACCGGAGGAATCAAAGTTTTCTTTCTTCTCAGGGTCTCCATCCGTTTCATCCCCAAGCAGAAGTCAGAAATCCTCAAACAGAACATCTGCCTCTTCTTCAAGATGGATATGTTTTGAAATACCACAACATCTATCATTCATACATTTCTCATATATGCATATGTCATTCATACACATTGTCATGCACCATTCCTTGCATAAGACTAACAATATTCTATCAAAGTTTCTCTTGTTTTCTCCAAAACAGGTGAAAAATCACTTCTGACGCAAACTGGTCCAAGATTAATACCCGAATCCAGACGGGAGAACTATCTGAAAGACCGCCCTAGTTGTCCTCCGACAACTGGTCCAGGATTAAGACCCGAATCCAGACGGGAAAACTATCTGAACGACCGCCCTCGTTGTCCTCCGACAACGGATCCAGGATTAATACCCGAAGCCAGACGGGAAACCCTATCCGAACGATCACAAGTTATCCTCCGATAACAGGCAGTGGATCAATACCCGATGCACAACAGGGAAGCTATCCACATTTTTGCCAACTACTACCCCTAGAGCAGTTAGCACGAAGAACTATTCTGACTCATTCTTATTATCAAACAGCAACTACAGAGTCTGGCGTACGACTCAGTTGCCTTGGATGGCATCTTAAGCCCATCTTCGACTACTTGTCAACAGCTCTCCACCTTCAGAATGCTGCATATTTGGTTAAAAACCAATACAAATCAATAACTTCATTCAAAGATGAGCACGAAGTCTAAACGTACGACTCCCCCCGGATGGCATCTTAAGCCCATCTCCTTCCACTCCCAGGAACGTCTACAGGGCCTAGCGTACGGCTTACCCCTCAACACCGATCTTTCCCGATGGCATCTTAAGCCCATCCCCGTCAATTCTCCTATCAACAACCTCAAGCCTAGCGTGCGACTCATTCCCCAGCGAAGTCTCCAACTTCTCCAAATGGCATCTGTAAGCCCATTCCCGCATCATCAGCCAACAGCGAGTGCAAATTTTCAGGTGTACTCGAGTGTTCAATCATCTTCTACCTCCATGTCACGAAAGGCGAACATGCCAATCTAACCCTTCCAGTACAAGAAGATTGAACAGGGGCAGCTGTCATACCCCAAAATTTGCCCTCCATCTTCTCAAGATATTTCATACCTCCATACTCAAGGATTCTTCAAGGGTTGATCAGACAAACCCTCTCCTGGACAATCAACCCAAACTAGGGTTTGGTGATTCTCAGATCAAGATGGACTTCCAACATCTCCAATGGTCTTCATGCTTCCATATATGCTTCAAAGATTCTCCATGTCAAGTATCAAGCTTCACAAGTCAAGTTTCCTCAAACAATTGCTCAGATGGTTGAAAATCAATTGTATTGGACAAAAAGTCAATTATGGTCAACATACAGTCAAACTTCATAATTTTTGGTCAACATCCTCATTTTGAAGTTAAATTCATCATTTGATCAAGGGTTGATCATGATTCATCAAGAAAACTCAAGATTTGCTCAAAAGTCAAACTTTCTAAATTAGGGTTTCTTAGTAAAAAGCCAACCAAACTTTGACTGAGTGTAACTTCTTCATACTTTCTCAGAAATTTTTCCACCACCTCTTGTTTTGAAGGAAATTCAATTCTCTACAACTTCATGTCTCACAAGAATGTTCAAAAAATGCTTCATTTGGAAGGTATGGATCAAAACATTACAGGTCCTTTTCAAAGTCAACAAAAGTCAACATTTTGTTTTGAAGATATATTGAGCATGGAAACTCCAATTGAGATGAAACAAAAGAGGTTGGTTAGAGGACGCTTAGAGCTTTCCAAAAAGTCCAAGAACACTCAAAAATGTGAAAAATTGAGCAAGATACACTATTCAGAAGTTGGGCAATTTTGGACAATTGCACAAAAGGAGGTATTGGTCAAAATGCAAAATTTTCCAAATGGGCCTATAATCTTATGATCCAAACTTGTTCATGATGTTATTTGTGACCCATTGATGCTTGGCCATGGCAATTTTCTATTTTATTAATTTATTTTTGGATTTAAAACCATTTAATTCAAAATTAAATTATATAAAATATGAAAATAAGATATTTTTCCAAAAGAAGTGATTTTATATCAAACTTGAGGTCCAAGGAAGCCCATGATACATGCCAATTTCGTGTTTGCTCTCACATTAAAGAGAAAATCAAATTTTCTCCAAAATTTGATTTTATTTGAAAATTATTCAATGCACATTCAAAACCAAATCTTTTTTCCTTCTTTTTCCTCTCCTAATTCACTCTATAAATAGCCAGCAATATGACAAGCAAGGGACACGAAACCCTAGCCAAAAACACAACCCTTATTTTGCCAAAATTTCTCAAGAATTGTCAAATTTCGAATTTTATTTTCCAGCCACATTCAGCCCTCAAAAACCATTCCATTGTGTTCAGGAGGTAAGATTGAGTAAGTATACATCATTGTTATTGATCAAAACAACCTGGATCGAGCCATACACATGCATACATATTCAATTTTTTCTTGATTTTGCACTTTATTATTCTGTGTGTTTTAATGGACTCTAATGCTTTCAATGTATTCATGAGGTTCATTATACGCGATCTGGGCCATCGTTTGAGTTCTTGAACGTTAGAAACATGAGATGCCATGTTTAGGGTTTAGGAACTGTGAAGCTTCAAACTGGCCTGTACAAGCATTTTTAATCGAAACTGATAGTACCATTGGACTCGCAGCCATCGAATTAGGTGGGAAGGGTGGTCCTTTGCTTTTTATTCGCGCTGTTTTGCAGGTTCAGGGATTGTGGTCGCCGGAGAAGACGACCGGAGCTAGGGCTCTGGCGTCGTTGACTGGCTTGGACTCCGGTATGGCTGGTGTGGCACGATGGCGCGTTCTGATTCGCTCTCTCATTCAACCTAGACCCTACAAGGCTGACTGTGTTTAAAATATAACCATGCGTCATCCTTTAAAAACAATTGATTTTGTTTTTTAAAACACCAAGTATCAAGTGTCCCAGTGGTTAAGGCACTAGCTGTTGGAGATTCCCCTCATGGCCATGGGTTCGAGCCTCATCAGGACCAGTTTTGTATTTTCTTTTTACAAACTCAACTTTTTCAATTATTTTCTATTTTCTTTTTATTTAATATTTTGCATTCATTTTAATTTCTTTTCACAATTTTTTATCATGCATTTAAAAATACCAAAAAATATTTTCCTTTTTGCATTATTTCCAGAAAATGTTTATTTAATTTATAAAATTAAAAATATTATTTTTGCATGCATATTTAATCTAATTGTTAATTTATCATTTAAATCACTTTTAATTAGGTTTTAATTATTAAATTAATGCCAAAAATTCCCAAAAAATTATTTTAGCATATTAATGTTATTTCCAGCATGAAATATTTTTCTCATTTAAAATTTATTATTTTTGCTAACATTTTTCTCTTATTCGATTTCCTCGTATTTTCCGATTTCTCATCTTTTCACAGGTTATCTCGTTTCGGACGATTTCTTTTTATCGTTTTCTTTTTTTTCAAATTATGTAATTGCTCATGGGATGTAATAGCTTAATTAGGATTTTTATTTTCCGCATTTTAAATTATGTATCTGCCCCAAAGCCATGTAATAGCGTAGGATTTATCTTTCCGCACTTTACATTCCCGCATTTTAATTTCCGCACCTTATAAACTGTTAGTAATTAGGCGTGTATGGAAAGATAAAATTGAACATAGCTCACTCTAATTTTCAAGATAACATGAATCTGAATCAACACACTCTTTTCACACGTGCACCCCTTAGGGTAATTCTCTCTCGTTGCCTTTACGAATTCAAATGGTCATGTCCTCGAACGAGGTATCCTAGCACCGTTGCCTTCAAAACAAATCATCATAGTCCCTTCGATACAAAGATCATAAGACCCACGATGTCGCCTCCGAATACATGATCTTGACCCTCGATTGTCGCCTACGAAAAATGATGATAGTCCCTTCGAATGTGCTAGGATACTTCCTACAAGTTGCTTTCTATGACCATACGATGTCCCTTCGAATGTCCCGCTTACATCCAACAAATAGAGTTACCTACCAACTAATGGTATGGATAGCGCTATTCTAAAGGAACGTAAAATGATACACGAAAACGACCAATTCTGAGTAGGTAATAAGACTTTTAGTTGCTTGCTCAAATAAAAAAGGCTTTTCACACCACACACTTTTTTTTGTCAAAGTTCAAACTCTTTTCAAAATGAAACATTTCCGAACACTTTGTATACATTCCTACATGAATCATTATAAAGTCAAAGCGAAATGCCTTTTCCAAAACATTTTTGTCAAACACACAGAAAGCACATTTTTAAAGTGATCTAAGAGCAACTAAGAGCCCGTAGATAACTACGGATGGAAAGGGGTGCTAATACCTTCCCTTTTCATAACCTTCTCCCTTACTCAGAATCTAACGAAGGTCTTTTTCTGTACTTTTTACCTTCCCTTAATTGGATAAAAGAAAAGTCGGTGGCGACTCTTGCTATACGCACATTTGCGATACAAAAAATCTCAAAGTCAGTTCACCGTATTACAGCATCACATCTTCGCTTTTCCAACAATTAGCATTACAATGCACATCAAAAATCGGATATACCGATTCATACATAATTCATCATATATACATATGAATATTCACAGCACAACAGATATGTTTGCAAAATATACATAACATCATGTTGTCATTAATACATAAGGTTATAACATAATAAGATAGTATACACAAACTATCCTATTAAAATAATGACGTCACCCAAATCCCGAGTGTTACTACGACCAGAGCAGAACGACACAAAATAAAGTGACTCGAGTTAATCCTCCTCATCCTCGGGGATCACCTGCACGTTACCAATATATAGGCAACGACGAAACAAGTAAAGGGTGAGATACTCCAAAACATATAATTATAAGCATGATAGAATATATAGATAGGTTTTGGAATCATAAACAATATAGGATAATAAGAGTATGTCAATAAATATCCAAACCTCACAAGTTTTTTTAAATCATCATTTGGTGTATAAAATCAACACTTTAATATCATCACATAACAAGATATCATATAACATCGCAATTCATCATAAACCATCAAATAAAACTCAATACCAAAAGACTCCAAAATAAACATAATGGACTCCATGAGACACGACTATGATATGCATGTGATACCCATCACTTTGTCCATAATTAAGGACACTTGGCATAAAGCCCATCTTCGTTCGGGATAAAAGCCATCATCGCTTGGCATGAAAGCCCTCTTCGCTTATGAAATGCATGCGACTCAATAATAAAGACCACACAACAACATATCATCATCGCTCATCACAATTGACATGAAGTCCACATCGCCATATTTATTCACATCAAATAAACATGTCATCGCATCGCATAAACAACAAGTATTCATAATTATATACACCGTCGCAAATATCATTATTAATTAATCCGCCAATTTCCAAAAATGGAAAAATAGTAAAAACATCACTAATCGTCGCGAAAGCCATTCTTAATTACCGGCATAAGTTATAAACATCAACATCAAAATCGGATAATTCATATATGTCTTAAATTGACTAAAACACAATCCGGTTCAATTTACCGTAAATTGGCCTATTTCGGGTTGTTCCGTAAAAACTCGCAATTTCGAAAAACTAACTTCACCACTACATTCTACACGTCAAGCTTAGCTAGCACGTCAATTTTCGTTGAATTCGGAGCAACTTGCTCCGTCGTCGAATTTACCGAAATCGGAAAATTGAAACATAATCGGGTTCTAAATTTAATCGGCTATCTTATCCCCTAATTATATTTTATAGATACCAAATGTTTCTAGGTGGAATTGGATTTTTAGTGAGAAATAGAAGCTAATTGCAAAGGAAAATTATGCAAGAAAATTTGACAGAAACCAGAAAAAAAACCAAGTTACAGCAATTGCCAAATTTCCGTTTTCCCCTCATCTAAAAGGGACGCACGTCCCATATGTATATGTGAGCAGGAGGCGGGGGCCTCAACATTGGGGGTGGTCACCCCACAATGGAGGTGGGCGCCTCCCCCCCTTTGTTCCTTCCATCCATCTTCTTCCAAATTTCTCTGCGTTTTGTGTTTTACACAGTTTCTATATTTTTCTGTTTTTCTTGTTTTACTGATAGCTTTTCATTCCATTTTCATTCCTATTTTCATTTCTATTTTCATTCTATAATCCAAACACTACAACACTAATAACAACACCCATAATTTCTACAACAAATCCAACTCTTCTAAACATTTCAACAATCACTCAACAAAACCCTATAACTCAACTATCAATTTTTCCCAAATTCAAACTAAATCCACCAAACCCTAACTATAAGAAATGGAAATCAAACCCCTTACCTAGCAAGCTTTGAGTGTTCTTGATGATTCCTCAACCAAGCAACCAAGCCTTGCTCTTCTTCTTGCTCTCTTCTTCTTCCTCAACCAAAACCCTAGCTTTTCTCCAACTTCTAAACTTGTGTTTTGGTGTTGTGTTAGGAAAATGGGTGGAGGAAATGATTTTATATGTAATATGTTTTTACTAGCCAAACTTTGGTAAATTGCTCACATACCCCTCTTCTATTCTTAATATACTAAATATATCATCTAATCATATTTTTAACTCAATTTATTAATAAAATTCGGGGGAATTAAATATCGGTCCGAATAATATTTTACCGAACCGAACAGAACGTCGCCAAATATATTAATAGATATACCGATTAATATAATTATTTTCGTCGCCAAAAAAATCGTCAAACGGTAATTCAAAATATTAATATAATATAATATTAAATAAAAACGGGCATTACAATTCTCACTTTCTCTCAAACACTCAAGTTTTTTGACTAAAAATCACTAAACCCTAGTTTCATACCATAATTTTTGACCTAAGATACCATTTCATATCACCCCAAATGCATCTTTGCATCACTAACAATTCCAGCACAAGATAGATCGTGTGTGTGCTCCTTGAGCCAAATTAGGGTTTTTATCAAAATTTTCATCTGTTCAAGATATGATAAATTAGGTTTTAAGTCTCCACTCACCTCAATTGATCTATCTTCATCAATCATCAACATTTTATTTTCAAATTCCTATCATTTCCTCAAGATCTATCTTGAATCGACCAATTAGGGTTTTGATCGAAGATGTGTATCATTGACTTTTTGCTCAATGAATGACCTAATTGCTTGGAGATTGATCTTAAAATCATCATAGCAACATCTTGACCTAATTTCTTGGTTCAAAACATTCCAAATACCATGATTGATCATCAGAAAAATTCTTAATCATTTGATGAAAATTCAATTGTTCAGAAAAGTCAAACTTTGTCTTTTGGTCAACTTTTTGAAATCCAAATTATTTCAATCATCAAATCATTTCAAATTATCCATCATGATCATAAAAAATCAAAATGTGTGAAAAAGTCAACAAAAAGTCAAGATTTAAAATTTTCTAACACTTAGAAAAAATTTCAAGTGTTAAAAACATGATTTTTCACCATTTTCATGGCCATTTTTGACCTAGATCCACTTTGATTCAAGAAAAAATCAAAACATGAAAGTTGTAGATCTTATTCCAAGATTTCCAAAATGTCCAAGAACTTGGAAACACATTTTGTGTAGCTAGGGTTTTGAAATTGAAACATAATGGTCCATAACCATGATTTTCAAGTCTTTTTCCAAGATTACACGTCATTTTTCACAAATTCTCCCTTCTAGAAGCCTTGTCACCATTCAGAGATAGGTTATAACTTGCAAATATCTGATTGCAATGATTGAGAGAGGATTAGATCAAGTGAACCATGTGCATTAAATGCAAAAATATCTTTCTTACCCTTCAAGGCAACTTGCAAATTATTTCAAGCCAATCCTTGCCTTTCCATTTAGAACTCTTGGCCTATAAATAGAGGTCATTTCTCACTTCAAAATCAGACCAAAACAACCATAAACTTATTTTCTCATTCTTTCTTATTTTGCAAGTTTTCTCATTGTCAAAGAGGTTAGAATTCAAACTTCCAAATCTTGAAAGTTCTAACCAAAGGTGTTATCCAAACATCTTCTAAACATCATTTAGAAGTTGTAAATCACTTTAAACTATCACAAAATAATACAAAAGTCAGTTTCCTCACAAAAACTCTATTTGCGCACATATTGAGCTATAACATGTCAAAACTCAATCCACTCGTGCATCATTTAAATTTCCACTTCCAACACCTCACATACATCATATAGAACTCATCCAAACCTTAAAATTGGAACTGGTATAGAACTCATCTCAAACTCATATATACATGCATCATAAATGAAATTTTGAATGGCTATCATGTTTCTGCACATGAGAGGATCATTAACCCTCAATCAATTGTCATTTATCTTGCACATACACAATTTCACATTGATTTGTTAAAATTAGGGTTCTTCATATTCATCCGAAAATCAGTGGTCTTTCACTCAAAATAAATGAAATTAAATGATACCACTGTGTTCGTGAGCTCAAAACGAGCAAGTTTGATGTTTGAAACTTTCAATTTCATTGAGAAACAAAAATTTTGTGAATCAAACAAATATGGGTTCAAGTTATGTTCTTGGCGCATTTTTCAAATTCAAATGCTTGTTTTATTATTTATTTAACTGAAACCATTATATTTACAAGCCAAGTGTGTGGCTCAGCTGGTAAGTTTTTGGATTAGTAACCACAAGGCCACGGGTTCAAACCTCCTTAGGACCAAAATTAATTTTTTATCACTTCTTTTCTTCATATTTTCAACAAATTTCAACATTTTCAAAAACCACTCAAAACTTTTCATTTTGAGATGATTTTTTGCACACTTGTCATTTAATACACCTATTTTATTATTATGTAAAAAAAATCCTAAAATTTGTTCTTTTTGATATATTTTATTAGGTTAAAGTAAGACGTTTTTTAAGTGTTTTAAATACTTTTCAAAAATGTTTTCTATCCGATTTTTAAACCTAATCTTTTTCAAAACCTCTTGTGAATATCTTTCACTTTTCAAAATCATTTCAAACCCTTTCAAAAATATTTCAAACTTACATACCTCTTTTCCATGATCGATTTGATTAATCTTTGAAAATACAAACCGAACTAGGTTTTTTCCTCGAAATTCTTTCGAATTCAAAATCAAATTGATCATGGGCCTCCCTCACGATGTAAGTCTCAAACCTCCTATGTACATATTTATTTCCTTGTACATATCCACTCTTTTGTGTACATATTCAATTCCTTGTACATATTCAATCATCCTTGCAAATATTCAAGTATAATTAGATTCGTTCCGCTAATTTTTATTCACTTGTTTATACACCGATTCTATTGATATTAAGAGGAGCATTATTCCCGGTGAAACTGCTCTTAAACCAATGGGTCTCCCTTAAGGTGTAAGTCTCACTCCTTTGTATATGTCCAAGTATACTAGCTTATCTGCTTGTTTTAAACACTTGTTTATATTTTTACACATCATTTGTATATATTCAAGTTACACTAGCTTTTATTTTCTTGTTTTATACACTTGTTTATATATTTCCTTCATAAACTCCTGTGAATGCACACACACACTTTGTCATATATATACTTGTTCATATACTTATTCATGTTTATTTATGTCACAACAACTAGTATAACAACTAGGTTCCCCATAGCCTCCTCTTGGGCTTTGTACAAGATAACTCACCTGTTGAGTTAGCCTCCTCTTGGGCTTCGTACAAAAGAACTCCCATGTTGAGTTAACCTCCTCTTGGGCTTCATACAAAAGAATTTCCTCGTTGAGTTTAGCCTTCTCTTGGGTATCATACAAGAAAGAGACCTGGAAATCTCTAACAGCCTCCTATTGGGCTTCCAATACAAAGAATCACCTTCGCTAGTGTGTCATCTATATTTTCTTGTGAGATTGGTGTTATGTCGTTAAACTTCTATAATTAGAACAAAATTTAAATTAAGATAAGTTAACAACAACAACAACATTAATTAGGAAGTACACACACACACACACACACACACATATATATATATATATATATATATATATATATATATATATATATATATATATAAACTAATACCTTAAGCTTCATCCATTTATTTGTAATACTTTCGGAGACAATATGGAGCATATATCTAATAACATAGTATCCACAAGAATGGTTGTCGGGTTGTTTTCGCGACTATAAACAATTTTCAGATATTTATATCACTAATACACATAAATAAAATAATGTCAAAAAACATAAATAATATACTTACTTTTGAATAATAAAACCTTGGCTTTTTATCAAGTACATTATGTTGTCTGCATTGTATCCTTCCACCGTTCTACACATGTCGATAAAAATTAAACATGGATAAAAGCTAACAAAGCGTTAACCATAACTTCATGTTTGACCGCATTGTATCCCTTAATATCTCTATACATGTCTGTTAAAATTTGACAATAATACCACTTACGCATTCAAAGTATTAACTATAACTTCATGAAGTTCTTTGGGAAACGAGCAAAAAAAAACTACATCATTTTTCTTTAGACATGTAGCAATTAGTTGTCAATGATTACTGCATAAACATTCAGAATAATTAATAATATATATAAAATTTTATTTATAAATGAATACACAAATTAATATATACTTACGAGCGGTAAAATGGGGTCAAATAACATTCTTTGTTCCCTTTCAACTTGATTTGTATGTAAACCATGATATTGTTTGGTACCGAACCACCATAAAGACTAATGTGTGGTGGATCTAAGAAGCAATACTTTCTTATATTCCTCTCAACACAGAACTCATGCAAGAACTTGCAAGAGTCAAATTTTTAAGTTAAAGTACGAGAACATATGAATATAAATAGTAATATGTTAAAGTACGAGAACATATGAATATAAATAGAAATCAACATAAAAATTATAGTTACGAGCACCACAATCGTAAAAATTATAGCCACTCACCCCCTTCAAAAATTCCATAAAATATGTCTTCCGAAGTACATAAAACTAATCTAAATCATGACTTAACTTAATATTCTTACAAATGTCTAGAATACTATTTAATATCATCGATAGTCTCTTACTATTATTTAGTTATGGTGATGTGATTTTTAATATTTCCCCCGGATGAAAGAACAAATTTATTTCATGGTTGTACGATCCATAATTTTTTCAACTTTTTTGTCATGAATCTCCAACTTATTTTAATTTGTGCCGTGCCAAACAAATTCAATTTGCATCATAAAAATAACATAAATACAATGTAAAAATGAAAATACACAAACTTAAGACAATAATAAGAATTTAAGACTTAATAGCGCCATAACTTTATAAGACTTTCCTCCTTCATGATTACCCGCTTGCAATTCACATAAGTCAATATAACTCTTTGAAAGAGATGAAGTTGTTGAGAACACTTGATCTCTCCCTTTTATTTTCTTGGTGCTCCACTCTTGTAAGTCTAGTTCCTCCTTTGCCTTGCAGGAAGTTTCACTCGGTGGTTCCATCACTAAAACAACATGTGATATATTTTTTACCCAACATTTAATTTAGTATAAAGCAATGTTTTGAGATCAGTTAATGCCAGCTTCATATATAACATAAATTGTACAGTACTATAGTACTTCCTCAAACAAATATAGAAAGTAGCATATACTTGAGAAGACCAATTAACCATTTGGAGGAACCAAGCTACCAGCAAAACAGTTGAAATTTAATGTAACCAAACAAATGTAATTAAAGATATTTGGACTACATGCATACACATATAACTGTTTCCTTAATTTCTGTTCTTTTGTTTATATTCATGCATCTTCCTAAGTAACCATTTCAGTGGGGTGTATTATCTCATCAATATTGCTCTTATAATTATTTATTATATGTTACCTCAACCTCATACTTTCTTAGTTGCTGGGCCCAAAATGTTAACTTATATGGTTCATGTCTTGCTGTATAGAAAACGATGTGCATCTTTAGCATTTATGTCACAAATATTCAAAGGACCAAATTGGTTTACAATAACACTTCTTTTGTTAGCTATTTATCATGTCTACTCCAAAAATATATTGCCCTCAAATTCAATTTATGTTTTGTCACTTCTTTCGTTAGTGAATGAATGATATCACATGGCTATGCACCTTATTAGCACAACACTCTTCGTACATTACCATATGGTGTTGTCTAAATTTTTTGAGTATATATATGTATGATTCTAATTATTCAAACTCATTACAATATCTAGATCACAACTTGCATTGCACCATCGTTTTTACTCTCTAAATTTTCAGAAATTGAAGCCATGATAAGTGCAAAAAGGGTAATAGAGATGGCAAAAAAATGGCATAAAATGGCGGTTCAAAGACGCAGGAGGATCTCCTACCTAAAAAATGAAGTGGATTACAAGTCTTCGGCAGTAAATAAGGGTCACTTTGTTGTTTACAGCTTCGACCGTAAGCGATTTGTGGTTCCTCTAGAGTATCTTAACACTAATGTGTTTAGAGAACTCTTTAAATGGTCCGAAGAAGTGTTCGGGTTACCAGGGAATAGACCTATCATGTTGCCGTGTGATAGTGTTTTCTTGAACTATGCAATCTTGTTAGTTCAAGAACGGATTCCTGAAGATGTGGAGAAAGCTTTGATCGTTTTCATGTATGCTTGTCACAATAAGGCATCCTCTAATTCCTGTCATGATGTTGGGCAAAAAAATGAACAAATTATTATCTATGGCTTTTGAAGAGATTTTGATACTTTTTGTATAATTAATTATGAGATGGAAACAATTTTTCTCACCATAATTCTTATGATCACTTTAAATTTAAAATATCTAACTATATGGTCTCTACAATATTATATGTACAATTCGGTCTTTACCAGTAAAGCGTCGGATCCTTTATAGACATCATGTTTAGATCTCATAAAGATGATACCATAGCAATGTATTTCAAAATTCATGATTGGAGCGTCAAAAGAGTGTTAGTTGACATTTTCTACGAGGATGATTTCAAGGGTTTGGAGATAAACTCATAACTCCTGCAACCTTTTAGGGGTTCGTTGGTCTGTTTCTTGGGAGAGTATATGCATTTTTTAGGATATTTAACCATTCTGACTTCTTTAAAAAAAGGAGGAAGTATGAAAACTGTAAAGGTAAGGTACATATTGGTGAACACTATATCCCCATGCAAGATCATCATTGTCCGAACGATTTTCAATGTTGTGGAGAAAGCTCTATCAAATTTATAACAAACAATGAAGTACCCTTTTAAGAAATGGACTAGTAGGGGTAGTGAAAGACGACCAAGATTTAGTGAGAAGATACTACAGGGATAGCCTAAAGACGAGGAAGAAGGGCAAGGAAGAGCCTTCAAATAGGCAGGAACCACATTATCAAAGGAATGGGAAGTCTTTGTAGGACTGAATGACACCTATGAAGAAATTTAAGAGCATTCAAATAGGCCCTAAAGGGCATCAAACTACATAGATAGGAACCACATTATCAAAGGAATGGGAAGCAAATATGGTGCATTTTCTACCAGAAGCCCAATACAATGTATCATCATTTAGACATTAAGCCTGGGTTCAACCTTGTTAGGAAGAAATTTCAGAAGACCAAAAGAATTATAAGAAAGGCCAAATGCTTGAAGGATAACATTCAGTATTAGAGAGGTGTACTAATAATTTATTGAATTTATATTTCTACGTTGTCTTTCAAAAAAGGCCCCAACCCATTAGCATAGAAACCCTACTATTTAAGTTATAATTTGTGGCTGAAACATAAATCTGAGAATTTTTCTTCTACTTCAAATTTAGAAATTTCTGATATTTTCGTACCGGGAATTTCTAAATATTCAGTATTATCATTTCCAATAATATCAGAAATTTGGAAATTTCCGGTACAATATGAATATTGGAAATTTTAAAATTTCTGGTATTTCAATTTAAAAAAAAGAAGCTATTTTTTTATATTTTTTAATTTTGCTTGCAGTGAGGACCATAGCAGAGATGGATCTAGAGCTGATGTTGTGGCTCGAGCTGCTGATGAGACACATGCTTCAGAGTTACGTACAGAACACCGTCGTCCGACCAGTTCTCACAAAAAACGGATGGCTGAGGAGGCAGTGACGGAATTTCGTGCACCTCGTCGGAGGACTAGTAGAGCATCTACAGTAGTTGAGGATCAACCTCCTATAGTGGAGGATCAAACTCATATTCCTACAATGAAGCAGGTATTTGAGGAGCAGCCGGTGGTTTAGGAGCCGGTTGTTCATGAGCCAATCATAGAGGAGCCACTTTTATAGAATCAGATAGTTCAGGAGCCGGTTCAAGAGGGGGTTGACGTGGTGTCTCATGTTGATACAGACACCTCCACTATTGCATCTACTAGGCCATCAATGTGTATTGATGGAGGTTTCCCAGGAGGACCTTCTAACAAAGGTCGTGTTGACGGGATACGCTGACCATGTCACTTATAGGATATGGTAGGGAGAGGTATGTAATATTGGTTTCGTTTAAATGCTTAATTTTTATTTGTAATACACGATTTGATGTATAGTAATTTGTTTTAATTGTGTTGTTTTGTTACAGGAGCGTCCAGTGTTGAAGGTCACTTCTCATGGGTCGAATTTAAAGAACTTTCCCGAGAGTCTGATGCTTGAGCAGGTGACGAAGATAGTTGAGGATTTCCAGCTGAAGGACTTTGTAGGATGCTCCTTGACGATGTTGGATGCCTCTCTGTTATCGACTTTTATTGAGAGGTGGTACCCGGAGATATTATCATTCCATATTCCATTTGGGAAGATGATAGTGACTTTAGATGATGTGAATACCCTCTTTCACCTTCTGATTGCTGGTATATTTTTCACACCAGTCTATAGGGACATTGCGACGGAGGCGCACATGATTGTGGATGCTTTGGAGGTCGATGAGGTGGAGGCAAAGAGGCATGAGGCTGCCGCTAGGGCGTACATGCTACATCTGGTGGCATGTACTCTCTTTGCAGACAAATCTAGAGTTTACATTGATGTTCGATACTTGTCTCTATTCGGCGCTCTTGACACTCCATGTTGGGCTTGGAGAGTGGCAGCCTTGACGATGCTTTACACGACACTCGATGTTGCATCCCGGCCTGAGACCAGACAACTTGCTAGTTATCTGAGCTTGTTACAAGTATATTATAATTCATTAGATGATTTTTTATAATTATTAGGTATTAGTATAATAATTTCATGATTTTTATGCAATGTTGGATATAGGAGCACTTTCCTCACATCTGTGAGTGGAAGATCCAGTGTGTTGAGGCTATACACCCATATGCAACGAGGTGAAACGCCAAACAGGCCGTTCTAGGAGGGTTGGTGGAGTATAGGAGGAGGATGGATGCTCTGACCCTGGATGATGTCATATGGAGACCGTATACGGCTCATCGCCCTCATCGTCCTTTTGAGGTATCTACTTTATATTCAGGGTATATTAGATGCATCTAACATACCCTGAATGGCTAGGCACTTGCCTAAGAGGTGTCTATGCCATTATGGTTATATACAGGGCATCCCACGTCCGATCCCAGAGGCTCTAGCTGGTGGCATTAATCGATGGTTTCAAAGTCACATCATCAGCTCCCTCGTGAGATCATTGATGCAGCCGTTGGGGGTCAGGAGTCTGGGCAGTGCGATGATGGATACCTAGAGTGGTTCTGCAGTGTCTCACGCCCTTGGATCATACCATCGGCTACACCATCTGATGTTCTAGGGCCTTCTGGTACTAGAGATTATTTTGATCCACCACCATCACCATCTCCCCTCGCAGGTGATTAGGACAACTGCCTACAGCTCATCGTCGTTCACTTAGATATGAAGGTTGAAAAACACAAGAAAAGGGGTTTAAATTGTTTTTTTTTTAAATTAAAAACAGTTAGATACATATATTTTTATCCTGGTTCGTGTGAACTCAAACTACTTTAGTCCACCCGTCAAGGTGATTTGCCTCTCTCAACCAGGTCTTAATCCACTAATCAAAACTTTGATTACTAGCACAACGACAACTGCCAATGTCTTCTTGAGATCTAACCACAACTTGGTTTCTCAAGGTAACATACTTTTTACAATAAAAATAATGTGTTAAAAATGCTTCTTACAAGCTTTATCACAATTGTGATGTATACACTATTTTTTCACTCACATTATAAAACAACTTGATATGAATATAGGAGAGCTTTTTAGTTATTTTGAGATCGAGAGATTCGGAAACCAAAACTTGTTGAAGATGTCTCTTTAAATAGTCGTGTCTTTGAACTGTTGGAAGGCATCAAAATATGGTTATGAGAGGTGTTGATGAATGCCTTGAGTGAATTTTCCATAAATACAGATCTTGTCTGTAGACTGTCGCTACTTTTTGATTTCCTTATAAGTGATAGTATCGCATCAGAATCAGAGGATACAAAATAGCCTGAAGCGAATATGAGATATCAGGGTTTCTTGCAGCTTGGTGCTATCAGAGGTTCAACTTGATCATAACTTCTCTTATGAGCGTGATAATGAGAGAATGTTGTTTTTGCTTCTAATAAGATCTTCTTAAGACATCAATACTTCTTCTTATAGCAAAACTTCTTTTTCTTTCGTCATAACTTCTTCTGCATATTTTATAAAAAATTAGAGAGTAAGAATGTTCTATATAAATACAAATTGATCAGAATCAAAACGAGGTTATTATCAAACTTATTTTGTTATCACCAAAACTCTTAAAAGAATTGTAGAATCAAACTATGTTCTAACAATCTCCCTGTAACACTCCATTTAAATATTTATTCGTTATATGTTGATGTTGATTTATATTGGCATAATTAAGGATATGTAGGCATGGCTAAGGATATGTGAGAACTTAGTTTTCGGCGAAATAGTGATAATATTGAGAATTGATAGATTATACTATTTTTAATAAAAATATTATTAGAAGTATGTACTAGTTGCCACTAATAATATTATTGTTGTTAATATTATAGTTATATTATTTGGTTATTTTAATTATTCTCTTATTATTATTATTAATATTATTATTAATGAGTAGTAGTAATAAAAAATATAATTAGAAGAGGGTTAGACCTATTGGAAAGATTAATGTCACGTAAAAATAGAGAAAAGAAAAGAAGAGAAGAGAAGGGAAGAACTAGGATAAGAGAGAGATCCATCCATTGTTGAAGAATTAAAGCAGCAAATTAAGGTAAGGGGGTGAATGAGTTCTCTAAATGGTGGTATTAACATGAGAGGGTAGTGAGGGTTCCTTTCCCTCTTTAGATTTTGTGTAAAACTTGACGTATGTCTTTCTTTGATTGATTCTTCTGTTATTTCTCTGTGAAATTTGTGAATCTGATGATGTTTAGACGGACTGATGTTGTTGAATTTATTGTTGTTGTGTTGTTCTATAAAATTTCTAGATCTGAAAATTATAAACCTAAGAATATGACGAAATTGAAGAATTACATGTAGGAATTGTTGTAGATTCATAGGATAATGAAATTAGATGAAATCCCTATGTTATTATGTGAAAGAATATTGTTTTGGACCCAAAATAGGAGGTTGGAAGTGCTCAAAACGAGTAGAAATCATTCTGGTGTGATAGCAGAAATTTTGATGCAGCAGTCTGGTCCTACACGTATGATACACGTAGGAAAAAGGCTATACGCGTATGATATCGTATGAAGGGAGGCCATACGCGTATGGGAAGGCCATACACGTATGGGAATTTTGAGAAAGAAAATGCCTCTGGTCATACATGTATGGAGAAGGTCATACACGTATGATATGCGTATGAGATCTGGGCACAAAAGCCATACACGTATGGAATCTGGCCCTTCTGGCTAAACGCGTATGATGCGCGTATGCGATGGGTAGGGAGAAGGCCATACTCGTATGATACACGTATGGGCAGGCAGATGTGTAGAAAATCCATTTTTGTAATTTTTTCCATTTTCGCGTGCAGAGTAATTTATTTTGATCCTTAAGAACTAGTAAGACTTAAGTAAGTATTAGAAGACTGATAATAATGGAAAATGAAATTAAAACATGGGACTTTGTATGAATTGTTCATGATGATGGTTTGGTGGCCTTAATGGAAAGGGTAGAAGGCTTATGTCTTGTTGTTCTAAAATTATGTTGTTGCTATTGAATATACATGATAAATTAATAACATGTTTGGCTATGTTGTGATATTATGATATTATGTTGTGTAATATGGTTGTTGTTGAATGTCCATGAGAGATTGATAATACGCATAGTGGATTGTGATACTATGACACTATGTTGTCGGAATATTGTTGTAATATTTGATGAAGTGTGATACGGTGATGTTGCATTGTTGGATGTATGCAAGTATGTTGTTACTATTTGTTATTACTATCGTTGCATGACAGGTGGAAGCTTATGCTCTGTTGGTGGCCTTTATTGGCAAGATATTGTGAGCTTATGTCTTGTAGTTGTTTATCTATGTTGTTGCATGTCGGTGTTGTATGCATTATATATAATTGTAACACGGTGGGAGAACTAACTTCTTTGTTTTGCGTTTTATCACAAATGTACGGATAGCAAGAGTCGCCACTGACTTTTCTTTTATCCAATAAAGGAAAGATGAAAAGAACAGGAAAGACCTTTGATAGATTCTGAGTTCGGGAGGTAATTATGAAATGGGAAGGTGTTAGCATCCTTTCCATCCATAGTTATCTACGGGCTTTTAATTGCTTAGCTCACTTTTTTGAAAACTTGCTTTCTGTGTGTGTGTGATTTGAAAAGTATTTTTGAAAAGTATTTTGCTTTGACTTCGCAATGATTCTTGTATCAGTCCTCAAGAATGTATATGAAGTGTTTGAAAATATTTTGTTTGAAAAATGTAACTTTGTAATGATTCTCGTATGAATGTATACAAAGTGTTTGTTTGAAATTTTTTTTTGAAAAGAGTGTGAGGTGTAAAAAGTATTTGTTTTAATTGGAGCAAGCAATTTAGAGTCTTATTACCTACTCAGAAGGTCATTCTTATTATTTTCCTTATCCTTAAGGACATCGCTATCCGTACCATTGATTCGTAGGTAAATCTATCCATTGGATGTGAAGAGACAAGAGTAGGGTCATCGTATGGTCATTGAAGGCAACATTGTAAGGATACCTTAGCAATTCAAAAGGGCGATCATCACTTATTCGTAGGCAACAACCGAGGGACGAGATCATATATTTGTAGGCAACATCGAGGGTCATCAAGGGACTATGATCTTTGTGATGATTTTTGAATCAAGGGACTTTTGCTAATGGTACCCCTACGTTCGAGGGACATGACCATTGTATTCGTAAGGCAACAAGAGAGGATACCCTAAGGGTGTAAGTGTGAAAGTGTGTTGATTTCAAATATTTATCTTGGAGATTATGGTGATATAAGTTTGATTTTATGTCTTTCCATACAATCCTATTATCCATACATCTAAGTAGTGTATATACAGTTTATAAGAGCGCGGAAAGTAAAAGTGCGGAAAGATAAAATCCTATACTATTACATGGCTTTGGGGCAGATACATAGGAGGTGCATAAAGTACATGAGGAAAGTAAAGCCCTAATTAACTATTACATACCATGAAAAGTTACATAATAGTAAAAGAAACACGCATGAGAAATTATACATCTAGGAAGTAGTTACAATAATACGCGCGAAAAAGAATTAGTCGGGATAAAGAAATAAAGTCGGGAGAAGTTTGAAAAAAAAGTTAGTGAAAATATGAGTTTAAGGTTAATTAAATCCTAATTAAGCTAACCTAATTACTATGTGAAAATCGGGTGAATCGGGAAACCCTAATTCTAATGGTTATTAATTTTATTAATAAAGAAAGTAAATTAAATTAAATTAATTAACCTAATTAAACTAATTAAATTAAATAATTAAATTAACCTAATTAAAATAATTAAATTAATTAAGAAAAATAAAAATAAATTTAATTATTTACTAATCCTAATTATCTAATCAATTAACCTAATTACTAATTATTTAACCTAATTACTAATTAATTGATTAATTAATTAAATATAAAAATAATTAGAAAAAATATGAAAAGGAAAAGATTGGAAAAAAGGGGTGGTCGTTGAGATTCGAACTCGGTACCCTTGGGATCATAACCTCCATGTGTTGCTAGCTGAACCATGTGATGTTGTTGTCTCTGATTCACAGCCATTGGATCAACCACGTTCAACAACTTCGTTTTTGTTTTCAACCCATAATACGCGTGGGCCATAGTATCATTTAAATAAACCAATCGTGTGAAAGAACCAGGCCACGCATGCTGGTCAAAAGGTCAGCGCCAGAGACCTCATTGGAGCCCTAGCTCCGGTCTCCTACTCTGATGAGGCAAAAACCTAAAACCCTGCAAAATCGATCAAATACTGAAAAGAAAAATCCCAGATCACCTATTTTGGACCTTGCGAACACGATGGTATGGTTAGTTTTTCTTGAAACTTCCTTTAACCCTAGGTATGAAGCTTCACGATTTTAAGGCCCTAACAATGGCAGGTCACGATTTAGCCATTATAAACCTCATGCGATTGTTCACTCATGCTCTATGATATTGCACCCTAAAATTTGTCCTCTTCATTTCACTTTATATGGCTTATTTTTATTTAGAAACACAACTCGAATCTGATTTTACTTAAGCCAAAAAGCCAATTTCCCATACTTCAAAAAATGTCTAGAGGAAAAACTTGCACGAGGACCCGTCTCACACATATTCTTCCAAAATCCTGTATTTTTTGGTGAGAACCAAATTATATTTTATAAGGTAGAGGTTCAACATGACGAGGACCTTCAAAATATGTTTTCAATCCATGATTATTCTGGGTACGACTCTATTGAGTTGTACGTTGTGCTACTGGAGGCTCCATTATCATAACCCACTCAGTCACAAGTTGTTGACCCCATGGAAGACGAACAAGCTGAAATAGATGTTGTTGACGAATAAGAGGAAGATGAAGAGTTAGAGTTTGACAACATGGTCAACGATGACTCATAAGACAAATAACAAGGTCAAATACCTCCATATCAAATTTACACACACCCGGCGCACATGACCAACTTCAACATGGGTGGAGACGAACCATCATTAGATTACTTCTTCAACCCGTTTGTCCAGTCTGATGAAAATTTAAAGGTGGTAGACAAATTTTGTACAAGGGAAGATTGTATACGAGCTATAAAAAAGTTCCACATGATGAACTTTGTTAATTATAACGTAGATCGAGTAAATCCAGAAAGGTACAAAATACAATGTATCCATCATCCATAATGTATGTTCAAACTCACCGCATCATACAAGTTGAGAAGTGATTGTTGTGTTATAGGTTACTTAACCACACACACTTGTGTTAGTTCTACGCAATCACAAGATCATCGCAAATTAGTTTATCAGCTTATGTGTCAAGAGATCTTACCTCTTGTCAGCAACGATCCTTCGTTGAAGGTGAAAACAATAATTGCTCACATCACCGCAATTTACAACTACACTCCGACATATAGAAAGGCATGGTTATAAAATACCAAGGCGATTGAAACAATATATAGAAACTGGGAGGATTCATACAAAGAGCTATCGTGGTATCTGCATGCACTTCACACTTATGCTTTCGGCATTGTTTATACTATAGAAACACTACCAGCGTATACCCCAGACGGTAGTTGTGTCAACGGGAATGGAATTTTTAGTCGAGTATTCTGGGATTTTGAACCTTGCATAATAGGGTTTATGTTATGCAAACCTATTGTTCAGATAGATAGAACATGGTTGTATGAGAAGTACATAGGCACACTCCTGATAGAAGTTGCACAAGATAGTAAGAGTAACATTTTCCCAATTGCATTTGCTCTAGTCGAGGGAGAGATTGGTGGTGATTAGAGTTTCTTTCTCAAGAATCTCCGAACACATGTTGCTCCGCAACCTGGTCTCTACTTGATTTCAAACAGGCATGCATCTATTGAGAGTGCATACAATAATCCTGTAAATGGTTGGCATGAAACTCCTTTAGTGCATGTCTACTGCATTAGACATATCGTTCAAAATTTCTCGCGAGAGATCAAAGACAAGCAACTTCGGAAAATAGTAATGAACACGGGTTATTCATTAACACAACCTTCGTTCCAATACTACCACAACCAGATTAGAGCGTCAAATCTGGATGCAGGTACGTGGATTGATAATATTTTGGTGGAGAAATGGACGAGGTCATACGACAATGAACGAAGATGGGGTCATATGACAACAAATCTTATTAAATCAATGACCGGTGTTTTCAAAGGCATACAAAACCTCCCGGTTACTGCTTTGGTGAAATCCACCTATTTTAGGATGGCTTCGTTGTTTGCATAGAGAGGTGAAATATGGAAAGCGGTGTTACAATCGGGGCAACTATGGAGTGAGATCTGCATGAAATATATTAAGGTAGAAAGTTCCAAAGCAAACACCCATCTTGTTACAAGGTTCGACCGACATAGGCACAATTTTGTTGTTAAAGAGATAATCAACCACAACAAGGGGCTGGCAAGACAAGAGTATAGGGTTATGTTACCAGATTGTTGGTGCGATTGTGCAAGGTTTCAAACATATTGTATGCCTTGCTCTCATGTCACTGCAGCGTGTGCGCATACTCATCAGGATGTGTTACGACTTCTATCTCCCATTTACAAGTCAGAGACGTTGCTCAAGGTATACAACGATGAATTTCCGGTGGTGGCAAAACCAGATTACTGGCCTGAGTATGAAGGGGAGATAATTTGGCACAACCATCAAATGCGAAGGAATAAAAAGGGTCGTCCAAAAAGCAAGCGCATCACAACTGAAATGGACGAGCTTGACAAACTAGAAATAAAATGTGGTTTATGTCGTCAGGTTGGACACAATCGAAAAAATTATCCCACTTGTGCTACATGCTCGACAACATCATAAATGTATGCAATGTATCTGCACTTTTTTTATAATTTAATGGAACTTTTTTTCATTAAGAGCATTTCTTACAACAACCAATACACTAAAAACAACCACTAAGCAAATAACAACAAAAACACATCATGATTAAAACAACATGAAAATATAACATCAACAACACAATCAAATTTCTAAGATACTACAACCGTCAAAACAATTTCATCGAATCCATACATCATTGTCACAACATCTACGTCTGTTTTGACTTCCTCCAACCAACTTCGAGGTTCTCCAGTTGTGAAGTTCATGGTGTTTATTCTTCTCTGGATCCTTCTAATTTCTTCCCCGACTTCGATTTCCCCCTCTAACCATCGCATCAACTCTTTCTTCAATTTGGCCATGGTAAAAATGTGTCAAAATTTCATTTTCATCAGAGGTTTGGTGACCGAGAAAATAATGTATCCATCTCTGGTATGGATGTATGGTGATGTCATGACACAAGAAAAAGAGAGAAAATGAGAAGAAAAGGTGAGAAAGTGTGAAGAATGAAGGAGAATGGGTGTTTTATTTATAGAAAACACAAATACACATAGGAGCCATTTCATATGGCGCCTACTCCTAAAAAGAGAGTGTATGCGTCATCTCACATGGCTTACAACAAGAGGATGCACCGTGTGGGATGGTGCCTAAGTGAAAATCATGAGTGTATGTGTCATATGGGATGACGCCTTCACTGGAATGGCCTCTGAAACATGGTTATTTGCGTAATTTTCTCCAAAACATGGTTATTTGTGTATTTTTTTTAATACTTGGTTATGTATAAAAAAATTCTCAAGGTGATAACCCTCTCATCACCCCCAAAGTACTAAAAGTGATTCCATTAATTATTTAATGATATATTTGAATTAAGGAAGGTTCATACAAACCAAATCAATGCCTAAAGTCCATTGATATTGATGAGACTTTTAATCAATAACTCATGATTCAAGGCACCAGAAGTCAACAAAATTAGAATGTAATAATAAGCAATTAAAATGCATGAAAATGATTTTTAAATTGAAAATGAAAGGGAAAATATCAAAGCAATACACAACTTATCAAATGGAATATATATATAACAATTAAAATAAAGCAAATAAGAGAAAATTCAAAGAAAATATCAAAACAGGAAATAAAATTCTTAAAACAATTACACAAAATGTAATATGAGATCAAATATTTTTGTGAATTTATTCATATTTTTGTCTCTTATGTCATCTTTCCGGTGAGTTTCCCACCGGAGTTTGGAATTTGGTTAGCTCAAGGCATGAAACCACCACCATTACAATAATATCATTTGGGCGAACACAATAATGGTCTCCATTAATAAAATTTCAAACTGAGTTCGAAGAATTTTGGGAAATACGAAGCATTTTTTTCAGAAAACGAAAAAAACAAAAATTAAATAGTTAAAGCAAAGTATAAATGAAAACTAAGGTGGAGGGAAATCAGTGAACAATCAGCAACACGATGGTATCTTATTATTTTAGTGAAAAAGAAGCCTATAACTACCTTGTCCAAGTCTGATCAGAATGCTTTACAGAGTGACTTGGTCAGGATGATTCCGAAGGTCTCAAGGCTTGAGGATTATTGCAAAATTTTCAGGAGGTTTAAAGGAATCTAAGTGACTCAAAGAATATTGCTAGAAGAGCTTGAAATCAAAACACGATCTCACACTTTTTGGTGAAATTTTTTTAATCGAAGCAGAGTTTATAGGCGCTATGGAAGCTTAGATTTGAGTTCAATGGAACACTCTATTTATATATGATGTGGGAGAAACTCATATGTGTGAGAATAAGTGTAAATGTGTAAAATTGTGTGCAAGCATTGACCATTCTTGTGACTGAAGTCAGTCCAAAACACAACCATACCATCCAATTTTTGGTCGTTTTCAATCCGTGTGTATTATTTGGCATCACCAAAATGCTAACCAAATGCAAACTTGGGCTTGAAATGGCGTAATTTGGTGATTGAAAATTATGACCATGTGCATTTTTCAGTCCCATGGAGTCAACTTTAAACCATCATGAAATCTTGTACACTTGACCTTTAATGCTCATTCTTTTTGCAAAATGATCACATCATCATGTATCAAATCAAGATTTGATATTAGAACTTCTAGTGTTTAGAAGATTATAAGAAATCAAAGCTACGTGAAAAAGATTTTTGATTATATCAAAGCTCTGATAAGCGTTTCTCTTATAAATGTTATAAAGAATCAAATACTTATACAAGCATTACGAAAGATAACAATGCACAGATATCCCTTTTATTATAAAAGATTATTAAGTCTTTAACTCATGAGGGAATTATTTATCTTAGGGGAAGTTTTCTAAACTCATTCTATTACTTTGATTGATATAACCTTGTAAAGTTGTTTAATAAAAAATACATGATTTTGTTATCATCAAAAAGGGGAAGATTGGTAGAACAAGATTTGGTTCTACAAATAATCTCTGAGTTTTGATGATAACAATTATGTTCTAATAGTTTCTTGAGAGTGCATATAAAATTTTCTATTTTATTCAGGATTATTGTCCAAAGAATCATCTAAGCACATCTTAGAAAGACTATTCCATTTAGTTATGAAGAAACATTAGTAGTTCTAATGAATGTTGAATGTTCGCTAGAAAGAACCATGTGGCATTCTCAAATAAGTTGTTGCTTCAGAAGTCACGAGTGTATCTAGAAAAGGAATCTCAACGTTTAGATCAGATATCAAGATTTTTCTTCAATGATCAGATAAAGCTTTTGCTTCAAGATCAGAAATCAAGATAAAGTGAATATCATAAATCAAGACAAAGTGAAGATCAGATATCAAGCTTTTTCTTCAAAGATCAGAAAATAAGATATAGTGCTTCTCAATTAAAGCTTTTGCTTCATGCTCAAAAATCAAGAAACTGTTTGTCCGATAAGTTGTCTCTACATATCTGAAGACTAGGTTCTGGTTTTGAATTAATCTAATACATTTGTGAACACTCTGTGAAAAGTCTTCTAGAACATTTATCACCTCTTATCACAAACATTCCGTCAGAAGATTAAGAATAAAGACATGATCTCTTATGCACATTATTACTACTTTAAGATCAGAAGTATCTTATTAGAAGAAAAGACCATAAACTTTCTCAAGAAGTCAACAATACAACATACAACGAATTTCCACTTTTTGTGAAGAACGGGATGTACTGATTGAAATCGTGATGTGACTTTATCTCCCATAAACACATGCTGCCTCTGTAGCAACTGGCAAAAAGAAAAAAGACATTTGTACTTTCCAATGTTCCGTTTTTCTCAACCTATATAAAGGGATGATTACTTATTTGGACAATGTTGAAGAACCAAAAAGAGTTGAAGAAACAAAAAACTACTCAACGACATTATTCAAACAATCAAAGCATCAAAGTTAAATACAAAGAAAGAAAAAAGAGAGAGAAAATACACAAAGAGATATTCAAAAAAACAAAAAGTTGTTGCTCAGTTTTGTGTAAATTCACACTCTTTATAACACGAATGTTATTGCTCATTATTGTGTTATCTATCATTGTTGTATACACAAGAGTTGTTTCTCATATTTGTGTTAAATCTGTTTTTTAGAAGTAATCTTGTAAACACTGTTAATTGTAAATCTTTCTAGATTTATTTTCTCGAGTTTACTAAGTTGTAGTCATAATTACTTAGAGTGTTCAAGTGTACTAAGTTGTAGTCAGAATGTACTAAAATGTAGTCATAATTACTTAATAGTGCTCGAGTGACTAAGTTGTAGTCATAATTACTTGAGAGAGCTAAGATGTTTTTCTAGGATGTTAGTGATTGTTATAATATTTCTAGATTATTGGATTAAGTCTTTCTAAGGCAAAATCACCTTAGTGGGTGGACAAGAGTAGTCTTTTATGAGGTGAACTTGTATAAACTAATTATGTCCATTTCTTTTATTGTTCAGCTATCATTGTTTGTTTGTGATAAAAAAAAATTTTTAAATCGTTTTTTAGAAACTAATTCAAACCCTCATTTCTTCTATATATATTCTAAAAAATACAGGTTACAATGAAATTTTTGTAATATTTAAAAAATGTATATTCTAAGAAACACTATTTTTTTCTCTCAGTTGTAACTCTCAACCGAGGTAAATACCAACACTTTACTTCAGATACAAAAACCAATCAATAGAAACAGTGACGAAACTTTTCAATTTTAAAAATATTATGCGGGTTCAAACCAAGAACCAATACAACTTTCCCCTCCGTTGGTGTATCAACCAATGGAAAAAGTCACACTCTTTCTAAGACACCCTTCTTTACCTCGATCACCAAACTGATGTAAAACTCGGTAAAATCACTTATTCGTTACAGTGATCTCCTCCTACAACAACTCAACCCAAAATACTACCCAACCATACTGGTATTTTCAGGAGAATGAATTAAGTTATAATCGTGTGGTGATCAATGACTCATTCTCTCATGACGTTCTCACAGCATTCATACATACTAGAGGTGGTGTGGAGACTTCTTCTCGGTCACCTAATAATGGTGAGAGCCAACATGTACTTTGAAAGAGGGAACGACATAAAAGACTCACTCAATATGAAACCGATAACCACTTTCAAAGTTTGATCAACATCAACACTAGTTACTCTTTTAATGTATAAATAAATATTATATTTAATTTCTCTTATAACAAATTTAATATTATTAATTTCAATATATTATTATTTTAATTATTACTAAATTATAAATTTAAGTTTACATTATTTTAATAAAAATTATTATTATATTATTATTTAACAGAAGTATATTTTAACAAAAGAATAAACTATATATGAATAAATTCAAAAAAATGGATACAAAGGCACTTCAAAATAGTTGGAGGGTGCATTTAAATTTAACAAGGCCCACACTTCATTTGTCGGTCCAATTAAAGTTTTGATGGAATTTCTCATTGCATCCTTATATCTTTTCTCATGTCATGCACAAAATTTCTAAAATACCCTTTCTTTTTGGAGATATATCTTCAGATGCACCAATTATTTATTTTATCTAAGTGTTAATTCGGAGATGTATCTGCAAAGAGAATTGTAGGGTTTGTTCACAAATACATCTTTGAATTAATTTTTTTTATTTCAAAAAAATATTTTGAAGATGCATATTTAAACGCGCGCTAGACTCTCCCCTTTTCCTTCTTCATTTTCAGAAACATAACATTTTGTCTCTTCCTACCTTCACTATTTTTCAGTTCAGACTCAATCTCAAGTTTTGAAGCAACTTCAAATCCTGTGCTTGTACCTTGATATTCCAAACTCCCTCTAACAACTCCATTCAACCGTTTACACCCTTATGAAAACATTTTTTATTAAGCTTCTCATTTAGCAGTTTTGATTAATGTATTATCTCAAATATGTTAGTTTTAATGCATTATATAGCATTAGCATTTGAAATAAATTATGTGTAGGATATGTTTCTATGATTTGAGTGTTTTGGATGGTTAGGGCAATGGCAAAAATGTTTTTTCCATTGAAATGCAAAAACGAAGTTTTTTCGGAGATGTATATCCAAAGTGTGTTCTTTCTAATGTTTGGAGATACATATCCAAATTATTTCCTTCCTCATACACTAATATCGTTCATTATGTTTTCTTCCAAGGATAATGGTTGAAAATGACGAAAGCATGAGACTCAGCCGCACCAACAAAATATCGTTTGATTGTATTTTGTATATTTTCCATTGACTTTGAGAACAATTTTTGTAATATGATAGTCTTTAATATTAATTAACGCATTACTCAGTTCTACAAAATTTATTTTTATTAATCTTTGAAACAAATAATGACAATATTAATCGAATTAAAATCAGTTTGTATTTAAAAAACTACAATCTCAATAAACTGATTATGCAAAAAAAATATACAGGCAAGAATTCAGATATTTATCTTCGAATTTAATCCACACAGAGTTCTAATATACATATCTAAATTATTTTCTTAAAAAATGTGGTGGCTATTTAATTTACAGAGGACGAAAGGTAACTTCAGCGACGTATCTGTGAATTTTTCCAAGGTTTATTCGAAAATGCATCTCCAAACTAAATTAAGGCAGAAAAAGATATTTGGTGCATTTGAAGACGTATCTCCGAATAAACCTAAAGATATTTTGGAATTTTTATAGGTGTGCCCCACTATATAAGAGTGTAATGAAAAATTATCAGTTTTTCAAAGCAATTTGCGACAATTTGATAACAAAAGAAATTGTTTAAAAGAGAAACTTTAGTATTAAAAATGGAAATGATGGTAATTTGATATTTTAATCGGAAAAGGACGGTAGAATTTAGAGTTGTCAAAATAAACTACTCAACCCTAAATGGCTCGACCATGACATTCATTGCGCTTTATAAGACTGAGCCAAAAAAGTCTTGTAATATAGGTTCGAGAGTTACTACTTGAGTCTGGTCCTAGATGGACTTCAAATTATCCGGCTCTAAATGATTTTTTTATTTAAAAAATTAAAATTAGAATCTCATAATATTTATTATAAATGAAATTAAAATTTATATTATTTTAAATATAATATATATTATATTATCCTTTATAAATTTTATATGTGTTTTTAAATACAATGTATGTCTAAATTATATAAAATGATACGTAGATATTTAACCTAATAGAAAAACTAACAAAAATATAAATATTGATTATATTAATATATAATATTTAAAAGAGAAAGATTGCATAAATAAAAATAAATGTAATGATATGAGAAAAACTAATATATTATATATATATATATATATATATATATATATATATATATATATATATATATATATATATATATATATATATATATATATATATATATATATATATATATATATATATATATATATATATATATATATATATATATATAATTTAGTGGTAGACTAGGTAGTTGAGTGTAGTGTTGGATGTGGGCCCATGACAGCTAATTAAAAATGTTAATAAGTATATCCTAATGTTTAGGACATACTACTATCAAATTTCTTGTGTACACAAAATTAACAAGAGTTTTTTTTTTATAAAAAAACATTGGCTTTTAAAATTTATGGCAGTTGTCTCAAGGTATAACTTTTCTTTTCGGAAAGGGAAGCCCACTGCGTGGCTCTGTCATTGAAGATGGAGGTTTGTTAATGAATTGTTTGAAATTATCATATCTTCTAAGAAATAAGTCTTTAATGTTAAGTTAAGTTTTAACTACATTTGTTATTAGTGAATTCAAATATAAGAGGAAGAAGTGAAATTGTAATATAAAAAAGTTTTGAAGAATAAAAGAAAATAAATTAATTTTATGAAAGATATATAAAAGAACAGAGTAATAGTCTATGAATTGTTATAATTAGGGATGGTAAAACAGATCGTCCGTCCGTTCTGTTTTAAATCCGCCAAAACAAGTGTGGGACGAGTGAGTCCGTCAAATAAAAATAGACATATAAATTTAACTCTCTCGATTAATGTGGTGATTGGTGGACGGCGAGTTTGCCCGCCTACTTATTTATTTATTTATTTATTTATTTTCTATTTTTTAATAAATTATTATATTATTTTTTATATTTTAATTAGATTTTTTATTTATATTTTAAAACAATTTTATAAAGCATATTTGAAAAAAAATTACTTCAAACAATATTACATATATTCAAATATATAAAACAAATTCATCAAAAATTAAAATGATTAGAATTAACTAAAAAAAGATGTTACTAAAATGAGACAAGTTGAACGAATAAGTACGACAGACTTTGACGAGCGACGAATTTTGATAGGGTAGAATTTGATAGATGACAATATTTAACGGGACAGATTTTAATAGACGACGGATTCAAAATTACAATCTAACTCAATATTTTATGACGTGCACGGACCGGTCCGACAAGTCTCAGCCATTTTGCCACTCTTAGTTATAATCAACTATAAAATTGTAACAACATATAAATCATATCCACAGACCACGGGAGATGTTGTATCTGCGGTACGACTTTAGCCACGGTTCTAAAATCGATAATCACATTTCGGTTGTTGCAAAAGAAAAGTGTCTTGTATTGGCAAACAAATTGGCCCCAAAAGTACCCCAACATCTACAACTAAATTGGTTCAACGCCATAAGGAGTCTGGATTGTCTAAAATCCAGTGAATGCCTACACATTTTTAAATTATTTAAAGGCATACGCACATGTTTTGATTATTTGATTGAACTTATCCTTAATATGTTCAATGTATGTATTTTCCTATGGTTCTTAACCTTCTTCCAGTCCCATCTTACACTCACCAATTAAATCACATCACATGCTAAGTTTAATTGGGACAAACTTCAATAAAAGTTCATTTCTTTGGGAACATCCATGTAAGTTATACTCAGCATATCTTCATATCATTTACTATTATTAGAGGGAAATGATAACATGCGACCTAACCTACATTTAAAAAAATTGTCTTGAATAAAAATAATAATAATATATTTGTAATTAATTTAATACAAGATAAAATTAATTTATTTAATTCTTAACAATATCCCTTATAATAAATGTTAATATTATCCATTAATAAATACGAGTAAATAGAAACAATTAAATCATAATTTACTACAATTTATTCTCTCTTGCCCTTAATACTACATTGTTGTTTGCGATTACTGGGCTTCATATTGCAATCTTCATAGCATAAGTTTATTCTTCATTTGCATAAATTACTACAATTTATTGTCTCTCGTCCTTAATACTACAAGAATAAATTTATTTTTTAAACGTATTAAGAATCAATGTATTTGCATTATAATCTTTTTTTTAATTTATTTATTAAACAATCAATATATTTGTATTATATATAGTCTAGAATATTAAATTTTAATAAATCTAAAAAATAATTTTTATTATTATATTAAAAATCAGAGTTACAATGAATTGTGTGGCAATGTGCAAAAATCATAATTGAACTAGAATTTGATGTTCATATAGATAGATTTATAAGATACTTAATGAAAAAGCATGGAGTTATCTCAATAATATTGATAAAACAATATAGATAACATCACAAACAACATGTGTAAAGATTGGAATATCAATATTGTAAAATATGGATAAACGCTTATTTTGATGATGATGGAAGAGTTTAGGTGTTACTTGATGAGGAGGATGTCATCACATAAAAGAGTCTTAGACATGCAAGAGTATATTACCATTTGTATCAATAAAGGAAGATTGAAAAATTAAAGGTATAGAGCAATAAGTGGACAACTCAATAGATAGAAGGTGATGATCAATATGAGGTTAAAGACATGGTACAAGCCTTGGTGTCAACTTGGATTTACGGACATGTATTTGTCAAATGTGGCAATTGACTGGCCGCCTTGTATTCATGTAATTACAACTATAGTACAAAGGTTGAGAAGTCTGAGAATTATGTGCATCAATGGCTCAAAATAGAAATTTTGAATGTTATTTATGATCACTATATTTGATCGGTTAATAACTAATTATTGTAATTTATAATTATAATGTCATTATAGTCAACTGAGGTTACAGATTGCTGCATATGCATTAATGTGACTACACAATGTGATGCAATTCGCAATTAAAAATAATGATTAAATCTATGAACAAAGGTTAGAGATTCAACATTTTTACTAGCATGTGATGAAAACCAAAATTTACACTTCAAATATTATTGTAAGTGGGTGACTTAATGACTAAGGGTGCGGGGTAGTAGCCTCCAAAATTTGATTCATGTGTATTATTGTAAACTAAGTTATGATATATATATATATATATATATATATATATATATATATATATATATATATATATATATATATATATATATATATATATATATATATATATATATATATATATATATATATATATTTAATCATTAAGGTTTATATATATAAACCTTAATGATTAAACATAAATAAATAAAAGAAACTATAGTTGCTCTATAGTTGTAGAGATATGCATAATTGGCCAAACTGCATTAAGAATGATCGATCATGTTCATTGTTTTTTACTTTTGTTTCTATTTAATATTTTATACTAGTACATATTTTAACCATTGATATTAGATGATGTTTAAATGTGGTGCGGAATTAGACGTGGCATGGTTCGTCAAGACGTAAAATTTTTGGATTATGATGAATGATGGTGAAGGATCTACTGCAAAACACTATGCCAAAAAAGACCTACGAAAGCGCGCACTTAAAAGCGCCAGAGGTATTATAGTTTTAACAGCTTTTTGTTTAGGAAAGCGCAGAGGCCTACCTTTGTTTTCACTAAAAAGCGCTTTCATAGGTAGGCCTAAGGCAACGCTTTTTTCTAGAAAAGCGCTTTCATAGGTGCCTACATAATGCATTAAAGGCATTCTAAAGTAGGCCTAAGAAAGCGTTTTTCCAGGAAAAAAGCGCTGCCTTAGGCCACCTATGAAAGCGCTTTTAGGTAAAAAGAGCTGCCTTAGGACTACCTATGAAAGCGGTTTTAAAAGCGCTTATATATTTAGGCTTTTACTCAAAAAGCGCTCTCATAGGTGGCCTAAGGCAGCTCTTTTAGGTTAAAAGCACTTTCATAGGTTTTCTACTGAAAAATCAAAAATTTAAATAATTGTTAAACCTGCATTTTTTGCAGCATTATTTCATAAACCGGTAATTTACAATCTTATATACAAATATCATTATATACCATTGTTATCCAAATACCAAATTTAAATATTATATACAAATACCATTATATACCATTGTTATCCAAAATATATATACACCATTGTAATTCAATTAACATATTTTTAACATAACCAAAATCAACCCTAACAAAATCAGCTATATAACAATAAGTAAATCAGTCCTAATGTACATATATATTCAAGGTCCTGATCCTGCAAGATATGAACATAATAACACGGTCAATATTGTATACACACAACAATGTATTCATAACCATTTTCACACAATAATGTATTCATACCTTATAAGATTCTTTGCTCAATAAAATATTGACACAACTCCTCTTTGAGTTCTTCCAATTGAAGTTTCGTGTAATATGCACACTTGTGTTCATCAAAATACTACATAACAAAACAAAAAATATGCATGATTTAGTTAAAAGTAATAAATTATATGAGATATCCGATAAATAATAAAACAAATCCTAAGTTATAAATCCATATCGTGACTGGAATCTCTATTTCATTCATTTGAATAATTTCGTTGATAAACTTCAAAACGAAGTATCCGCAATCTATGTCGTTTTGTTGTTGAGAACACTACATAGAAAAACAAATAAGAATATATAGATGTATTGTTTTATCAAGTAGCATAAATATTATAAGCAAAATTGTGGAAATTAATATACCTGCACTTTGATCCAATTAATATTGTTTGATTTAGACTGTGGTACCCGAGCTTCCCTTTGACATCGGAATACTTGTATTGATCTGACAAAATTAAAATATTTATTTAGAACAATGACATTGAAAATAGTTAAATATATAAATACACACAAATATTTAGAATAATGTCACTTAAGTATCAATCATCAACTTCATATCCGGATAATTTATCCAATCACCGTCAACCGAATTCAGATAATAGACCACTTCTTTTATGGCATCGATAACAAGCAACAACCAGTGACATCTATAAATTAAAGCAACAATTTAGATGAAAATTTTAATGTAAAAAGTACAAATATTAAAATGAACTTAGAATGAAAATCTAACCCTGAATTATACGCCAAAAGATACAAGCTTTCTGTACTGCCAGTTGTCATGAATCTATCGGCCAAGTGCTTTCTTACTGACTCCAGTTCCCTAGCAATTGTCACTCCGCTGACACGGGAGAAAGACACGAAATGGAATCTATTTGACAATTGATTCCCGCGCATCAATTTGTCATAAAACAACCTTAAATAAAAACATAATTAATATTAGACTATTTCAATTAAATGTTTAAAAAAAATGTTCAACCAATTAAATAATATATTGATCGGGTTACCGAATGTACGAGTGCATAACACTGACGCCTAATTCTCCATGAAGAAAACTTTGTTCCATGTCCTCTTGTCCAATTGTTTCGGTTCAAGGAAAACCAAAGACACTTGCATTCATATCCATTTGACGAATACCACCATTCATCAAATCTGATGTGCCCACTAGTGTTTCAAGACACTGCCGAAATCTAGGCACAATTTTTTTGACAAGAACCCTTTTCTTGGGTGGTACCCTACCAACTTTCTGGTTCACTTGTTGTGACCCTTGAAAAGGTACCTAAAAATCATATAGACATAGGTAAGCTATAAAGTTATGCAATTTTTTTATTTTGATCATATAATTAACACTTTAAACATACCTCTTTTTGTGATGCAACAGACTCGTCGTGCTACAAAATCCCTTTATCCTTAGATGCGGGTTTTGTAGGAGTCTAAAATCACCATGTAAAAAATTGAGGTCAGAACTGTCAGTTGAATACTTAAAGATTCATAATGGTTTTCAACATACCTAATCATCTATGAAAATGAGGTCTGATGGCCATGCCACAA
Organism: Vicia sativa; assembly: GCA_021764765.1. NCBI lineage: Eukaryota > Viridiplantae > Streptophyta > Magnoliopsida > Fabales > Fabaceae > Vicia > Vicia sativa. The sequence goes on along the minus strand of CM038793.1, from coordinate 181,396,385 downwards.
AAGATCCTACTACATCTCACAGCAATGTGGTCTCAGCAACAATGTCAGGTATCGGTAGCAACGCATTCAGATCTAAAGCAACATCAACTGATACCTTCATGTGTCCATCCGAGAGCGGTCTATGGTGAAGTAAATCTCCCAAAATATTGTGCACTTTTCCCTTGCCAACTAGCCGATAAGTCGGTGACGATAGGTATAGTTGACAATATGAAATGCCCTAAACCAATAATAACCATTATACTTCCTTTATAAATTACAATTAAACTTTCTCCAATGGATTATCATCTTAATTACCTCAGGAAATTTATGTTGACAGTTGATACTATCTTTGTCACTAGTTTCTTTCAGTTGTGAACTGCTCTTTTCCGCCATATATCTCTCTTTATCCTTCTGCAGTTCACGGACTTATGCTTATAATTCATGCAATGTTTGCATCACTTCTGCATTGCTAGAATTTTTTTTCTTGGATTCTTATACAGAGAGGTTGGAGTCACACCATGACCTTTACCCCTCACCCGACCCGGATACTCAGCAACATTTAGTGCTCGACTGATTCAATGTCAACACCAATATCTCCTTGATCTCCAATGTTTTCATCAATTAGTTTGTTAGATAAAAGCACTATAGACCGTTTCGTACTTGTCAGATCAGTGACATAGAACACTTGTTTAGCTTGATAGGCTAGAATGAAAGACTCATCTTTATACCCCACCCTATTAAGATCCACTTGCAAAAATCTTGACTTACCCATTCATATACCATTATTATTTTCAACCCACTTGCAGCCGAATATAGGAATATGAAATTTCTCATAATCAAACACCCAAATGCGCTCGATAACCCCAAAATACGAGATATTTGCAAATTTTGGGTTTAAGTCCTTCACACTTGATATGTGCATCGCTTCAGCTACCAAGATGACACCACTATTTTGCATAGTACTTTTATCATCTTGTTCTTTGGTATAAAATGTGTATCCATTAATTGCGTGTGCACTATAAGAAAACACAACCAAACTTGGACCATATGCTAAACATCTCAACCTTTCTGTTACTGAAGCGGGATCTGAACGATACTTTGAATAAATATGTTCCTTAAACCATGGTATGAAACTTCGATTATGCTCTCGTACAATCCAATTCTCATTTCTATTCGGATTTAAACCTCGAAGAACACCCTTGTGCATTTTAACATACATCTCAACCTCAATCTGATTGTGTAGAACATACAAATGCACTTGATCCTGCTCGACCCTTGATACTGTCACAACTTTATTTCCAATTAGCTTCTTACCTTGTTTTTTTTCAACAATATGAGATTTGGGGAGTCCAATTAATTGAACATTTGACAAATATTCAGTACAAAACTCAACCGCTTCTTCAACAATGTATTGTTCGGCAATACAACCCTCTAGTCGACTTCGGTTTTTCACATACCCTTTTAATATTTTCATATAACGTTCAGCAGGGTACATCCATCTCATATAAGCTGGTCCGCACAATTGTGTCTCTTTCACAAGATGAACGACAAGATGAACCATTATGTCAAAAAACGAGGGAGGAAAATACATTTCAATCTCACACAAAGTAACAACTATTTCATTTTGTAATGTTGGTAAGATCTCAGGATCGATCACCTTACTACAAATTGACTTAAAGAAAAAACACAATTTAGTTATTGCGCTTCTTACTTTTTCTGACAGAATAGAACGTATACCTATCAGTAGAAAATGTTCCATTATAACATGGCAATCACGCATCTTTAAACTCTTTAACTTGAGGTATTTCATAGACACGAGTCTTCTAATATCTGATGAGTAGCCTTCTGGAACTTTAACTTCACTCAGAAACTTACAAAATATTTTTTTCTCCTTTCTAGATAGAGTGTAAACAACAGGTGGTAGATATGTCTGTCTTCCTATCTTCACGGTTCCCAATTCAGTTCTTATTCCCATCTCTACCATGTCCTCCCTTGCTTTAAGGTCATCCTTAGACCTCCCTTTTATATTGAGTAACGTACCAATAACACTATCAAATACATTTTTTTCAATATGCATAACATCAAGAAAATGTCTTATGTACAAAGATTTCCAATATGACAATTAAAAAAATATCTACCTCTTCTTCCACCCACTCGTGACAACTTTATGTGCAAAAGGCTTGCCAAACTGAATACTCACATCTTTCACCTTTTCAAAAATTTGATAACCTGTCAATCCAGGCGGAACTCTACGTTGTTCGGTATCTCCGTTGAATGCTTTTCTCCATCCACGATATTGATGTTTAGAATTTAAGAATCTACAATGACCGAGAAAGACATTCTTTTGACAAAGTTTCAATCGCATCATATCGTTTCCATCTTCATAGGCAGGACACGCTTTTCACCTTTAATGCTATACCAGGATAGATTTCCGTATGCTGGAAAATCGTTAATTGTTCCAAACAACATCGCCCTCAAGTTGAAACTTTCTTTCCTATAACCATCATAAACCTCTCCACCGTTCTCCCATAAAATCTTGAAATCTTCTATTAAAGGTTCCAAGTATACGTCTATGTCATTTCCTGGTTCTTTAGGCCTAAAAATTAACATAGATAACATCATGTACTTACGCTTCATACATAGCCACGGAGGTAGGTTATAAATCATAAGAATCATAGGCCATGTGCTATGCGAGATACTTTGAATACCGTGTGGGTTTATTCCATCAGTAGACAATGCCAAGCGAAGGTTTCTTGCTTCTTTTCCAAATTCAGGATAATCATTATCAATTTTCATCAAATGTGGAGAATCTGCCAGATGTCGAAATTTTTCATCAATAATTCTTTCATCTGAATGCCAAGTCAAGTGTCATGAATCAGTTTCACTACGATACATCCGTCTAAATCTCGGGATTATAGGAAAATACCATAAGAATTTTGCCAGAGACAACTTTTTCTTATATCGAGGCGCACCGCATTTAGGGCACTCATTTAACGATGCATACTTGTTTCAAAACAAAACACAATCTTTTGGACATGAACACAACATCTTATCATAGCTCATGCCAATAGAGTACAACATCTTTTTGGCCTCACACGTTTGATTGGGAAGAACATTATCCTCTGGTAGCATATCTTTCATAAGGGCTAATAACTCTGTGAAACTTTTATCCGACCATCCATTGTCGGCCTTTAAGTTGTACAACTTTAATACCGCAGACAATCTTGTGAATTTTGTACAACCATTATACAACGGTTTCTCTACATCGCTTACCAACCTCTCGAACATTTTGGGACAATCACTAAGATCTTCTTCAAGCGCTTCTGCAATCTCTTCGACTCGATCATAATCGTATGTATCTGTGCAATTGTCGTTTGAAGCATAGGTCCTCTTATCCCGATTCAACATTCCTTATTTTCTCACCATACATATTCCAACATGTATAACTTCTATCAATTTATACCAGACAATGCGATGCCAACCGAATCACAACCCGGTTCCCATAACAAAGAATACAAACAAGGACATGTCATTCGAGGGGTCTTTGCGCAACAACAAACTTAACAAACTCCAAACCCCATTCTCGTAGTCTTTGATAATCGATTGGAATACATCCATGTCTTATCCATATCAACTAATTAGTGCACAAAACAGTATACTGTGTTTCTGTCAAAACGCAAAGTATACACGGAATGGATCCGTATCAAGAAAATGCAACATACGAAAGGCAATTTAACACAAATTCATCACAATACCAGTAATTTGAGGAAGAAATTTATCTCGGATTTATCGAACTCAAAGAAACGTGGAGAATGAGCGTCGTACATCGAACTAGGCCGGGAAACGCTGCTAATTCAAAGAAAAGAAAACTTCTATTAAAAAAATAGGATGAATGTACATGAACATTTAACTAAACGACATGAATGAATGTAAGTGAAACTAACATGATAAACCAAATTCAATGCAAGCTATAAATCAAACGTAACAAAATCCGGGCAGCCATGAACAAACTTAGTGACGCGCATTAAAATTCTATTAAATAAAAGGATGAATGTACATGAACATTTAACTAAATGGCATGAATGGATGACCTTTTTCTTAAGCAAAAGTCAACATAGTATTATTGTTCATAACATATAAAAAATATAATAAACAAAACGGTTAACATGGTTTTTCAATCACAAATGAAACAAAAGGTGAGAAATATATTACAACATGAAAATGAAGTTCTAAATAGGCTTCGAACCTTCAAACAAAAATTCGGGCAGCAACTATGCACATGAACTAGAGCATGATAATATTGTTTCAATCATGCTTAATATCAACGGTAAACACAAAACAATGTCATAATCGATTTGAACTTTCAAAGTCGAATGCAAGTGAAACTAACATGATAAACCAAATTCAATGCAAGCTATAAATCATACGTAACAAAATCCGGGCAGCCATGAACAAACTTTGTATGAGTGTACTTTTCTTACATTGTACATAACATTTACATTGTATCAGTACATTGTATATAACATTTATATAGTATGAGTGTACTTTTCTTAAATCTTACATTTTGTAATTGTCAAACATCTTACATTGTATCAGTAATACTTTTCTTAGTTGCTAGAATCATCTACTTACACAGACACTGAACATGAGACTGACACAAACACTTAAACAATGGGAATAATTTGAGTACTTACAAATGATTGAACTAACCACATATGTTGATACACCATCAATATAAAGTCTCAGTACTAAATAGTTTATAAGTATCAATCTAAACTTTGCCTACTTATTAATATAAATCTTTTTGCTAGTGCCAAAATTGTCATATGCATGTACACAGAAGCAACAAATTTCACAAACAGAAGCTTCAACTTTCACAAATAGAAGCTCCATTTACACAAAACTGTCACAAACAGAATCTTCAAGTTTCATTTTTACCAAACTCATAAACACCACACAACCAACTTCAAAAACAGAAGCCAATAACAATCCTATAAACACCACATCATATAATAATAATAAGCCAATAACAAAAACAGAAGCATAGAATCGAAGGACACAAGACTGTAACAAATGCATACAGTCATCAAAACACCTAGCCATGGCAGACATGCATATAGAGAGAAGACTGAAACTTACCAAGAAAAACGATGATGGCGTAAGAAGATCAAGGTCAAGACGGTGAACAACGGCGAAAAGCGGAAGAATGAGGTCGAGTATGCCAGAATGTAGGTTGCACGCAGGAGAAGAAGATGAACAGAATGCAGGAACGAGAATGATGGAAAGAAATCGTATTTAGGGTTATTAATTTTAATTATAAAATAATCTATGAAAGCGCTTTTAAAAGCGCTTTCTAAATCCCAGAAATAAGAGCGCTTTTTCCTTCAAAAGCGTTTTTGTATCATAGGCCTATAGCAGCGCTTTTAAAAGCGCTTTCTTAAGGCCACCTATAAGAGCGCTTTTTAAAAGCGCTTTCTTAAGGCCACCTATAAGAGCGCTTTTCAAAAGCGCTTTCTTAGGTTAGATACTTCTAAGGCCTTTAGTAGCGCTTTTTGAAAAGAGCTTTCTTAGGCTACCCTATGAAAGCGCTTTTTGCTTAAAATTTTTAATGAAAGCGCTTTTCTTAAAAGCGCCAGAAGGCTACCGCTAAAAATTATTTTTGGCGTAGTGAAAGGTGTTACACGAGACCAAATTGACTAACATAGAGGATATTGATTGGGAAGAGATGAAGGAGAAAGATGTGAGATTGACTCGCCTATGTGTTTTAGATGAGGTAATGTACCATATCATATACCTAACAACGTTGAAAGAAGATTGAGACAAAATGGAGAGTCAATATATGTCAAAGAGCCTGATGAGCAAATTATTATGAAGCAACAAGTATATAGTCTGAATATACAAGAATGATTTAAAACAACATGTCAATGTTATCAACAATATAATCATTAATATGATGAGGCTTGGATGAAGATTGATGGCGAAGATAAGGAAATTATCTTGCTATCATCCCTACAAGGTTCTTATAAGGAAATCATTAATGGTGCAAGCATTGTTGAATCTGTGTTATTTCCTAAACTCGGAGGAAATGCAAATTCGAGATTCATGCATGTCAGTAAAGTTGGGATGTCCTTGAGAGATAAAGATTGGGTATTGTTGATGTTTGTGTCTCATAGAGTAGAGAATAATGTGATGGCTAATCATATGTCAGTGGTGTGTAATTTCTTGATATTTTTCTTGATAATATATGTGACTTGCCACTATAGTGTGAATCTAAGTTCGACGAAGGTGAAGAGTTATTTGTTTTTTCTAAGAAAATGGATGAGTCTGTGGAAGATTATGCACTGATGTTGTTGGTTAAGAAGAAGGATGGAAATATGAGGTTGTGTATGGACTATAGGCAGTTGAATAATGTGACTATCAAAAACAAGTAACCACTTCCTAGGATTATGATCTGATGGATTAATTAGTAGGTGTTTATGTGTTTATCAAGATTGACTTGAGGTCTGGTTACCATCAGATTTGTGTTAAACCAGATAATATTCAGAAGACGACATTTATGACGAGATGGTCATTATGAGTACATTGTGATTTCGTTTGGTGTATCTAATTCACTAGGCGTGTTCATGGAGTATATGAACCGAATTATCCATGTGTATCTGGATAAGTTTGTGGTGGTCTTCATCGACGATATTTTGATATATTATAAATCTGAAGAAGAGCATGAGAAACATATTAAAGTTGTATTGATGGTGTTAATAGAGAATAAACTCTATATCAAGTTGTCCAAGTGAGAATTTTGGTTAAAAGAAGTGAGTTATCTTGGCCATGTGGTTTCTAGTGGGGGGAATTGTTATTTATTTGATGAAAGTTGATATTGTGTTAAAATGGGAAACTATGAAGTCTTCTACTGATTTAAGAAGTTTTTTTGGTTTAACAGATTACTATCGCATGTTTATCAAAGTCTTCTCTAAGTTGGCATTACATTAGACTCAGATGACTCGAAAGGGTCCAGCTTATATGTGGGATGTTGCATGTGAATAGAGTCTTAGTGAACTCAAGAAGAAATTGACAAGTGCTCCAATATTGATTTTGCCTAATCCGAGTGAATCCTTTATGGTATATTAGGATACGTCAAAGATGATTCATGGTGGTGTGTTGATGCAGAACGACCAAGTTGTTGTCTATGACAGTCGTGGTATTTGTTTTGAAGATTTAAAGGCATTATCTTTTTGGCTCCAAATTTGAAGTGTTCAGTGATCACAAGAGTTTAAAGTATTTGTTCGACCAGAAGGAAGTAAATATGAGGCAAAGGAAATGGCTCAAACTTTTGAAGGATTATGGTTTTGATTTAATTTACCATTTGGGAAAAGCTAATGTTGTAGCTGATGCATTGAGTAGGAAGTGTTTACACATTTTGATGCTTATTGTTTGAGAGTTAGAATTGATTGAACAATTTAGATATATGAATTTAGTGTGTGAAGATATTCCTAATAGTGTGATGTTGGGGATGTTGGCTCTGCCCAGTGGTATTCTTGAAGAGATTAGAGAAGGTCGAAAATTTGATTTTGGTTTGGTTGATCGATTGTTGATGACTATCCAAGGTAATATGGTGATTTCCAAGTTGATTAGATTGGTGTGATGAGGTTCAAAGATATATTATGTGTTCCAAATGTGCTAGAACTTAAGAAGAGTACTCTTGAGGAAGGACATCAAAGTGGTCTAAGTATTCATCCTAGTGCAACAAACATGTATCAGAATTTGAAGAAATTGTTGTGGTGGTCTGGTATGAAAGAGGAAATTGTTGAGTTTGTCTATGCTTGGTTGACTTTTCAAAAGTCAAAGATTTAACACCAAAATCTTTTGGGTCTGATGTAGCCGTTTAATATTTTGGAGTAGAAATAGGACATCATTTCCATGTATTTTGTGTCAAGTTTGCCAAAGACCGCTAAGGTCAATGATTTAATTTGGGTGATAGTGGATAGATTGACTAAATTGGCTCATTTCTTACTGATGAGGATCAATCGTTCCTTGCAGAGGTTAACTAAGATGTATATCAAACAAATTGTGAGATTACATGGAATACCTTTGAGTATCGTGTCAGATAGAGATCTGAGGTTTACGTCAAGGTTCTGGAAAATTTTGCATAAGACTTTGGGTATTAAGTTAAGGTTGAGTTTTTTTCATCCACAAACAGACAGTCAGACAGAGATGACCATGCAGTCTTTAGAGGATTTGTTGAGGGCTTGTGTATTAGAATAATGGGGTGCACGGAATAGCTAGTTTCCATTGATTGAGTTTACTTACAACAACAGTTTTCATGCTAGTATTAGAATAACACCGTACGAGACATTGTATGGTGAGAGGTGTGGGACTATGTTGTGCTGGTATGAGTCAGGAGAGAGTGTTGTATGCGGACCCGATATTGTTTAGGAGATGATGAAAAAGAGTAAGATGGTTCAAGAGAATATTAAATATGCGCAGATCCATCAGAAAGTTATAATGATAATCGGAGAAAACACTTGAGTTCCAAGAGAGAGATCATGTGTTCTTGAGAGTTACTCTAGTAAATGGTGTTCCTAGGGCTCTAAAGTCGCACAAGCTCACACCAAATTTTGTTGGTCGACACTAGATTATGAAAATGATAGGCAATGTGGCCTATCATATTGCTTTACCGCCATCACTTCCTAATCTTCATGACATGATTCATGTGTCTCACTTGAGGAGATTCATGTGTCATACTCCAAGTGGATGATGTATAGGTGAAAGATAAGTTGATAACCCATACAGATAGAGGATCGGGAAGAAAATCAGTTGTGTGTAAAGAGTTTATGTTGGTGAAGGTAGTGTGGGGAGAACTAGTTAATAGGAGTATGACTTAGGAGCGCGAGGATCATATAAGAGAGTTGTATCTGACTCTATTTTCCTCAAGTAATTTTTGGGGACGATAATTCTCTAAGCGGGGAGAGCTATAACACTCCAATTTAGTATTATGTTGTTTGTATATTATTTATATTATTTATTAATATTTATGATTTATCATGTTTATTATAATATTATTGGGGGTGTAAGTCCCTAAGTGAGAAAATAGACTAGAGTAATTAAAAAAATTATAGTTTATATTGTTAGTAATTAAAATAATAAGGAAAACAAAATAAATAGCATGAGTATGGACTTTAAGGGCATTAAGGTAATTGCATGAGGTTAAGTTGAGGGTAAATGATGGAAAACATAATTGAGCAATTTTTCTTAATAGAAAAAGGGGGAAATAGGGGAATTAGAGATCAGTTGCATTATATATAAAATTAGGAAGGAAATGAGAAAGAAGATAGGACGCATAGGAATCAAGGAATCATCCACCCATAGAGACAGGAAGAAATTTCAAGATATAATCTAAGGTAAGTGTGAGTTATCGATTTTGATTATGATTGGTATGATATAGGGATGTGATGGGATTTGGGTTTTTCTTATTCAATGATGAATACAGTGAATCTATAGATCATGTCGATGGAAATATGCCATGATTTAAAATTTTAATTATGTATGTTGTTGTGTTGTTTTTGAATTGGGAATTATGATTGAGTATGTTGAGTTAAAATGATGATTGAGGTGTTGTAGTTATAATATTATTTGAACTTATGAAATCATGAAGCAATTGATGAATCTAGGGTGTAATAAAAATATAAATTAAAAGTAATATAATGTGTATGTCTCTGTCCGGATTATTGGTTGACGTTCCCCAAGAGATTTAGATGAGTTAGGGTCAAAATTTGAGCTTCGGGGGAGTCTTCAACAGTAGAATTTTACATTCTTCATGTTGCAAAATATTTGTATTTGTCAGGCAAGCTCTGGGAGAGCTCATGGCGAGATATGCAGGAAAAAGGAGAAATTTTGGTGTTGTCGTATTCGTCGGCGAGCTCTGGGCGAGTTCCTAGGGAGGGTGGTTTCCATAAGTATGAATCGAGTTCTGTTTGAAGTTTTAGGAAGCTAATGCAAATTAATATCAGATGAAATTCCTTACAGAGGGTGTTCATGATAATTAGTTAATGATTTTATTATTTTAATTTGTTGGTGCTTGGGTGTTCAGTAAGATTGATTTAAGATCAAGTTATCATCGGATTCGAGTGAAGTCAGAAGACATTCTAAAGACAACATTAAGAATGAGTGTTATACCCCACAATTTTCCCTCCTATTTTTTAAGTCAATACACATCTCCATACTCAAGAGTTCCTCCAGGGTTGACCAGATGAACCCTCTCCTAAGCAATCAACCCACAACTAGGGTTTTGATTCTCTCAAGTCAAAAATGGTTTCTATTGCCTCAAGTTAGAATCATGCCTCCTCATACGTCTTATGGTATCACCATGTCAAGTTTCAAGGCTCATATCTCAAGATTGCTCATTCAATTGCTCAGATGGTTGAAAATCAGTTGTATTGGACAAAAAGTCAATTATGGTCAACATACAGTCAAACTTCATCACTTTTGGTCAACATCAATATTTTGAAGTCACATTCATCATTTGATCAAGGGTTGATCATGATTCATCAAGAAAATCAAAGAATTGATCAAAAGTCAAAGTTTATAAATTAGGGTTTCTTAAGGGAAAGTCAACAGAACTTTGACCAAGCATAACTTTCACATACTTCATCAGAAATTTTTCCACTAAAGCTCGTTTTGAAGGGAAGTAAATTCTCTACAACTTTGTCTCTCACAAGATTTGCCCAAAAATGTTTTTATTTGAGAGATATGAGCCAAGACATTATCGGTCTTCATAAAAGTCAACAAAAAGTTATCTTTTTCCAAAGAAGTGTAAAAATCAACCATTATCAATCAATTTTAAGCACTTATTCACTCTCTTGAGGTGTTCAGGGATCGACCCAAGTCCTTGCACGAGTTCAAAGCATCCAGAATTCACTTCCCCAAGTGCACCGGTTTGGTAAAGCTTTTGAATTTCAAACTCTAAATCTATGCTATTTGACCTGTTTCGATGCATGTATATGTGTTTATACTGATATTTGTGAATGTTTAGATCCATCGTTTGTAAGATTTAACGCAAGAATCATGTTATGCCATTGTTAGGGCAAGGAGAGCTGTAAGCTTCGAACCCATCGATAAAGGACGATTCAACAACCAAAGAACTAGGGCTTTGACTTGAAAAATTCAAGAAAACTTGCACCATCGAATTTCAAATTGCATCTAGTTCCAAGCAGTTTCAAACATCAACTCTTGTTCCTAAGGTATCATAAGGTAAGTAGAGATCAAAATCCATGGCCAAAAACTTCTGAATCATGCATACCATGAACTCCGATTGCACTATATTCATGAATCTTGTATTTTTAGTTTCATTGTGTTTTAATTTGAACTAACCATACTAATGTGTTCCTGAGATATTGTTGTAGCGTAAATCCACGAACAAGTATTTTTAATTATCGATTCCACAGGGATTGGTGTTTTATCGTAGTCTTTCAATAGTAAAGCGTATTTTAAGATTTAAGTAACCAAAGGGTTTGTTTCCTAAACTACTAGTGTCATGAATTTCAAGCAAACAACTAAAATGTTCTTTTCAAATAAGAGTTATGGTTTGGATTCAAGAGTGTTGGAGTTTGTTTTTAATTGATGGAAGCATGTCAAGATTAGTTTCATTAACCTAATTTCATATGTATTCTATTAACCAAGTGATGAACTAGTTTGATGATTGCTATAAATACATATCCTCTCAATCTTGTTGATTTCTCACCAAGATTGTGAGTTTTATCATGTTAATCCTTGAATGATTTCTCACCACAACTATTGACATGATAAACATGAAGCTCAATACTTGTAAACACTAACACACAAATCTATCCATAGCATTTGTTCATTAGTGGATGAATATCCTAGGTCTACTTTGAAGCATCCTTTTTCAAACAAGATTCAAAGCATAAAAAGATAGAAGAACAAAGATATTCAACATATATTAATCATCAACCATGTTCATACACAAATGGATTAAAAGAAATACATACTAGTTAGATCAACTACGTCTAATCTTGACACAAAAAGAACTTAGCCACTCATTTTCATGGTTGCTTTGCTCACAAGATTGTTGGAGAAGATGATGAACATGGAAGAAAATCAAGAAGAACTATGTTTTTCTTTTCTAATTCTATGCCCTAAATTACAACAATGATGAACTATATTGAAGAAGTGATGTTCCCTTTTCTAACACACCAAAAGCCAGTTGGAAATGAGGGAGTTGGTGGCCAAAAAGGTGAAAGCATGGGTCTGTCCTTTTTCTGATTTTCGCAGACCGCGCTAAGCCCGGTTATCCGCGCTAAGCGCACTCATGCTACAACCGCGCTGAGCGCGACCTGAAGCATGCTTTTTCTTTCAAAAATTCCTTCAAAAAGAATCATCTCAAGAGCTCTTCAAGTGTCCTTGAATCCAAGCTTGAGGGAATCAATATTAAAAACCTACAATTCAAATGTAAACTAAGTTAAATAATATATTATAAATAAAAATTAAATAGAAACATAATTAAACCATAATAAATACTACTAATTAATTAAAAAGGCATTGTTAAGGACCACAAAATCATGTACAAAATAGCTACAATTTGGTCCTTAACAACTCTCCCCAACTTACTTCTTTGTTTGTCCTCAAACAAAAGTCAAAAACTCACAAAGCACAAAGAATCAAAATGTAAGCATGAAATTCACACAAGAAGGATGGTTCAAACTCGACATACCTGGAAAAAATACACATTAATCGCTTCTTCGAAACACAACATGGATATGAATTAAGTTCTAAACACAATATATCAACACATGTAGACAAATTAAAATATATGTTCACACTTGAATCACCTAATTATTTCTTCATTATTCATGAAGAACAAAATGCAATATTTACAAAGGACTAAACACTCTCGCTAATAGTCATGCACATCCAGAATAATTCATGCATTCATCAAAACAAGTTAAATGAACAAAATTGAAACAAAGATCACTAAGGACTTTCAAGGGTTGTAACTTGGCTTAGGTTAGAAACAAGGGATATTTAAGTACAAAGCCATTGAAACAAATTGGGTAAAGATGATGAAGAGCATTTCACAAACTCATTCCCACTTCCTTCTTATTAATCACAACCACTTTTCTATCTTTCACACAATGATCCTTCTTTTCTTTTCTTTTTCATATACATGTATATACACTTTTTTTTTCTTTTTCTTTTGTATTTTTCTTTTCTCAAATTTTTTTCTTTTGGATCATTGTGTCATCAATTCAAGGTTCTTTTTGATCAACCTCCCCAACTTGAATTTATCAATCCTTTTTATTTAAGAACATGCTCTTCAAAGGTTTAATCAACAAAAAGGGTTGGTAGTCACAAACAAGAAAAATTTATAGAATGAATCATCATTGAATTTTCATAGATTATCAACAACTATTAAGTTGACCTACTTAACAATTAGTTGATTTGATAGATTCATCCTACAAATACAATTTAAGCTCAAAAGAATTCACAAGGATTCACTCACTCACGGTTAGTTGAGGCCCTTTTGGAATTGATGGTTTTTATCATAATACACAAAAATTGCCTTGATCATCTCTAAGTTTCCAAAATGTCACAAACAAATTAATATTAAGCATGAATCACACGAGTTAACAAAACTATTAGACACTCAATATTTGGTATAAGGTGGAAAGCTTCTCACCTTTGTGGTTCAAGTCCTAATGATTCGAATGTGAACACAAATTTTTTTGTACATGCCAAGATATTTTGCATAAAGCACAAATTTCATAGACATGTTAATATTCTACAAAACGATTAAATATGTACCTTATTTGTGGATCGAGTCGAGAATTATATCATCACCATCACTTTTGGTGAAACACACTTACTTGCTTTTGAGTACCGTTGAAAAATCGGGACAAACAAAAGAAGTACAATTTAAATTAAATAACCTATTATCTTAAAATAAAATAAAACAAAATAAAATAAAATAAAAAAGACACCCCAAAATGGTGTTTCAAACTAAAAATAGTACTTAGGCTCCATGCCTACAAAATGCAAATTTTGAAATTACAAGCACATCCTAAAAAGGGATGGCAACCAACAAAATTCATTAAGTTTAAAAGAAACTAAAACCAAAACTAAACTAAAACTAAAAAGTACTAAAAATAAATACAAAGAAAATAAAAGAACATCAATTTGAAGCCTCCAAGATGGAATCTCCCGGAGTCTCAGAACCAGAATCAGATCCACCCTCTCCATCATCATCACTCTCCTCATCACCATCTGCATCAGCTACCTCCTCCTCAGCATTTGGCCCGACCCCGGGCCAACTGGCATAAGCACTCAGCTGCTGGCTCGTACGAGTGAAGTGATCCACCCCGGCTCTCTAATTTGCAACGCAAGTTGCTCCATACTCTCGTGCATGAACATGAATGCTCGCTGATGAGCAAAATGCATTTGCCGGTTCTATTCTTCACCTGGACTGGCTTGAGGAAGTGCAGCAGCTACAGGAACAGCCCGGGCCGAAGGGTTAGCATCCAAGGCCCTACAATAGCGATCACAGTAATTATCATCAATGATCCCATCTATCGTGAGGTGCCCCACAGCAGGAAAAACAACCTTGGCCCTTTTCAGAAGACCCATGATCAACCTAGGATATGTCAGGGCATATTTTATACGCTCCCCCTGGAGGTATAACTTAATGCAACCCTTTTCAACTCATTAGCAACTAACCGGTCGAAATCGATTTGTGCTTCATCCAGCATATAAGCAATGAGGTCGGCGGTCTCCATGGGGATTTAGGAGGTGTGGCTTCTTGGTCTCAGATTGTAAAGTGCCACACACATCAGAACACGGGCGCTTGTTTTAAGGCAGGACCGATTGAATTTCAGAGGTTGGCCAGCCCTGTTAAGCTCATAGGAATGCCCGGATAAACACAGCTTCCTCCTCAACATATCATGATCCCAATTACCACAAGCCAGGTGCTCATGGTAAACATCCAACTCATCTTCTGGGGCTGTCCAATTAATGTCCAGGTAACTGTTGATGGCAGAGCGAGAAAATGATACCACTTTGCCTCGCACCAAAGAGGTGAACTGGAAGTCTCGCCCCTCAGTGGGAATGACATTGGCATAAAATTCCCGGACCAGCTCAACATTAACTTTAGTTTGGGGCTCACACAGAACGCCCAAATCATAGTTATCCAGGATAGCATCAGGGATAGCATAGTGTCCATGCTCTCTGAGGCGGATGATTCTCTCGGACCATATGTTACACTCCTCGAGTTCTTTGTACCGTGCCTCTTAAGCAGGCCCTAAAAATCGATCCCCATCAAAAGAACTAGATCATGAGGATCCAGCCCCGGCGGAAGAAACGCGTTAACACTTAGGAGCCATCTGAAAACAACACATAAATCAACGAAAAGTGACACCGAGATGTCCGTTAGAGATAAATCATGCAAACAGCGGTAGAAATCAACCAACCAAAGCATCAAGACTAATCAGAAAACACAAAAGCAGCAGGAATTTTTTTTTCAGAATTCTGCAAACCGGGCTAAGCGCGGTGACCGCGCTAAGCGCGCTCTGCGATTTCCAGAAAATTTCTCTGCAAAAACAGAAATTTCTCCAAGAAACTAGTCCTAATAGGAACGAAATTCCTAACCTAAACATTCTCTACAATCAAAACATCCTAATTCTAAAAGAAAAACCCTAAATTTCAAAACCTAGGTTTCTAAATTCTAACCTAAACAGCAGAAATTTACGAAATTAAAGAGGGAAAACCATAAAGAAACATACCTAGATGCTTGGGTTGATGATTGACACAAGTAATTCGCACGAAATTTTTGATTTGGGGTTGGGGTTTTTGAAAATTCTTGAGAGAATGAAAAGTGAAGAGTGAAGAGTGAAAACTGATGGGGAAAAACCCTATTCTAAGTAAAAATAAACCAGGCCACAAGTTAGGCCTGGAAAATCTGAATTTTGAAAGTAATTTTTTTTTACACGCAGACCGCGCTAATCGCGAAACATTCTGTCTGATGGGCCAAGATGCGCGCTAAACACGCTCTGACCGCGCTAAGCGCGATCTGCAGGCAGAATTTTGAATTTTTAGAAAAATAGAAAATTAACTTAAGGGACAAATCAAAATGAGTGCAACATAAATACTTACAATGTTGGGGTGCCTCCCAACAAGCGCTTTGTTTAACGTCGGTAGAGCTCGACGGTCCAAGATGATCAAGGATCATCAAAGTAGGATGCGGCAATGTCGCGGCTCACCTCTCCGCCAACATACCTTTTCAAACGCTGTCCATTCACAGTCCATTCACTCTTTCCCTCGGGGTCTTGCAAAACAACGGCACCATAGTCTTTCACGTCCTTGATTACAAAAGGACCGGAACACTTTGTCTTAATTTTTCCCGGAAAAAGTCTCATCCGGGAATTAAACAAGAGGACGCTTTGGCCCGGTTGAAATTCCTAATGCTTGATCTTTTTGTCATGAAAAACTTTCACTTTTGCCTTGTACTTCCGATTGGAATGGTACGCTCCATCTCGCATTTCATCCAACTTCACAAGTTGTTCTTTTCTTTTATCACCCGCCAAAGAAGGATCGAAATTCAAGAATCGGAGAGCCCATAAAGCTTTGTGTTCCATCTCCACAAGGAGGTGACAAGTCTTGCCGTAAACCACCTGAAAGGGGGTTAGTCCGATAGGAGCTTTATAGGAGGTTCGATACGCCCATAAAACTTCATCCAATTTTTGTGAACAATCCTTTCGAGAACCCGAGACAGCTTTTTCCAAAATCTTTTTTATTTCCCTATTAGACACTTCGGCTTGACCGTTAGCTTGTGGGTGATAGGGAGTTGTCACCTTATGCTTTACACCGAATTGTTTCAAAAAAATTTGTAACAATGTATTGCAAAAGTGAGACCCGCCATCACTAATCAACACCCGAGGCACACCAAACCACGAAAATATGTTTTTCTTTAAAAAATTTATCACGGTTTTAGCATCGGCCTTCGGTGAAGCAATGGCCTCCACCCACTTAGAAACATAATCAACGGCCACAAGAATGTATTCGTTAGAGAACGATGACGGAAATGGACCAACAAAATCAACTCCCCAACAATCAAACACCTCGACTTCCAACATATTATTCAAAGGCATCTCATCCCTCTTGCCTATACCGCCACTTCTTTGGCATTTATCACAACACTTAGCATGAGCATAAGCATCTTTAAATAACGAAGGCCAATAAAATCCCGATTGTAGGACTTTGGTGGCCGTTCGCAATCCATTGTAATGTCCCCCACAAGGGGAATTGTGACAATGCCAAAGAATGTCTTTCGCTTCCTCATTAGACACACATCTCTCCTTAACAACCCATCACTACTCAACCTAAAGAGATACGGTTCGTCCCACACATAGTACTTGGCGTCGGCCAAGAATTTTCTCTTTTCATTCCACGTCACATCTTCCGGCATTAATCCCGCGGCTTTGTAATTTGCCATGTCGACAAACCACGGCCGCTCTCTTGGATTGAATACAACTTTTCATCCGGGAATTCTTCCCTAACTTCCTTCTCTTTGTCAGTAATTTCCACGTTGACCAAACGAGATAAATGATCTGCCACCAAATTTTCTGAACCTTTTTTATCACGGACCTCCAAATCAAATTCTAGTAACAAAAGGATCCATCGGATCAATCTTTGTTTGGAGTCCGGTTTGGTGAGCAAATATTTAATCGCGAAATGGTCCGTGAAAACCACTACTTTTGAACCAATAAGATAAGGACGAAATTTTTCCAATGCATACACTATTGCGAGCAACTCTTTTTCGGTTGTTGCGTAATTAATTTGAGCATCGTTCAAAACTTTGCTCGCATAATGAATAGCATGGAAAATTTTGTTCTTTCTTTGGCCAAGCACGGCTCCCACCGCATAATCACTTGTGTCACACATCAATTCAAAATCAAGTTTCCAATTAGGTGCGGTGATTATGGGTGCATTTATCAAATTTTCTTTCAATTTTTCAAAAGCCATTAAACAATCTCTATCAAATAAGAAGGACTTATCTTTGTTGAGCAAGTTGCTCAAAGGCTTTGCTATCTTTGAGAAGTCTTTGATGAATCTACGGTAGAAACTCGCATGTCCTAGAAAGCTCTGAATGCCTTTAACATTGGTAGGTGGGGGAAGCGTCTCGATCACATCAATTTTTGCTTTATCGACCTTGATCCCTCTTGAAGATATTTTGTGTCCAAGAACAATTCCCTCGGTCACCATGAAATTGCATTTTTCCCAATTCAAGACCAAATTCGTATCCACACACCTCTTCAAGAAGGTGTTGATAACACGATTTTATATAGTATATTTGATTTAATTTTCATAAATAATGTTAGTATTTTTATTTAATTATTTCATTTTATTTCCATATTACGCTGGTATTTTTATTGTTTCAGGTATTTTATTTTAAATAAACAAATTGAGCAAAATGAAGAAATTAAGAAGATTATTTAATTAATTGTGCAAGAAATGAAGAAAAGGGGTGTGAAAAGCAAGTGATGGATCAATGAGTATCAAAAGCCCAAAGCAAGCAAAAGTCCAAAGCAACCAAAAGCCCAAAGCAAGCAAAACAAACCCTAATTGCCACGTACAAGAGTGAGACCCACGTCTCAACTCTCCTCCAAGTGGCGCCCGCCTGACCCGCTCCTAAAAGGAGGCGTCCGTCTCCAAGGCCACGTTCTAGGAGCTGCTTGAGACGCACGTCTCATCGTGGAGGAAAAAGAGGAGGATTTTCCGGACGACCAAGGCAGTTGGAGCGAGAGATTTGAGGAGAAAATGCTACTATATTTTAGGAACAAGTGGTTACTTCCTACCACTATAAAAGGACCTCTCCAGATCATAATTTCAAGATTCTCGATTCTCGCCAAAGTTTATTTTCCTGCATTTATTTTCCATTGTAATTCAGAATTCAGAAGTTATTTTTCCCGCATTGTTTACATTCCTGTTGAAGAACCGAGACGTTGTACGGGTTACTTCCAGTTTCCAGAATTCTTTCCAGCATTTTATTTAATTCAGGTTTTTATTTATTGCTTTTATTTATTTACTTAATCAATTGCATGATATATATTTGTTTTGCCATGAATTTATTTATAAATGTTAAATCCTTTAATTTATTCATGTCTGTTTTTATGAATATGTCTGGCTAAATTATTTAAATATCGGTATGTAATGAGTTAATTTGAAGGTATCCGGAATAAACTGGCTTAATTATATTTTATAAAATAAACACTTTTTCTGATTTAGTTATCTAATTTGTTTTGTTAAAAAAGGTTTAGAAACCAACAGAGCGAAAGTTTGAGGTTAATAAACTGACTAAGATTAGAAACCAACAGAGCAGCTTGAGGTTTAGAATCGATAGTAGATACTAGGTATTGTTTTTAAAACCACAGATTTTAAAACCAATTAAATTTTATTTATTTTCAAAAGTAATTTTAAAATCGTGGATAGCGAAGCATACATTAGAGTTTAAAATTATAATCTACTTCAATAGAGCGACTGAGAATAGGTTTTAAATAAATACTTTTTGTTGAAAAAGAAATTATTATCATTTTCTAAAAATAAGCCAGTAAAACCGGATTCTTTAGGATTAACGAAATACATACCTATATTTGCCTTATTATTATTTTAATTAAAATTAAGTTTTATTGCCCAAAAATTCCTCAATTTATTTATTCGATAGCTATAGCTTTACACAGAAGTTTAGATTACGTTAGTTCAATTTATAGTCCCTTTGGTTCGATATCTTTTAAAACTACGCGATAGGGCTGTATACTTGCAGTCTCCCGATTAATTTAGACGATAAAGTCGCGATCAAGTTTTTGGCGCTGTGGGACTATTCAAGTTGATATCGTAATTTTATTACTAAGCATAGACTATAGCAACTATTTCTTTCCTCTCGTATGCCAAATACCGCTCTCGGCGCGCTTTGCATATACCAATTTACGACGTCGGCGTTATCTTAGATTAAGAAGACGAATTCAAGAGTATATAGAACATAACAATCTTCGATCAACCAAACTTCCGACGTTGAAGAACTCAAGAAGATGGTCGATATAGCTCCTCCGCCCTCGTCCTCTTAAGGACTACGCTGTTCCTTCTCAAGCGGAGCCTCATAATAGTATTGCTGCCTCGCTATCGCTCAAACGATTTCAACTAAAACCTTCGCTTTTCCGCCGCTCAGCAGAACCGCTGGAGCCCACCGACGACCCTAATCTTCATCCGCTGTTGTTTGGCAAGACGCAGACACCAAAAGCGAATGGTGTAAACCCCGAGGCGATACGATTGCGCCTATTTCCTTTTTCTCTCGTAGACAGAGTCACATGGCTCCAATCTTCCTTCCAACTCAATCACCACATGGGATGAGTTGAAAAAGTATTCTTGGCTAGATATTTTCCTCCAAGTAAAACTGCTATGCTCAGAGCCAATATCAATGGTTTCGCATAAAAGGACAATGAATCACTCTTGAAGCTTGGGAACGTTATAAAGACATGCTTAGACTTTGTCCTCATCATGGTTTAGAAGAATGGTTAATCATCCACACGTTTTACAATGGTCTCTTGTATAATACGAGATTGACTATAGACGCTGCAGCTGGTGGCGCACTGATGAATAAACCATATGCTGAAGCAAAGCAACTTATCGAAAGCATGGCTCAGAACCATTACCAATGGGGTATGGAGAGATGTACTGTAGAGAAATCTCAAACTAAAGGTGCCATGGTTGAAGTGAATAGTCTGGATCAAGTCAACGCTAAAGTGGAAGCTCTCACTCAAAAGCTCGAGGAACTTACCATCGCCTCCCAGCATCGGTCGCAATTGCTCAAACTCATGACTTATGTGGTATTCAATCACATCTTGCTCCGTAATGCCCACTTCTAACAGAGTTCCAGTTGAACAAGCAATTACGCATGTAATAATCCTTACAAAGAACACATATAATCCTGGCTGGAAGAATCATCCTAACTTTTCCTACAAGAATAACAACGCGTTATATGCACCTGGACAAGCTCCTGCTACACCACCTGGTTATCCTAAAGCTATTCCAAATCATCCTAACAATGGTCCTAATACAACAAATGCTCCTAGGAAGTCTAATTTGAAATCATGATAGAGCACTTCATTGCTACTCAAAACCAAACCAATAGTGCTCAAGCCCGCACTAATAAGGAAGTTCAAAATCGAATATACACATTAATGAGCAAATGAAGCAGTTTAACAAGCTTGACGCTTTAGCTACACACAATAAAATGTTAGAAACACAAATCTCAAGTAGCTCAACAACAAGCTGCTTCGCGCCTCGGTTCATTTCCGTCACCAACCTAATCCCAAAGGACATGCAAATGTTATCTTAAGAAGCGATGAGTATGATGGACCAGAGATCCTGAAACAATAGCCCACTATGCAACAAAATTGCCCAACCATCCGAAACTAAAGATAAACCGAAAAAGGAATTGTAAAGATAATAATGAAGATACCACACAAAAGGACGAACCTTATATACCCCCACCACCTTATAAGCCTCCTATTCCATACCCTCAAAGGTTAGTTAAAACTAAGAATGTGGGACAATTCAAGAAATTTGTGGATCTTCTCCAAGCAACTTAATGTTACAATTCCTTTTACCAAGCTATAACCCAAATGCCCTCCTATGCTAAATTCCTTAAAGAGATTCTATCCAATAAGAAAAGCTTGAGGATAATGAAACCGCCGAATGTAGTGCAATTATTCAAGACACAATGCCTCCTAAACTCAAAGATCCCGGAAGTTTCTATTCCATGTGTAATTGGCAAATTTGTCATAGACAAAGCTTTATGTGATCTAGGAGCCAAGATAAGTGTGATGCCGTTATCCATCCGCAAGAAACTTGATACGGGAGAGCTCGACCAACCAAAATGTCCGCTCAACTAGCGAGAGGGGCTTAAATATCCCGCAGGAGTACTTGAAAATATTCCCCGTATTGGCCAATTCTATATACCAACCGATTTCATTATCATGGACATAAGGAGGACGGTTACTCCAATCATTCTTGGAAGACCTTTCTTAGCCACAATGCAATAATAGATGTGAAAAGAGGAAAACTTACTTTTGAAGTAGGCGAAGAGAAAATCGAATTTATCCTCTCTCAATTCTCGAAAGCACCGCAAGAAGATACTTGTTACTTCATGGATATCATCGATGAATGTAGAAAAGAAAGCTTGAAAATACGGATAACTGGATGAAAGTCCGATAATAATATAAGTGAATGCTTAGCTATAGCACCGATCCCACACAAAGTTTAAGGAAACCTTCCTAGAACTCAAAACACTTCGAAAATTTAAGGTACGAATTCCTAGATTCGAACTCGAACGTCCAAAGATAGTCAACGCAAAACTTGGAGAATCAAACCAAAAACTTTACAAATTCGAGAAAATATCCAACATTTTAGGATATAATATCACCGATCTCAAAGGAATAAGTCCTCTATCTGTATGCATCGCATTATGCTAGAAGACGATTGCAAAACTTCAAGAGAACACCAGAGAGACTAAACCCGATTTTGAGCGAGGTTGTGAAAAGGAAGTAATGAAGTTGTTAGAGGTGAATCATATATCCTATATCCGATAGCAAATGGGTTAGCCCTGCATGTTGTACCTAAGAAAGGAGGTGTCACAGAGTCTGAAAAAGGGAGAAATCATAACTAAAAGAATCGAATGGATGGAGAATGTGCATCGATTATCGAAAACTTAACAAAGCCACCGAAAAGATCATTTCCTTTACCATTTATTGATCGATGTTGGAACGCTTAGCTAGACACTCTCATTTCTTTCTTAGACGGTTATTCGTGTTTCTTTCGATACCTATTCATCCCGATGACCAAGATAAAACAACTTTCACATGCCCATTTGGAACCTTTGCTTATAGAAGAATGCCTTTTGGTTTATGCAATGCTCCCGCGACTTTTCGAGATGTATGATGGCAATATTTGCTGATTTTCCGACAATATTATGGAAGTCTTCATGGACGATTTTTCCGCTCAGGACAAAGCTTTGAAGAATGTTTAGAAAATTTAGAAAGGGTATTGAACGCTGTGAAGGTTAATCTAGTGCTTAATTGGGAGAAATGCCATTTTATGGTACAAGAAGGAATTGTTTTAGGACACATTATATCCAAAAGAGGAATTGAAGTCGATTCGCTAAAATCGAAGTTATTGAGAACCTTCAACCTCCAAAACCGTTAGAGAACCAAGCTTTTGGGACACGCCGGTTTTATCGACGTTTCATTAAAGATTTCTAAGATAACTAAACCCCTAACGAGCTATTAATGAAAGACGCGAGTTCATCTTCACGAAAAATGTTTAGAAGCGTTCGCACACTTAAGAAAGCATTAATTTCGCCTATCATGCAAACCCGATTGAATGAACCGCTTGAAATAATGTGTGACGCAAGTGACTATGCCAGGAGTCGCTTTAGGACAGCGAAGGATAAAAGACTTCACGCCATATATTATGCAAGTAACTCGACTAAGCGCAGATGAATTATGCTACAGAAAGAGTTCTTAGCAGGATCTTCGCATTAGACAAGTTCCGTTCCTACTTAGTAGGATCCAAAATTATCATATACACTGATCATGCTGCTATTAGATATCTCCTAACCAAAAAGGACGCTAAACCTAGACTCCTGAGATGGATATTACTGCTGCAAGAATTTGATTTAGAAATCAAAGATAAGAAAGGAACTGAAAACGTAGTAGCAGATCATCTTTCTAGACTAGAAAATCTTAAACATGAACAAGTGCCGATTGATGATGAATTCCAGTACGATAAACTGATTGCCCACTTGGAAGACACAGAACCAGATAAACTCATGGAAACCACTTTAGCTATTTCCTCTCGTGCCTGGTATGCCGATTTGAATTACCTTGCCGCAGCGTTCTACCACCGAACTTACCTATCAATGTAAGAAGAAATTCTTCCATGATCTTAAACAATATTACTGGATGAACCTTTACTTTTCAAGAGAGGTCCCATGGAATTTTCCACGATGTGTAAGAAGAGATTGAAAACATTATAACACACATCATCTCGACCTTACGGAGGACATACTAGTACATCCAAAACATGTGCAAAGATCTTACAATCCGGTCTCTATTGGCCTACTTTATGGAAAGACGTACATGTCACCATCTTAAATGCGACAGTGCCAACGCACCGGTAATATATCTAGACGTGACGAAATGCCACAAAAGGCATTTTAGAAGTCGAAATCTTTGATGTGGGGGATAGACTTCATGGGACCCTTTCCATCTTCATCCGAATAAGTATATACTCGTGGTGTGGATTATGTTTCAAATGGATCGAGGCTATAGCTTCTCCAACAAATGACACCCGAGTGGTACTTAAGTCGCTCAAGAACATAATCTTTCCTAGGTTCTGGTATAACTTATAAGCTTTACTTGTGGGTCTCATTTCATTTCCAAAATCTTTGAAAAATTATTAAGGAAATATGGAGTTCGACACCGCATAGCTACACCTTACCATCCCCAAACTAGCGGACAAGTTGAAGTTTCAAATCGCGAGATAAAACAAATCCTTGAAAAAACTGTCGCTACATCCAGAAAGGATTGGTCCTTTAAACTTCATGAAGCTTTATGGGCTTACGCCTATAAAACTCCCATCGGTACTACTCCTTTCAAGCTTATTTATGGAAAGTCATGCCATCTCCCGTTGAGTTAGAACACAAGGCTTATTGGGCCATTAAGAATCAACTTGTTATAACGCTACCGGAGAAAAGCGATTCGGATATTAATGAATTGGAAGAACTTAGACAGATGCGACGAAAACGCTAGGATTTACAAAGAGCGCACAAAGAAATGGCACGATAACGATATCTAGGAAGAATTTTAATATAGGTGATTGCAGACACTTTTTAACTCACGATTAAAATTATTCCCGGAAATTACGATCTAGGTGGTCGGACCTTTCAAGTTACTCGAGTTTATCCAAGTGGAGCAATAGAGATTAAGGGACCTTCGATTGAACTGCTTATAGTAAACGGGCAGCGTTTAAAACATTACCATCTTACCAAATCGTGGATATTCTCAAAAGATAAATCTAGACGAGCCACAAGCTCGATTAGACGATCGACCTTTAGTTTTATTTGTCGAGCTTACGACATAAACAAAGCGCAGTGGAGACAACCCACCGTATTTATTTCTTTCTTCTTATTTTATTTTATTTCTTCATTCTATTCAAAACAAACAAAAAATATATCTATTTTTCTACTTTCTTTTATTTCTATTCTCTGCCTTATATTCTATTCTATATCTCTCTTCTTATCGGCATTTGGCCAAATGTCGATGTTCTTTATTTTCTCCTCGTGAATCTTCTAGCTACTTCTTTCTTTCCACTATGTCTCGTGTTGATGATATGCCACCGGCCAGAGGAAGAAATCAGCACCAAATATGGAGTTTTATCCGAGCGTGAGATGTTTCCTACTACCTACTTTCATTATGGTGCTATGAATGCTCTTGGCATTCGTGATAGCGTGCTTTTTCGTTGAATCGATTGTGGGATAATTCACGCGATGACTTGCTTTGCCACTTATCTAACCTCACTTTGGAATTCCTCGCCTTAGCTTATTTTCCTACTCATGGATAGCTCTACTGCGTGGACTTATTATTTTCGACTTTTGGCTTCACCTTCAAGTTTACCCATAAGGAATTGGTGATCTTCTTGGTTTTCCTAGTGGTTTAGGAGTTTATACCGAAACTCGTGAGGAGTATCTTGGGTTTAGAGATCTTGACTATTTTTGGGGATCTATTTCGGAATCCTTAACCCCGAGCCCGAGGACCTTGTATCGAGAATATTCATAACCCGCCTTCGGTATTTCCATAAGATTCTTGCCCATACCGTTTTGGAAAACCCCGAATGTCACCATCTGCTTCTAAGGATGAGTGTTTATCATGTTTTGTGCTTCGCAAACGCCCTAAGCACGCGATCCCTTATCCGCCCGCACCTTTGTGAATCTCATTGATATCGATCATGCACCCATTCGGATGGGAGGTCTCGTTACTATGATTGCAAATGTTGTTGGACTTCGACGACCTTTTAAGCATCTGAATGCTTTTGCTGGTGTTACTTGTTGCACCCCAAAATTCGCCCTCTTCATTTTGTTAATAAAAAATTGGCTTACATTTAATTAATAGGTGCATCGCATACATATCATTCATGCATTGATTATGGGTTCGGGATTTTCTAATCGAATGAGCCTGCGCAATTCTGAAGAAGAGGTTTGGTTCCAAAAGATGAGTATTTGAGGTTCTGTCAATTCAAGCATCCTCTCAGTATACAAGATGTGAATATCCGAAAGCTTCTGATTATTATCTCGCAAGTTGAGGTTTTAGTGTTTTGGTCGCTTATCAGGTGGATGTTGATTACAATTTCGATCTACAATGTGTTGTGGTCGAATATTTGAGCCCAAATTGATTTTATGGCCTTCTGTGAGTTTTGAAGTATCAGTATACGACTTATCGATCCACGCGATTTATCAGAAAATCAAGAATGGACGGATAAAATGATATTTGAGTGCATGTATCAAAAAGTCAACAAAAAGTCAAAGTTTGACCGGGCGGAATTTCGGGTCAAAATCGTGGTCAAAAGTCGACATTTGAGAAAATGCGGTCATCTGTTGAGAAAAGTCGGAAGAATCAGGCAAAAATGAGGTTTCTTGCATTTTAAGTAATCTTGGACTTAGAAAATTTTCTAAGTTTTAAGTACTTTGTGTTCACAGGGCCATGTTGCCGCATCTGTATCTTATCCGTCTGTGGTCAGAAATTTGTGAATTGATAGTCGTTGGAAAGAGCGCATTTCGTACTCCGACTTTGTCACTGTGAAGATTTTTCCATAAATGCCCGGATTTCGAGTTATACAGCACCGAAATTTGAAGTTCATAACTTTTGAAGTTTTACACTTAGTAAAATTTTAAGTGTTTTCAACATGTTCAAGCGCTCGACTTCGGAGGTATTTTACACGTGTTTCGAGGCGTCGATTCGAATTAAGTTCAACATCAAAGTTGTTCATTTAATGGCAACCTACAACTTTGCTGAAGAAATCGAATCCATTCGGGAAACGGATAAAAAATTACAGAGCTCGGAAGTTACGATTTATCATCCCTCAAATCTCAACACTTAGAAAAAATTTGAAGTGTTTGTTTTTAGGCTTTTGCTGACAGCTTCAGGGTCGATTTTATCATAGTTCATGGCTCCGAATCGAAAAATGCTCAACTGAAGAATTGTTCATTTCACGGCAATCTGAAACTTTGCTGAAGAAGTCGAATTCATTCGGGACACGAGTCGGAAGTTATAAAGCTCAGAAAATAAGAACACATTATGTTTGTTAAGTTCGAGTAGTTTTTGTGCACATGTTCAGGGCTATTTTCGTCAATGATTCAGTCGCCGCATGAAAAAATTCCGAACACGAAAGTTTGAGTTCGTAATTCCATCTACAAGTTCCATTTAGAAACTTTTTCGTTTCGGACGTCGGAGCTGGGAGATACGGAACGCCGTAGTTTGCAACATGAAGTTGTTAAAATGCAAGACAGCATGCAATTTTTGCAATGGTCAAGACGCATTTCATCGAACAGTTGG
This sequence comes from Vicia sativa, assembly GCA_021764765.1. Taxonomy (NCBI): domain Eukaryota; kingdom Viridiplantae; phylum Streptophyta; class Magnoliopsida; order Fabales; family Fabaceae; genus Vicia; species Vicia sativa. The sequence continues at coordinate 181,368,741 of CM038793.1, read as the reverse complement.
CATACGCACGTTTGGAGTTGTTTTCTCGTTGATCCGATCGCCGTACGGAAAAACTCCGAACACAAAAGATGAAGTTTGTCGTGTTTTCTACAAGTTCCGTTTAGAAACTTTTTTGTTTCGGACGTCGGAGCTGGGAGATACAGAGCGTTGTAAGTGGTGACTTGAAGTTGGTAAATTGCAGTAAGACATGCACCGAACTTGCCCAGCCAGGCATTTTATCGAACACTCGCGTTGCAGTTTTCAAACACTTTTTTCTCCGTGAATTAGACTTCGTTCGAATTTTCGTCGAACTACAAAGTTGTTATATTACACTCACTCTTTCCAACGGTACCGAATTTTTATCGTTTGATCGAGTATCGAGAGAATTACGGATCTTTAAAGTGGTGTACATGGGTTAATTTAAAACTTGACACTTAGAGAAATTTTTCAAACATGCAGTCAGTTTGCGTCGGCATGACTTCGAAGTTAATTACGGCGAGCTTGTGATCATTTTTTCGTCGGGCACTCAACATCAAAGTTACTCCGCTACATGTCTTCTTTCCAACGACACCGAGTTTGCGCCATTTGGCCGAGTATTGAAAGAGTTATAAGACCTCAAAGTATTAAAAAAAAAGCATTCGGTAAACTTTTGTCGTTATCGCCGCTATTTTGACAAATATGATTTCTCATCTTCGGGACCAATTTTAAGCATGCTACGGATCCCGAATCGAAAAACTCCGAACATGAAAACTGTTCACAGGGATGTATTCTACGATTTTCATCTTTCGAGTTTGTATCTAAAATGCGTGTACTCGGAGATATATCACCATGAAGTGTGTGCATGATGGAAGGTGGTGACAGCTCGCGAACAAAACGGCAACAGGCAGTCGGTTACATTTTTTTTTCACAACCACTCCTCTATAATGATAACAGGATGCTAACAGTAACAACATAACTAAACCTCTATTCATTTTCTTTCCACTACACCCATCTATATTTTTGGCCACGAAAGAGAAAATGGAAAATAAAAAAAAAAAGCAGTTATGGAGATACAAGCAGAATTTTATTCATAACAGTAACAGAAAAAAGAGAAACTTTTTTTCTCTCTAACTTTCACTCTTGCCTTCATAACCCTCATCACTCAGTCATAACAACGCTAACAACCCGTAACAGAATTTCCACCCTTTCTTCTTCTTTTTTTCGGACATCACTCATTTTCTTTCTCTCACTTTTGATTCTTTCTCTCTAGAAATCTCGATAACTCGCCATTTTCTTTCTTGCTCTCTCACATCACAAGATGACAGCGACACTTTCTCTTTTTTTCAGCTCTCTCACTTTCTTCTCCATTATAACCACACCGTAACAACTCTCATTTTTCTTCATCGTGAATCACTCTTTCTCGTCCGTAACAGAGCCTCACCAACACCTCTCTCACGCTTCCTGCTAGCTTTCCTTCGCCACGCTCTCCATCTCTCTCTCTCTTTGCTAACGGAACCATCCGATCCTCTCTTCACTCGCCGTGTCCATTTTCTTCTCACACCACAGCGATCCACCGAGACAAGCTAGCGATTTCCACTCACCTTCTTCCCGATTGACAGGAACAGGAGATGCTTCGTACACCAAGAACTGAGACTGCAAGATGAAGGGAAGAGTTCAAAGGAAGCTTGTTATTATCTAGGCATTCGTTGAAGATCTCTGGAATTCTATGTCTTTTTTCACCGTCAAAGACGCGTCGGACGATCTCCGATAGGTAAGCATCAGAATTTCCATCAATCCTCTTTACATCTTCGTCTCTTTTCGGCTGTCCTTTGTACCGGAGCATGCTTTCCGTTCAAGAAACGGTATAGACAGTAAATGACATCTTCTCAGATCTGAAATGTATGATTGATTCTTGTAGTGTTTATGTTTGAGTAAGTAAATTGCAAGGTTACATTCATGATCCTTGACTCGATACGATTCGTTGGATGCCAAATCGTAAGTTTTCCGTTGAGATTATGCGTTTTCCAGCGAGGGATTGCCGGAGGAGATGGAGAAACCTCCGCTGAGTCGTTCTCCAATTGGATATGGCCGTTGAGCCCTGGGGGTGTCCTTCAGCCATTGGATTATGTTAGTTCCCATACTGGCCATCCGGATTGTGCCATGTGTCACCTTCATTTTCATTAAAAAAATATATAATAAACAAAATAAAATGAAATAATAGTAATAATGTAAAATCTGATAATATTCACATTTAAAACATATAGGACCAATTGATCTAATGTTACATAAAAGTATAAAAAAATAAAATGTGACACTTTTAATAAAAATTAAATCTGAATAATATTTAATTAAATAAAAAACGTGACCAACTGATAAGTCTACATGAAATAAAAACGTGACAGCAAAAATGAAACAATGTAACAGTTTATTATTAAATCTGAATAATAAAAATATATAATAATAGTGTTTGGATTAAAAAAAAAACTAGAACTGGACTTAGAAAAAAAGGAATCTGGACTTAGTACAATTTCGGATTGGGCTTTAATTTTGCTACCGCACACCCCCAGTTTTCTGAGCCCAGCGCACCATAACACTAGATTCAGTTCAATTAGACAATTCTGGTTTACACCCCCCTGTTTCCATATTTCAAATTTTGCATGCGATTTCAATTTAGCTCCCGATTCCGATTGTTTTGACTTATAAAAAATGTAATAAAAATAGTTTCTGATATTTTAGGAAATTAGGATATTTTTGACATTTTTTATAATATTTTTGCATTTAATTTCAATTAATTCTAATTCTTTTTAAATAATACATTAGATGTTTTTTTTAGGAAATATAATACTTTTTTTTATATAGAAAACTCTCAGACATGTTTACCATTTAACTATAATATACCTTATCTTAGTGTTGTAAGTAAAGTTTCGAATTTATTTTGATATTCCGATTTCATTGTAAATAATCATTTTTTTGCGTTTCATGCTCTATTTAAAAGCCGCATTGCTATGTTTGACATTCTGTTTCGTATGCGAGGTACGCGGAGCGTTATACCATTGATTGAAATTTATAAAATCCATTGATCTGATGTTACACATATGTGTGTGTATTCTGTATCTGTATGTTTGGTTTTTACCATCTTTTGCAGGTTATCTGATCGATTTTGGATGTATAGAATCCACACTGCTGCTTCGCACACTGTGTGCCCCTTCTGTTCGCATTATCTGGATATTTTATGCAGGTTTATTGGATATACGTCGAGTGTGTATAGACACACATTCTTGACCGTGCATCTACGCACATCCTTTATCTGTATTGTCTGGATTATGATCTTGTACAGGTGTATTTGCTTCAGATGTGTATGACACACATCCTGCTTTTTGTGTCTCTGCACACTTCTCACCAGATTTTCTTGTTGCGTGCACCGTACTTGAAGTATTCCGGAGTATTTCTATAGTTATGCGTTGTTTTCTGGTTTAAATATCCAGTATTTATTTTACTTTATTTATCGCATTTCTTTACCGCTTTTCGAGAGCATGAGAAGTAGGATTTTACCGCTTTCTTGCCATGAGAAGTAGGAATAGAGATGTATGAAGGGCTTCCGTAGTTGGAGCATGTTCAGAACCCTCCGTTTATTTAAAGACCCGCTTAGGGCAATTCGGTTTGCTAATTGTGTTTGGTTTGTTTCAAATCCTCCATCCGTGACAGGGAGGTAATTCTCGAAGTGTTTACATTTGTGCTGCATAGGTCGAGTGGTTAGGACGCCCGACGTGGTACCACTAAGCAAAGTCCCGCTTTTATATTTCCGTCATCGAGTCATTGATATATGGGCAAGCGGAAGGGTCAAGAACGAACCCCGCACGCTCTAGTCCGGTGTCACCAAGACACGCGAATCGTGTTGCTTTATCGAGTCAATAAAAGTGGCAAGAGTCCCTCGACTCTCCACGCTTTCCCGGTTCGCATTTATTGCGTAACTCGCATCATTTGCTCTTTAACAGAATTGGATGTGTCGGCCTCGGTTGACTCACGGTATGCTCGTATCGTCGAGGCTATGGGACTTCCTCCTTTCCTGCGCTGTGTGCCATTTGTTTTTGCATTGCATTGTTTGTGTGCTTCGCAAAGCACTTGTTTGCTTTCATCCTTTTGCCGCCTTCGACTCTACTTTAGTTAGTGATTCGAGATGGACATAGACTTAGGTTGTAAACATTTTCCTCTGCTTGTCGCCTTCGACTCCATTCTAGCCGGTGATTCGAGATAGACATAGATCTAGGTGGTAAACCTTTGCATGTTCCTTTAGGATTCTCTCGACTCTACTTTAGTTAGTGATTCGAGTTAGACCTTAGGATGTAATCCATGTATGATGACATTAGGGATAGATAGACGCTTTCCTTGTTTGTTTTCCGCTTTTTGCATTCATGCATTTAATAAAACTAAAAATTGTTTTCTTTTTTTTCTTTGCACATCAAAACACTTACTAATGGTTCAAACTCCTTTTCTAAGGTAAAAGCAACCAACCAAATGCAAACTTTTTGCCTACGGGTTTTCTTTTGTTTTTAAATTATTTTCATAATAAAAAAACACATAACCCATCAAAACATGTGAGCCGAACTACGGCGCTCTGACTTTCCCATTGCACGCGGGAATACGTAGGCATCTTGTCACGGGGCTCGATCGAGCGAACTTTGTAAATACTTCCTTCTTTTCCCCGTGGTTTCTTATTTTCTCTTTTCTTTTGCATGCATGATTAGCGATTAAGCATAGATATAAACACACCCATTATGTAGTAGTAAGGATACCGTAGAGTACTACGGCTGGGTGCTAATACCTTCCTTGCGTAATAGATTCCTTACTCCTATCTCTCGTCGCAAGACCGTGCCTTATCCCTTTTAGGTTTTCGCGATGCGTTCACCTTTCTCCTTTGTGAGATAAAACGTTCGATGGCGACTTCATTGATATAGTTATCGGATGATGTTCAGCCGGTTGTTTCATTACTTCCATGACCATCGAGTTCTGTTTCAACACGGTATGATTGGTGATCTTGGCCCGACTCGCCACTTTTGTTGATTAATGGTCAAGTTATGCAATTGCTACCTTGCCTAACCTCGCTACTAGTGTGCATAACAATGCCAATTGGCTTTATGGTTTTGATCAAGATCCTTCTCCGCCAAGCACTCGAGATTCCACCTGTTTTGATGTTTTAGAAGACGCCAGAAGTTCCTCTGCCACCCCACTTCCACCGATCCTCTCTGTTCTGATTAATCTATACATGAGGCTCCTCCTATTGATTATGCGACTGTTATCCACGCTCTCCAGGTGGAACATCAGGCTTTGAGGGACGAGTTCACTACTCTGCGAGCTGACTTCTTTGGTTTTATGGATATAGTTTCTGCGCAGTTTCAAGAAGTCTTCTCTTATCTTCATTCTCCCTCTGCTCCTAAGGCAGGACCATCTAGTGGCTAGAGTTCTTTAGTAGTTAATTTAGTTTATTTAGTTTAGTTTAGTTTGATTCCATTAGGATTTGCAATGCTTTCGTTTTGTTATTTTTATTTCTTTTTCAAAATACTTGATTCCTCAAATTGTACGCAACTTTGATTTCCATTCTAATGCAATCCATGATTCTCTTTTATTATAATGTTGCACACTCTTTTATATCATTATTATTACTGTTGCAATATTCTTCTTAAGTTGCATTATTATTGTTGCTACGAATTTACCCACCCATCTTTCATTTCGATTCTCCTTTGTTATTATCGCACTGAGGACATTGCTCCTTTTAAGTATAGGGGAGTCGGATCATTTCCTCGCTCATTTATATTGCCTTTGCTCTCTTTGTAGTATTTTCCTTTTATTGCAAAATTTCAATTCAATAAAATACATGTTTATGTCAATTTTAATCTTATATGCAAAAATTTGTGCTTACTCGAATACCTCCTATTTCTTGAGCCATAACAACAATTTTAAAACACATTTATAAACATTATTCAACTAGTATTAAGGTTGCCTATTATAAATTAAGAATTCAAGCAACTTAGCAAAATTGCTATCGTCTTAACACTTTAAAACCCCCGATGTGTTAGATCGATTTAAGTACTTATTATACCAAAAACCTTTAAAACTTAGTTTTAGATTAGCCCCAAGTAGTTTATTAAGCAGTCGGCACCGCCATAAAACACAAACTACGTGGAGAACCGATGAATATAAGTGTTTGATCAAATATCTTTAAGAAAATTGCTTTTATTTAGGATGCACTTACTAAGTTAGATGGTCCTTACCAGATCATTTAATCCAAAAAGTTGCTGAAAATATGAATTTTATGCAAAATAATCCATTAATAAATTGGTTCAGTGGTCCCTGGTGCTGAACTTGGTAGGGCGAATTACGGTTCGATCCCCCGCAATTTTTAATTGGAAAAAGGAGTACCAAATATTTTATTACCAGAACTCCTAGCTGGCTTACTAAGATCAAATTCACTAACCGGTTACTCCACTATGTGCGTGTACGGTAATGGGCTTAATGTGATTGCACTAGAATGAAAACGGGCGAAATAAAACATAGTATTAGGTTGAAGCTATAATGACATGACTTGGATTGGTCTGCATAGATGGGGTTGTCTAGTGTTCCTACGATAACTTTGGTGTTTAAGTTTGACTTAGATTCTCTAACAATATCAACCTGCAACCTGATACGAATTGATGTATGTTCTTATATCTGTGCTTAACTATGCTTCATTGATTTCATTTTTTGCTTGAGGACAAGCAATGGTTTAAGTATAGGGGAGTTTGATAACACGATTTTATATAGTATATTTGATTTAATTTTCATAAATAATGTTAGTATTTTTATTTAATTATTTCATTTTATTTCCATATTACGCTGGTATTTTTATTGTTTCAGGTATTTTATTTTAAATAAACAAATTGAGCAAAATGAAGAAATTAAGAAGATTATTTAATTAATTGTGCAAGAAATGAAGAAAAGGGGTGTGAAAAGCAAGTGATGGATCAATGAGTATCAAAAGCCCAAAGCAAGCAAAAGTCCAAAGCAACCAAAAGCCCAAAGCAAGCAAAACAAACCCTAATTGCCACGTACAAGAGTGAGACCCACGTCTCAACTCTCTCCTACAAGCAGGGCGCCCGCCTCGGACCTGCTCCTAAAAAGGAGGCGTCCGTCTCCAAGGCCACGTTGGCCCTAGGAGCTGCTTGAGACGCACGTCTCATCGTGGAGGAAAAAGAGGAGGATTTTCCGGACGACCAAGGCAGTTGGAGCGAGAGATTTGAGGAGAAAATGCTACTATATTTTAGGAACAAGTGGTTACTTCCTACCACTATAAAAGGACCTCTCCAGATCATAATTTCGCATACACCGATTCTCGCCTTTATTTTCCCTTAAAGTTTATTTTCCTGCATTTATTTTCCATTGTAATTCGTAATTCGTAAGTTATTTTTCCCATTGTTTACATTCTGTTGAAGAACCGAGACGTTGTACTGTTACTTCCAGCCTGTAATTCTTTCCAAAGATTTTATTTAATTCGTGTTTTATTTATTGCTTTTATTTATTTACTTAATCAATTGCATGATATATATTTGTTTTGCCATGAATTTATTTATAAATGTTAAATCCTTTAATTTATTCATGTCTGCTTTATGAATATGTCGGCTAAATTATTTAAATATCGTATGTAATGAGTTAATTTGAAGGTATCCGAATAAACCGGCTTAATTATATTTTATAAAATAAACACTTTTTCCGATTTAGTTATCTAATTTGTTTTGTTAAAAGGTTTAGAAACCAACAGAGCGAAAGTTTGAGGTTAATAAACCGACTAAGATTAGAAACCAAGAGCGACTTTGAGGTTTAGAATCGATAGTAGATACTAGGTATTGTTTTAAAAACCATGACAAGATTTTAAAACCAATTAAATTTTATTTATTTTCAAAAGTAATTTTAAAATCGGATAGCGAAGCATACATTAGAGTTTAAAATTATAATCTACTTCAATAGAGCGACAGTTTGAGAATAGGTTTTTAAATAAATACTTTTTGCTGAAAAAGAAATTATTATCATTTTCTAAAAATAAGCCAGTAAAACCGGATTCTTTAGGATTAACGAAATACATACCGATATTTGCCTTATTATTATTTTAATTAAAATTAAGTTTTATTGCCCAAAAATTCCCCAATTTATTTATTCGATAGCTATAGCTTTACACAGTAAGTTTAGATTACGTTAGTTCAATTTATAGTCCCTTTGGTTCGATATCTTTTAAAACTACGCGATAGGGCTGTATACTTGCAGTCTCCCGATTAATTTAGACGATAAAGTTGCGATCAGGTGTTCAAATTCTCCAAGCACAAATCAAATGACGCTCCAAACACGGAGAAATCATCCATAAAAACTTCAATCGTCTTCTCAATCAAATCGGCGAATATGGCTTGCATGCATCTTTGAATGTTGGCATTACATAAGCTTTAAAGGCATACGCCTATACGCCGAATATTCCAAAAGGACATGTGAAAGTCGCTCTCTCGTGATCTTCCTGAGTCACCGATATTTGATTGTACCCCGAGTAACCATCCAAGAAGCAATATTGTTGACCCAAGTCTTTCCAACATTTGGTCCATGAACCAAGAGGAAAGTGATCCTTTCTTATTGCTTTGTTAAGCCTTCGATAGTCAATGCACATTCTCCATCCCGTTACTTTTCTTGTCGGCACTAATTCATCCTTATCATTCGACACAACCGTCAAACCTCCTTTTTTCGGAACCACATGCACCAGACTCACCCAAGTACTATCCGAGATCGGATAAATCATCCCCGCTTCTAACATCTTCACCACTTCTTTTCGAACTACTTCCTTCATCACCGGATTCAAACGCCCGAGGTTGGGCTACCGTCCGCACTCTTCCTCCATCATGATGTTATGCATACAATAGGTCGGGCTTATGCCTTTCAAATCGGCTAAAACCCAACCAATTGCGTTTTTGTTAGATTTCAAAACTTAAATTAAGCTTCCCTCCTCCTTGAGAGATAAAGATTGGGTATTGTTGATGTTTGTGTCTCATAGAGTAGAGAACAATGTGATGGCTAATCATATGTCAGTGGTGTGTAATTTCTTGATATTTTTCTTGATAATATATGTGACTTGCCACTATAGTGTGAATCTAAGTTCGACGAAGGTGAAGAGTTATTTGTTTTTTCTAAGAAAATGGATGAGTCTGTGGAAGATTATGCACTGATGTTGTTGGTTAAGAAGAAGGATGGAAATATGAGGTCAGTATGGACTATAGGCGCTTGAATAATGTGACTATCAAAAACAAGTAACCACTTCCTAGGATTATGATCTGATGGATTAATTAGTAGGTGTTTATGTGTTTATCAAGATTGACTTGAGGTCCGTTACCATCTGATTTTAAACCGTATAATATTCAGAAGACGACATTTATGACGAGATGGTCATTATGAGTACATTGTGATTTCGTTTGGTGTATCTAATTCACTAGGCGTGTTCATGGAGTATATGAACCGAATTATCCATGTGTATCCGGATAAGTTTGTGGTGGTCTTCATCGATTTATATTTTGATATATTATAAATCTGAAGAAGAGCATGAGAAACATATTAAAGTTGTATTGAAGGTGTTAATAGAGAATAAACTCTATATCAAGTTGTCCAAGTGAGAATTTTGGTTAAAAGAAGTGAGTTATCTTAGCCATGTGGTTTCTAGTGGGGGGAATTGTTATTTATTTGATGAAAGTTGATATTGTGTTAAAATGGGAAACTATGAAGTCTTCTACTGATTTAAGAAGTTTTTTTGGTTTAACAGATTACTATCGCATGTTTATCAAAGTCTTCTCTAAGTTGGCATTACATTGGACTCAGATGACTCGAAAGGGTCCAACTTATATGTGGGATGTTGCATGTGAATAGAGTCTTAGTGAACTCAAGAAGAAATTGACGAGTGCTCCAATATTGATTTTTCCTAATCTGAGTGAATCCTTTATGGTATATTGGGATACGTCAAAGATGATTCATGGTGGTGTGTTGATGCAGAACGACCAAGTTGTTGTCTATGACAGTCGTGGTATTTGTTTTGGAGATTTAAAGGCATTATCTTTTTGGCTCCAAATTTGAAGTGTTCAGTGATCACAAGAGTTTAAAGTATTTGTTCGACCAGAAGGAAGTAAATATGAGGCAAAGGAAATGGCTCAAACTTTTGAAGGATTATGGTTTTGATTTAATTTACCATTTGGGAAAAGCTAATGTTGTAGCTGATTCATTGAGTAGGAAGTGTTTACACATTTTGATGCTTATTGTTTGAGAGTTAGAATTGATTGAACAATTTAGATATATGAATTTAGTGTGTGAAGAGATTCCTAATAGTGTGATGTTGGGGATGTTGGCTCTGCCCAGTGGTATTCTTGAAGAGATTAGAGAAGGTCGAAAATTTGATTTTGGTTTGGTTGATCGGTTGTTGATGACTATCCAAGGTAATATGGTGATTTCCAAGTTGATTAGATTGGTGTGATGAGGTTCAGAGATATATTATGTTTTCCAAATGTGCTAGAACTTAAGAAGAGTACTCTTGAGGAAGGACATCAAAGTGGTCTAAGTATTCATCCTAGTGCAACAAACATGTATCAGAATTTGAAGAAATTGTTGTGGTGGTCTGGTATGAAAGAGGAAATTGTTGAGTTTGTCTATGCTTGGTTGACTTTTCAAAAGTCAAAGATTTAACACCAAAATCTTTTGGGTCTGATGTAGCCGTTTAATATTTTGGAGTAGAAATAGGACATCATTTCCATGTATTTTGTGTCAAGTTTGCCAAAGACCGCTAAGGTCAATGATTTAATTTGGGTGATAGTGGATAGATTGACTAAATTGGCTCATTCTTACTGATGAGGATCAATCATTCCTTGCAGAGGTTAACTGAGATGTATATCAAACAAATTGTGAGATTACATGGAATACCTTTGAGTATCGTGTCAGATAGAGATCTGAGGTTTACGTCAAGGTTCTGAAAATTTTTGCACAAGACTTTGGGTATTAAGTTAAGGTTGAGTTTTTTTTCATCCACAAATGTATACGTATGTAGATGACCATGCGCCTTTTAGAGGATTTGTTGAGGGTTGTATTAGAATAATGGGGCACTAATAGCTAGTTTCCATTGATTGAGTTTACTTACAACAACAAAGTTTCATGCTAGTATTAGAATAACACCGCACGAGACATTGTATGGTGAGAGGTGGGACTATGTCAGCGGTATGAGTGAGAGAGTGTTGATGCGGACCCGATATTATTTAGAGGTGATGAAAAGAGTAAGATGGTTCAAGAGAATATTAAATATGCAGATCCATCGAAAGTTATAATGATAATCGGAGAAAAGCACTTGAGTTCCAAGAGAGAGATGTGTTCTTGAGTTACTCTAGTAAATGGTGTTCCTAGGGCTCTAAAGTCGCACAAGCTCACACCAAATTTTGTTGGTCGACACAGATTATGAAAATGATAGGCAATGTGGCCTATCATATTGCTTTACATCACTTCCTAATCTTCATGACATGATTCATGTGTCTCACTTGAGGAGATTCATGTGTCATACTCAAGTGAATGATGTATAGGTGAAAGATAAGTTGATAACCCATACAGATAGAGGATCGGAAGAAAATCACCAGTGTGTAAAGAGTTTATGTTGGTGAAGGTAGTGGGAGGACTAGTTAATAGGAGTATGACTTAGGAGCGCGAGGATCATATAAGAGAGTCAGATCGACTCTATTTTCCTCAAGTAATTTTTGGGGACGATAATTCTCTAAGCGGGGAGAGCTATAACACTCCAATTTAGTATTATGTTGTTTGTATATTATTTATATTATTTATTAATATTTATGATTTATCATGTTTATTATAATATTGTTGGGGGTGTAAGTCCCTAAGTGAGAAAATAGACTAGAGTAATTAAAAAAACAATAGTTTATATTGTTAGTAATTAAAATAATAAGGAAAACAAAATAAATAGCATGAGTATGGACTTTAAGGGCATTAAGGTAATTGCATGAGGTTAAGTTGAGGGTAAATGATGGAAAACATAATTGAGCAATTTTTCTTAATAAAAAAAGGGGGAAATAGGGGAATTAGAGATCAGTTGCATTATATATAAAATTAGGAAGGAAATGAGAAAGAAGCTAGGACGCATAGGAATCAAGGAATCATCCACCCATAGAGACAGGAAGAAATTTCAAGATATAATCTAAGGTAAGTGTGAGTTATCGATTTTGATTATGATTGGTATGATATAGAGATGGGATTTGGGTTTTTCTTATTCAATGATGAATACCGTGAATCTATAGATCATGTCGATGGAAATATGCCATGATTTAAATTTTTAATTATGTATGTTGTTGTGTTGTTTTTGAATTGGTAATTATGATTGAGTATGTTGAGTTAAAATGATGATTGAGGTGTTGTAGTTATAATATTATTTGAACTTATGAAATCATGAAGCAATTGATGAATCTAGGGTGTAATAAAAATATAAATTAAAAGTAATATAGAGTGTATGTCTTTGTCCGGATTATTGGTTGACGTTCCCCAAGAGATTTAGATGAGTTAGGGTCAAAATTTGAGCTTCGGGGGTGTCTTCAACAGTAGAATTTTACATTCTTCATGTTGCAAAATCTTTGTATTCGTCGAGCAAGCTTTAGGAGATCTCATGGCGAGATATGCAGGAAAAAGGAGAAATTTTGGTGTTGTCGTATTCGTCGGCGAGCTCTGGGCGAGTTCCTAGGGAGGGTGGTTTCCATAAGTATGAATCGAGTTCTGTTTGAAGTTTTAGGAAGCTAATGCAAATTAATATCAGATGAAATTCCTTACAGAGGGTGTTCATGATAATTAGTTAATGATTTTATTATTTTAATTTGTTGGTGCTTGGGTGTTCAGTAAGATTGATTTAAGATCAAGTTATCATCGGATTCGAGTGAAGTCAGAAGACATTCTAAAGACAACATTAAGAATGAGTGTTATACCCCACAATTTTCCCTCCTATTTTTTAAGTCAATACACATCTCCATACTCAAGAGTTCCTCCAGGGTTGACCAGATGAACCCTCTCCTAAGCAATCAACCCACAACTAGGGTTTTGATTCTCTCAAGTCAAAAATGGTTTCTATTTCCTCAAGTTAGAATCATGCCTCCTCATACGTCTTAAGGTATCACCATGTCAAGTTTTAAGGCTCATATCTCAAGATTGCTCATTCAATTGCTCAGATGGTTGAAAATCAATTGTATTGGACAAAAAGTCAATTGTGGTCAACATACAGTCAAACTTCATCATTTTTGGTCAACATCAATATTTTTAAGTCACATTCATCATTTGATCAAGGGTTGATCATGATTCATCAAGAAAATCAAAGAATTGATCAAAAGTCAAAGTTTATAAATTAGGGTTTCTTAATGGAAAGTCAACAGAACTTTGACCAGGCATAACTTTCACATACTTCATCAGAAATTTTTCCACTAAAGCTCGTTTTGAAGGGAAGTAAATTCTCTACAACTTTGTCTCTCACAAGATTTGCCCAAAAATGTTTCATTTGAGAGATATGAGCCAAGACATTATAGGTCTTCATAAAAGTCAACAAAAAGTTATCTTTTTCCAAAGAAGTGTAAAAATCAACCATTATCAATCAATTTTAAGCACTTATTCACTCTCTTGAGGTGTTCAGGGATCGACCCAAGTCCTTGCACGAGTTCAAAGCATCCAGAATTCACTTCCCCAAGTGCACCGGTTTGGTAAAGCTTTTGAATTTCAAACTCTAAATCTATGCTATTTGAACTGTTTCGATGCATGTATATGTGTTTATACTGATATTTGTGAATGTTTAGATCCATCGTTTGTAAGATTTAACGCAAGAATCATGTTATGCCATTGTTAGGGCAAGGAGAGCTGTAAGCTTCGAACCCATCGATAAAGGACGATTCAACAACCAAAGAACTAGGGCTTTGACTTGAAAAATTCAAGAAAACTTGCACCATCGAATTTCAAATTGCATCTAGTTCCAAGCAGTTTCAAACATCAACTCTTGTTCCTAAGGTATCATAAGGTAAGTAGAGATCAAAATCCATGGCCAAAAACTTCTGAATCATGCATACCATGAACTCCGATTGCACTATATTCATGAATCTTGTATTTTTAGTTTCATTGTGTTTTAATTTGAACTAACCATACTAATGTGTTCCTGAGATATTGTTGTAGCGTAAATCCACGAACAAGTATTTTTAATTATCAATTCCACAGGGATTGGTGTTGTATCGTAGTCTTTCAATAGTAAAGCGTATTTTAAGATTTAAGTAACCAAAGGGTTTGTTTCCTAAACTACTAGTGTCATGAATTTCAAGCAAACAACTAAAATGTTCTTTTCAAATAAGAGTTATGGTTTGGATTCAAGAGAGTTGGAGTTTGTTTTTAATTGATGGAAGCATGTCAAGATTAGTTTCATTAACCTAATTTCATATGTATTCTATTAACCAAGTGATGAACTAGTTTGATGATTGCTATAAATACATATCCTCTCAATCTTGTTGATTTCTCACCAAGATTGTGAGTTTTATCATGTTAATCCTTGAATGATTTCTCACCACAACTATTGACATGATAAACATGAAGCTCAATACTTGTAAACACTAACACACAAATCTATTCATAGCATTTGTTCATTAGTGGATGAATATCCTAGGTCTACTTTGAAGCATCCTTTTTCAAACAAGATTCAAAGCATAAAAAGATAGAAGAACAAAGATATTCAACATATATTAATCATCAACCATGTTCATACACAAATGGATTAAAAGAAATACATACTAGTTAGATCAACTACCTCTAATCTTGACACAAAAAGAACTTAGCCACTCATTTTCATGGTTGCTTTGCTCACAAGATTGTTGGAGAAGATGATGAACATGGAAGAAAATTAAGAAGAACTATGTTTTTCTTTTCTAATTCTATGCCCTAAATTACAACAATGATGAACTATATTGAAGAAGTGATGTTCCCTTTTCTAACACACCAAAAGCCAATTGGAAATGAGGGAGTTGGTGGCCAAAAAGGTGAAAGCATGGGTCTGTCCTTTTTCTGATTTTCACAGACCATGCTAAGCCCGGTTATCCACGCTAAGCGCACTCATGCTACAACCAGCTTGAGCACCAAGCATGCTTCTTCCAAAAATTCCCTCAAAAAGAATCATCTCAAGAGCTCTTCAAGTGTCCTTGAATCCAAGCTTGAGGGAATCAATATTAAAAACCTACAATTCAAATGTAAACTAAGTTAAATAATATATTATAAACAAAAATTAAATAGAAACATAATTAAACCAAAATACCATAATAAATACTACTAATTAATTAAAAAGGCATTGTTAAGGACCACAAAATCATGTACAAAATAGCTACAATTTGGTCCTTAACAGATATCATAGAGCAGGATTGAACAATCACATGAGGTTTATAATGGCTAAATCGTGACAGGCCATTGCTAGGGCATAACAAACTAAAACCTTCGCATCTAACAGTAGAGGAACTTTCAGGCCAAACGAACCCCACCAATGGATCCGTAGCCCTCGAATTAGGGGGTAGGGGTCTTTCTTTGCATTTATGTTTGTTATTTTGCAGGTTTGATGTTGGTGATGATCGGGGAAGACGATCGGAGTTAACTTCGGCGTCTCTGACTTCTTGTTGACCGGTCAGGGCAAGCGTGGCATGCTTCAATCGGCTCATTTACACACCTTGGGCCCCAACGAGCGTTTACTTTAAAAATCTGATTTCAGGGGTTCATTTTCACTTATATATTTATGATTGTGTATATATTAATGGATGTATCCCCACCCCAGTGGTTAACCATGTGTGCTCTAGTCCTCTCACTCGCTCAAGGCACGAGTTCGATCTCTGCCTTTTGAATTTTTTCCACATAATTTATGATTTTTACAGGTTGCACTTACATACAATTGGAAGCAAGGAGTTAACACTACAACCTCATGGCCCAGTGGTGTGATTTTGGACCAATAACCCTCAGGTCCTGAGTTCAAGCCTTGGCAGACCCATCCTTATTTTTTAGCACCTATTTCTTTAACATTTTTTTCTATTTCTTATTTTCTAATCAATTTAATTTCTCGTCAAATAATTTTAAAAGTATTTTCTAAAACTCTAAAAAATGTTTTAATTTTAGATTTAGGTTTTAAAAACCTTTATTTAATTTTTGTCACTAAAACATTTGATTTTTCTTCATATTAAAAATATTTTTCTTAATTAATTTCAATTTAACTTAGAAGTAGGTTTTCTAATCAAAATCGATTTCAAAAAAGTACCAAAAATATTTTTTTTTCCTTTTAATTAGGGTTTAGAATACTTATGTCTCCATTCAAATATTTTTCCTCTTATTTATTCATGTTTTATTATCATTTAAATTCTAGAAATCGATGTATAGGTCGCAAGGTTATTTTTGTAATAGCGTAGATTTAATTTTTTGCGTTTTACTTTCCGCACCTCTTATTTTGTAACTGTCCCAAGTCCATGTAATAGCGTAGGACCTTTACTTTCTGCTTTTACTCTTCGCACCCTTATAAACTATCTATAAACTGCTTAGATTTATGCTAATAGGATTGTATGGAAAGACTAATCAATTAATAGTAGATCACCTTAACAATCAAGATAAAATATCTGAATTGAACACACTCTTCACACTTGCACCCCTTAGGGTATCCTCTCTTGTTGCCTTACGAATAAACAAATGGTCATGTCCCTCGAACATAGGGGTACCATTAGCATAGTCCCTCGATTAAAAAATCATCACAAAGATCATAGTCCCTTGATGACCCTCGATGTTGCCTACGAATATATGATCTCGTCCCTCGATTGTGCCTACGAATAAGTGATGATCGTCCCTTCGAATTGCTAAGGTATCCTTACAATGTTGCCTTCAATGCCCATACAATAACCCTACGTATGTCCCTTCACATCCAACGGATAGAGTTACCTACCAACTAATGGTATGGATAGTGTTATCATAAAGGAGAAGGAAAATAACAAGAACGACCTTCTGAGTAGGTAATAAGATTTTTAATTTCTTGATCCAATCAATCAAACATACTTTTCACACCTCACACTCTTTTCAAAATATTTTCAAACAAACACTTTGTATACATTCATACGAGAATCATTACAAAGTTACATTTTTCCAAAAAAATATTTCCAAATACTTAGTATACATTCTTGAGGACTGATACAGGAATCATTATGAAGTCAAAGCAAAATAATTTTCAAATAATTTTCAAAATAATTTTCAAATCACACACACAGAAAGCAAATTTTTAAAAGTGAGCTAAGAAATTAAGAGCCCGTAGATAACTACGGATGGAAAGGGTGTTAATACCTTCCCTTTTCATAATTACCTCCCGTACTCATAATCTATCAAAGGTATTTCCTGTTCGTTTCATCTTTCCTTTATTGGATAAAAGAAAAATCGACGGCGGCTCTTGCTATCCGCAACATTTACAATAAAACGTAAAACAAACAAGTTAGTTCTCCCACCGTGTTACAATGATATATAGTTATTATGAGTATTTAGTGACGCCTTCTGGTGTGTCTAATGTGCCTGGTGTGTTTATGGAATATATGAATAGGATTTTCCATCCTTATCTATATCATATTTTTTGTATTAATCGATGATATCTTGATATATTCTAAGTTTGGTTAAGAGCATGCAAAACATCTGAGAGTTGTGTTGCAAACTTTGCAAGAGAATAAGATTTATGCAAAGTTTTCCATGTGTGAGTTCTGTGTATGAAAGGTGAGTTTTTATTGACCATGTGATATATAATGGTGGTACTGATGTTGATTCGTCGAAGGTTGATGTTGTGTTACAATGGGAACCTCCAAAGTCTGTTTCTGAGATGAAATTTTTTTATGGGTTTGGATGGTTATTACAAAAGGTTCATTCAAGGTTTCTCATATTTAGCTTTGAATTTGAATAAATTGACTTGAAAATGACAAATGCATGTTTGAGATGTAAAGTGCGAAGAGAGTTTTCAAGAACTCAAGAGGAAGTTGACGTCTTCTCCAATTTTGATTTTGCTGAATCCAAGTGAATCCTTTGTTGTGTACTGTGATGCTTTGAAAATGGGTCTAGGTAGTGTGATGGTGCAGAATGGTCAAGTTTTGGCTTATACCTTGAGACAACTAAAAGTTCATAAGAAGAATTGTTCTACACATGATTTAGAGTTGGCAGTCATGGTGTTTGTGTTAAAAATTTGGAGACATTATTTGTTTGGTTCCAAATTTGAAGTGTTTAGTGATCATAAGAGTTTGAAGTATCTATTAGATCAGAAGGAATTGAATATGAGGCAGAGGATGTGACTCTAATTTCTGAAGGGTTATGATTTTAGGTTGAGTTACCATCTAGGTAAAGCCAATATTGTAGTTGATACGTTGAGTATTTTTGCATATGATGACACTTATGGTTCGAGAATTGCAGTTGATAGAGAAATTTAGAGATATGACTTTTGTGTGTGAAGAGACTTCTAATAGTGTGAAGTTGGGTATGTTGAAGCTGGTCATTCGTATTCTTGAAGAAATTAAAGAAGGTCAGAAAATTTAATTGGAATTGATCAACCGATTGGTGTTAAGTAATCAATGTAACTAGGTGATTTCAGAAATGATGAGAATGGTGTTATGAGATTCCACATCAGAGTTTGTGTAGAAAATATACCAGAACTTAAGAAGAGTATTCATGAGGAAGAACACAAAAGTTAAATGAGTATTCATCCCGATGCTACGAAAATGTATCAAGATCTCAGAAGATGTTTTGGTGGCTATCAATGAAGAAGGATATATCCGAGTTTTTTTTATGTGTGTTTGATTTTCCAGAAGTTGAAGATTGAACATTAGAAGTCGTCAGGTTTGATGCAGCCGTTGGGTGAGGATTATTTGGGGAGGACCTGCTTGTGGAAACATAACGTGGAAGATAGAGAGTCGGATGAAGGAATCTTATTCGGAGTTATATCTTTCAAGTAACTTTATAGGGCATAAATTTTACAAGTGTGGGGAGTTGTAACACCCCAAATCCAATTAATTAATGTAATTTAATTTAGTTTCTTTTGCTTGATAATTTATATGCATTATTTTTATTCAATGGGTGGATATATGTGTTGGTTGGGTTAGTGGAAGTGTTTGAGAATAATTTAATTTTTTTAGTTAATTTTAACTTAGAAGTATAATTCAAATAAGAGTAATAATATTATAATAATTAAATAAATAGTAAAATGAAAGAAAATAGTAGAGTTGGGGCTGAATTGGAAATAAGCAAAGATTAGGGATAATGAGGTAGGAAGGAAAGATAAATTTGGGGCATAGTGGAATAATTAGAAATATGACAATTAGGTTAAGATAAAAAGGAGGTTACGAGAGTCTAATTATGTCAGTACGTGAAAGTGGAAGCTTTTGGGAGAAAAGAGGCTAGAGAGGCAAAGGCTTAGGAAGAACAAACTATAGAACAAGATTGAATTGCTGGAAAAATTCAAGTAAAATGGGGGAATTACTTTGCATATAGGTGTGATTGATGAAGGGTAGATAGGGATCTTTACCCTACTCTAGGTAGTTTTACAATTGATATATTGGTCTCGATTGTGGGGGTGTTTATGAGGATTATATGATGAAATACCTTGTTGATGTATGATTTTTGTGCGCCCTTATATACTGATTTTTATACATGAGTTAGGTAATTGAATTCTTAATTGTTGAATTCCATTGTTGTATGTTTGGAGCTTTGAAAACATAACATAAAATATTGAAAAATAATTATTTTGATGAGTTAAATGATGATTTGGTGTTAATTAATTACGTATACCATGTATGCGAAATTATTCTGATGATTTTGGGTCGTTGGGTGTCGAAATTGGAGTCCTGAACAAACTCTAATGTAGAAAATGTTGTTTATCCATTCTGGTACAACGTGATGGTCATCATGTGGGTGATAGGTACACCACCACGCTCCTTATGTAGCTAACAATTGTCATTGCAATGATGAGGATACCGCCATAGTCTCAACGTTGGTTTTGGATACAAATATTCTGGGGATGATGGCCGCATGTGTTACATGACGCCGAGCTGGGAAACAATTGTCACCCGGGTAACGAATAACCCATCATGTTATCAAAAGAAGTGTTCTGAGCTGCTAGTTTATGATTCGATGGTCGTTTCATCACAAGGTCGACTTTTGACTTTTGTTTGATGTATTTTGGTGAATATTAATTGACTAACTATCATATTTGTGATTATCATGGATCATTTATGCTATTTTGCGACCTTGTGAGATTTTGACGTTATGATTATAGATGTTTGCGTAATTGTGATTATTGTGTTGTGGTGTTAGCTCAAAAGAGGGACTACGTGATGTTGTTGTTCATGATTGTTTATGGTTAGAGTTGTATTGTAAACATTATTGTTGCTTATTTGATAATATTCCATGCATCACGATGTGTCGTGTTGTGAAAGAGGTGAGTTACAAATTCGGAAGGGGGACAAGTGGCGTGTGCGGAGCTTAGAAGAGAGGATTGAGGTTCAGAAGAGGGACCCAGTTCATATGAAGAACCATTATTGAGTTGGTATCACATTCATATTGTCGAGTCGTGATTCACATTGCATACACATAAGCTTCATGATATTGGTGTGAATTATTCATTTGTGCTAAGTGAGAATAAATGTTTGTGGTGTTGGGTGTGATTAAATGATGTTGTGATTGCGTATTTTGATCTACCCTCGCATTATTTACACTGTTAATATATCAAAGTTTATTCTCACCCTTTTTATTATTGTTTTTGTGTTGCTTGTACCTTGTTGTACAAATACTCGGGAGGGGTGATCATGTATGTTGTAAGTTGGAAGATGTTCTTGGAGCTCATATTCTTTTTATTTTATTTCATTCTTCGTATTTTAGTTTGGTTTAATGATCGGACATGTAACATCAGGAACATGGCATTTGAGTTTTTTTATTTAAATTATGGAGTTTGTTATTAATTCAGGTTTTCTTTTGTGCTTCATATTGTTAAATGTTTTGAAGAGATTTTACTTGTTATCGTAGAGACATCTTAAATTGTTAATTAAATATTTTTATATAAGTTATGGGATTTAGGGTGTTACACTGAGCAAAAGTGGTGGACCTGCAAGGTTAACAGTCAAATGCCTAAGTCAGTTCATAATTCAAGATTAGTGTAGTAAAAGTAATTATCAAAAAGTGTATCTAGAATATCTTGTTTGATCATTTTATACCTTGAATCACTTTGAAGTGGATCAACATTAGTTTGGGCTTTAGCTTTTTGGGCCTGTGGTCGGCCCATTATAGTTGACCCCAAGGGTTTTCGGGGATTCATTAGCTAGGGACTTTGGTCCTTCGTTGCTTTTGATGAGACGGTTAACTTGCTACCTTTAGATATTTCTGCTTTTGATCTGGATCTTTGATTAGTGATTTAATTCCTTATAAAAGATAGGTTTTCCCCCCAATGTCTATTTTATCTCTCTTTTCTACTTCACACTCATTTTTTCTCTTTGGGTTTTTTTACCAGTTCTCTTGCTCAAGCGTTTGAGAATTCTATTGCTTACTTATCTAGGAACTTGCCTTCCATCTCTTTCATCTTCACAGATACGTCATTGACTTTCTCTGCATTTTGTCATGGTTCACCCAAGGGTTGTGTAACACCCTAATTCTACTCCAAGTAATTATTCAATAAAATCGGAGTATAAAATTTTCCAACATAATCAGGATGTCACACTTTTCAACTTAAACACATAAACATGTCATTTTTATTCAAAACGGATACATAACACTTTAAAAAGGCGGAACTAAACACAATACATAATTTTTAGTCTTCAAACATAAACGACTTCATTAATCATGCAGCAGAGTCATAATAGTTTTACATACTAGGCATAGCATCTTTTGAGCCATAAACAAAATCAACATAATAAAAATCCTCAATTAATGACATACGATTCAACATCAAAAACAACAAAATAAGACAAGTGTTCATTTCCCCTGAGTGCTATGTATCAGAGCAATGACACCGAACTCGAACTAAAAATAGTAACGACTCCTCCTCCTGGTTACCTGCACGTTACCAATATAAAGGCAACGGCGAAACAAATGAAAGGGTGAGATATCAAACTATATAATTGAGATCATGGTAAATAATATATAGTTAGAATTATATAAAATCACTATTTTGTCATATCACAACCAATCAACAGAAAATGCAAATTAACCATACAACAACATTATTATGCACTAAAGTATGCGACTTGGACAAATACAAATGCATGTGGTACCATCAGAGTAAAACTCCTAACGTAATCAACTGCCAATTTACCGAGGCATCAAGGCGTAAGCCTTCAACTTAATCAACTTTGCCCCCAACGGCCAACGTGTTTTTTGCCAACATAGGCCAACATAATATGAAATGTATGTATGCGACAATTCATAAATGGAATACAACAACAACATTCAAAACCAACAACGTAGAACAACAAATCAACTTAGAACAACAACAACTTTCAACATTGGCTTTTAAGCCTCCAATGTAATTTATATATATATATATATATATATATATATATATATATATATATATATATATATATATATATATATAAAAACAACCAACTTATACTTGCAATTCATTACAATCAACATAGATTCAGCAATGAAAAAGATTCGTTAATGAGTGGTACGGCCATCCATGCCGCTTCTCTAGCTCGTGTGGGGTATAACTGGGGTCTTGTTTAGTCTACAATAAGAGCATGGTAGATTCTTTATTTCTAATGATCCACCTGGATTACTTTGTAATATAAATGCAAAATTTACTCGATCGGATGAGTTGAAAACAACGACAAACACGAGTGATTATTCTTGAGGGATATTGAGTATCTAAAGATAGTTTCCCATTATACACGAGAATCTATTTTGAGGGAAACCTCATTTGAGGTAAAATCCTCTTCAGATTGGTCGATTTCAGCCATTCCTGTTGATAAGGTGGTTGGATCAATTCCTTTTTATGACTTTATCCCCTTCGCTCTAATAAGAAGGTTTATAAGTGATTTTAAGAAAGAGGTATTGAATACCCTAGGTCTTCCTCCCTAAAAAATCCATCCAGTTGTTGGAGCCTTTGTGTGAGTGTTTCATACAAGTATGAATACTAGAGGAAGATGAATTCAGCTTCAAAAAACCACTTCTTCCACCTTTTTGATGTAAACCCCTTTCCAAGAAAGGGTTTGGTCATGGTCTTGTTTCTCTTTTTCGAGCAGGTAAAACAGTCTTCCACGTACACACGGATAGAAAATTTTAATATTGATTACTTCTTGCCTACGCATATCTCCCTCATTGCTCATGCGAAATTATGTGTCATTCTGACTCCTTTTTTAGACTGGATGAGACGATTTTAGTCCCCGTATCATTTTTTTAAAGTGGGTGGTTTTTATTCCATTCCATATGATTATATTATTGAGGTGTAGAAATCAATGAAGTTAAATTTTCTTTTCTTTTATGCCTATGAGATACATTGTTGGGATATCACGGACCCATAGTCTGTTATCTATACTGATCTTATTTGTTGATCCTTTTTCTTTCAAATTTAACCCATAGTCTGTTATCTATTATCGTGCCTGGTGTTACTATCTCCTCTTTGATCTTTGGCATAACTGCTGGAGCAAAGCATCTAGGTGGTTGTTTTACTGGATTTTTTCAGATTTTATTGGCAACCTCAACTTGACCAAATCCCTGCTTAAACATGGCATCTTATTATATTCCCAAGCGAAACAATCTTTAAATTCTTTCAATAAAGATATTACCTCAGATTTGAGCTTTCGGTTGATGTTGGCGCTGATGTAAGTTGGTCTTTTATCACCATCTTTGCCATGGTCGATTTCTTCTAAAGGATCTTGTGGGTGCATTTTTTTGGGTGCCATGGGATCCTTCTCAAAACCCAAAGGTTCGCATCGTATATACAGTCGAAACGCTGCTTATCAACGTCTTCCCCAATAAGTTTAGCTTTATCTGGTGGTTTTGGCTCAATAGCCAAAATGACTTCTTCTAGAATTTGAAGTTTATTGGCCTCTACAGCCATGTTCCCTTCAGCTTCTAGGGCCGAATTTATTTTGTTTTCGGCAATGTATGCCAAAATCCTTTCTAGAGCCTCTAGCTCAGACATCATCGTCATAAGCGTTTCCCCAGCCTATCGGCACAGGGTTTTTAGCATATGGATCCTCTAAAGGTTCCACGTCCCACACAAAACCATGGGTTTCATGTAGTTTTAGGGAAACAATTGCCTCATTTAAGTTGGCATATACCTCTTCAGCTGGTTGACAAGGAGTAATGTTCGCTAGCTTCCCGTCGAACTGATTTTGGCTGACATTATTAACATCTGCCATGAAATATTCTTGGTCGACCTCAATATTTTCCATGATGTCATCTTCTCGCCAGATTATGAGGCGTTGGTGCATGGAAGATGGTACAACTCCAATCCCATGTAACCATTCTCTTCCCACCAGCAAGTTGTAACTTGGTTTCCCTTGGATAACCATAATATTTTCAGCCTAGTGACTGAACCGACCGTTATATCTACCTGGATCACTCCCATGGTAGTCTTTGTTCTGCCTACGTAGTCCGACATGACCATATTGTGAGATCTGATATCGGTGTCGAATTTACCGATTTTCTTCAGTATGTGATGTGGCATTATATTAACTGTAGCGCCACAATCCACTAACACTTTGTTAATGGAAGTTCCTTCGACCTTTTCCCTAATCAGCAGAGGCTTCAGATGGCTTCTCATAGCCATGTCGGGCCTCTCAAAAAAGACATTTTGGCTCTCAATAGAGCCATTGTTCATCACGAAGTAACAAGTTGGCTTGTGCAAAGCCATTTCCGCAACATCGACATCATCAGTGTTCTCCACTTCCGTCGGGATATTGTATTCCTCGGGGAGTATGGACACAACATTGACTAGAATGTCAAGGCTTTCCTCTGAGTCAAAGGCAAAATCATCGGTTGCCTCGTCAGAATCTTTGGAGGCTAAGTTAGCAACTTCCTTAATCTGTTGCCTAATAGCAGGGTCGACTTTCTCCCTATACTGCCTCTAACTCTTATCCTTGCCGACAGCAGTTTGCTTAGT
This sequence comes from Vicia sativa, assembly GCA_021764765.1. Lineage (NCBI taxonomy): Eukaryota > Viridiplantae > Streptophyta > Magnoliopsida > Fabales > Fabaceae > Vicia > Vicia sativa. The sequence continues at coordinate 181,343,591 of CM038793.1, read as the reverse complement.
AGCAACAACGACTTGTCTTTTAACTTGCTTCTTCCTTTGAAACTGCCTCCACTGGGTTCGACTCATAGGATTCTTCACCATGTAATTTTCAGATACATGGCTCCTCTTCTCAGATCGAACCTCTAGACGGTAGCTCACTAGAGCTTTCCCCTTTACATCCTTCACAGCATCGACGGCATTAGATGCCCCCACAGTCGTTTGGGGCTTAATCCAAGTGCCCTTGGGCGCAGTAGTTGATGGAATGAAAGTATTTGGCTTGGCCTAAAACGCCTTCCTAGGATCCCTTTTGTTCCATTGGGTTCTCCCTCTCTCCAGCTGTAACCTCTAGAAATTTTCAGCAGCAACCCTATCAGTCAGAGCGCTGCATTTGGGGCACAAACCGACTTGGACACCCTTATTCTTGCAACGATAAAGAAATTCCAGCAGATTTTCATCGTCTCTATGGTAGACATCAGCTAGCTTGACATTTAGGCTTTCGTCGATGCTTTCCTCGACCATGTTATCGTCAGGAAGTTCAGTGATATCTACCATATTGATGTCGACAGGCTCAACAAACAAGGCCTTTTCTTGTCTCAAGGGGTCAGTGTCGATTTTCTGCCTCCTTGCATCGAACTTTAGGCGACCCTTCTGGAGTGATTTCTGGACCAGATCCCTGAAAAGAAAACATTGAGAGGTTGTGTGACCAAGATAGTTATGATATTTGCAAAAACCTCTTCTTTTTTTCTTTGTTCTAATGGTGGTAATTTAGCATTTGGGGGTACTAAGATTTGACCATCTTTCACTAACACATCAAAAATCTCTTCGCATTTACTAACATCAAAAGTATAAGTTTTTGCAGGGATTTTTGAACTAGTTTCGACAACAGGGCTTTTTCCTTTTGTAGAAAATAATGACTTGCACTCGTATGCAGGCCCTGATTTCAATTCAGCCACATCGACATCTACCTTAGCCAGTGAGATGTAGTCGGCTTCATATATGGGATCTGTATCATCATAATCGATGTAGGCCACTTTTTCTTTTTTATCCTTAGCCTTAGTATGTCTAACTTTTTCTAGTCGAAGGCGCTCGAGGTGACGAACTCTGTCCACCAGTTGTGACATATTTTTGACGAAAGTTAGGTCTATTTTCTTCCTAATGGAACAATCTAGACTTCCAGCAGCCATTTGAACAAGTTCATGTTCAGGCACTTGGGTAAAACACCTTGCTTTTAATGATCTAAACCTATTTAGGTAATCATCTATTATTTTGGCGAACTTTCTCTTAATGTTTGCTAACTCGACCAAACTAATTTTTAAATTCCCCTCATAAAATTGTTCATGAAAAAGTTTCTCTAACTTTGCAATTTGGTATTCATACCATTTCTGGCCATAATTCTCTCGACAATATTGGTCAATTTGTTTTCGACAACTAATTCCTCTTGTCGAATTTGGTCGAGGACCTGGTCAGCCTCTTGTTGTCTATGAACCAATACCCTAGGTGGGTCAATAACAACGTCTCTCTAAGGCATCGCAACTTGACCTTGATACACAGTCTCTTCCTCTATTGCCCCCATGTTCCCATGAGCAGTTGCGACATGTCGAACTAGTGGCCCCTGTCGGGCAGGTGCTTGGGGGCGCCTAAGAAGTTATACAAACGTGTTAATTGTGCAATCACTTGTCGGTTGGTTTCAGCGGACTGCCTATTAGTCTCAACCGACTCTTGTACTATAGGGTTAAACACATCACCCATTTGGTGAGTTAGCATATTAACCAACTCATGGTTACTGTCATCCATTTTTTGCCTTAACACTGCCACAAAGGTACTATTTAAGGGTGGCATTAACTGTCGTGCAGACATTGTTCTATTTCCCCCCCTACTACAGATCCTTGCAAGGGAACATTCGTATTATGTGCATTATCGGACGTCATCGCTGCTCTTGAGGTCGACTGATATCCCGCCATTAAGGAATACGGAATTCCACATGGGGTTAGTAGTATTACCAAATCGAGGTATCCCTGTGTTCAGAATGTCACTCATGGCCACCACAAGCCCTGGACTCACCGGTGTGGTCTGGGGAAGAGGGACTGATACTGACGCAGTTGACCCTGAAACAATAGTGTCGTGTAGTGGGGGAAATGGTGTAAGTTGCGTAACGACTGGGTAGAACGTTCCCAGGGTTCGCGGTGGAATTTCATCCATGTTTGACGTAGAAGTAGTGTTTGTCATCCTAAGTATACGCTTTCTAACAGGTGGTTTGTTGTTTGTTAAATTTCCACTTCTAAGTCTCATACACCTGTGACATACAACAAACTCTAAAACTTAGCACTTGGTCCCACCAGGTGTGCTAATTTGTTTACTGTGGAAAATGGTAAACAAGCGCTGGTCCTCTCTATGTCCTAAAACTTGGGGTTACTCGCAAGATCGACCAGTTGATCTTAAGACGCGTGCTAAAATTTTGAATATTGTACTGATTCTGTCGAAAATATGCCCTAGCCTTAACAGTTTTCTAAGACCAAGGGAAATAGTACAATGGCTTTCCACACAGAAGTTTTGACCGACTGACTGGTAAATCGTGACCGACAGTATATTTTGGATGAAACAAGACTCAACGAACTAACTGGTTGGTGACTCGTGACCGACAAGCAGTGTTGAAAAGTTCATGCAAAGTTGCTCGAAATGAATACGAAAAGTAAAGACATTAAAGAGATAAAATTGAAAAGATAAAATGATTGCATTGAAAATAAAGTTGGTGATTCACGTACATCAAAAGCTTAGTGACTCTTTCTTCCTTAAGCGCGGAATTGTGCAGAGTGTTGGTAAGCAATTTGAGATACAAGTGGGCACGCCTACAAATTACAGCGAAGTGACTTATTTATAGTAATTTACAAGATAACCGCTGAAAGAAATCAACGGACGAAAATGAAACTAAAACGTAACTGCTACATAAGATTTTGCCATCCATTTGGCGCCTAACAGCCACGATCTCTTGAGGTAAATGCCCACGATCTTCAGAATTTGACTCTTTCCCGCTCGTGACTTCAAAAGGGTTAACCGCTCCTAGCTTATACATCTCAGGAAGAATAAAATTTCTCTAAGTCCCTTAGGCTACGTCTTCGACAACATCTGGACTTCAATCAATTCTTTCACTCAGCCCAGAATATGTCGAATCGACCAATAGCCTTTTTCTATCCATCCAATCGATGTGGTTCATCTTCGACACATTCGTCTTGACCCCTTTTTCCTTCTGGCCGCCAATCTCAACTTTTTCCAGGTTCATTTGATACTTTGGTTGAATCGACCAATTTCTTGGTTCACTCTCTTGGTCGACACACTTCTTTCCGACATCTTTGACTTGGTTTCATAAACTCTCCTAAGGAACCTATATTCGTTCAGGACCGGCCCCTAACTTGTAAGGATGTTTCCCTTTGACACATGCCCTTAAACGTATTTAAGAAATTTCAGGTAACAAGATGATTTACTCGTAAAATTTTGTGGGAATCAGAAGTCTATTCCAAAAGACGACGTCACTATTTTATTATGAAACTAGAATTAGGTTAACTTTGACGATGAGGAATCCTTAATAAGTGATATTAATCAACAATACGATCATGTAGAGATGGACTTGTAATGTTAATACTGAAACGTTCAAATCAGCTTAAAATTTAAAAATTTAAGAAGAATTAAGTGAAAATAAAGATAAAAAGTGTACGTAAAATATTTTGTGTGATTGTTTTAAATCTTAATTACTTTCCGGTAGATCAAGATTTGTTTGATCTTTAATCTCTTAGACATAACTACTTTCTAGTAGATCAAGATTTGTTTAATCCTTAATCTCTTGGACATAGGGCCAAATGTAATACTAATTATTAGACATATATAAAGAGAATTAAAAAGATAGACATTATCGACCAAATTTACATTAATAAATATTGATAATGTCTTTTACTTCTATTTTTTTAATCTTCTATATTTGTTGTATATTAGTTGTTGTTCAACATATACCTTACTACCATTGCAACATTAAAATAAGAATTTTATTGTTAATTTATACACATGATTTGATGCATTTGCAGATTGATTTTTATTGTTAATTTATAATTACACATGATTTGATGCGGTTGCAAATTGACGTATATGCAATTGTGACAACAAATTGTGATACAATCCACAAGTAAAAACCATGATTAATTATATGAACACCCGATAGAGACTCACCACCTCCTCTAGCATGTGATGAAGAGAAAATAGGTCTTAGACTTCAAGCATTATTGTTACATAAAACTAGACTATTGAAATTGTGTTACGTGTAAATCTTTCCATTGGTTACATGTCAATTTAATGGTAAGTCTCACACATTGAATGAGATAATATGTTTCAACAAAATTGTATAGGTGTAGCAATTTTCATCAAATAAACAGAATTTAAAAGATTAAATTATTCCCGTAAAAACAGGTTAAATTATTGTCGAGCTAAATTATAAGAATAGAACTTAAGTCAAGTTTGGTACATTCTTCATATAGTTAAATTAGTCGTCACTACTTCCCAATATTTTAAGGGCACTAGATTTTCTTAAAATTATATATATTTGACTATTTATTTGTTATATGTGACTTATAAATCTGATAAAAAAATATGAATTAAGAAAAATGATACTAAATTCATAATTTCAAAGTTGACACACAAAATTTCGGGAACGGTCCTGTACATAATATATATGTTTATTATCGAGACTTTCTTAGGCTCATAAATTTAAAAAAAAAATAAAAGTTTTATAATTAATTTTTTTTATAAATTATAAATTTTATATTAATATGTTTTGTTCAATCTAATGTTTAATGTTTTAATGTAAGCTAATTAATGCAATGTTAAATTTTCTTTTAATTTTAAAATATTATTTCTCTACTTTTTTTATTTGAGTCAATTTTAAATTGACACGGAGTCTTCAAATTAACAATTGTCTTTATTCGAATCATAAAGATTTTATTTTTATATATTAAAATTTCTCAATTTCATACAGGACACTATCAACAAAAATATCCTTTTTTTTTATTAAAATGTCCTTTATTTTAATACATAAATATCAATTTTCTCGTTTTCTCACGAGACACTATAAAAAAATATCTATTATATTTTAATTCTCAATTGTCTTAATTTGAAAAACAAAATTATTATTTTTCAATTGTTAAAATTTCTCTTTTTTACACATACCACTTTTAACAAAAATACCTATTTTATTTTAATTAACAACTATCTTTATTTAAAACACAAAATTCTCATTTTTAAATATCAATGTTTTTTTCTTTTTTCATTCTACAGATATTGTTTGATATAATTATTTTATATAATTAAATTTATATTATTATTTATTTATTTATTATTTATTTATTTATTATTTATTTATAATTAAATAATTTAATTTAAATATATATATATATATATATATATATATATATATATATATATATATATATATATATATATATATATATATATATATATATATATATATATATATATATATATATATATATATATATATCATATTAAAATAAATTTCTCACGCAAATATTTGTTAGTTTATGAAAACTAAGGATCGCATCTGATTTGAAATTTCTAAAGACCCTTTGCATAAGTGAAAATATAAAGCACAATTGAAGTGGATAGTCAAACGGATCTTAAATAAACTTTTGTATTATCTTAAAATTTAGATTAAAATTAATTCACCTAAATTAAGTTTTAATGCCATTGATAGTGACAATATGTAAAATTAACATTTCTAATTTAAAATCGGATCCCGTAGACATAATTTGAAATCAGATTTTCTATTGTCAAGAAATCCCACATCCACTCATTTGAGAGGATCGATGGTTGTCCCATCTCAATCAAACAATCTTAAAAAACTTAGGTTTAAATTTAATAATTTAAAATACTAATCTTCTTGTAACTCTAATATTCTCACATGCATGAATGAGAGCATGTTGTCCACATAAAAGCCAGTACATTTTAGGGTTATTATCCGGCAAGAAACTACACTTATAAAAGGTTCCAGCTTCTTTGATTTCATTCTCACTCTCACCCTTCTAAAAATATGGTTAGTACCAACAAAATCATGCAAATGGCTATGAAATGGCAAAAACAAACAACAAAGCAAAGGAAAACAATCCAATGGCGAAAAACTCAGGAAACCAAAACCGATAAGAGATACAACAGCATTTGGACAAAAGCTGAGAAGGGTCACTTTGTTGTGTACAGCATGGATAATAGACGCTTTGTGCTTCCATTGGTGTATCTAGAAAACAACATCTTCAGAGAACTCTTCAAATTAGCAGAAGAAGAGTTTGGTCTATCTAACAAAATGCCACTTATGTTTCCTTGTGATGCCACAGTGTTGAAGTACATAATCACGTTGGTTCAACGTAATATAGCCAAGGATTTAGAGGAAGCAGTGTTGATGTCTATAACTAGTCGTCAATACCAAGTTTATGTGGATATTCATCAAGAACAAATCAGTCAAACTTTGCTATGTAGCTTCTGAGGCATGTATATTGTAACCTGGTTTTTTTCTCTCTTCTTGATCTTGTTATTTGGCATTTTCTGGCACTAGCCAGTGTGAAACTCTGATTTTAAGTGGATTATCGAAACAAACTGATGTAAAACGTATATGCAATTGCAATTTTGAAATTAAGCTGAAAATGTTTTATATTTTAGCTAGTTGTTACTTAGATAACCAAAAGAGGTGTATGTTTTAGCAGCTTAAATATGTTTCTTTTATCCTAATTATTCAGATAACCAAGTTAATAACTATTATATGTGTATAAACTCACAAAGTTCTAACTATGTTGTATATTTCTTCTTTTCTATTACCAACAAAACTTTTCCAAATGCAGATCTTGAAATTCCTGGATCTCAAGAGGTAGTTAAATAATATAAGTATTGCACATAAAAGGAAGTTAAATCATTCTCGAGGGATTGTTAGTCGAGATAACAGTTTTATTAAGGCGTTGTCCATCAAGAGAGTTTTTAGAATTGTTGAGTTAGTATATCTTCTATCACAACTAATAGATCTTCCGAGTGAGCTTCTTTTACTTCGATCTTGTATGAATATTGTCAATTGTTTTATCCTAAGAACTTGTCAACCTAATTATAAGGAGGAGGCCGTCATTAGATCATTTAATAGTTGTGTTGTATCCCAAATTTTACCCTGAGTTTTCATATTCATTTATTTACATCATATTTAAATTTTATTTGCATATTTTCATTTTTTATTCGCATTCCATATTTATTTCCAATTTAATTTACCCTCATATCTCGATTTTATCTGGCTTAGGCTTCACATTCATCTGCATATGCTTCTATTAAGCCATTGACATAAAACAATCATTTACACATTGCATTTGCATCATTTCGTCGTATTTAAATTGACCAAAAGACAGTTTAAATCGATATTTGCATCGTTTTTAAGTATAAAATACTCGCTATCTTACTTCATGCATTTTTATCTCTCTACGTGTTTATTGCATCGTTTTAAGTTGTTTATATGTCGATGATATCGATATTTCGGTTTTATAAACAGAAAGTTAAAAGCGATTCAACACTGTGCGGGAAATTAACGGGAAAAATATTTCAAGTTTTCGCCTTTTACTCACCACTTTATGAATCTACATGTCGCGTAGATCATGAAAATTTGCTCTCTCTAATTTTTCTATACATTTTTTTAGTCTCGTTTTTAACCGTAAGTGTTTTAAAGCCGCATATAGTTTATTATTATTTTATTTTGATTTTAACCATTTCAATAATTTTTCTTTAATCTTTGAGACCCGTAGTTTATTTTAATGTACTCATTTTATTTTTCCGGATAATTTAGTGTCTGAATTTATATCATTTTTGACAATTTTAGGTGTCCATTCTTTATTTTAGAAAATTCAAACAAAAATAATTTTGGATTTGTTATTTTTTAAAAGATCCATTTTTGTGGTCCATTTAAGCATTAGGGGTATTTTAGGCATTGTAAAAATTACTAAACCTAATTTCTTATATATATATTATATATATATATATATATATATATATATATATATATATATATATATATATATATATATGTGTGTGTGTGTGTGTGTGTGTGTGTGTGTATTATAATTTGTTAAACAAAGAAAAAATAAACAAACAGAAGGAGAGCTGCGGAGGAAGACTCCTTCTTCACATCTCCTCCGCATCTCACTTCCTCATCGCCTCCCACAGCGGTCAAATCTTCATCCTCTCCACCGTTTCTGCAACTCAACACAAACATCATCGTAACAACAATTGCTAATCAGATTTGTCAACAATCATCATCACAGTTTCTGTTTGATTTTCGCGGTGTCATCGACTTATCAATTCTAAGTCTCATTCGGTAATTTTAATTTCATTTTAGTCTGTGTGTTATGCTTTCTAAACTGCGTTCGATTGTTGAAGGCAACAATTGTGTTTATGTTGATTTTTCTGAGTTTAGTAATACACTGCAATTGTTCTGTGGAATAAGTTGAGTTCAATATAGTTTTCTGAATTGTTGATGTTGCATTGAGTTTAAAATGAATGATAAAGTTCTGTTGTAGATACATGTTATGTTGTCTAGGGTCAAATGCTATTGAAATATGTATGTATCGATACCGTGTCGTTTTGTTAAATCTCAATGTTGGAATGGTCATATTGTTCACGGTGTATGTGTTGAATATTGGTTTGATATTGTGATTATGTCTGGACTGGTTTTGAGTTGATTTTTATGCTGAAACGTGTGAAGAATCGGTCGACAAGTCACATTTTTCGAGTAGAGATCATTATAATGTTTGTGATAAAAACCTGAAAAAGTTGTTGTCTGTGTTAAAGCATGTCGAAATTTTGAATGATTTCGTGCTAGCGTTACTCGTTTTGATGCTCAATTTAAAAGTAGAAGTTATTTGTGGCACATTAGTGTGTATGATAGCAATTTTAGTCTGTTTGTTCTTATCGGTAATCTACCAATGGTGTATTGAAACGGGAAAGGAAATTTTGATGATTAGGTTGTTTTAATCAAACTTTGAAGTTTTGTTTTAAATAAATGTGAGTGATGAGTTTTTGATGTAACTGCCATGATATTTGGGTTTAATTGTGTAAATTTATAATTTATAAATGGTTTATAATGTTGCTTGTGTCAATTTGATGCCATGCTATTGTGCAAAGTTTTGACGTTTGAATTCTTGATTTTTAAATGTTGAATCGAAGTTCATGTGATGCCTTTCGTTTGATAACAATTGTTGTTGGTTTGGAATCTATTCTTTGTGTTCCTAACATGCTCAAAATGAATTTATTTGAATGGTTTTGGTTCTTAGTCTTTGCTGCCTGAAATTTGGTATGGTCGAATATAGTTTGTTGTGAGCTTGACTTTTCATGTTTCGATTTTGAATTGAATAATAGTGTAAGCTTCTTTGGTTTTAATTCCTTTGTGAATCGAAATACTCAAATAACCGTTTGTTTAATTCTTCATTTCGTTCATGTACATATCGTATCATGTAACTTATTTCGATCTTATACTTTGTTTACTAACACGTGTTCTAATTATTGCAATTTCATTTCATTTATTTTTATCTCACTTATGCTACTAACTAATTTGCTACTTGTGAAGGCATTCAAGAATATTTCAAACATCATTTTTCTCTTAGCATCTATATACTTTTTTTTCCCATTACATTCTTATTATAGTTATTCTATTATTTAGATTTAATATTTAGTAATGTCATTTTTTATTTTTGTAAACATAAAATACATAATATTTTTGTTATTATATTTAGTATTGTAAATAATATAATTATACATACTACTTTTATTCTTATACTTTATTCAATTCATCTTTAAATAAAATTCAAATTATATTATGAGTGATCTTCATCGTGTTATAATTTCAAACTTTGAATTCGATTCGACTTTCGAATGTGTATGAACAAAAAATATTGTTTGTCTCTTATAATTAATCCAATAAAATGCAATGGTCAATAATTGATACTTGCTTCTCCGCATTGATTTTCTGTTTGTATCTCATTGTAATGTAATTAATTTATCTCTTTCTCTTTAATTTATTTTCATCCCCATTCGAAAAAATTGTATCCCGCTCCCTTGTTGCGTTGTAAATAATTTATTGCTTTCTATTTTTTATTTATCGTTTAATTCCCATTTGTAATTGATGTATCCCTCTCCCCAAAAACTTGTAATAATTATTTAGTTCGCATTTATTTTATTTTAATTTAATTGTCACCTACACAAACCAAAAAAATCATTTTTAAGCTAATAATTGTGAATCATTTTAAACTCGTAAGTCGACAAAGCTTAGAAGCGCCGCGATAACCACACATGCACACATGTACGCTTGATCATGGGCCTTCTTACAGTGAGCCTATTTCGATTAATTGTTCCAATTGGTCGTCTTAGTAGACTAGCCCACTTTGCTAGTATATTTGTAATTTAATCGCTTTTATGCTTGTGTTGGCCACCTTGTATGGGCTTTATCGATTTTATTTGCTATATTATTGTTACTCTCCATTATTCGTTTCTCCTCCATCTCTCGCGCCTTGGTCCACATACCAAGTTTGTCGTTTCCATAAGTGTTCCATATTAGAGAGTAGGCTTGGCTATTCTCTCGAGATCGATCAAGTATTGTGGCTTTGTTAATCATAACCTGATTCATTATTTCCCCATTCACCAAGCATTTAAAACACTTTCAATAGTTTTAAACTCAATCCAACGTCGAGTCTTCTTTCCAAACCTCGATCCAAAGGCGAGTGACTTTTCAAAAACCTTTTCATAATAAACTCCAAGTCTTTAAATCGTTGGACGTTTGGCCAATTGTTTAAAAACTTGTGCTAAATAAACTCTGGGTCTTTAAATCGTTGGACGTTATACCAATTGTTTAAAGACTCTTAATAACGTGAACTTTGTTTCACCTCACTTTTTCATAAGAAAACCTTTTTGGGTGACAGACGACTCGTCTGAGCATTAGCTCCTATGGTTTCTAGTATTTGAATCGTAAGACGTTAGTCCTATTGTTCGGTACTTTTTCACCCACTTAAAATCAATCTTAACTCATTCAAATCTTTCGTGCGTTCGAGCACCTTTTACCTTTAAAACCTTTTCAAGATCAGACATGATTCATTTATAATTGAGATGTTCTTCCTCTATCCCCATGGTTTTCGACTTCTCCACTTGAGTACTAGAGGCATTCTCAAGCCCTCCCTCATGTTGGTGCGTAGTCATTTACTCTTTATCACACCTTGTGGGCGTTTAGACGAGTCTTCTCCTTTAAAAATGTTGACTTGTATTTTCATTTAAAATCAATCAACAAACAATCATTTTCTAGCCGAACTACGGTGCTCTGACTTTCCCATTACACAAGAGAGTACGTAGGCACTAAGCCTTACGACCAGAGGCGAGTAAAAATAATAAAAACATTTCTTTTCTTTTTCTTTCTCCTTTAAAAACTTAGAAGATTCTAAATTTTCACACTAACACACGAACACACTTTGAACTAAATGGGTACCATCGAGTACGATGGATGTGAGGGATGCTAATACTTTCCCCTTGCATAACCGACTCCCGAACCTGCGTCTTTTGGTCATGTAGACCACCTTATCCGATTTTCGTGGGTTTTATCTATATTTTCCCGTTCTTTTTAGAACAAATAAAATTAGGTGGTGACTTCATTGTTTTAAAAATAAATGATTTTGAAAAACGAGTTGCTTCAAGTTGCGAAGGGAGATTGAAGACATCGTGGTCGGTGGAGGTCTTTTCTTTAAGTATATCTTCAATGGAGGGTGGCTTTTTTATCCATTAGAGTTGGGGAATTGGGTTGGAACTCAGCAGTAGAGGTTTTCTCATACATTTTTGTAACTTCTAAGCTCTAATTTTGACAAAAAAGTTTTGGATGATTTTAGTTGTGCGGTTTTAGATTTTGACCTTAGTAGTTTTACTAGAGAGTACATTGTCTCTCCTAAATCACAACATATTTTGACAAATGTCTTTTTTAGTAAAATTGTTCTAGACATATATGTAAAGTTTTATATGACAACAAAGGAAAAAGTAGTGTTTGATTATTTACAAACCGCACATGGTTAGAACTTTCTCATTGCTATTCCTATTGATGTGTTATACCAACATATATCACCGATGGAATATTGTACTATCCATGGACATTGTCTTATGATTCCCTTTTTAGGGATTCCATGAAACATGACTTGCATGCTTTAAGGTCATCTTTGATAGTGGTATGACATCCCTTTTTATGTGATAATTCATTTTAAGATTATATGTCTATGATACAAATTTGAAGTTAGTCGTTGTTTGATATTCTAAAGATACAATTATATATTGACTTACAACCAATCACTAAAAATTAAGTTCTCAAATACTTGAAGGTCATTCCCTTTTTAAGGGATTAGATATTCACGAGTCAGATGCAAGAAGTCAAAAATCTAGCATACATGATGTTGTATAATTTTCCATGGTCAATTAGGACCCAAAAAACATCATAATTTTCCATCAATTCCCTCACCAAGAGGGAAAATAACATTTGAGAGGTCTCATTGATTAATTATACATTGTAAATTGATATAAAAGGTTAACCCATTTTTTGTTGGCCTTGATTATTGTTTGTTAAAGGTGTCACCATTTTCCGTAGTTTTTTGTTCATTAGATTGCAAAAGGCTCCCTCGAAATTGGAAAAACCTCTTGAAGTCATCTCCATGATTTCAACTAAGCTCCATCATGATGTACTGTCTTTGTATTTGTTCCTCTTAATGTGGTGTTTTTGTTAAACTACGGCACTAGATCTAGAGGGGGTGAATAGATCCCTGTCACGCCCTAAATTCCGCCCTGAATTTTTCATCTAACTCATTTGCACCGCTTTACATTGTTTCATTCGCATCCTGCATTAGCAGTCAATTTTTACATTTTTTGTTACACATCTTTAGTTAATGATTAAGTTAATTTCATGCATTTTTACTAGAATTTGTATTTTTTATAATATTTTTGAATTTCTAGTTAGCATTTAACTTTACATTATAAATTTGTAGTTAAAAAACGCTTTACATTGAAGTCGTCTTAATCGTATTTGCATTTGCATTCTTTCTCACTTTAATTTTTATTTTAATATTTGACTAATTCTAATTATTTGGTGAGGTTTTACTAAATAATTTCTATTAGTTAAATAATGAAATAAGAATTAAAAGGAATTTTGTTTTTTTCTAAATAACAATGTTTTGTTTTTAATAGTAATTATGTTATTTCATGCTTGATTTTTGCATTTGTTTTATTAGAGCATTTGACTTTATCAGAAGCTTGCTAAGTGCTAGCTATCAGAAGCTTGCTAAGTGTTAGCTATCAGAACCTTGCTAAGTGTTAGCGATCAGAACCTTGCTAAGTGCTAGCTATTAGAAGCTTGCTAAGTGCTAACTATCAGAAGCTTCCTAAGTGCTAACTATCAGAAGCTTTCTAAGTACTAATATCAGAAGCTTTCTAAGAGCTAGCTATCAGAAGCTTTCTAAGTGCTAACTATCAGAAGCTTGCTAAGTTCTAGCTACCAGAAGCTTGCTAAGTGCTAGCTATCAGAAGATTGCTAAGTGCTAGCAACTTCTGATGACCAGAACTTCTGATGGCCAGAACTTCTGACTGACAGCCAGAACTTTTGATGGTCGGAACTTCTGATGACCAAAACATCTGACAGACAGATCTTTTGACAGCCAGAACTTCTGATGGTCAGAACTTCTGTAATGTCAAAATTTCATTTTATATGTAGAATAATGTTTAGTTTTATAACTTTCAATTATTTTTTTTAATATTCTTGTCCAAAGTTTCAGTACAATATTACAGCTAGTAGAGCCTCCCTCTCTCCTTCGTTTTCTTCCTCTCCACTCACACAAATTGTACAAACTCTCACACCATTCCACTACTCTTCCACTCCCAATTTTCACCACCACCTCTTGTACTATTTGAAGAAAAGTTAAAATAAATATAAACATCAGTACAAACAATAGTACATCACCACTACACCACTCTACCAATTTCACTACTCCATTACACTGTGAAATTTGTACCTCAATTATTAACCTCCAAGTTTTCTAATTCTTATTCTCAATTTCCTCTTAAACCCTCACTCCAATATTCCTATATAACACCTCCATTTTATCAACTCAACAGAGTAGAAAATCACTGAAAAAATAACACCAACAATACCTCACAAACTCACTACCCAGCTTATCTTCTACACACAAAAAATAGAATCTCCAAACAACACCATCAACAACCGCCTCTCACCCCTTAACTTGCGTTCTACAACCAGTTCCTCACCTTCTTCACTCAAAACCGTCACAATACATCAACAAAAATCTTCATAACACTCACACAACCGAATAGAACTTGAACAAGTTTCAGAAACAAATAACACACTGCTCACAAATCCAAACATCAACTATATACAAACTCCACGACAGAATCCAAAAGTAGAAAAGAATCAGAAGTAAAAAAAACACAGAAAAAGCCATCACTCACAGAAACAGAACAACCCCTGCTACACTATACCCCACTACCCCTCGTCGATCTCTCCATCATCGAAAAATCATCTCACAACATCAGAACCACCAATACTACTTCATAACCTCGCTCATCCCTCCACCTTCCTTTATCAAAATCGCAACTATTCACCATCACAAAACCCATTCTTCCATTAAACTCATACTTGCAGCACTCCAAACCTCACAGATCTCCGTCATCACCAACACACCCTGTTCTGAACTCCATTTTGTCGTTTTCCTCTTTCCCACATCTACTAACAATATCTGTGTTCACCTTCACTCATACTCAGAGTTACAACTCACACCAAACCACAACACTCAGAAGTAGAAACCTAGAAACAGATCCAAACCAGCAGATCGAGACGAAGAAGAGTAAGCGAGAAAGAGACGACGTATCTGTTTGGTTGATCTCGACCATTTTTCTTTTAATGTCGTTTCATCTACTTTCATTTTCGATTGCCTTGTTTGAACATATAATCTTGAATCTGTAACTTTAAAATTGATCTTAGAGAAATCTGGGCGTTTGGGGTCGGATTTGAGTTATAGGGTTTGTGTTGTTTTTCTTGTTATTTGAAAGGCGATATAAATTATGAGACGAAGCGACGAGTGAGTAGAGAGTGGGAGACGCGAGCGTGATAAACAAGACAGAAGCAACCCAGATCCAAATTACACCCCTTCTGACATGTTAATTTTTATTAGATCTTACATTTTATTTTATACCTAATAATTAGTTTATTTTTATTATTATAGTTACAAAAAACAAAAGAAAAAATATAATAATAGGTTTAATTTAAATTTCTTTCCTAGAGATATTTCAAAAGACCCAAAATATTTTCTATTGCTAAGAAGACTTAGAATTAATCTCACATTGTTTAATTGTTGAATCGTTGTTTATCATGCTTGTACATTTATAACTAACTTGTAATTTATTTCCGTCATCCCCATTTGTAAATTTGTATCTCCATCCCTATGCGTTCCCTATGCGTTGTAATAATTAGTAAATATTCTATTGTTTATTTTAATTATTCATTCACGCATGCACAAACCAAACATTTTTAAACTAATACCTAATTGCGAGCCATTTTCACTACCTTGAGTCGACAAAGCTTAGAAGCGTCGCAACGGCCACACATTTGTGCACACACCACGCTTACTCTTGGGCTTACAATGAGACCTTAATTGATTAGTTAAACATTATTAAATTATCTAATTAGGTTATTCAAAGTTGATTAGTCCATCTAATTAATTTTATTAAACTAATTACTTGATTAAATTTTGTTTAATTAGTCGATTAAATTTATTTCGCGCATGCACTTACACAATTGTTAGTTACTTTATCATTTATGTGAGCCACCTTGTATGGGCTTTTAATTCATTTAATCTCTTTATTTCATACTTGTATATATTTATCCATTTCATTTCCATTATCGCGCCTTGGTCCACATACCAAATTATCATTCAATAAGGGTTTCATGGTTGGGGATAGGAGCACCTATCCTCACGAGATTAATTAAGTCCATATACTTGATTAATCATGACCTAAATCAAATCTTCTCTCATTCACCACTTTCATAATAAAGTTCCAAACCCCGATCCAATGTCGAGTGATTTTTTCAAAACGCTTTCACAATAAAATCCAAGTCTTTGAATCGTTGGACGTTAGGCCATTGTATGAAAACTTGTGCCAAATGAACTTTAAGTATTTAAATCGTTGGACGCTAGACCAATTGTTTAAAGACTCCTAAACAACGTGAACTTTGTTTCACCTTACTTTTTCATGAGAAAACCTTTTGGGTGATAGACGACTCGTCTGAGAATTAGCTCTTCTGGTTCTAGTATTTGAATCGTAAGACGTTAGTCCTATTGTTTGGTACTTTTCACCCACATAAAATCAATTCAAACTCATCAAACCTTGCCCACGTCCAAGTCCTTTTTCAAACTCACATCGCTCACACGCGATCTTCTTTCGCTCACACGCGAAATGCACTAGTGATTGTCTTATCGTCCACGCACGATTAAAATCCTATTTTCATAAATAAAATCAACCAACCAACAAATGTTCTCGCAACCGAGAACTACGTAAGCTTTGACTTTCCTATCGCACTTGGGGAATACGTAGGCACGAGATTCTAACATCTTGGCGAACACACTTTCAAAAAGTTAAAACATGTTTCCTTTCATTTCTTTTTCCGCACATAATAAATAAGAAGATTACAAATTTACTTTTTAAACACACAAACATGCTTAGAACTAAATGGGTCTGATCAAGTACGATGGATGTGAGGGGTGCTAATACATTTCCCTTGCATAACCGACTCCCGAACCCACATCTCTTGGTTGCAATGACCATTTCATTTCACATTTCATCTCTTGGGTTTTATCTATATTTTCCCTTTCCTCTTTAGGAATAAATAAAGTTAGATGGCGACTTCATTGTTTCATTTTGTAATCGAATTTTTTTCGATTAGCATCGACAATCCCCAAATAAAATCTACCTTTCAAAATGGTTATTTAAAACTTATTTGAAAAACAATGTTGAGCAGAAGGATTTTGTCCTAGATCAATATAGTAGTCTAAACGAATCTAGTTATTGGAAACTCGGATATGCACGAGCCATATGGAATTAACATAATGATAAAATCAATCAACATAATAAAATCTCAATTAACCGTTTAATATTCAACACAACGGTTTCCTATTTCCAATAAAATCATATTAAAAACATAACTAGACAATTTATAGAACATGTGATAAATGCATTCAATAAATTACATATAGAGTCTAAATGAGAGTAAGAGAAAGAACATTGAAATTTGTCAAACACTTGGTGTGCGTTTGACTTTTCATAATTTTTCTTTTGAGTTGTGTTGATATGAAAAAAACTTATAATCAAAGTGATTATAAGTTAATCAACATACCAATTTAAACAAAAATATTTGCAGAAAATTTCTTACGAGTCAATCGATTTAACAATGTTATTAGACAAATAACGTAATGAAAATAAAAGCGAGTACATAAATAATAGAGAGCGACACACAGATTTGTTTAGGAAGTTCACCATTCATCCTCGCTATAGCTACATCTCCCCCCAATTCCAAATTTATAATTAGGATTATTTCTAACTTTGCAAAAGTATGATTATAAGTGAAGTGTTCATAGCAACTACACAAACCCTCAGATTGATGTTGATACAACCCCTTCTCCTCTTTTGATCTTTGATCAAGACCAAGACCGATAGATGCAATCTATTTTCCGCTTAAGCTACTTCCTTGCAAAGATTTCAAAAACTCCAAGGATCCTTGCAAAGATTTCAAACACTCCAGGGGATTTCACTCGAGTAAATCCGATTACACTCTATCAACACAATATCGTCGATTCTATCACCCAATTCTTGCTACTTCCTTGAAAATATTTCAAACACTCCAATGTTTCTTTCAAATCTTTCAAACACTCCAAGTTTGTTCACATGGACGATTCCTTCTCGAATGTTCTTGCATGAAAACCCCCAAATCAACCAATGGTGTTACAGGACAAACCTGCAGTTTTTCCGGATGAAGACCCCTACAAACCTCAACCCAAACTCTATTGGAAAATCTCAATCCTCGTCTAGATGGAACCCCAATGGAACATCATCACAATTTAATGTTAGTGTGTATGCATAGATTAAAAAGTTGAAGAAGAAAAGAAAATGTAGGCTAATTTTATGGTATCATCACGTTGGAATGATGCATGAATGATATATTTAACGTTGGACTCTTTTTAGGTAAAAAAGGGTAGCTTTAGAATAAAAAATAATAAAAAATGACCCTCAAAACAATATGTGTCGACTTGAAAAAGTTATGAGTTGATACATGCAAAATTGTAGCTACATGCTTTAAAAATACAATACATGAGTCGACCTAAAAATTGTATGTGTCAGCATATGTGCATGTGTTTTAAAGCAGAAATGCTGAAAGCCTTAATATTTCAGTACATGTGTCGACCTAAAAAAGTTATGTGTCGACACATACTGAAGCTTTTAAGAAAATGCATAAATGGAAAATTTATGTGTCGACTCATACAAATTTCAGGTCGACAAATAAGTGTTGATTTTGTGCAAAAACTAATTTTTTTATGATTGAGACCAATTTTAAAGTTGTTTTAAATTATTTCTTAGACCTCTAATACGAGAGAGTGCCACAAGACATAAGGATACCGTTCACCATACTGAAATGTTAGCTTTCTGAGTTTTGATATCATACAAAATATCTAATTGTGAAGTTGCATTCACAATTTTTTTTTATAATTATTTTGGTCTCACTCCATTGTTGGTGGGAAAATCCCCTCAGGACTTAAAAGTGTCCCCCTCCATATTCATTGAGATGGAGAGATTATCTCATTCTAAGAATGCACCTCCATAGATTGTCTAAGCCACAAATAATAAATTATTTACTTTGTCCTATAATTTCTTTTCTTCTTTCATCCTTCTTTCTTGGAGTATTTTGTCCCTGTACCTTTTATATCTTATTTTTCTTTTTTCTTTGTATGGGAACCTTGGTAGTTCCACTTGTTATATTAGATAATCATTATCATTCTTCATTTAGATACATTCATTTATATTATGGTTGTTTCTCTTATGGAAATACAAATATTTGGATTTTCAAGTCAGATCATTTTTGTCATACCCTAATTTCTACCCCTAAAATCCTTCTTATCATACCAATGCATCTCATCATAATCACAAACTTGATAACCTCCTAACATTATTGTCTTTGGGTTTAGTGCGTAGGAGATCATCAAACACCTTTTGTGTGTTATCTTTGTGTTTATGTTTGTTTATCTTTTTAACTTTATAAACCCTTAACCTAAATTAAAAAATATAGGTTTTATTTCTTTTCTTTTTTTGCAAGGTAGGACTTTGAATCAAGTGGATCAAGTTTGGTCTCCAAATTAGGTTTTTGATTTCAAGGTCAAACATTGGTCAACCATGGTCCTTAGGAGGTTTCAATCCAAGACACGACCTATAATATTAGGCCATGATCACCTCAAGATCCATTCAACATTATTTGGCCATGAAAAGTTCAAGGTTAGTGCATGTTTTCAAGTTTAATACAAGATAGGCTCATGTGTTTATTTCCTTGCCTTCTTCACCACTTTTTTCAAGATTTTTACAAGATTAAATAAAGGTCTATAAAGATACATCATTTTTGTTTCATATGATTACCATTGTTCCTTAAAATGCAAGGAAATGATTAGTTATAAATGTCTAGGGTTTATAATTTTATAAAGGTCTAGGGTTTATAATTTTATTGTAAAATTATTGTAAATTTATCTTTAGTTATAAATGATTAAATTTACATTGATATAAATATAAATATGATTGAAAATATTTGTTTTTAACGAAAATTTAATTATTTCTATTAATTTATTATCATTAAAAACATTAACTAAGCTATTTTTTAAATTTTAATTTATGTTTTATTTTTAATAATCAAAATCTATCATTATTTCACGGGTCACTATCACCACAATATCTTTTTTATTTTATTTTAATCAATAAAATATTTATAAATTTTATAATTATTAGTGATATTTATAAATATTTACAGTTATTAAACATATTTGATTTATCATGTTAGTGATTTGCTATATATTATTTTTAAATATTTGCGATTTTATAATAACAATTATATGTTATAAGCAATCAAGTCTTATCGAATGATCTAAAATATGAATGAATTTACTCGTGCGGACGCACGAGTCTTCTACTAGTTTTCTTAAATAGAACGGAAACAAATTCGTGGTTGACTAGAAAATTCTATTCGTCATAGATAATATTTATTTATTATTTACATTTTTTCTTTTAACAAGAATATGTTCATAAAATTGATACAGGAATATGGAATATCAATCATGCTTTTTTGTTGTTAAAAACAAAACTCATACTATATTTATTTATTTTGAGTTTTTTTTTTTATATTTTGAAATTTATCAAAATATTTGAATTTTGTATTTAATATTTAAATAGAATATGAATTTTATTTGATTTTTGTATTTAATATTTAAATAGAATATGAATTTTATCAAATTATTTCTAGAATCCTGACTGCGAGACTTGGTTTGGTCATCAGTGAGATTTTGAGCCCTAATCAAGCGGCTTTCATCCCCCGACAGCAAATTCACAGCCAAATCCTTCTGGCTTATGAATTGATAAAATGTTATAATAGGAATAGTGGTCCTCCCAGATGTATGTTCCAGGTTGATATGCAAAAAGCCTACAACATGATTTCGTGGCAAGCTATTGAAATCATTATGCAAGAGTGTGGCTTGCCTCGTAAGTTCATCTATTGGATCATGTCTGTCACGTCTTCCGTCTCCTACAGGTTAAACATTAATGGCTCATTGTCCTATCTGATGTTGGCTAATGGTGGTATTTGACAAGGGGGCCCCATCTCCCTTTTCCTCTTTACCATAGTGATGTAATACCTTCAAAGATGCCTTCACCAATTACAGCTGAACCCGAACTTTAATCACCACTCTAGATGTGAGAAAATTTGTCTTACCAACATAATGTTTGCTGATGATGTTCTCATGTTTTCGCGTGGTGACTCTTGCTCCATGGACCTAATGCTCAAGACCTTCTATGCGTTCGCTAACTCCACAGGCATGCGTATTAATCCCTCAAAAAGTAGTCTTTATTTTGGTAATGTGGCTGATTCAGTTAAATCCCATATTCTTAATTTTTCTGGTTTCAAAGAAGGTTTCCTTCCTTTTAAGTATCTTGGGGTGCCCCTTTCCTCCAAAAAGCTATCGATTAGCCAATATCTCCCGCTAATTGAGAAGATCACCGGTAAAATCAAGCACTGGTCTTCCAAGCTTCTTAGCTACATTGGCCGTCTTCAGTTGATCTGGAGCATCATCTTCGCCATAGACAACTATTGGCTTATGATCTTTCCTCTTCCCAAGTCTGTCATTAGAAGAATTGATTCCATATGAAGATCCTTCATGTGGAATGGCAGAGAATCCATTAACAGGAAAAGCCTAGTTTCTTGGTCTGATGTTTGTAAACCTTCTAGGAAATGTGGTCTCGGGCTCATTAATCTTTCGATCTGGAACCATTGTTGCCTCCTGAAGCTCTTATGGAATATTTGCAGTAAAAGAGATAGCCTGTGGATAAAATGGACGAATGCTTACTATACCAAAGGTCTCAACATCGAGGTTGTGAAAATCAAATCCACGAGTACTTGGATTATGCAAAAGATCCTCGGGAAATGGGGCTTTATTGACACAAACCGTTCCCTTTGGAATGACATGATTTAAATGCAGAAGTTTAGTATGATTGAGGTATATCATTTGATCGGTAACTAGCATGATATGAGTTGATCCAAGATTCTCTTGGCCAACCCTGCTAGACCAAGAGCTCTTTTCACTTTCTGGCTTGCGTGCCAGCAAATACTTGGTACTAAAAGCCGCTTGTTCAGGTTTGGGTTCATCCCCGATAAAGAGTGTGTTCTTTGTAAGCAAGAGGAAACCTTGAGTCCTCTTTTCTTCGACTGCCAGGATTTGCGAGACATATGGATTGAAATTTTGGCTTAGATTCAGCAAGTCCACGTTCCGCTGGACTGAGATTGTAAGCTCAATTGGGCCACTGTGCATGGCAGGGGTAAAGGTTGGCGGGCAACCTTACTCAAACTCGCTTTTGTGGAAACTATTTATGGCATCTAGTCCTACAGGAATTTTGTAATTTTCGGAGCTAGTAGGAATATGCAGGAAGTTCTTTATGAGATAAAGAATAACATTATAATGAGAGGGTGATTTTCTAATAGAATTAAGCTCAATGTTGTGGACTTGATGCTTGTTTAGATCCTTTGGTTGTTTGGTTAGCTGGACTTTTTGGTCGCTTTGGGCTTGTTGTTCTTTTTGGCAATAAAGTTTCTCTTTTTCCAAAAAAAAAAAATATTATTATTTTATTTTGATACTATATTTATTTATTTTTGTTGAATATTTAATTATAGAGAGTCAATTTAATATTTAATTAACATGTGTAGAATCAATCAATGATCTTTTAATATTCCTTATCTAATGCACATGCCCCAAGAGTACTGGTTACTAGCACCCTATAATTACTTATTATTGTTGAATATTTAATTATAGATAAAGAGTGCAATTTTTTTTTTTAACAGGCAAAGGCAAAATCAATTAGCTTGGCATAAGAAATGCCTTAAAATCCAACTACAACATAAGTTTCTAGTTTATCAGATAGCAGAAGTAAAAACCATGACATAAACCCACCCTGCTATAGCTTCCCAAAAAAACAATTTATATTTGCTCCCACAATTACAAAACAGACAGCTCCTATAATACATTATGTAGTAAATCCTGATCTCGGCTGTCAAACCCTCTGTCTACGGGTACAAATCAAAGACGCCTTGCACAATAACAGTCGCCAGTCAAACCAATTATGAACTCACCCTACATATCAATCATCGAATATGCCAAGACACGCCTTAGGGCTTTTGCACCACGCGACTAAATCATCTGCAATAGAGTTAGCTTTTAGTCTCAACCATCTCCATGCCAATATCTTCGACTCTTCTACCAACTTATCCAATTAAAGATCCTCATTCTGGAACACTTTATTATTCATGTATCTCCATATGCGCCACACACACGCAACCCATATAACTCTCAGTTTCAAATTAAACGATCTTTGAGTTTCAAGCAAGCCTTCAAACTGTTCAAGATGTTGTCATCCATCATTATGCAGATTGGAGTGAACACCAATCCAATTGTAAATGAGACTTCAAGTACCTGCAAATTTTGGGCATTCAAAAAAGATATGAGAAACCATTTCCTCATCCTATTTGGTTATTTGATAACATTCCCCTTCAAATTAAATTGTCTTTTGATGACAATTTGTTTTGTAACACTCTTCACACTAGACACGATACTTTTGAAGGTATCTCTATACTCCAGATTCTGCCCCACGGGTGCCTAAGAACCTGTTGAAAAGCGGATAAAGAGTGGATTTAATATTTAGTTAACATTCCATGTCCATGGGGAACGGTTTAGTAACACTTATAAAAATAAAGAAAATTAAAACAATATTATTATTAGGCTTGAATGCACTTTTGATCCCCTTATTTTTAAGCTTTTAAAATTGTAGTCTTCCATTTTAAAAATTAATTTATTGATCCCTAAATTTTACTTCAGTCGAGATTTCATTGGTCCCTTCTAGTTTTACATATGTGATGCTCTTATTAATTACATGTCATTGTTACTGTAAATCCACGTTAAATGATGAACATACATTGTAAAAAGTTATTGTAGCGGTATCATGTCATTAATAAGGGTGTCACGTATGCGGAATTATAGGGGACGAAAAAATTTCGTGTGATGTAAAGTTTAAGGACCAAAAAAATAGTTTTTAAAATAAAAAGATCAAAATTGCATTTAAACTTTATTATTATTAATGGAAGGGATCAAACTTATTTTGAAGGGGTCACATGAAAATGATCCTACTAATGCGATGTTTTCTCTGTTAAGGAAGATATTTTGAACATTGGGTATAAGGACCATTTATTTGATTATATAGAGGGAGAATGGTTAGTTTACTGATCTCCTTTAGGTCCTAACTGAACTTGGGAAACAAGCCCCTAAACATATCCACTTATAAACAGTCAACCTCCTAGAGAGAGCAATGTGCACATACTAGATGAGTAAGGATGCAACTATCCTGCAACACAATTATAATAAAGAGAAACAAGTCTCTTTGTCGAACTCCTCGCAATCAGGTGAAATAATTTGCTAGAGAACCGTTAATAAGAATCGACCAGAATGAAAAATCAAATAACACTAATTCAATAGAAAAAAAACCTGGTTCTTTAGAGCGACCCTAAAACATGTTAATAAAAAGTTGAATTAAACATATTTTTAGTCTTTTCAAATATTTGAGTTTTTATTCTTAGTTTCTTTTAAACTTTTCTTCAAAATTTAAATATTTTTGAATTTTAGTATATAATAAATCAATTTTTATATATTCCAATTAATTTTACGACATATTTACAAACTACAAATTAATTAGAAAATTATTAATATAAAACATATCACGGTTGACTAATTTGTAACTAATACTCTTTTAACATGATAGTCTAATTAAAAAATTTTAAAAAATTCAAAAACTTAATTACAATTTTTTTTTTTTTAATTTAAAGATCTATTTATATACTCTTAAATAAAAATCTACTATGGACAAATAGTTCATCAACCTAAATATTCATTAAATATTCTGACAAAGCGAGAGTGGCATTTTACCTGATTATTACTTTTTCTTAATTTAAGATAATAAATGTTTTTTTGTCAAAATATAAAGTTAATATATATTTAAATATCTACACGATAAAAAATATTAACATATTCAATCACGATGCCATCGCCACCTCCACTCCACTGAATGAGTCCGTCGAACATGAAGCTTCCAATTGCTTGTAGAAAGTTTTGTTTTGTTTCACACTTTATCTTTAAAGACTAGGAGCCATTTTGGAAACTGAAATTTAGCTCTAGAAACTTGGAAGTTGTTGGCAACTGAAGTCAATAATCACACATGTTTCCCATATTATTATAATTTTGAGTTAAATATCTTTTTAATTCTTATAAATATCTTAATTTTTAATTTTAGTTTTTATTAAAAAAATAATATTTTTTAATCTTGTTAAATTAATATATATTTTTAAATAATTATTTAACACATATTTTTAAAATGTTATAAAAACTTAATCAAAAAGTAAATAAATTTAAAATTTGATTTATATATATATATATATATATATATATATATATATATATATATATATATATATATATATATATATATATATATTATATAATTATGTGACATTTGATGGATTCACTTATTTTTAATATACTATAGTATTAGAGAGGGAAAATGGAGATATGAAAGAGTGTAAGAGTATGATGTAAAACTCCTTTTTGTAATAGAAATTCAGAATCATTTTCTCCAAAACTTCTGGTCTGATAGTCTCAGAACTTTTGGTCCCCTTCGTCCCAGAATTTTTTGCAATCTTGCTTTCATCTTTTCCATTGATAATGCAAGCTTGTCATAACTCTAACATGGTATCAAACGTTGCTGATCCAAACCGTCTTTCGCTGTTCGTTTCATAATTCCCATGCTCTTGTTGAGAAGCTGCAGCATCTTCCTTCGCGATTCAACAATCTTGTTCTGTTACACGTTCCTGCTCCATTGATTCAGAGAAGCTTCATCAATGGCTTCATCAATGGCTTCTAATTGGGCTAACAATCCGGACGACAGAAGATCAACTTCTGGATGTGCATATTTGTTGGACCCAACTTGATCTCGTGGAGCTCCAAGAAACAAACTCGTGTAGCTCGCTCAAGTGCTGAAGTAGAATGCAGAGCATTGGCGCATACTACAACAGAGTTACTCTGGCTGCAATCCCTACTCACTGAGTTACAGGTGAAATGCTTCCCCCCAACTCTGCTTTGTGACAATCTTAGTGCTTTTTTACTCAGTCATAATCCTGTGTTGCACGCTCGAACTAAACACATTGAGTTGGATATTCATTTTGTTCGTGAGATTTGTGGCAAATAAACTCCGCATTCAGGATGTACCAGCTTCTGCACAACTGGCTGACATGCTCACTAAGCCTCTCTCCAGATCTGCGTTCAAAGATCTCAAGAGCAAACTCAAAGTTGTTGATGTTCCAGATTGCAAGGTCACTAAAGAATCCATGTCTCCCCACTAACCTTGAGGGGGAGTATTAGTGTATTTGGGCTTAGTAGTTTATTGTATAATGGGCTTAGTGGTTTGTTGTATAATGGGCTTATGAGTCTTTAGTCTACAATATATTTCCACTCTTAGTAAGTCATTTTATCCATTGAACTATGGCTATAATGATCACGTCGATAACGACTCTGCTATTGCTAAATATGACTTCGATAATCCGATCTACCAACCCAAAGACGAAGGTGGGGAAGATTGTGAAGTGTCAGGAGAACTTTCCAGACTACTACAGCAAGAGGAAAAGGCTATACAGTCGCACGAAGAGCCAATCGAGGTTGTGAATCTAGGTACCGACGAAGACAGAAAAGAAATCAAGATAGGAGCGGGTCTTGAGAACATTGTTAAAGAAATATTGATCCAGGTTTAGATATCGACATTGTGGTACACGGACTACCCACGTAGGAAGGTTTTCTCCCTGTGAAGCAGAAGGTTCGTCGTATGCGTCCTGAGTTGCCTGAGAAAATTAAAGTCGAAGTTATGAAACAATTCAATGTCGGTTTCTTAGCTGTTACTTCTTATCCACTGTGGGTTGCGAACATGGTGCCTGTACCTAAGAAGGATGGCAAGGTGCGCATGTGCGTGGACTACCGAGATCTGAATGAGGCAAGCCCGAAATATGATTTTCCGCTTCCATATATTGATGTCGTGGTTGACAACACCGCTCAGCATAAGGTTTTCTCTTTCATGGATGGTTTCTCTGGTTACAATCAGATCAAAATGGCTCCCGAAGACATGGAAAAGACTACTTTTGTTACACAGTGGGGCACTTTCTGTTACAAGGTCATTCCGTTTGGGTTGAAGAATCTTGGCGCCACATATCAGCGTGCTATGGTGGTTTTATTCCATGATATGACCCATCAGGATATAGAGGTTTACGTCGACGACATGATAGCTCGATCACAAACCCAAGAAGAACATCTTGATCATTTTCTTAAGTTGTTTGATAGACTGAAAAAATACAGATTGAGACTGAATCCGAACAAATGCACCTTTGGAGTCAAATCCGGAAAGCTCCTGGGATTCATTATTAGTGGTAAAGGTATCGAAGTTGACCCTACCAAGGTTAAAGCTATTCAAGAAATTTCAGCTCCCCATACCGAGTAGGAAGTCAAAGGTTTCTTAGGACGACTGAAATACATTGCCAGATTTATTGCGCATCTAACAACTACTTGTGAGCCAATCTTCAAGTTGCTGAAGAAAGATCAAGTAGTGGAATGGAACGAAGATTTCCAGACAACTTTTGACAAAATCAAGGAGTACTTAAAAAAACCTCCTATTCTGATGCCACCAGTTAAGGGAAGACCTCTGATCATGTACTTAATAGTATTAGAGAATTCAATGGGGTGTGTGTTGGGGCAACATGACGAGTCTGGTCGAAAAGAGTATGCAATATACTACCTTAGCAAAAAGTTTACTGTGTGTGAAATAAGATACTCACAGCTCGAGAAAACTTGCAGTGCTTTAGCTTAGGCTGCTTGCCGACTAAGACAGTATATGTTGACTCACACTACCTGGTTGATCTCTAACATGGATCTGATAAAATACATATTCGAGAAACATGCTCTCTCCGGAAGAATAGAAAGATGGAAAATGATCTTGACCGAATACGACATCCAGTATACTACTTAGAAGGTCGTCAAAGGAAATGTGGTAGCTGATCATTTGGATCATCAAGCCGTAGATGACTACCAGTCTATGCATTTTGAGTTCCCAAACGAGGATATTATGTTAGTCACTGATTACGAAGAGCCTGGACCGGATGAAGGACCTGATCCAGGATCCCGATGGACCATGGTCTTCGATGGAGCTTCTAACGCGTTTGGTAATGATATTGGCGCTGTAATTACATCTCCTAAAGAAGGTCATACACCTTTCACCGCCAAATTATGTTCCGACTACCAACAATATGGCTGAATACGAGGCGTGCATTATGGGTATGAAAGCTGCTATTGACTTGAGGATCAAATTCTTACAAGTATATGAAGAATTGGCTTTGGTGATCTATCAGATTAAAGGCGAGTGGGACACGAAGCATCCGAATCTCATTCCATATCGAGAAAATGTGTTGAACTTGATCCCCTACTTCAAAGAAATCACTTCCGAGCAAATCCCACGAGAAGAAAATTAGTTGGCAGACGCGTTAGCTACCATGTCATCTATGTTCAAAGTCATATGAGACAACGAAGCTCCTCAGATTACGATTGAAAGACTAGACGAACTAGCATATTATTGCGAACTTGATACCAAAGGAGTAGAAGAGAAACCTTGGTTCTACGAAGTGAAAAGGTATCTCGAGGCTCAAGAGTACCCTGAATGAGGAATCTGTCAACGATAAGAAGTTACTAAGAAGATTCAATGCCAAGTTTTTTCTCAGTAACGGTATCTTATACAAACGCAATCCTGACTTGGCCTTACTCCGATGTGTAGATCAGAAGACAGCCAAACGAATTATGGAAGAGTTACATGAAGGTGCATTTGGTACTCATTCCAGTGGACATACAATGGCCAAGAAGATTCTGAGAGCAGGTTACAATTAGTCCACTATGGAAGCCGATTGCTATAGATATTCTCGATCATGTCATAAATGTCAGATATACGCAGATAAAGTACATGTACCTCTAGTTCCATTGAATGTTCTAACCACTCAATGGCCTTTCGCGACGTGGGGACTTGACATGATTGGAGAAATCAAACCTACCGCTTCTAATGGACACCATTTTATCCTCGTTGTTATTGATTACTTTACCAAATGGGTAGAAGCAACCTCGTTCGCATTTGTTACCAAGAATGTTGTGGCTCGATTCATCAAGCATAATCCTATTTGTCGGTACAGTGTCTCCGAAATAATTATCATAAACAATGGTACCAATCTCAATAACAAGACGATCATCGAACTATACACGTAGTTCAAGATAAAGCATCACAACTCAGCTTTCGCGCAGTTGTTACCAATGCCAGAGTTAGGCGTTCAATCTTCTGATACCTTAATTTTTTTTCCCTTCAACACTTTGCTGACGAAATACACCGGGCGTTCACCGGTTTCTCCATCTTGAACCAACGCAGAACTAATGGCGCTGTCAGAGACGGAGAGATATAAAACCAATGGGATATTCTCCCTAAGTCTAGACAGCACCGGTGGAGCCGACAAAAACTATTTTACCTCTCGGAATGCTTGCTCACATGCCTCTTTTCACTGAAAATCAGCTCTTTTCCTGATTGTTGTGAAAAATGAATTGACTTATCCCCTGCGCATGTTATACTTCCGCACTGCTGCGAAGGTTTCCTCTAGATCCAAGATATGCTTTCGTTCTTCAATTGTTTTGACGACCATGTCATCGACATAAACTTCAATGTTTCGCCCGATTTGTGGAGTAAATACCATATCCATAAGTCATTGGTAGGTTTCTCCAGCATTCTTCAGGCCAAACGACATTACCTCATAGTAGTAATTACTTCGGTCTGTCATGAAAGTTGTTTTCGGAGCATCCATTGGATTCATCCTGATTTGATTGTACCTGGAATAAGCATCTAAGAAACTCAACAAACAAAATCCAGAAGCTTCATCTATCAACCGATCAATGTGTGGAAGAGGATAAGGATCATTTGGACACGCCTTGTTAAGGTCCGTGAAGTCCACGCACATCCTCCATTTTCCGGTTTTCTTTTTGACCATCACCATGTTGGACAACTAAGTCGGGTATTGGACTTCACCATTGAATTCTACTTTTAACAACTTGTCAACTTCTTCCACAATTGCTTTCCTTTTCTCCTCACCACTCTTCCTTTTCCGCTATGACACGGGCTTAACATCAGGATCAAGATCCAAGTGGTGGCACATAACGCCCGGGTCTATGCCAGACAAATCTGAAGGCTTCAAAACAAAAAGGTTAATATTTCGCCTTAGAACCTCAATTACCTCCGCCTCCTCTTTCGTGGTCACCTGAGTACCAAGGTGGGTAATTTTAGACGACTGAGAACCAATCTGAACCTCTTTTGTCTCCTCCTAGGGAACTAGACTATCTTCATGAGGATCTTCTCTAGGATCAATATCAGCCACGTTTACGTTGTGGTCTGCCGACTCCTCAGCCGGGACTGGCTTCCGCTTAATCTTCATGTTATCTTCGTAACATTTCTGGGCTAACCCTTGGTCTCCCCGGACTATTCCAACCTAGACTTCTCCCAACGAATACTTCATGGTGAGATATAGTGTTGATAAAGCCGCATCCAACACATTGAAGGAAGGGCGACCAATAATAATGTTGTATGGAGACGGTGCATTCACTACCAGGTACCGAACATCTTTAGCATTCTCATCAGATCCGAGTGTGGTCAACACTGGAAGATGGCCCACGACTTGCACATGCTCCCCAAAAAAGCCCACCAAGGTTCCACTGAAAGACAATAATTCCTTGGGGTCAAAGTCCATTCCTTTGAAAGCCTCCCAATACATGACGACTGTGGAGCTACCTGGGTCTACCAGAACCCTCTTGACTCCCCAATCTCTGACTTGTAATTCGATTACCATGGGATCATTCTCGTATGGCAAAATTCCTTTAGCATCCTCCCGAGAAAAGGCCACAACCCCGGGGTCACTATCGGCGGGGCCAACCTGAGCCACCTGCATCACGCCCCGGGCATACCTCTTCCGAGCTGAGCTAGTGGAATCTCCTCCGGCGAATCCACCGGAGATGATATTCAGGGTGTGAAGAGTAGGCCTTGCCTCCCGAACCTCCTCGGTCGCCTTTCCTTTCTTCTTTGAAGGTGATCTAGAGGTATCACCTCCCTTTGGTGGTGGACTACGCTTGCCAGATTGATCCTTATTATCTTTGATGTAGGATGGAAGCTTGCCTGTCTGAATCAGCCTTTCTATCTCCCGACGTAGAGTCGTACAGTCTTCTGTCGAGTGTCCTCGAATTATATGGTAGGCACACCATGCCTCTGTATCCTTGCCCATCACTGCATTCACTGACCGCAGCCTCCATGGTATGGTAAACACATTCAGATGTTTCACATCCTTCTAGATGTCCTCCCTCGTTGCATTCAAAGGAGTAAAGGTCTCATCCGACCTACTCGAGTGGCGAGGTGGCTGTTGAGACCGCCTTTCCTGGTAACGCTCCTTTGGAGGTGGATTATCCCGAGTACGACCTCGTTGTACGGCGCTTTCATTAACTTACATTTCAAATAATCGCTGGCCCCTATCAAGGACATGGTATTACTGACATAGATAATATGCTCATGAGGGTATGTTTTGTCGTTACATGTCGCCAGAACAAGAGGTT
This sequence comes from Vicia sativa, assembly GCA_021764765.1. Lineage (NCBI taxonomy): Eukaryota > Viridiplantae > Streptophyta > Magnoliopsida > Fabales > Fabaceae > Vicia > Vicia sativa. The sequence continues at coordinate 181,311,960 of CM038793.1, read as the reverse complement.
TAAAGTTTTTTGGGACTTGGTCGTCCCAGATGGCTTGAGACAGAGGTTGTGGCTCCAAAATCTCTGCCTCTTGCTCGTCAATTTCCTCTTGAATCCTCTGCTGAAGAGCCTGAACACTATCTTACAAGGTTTCATTGTGTTGACGCAAGTCATCAATCATGGCCAACAAATGCGCAAAGTCTGGCGGTGGTGGATCATTTTCAGGTGTCGTGGACATTGTTTTTGTAATTCGAAAATGATGGCCTGGGAATGTTTTAACGAGTCCCCATGGTGGGCTCCAAATGTTCTTGCTAGAATATTTCTGTGAGAATGTATAGGGATTCAGAGCTCTAAGTTAGATTACTTGAGCTCCAAACTATGTATCTTGCTTATCCCTCAGTCGAGAGCCCTATTTATAGAGGTGCCAAAGACCTCATTAACTGCTTCCTGTAACTACCATGCCTCTTCATCAATCATAATTGAGAAGCCATTATTGTTCGTAACCTCCACCGTCACTAATTATCATGAACAGTGTAATGTGTACCGCCAGGCTTAATGAGACAGTTACATCTTAAATGAGTCGACTTGGCCGTAACCTCCTAGAGCCGAGTAGATGAAACCTCTCAGTGTCGGGGTGTCTTCCCGGTGAGAACCCCCTTTCTTTCGTTCGGCTTAGTCATCGACCTAATGAAAGCCCACACGCCTTCTACCGACTTATTCATCGGCCAAATATCTGGTCTATATAGTGGAGTATAGACATACCTCGGGTAATGGATTTTATGTATGTACAATCAGTCACTATCACACCAGCAACTGCATCAACTGCTTGGCTCCTAACATAATAAGCTTGGAGATACCTCACTCCAAACAAAACTAAAATAATTTGAAGATACCACACTTCAAACACAATACAAAACAGTCACACATGTGACACAAATCAAACTTGGAATTGCTTCACAACTTCTTCCAATGACACAACTACACTCATTGCTTCATAGCTTCTGAGTGAGTAAAATAAACCTCTTGCCTACAGGCTTCGAGGCACAAATCAGTGACCATCCCACAATCCGGATGGTTCACTTACATGGCTAATCCTAAAGACTACATATTTCTAAAACCGGATAGCTTACTAAAACTAGGTTACAACTTCTTATTTATAACCTATTATCCAACTGGATTTTGGCCTTCAAAATAACAGCATAAGCTATAACAAACTTCTGCAGTAACAAACTTTCTACAGAGATAAACAAGCAGATAACTTCTGTACAATCAAGGTTCTTGCTGATCTTTCTCCTTAGCTCTTGGACCTCCACATAGCCTTTAAAATCACGCCACATAAGATGCATAATAGTCCCAAAATATTCTGATCTAATTAAAACATAATTGTAACAAACTTAACAGTCTCTGTAGTGTGATGTTTGATGTCTGATGTCTCGGCATCCCATATGACATGTTGTTCCAGATGTTGAAACATTTCAACACAACATGTTTCTCCATTAAATACAACTTCAACCTGCTTTCTCCTTACAAGTTATAAATCATATTTAACCTATTGCTGCTAAATTAGTTTTACCAAACATAAAGTTAATCGTAAAAATAGATAATCAACATCGGGCACTGCGAAGTCCTTCCACATTAATCCCCTTCTCAATTTCTCGCAATTTCGAACAATAAGTAATGGTGATGATGGACTTAACAAGACAAGAGGTTGAACAGGATGATGAAAGGATTCAAAATTTAATGATGGATTGTGAGAAGAATGGTGAATTTAGGGTGTGTCAAGATTGTGGAAATAGAACTAAGAAATATTGTATCTTTAAGAGATGTAGAACTTATTGTAAAGGTCTGAGATTTGATTGTAGTACTCACATAAAGATGAAATAATGAGTTTGTTTATGATGAAGGTATTGTTGATGGAAAAGATGAGACAGTGTCTTGTGTTTCAGAATTGCAAAAAAAAAAAAAAAAAGAACATGGTCAATCTTATCAAGATACTTAAACAATGTGTATGGTGTTATATCAATGTCATCATGTTACATACCACACTATTTTCTGACTTTGACTAATGTCACTAACAGAAGGACAAACGTGACAATGTTTCAAAAATTAAAGGACCAATCAGGGGCGGACCCAAGGGAGTATAAGGTATTTTATGGAATACCCTAAATGTAAAGAAATTTGTCCAAGTGGTATATGCTTTGGAGAATTATACAAGAGGTCACAGGATCAAAACCTATATTTTGCACTTTTTTTTTATTACACTTCAACTCTTTTAATTCTCAACCTTTTATTACTTCAACTCTTTTAAATCTTTTTTATTATTGTACTACTTCTATGTTTAACAAAACAAAAGAAAAAACTTTTAATTTATTACCTTCAACTTAATTTAGGTTACTCATAAGCTAGCTCAATTACGATGACATGACAGATGAAAATTTAAAATTACTAATAATCTAGTGGTTGCGTTGTGAGTAGATAAGAATTTTTTCGGCTACACGAAAAGTCTTGTATCTAATCTTAAAAATTAAAGTAAAATAATATCATGTTCTTTAGTGATATAATAATATTTAATAATTTAATTAACTTTAGTTTATGTTGAAGTTTTTTTTTAGTTTAATTGTTAGATGGTCTATGATAAAAAAAAATTGAGTTTATTTTTATAATTTTTTGGTTTTGATATGAGTGAGTTTGAAGACGAGGATGAAGAAAGAAAAAAGAGAAGAAGATGAAGAAGATGAGTTTATTTTTATTTTTAATTGTTAATCGTTTGATCTTTTTAAATCATATTGAATGGTTAATTCTTTAAAAAAAAAGTTATATAGTGCACACTCAATATTATTGTACCACATTAGATATTTAAAGTTAAACTTACCAAAATGAACTAAATTGAATAACAAAATTAGATTTAAAAGACTAAAATGTAATATTTATTCACTAAGAGACTAAACTGAAATTCTAAATTAAGTTAAAGGATTAAACGACTAATCAATGACAGCCCAATCAAACTGGAGGCCCTGTTCAAATTTAAAAAATAGGCTCAAATTCAGGAAAAAAAATAATTATAATTATAATAATTAAAAATGACATATCAAAAATATAATTAGATATTAATTAAAAAAATTAATTATAATTATTTTAATTTTGATCAATCTCCTTTTTTTAATGTATTGGTTTTTTATCATTAACAATTTTTTAATTTATTGATTTTTTTATAACATATTTTAAATATTTATTAATATTAATATATAAAAAAATAAATATTTTACAATTTAGAGACCCTCTTAAATGTGAGGCCCTATGCTGTAGAGCTTGTTACTCCTGTGCAGGACTAGACCTGCGTCTAATTAAGTCTTGTATACATGGGAATATCCCGAATATTGATTCTGGCTCCGCCCCTAGAATCAATATGACACACACAAAATTAAGGGACCAATTTGAACTTAAGGATATAATTATGGGACCAAAAAAGGTATTTTCTAAATATCTACAAACGATTTAATGAGCACCGCAAGCAATACGAATTACACGAACATGTACTCTTAAAGCTAAAAATTGAACATGAACACAATTACGAAATTGAGTGAGAGGAAAGAGGTCAAATATGAATTTATGATTTAGGGAAGAGTTCATAATTGGGAGAAGAAGAAGGTGAGATTTTGGGATTTAGAATTTGTAATTGCAATTTCGAATTCTAAAGTTGGGAGAAATAAGAAAAACATGTTCCATGAACAATGGATGTGTTTGTCAACAAAAAATATCAAATTAAAATAGAAATTATTTTTTATTTTTAAACTATTATCAAGTTAATGGAGATTGAAAATTTCATAGGAAAAATAGTTCACTATAAACTTTGTGCACTATAAGGTTGATGTGACTTAGGACTTAATTTTGTTAATCAAATAAAGTGACTTCATTTAAGAAATTAATCATATGACTTTATCGTAGAAACTCTTTAATAATATAGGAATGCATGTAGAATATTACTTCCTCCGTCTTAAAATAAAAGTCTTTTAAAATTGTTATATAAAGATTAAAAAACTAATAATTGAATCAATAAAAATAACAGCTTTATAAAATTATCCTTTTTATTATTGGTTATAATATATTGGCATACTTGAAAAGAGTATAGATAATAGATAAAATTGATAAAAATTAATTAATATTATATTGAAAAAGTAAAAAGACTATAATTTTGAGATAATTTTTTATGGTTAGAAAGATATTCATTTTGAGACGGATGAAAGTGTTGAGAATCAACTGTAAGACTTTAAAGTTTTATGTGGAGATGTGGTGTATCTCTCACAAAGTTTCCCATATATGCTCCCTCCTCATAATTTCTCCTCCAACAGTGGTATCATGAGCTCATGGTTTCGAGATAGGGACCGACTAACTTGTATTGAAACACTTCCCGCAGATGGTGGGTAAAAGGTGTTTTGTTGGAGAGTGTCAACGGTGATAGGGACGGACTAACTTGTATCAAAACACTTCCCGCAGGTGGTGGGTAGAAGGTATTTCGTTTGAGAGTGTCAACGGTGATACAAGTGTATGTGAAAGAGAGAGCTTTCACATGAGGGGGAGCAATGTGACTCACACTTGAGGGAGAGTGTTGAGAATCAAGTATAAGACCTTAAGATTTTAGGTGGATATGTAGTGTGTCTCTCACAGAGGTGTGTCCCAAGCAAAGTAATGTTTTTTCCTCGGCATTTCCCCCAACAGAAAGTACTATATATTTTGGGTTTAATCATTACAGCCTAATAAAAAAAAAGAGTATTATAATAGATAGGGGTGGCAAACGGGTATGCCCGTCCCGTTTAGGCCCGTCCCGCAAAAGCCCACAAAAAAAAGGGCGGGACGGTCATAGTTGAAGAAGAGGGTCTAAAATATAGGCCCGCCCCACAAAAAGGTAAGTGCCGAGCGGGGAAAGCCCGACGGCACTACACCTTTTAATTCTAAAAATACTTAATTTTATGTTCAAACACGTGCCCACAAAAGCCCACAAAAAAATAGAACGGGAGGTCACATTAAAAGGTGATGGCCTAAATTCTTGATCTGCCCCGCACTTTAGTGCAGGCAAAACGGGCAATACCTAATGGACCCGTTTTACCAACCCTAATAATAGATTGTTTGATGTTAACCTGGTGTGCAGTGAGATCAGCAATATGACGTAATTCCGTGACTGGAATCCACTTGTTAAAAAGACGTGAATAGTTTAAGCACTGTTTTTCAACGCGTAATATGTATGTACTACATATAACCCAAGAGTCAGCAATTGAATTTCATCTTCACAAGTACAAAGCAACTTCAATTTCTTTTAACCAAGTGTTTTTGTCATTATTAATATTATAACAATAGTTGTATCTATTATATACATAATATGGCAAAAGTGGCTGATGAATCTGAATATTTGAGAACAGAAGTAGCACTACTACAATTTTCTGATGCTAATTTCAAATCTCCATTATCTCCTTTGTTCATACACATTCATGATGATAATCAAACCACTACTAGTTTTGATTCTGAATCTGAGCCATCATCACAACAGCAGCAGAATGAACAACAACAACATCCAAGAAATGAGTGGCTTCCACTAACTGAATCAAGAAATGGAAATACATATTATGCAGCTTTTCATATTCTAAATTCAAACATTGGTTTTCAAGCTCTCATGCTTCCTGTTGCCTTTGCCACTCTTGGTTGGTACGTATCTCTTACCTAACATTATTATGATAATTATAATTAAATATTTTATATTAATACATAATTATATTTTTTATAGGTTATTTTTAATTATTAAAATTATATATTTTTTAAATCTGAATCTATTTGGAGAAACATATTGAATACCTGTCAAAATACTACTGTAGAACATAAATAACATGATCATTAAAAATTATCTTCATAAAATTCTTGAATTTACACTACTTTTCTTTAAAAATGAATTCTTTGTACGGAGTCATAGTTTTCATGCATTCAAACCGTCAACAATTCAACACTTTTAATTTAAAAATATTTAAAAAGCTTCCAAGAAACTTCACCTAACTTTCAGATGACTTTTTATTCAACTATTAGTTCAATTGTCAAACCATATTAACATGAATTACTTACAACTTGCAGGACTTGGGGTAGTGTGTGTTTGTCAATAGCATTCATTTGGCAACTTTATACAATATTTCTTCTAATTGACCTTCATGAATCTGTCTCTGGAAAACGTCACAGTAGATATCTCTTCCTTGCAATGGCTGCATTTGGTAAGCACTTTTTCAGCAGGGCCAACTATGACATAAAGTAACACTTTTTGCATAAGAGATGCTTATAAATATTTTTTTTGTATATTTATTGATTTTATTTTAGGTGAAAGATTAGGAAAGTTAGCAGCATTATTTCCAGTGATGTACCTATCAGGAGGTAGTTGTGTAATGTTCATAATCACTGGTGGTGGGACAATGAAGCTACTATTCAAGATTCTTTGCGAAAATGATGATGGGACAAGATGCGGCGCCCACTCGCCGACCGGAGTGGAGTGGTTCTTAGTGTTTACATGTTTGGCAATACTCATTGCTCAGTTGCCTAATCTCAACTCAATGGCAGCTGTCTCTTTGGTGGGAGCTGTTGCCGCTATCAGTTACTGCACACTGTTTTGGTCACTTTCGGTTAAGAAAGGTAGGCCAATGGGTGTGTCCTACCATACTACTTTGGTGCCACAAGAATCACCATTGGTGAATATTAGTGACATTTTGAATGCTATTGGAATCATTGTGCTAGCTTTTCGAGGTCATAATGTTGTACTAGAAATTCAAGGGACTCTACCTTCAAATTTCAAAGAAACATCAAAAGAACCAATGCGGAGAGGAGTCACCATTTCATATATACTCATTGCCATGTGTGTCTTTCCTCTCTCAATAGCTGGATTTTGGGCATATGGCAACCAGGTAAAGTCCTCAAACAAACAATATATTTATGTCTAGATATGTTCAAACAACCGCAACAACTATAAAACCGTTGCAAAAACCCAAATTTTTTCTTGTAGTGTCTATTAATTAATATTTAATTTTGTGTATCCGTGTTATTTTTCAGATACCTTCTGATAGAGGATTGTTAACAGCATTCCCACAACTCCACAAACAACAAGTAACAAAATTCACAATGGGTGCAATCTATGTTCTTGTGATACTACATTGTTTGAGTAGCTTCCAAGTCTATGCCATGCCTGTTTTTGACAATTTGGAGCTAAGATACACAACCTTAAAGAATAAAAAATGTCCACGAATTGTGAGAACATGCATTCGCTTATGCTTTGGAGGGTTCACATTTTTTATAGCAGTAACATTTCCTTTCTTGCCAAGCCTAGCAGCTCTGATAGGTGGAATGACCCTTGTGCCCCTCACATATGCATATCCTTGTTTCATGTGGCTAGCTCTTAAGAAACCTCGTAGAAAGGGTATAGTATGGTGCTTCAACCTCGTACTTGGTTGCTTAGGGATGGTTCTTACTGTTGTTTTGGTGGCTGCTGCTATAAGGTCCTTGGCTGACAAAGGCTTAAATGCTAATTTCTTCAAACCATGATAAAGGACAAGCAATTGCACATTATTCATTATTTAGCAATAACTTATTGTTTTACAATCCCAATTGATACTCCCACTATTAAGATGAGTCCCCCCTTAACTTTAGATATAATCCAGAAAATTAAATTTGAAAATGTACACATAGTGATCAAGGTAATTTGAGCACTAGTGCAAAAATATGAATAGAATTTGAGAATTCCAATTGTTGGGATATTGGTTGCCAATTTTTATTCCATTATGATTGAAGAAATAGACTACACTAAAAATACCAAAGTTTCCACTTATAATCATCTATGTTCTCCACAATCCTTGTGTTTTGTCTTATCAACTCTTTTGGTTTTTCTAGTTGAGAATATATGTAAGATTTTATTCTTGGAACTGCTGACGTATCACATAGAAGACATAGCTCTTACTCAAAAGTTTTCTCAAGATCAATTGCCAAAAAAATCAAATCAGAATATTCTTGTCCTAGCATAAGCATTGGTGCGGATACTTATATTTCAATTTGATATCATGAGTTTGATTCACCAATGTGTCACAAACGGGAATAGATCCTCTAACTTTCATTTCTCTAACTTTTTATAACTTCGTCTCTATCTCTCTATGTCTGTTTGTGATCACGGTGGAAAAAATCACGTTTAATTGAAGCTACCTTTTGTAGCTTTTTATTTTCACGGTGGGAATGAACTGAACTGCATTGTGATTTTTTCAATGGAAACGTGAATCTAAACGCACGCTTAATCTACTTTCTCTCATATTTTTTCTTCCAAAATCAAAACCAATCTCTTTTAATTCATCTAAAATTTGCTTAAAGTCATTCAAACTTTTCCACTCAAAAATTAGAGAATCCTTATCAGTCACAATCTTTCATTTCTTTCTCAGTCTTCCTCCAGCTACAAATGCACACCATGTCATGTCATGTCATGCCAATGCTCATGGCAATGTACAAATAAGATTAAGCCATCGTTTTTGTACATTATAAATCTCATTTGTTCTTACCTTTATTAGCATTAGGCCATGGCTTAATGGAAATATCTAAATAGAGAGGACATGATGGACATTATCATTATAATAATGCTAATTAACTAAATTGTCGGATCATTACCATTTATAAGACTAGTAGTGGTTCACTCATTTTTAAATGTTATGATTATTGTGTAGTTGAAAACAGTTGGGGGAAAAATGAGGAAAATAAGAGAGTGAGAAAGTGTATGTGAGAGAATGAAAACATTGTTATTTGCATTGCAAATAACTGCTTCACTTAACAAAATAACAGCCATAATTACCTCTAACCAACTCAATTAGTCATACAAATTGATTCTAACTAACTCAAACTAACATGACTTGAATTATATTCATCACCACTTGTTAATACAAGTTATCAAATGCTATGATGCCAAATCCCCCTTTTAATTTTGTAAATTGCAATATTTAGCAATAATTAATTTATGGTGTTACAATCCTAATTGATATTTTCTATGGGTCACCAACCCCACCATTAAGATGAGTCCCCCTTAACTTTAGATATAGAATGGAAAACTAATAGCAAAGTTTGAAAATTTACATGTAGCAAAGGGTTGAGTTGTTGTGATATTGGTTGTCAATTTTCGTCCATTATGCTTGAATAAATGGACTACTCTATTAATATCAAATTTTCAACTTATTATCGTTTATATGTGTTCTCCACAACCCCTTTGCTTTGTCTTTTCAACTTAGTATTACATAGAAGACAATGATCTTGCTCAAAAACTTTCTCAAGATCTGTTGCCAAAAAATAAAAAACAAATCAGAATATCCTAACCCAAGCATAACCAATTAAGCATTGGTGCGGATACTTATATTTCAATTTGATACCCCATGAGTTTGATCCACCACCTGTGTCACAATCTTTCTTCTCTGTCTACAAATGCACACCATGTCATGTCATGACACTTTTGTTGGTTCTTAGACATCATTTTTGTACGTTCTAAATCTCATTTGTTCTTAGCTCCATTAGCATTAGGCCATGGCTCAATGGACATGTCCAAATAGAGAGGACCATTACGGTTCAATCATTATTATAATATTGCTAATTGACTAAATTTACGGATCATTAAATGTTATGATTATTGAGGATCAAGTGGAAAGAATATTTTGGAAAAGATATTTATCTATTACTGATACCCCTTAAGTCTGACAATTATACTATATTATATAGGTGTGGTATCTTGACACCACCCTTACTATTAATTTTCTATTTTTGGAAAATACATAGAGAATTATTCATTGATACAAAACTTGATTAAAGTGATTAGAGAGGAATCCTATTTAAGTACATTAACTGTAACGGTAAAAAAAAAAAAAATGAAAACCTATATATCAGTCAAGTTTGGGCAAAAAAGATGAAAAAGATGGGTTGGAGAGAGGATGGGTGAGGACGTCGCCAATTTGTGCAGAAGATGGAATGGGGAACAATTTGATGGTACAAGATTCCAACTTTTTCTCGAATCAGGTGGCAGTCAATTTCGATGTGTTTGGAATGTTCTTGAAACATTGGATTATGCGCTAGATAAACAGTAGATTTGTTATCACAGTAGAGGGAAGATGGTCTTGAAAAGGAAATTTGAAGATCGTTGAAAAGGTAGTGTAGCCACTGCACTTCATATGTTAGACTAGCAAGTGTGCGGCACTTAGCTCCGGAACTCGAACGGGAGATGGTCGTCACATGTTAGACTAGCAAGTGTGCGGCACTTAGCTCCGGAACTCGAACGGGAGATGGTCGTTTGCTTCTTTGATTTCCAGGATATTAATGATTTGCCCAGAAAGATTGTGAAGCCTGTGACGGATCGACATGTGGTGGGGCAAGTAGCCCAATCGCTATCTGCAACACCAGACAAAGAAATATCAGTTTGAGATGGATAAAAAAGGCCAATTATTGGGTTGGATTTTAAATATTGTAAAATGCGGAGGGAAACCTGATAATGTATAACAATTGGATTAAATACAAATTGGCTGAGTTGTTGAACAACGAAAAGTTGTCCAATTATTCTACAGTACTGATTCATTTAATGATTCATTTACCAGTTTTGTTTAGTAAATCAAGAGTATAATGACGTTGATTTAAGAAAATACCGGACGAAGATCGTGCTACTTCAAGTCCTAGAAAGTACCGAAGAGGTCCAAGATCTTTGATACAAAATTTAGAGTGGAGAATAGCTTTAACGTTGTGAATTTTTGTGAGGTTATTACCTACTAAAACTAAATCATCTACATAAACTAATAAAGAAGTAAATTTGTTAGTGCAAGATTTGGAAAATAACGAATAATCAGTAGTTGAGTGGATATATCCAAGGGAGATTAAATTTTCAGACAATTTTGAATACCATTGTCTAGTGGCTTGCTTGAGGCCATAAAAACTCTTATTTAATTTACACTTTTGTTGGGGAATGATAATGAAGAAGATTATATCCTGGAGGAACATTCATATAAACTGTTTCATTGAGATCCCCGTGAAGGAAGGCATTATTGACATCTAGTTGTTCTAGATGCCAATGTTTCATAGAAGCTAAAGCAATGAGGGTTCTTACAGTGGTTAATTTAGAAACTGGTGAGAAGATGTCAAAATAATCAACGCCTTCGAGTTAAGTGTAACCTTTGTCTACTAAGCAAGCTTTATACATGTCAATAGAACCATCAGCAAGATATTTTATGCGATAAACCCATTTACAACCTATGGGAGTTTTATTGGGGGAAGATCAACTATGGTCCAGGTGTGGGTGGTTTCTAGAGCATTCAGTTTAGATTGCAAGGCTTAGAGCCAACAGTCATGTTTACTAGCTTAGGTGAATGTGCTAGGTTCTTGAATAGAAGAAAGAGTAAGGTAGAAATTTTTGTATGAATTGTTGCAGTTTTGGTAGGAAAGGACGGAGGAGAGGGGAAAAGTGGAAGTAGGGTAATTATGTGTAAGAGGATGGTCAATTTAGAGGATATTACAATGGTACTCATTTAAGTATAAAGGTTTTTTAGATTGTTTGATGGAGCGTCTTAGATTGAGGTTTGGGGGTTGAGTGGCTTGAATAGGTTGCGGTTGAGGAGGGGTAGTAATGGTTGGTTGGGGAGTAGGGGCAGAAGTAGCGGTAGCGCGTGGAGGTTGAGTATCTTGAACAAGTTGCGGTTGTGGAGAGGTAGGGGTTGGTCAGAGAAAGAATGTAGGAGTAGTGGCAGTGACAGGGGTATCGGGATGGAATCAAGATCAGTAGGATCATGATGTAAAGTATGTATGGGTGGGAGAGGGATATGGTCATGTGTTTCATAGAAGGGATGGTTTAAATAAGGTGCATGTTGACTAGTGTTGGGTTAAATAAGGTGTTTTGGGCTGAGGCTGTTTCGACAACAACATATTTGATAAACACATGTCCTTCGACTATGTTAGATATGAAGACACCTGAAGAAGTTTGGTCGGCACATCCACCAGATCTCGACAAACTGAGATTATTTGGTTTCGTAGCATATGCTCACATTAGGCAAGACAAGGTCGAACCTAGAGCTCTTAAATCCATGTTCATGGGATAACCTGAAGGAGTCAAAGCTTATAGGCTATGGTGCCTAGAGCTAGGTCACAAAAGGATTATCACCAATCGAAATGTAGTTTTCAATAAAGATGAAATGGCTTTCAAGAAGACGAATGATGTTGGTCGAAATGCAGAAGTATCTGACGAAGAGCTGGAACAAGTAGAGATTCTTGTTGAGGTGGAGCATGTTGATGATGAATTGTGTATTGTAGATAAAGTCGAAGAAGTAGAGGATGTTGATAAAGTTGAGGAAACTGCCGATGACTACCTATTGGCAAGAGATAGGACTCAAATAATCATCAAACCACCTCAAAGATTTGGGTATGAAGATCTTATAGCTTATTCCTTAATCTTTGCAAGTGAGGTTCTAGACGAAGAACCTAGAGACTATAAGGAAGTTATGAGGAGTCGAAATAAGACTGAATGGCTAAAGGCCACAGATGATGAGATAAAATCTCTTTATGATAACAACACTTGAGAATTGATCAAGAAACCTGCTAAAGCCAGGTTAGTCAGCTGTAAATAGATTTTCAAAGTTAAGGAAGGAATTGAACGAGTGGCATCGAAAAGATACAAGGTGAGGTTAGTTGCAAGGGGTTTCATTCAGAAAGAAGGTGTCGACTTTACTGATGTGTTTTCTCCTGTTGTGAAGCACAGGTTCATTCGAATGTTGTTTGTCATAGTGCACAATTCGATCTTGAACTAGAACAAATGGATGTGAAGATTGTTGTTGTACCCCAAAATTTTCCCTCCCATTTTTAAGGTCAATTGATTCAAGATACCTCTTCATGCTCAAGAGCTACTCAAGCTAGATCAAGACAAACTCTCTCCTAATCAATGGATCTTCAATTAGGGTTTTGTTTTCCTCGGGGTAAAAGTGGTGTCTAAAGCCTCAAGTGAATGTCATGCTTCTTCATATGTCCCAAAGTATCTCCATATCAAGTTTCAAGCCTCACTGCACAAATTTATCAGTCAATTGCTTAGATGGTTGAAAATCAATTGTATTGGACAAAAAGTCAACTATAGTAAACAAACAGTCAAACTTCATTATTTTTGGTTAACATTAAGATTTTGAAGTCACGTTCATCATTTGATCAAGAGTTGATCATTATTTATCAAGAAAACTCAAGAGTTGATCAAAAGTCAAAATTTGCTAAATTAGGGTTTCTTAAGGAGAAGTCAACAGAACTTTGACCAAGCATAACTTTCACATACTTCATCAGAAATTCTTCAACCATAATGCATTTTGAAGGAAATTCAATTCTGTACAACTTTGTAGCCTATAGGTGTTTCCCAAAAAAATGCTACATTTGAGAGATATGAGCCAAGACATTATAGGTGCTTTCAAAAGTCAACAAAAAGTCATCTTTTCTCAAAGAAGTGTACATGAACATGGAAGCTTCAATGAATATGGAACCAAAAAGAGCTTTTAGAGGACATCTTACGCTTTCTAAAAATTCCAAGATAATCCTCAAATAATAATAATTACGCAAGATATGTTGGGTGCAAGTTTGGTAATTTTGAGAAAGTGCATGAAGCAAATATAGAGCAATCTTGGAATTTTCCAAATGGGCCTATATTTTTATGTTTGAAACATGTTTCTAATATTGTCCAAGACCTCTAAGCCCAGCCACATGCCATCTTACCATTTATTTTATTTATTTTTTATTTAATCCATTTAAATTCAAATTTAATTAAAAGAAAATACAAAGAAAATGTGCAAGGTGTGTGGGCTTGAGATTTAAGTGTCTTGAGGACCTAGCAAGCCCAAGATGCTGGCAAAAATGCATAAGGAATGATTTGCATGAGATTTGACCAAACTTGTAAGCTTTTCATTTAAGTTTTCAATCAAATATTCTTACATTCAATGTAATATATTTCTATATATTTATTGACCTAGATCATCTCATATATATATATATGCTACAAAGCTAGATGCCAAGAGACACGATTTACTACTCAAGAAACACTACACGAAATTCTCAAAAATCACAAAGTTTAGGGAAAATTCAAAACCAATTCTCCAACCACTTTCAATCGATTCCAAGCTACCATTCATTCTCATGAGGTTTCCAAGAGTTGATCCAAGCAGTCATACAACCTCAAAGCATCCCAGAACTCACTTCCTCAAGTGCATCGGTTTGGTATTGTTCTTCGATTTCAAACTTTCAATTCAGGTAATATAAATTATTTTTGTGCATTCATACATGTTCATGATGTCATTTAGAGTCGATTTGATGCACTGGTTTTAAGGTTTTATTCAGGAATAAGAAAACACCATTGTTAGGGCACCGAGCTTATAAAGCTTCGAATCTCACGATACAGGAACTTTCAGGCCAAACAAACACCACCAATCGATTCACAACCCTCGAATTAGGGCATAGAGTCCTTTTTTTGCTTTCATATTTGTTATTTTGCAGGTTTGACATTGATGATGGTCGGAGAAGACGACCGGAGCTAACTTCGGCATCTCTGACTTCTTGTTGACCGGTCAGGGCAAGCGTGGCATGCTTCGATTGGCTCATTTGAATATCCTGGGTTACACACGCGTTTGATTTGAAAAAAACTGATTTCAGGAACTAGGTTTCACATATATTTTTAAAGTTACTTATGTTATTGGATGTATCACCACCCCAGTGGTTAACCATGCGCGCGCTAGTCCTTTACTCTCTCAGGGCACGTGTTCAATCCCTGCCTTTTTCCATATTTTTCAATATTTTCTGATTTTTCACAGATACCCCATACATACATTCAGCGGCGAGATTATAACACCACATGCATGTGGTTCAGTGGCCAACTTTTGAACATGTGACCCCAAGGTCACCAGTTCAACACTTTCAAGGGCCAAACAAATTTGTTACCACTAGTTTCTTCATAGTTTTTCTTATTTCTTTCAATTTTCAATTTCTTTTAATTTTCTTTCACAAATTATTTTTAATACTTTTAAAAATCCTAAAAATATTTTCTTTTCATATTTAGGTTAGTAAAATATTTATTTAATTTTGACATAAAAAAATTTATTTTTTAATTAGTTTAGAATTATTTTCTTAATTAAATAATAATTAAGTTTAGAATTTTCTTTTCTATTTAAAATAAATTCTAAATGTCACAAAAAAAATTGTCCTTAACACTTAGGACTTTAGGTTATTTAAACAATCACTCAATTATTTTTCATGGTTCTTTTTATTATTATTGCTTTTAAATTCTAGAAATCGATGTATAGGTCGCACAGTTGTTTTTGTAATAGCGTAGATTTACTTTTCTCGCACTTTTTTCCTTATTATGTAACTGCTCGTGGGATGTAATAGTCTAGGTTTAATTTCTACTTTAACTTTTACGCATCTTATTATGTATCTTTCCCCGAAGCCATGTAATAGCGTAGGAACGTTTACTTTTCGCACCTTTATTTTCTGTATATATTGAACTGTCTAAATGTATGTTAGTAGGGTTGTATGGCAAGATATAAAAGCAACTCTAGAAAACCCTAATCAAGATAAATATCTAAATTGAATTAGTTTCACACTTACACCTCAAGGGAAGCCTCTCTTTGTTGCCTTCAGAAACAATGGTCATGTCCCTCGAATGTAGGGATACCATTAGCAAAAGTCCCTCAGTAAAAATCATCATAGTCCCTTCAAAGATCATAGTCCCTCGATGACCCTCGATGTTGCCTACGAATATATGATCTTGTCCCTTGATGTTGCCTATGGTTAAAATGATGATAGTCCCTACAAATTGCTAAGGTATCCTTACATGTTGCCTTCAATGACCATACGACGACCCTACGCCTATCTCTTCACATCCAATGGATGGGGCTACCTACCAACTAATGGTATGGATAACACTATCCCTAAATGAGAAGGAAAATAACAAGAACGGCCTTTGAGTGGGTAAACTCTTAATTGCTTGCTCATTAAACAAAATACTTTTCACACCTCACCATTTCAAACAAATATTTCAAACACTTCGTACGCATTCTTGAGGACTGATACAAGAATCATTTTACGAAGTTAAATCAAAATATTTTTTCAAACAAATCACACACACACAAAAGCAAGTTTTCAAAAGTGATCTAAGCAATTAGGAGCTCGTAGATAACTACGGATGAAAAGGGTGCTAACACCTTCCCTTTTCATAACCTTTCCCCCGAACTCATAATTGATAAAAGATTTTTCCAGTTCTTTTCACCTTTCCTTATTGGATAAAAGAAAAGTCGGTAGCGACTCTTGCTAAACGCAACATTTGCGATAAAACGCAAAATAACCAAGCCAGTTCTCCCACTGTGTTACAACTGTGTTCTTGTGTGGTTATCTAGATGAAATAATCCTGATGAGGTAGCCTGGAGGGTATGTCAAAAAGGGAAAGGAAGACTATGTGTGCAAGTTGAATAGATCTTTATATGGGATGAAACAATCTCCTCGACAGTGGAATAGGGGATTTGACAAGTTTATGGCATACGTAGGTTTCATTAAAAGTCAGTTCGACCAATGTGTTTACTTCAGATTTCGACCTGGTAATTCATTTGTTACTTTGTTGCTTTATGTTGATGATATTCTTATAGCAAGCAACAATGTAGAAGAGGTAATGAGGGTGTAGTTTGAACTCAATAAGGAGTTCAAAATGAAGTGAAATTCCTGGCAGCAGATACGTGATGTCACAGAGAATGTTATGACACAGTATCTGACACTCTGTTAATAATACACACAATAAATTCAAACAGCAGTAAAGAACACAATAAATTGTTTACCCGTCAAAGGTGTACACCTACATCCGGGGCTACCAAGCCGTGGAGGAAATTCACTATTAGTAGAATTAATTCAGAATAAACCAACCGTTTATCTCCTTCACTTAAAACCTACCCAATGCAACTTCAATCTAAGTCCTACTTAGACCGAGTTCTACTACTCCCCTCAATCACAGCAGTGATATCAACCTATTGATTAATTGAATTGTGAAGACACTCTTCAATAAACTATCTTGATTTTGCTTCAAAGCTTTAATCAAGAGACAAAACACTCGTGCTTCAAAGCTTTGAGTGATAAACTACCCTTACAAACAAATCCTAGTCCAAAGCACTTATCAATTGATAATTGCTTGGCTCACAAGAGTAACTAGAATTACACAAAATACAACCTGTTAAATCTTCAATATAGTTCAAGAGGCGCAGCAGCAGAGTAAGGGTTCTATTCCTATTATAGAAGCAGTCCTGAAACTTCAGTTTTGGGCTTCCATAATAATAGCTAGGGTTCACTTAATTAATCCTAAAAACTTGGTCTTATCAACAACCAATTTAGGTATAACTAAGATTAACCTAACATCCACGTGAGCATGCAATCTAACAACAGAAATCTGTTAAGACATCAATTAAACTTCTGCAGAATTTCCAGCACAACACTTGCTTCCAGATCTGAGCTGTACTTAAGCATCCTTGTCATGTAGTATTTATCTTCAATCTCTGAATGTCATGACATTTATCAAGACATTGCTATAGTCTAGTTTTACCAAAAAGTAATGCCAACTTAAAACACTAACAAACTCCCCCTTTGGCATATTTTTGGCTAAAACAACTTAAGTCATCAGAGTACCTATGCAGCAGAAGAAAACAAACTAGTTCTAAGCTATTCTAAGCTTAAAAAGACAGAACCTAGAGAAGATAAATTCTACCCGTGATTTTTCATACAATTTCCCAAATGCCCACATTTGCCCACATACAAATCTCCATACAGTTTCCCCAATTGTCACACATATACATCTCCCCCTTTTTAGCCTCAAAGGGGCCAAAGGAACCAGTACAAATGCCCCAACATTCAACCATTTATTAAGAAAAGTACCAGCACAATTAAGGTTACAACTTGTCAAAAGAATACAATTATCCAAAACAGAATAGGGAAAATGCAGGACAAAGTTAACAATAAAACAAAACAAGAAACATCATAGCAACAGGCTATCAGATCAGGTGCTCTCCTCTCCTGAAGAAGCATTGTGGACATCATCATTTTTAGCATCACCATTAGCATCATTACCAGCTAACCCTTTATCCTCAATCACAAAAACAGAGTCTTGATCAGATTCTGAAGGTTCAGGTACCTTCCTCTTCTGATCAATTGGTGTCCTCTTGGGTCTAGAGCCACCACCAACAGTTTTTACTCTACACTTCTTTGTAGAGAGTCCAGCCTTGGTCTTCTTCTCAGCCTTAGAGACATTGTCACCAACCTTTTCTTTGATAGGGGAATCAATAGGAGTTTCAGTATCAGGATCCACAGAGGTTTTCTTGACATGACCATCAGATGTCTTGACATTCTCAGTGACATCTGGATCAGCTGCTAAACTAGGGCTAGCAGACTTTTGGTTTAGAGGACGAAACCCTGTACAAAGTGGTTTCGCTTAGGATCCTGTGACTATCCTAGCAATGGCTTCTTGCACATACCTAGAACCTTCTATTTGCTATTTCCGAGGAATGATGAGGATGGTTCGAGAGGTCTTACCAGAGGGTGAAGCTAGTGACCTTCGTGCATTCCTTGTGTGCAGTTTCTTGGCTTTCTCAGGGTCAGTTGCCACTATATGCTGAGGAGTGACCTTCACAGGTTCAACATTCATGGCTTCAGTGCTTGCCCTAATCTCAGCCATGGTAGGGGATGAACAGCCAGAATCTTGGGATGATGAAGAGGATGAAGACATATTTTGCTGAGATATTTCAAGGAAATGAGAACGAGACTGACAGGGAGTTTGAGAGTATCTTTTGGATGAAGAGAATATGATACTTTCAAATGAAGAAACTATTATATGAAGGAGTCTCTTCCTATTCTTGAATCTTTTAAAAATAAGAGGAAAATAATTAAATGACCCACTTATAATTAATTGAGATAAAGGGTCTCTTCCATTCCTTGTTGTCAGCAATTTTAATTGCTACAATTCCTCATATTGACAAATACCCAGTTTGCCCCTTAAATTTTCAAACTGACTAGCATCAAGAGCTTTAGTAAAAATGTCAGCCAGTTGAAGTTTAGTGGCTACATGTTCCAATTTAATCACTTTCTCTTCCACAAGGTCTCTGATGAAGTGATGTCTAATGTCAATGTGCTTAGTCCTGCTGTGTTTTATAGGATTCTTTGAAATATTAATAGCACTCAGGTTGTCACAATACAATGTCATGACATCCTGTGTGACATTGTACTCAGTCAGCATCTGCTTCATCCAGACCATTTGAGAACAATTGCTACCAGCTGCTATGTATTCAGCTTCAGCAGTGGACAAGGACACACAGTTTTGCTTCTTGCTGAACCAAGAAACAAGATTGTTTCCCAAGAAGAAACATCCTCCAGAAGTGCTTTTTCTATCATCAACACTACCAGCCCAATCAGCATCACAATACCCAGACAGAATTGGTTCACATCCATGAGAATACAGTATACCATAATTGCAAGTTCCACTCACATACTTCAGAATTCTCTTTACCTGATTGATGTGACTTACTTTAGGTTCAGCTTGGTATCTTGCACACACCCCAACAGCAAATGCAATGTCAGGTCTGCTGGCTGTTAAGTATAGCAAGCTTCCTATCATGCTTCTATACAAGCTTTGATCAACATTTTCTCCACTTGTGTCCTTGGACAACTTCAAATGTGTAGGAGCAGGAGTCCTTTTATGGCTGGCATTCTCCATTCCAAACTTCTTGACAAT
This sequence comes from Vicia sativa, assembly GCA_021764765.1. Taxonomy (NCBI): domain Eukaryota; kingdom Viridiplantae; phylum Streptophyta; class Magnoliopsida; order Fabales; family Fabaceae; genus Vicia; species Vicia sativa. Next base: position 181,292,189 of record CM038793.1, on the reverse strand, counting down.
ATTCCTTGCATACTTGCTCTGTGAAATGAATGTTGAGTCTTCCATCTGTGTGACTTGCAGTCCAAGAAAATAAGTCAACTCTCCCATGAGGCTCATTTCAAACTCAGCTTACATTTGGTTGGCAAACTGTCTCACCATTGTGTCTGACATTCCTCCAAATACTATGTCATCAACATAAATTTGAGCCACCATTATATTTCCTCCTTCATTCTTGACAAAGAGAGTTTTATCCAAGGCTCCTTTCCTATATCCTTTGTCAGTAAGGAACTTGGTCAGCCTTTCATACCAGGCCCTAGGAGCTTGCTTCAGTCCATATAGGGCTTTCCTCAACTTGTAGACATGATCGGAAAACTTGGATCCACAAACTTTAGGCTGTTCTACATATACCTCCTCATTCAAATAGCCATTTAGGAAAGCACTTTTCACATCCATCGAAACAATTTGAATTTCGAATGCAAGCAACCCTAGTAGTAGCTCGATTGATTCCGCCTAGCCACTGGAGCAAAAGTCTCATCAAAATCAATCCCTTCAACTTGAGTGTATCCCTGAGCAACAAGTCTTGCTTTATTTCTGGTGACAACCCCTTCTGCATCAGACTTGTTCTTGTAGATCCATTTTGTGCCAATGATGTTTGTTCCTTCTGGTCTAGGAACTAACTCTCACACTTCATGTTGCTTGAACTGGGTCAGTTCATCTTGCATTGCTCAAATCCAGTACTCATCAGTTAGAGCCTCTTTGACATTTTTTGGCTCAATTTTTGACACAAAGCAAGAGTTTGAGACAATTTCTCTGGACCTTGTAATGACACCACTGTTTGGATCTCCAATGATGAGGTCCTTTGGATGCTCTTTCTGAATTCTGATGGAAGGATCTTTGGTAGCTTCCTCTGGTTCAGACTTTGGTGAAGTAGGAACATGTACATCATCCTTATCAGACACTTGTGGTGATGTCTCAAACCATGTTTCAACATCACATGAGACATTGTTTTCCTGATGGTGATCATCAACTATGACATTAATAGACTCCATCATTACTTTAGTTCTGGAGTTGAATACTCTATATGCTCTGCTATTTGTAGAGTATCCCAGAAAAATGTCTTCATCACTCTTAGAGTCCATCTTTCTCCTTTGATCACGATCTGTCAGAATATAACATTTGCTACCAAACACATGGAAATATTTCACAGTAGGTTTTCTTCCCTTCCATATTTCATACAGGTGGAGGATGTTCCTTTCTTAAGGTGACCTGTGAACATAGTGTATTCATAGCTTCACCAAAATGAATAGGAGTTTCTTAGCATGAATCATTGCTCGGCGATTCATGTATAGTCCTATTCTTCCTTTCCACAACCCCATTTTGTTGAGGTGTTATAGGAGAAGAAAACTCATGATTGATTCCTTCTGAGCAACAGAATTCATCAAACTTGATGTTCTCAAATTCCTTTCCATGATCACTTCTTATTCTGACAATGCAACCTTCCTTCTCTCTTTGAAGTCTTTTGCATAACTCTTTAAAACATCAAACACATCGATTTTTTTGATGAAGTTTATCCGTAACCGAGAAATCATCCACAACAACATAGGCATATCTTTTTCCACCAAGACTTTCAACCTGCATAGGCCCCATCAAATCCATGTGTAACAGCTCTAGCACTTTAGAAGTGGTCAGATGTCTAGACATTGGATGTGACATTCTGGTTTGTTTTCCAACCTGACACTCACCACAGACTCTCCCTTCATCAATATGGAGTCTTGGTATCCTCCGACCTCCATAGAAATGATCTTTTTCATTCCTCTGAGATGCAGATGACCAAGTTTTTGGTGCCACAATTTTACCTCCTTTTCATCTTTGTCTGTAGAACACACAAAAGACGGGTTGGTGTTCTCAGATTCCCACATGTAGCAGTTGTCCTTTGATCTGACTCCTCTCATAACCACTTCTTGTTTATCATTGATTACAAGACATTCAGACCTAGTGAAGTTGACTTTGAATCCCATATCACATAGCTGACTTATGCTTATGAGATTAGCAGTCAAACCTTTTACCAGCAACACTCCATTTAAGTTTGGAACACCAGAGCAGTCCAAGTTTCCAACACCTTTGATTTCTCCTTTAGCTCCATCCCCAAAAGTAACAAAACTGGTAGAATGAGGTTTGACATTATTCAGCAGATTTTTTATTCCAGTCATATGCTTAGAACACCCACTGTCAAAGTACCAATCTTCCTTGGCAGACACTCTAAGGGAAGTATGAGCTATCAGAGCTGCTGTCTTCTTCTTCCAATGATGAGTGTAGGATACTTTGTTGACCTTAGGCTTGACATAAGGAACTTGATTAGGATATCCATGTAGTCTAAAACAAAAAGGCTTTATGTGACCAAACCTCCCACAATAATGACATCTCCATCTTTGAAACTTTTTCTTCATGTTTCTTTGATCTTGATGTTGTATCCAATGTTGTGACATCTTCTTAGACATTGGCTTATTAGGATTGCTCTTCCTTTTGTTATCAGCAAATTTCTTTGCCTCCACATATCCTGAGCCAGACCTATTTCCTGTCTTGTGGTGTGACATCTTCTTTGACATTGACTTGCCAGGTCCAGGTCTGTTCTTCTTCTTGTCACCAGCAGGTTTTTTTGCAGCTTCATATCCCAGACCATGCTTATTTCCTGCATTCTGTCCAAGCTGAAGAATTTCCTCCAACTTATCAGTACCAGATATCAACATTTTGACTGACTTAGACATCTGATCAAGTTTGGAGTTCAACACTATAATTTCACTATTGAGGTGACTTATAGTGGCTGAGTTTTCCTTCTTTTCAACCTCCAATTTTGCATTCTCAACCTCCAATTTTGCATTCTCAGCCTCCAACTTCTCAATCATCTTTTTCTGTTTCTCATTTTGCTGACATACTTCACCACTTCTTACATACAGCTTCTTGTAGGTTTCAGCAAGCTCTTCAAATGTCACTTCCTCATCACTAGAATCCATATCAGAATTGCACAATCCAGAGAGAGCAGTGACAAGTTTGGCTGCTTCTTCCTCAGATTCACTTCCCGAGTCACCATCAGACCAAGTGACAGTCATCCCTTTCTTTTGTTTCTTTAGAAATGTGGGTAATTCAGCTCTAATATGCTCATATCCTTCACAACCATGACACTGGATTTCTCTGCTTTGACTTCCTTTTTCTTCAGACTTGGATCTTTTGTAGGAGTCATAAGATCTGCTAATGTCAGATGAAATGTCCTTGACATTGGACCTTGACTTTGAATCAATTCTCTTGATGAGTTTATTGAACTGCCTTCCAAGCATAGCTATAGCTTTAGATATCTTTTCTTCATCATCCTCCTTGCATCCCTCTTCAGTATTGGATACAAGTGTTATGCTCTTGTTCTTCCTGTCAACAGTTTCACTGATTCCCATCTCAAAAGTCTGGAGAGATCCAACAAGTTCTTCCACCTTCAAGGTGCTGATGTCCTGAGCTTCCTCTATAGCAGTCACTTTCATTGCAAACCTTTTAGGCAATGATCTGAGAATCTTTCTCACCAAGATATTCATGTGAAACTCATGAATGGTCTCATCTTCTTTCATCTTCAAATTCTCAAATTTGGTAGTGAGCATCTGAAGTCTTGACATCTTCACCTTCGATGTCCCCTCATGAGTAGTTTTGAGAGTGTCCCAAACATCCTTGGCCAGCTCACATTGATGAACTAGTCTGAAGATATTTCTGTCAATTCCATTGAATAAGGCATTCAATGCTTAGAGTTTCCCAGTGCTAGCTCCTCTTCTTCTTTGTTCCATTTTTCCTCAGGTTTCAAGACAGTAGTTCCATCCTTCTCAAGCTTGGTGGGATGTTTCCATCCTTTATCATCAGCTCTCCAAGCTTTAATATCCAGTGACCTCAAAAAGGCAACCATACGAGGTTTCCAGTAATCATAATTAGATCCATCCAATATAGGTGGTCTACCTCCAAATCCTCCTTCCTTATCCATTACGCCGTAAACTATTATCCCTAGATCTCACCCGAAATAACAGGTGGTGCGATGCCAATTGAAATTCACGGCAGCAGATACGTGATGTCACAGAGAATGTTATGACACGATCCGACACTGTTAACAATACACACAATAAATTCAAACAAAGAAGAACACAATAAATTGTTTACCTAGTTCAGTGTGTAACTACACCTACATCTGGGGGCTACCAAGCCATGGAGGAAATTCACTATTAGTAGAATTAATTCAGGAATAAACCAACCAGTTTATCTCCTTCACTTAAAACCTACCCAATGCAACTTCAATCTAAGTCCTACTTAGATCTGAGTTCCTACTTATCCCCCTCAATCACAGCAGTGATATCAACCTATTGATTAATTGAATTGTGAAGACACTCTTCAATAAACTATCTTGATTTTGCTTCAAAGCTTTAATCAAGAGACAAAACACTCGTGCTTCAAAGCTTTGAGTGATAAACTACCCTTACAAACAAATCCTAGTCCAAAGCACTTATCAATTGATAATTGCTTGGCTCACAAGAGTAACTAGAATTACACAAAATACAACCTGCTAAATCTTCAATATAGTTCAAGAGGCGCAGCAGCACAGTAAGGGTTATATTCCTATTATAGAAGCATTAAACTTCGGGCCCATAATAATAGCTAGTTCACTTAATTAATCCTAAAACTTGGTCTTATCAACAACCAATTTAGGTTTAACTAAGATTAACCTAACATCCACGTGAGCATGCAATCTAATAATGTAAAAACATAATAAAATTTCAACAAACTTCGAAAAACTTGGAAAATTATTCTGCAGAATGTCACATGGATAGGGTGACATGGCATATCAATCAAACTTCACTTCAAAGCAAAGACTTGCTTTGATTCTTGAAAGTACGAAGCATCCTTGTCATGTGGGATTTATTCAATCAATGTCATGACATTTATCAAGACATTGTTATTAGTCTAAGGTTTTACCAAAAAGTAAGGCCAACTTAAAACACCAACATGAATGATCCCATTATCCATCCCATGATCCAAGAATTCAAAGATATGATTAGTTGTAAGATCATTAATAAAGTTGCATCGTTCTTTAATAATAGAGTTTGTTCCAAGTTGGAGATTTGTGAGATATTGGATCAAACTCTATTAGAAAACATCAAGCATGTTGTTGGCGAAGTGTTACAAGTTGTATTTGAAATGTGTTCTAGCTTGTAGTGTCGAAGGATGTTAGGATTGTTAGGATCTAATTGGTCTCATTTGTTATGTCTAATTGGTTAAGTTAGCTTGTACCCTAAGTTAGCTTGTAATGGATATTTGTGATAAAAGCCCATTAATTTAGTATGTTAGGTTCATTATAAAACACATACTAGTCTCTCATCATTGCATATTGCAAATCCTAATTTTAGGGTGAGAGAGTTATTTGTTATTCTTGAATACTTGTAATCTTGATTTAAGATAAAGGAAAGAATAGCAGTTAATAATCAATCCTTTTGTTCATCGTATTCTTCATTTTATATTCTACCCTTGTTTGTTTTTTTATTATTAAGAAACAAGTTTATACTTTGTTTCCAAGGCATTCGATTCACAACATCTTAAAACCTCATAGCCAAGTCGGATCAAGTGTGTTTATGTTCGAGTTTCACCTCACTTTTTGCTTCAATTTGTTAAATTCACATCTTGTTTTGTAATTTTGAATACATATTAGAAATCGTGGTGAAATTTCGATTCCAAGAGTATATATAATTTGTGAATTATTTTGTTGATTTCATAAGTTCTTCGAATCTTTTAATTCGTGAAATGTAATTAAATTAAATTAAATTAAATTAAATTATTATTAATAAAAAATAACTTAAATTAAATTAAGTTATTAATAAAAAATAACTTAAATTTATAATTAAAAATAAATTTATTTGTGAGATTAAAAATATTATCAAAGAATAAATATTATCAAAGAATAAATTTATTTGATTATAAAAATATTTCTTTAATAATATTTTTAAATCATGGATTATTTCGTAAGTTAACTTACGAATTCACCTTATTTGAGAAATTCGTAAGTTAACTCACGAAGTTTGGAGTATTTTTGGTATTTCACCAGGAGTGAAGAAGAATCTCACTAGGTGGAAAAAGAAATTCCCTTGAATATATTGGAGCTGAACATGCATTTGGTTATTTACTAAAATTAAACTACTTGTTTGTATTTCCATCACTAGAATGTTACCGGGTACATACTAGTGCAAAAAGAACAATATAATTTTAAAATTTACATCCGATATATAAAAATAGAGTGTAAATTAAAAATAAGATGGCAATTTTATAAATAAAGTGTCATTTTAAGTATTAATATGTAACAATTTACCCCCTATTTAAAATAATGCGTGTAAATTAAAAATATTATTATAATCACATTTCAATTACTCACGTTAAATTTAAAATAAGGTGTAAATTTAAATAGATTAAAAAAATTAATTTTATAACTGTAAATATTAATCTAAGCACATTTATAAAACACAATTTATAATTTTATTAAATGTCAATTATCTAATCACTTTTATTAAATCTTAATTATCTAAATCTATTCTATTAAAATATTAATAGAATTCTATTAAAATATTAATAGAAAAAACAAGATTCAAGAGGAAAAACATAATCCAATACCTTTGCCTTTCAAACCCATTTCTCAATAGCATGCACCTTTTTCTCTAAAACTCATCTCTCATCACCTGAAAGAGTGCAAACACATTGAACAATTAGGAGAGACTCAGAACCAAGAAAACCAACCATTTTTTCAACTCCTTTTTCGCATTTCTTTTGTGTATTTTGATTTTTTTCAATGAATGATATTTATTTCATCAAAAACCCTATCGATTATTCAATCAATAACTTAACAAAGTCATTGATTGGAACTAAATATATCAAATTAGGTATTTCTAAACCCTATTTGATATTTTAGATAATTTTTTCTAATAGTTGAATTACCTTGAGTTTGCTTATGATCGTGCTATTATTAGTTATTCAATGAACTTGATGTTCATTCAATTTTCATTTTATGAGTAACATTTGATTGGCTTTAAATCATCTTGATCAATCATTGAGAACATTCTATGGATATGGAAGAAATTTTAATTCTTAACAGTATATTTTGTATTGTTATTAGTGTACCCTTTTAATGTTTTTGTCCATAATTTTACACCAAACACTAACAAACACAACATGACAATAATTATGATTAGAATAGTTGAATGTAATCAATGTCGTTTCATTGTAAGCCACGCCTTCAATCAAAATTGTGGGTGATGCATAGATTGAAATTATTCATAAAATTGAATTCTTTTCTATATTGCCATATAATTGTATTCCACATTGAGTTCATAGAGGACAATCAGAGAGAGAATTCCTAGTTGAAGTGGAGGCTATAGGCCATGTTAGACATAAGCATCTTGTGCCCAATATGATCACAAGAACATAATATATTTGATTTTTAAGACATTTCTTAATAATCAGAAGATTCTACTCAATATGAATTAGTTAATTACATTCATAGATTCATCAGAAACATTTAATGTAGCTCAGAACATTAAACTTATATTATGTAATATATATATGAACAATCATATGACATTTCTAACTTGTCATGAATTTAATAATATAAAAGATTAGTCAATTGAAAATATCTATTAATGAACTTAAATATTACTATATAACTTCAAATGAGTTTGAGTAGGAATTGTTAAGAAACACAATATTTTTAAATCTTCCTCCATCCATCGTCAAAACTAGCCCATTTTGTCTCTACATAGTTTTGAAATAAATTAGGTTAACTTCAAATTGTGGCAAATATAGAACCCCTTGAATGATAATCTTTGGATATTTTCACATCTCCACATACAGAAAGAGAGAGTGAATAACATGTAAGCAAGAAGAAAAGAGAAATGGAATTGTTATTCATTCAATTTCACATAACTTGTTACAATTGTCTTATATATAGTTACAAACAGTAACTAACTTCTAACTGCCAAAACAGAAAAAGAAAATGCATGTGCATGAGGGTGCATGATATAAAACGGTATACACTCAATGAATGTAAGCCACCTCAGCTTATTTATTTTCATTTGTTAATAACACTTCCTCAAATGAAGGCAATTCTGACAGATGGAGTAAACCCGTTGAGGGTCGTCTTAAATGTAATATCGATGCTTCCTTTTCTCAAGATAAGGTTGGCATGGGTATTTGCATTCGGGATGTTAGATGGGTGTTTTGTTACTGCTAGATCTGAGTGTTTTTCCCCAATCACGGATGTTGCTACCCGGGAGGCCTTCGGCCTTTTATCTGCTATTAATTGGGTTCGCAACCTCAGTCTTGATAATATGGATTTCGAGTTAGATACTAAATGTGTTGTGGACGGCGTGAACAACTCGAAATTCAACAACTCGGATTTTGGTGCGATTCCTCGAGAATGTAATCGCTTATTATCCGTTCTTTTTACGAACTCTATAGTCAAGTTCACTAGAAGACAAGTCAATGAAGCGACTCATGTTTTGGCACGAGTGGCTCCATCTTATGCTAGTTTTTATGTTTTCACCGATATTCCGACTTATATTCTGAATATTTTAATTAATGATATGAATTGATTTTTTCCGATAAAAAATGTGTGATAGACTTTAGTAAAACCCAAAAAAGAAATCTCATTATTAGAGCTTTCCATGTGCATTTCTGGTTTGATAGGTTTTACTTTTAGTACAGGATATCCATAGTATTAATTATGGTTTGACAATAGTGCCCCTATCCCGTAGTTCATAGTTATTCACTTCTATAACTTCACCTATTTTTAGCCCATATTTTAAATAGTACTCCTCCATTTCAAAATGAGTATTATTTTAGAAAAAAATTATTTCAAAATGAATATCATTATCATTTTTCAATATATTAATGATAGTTATTTTTTTAGTTATGTCTTATAATTATTACTCTTCACACTATTTTCAATAAATTAATAAAACTAATTTAGTAAAAGTGCAATGTCTCATAATAATATAATTGCATTTTTTAAATTGTGTGCAAAATCCTTAAACGACACTCATTTAAAAACGGAACGGATAAAGTATTTCATCTTACTAGTCTTACATTTTAGTCTTCTCAGTTTTTTTCCATCTTGGACAAGTTTAAATCTCATAGTTTACGAATCTTAGACAATCCCATCTAGAACACATTACACATGAACAATTTGAATCTCATCTAACTAGTTATCTCACTCGGTATGGAAAAGTTACGGGAATTTCTTTCTTCACCTAGTGGTTTTCTCTCACACCGCTGAAAAACTAAAAATTATCGAACAATATAATTAAAAATTGAATTATTATTAATATATTCTTTTTACTCAAACATAATATACAATTTTGTATCAAATCCTATTATTTATTAAGAAAAAATCAAGTCAAATTTATTTTATTCATAAAAATTATATAAAATTTTTATTCTAAAATGACTTTATTGTCGAAATTTAAAATTTTAACATCGCTTAAGTCATTAAATATATTAAATTATTGTCAATATAACTATAAAAAATATAATATAAAATAATATAAATATTTTTTTCCATAATTCTAATATTTCACTGAATTTTTTTGTTTAGTAAAAATTTATTAATTTATATAATTAAAAATTATATAAATTTTTTCATTATTAATTCTTCATATTTAAATTTTTAAATATATCAATTATTAATATTCACTTTTAACTGTCATTTGATATTAGAATTAAGGAAGATACAAATTTTTTTTAATAATATTTCTAATAGAATTTTTTTCTTAATTAATTTTTTTTAATTAAATAGTAGAATATAAATTATATTTTAGTCCTAATAAATTTGGGATATTGAAACGAATTCGTAAGTGAACTTACGAATTCACCTTATTTTTTTAAAATCGAGATTATTTCGTATTAACTTATGAATTCACCTTATTTAAAAAATTCGTAAATTAACTTACGAAGTCGAAAATATTTTTAGTATTTCATTGAAAGTGAAAAAGAAACCCACTAAATAAGGAAAAAAATTCTCAAAATTAACAAACCAACTCAACTAACAACAATTTTTTGTCACGGAACAAATAGTACATATGAAACATAACGGCACCGGATTTTAACATATGTTATATGCAAAAAAACTAGTTGAGATTATCAGTTTAATTTCATTAGTTTTCAAATAAAAGTAATACAAGCATGTTAGACCTTAACTTTTACAACATAAACAAGAAATTAAAAGGAACATAGAACACAAGAACATTAAAATTAACACTCCGATGTTTGCCAAAAGACCCAGCAGCATTGTATGAGCAAGCAGAACCCAATGGACATGAATAAATGATTACTTGTAGACACATGAATCAGTCAAATTAAGATGTTTTCCAAGTTTGTTGCCATGGATAGTGATTGAACATCTGATTCTCCGATGGAATGTAGACTTAACCAATCTTCCCAAAACATAAGCTCTTGATCTCACTACAAATGTTAGATTCATTGGTAATGCAACATTCTTCATGTGATCTGGCTTAGTACTTCCAAGAACTGAAATCCCACCGTAGAGTGGAACTTGGTGTGCAAACACCACAACAGATATCTTACTCTGACTCTTCCTTGATTGATAGAACTCATGCATCTATTACACACAAATCAACCAAATTATTCTTTTAATAAATTAGTCGTTATATTTTTATAAAATTATTCTTATTAAGTTATTGAAAAATAGTGTTTAGAGTAAAAAAAGTATAAAAAATATAACTAAAACGACAGTTATTTTAAAACGGAAGAAATAACAAGTTAGATTCATATACGTATATTTTTTTACTCAGGCAATGAAAGTATGAAGAAATGAATTGAACTTGATGAGTTAGCAATATAGTGATAGGCTGATAGCTAGCTACTTTGACAATGAAAGAACCAACTCATTATAATGAATGATATGATAAATACTATAATAAATTATTAAATTTCACTCACTTGTTTGATTATAAAAAAAAATGATACTGGTACTATTTTGACATTTTAATTGGGGTATTAATAATGTATTAATGAAATTAGCGTATTAAATGAAAACGTTGTAAAGAGAATCAAATATTATATCAAATATTGATTGTTTAAATAACACTCTAAAAAAAATAGCTCATAAATAATCAAGTTGCTAAATATATTCTATAGGGTTTGTCTATTTTTCAACTCATATTAAATAAAAAAAACTCGGCCATTTAACTTTTATTTTGTAGTATTTTTTACTAATTTTTAACTTTTTTTAAAAAAAATATTTGAAATAGTTTATGAACTTGTAGTTTTAAGTTTGTGATTTTTTCTTCTATTTATACTTATATTATTTTAACAAAATATATTGAAACTATAAATTTTTTAATTAAGAATGTCATTTTATATCGTTTTGTATTTATCAGATAATATAATAACTAATTTATCAAACACTCAAACTAGTTTATCAACTATCAGCTACAAATTATCAACTACCAACTACCAGTTAGTTTTCCCAAATAGAACCTATAATTATAATTTTGGTCCATTTATTATCCATATTTTTAAATTTTGGTCCTTCAATTTTTTAGTTTTTTGAGGACTTTAGTCCCCTTACAAATTTGAAAACAATTTTTATTGATACGACGCATACATTGATGACGTGTCAATGTCACTTCAACAGTGAATTGTTCAATAAAATTATTTTTATTTAAGAATTGTGTTGAACATGTCATCAATTTGAGTTTTATGTCATTAAAAATTATCTTCAAATTTGCAGGGACTAAAATCCTAAAAAAACTAAAATAAAGAGACCAAAATATTGGATTATAAAATAGATGGGCCAAAACTGAAAAAAATAACAGAGGAACCAAAATTGCAATTAAACTTATATTTTATTTGTTTGAAAAATTAGATCAATACAAAAATAGACACAAATAGACAACAATTGCACCGATACTCTTTTGATACTTTCGATTTTTTAGCACCAAAAATTAATCTTTTACAAAAAAATTCAAAAGGATGTTGCATCTTTTAGATCTTTAAGCTGATTGATAACAAAAAAAAATCGGTACACTTGCATCAATCAATCTACATAAGCGACATTTAAAATCCTTCCTTGTGTACACAAATATTTCTTCAAGTACACAAAAAGTACCATATACGATACACTCCTTGTCTTTCTAAAAAATGTAATAATTCCAATAAATTCAAACTGTGATGCAATAAAGGCTCTGTGAAACCACGTGAGAGGTACGGTAAGTAATTACCCATCACCATTCTGCATTTCAGCTTTGTAATGTGAAAAATGAGAATGAGAATTGCACTTGATCAAAAGAATATAATGAATCAATTTTTCAATACATAAACATAAAAAATGGTACCTACTTTATTAAACTTTTTGGGGTCCCCTTACCTACAAGTAGGAGCATCAGACCCATGTTTATAAAGAGGACCAATTAATTTCAACTTTTTCAGCATATATGTCTATGTTCCCACACACCCTTTTTCTCTCATTGCTCTCCAATCGATGCACAAATTTGTCCCCACCCCACAGATTCTAACAAAACAACCGTTGGACACTCGGAAACTCTCATCTCTATACGACTAAACTACTTCTAACACTTTCTCTTTTTTCTTAAAGTTTAAAATAAAATACTATAAGCTCAAATTAAACATTGGAAACTGAATTTTTGAAATCAATGTAACCAATAAAGAAGATAGAGTAAGGTGGTACCTGACCCGAAGCCAGTGTGAGCTGGTAATAGCTAAGTTGCAGAGGTGTTGACGTGACATGAACACCAAAAAAAGTTGCAGGATTTCTGTATAAGATCTTCACCGTTGAATTCAATGACAACATATCTGTTGGTACTCCCGTTCCATCATTTCCAGATTGTACATACAGATTCTCAAACACTATGTTCTATTCAATTCAATATTAAAATAAAAACATTATTCAATAATAATAATAATAATAATAATAATAATAATAATAATAATTAAATAAATGTAATAGAAATCACGAACCTTAAGAACAATACGAGGCTTGTAGCTTTTACTAGCACCCCAAAGAATCAACGAAAACAGCGTAAAAAGCACGACAAAAAGCAAGAAGAACCCTAAATACAACCGAACATTACGAGTATTATCATAAACACTTTCATCATCTTCATCTTCATCCATATCAAGATCATCGAGACTGTTCCTGTTACTCAGTTTCTTCCAAGAGGAAGCTGAGATGTTGCGAGGGTTTTTCAGCGAAGCGGAGTAACGAGAGGTGGAAGATTCACGAGAGTGATGAATGGGAGAAGCGGTATAGTAATGGAAATTCTGATGAGGTGGTGAACCTATAGGACTTGAACCGTAAGACATTTTCTCAACGTCGTGGTTGGAGGGACTCTGGACGTAGTAAAGTGGTCGCCGCGGAGGGGAACGCGGCGGAGAGGAGGAGGATTGTTCATTGCTGTTGGTGGTTTCTTCTGAGTCTGTTTTTCTGTGCATTCTTACTCCTCTCATTTCTCTTTCTTTCTCTCTTTCTTTTTTCTATTCACAATGGTAAAAATAGAAAGAACTGTATAGAGTTATTGTTGTTATTATACTACTATTATTATGGTTCTTTTTATTTTGAGAAAACCTATGCTTTTATTGTAAATAAATTAATTGGGACAGTGTGAAAATTAGAAATGTTACTGCTTTTATCTTTCGTGTCATTAATTATACGGTATTGTTTTTTTCAAAGCTGTGTGTGAATTTTTAAGGTAAGTGTATTTATATTTAATAATATTTAATAATATTTAATAATAATTGGTTTTATACTGTATATAGACTCGAGGCGTGTATTGAACTGTTTGTTTTTTTAATTCTAATGGGAAAGGAAAAAATTTTCACCTATGGTAGGTAATTTTTATTTCTATAAATATTTATATGTTATTTTTATGCTGAACTGTCTGTAACGACAGTGACTTTATTTTGTTTATTAATTATAATTAAGAGGAAAAAATTATGGAAAATGGTGTAGTTTTTTTTTTAGTCTAAAATTAATAATGTTGATAAAATTAAAGAATAATAGTGTTTTGGATTGTGCAAATGTTTTATCGATCTAATCTATTCCGTTCACAATCTTTGATCTTTAATTTTATTATATTTTTCTATAATTTTTTGAATTGATTTAGGCATTAGAGTATTAATCATGCAGGATCACTCCGCACTATCGCAAAAGACATCGAAGCCATTGTTCAACACCATTATCATCATCATCAATTGTGTATCTTCTTATTGCGTGTGAACTGTTCATATATGTTAGGTCAAATAGAGTGAACTTTCGATGGGTTGGCCTTGGTAGACTGGGCCTTTGGTCGGTCTAGAACAGTTGCCCCCAAGGCTTGGTTGGGCACTAAAGAAGTTGGGGTAAGCCTCAAGTATCATCGGTCGGCTTTCATGTTGTAATTTGTGTGAGATATAACTGAATCACGTGGGATCAATTTGAAAAGTAATGGAAAACATGCACATTTAATGTGGTTTTATCACCAAGACGCTTCGTCACACAATCTTGACACGTATGACGACGTGACTAGTTGGGGTATAACACAACTCATAAAGTGCTTAATTGCACGTGAGTTTAACGTGTCTTTTGTGAGTGAAATTTTAGTCGTTGGTACTTTTGATCTCTTCCTGCAATCGTTTACTATCGCGGCAGGAAAAATTGAGACTAAGCTATTGATAAACTTAACTAAAAAAATCAATAGTCATGACCTAACTTCATTGTTTCCAAGGGAAAATGGAAAAGATCGAACAAAACCCACAAAAAGTTTTAAAATAAAAACTAATAAAAAGAGAGAGATTTGGATACGTGAGTTGGTTATGCAAGAGAAATGTATTAACATCCCTCACATCTATGGTACTCCAAAGGAACCTCTTGAAAATTTGTGTTATAATAAGGAGTTATTTGCACTAGTATTGATGGGATGGGAAAAGAAATTATTTTTTATGAATTTGTTTGACAATACTTCAAGAGCCTCATGCCTATTTTTTATGTGCTTAAGATGTCTTAACACTTATTAAGAAAAAGGTTTTGAAAATCATTTAACAAAGTCAAGGTTTATTGTGAAAAGGGTTTCAAGTTTGAAAACAAGAATATTTTAAAACAATGAGAAGATTTTGAAAGTTAAAGAATTTGAGGAGATAAAGAGTCTATCCTAAAACATAAAGTAAATTGCAAGAAATAAATAGTCTCATTGTAAGGTAGCCCAAGAGGAAGCCTTAGTGTGTGCATCTGAACTAACCAAGATGAAACAAGTCTTTTGACATTAGTCAAATAGAGCATTCTTTTTCGAGGTAAGCCACAAAACAAACAAGCAAACTTCAAATGGAATCAAAGCATCAGATGAAATCCAAGGCATCAGACGGAAATCCCAAGAATTAGATGAAAACCAAAGTCTCAAATAAAAATTCCTACATCAGATAAAATTCAAAACACCAGACAAAACCAAAGGTCTTAGGGGAAATCCTAAGGTCTCAGATACATGGTTTGGAGAAATATCAATGTATCAAGTGAACATCCAAGTTGGGGATCTATCCTAAGTCCAAAAGTCCAATCTCCTTGAGCAAGGGATAATAACCAATAGTACAAATAATCAGAGCCAAGTTTTTTAGCGTTTTGCCTTTATTTAATATCTTTTGATGAAAAGAAACGGAAATTCCCAAGAGGCAAAGAGAAAAAATACATAAAATAAATGACATAAAGTAAAGATGGTATGAAATGTAAAGGCTTAAAATGTAAAGTTCTGAAATTAAATTGCATTAATGTAAAGGGCAAAAAAATAAATGACATTAATGTAAAAGTGTGAAAGTATAAAAGTTTGCACAATTAAGGTTATTAATGTTAGTAGTTAGTAACCTGATTCAGGATAATTTAACGCTATGTTAAACAATCGTAAGTGAACTTATGTAGAAGTTGCACTTATATGAGGTCGGTCGATAGAAATTTATGTGTCATGAGTATTAGAGTAGTGATAGAGATCACCCTCCTAAAACAATACAACACAAGTCGAAACAAAACAAATTGATCAGGCACAAATTAAAGGAAATTGGATTATTACATGAATCAAGGTCCTTCATGATACCTTGAGGCAAACTTATCATCAATCTAAATTACCAAAAGTGATCAAATGATCATTTAATGCTAGATTTAAAATGATGAAAGTTCATCAAGCATCAATTCAAACCCAATTAAACAAGATGCATTCATCATCATCCAATTGATCAAAATAAAAGAAGAAAGAGTTGGAGAGAGAGAGAGAGAGAGAGAGAGAGAGACAGCAACCAAAATTGAATCACAATGTTAGATAAATCTATCATCAATTCGAAGTATAAAAATTGATCCAAGTGATCATTTAATGATATGTTTGAATTAATGAAGATTCATGCAAATAAAGTATGACCCAAAGTACATTGAGATTGAGTTTTGGAGTATTTATATTGGGCTCCAAGTTTCTATATATTTTGGGGTTAAGAAGGTGGTGGTAGAATCTTATTCTAGTATTGCAGTTAATAGCATTCTTGGGAAGGATAACAAGAATTGGATGACTGGTAATTTGATTACTCAAATCAAGGCCATGATGACTAAATTTGATGATATTATGATATGCCATATTTATAGAGAGAGTAACAAGTGCACCAATATGTTTGCTTCAGAAGGAAAGAAATGGAAGGGTAATCTGATGGTTTATATTGAGATTCCTAATTGGGTTGCTCAAATTGTTAAGCAAGATAGAAGTCTTTTGGTCGCCTCTAGGAGTGTAGCTTTGTAGTTTTTCTTTTTTGGGCTTAGGCCCTCCATTGTTCCAAAAAAAGTCCATTGAGATTGTTAAAGATTTTGATCAGTCAAGTCATGATCCAAGTCAACAGAATTTAAACCAATATTAAATGACAATAATCATAGAAAATGAACTAAATTTTTTTTTAATGATTTTAAATGGAAAATAAAAGGAAAGTTCAAACAATGCATCAAATCATCAAATAAATGTTCAAAACAAATACGGGAGATCAAGAAAACTATAAGGATCAAGATCTCAAAAGACTGGATCCATAAAGTTTGAAATGATGGAGAAATAAATTGTTAAAACACAACAAAATAAAATAGAAAAAATGCTAAAAAACATTTTAAAAAATTTAAGAAAATCACATAAGGTAGAAAATATTTTTAGAAAATTATAGAAAAAAGTTGGAGTGAAAAAGGTTAAGGGAAATATTTTTTATAAATTTTGAAGAAAATGAAATAAAAAGGACCTAAAAGAAAAAGAAATTAAATCAATTGACGGCTAGCACATGTGTAAGGCTCTGATTGGCTGAAGATTCAAATTTTCACTCTAGAAGGTGTGGAGGTCGTCATCTTCAACCTCTGAACCTAACTTTAGCAGGTTTGTGAATTGTAAATTTAAGCTTAACCACACATACAATTAGCTTCGTTTTACTTCATCGTTCATGTCTTCATGATCTAGATCAATTTATTTAATCTGAGCAATGAGAATTTGCAGAAATATGATAAAGATTAACAATCTTAAAAGTACAATTAAATTCCAAATGTCAAAGATAAATTCAAGTTAGGTTAGGTGAAACACTTAGTGGAACAAGACGAAGAGGATTGTAAAGAGTTTTGGTTGAGAAATTTATCATATCTACCTTTTTCCAAGTGAGCTTCAAAGCTTGAAAATGGTGGAATCTGGTTAAGTGCTTCAGGTCACAGCTACCTTCTGTAATGCTTGGGTTAGCTTCAGAGGAGGCCGATGATGTATTTTGGGCACAAAATTTAAGTTGAAAAGAATAAAAAATAGAGTTTCGATCTTCTAGTTTTTTGTAGTTTCAAGATTAGTTTTTAGTGTAGAATTACTTTCTATTTATAGGACGAGAGAGTGAGGTCTTGACTTGGGTGAAAATCAGATCATAAGCATGTGTTTAGCAACAACAAGTGAAAATCACGTGATTTGGTGGCCCGCAAATGAAGATTTCACATGCTTTCTAATTACAAGTCACAAGGTAATGCAGAGTTCAAATCACCATGTTCCTGCTTAGGTAAAATCAAATGTACTTGTGCATTTTGTGATTTTTCTTAAGCCAAATGTTCCTTTCATGGCAAGGAAGACAAAGCAAAAAAAACCAACTCAAAAGGATAAGTGATTAGAAAATGGCAAGCTTGGAAAGTTGAGGTTTTGACCTAGAATTTTAGGTTAGACATTAGTTCAAACATGCCATGGACCATGTTTTGTGCATAAGTGGCCTTGAAGATTTGATGGACTTATAGATTGAATTAATGTTTGACCTATAAAGCAAATTTGTAGAGGATATCACTCTTGACATTTGGAAAAAAGAAGCGCCCATGAATTGTGAAAATTGAATAAGTTATGGTGTTTGGGCCAAAGTGATACCACACTTGATTTTTAGGTCAAACCATAATGTACCAACTTGTAATTTTTTTTTATTTATATTTTCTTGCTTTCAAAAGCACAAAAATGATCATATGAACTTTCAATGATATACCCTATCTTGAGTTAACTTGCAAACCAAGCATCAAACTTGAACTTTTCTTGGTTAAATGATGTTGAATGAATCTTGAGATGATCATAGCCTAAGATTATAGGTCATGTATTTGAATAATAATCCTTGTTGACCATGGTCTCTGACTTTCTTTGACATAGCTTAGATTTGATATCGGTCCTGAGCAATATCCAAGTTGTATGTGTATTGATGAAAAAAAGCTTCAACATGATCATGTAAACTTGTGATATAATCAAGATGCATATACCATTTTATTTCAGCACCAATTAAATTATCTTGAAAGTAATGAATTAACAGCTTATGATCATCAGTATGAGTGGCCATTTTCCTGCAATACATAGTGTAATACGGTGAACTGACTTTGTAGGATTTTTGTATCCAAATATGCGGATAGCAAGAGTCGCCACCGACTTTTATTTTTATCCAATTAAGGGAAGGTAAAAGTAACAGAAAAAGACCTTCGTTAGATTCTGAGTACGGGAGAATGGTTATGAAAAGGGAAGGTATTAGCACCCCTTTCCATCCGTAGTTATCTACGGGCTCTTAGTTGCTCTAGATCACTTTTTAAAATTGCTTTCTGTGTGTTTGACAAAAATGTTTTGAAAAAAGGCATTTCGCTTTGACTTTGTAATGACTCATGTAGGAGTGTATACAAAGTGTTCGGAAATGTTTGTTTGTTTTGAAAAAGAGTTTGAACTTTGAAAAAAGTGTGTGGTGTGAAAAGCATTTGATAGAGCAAGCAACTAAAAGACTTATTACCCACTCAAAATTTGTTCGTTTTTCATACTTCTACGTTCCTTTAGAATAGCGCTAGCCATACCATTAGTTAGTAGGTAGCTCCATTCGTTGGATGTAAGCGGGACATTCGAAGGGACATCGGATGGTCATTGAAGGCAACTTGTAGGAAGTATCCTAGCACATTCGAAGGGACTATCATCATTTTTCGTAGGCGACAATCGAGGGTCAAGATCATGTATTCGGAGGCGACATCGTGGGTCTTATGATCTTTGTATCGAAGGGACTATGATGATTTGTTTGGAAGGTGACGGTGCTAGAATACCTCTACGTTCGAGGGACATGACCATTTTGAATCGAAAGGCATCGAGAGAGAATTACCCTAAGGGGTGCATGTGTGAAGAAGTGTGTTGAATTCAGAATATGTTATCTTGAAAATTAGTGGGCTATGTTCATTATTATCTTGCCATACACGCCTAATTACTAGCAATTTATAGGGTGCGGAAAGTAAAATGCGGAATGTAAAAGCGGAAATGTAAAGGTGCGGAAAGTAAAACCTACGCTATTACATGGCTTTGGGGCAGATACATAATTTAAAATGCGGAAAATAAAATCCTAAATTAAACTATTACAACCCATGAACAGTTACGTTATTGGAAAATAATATGATAAAATGATAAAGAGAAAATCGTCTGAATCGGATCAACCTGTACAAAAAGAAGAAATCGGAAAATGCAATATGAATCGAACAAGAGAAAAAATGTTAGAAAAATGCAAATTTTAATATGGAAAAATTATTAAAATGCTGGAAATAAGATAAATAAACTAAAATAATTTTTTGGGATTTTTTGGAAAAGATTTGATAATTAAAATGCAATTAAAAGTGAATTAAATGCAAAAATATAAATAAAAATAAATATGCATGCAAAAATATATTTTTAAATTTATTAAATTAAATAAAGATTTTTAGAATATAAATGCAAAAAGAAAATATTTTTTGGTAATTTTTTAATGCATAAATAAAAATATGGAAATAAATTAAAATAGATGCAAAATATTAAATAATATAAAAAATATAAAAACAGGAAAAGTTTGAAGTTTGGAAAAGAAAAAGGAAGAACCGGTCCCAGGCTGGATCGAACTCATGACCTCCTGGAGAATCTCTTCAAAACACAAGCCTTAACCACTGGGCCAGCGTGCTCTTTGTGTTGGAAAAGCTGGAAACATTTGAATAAAAACGTTGACACGTCCTGGGTATATTTGAAAACGAGTCAGCTACGCGTGGGCCCCGGTTGACTGTATGGACGAATCACGTTGCACAGAAGCGCCACGCCTACTCTCGCCTGAGTCAAACATTCCACGACGCCGGAGCCCTAGCTCCGGTCGTCTTCTCCGGCAAGGAGATTCTGAGATCCTGCAAAATATGAGCAATAAACGAAAACGAAGGACCCTACCCCCCTAAATCGGCCATGGCGAACATTAGTTTGTTTAAAACGTGATCAACCTCTCAATTCAAACAGTTCAAAATGCCCTAGCTATGGTGATTTGAGTTCTACACGTCTACGCTTGCATGTAAGGCTTCATTAATGACCTAACAAGCATCCTGGATCGATACAAACACACAAGAAACGTTAACAATGCATGAATAATGAAATTCGAATTTCAAAATATACCAAATCGGAGTGAGGTACTGGGCACGATTCTGGATGGATTGGCTTCGAGCAAGAGTTGATTCTGAATCCTGGGAACCTCTTGAGCACGATGGAAAGGCTGGAAGAGGTCGGGAAAGGCTGGAATTTGAAATTCGAATTTCCAAGAATCTTGAAAATTTTGCAAGAGTTTGGGTTTGTTTTTAGGTTAGGGTTCCGTGTTCCTGCTTGTACACAATGCTGGCAATTTATAGAAGAGATTTGGATGGCAAAAGAGTGGAAAAAAGATTGCTCCATCAATGTGCAAATATTTTCTTTGAAAATAAAATCAAATCTTGAAAAAAATATGATTTTCTCATCAATGCCATGGCTTGCACGAATTTGGTAAGTGTATTGGGCTTTCTTGGACATTAAGAAAGATATAAATCCAACTTAATTGAAGAAATAACCTAATTTTCATATTTTACATAATTTATTTTTGAATTAAATGTTGTAAAATTCAAATATAAATCACAAAAATAGAAAATTACCAATGTCAAGCATTTATGGGTCAAGAATATTGTCATGAACAAGTTTGGATCAAAAGATTATAGGCCCATTTGGAAAATTTTGCATTTTGACCAAAATGTCCTTTTGTGCAATTGTCCAAAATTGCCCAACTTCTGAATAGTGTATCTTGCTCAATTTTCCATATTTTTGAGTGTTCTTGGACTTTTTGAAAATCTCTAAGAGTCCTCTAAACAATGTCTTTGGTCTCATCTCAATTGGAGTTACCATGCTCAATATATCTTCAAAACAAAAAGTTGACTTTTTGTTGACTTTGAAAATGACCTGTAATGTTTTGAGCTATACCTCTCAAATGAAGCATTTTTTGGACATTCTTGTGAGACATGAAGTTGTAGAGAATTGAATTTCCTTCAAAACAAGAGGTGGTGGAAAACTTTCTGAGAAAGTATGAGAAAGTTATGATCAGTCAAAGTTCAGTTGACTTTTCACCTAGAAACCCTAATTTAGAAAGTTTGACTTTTGAGCAAATCTTGAGTTTTCTTGATGAATCATGATCAACCCTTGATCAAATGATGAATGTAACTTCAAAATGAGGATGTTGACCAAAAATTATGAAGTTTGACTGTATGTTGACCACAGTTGACTTTTTGTCCAATACACCCGATTTTCAATCATCTGAGCAATTGCCTGAAGAAACTTGACTTGTGAGGCTTGAAACTTGACATGGAGAATCTTTGAAGCATATGAGGAGGCATGAAGACCATTGGAGATGTTGGAAATCCATCTTGACTTGAGAGATACCAAACCCTAATTTGGGTTGATTGTCTAGGAGAGAGTTTGTCTGATCAACTCTTGAGGAATCCTTGAGTAGGGGTGTATGAAATCTCTTGAATAGATGGAGGGCAAATTTTGGGGTATGACAGCTGCCCCTGTTCAATCTTCTTGTACTGGAAGGTTAGATTGACACGCTTGTCTTTCGTGACCTGGAGGTAGAAGATGATTGAACACTCGAGTACACCTGAAAATTTGCACTCGCTATTGGCTGATGATGCGGGAATGGGCTTACAGATGCCATTTGGAGAAGTTGGAGACTTCGCTGGGGAACAAGTCGTACGCTAGACTCGAGGTTGTTAATAGGAGAGCTGACGGAGATGGGCTTAAGATGCCATCTGGAAAGGTCGATGCTGGGGAGTGAGTCGTATGTTAGACTCTGTAGATGTGTCTGGAAGGAGAGGAGATGGGCTTAAGATGCCATCCGAAGGGAGTCGTACATTAGACTTCGTGTTCACTTTGAATGAGGTTATTGGTTTGTATTGATTTTTAACCATATATGCAGCATTCTGAAAGTGAAGAATTGTTGACAAGTAGTCGGAGATGGGCTTAAGATGCCATCCAAGGCAACTGAGTCGTACGCTAGACTCTGTAGTCTCTGTTGATAAATCAGAATAAATCTTCGTGCTGATTACTCTGAAGGAAATAGTAGTTGGCAAAAATGTGGATAGCTTCCAGGCATCGGTGTTGATCCATTGCACATCGGAGGATAACCAGGTGACCTTTCGAGATAGTTTTCCGTCGGTTCGGGCTTAATCTCGACCGTCGGAGGACAACCAAGGGCGGTCTTTCGATAGTTTTCCGTCGATTCGGGGTTTAATCTCGACCTGTTTGAAGTGATCACACTGCTTTGGAGAAAACAAGAGAAACTTTGACAGAACATTGGTTAGTTTTATGCAAAGTATGATGCATGATAGTGTATATGAATGACATATGCATATATTGTGACTTTATGAGTAATGTATGAATGTTGATGTTGTGATATTTCAAAACATATCCATCTTGAAGAAGATGCGGCTGTTCTGTTTGAAGATTTCTGACTTCTGCTTGGGGAATTGTGTAGGTGAGCACCCCGCTTTTGGAGAAGAAAGATACCCTGGATTCCTCCGATGCACTATCTGACCAAGTCTTGGGCCTAGATATTGTAGAGGAAGGTAGAGATTGAGAAACTCGTTGTTGGAGATCTCATAGACCCTGCTGAGGAGAATCTAGGAGGCGATCCGTTGGGGGACCTTGCATGTAGATCCTGCTGAGGAAATTTAGGAGGTGCTCTACTGGGGATTCTGAGTGTAGATCTCGCTGGAGAGCATTTGATGGTTGCTGAGAGATCGGGCTAGAAGAGTCTGGAGCCCGTTGTAATCTCTGGCTGGGGAATAAAAGGTGTATGTTTCCTCCGATGCACTATCTGACCAAGTTTCGAGTCCGGATACTGCCGCTGGGGAAAAGGGAAAGGACTGAGAAGTGTCCGCTGGGGATGAATACCTTGACATGAGGTGTTCCGCTGGATCGACGATACTCCACTGGGAAGGCGTTGTGAGTGACATCTTTGCGGGGATCATGCTTTGTGGGGAACTGTATTGGTGACTTTCGTCGTCGTCCCAATTCCTGGAGCCTGTAGTAAGCACTTTTGCATGTTCACTTTTCGTACATTTGTGATTAGATTCTTATTGTCGAATGCATATAATCATTCAAAGCGAACGTTGGACTTTATGCAAACAATAACAGTGGAAATTGTAAAGAGAAAGAACTTGTATTTATTTGAAATGTGGCATATGGCCAAGTAGTTTTGTACACAAGAAAGGTAAAAAGCTATGCGGAAACAATCTCGTTAAGTTCCAACTATGCTAGTACTCATATATCTCAACTATCTCATCTCCTTGCTGTCAGTAGAAAGTGAGTAGACTGATCTTCGCCATTTGAATCTTGAATGCTGATAGTAGTCTGGAAGTAGGTGATCTGGAAGAAACATAGTCGTACGCTTAAATCCCTAATTTTTGCCTAGACCGCCCTTTCGGTTTTCAGATACCCTTTTTGCCCAAGCCGCCTTTTCAGGTTTTCGACTTGCCGGGTGTACATCTTTTTGTATATATCCTTAATTTTTGCCCGAACCTTTTGGTTCGCCAGGATGCCCTTATTTTTGCCTAGGCTCGTCGACCTAGCGGGTCTATTTCATGCGTAGTATTTTTTGACTATGTCTGCGTTCACGGTGTGGAAGTCTTCACCACCCATGGTGCTAAGTATCATAGTCCGCCGAAAATACTGCCTTGACTACAAATGGTCCCTCATAGGTGGGAGTCCACTTGCCCTGGATCACCTTGTGGAAGAATGATGCGCTTGACTACTAGATCACCGACTTGGTAGACTCGGTACTTGACCTTCTTGTTAAATGCTCGATCATTCGCCTCGATAAATCGTCCATGGCGATGGACGCGAGTCGCTTCTCATCAATCAAATTAATCGGTCAAGCCGAGTCAACCCAATCGTCTTCGCCTAACTCGCCTCTTGAGGACTCGGTTGAGGGTATCCAACCTCGATGGGTAAGACGGCTTCCATACCGACAAGAGAGAAGGGTTGCCCTGTTGATGTTAAGTGCGATAACCATGAAGAGCAAATAGTAACATCTCATGCCAATCTTTGTAAGTCACCGCATCTTCGTATGATCTTCTTAATGTTCTTGTTGGCGGCTTCCACTGTGCCATTCATCTTAGGCCGGTAAGGAGATGAATTGTGATGCTTGATCTTGAACTGCGTGCAGAGCTCGGTGATCATCTTGTTGTTGAGATTGGAACCGTTATCTGTGATAATCCTTTCGGGGGTGCCATACCGACAGATAAGATTATGCTTGATGAATCGAGCCACAACATTCTTGGTAATGATGCAGGTCGCTTCTACCCACTTGGTGACATAATCTATTGCCACAAGGATGAAACGATGTCCATTGGAAGCTGTGGGCTTAATTTCTCCAATCATGTCAATGCCCCACATTACAAAAGGCCAAGGAGAAGTTAAAACATTCAGAGGTACTGGAGGTACGTGTACTTTGTCGGCATAACCGCACTTGTGACAAGATCGAGCATAGCGGTGACAATCAGCTTCGATGGTGGACCAATAGTAACCTGTTCTCAAAATCTTCTTAGCCATGGTGTGTCCACTAGAGTGGGTACCAAATTCGCCTTCGTGTAACTCTTCCATGATACGCATTGCTGTTTTCTGATCTACACAACGGAGTAAGCACAAGTCGTGGTTGCGCTTGTATAAGATGTCGTTACTGAGGAAGAATTTGGATGCAAATCTTCTCATGAACTTCTTATCATTAATAGATGCCCCTGCGGGATATTCCTGAGTCTCAAGATACCTCTTCATGTCATAGTACCAAGGTTTCTCTTCCGCGTCAAGCTCACAACAATACGCTGGTTCGTCGAACTTCTCAATGATGATCTGGGGAGCCTCATTGTCCCATCTGACCTCGAACATAGACGACATAGTAGCCAATGCGTCTGCCAACTGATTCTCTTCTCGTGGAATATGATCAAAAGTGATTTCTTTGAAGTAGGGGATCAAACTCAGAACATGCTCTCGATATGGAATGAGATTCGGATGTTTCGTATCCCACTCGCCCTTAATCTGACTGATCACTAAAGCTGAGTCTCCGTACACTTGTAAGAACTTGATTCTTAAGTCAATAGCAGCTTTAATACCCATGATGCACGCCCGCCATGTTGTTCATGCAATCGAAACATAATCTAGCGGTGAAAGGAGTATGTCCGGGGATGTAATGATGGCGCCAATGCCATTGCTGTGCGTTGAGGCTCCATCAAAGACCATAGTCCATCGGGATCCTTGTTCAGTCCTTCGTCTGCCGGTTCTTCGTAATCTGTAACTAGTAAAACATCTTCGAAATTGAATCGCATATCGATAGTCATCTACGGCTTGATGAGCCAAATGATCGGCTACTACATTTCCTTTGATCGCTTTCGAGAAGTGTCTTGGATGTCATATTTGGTCAAGATCATTTGCCATCTTGCTATTCTTCCGAGAGAGATGGTTTCTCAAAGATGTATTTTATCGGATCCATCTTGGAAATCAATAAGGTAGTGTGAGTCAACATATCGCCTTAGTCGAAGAAGCCAAAGCGTTGCAAGTTTTCTCAAGTGTGAGTATCTTGTTTCACATCGGTAAACTTTTGCTAAGGTAGTATATTGCATGCTCTTTTCGACCAGACTCGTCATGTTGCCCCAACACACACCCCATTGAATTCTCTAACACTGTCAAGTACATGATAAGAGGTCTTCCTTCGGCGGTGTTGCACCCCAAATTTTACCCTGCTATTTTTCTACTTGCATTATATTTAAAATTAAAAAAAACAGTCATTCACACATTGCATTTGCATCATTTCGTCATATTTAAATTGACCAAAAGTTAGTTTAAATTGATGTTTGCATCGTTTTTAGTTGTAAAATACCTGTTATGTTACTTCATGCATTTTTACCTCTCTCTCTGTTTATTGTATTGATTTTTAAATTATTTATATGTCGGTGATATCGATATTTCGATTTTATAAATGATGTTAAAAGCAATTGACATCGTGTGAAAATTAGCGGAGAAAATATTTCAAGTTTTCATTTTTTACTCACTGCTTTATGAATCTACGTGTCGCGTAGATCATGAAAATGTGTTCTCCCTAATTTTTCGATACATTTTTTAGTCTCGTTTTTAACTGTAAGTATTTTAAAATCGGGTATTCTTTATTATCATTTTATTTCAATTTTAACCATTTCAATAATTTTTCTTTAATTTATAAGACCCGTAATTTATTTTAATATGCTCATATTATTTTTTCGGATAATTCATTGTTCGAACTTTTACAATTTTTGACAATTTTAGGTGTCCATTTTTTATCTCAAAAAAATCAAAACAAAAATATTTGTGGGCTTGTCATTTTTTACCCAATCCAATTTTGTGGCCCATTTAATTATGAGGGCATTCTTGGCATTTTTGAAATATAACTTAAACCTAAATTTTGGGTATAAATATGTGGAATGTTATTGTTGCAAGGGGAGACCAATTTGAAAAAAACATGGAAACGGCGAGAGAAAACCAAAAACAGTAACATGGGGGCGAATGAAAAGAAATTGAAACGAAACAAACAGTGAGGAGGGCCAATTAAAAAAATTTGAAACGGGCTACTAAAAACAAAAAAATTATAAAAAAAATCATCTTCTCCATTCTCACGGTTCTCCTTCCTCGCTGCCTCACCATCTTCATCCTTTCTTGTAGCCTCCGTTCACCGTGATTTCGGCCAAACCACCCATCATCACCTTCTAGCTCCATACAATCCTCCGTTTCTCTCGTCACCGTTCCGTCAATCTCGCCAAACCCCTGTTTCTCACACCGACCTTCCCTCCGTCGTATCACACAGCCATCGCTGTCACCTCCAACACCCACAGTGTTCTTCTTCATCCTCTTGACCCCACTGCTCCCAGCCGCCTTCACACCAGCTCACCAAACCCACGGTTTCTTCCTCACCTCCAAACCGTAAACCCTCTCGTCATTACTCCATCCTCACCACAAACCACCATCGGCCCTTCCTTCAACCTTCATTCCGACGCCATTCAACCCACCTTCATCAACAGCCGCAGTCCTTCATCTCGCCTCAGCCTCTGTCGTAGAATCGTGTTTCCAACAGCAACAACCCTGTTCTTGTTCCCAAAGAACTACCCAACCATCATCTCCCGCCGCTCTTCACCGTGAATCCACTCAAGCCACCGGAACTTCTCTGCTTGTGTTTCGACAAGTTTCGGTAAACTTCGACATCCTTATCATACATTGTTATTTAATCTGAGTTGTTTGTGTTAAACCTTGGTAAAATCTATTGATTGAAATGTTTTGTGAATGTAATATGTTTTGAGCTGTAATAATTATTTTATTGGAATATGTGGATGCAAGAACCCCATGATATGCTGTTAAAATGTTATGGTGAATTTCTGAACAGAATAATTCTATTATTATAATTTGCTGCCTTGATTCGACAGATGCGGTTTTGTGTTGATAAAAGTGTTGATATCCATTTTTTGGTTTCGATGATGGTTTAGTATCGATGATGTGTTTATCCGCGTCTAATACAACCGAGAAAACTAAGGATATATATTGTTGTATTTCTTATTATGTTGTGTTTCGAAGCTTGAATTCAATTTGGTTACAAAACTGTCGGGACACATACATTTAGAGTATTCGGTTTGGTTTATGACGAGTAATTGATACGAAGATTCCGTATCGGTTTCAATGAAGGTTTGATGTCTATATCGCGTTTATTCGCGTAAGACTTAACCGAGAAACTTTTAGGATGTTATCTTGTTTTAATTTTAATTTCGATTATGGTTTGTGTCTGAATAATATTCAAGGGTAGTTTCAATGATGGTTTTATGATTGACCGCGTTACTCGCGTGTAAATCTAACCGAGAAACATGTCGGGACAGCCATGCTATTATGCTACTTTCATTTCAATTGGAATTGTGAATGAAACAATACTCGTGTAGTTTCGATGAAGGTAATGGTAATATTGCGCTTATTCGCGAGGAACTAGCCGAAACTATGCGCAGCTTTGTTGTTATTCCTTTGAGGCGATTTCAACAAGAATATTTGTCGTAACATCATTTTTATCACTATTCTCAATCAAAGTTCAAACTATGTTACTATGCTAGTTTTATTTCAATTTGAATTGGAATTGCGAGGAAGTAATATTAGTGTAGTTTCGATGAAGGTGACGATAATGCCACGTTTATTCGTAAAAATCAAACCGAGAAATCATTAAGATATCGTATTTCTTTCATTTTATTTCGATTGAAGTTTGTGAATAAAGATATATTTGTTTAGTTTCGATGATGGTTTGACAATGATACCGCATTTACTTGCGTGCTAATTTGGCGAGAAACTTTTGGGCAGCGTGCCATATCCTTTATATTGAATTCGAGTAAGAAAGTCATTTTATTTCAAGTATATTTGAGTGAATAGTGGCTGTCCGGACTTTGCTTCAATCAATTAATTTCGGATTCGAATTCTAGTTTTATTTCATGTGCATAAGTGCTGCCCGGTTTTGATTCATGTGGTTTAAATGTGTTTAGAACTCGATTTTCCATGATTCAACTTTGGATTAATTAATAACTTGTGCACGGCTTCTTTGGTGTCAATTACAATCTGTTGCTTATTCGTATACATAGTTCATGTTAATTACATTTTTTGATTTTATTTCTTCATTACTAACCATGTTTTGATTCGATGCGATTTTATGTTCATTTTATTTCCCACTCATGCTACTAATGTTTGCTATTTGTGTAGACATCCGAGGATGGTTCAAACATACATTTTATACTGTTGCATTTATATACCTTTTTTACATATTGCCGTTATTTATATTTATGTTACTATTTATATCTAATATTTAATAATGTACATACAATATACTTAGTATTTTTATGTTTTATTTTTATACTGTAAATATAATTATACTTAGTATTATTTTTATTTCATATATTTAGTACGGTAAATATTACATACATACTATTTTTATTATACTTTATTTATTCATTCGTTCGAATTATATTATACTAATCTCCTTCGTATATAAAATTCTTAGAATTAATTTCTAGAGTTTATTCTAATTAATCTTTTAAAATACAAACGACACAATAATCGATATTTAAGTTTCACCGTATTTAATTTCTGTATGTATACTTTTAACATTTTAAATTTACCGTTTCCTCTTTAATTTCAATTTATCCTCATTCGAATAATGTATCACAATCCCCTTGTTGCATTGTATTTAATTTATCGCTTTCTATTTTATTTTACCGTTTAATCCCCATTTATAATTCATGTATCCCTCTCCCAAAAAACAATTATTGTAATAATTATCTAGTGCACATTTATTTTAATTTAACTCATTTACACAAAAACCAAAAAATATCATTTTTTAACTAATAATTGTAAATCATTTTTAAACCCGTAAGTCGACAAAGCTATGAAGCGTCGCGATGACCTCACATGCACACATGTACGCTGATCCCGGCCTTCTTACGGTGAGCCTATTTCGATTAATTGTTCCAATTGGTCGTTATAGTAGACTAGCCCACTTTGCTAGTACACATGTAATTTAATTATTTTATACTTAGGTTGGCCACCTTGTATGGGCTTTGTCGATTTTTATTTGTTATTTACAATTATCTCGATCTTGATTCTTTCTCCATTCACCAAGCATTTAAAACACTTTCAATAAAAACTCGATCCAACGTCGAGTTATTTTCAAAAATCAATTTTTCTACAAAAGAACACTTGGATAAGATTTGTTTTAATGGTTAGAGGTTAGCCCAACGATTAAAACAAATCGAAGTTTCTAATTGATTAGAGGATAACCCAATAAATTGAGAAACTTCAAATCCATGTTCTAAAACAAAAAACATAGAGCTATGGTATTTAATTAAATTGTTAGAGGATATCCCGACGATTTAATTAAAATGTAGAGTATTTGGGCCATTAGAGGGTAACCCAATGACTTAAATACTTTATTCCATACACTTAATAAAAGTGAACTTTGTTTCACCTCACTCTTTTCATAATAAAGATTTTGGATGAGAGATGATCGGTTGACCTCAATCACCAATCTCGAGTATTGAATCGTTAGAGGATATCCCAATGTTTTGGTACTTGTCATCCACAATTTAAAATCAACTCAAACCCATTCAAACTTCTTCTGTGCGCTTCAAGCACCTTTTACCTTTAAACCATTTTTAAGATTAGACATGATTCATTTACAATTGAGATGCTTCTTCCTCTATTCCCAAGGTTTTCGACTTCTCCACTTGAGTACTAGAGGTGTTCTCAAACCCTCCCTCATGTTGGTGCGTAGTCCTTTATTCTTTATCACACCTTGTGGACGTTAGACGAGTCTTCTCCTTTAAAAATGACGACTTGTCTTTTCATTTAAAATCAATCAACAAACAATCATTTTTTAGAAGAACTACGGAGTTTTGACTTTCCCATTGCACGAGGGAGACGAGGCACGCTTTTCAAAACCGCGTCAAACTCAAAATAATAAAAACATTTCTTCTCCCTTTCTTTCTCATTTTTAAACTTAGAAGATCGTAAAATTTTCACACTAACACACAACCACACTTTGAACTAAATGGGTACCATCGAGTACGATGGATGTAAGGGGTGCTAATACATTCCCCTTGCATAACCAACTCCCGAACCTATATCTCTTTAATCTCGTAGACCGTCTTATCCTTTTCTCTCGTGGGTTTTATCTATATTTCCCCGTTCTTTTTTTAGAACAAATAAAATTAGGTGGCGATTTCACCGTTGTTTTTGAAAATTCATTTAAATGATTTTTGAAAATCGAGTTGCTTCAGTTGGCGACTTCACTGGGGACATTTTCTCAAGCAAGTTAACCCTAGTTTAGTTCTTTGTGTGGTTGTGTGTTTATCGTTTTATTTTACTTTCATCTTTGTACTTTATATTATGTTTATGTTTCAGTTATTTATTTTTCTATGCTTTATTTATTATCATATCCATTGTGTGGGAATTCTTGATGGGATTATTGATGCATAGATAAGCCCACTACCCAGGCTTCTAGGTCACCTTTTTAGGAATAGAGGGGTTGCGTAGCCTAGGTCCACCTGACTCCATTGTCTTGTTGGCCCGAAGCGAAGACCCCGGCTTAGAGTTGGTCGTTTAAGGAGGTTGTTGGCCAGCGATAGCAGACATCAATCTTTGGACAAATGACCTATAACTCTAAGTTTGTTTATGATATCCAAACCTGGACCGACCACTCAAGATTTTGAGTATCCCGTTAAGAGCCGTTTCTTGGGGTATACTTTTTCAAATACTATCTCCATGTAGGCCTCTCGCGCGATGATAGTGTTTGTTAAAAGGGGATCTGAGACTCCAAGAAACACTTAGCAGAAAATCTTAAAACCATCCTCTGGGTAATTATTGGGTAGAAAGCTTAGAGCCATCCTATCATAGGATCCCACCTGAATAAGTTGTTCTGATTACTCGTATCACCCCTGTTTCACATCCCTGTGAACCTGTTAGCATTCCATTTGTATATGTGACAATTCATTTCATCACATCTTCCGCATTAACGACATTACATTTCAATGCATCATCTGCATATTTCATGCATACATCCAAGTTGTCAAAAGACTCATTTCGTCTGTCTCCATCTTCAGTTGTTTGTTTACTGTCAAACTGATTCCTCAGCACTTTGGATTTGAAGCATGGTTCAGAAAATTATGGAAGAACTTCAACGAGACCAAGAGCTGTTAAGAGATAAAATCAACCGGCTGATGGGTCAGAATATCTCAAGTTACATCCTAAAGCCAGTGTTTCAGACAGGACAACTCATCCTTGTAATTGATTAGTCACTAGGCCATGTTTCTTCGAGTTTGCATTTTCCTTATGTTAAATTGTTGCTTTCAAATTTTGTTTGTAATTTCATGTTAGTTTTAATGAAACGAGCATTGCACTCTTTTGATTCAAGTAATTTTTGTTTGCTGCTTTCTTTTCAAATATATAGTTACCCTGTTTAATTTCTTTACCGAGCTTTTGCTTTTGCAAAGATTGGAGGGAGGATGATAAAAACAAGATACCCATAATTGTTGTTGGTATGTTTTCGAATAAAACTTTGCTGATGATATACAGGCATTGTTTCAATTCCTAAACACTGGAGATATAAGGAAGTTAAACCTTTGTCAAACCCTTCGAGCCTAGAAGTTGGAGTTTCTTTCTATACGAAAAACCCACAATTTTAACCTGGGGCAGGGTAGTTCTCAGTTCATTCGGATGTGCACTCATTCAAGACGCCTTTCAATAAAGGTTGTATTCAATCAGTTTCCTTCGCACACATCAAGAAGTGTTGAAGATGCTCCTCAAGTCTAAAAATGATGATGATGGTTCCCCGTAATCATTAAGTGAAGCAGTCACTATCTTTCCAAAAAATACATATCAAAAGGAAAAGCCACTAAGTTAAAACCAAAAGGCAACTCAGGCAAAAGTCAGGGATGACAAAATTCAAAACAAGAGTTGACCAATGTCCTCAAACAGCAAAATGTTGCAAAAAGAAGTGACTGCCATCTCAAAAATCTATCAACTTCTGAGCCATCATTCCTATCAGTGTACAATCCAAAATCTATTGGAATCTAAATGCACAATCTGAGTTAACTGAATGTAGGACTGAAGAACATCACGAAGATTGGGTTGGGTACCATTAAATTTTGAGCCTTTATCCTTTGTTTCTTAAACCGTGAACCAGACCACGTTACAACCCTCAAAAGACCTAATTGAAGCCAGGTTTCTTTTGAAAGCATACTACAACAAGGTTGCGTAATATGACTCCTAAGGTCTTTTGCAAATCAATTGTCTTGGTATATCCATACTTTTGTCTTTTTCTTTTACTTTTTAATTTTGTTAAAACCGTTGTGTTTTAACCAGTGATCCATTTTTTATACAGCAATTACATCATTTCAAAAAATGATTTTTATTTCAAAAATTTTGCATGAATTTTGCATTAAATTTACCATGTCTGAATAAACAATTTTTGCTTGCAAACAAGCTTTCCTCATCAAGGAAGTCCAAACTATTAGGAAACTTGGTCAGTGATCCTAATCAGGGGCAAGTATCTTTCAGATCCTGCTGTGAATCAGTTTAAGATTTGTTGCTCAAGGTAAATCATGCTCAGGATTGTTTTAATCATAAGATCACTTTCAGGACTTATACCGGGGCACTCGTTTCTCTCTGTCATTTCAAGAGTTGAAGCCATGATCGGTTTATCCTCAACAATTAGCTAATCCGGGACAATCCCCAGGCAGCACTTCAGTCCTTCCTCCAAGGATCATCATTTTCGATACAATTCGCAAGTGTGTTATAAGTGTTTCTCAAGACATTTTATTTCCAAGCAGAGTTGGTAGTGTTCTTCGTGTTGAGGAATCAGAGTTTCCATCTTACCTCCACAAAAGAGTCAATCTCCGTTATCATAAATGTCTGCATTACATATTACATGCATAGATCATTCATATATCATAAAATTCATATATCATGCATAGCAAGGGTGTTTTATCCTCATTTGCATTTCCCGAGGTCTTGTTACAGTCAATGTCTTACCTTGCAGTCAAAATCCAACTTACTTGGTACCTACCAAAATAGATGTTTTGTTTCCCGTATATTCAATGCATTTCTGAATATACTCGAATATTTTTTCCAAAGTTCATTCAATGATTTTTCTGAATGTCTTTGATGATGTGTTCCAGAGTCCGTTCAATGTCCTTCTGAATGTCTCTGATGTTTTGTTTCTCGTATATTCAATGCATTTCTGAATATACTCGAATCGTTTTTCCGAAGTTCATTCAATGATTTTTCTGAATGTCTTTGATGATGTCTTCTAGAGTCCGTTCAATGTCCTTCTGAATGTCTCTGATGTTTCGTTTCCTGTATATCCAATGCATTTCTGAATATACTCGAATATTTTTTCCAAAGTCCATTCAATGATTTTTCTGAATGTCTTTTATGATGTTTTTCAGAGTCCGTTCAATGATTTTTCTGAATATCTCTGATGTTTTGTTTCCTGTATATTCAATGCATTTCTGAATATGCTCGAACCTTGTTTCCGAAGTTCATTCAATGTTTTTTCTGAATGTCTTTGATGATGTTTTCCAGATTCCGTTCAATGATTTTTCTGAATATCTCTGATGTTTTGTTTCCCGTATATTCAATGCATTTCTGAATATGCTCGAACCTTGTTTCCGAAGTTCATTCAATGTTTTTTCTGAATGTCTTTGATGATGTTTTCCAGAGTCCGTTCAATGATTTTTCTGAATATCTTTGATGTCTTATTTCTCGTATATTCAATGCGTTTCTGAATATACCTGAATCTTTTTTCCGAAGTTCATTCAATGATTTTTCTGAATGTCTTTGATGATGTATTCCAGAGTCCGTTCAATGATTTTTCTGAATATCTCTGATGTCTTATTTCTCGTATATTCAATGCGTTTCTGAATATACTCGAATCTTTTTTCCGAAGTTCATTCAATGATTTTTCTGAATGTCTTTGATGTGTTCCCCGCAGTGTCTGTCTCGTATCATACATCATTCTAAAAAAAATATATATATAAAATATTGCATTCATCGCATTCTCTTCATATGTCATTCATCATGCCTATTGCATCTCAGGGCAAAATTTTGGGTTTTTGATATTTAATTATCTCCCACTGCGATAATATGAAGCTTGATCATCTTCATATCATCCGTTGAAGATATTTAAATAGGGCAACTGTAACCCCAAATTTTACCGCTATTTTTCTACTTGCATTATATTTAAAATTAAAAAATAAATATTCACACATTGCATTTGCATCATTTCGTCATATTTAAATTGACCAAAAGTTAGTTTAAATTGATGTTTGCATCGTTTTTAGTTGTAAAATACCTGTTATGTTACTTCATGCATTTTTACCTCTCTCTCTGTTTATTGTATTGATTTTTAAATTATTTATATGTCGGTGATATCGATATTTCGATTTTATAAACAGACTGTTAAAAGCAATTCGACATCAAATAAAATTAGCGGAGAAAATATTTCAAGTTTTCATTTTTTACTCACTGCTTTATGAATCTACGTGTCGCGTAGATCATGAAAATGTGTTCTCCCTAATTTTTCGATATATTTTTTAGTCTCGTTTTTAACTGTAAGTATTTTAAAATCGGGTATTCTTTATTATCATTTTATTTCAATTTTAACCATTTCAATAATTTTTCTTTAATTTATAAGACCCGTAATTTATTTTAATATGCTCATATTATTTTTTCGGATAATTCATTGTTCGAACTTTTACAATTTTTGACAATTTTAGGTGTCCATTTTTTATCTCAAAAAAATCAAAACAAAAATATTTGTGGGCTTGTCATTTTTTACCCAATCCAATTTTGTGGCCCATTTAATTATGAGGGCATTCTTGGCATTTTTGAAATATAACTTAAACCTAAATTTTGGGTATAAATATGTGGAATGTTATTGTTGCAAGGGGAGACCAATTTGAAAAAAACATGGAAACGGCGAGAGAAAACCAAAAACAGTAACATGGGGGCGAATGAAAAGAAATTGAAACGAAACAAACAGTGAGGAGGGCCAATTAAAAAAATTTGAAACGGGCTACTAAAAACAAAAAAATTATAAAAAAAATCATCTTCTCCATTCTCACGGTTCTCCTTCCTCGCTGCCTCACCATCTTCATCCTTTCTTGTAGCCTCCGTTCACCGTGATTTCGGCCAAACCACCCATCATCACCTTCTAGCTCCATACAATCCTCCGTTTCTCTCGTCACCGTTCCGTCAATCTCGCCAAACCCCTGTTTCTCACACCGACCTTCCCTCCGTCGTATCACACAGCCATCGCTGTCACCTCCAACACCCACAGTGTTCTTCTTCATCCTCTTGACCCCACTGCTCCCAGCCGCCTTCACACCAGCCCACCAAACCCACGGTTTCTTCCTCACCTCCAAACCGAAACCTCTCATTACTCCATCCTGACTGCTATAAACCACCATCGGCCCTTCCTTCAACCTTCATTCCGACGCCATTCAACCCACCTTCATCAACAGCAGTCCTTTATCTCGCCGCCTGTCAGAATCGTGTTTCCAACAAAGAACAACCCTGTTCTTGTTCCACCAAAGAACTACCCAACCATCATCTCCCCGCCTCTTCACCAGAATCCACTCATGCCACCAACTTCTCTCTGCTTGTGTTTCGACAAGTTTCGGTAAACTTCGACATCCTTATCATACATTGTTATTTAATCTGAGTTGTTTGTGTTAAACCTTGGTAAAATCTATTGATTGAAATGTTTTGTGAATGTAATATGTTTTGAGCTGTAATAATTATTTTATTGGAATATGTGGATGCAAGAACCCCATGATATGTCGTAAAATGTTATGGTGAATTTCCAATGTAATAATTCTATTATTATAATTTGCTGCCTTGATTCGACAGATGCGGTTTTGTGTTGATAAAAGTGTTGATATCCATTTTTTGGTTTCGATGATGGTTTAGTATCGATGATGTGTTTATCCGCGTCTAATACAACCGAGAAAACTAAGGATATATATTGTTGTATTTCTTATTATGTTGTGTTTCAAGCTTGAATTCAATTTGGTTACAAAACCGCTTGGACACATACATTTAGAGTATTCGGTTTGGTTTATGACGAGTAATTGATACGAAGATTCCGATCGGTTTCAATGAAGGTTTGATGTCTATATCGCTTATTCGCGTAAGACTTAACCGAGAAACTTTTAGGATGTTATCTTGTTTTAATTTTAATTTCGATTATGGTTTGTGTCTCAATAATATTCAAGGGTAGTTTCAATGATGGTTTTATGATCAATCGCGCTCGCGGTAAATCTAACCGAGAAACATGTCGGGACAGCCATGCTATTATGCTACTTTCATTTCAATTGAATTGTGAATGAAACAATACTGTAGTTTCGATGAAGGTAATGGTAATATATGCTTATTCGCGAGGAACTAGCGAGAAACTATGCGGCAGCTTTGTTGTTATTCCCTTTGAGGCGATTTCGAACAAGAATATTTGTCGTAACATCATTTTTATCACTATTCTCAATCAAAGTTCAAACTATGTTACTATGCTAGTTTTATTTCAATTTGAATTGGAATTGCGAGGGAAGTAATATTAGTGTAGTTTCGATGAAGGTGACGATAATGCCACGCTTATTCGTAAAAATCAAACCGAGAAATCATTAAGATATCGTATTTCTTTCATTTTATTTCGATTGAAGTTTGTGAATAAAGATATATTTGTTTAGTTTCGATGATGGTTTGACAATGATACCGCATTTACTTATGCGTGCGAATTTGGCCGAGAAACTTTTGGGGCAGCGTGCATATCCTTTATATTGAATTCGAGTAAGAAAGTCATTTTATTTCAAGTATATTTGAGTGAATAGTGGCTCCGGACTTTGCTTCAATCAATTAATTTCGGATTCGAATTCTAGTTTTATTTCATGTGCATAAGTGCTGCCCGGTTTTGATTCATGTGGTTTAAATGTGTTTAGAACTCGATTTTCCATGATTCAACTTTGGATTAATTAATAACTTGTGCACGGCTTCTTTGGTGTCAATTACAATCTGTTGCTTATTCGTATACATAGTTCATGTTAATTACATTTTTTGATTTTATTTCTTCATTACTAACCATGTTTTGATTCGATGCGATTTTATGTTCATTTTATTTCCCACTCATGCTACTAATGTTTGCTATTTGTGTAGACATCCGAGGATGGTTCAAACATACATTTTATACTGTTGCATTTATATACCTTTTTTACATATTGCCGTTATTTATATTTATGTTACTATTTATATCTAATATTTAATAATGTACATACAATATACTTAGTATTTTTATGTTTTATTTTTATACTGTAAATATAATTATACTTAGTATTATTTTTATTTCATATATTTAGTACGGTAAATATTACATACATACTATTTTTATTATACTTTATTTATTCATTCGTTCGAATTATATTATACTA
This sequence comes from Vicia sativa, assembly GCA_021764765.1. Lineage (NCBI taxonomy): Eukaryota > Viridiplantae > Streptophyta > Magnoliopsida > Fabales > Fabaceae > Vicia > Vicia sativa. Next base: position 181,253,299 of record CM038793.1, on the reverse strand, counting down.
ATCTCCTTCGTATATAAAATTCTTAGAATTAATTTCTAGAGTTTATTCTAATTAATCTTTTAAAATACAAACGACACAATAATCGATATTTAAGTTTCACCGTATTTAATTTCTGTTTGTATACTTTTAACATTTTAAATTTACCGTTTCCTCTTTAATTTCAATTTATCCTCATTCGAATAATGTATCACAATCCCCTTGTTGCATTGTATTTAATTTATCGCTTTCTATTTTATTTTACCGTTTAATCCCCATTTATAATTCATGTATCCCTCTCCCAAAAAACAATTATTGTAATAATTATCTAGTGCACATTTATTTTAATTTAACTCATTTACACAAAAACCAAAAAATATCATTTTTTAACTAATAATTGTAAATCATTTTTAAACCCGTAAGTCGACAAAGCTATGAAGCGTCGCGATGACCTCACATGCACACATGTACGCTTGATCCTGGGCCTTCTTACAGTGAGCCTATTTCGATTAATTGTTCCAATTGGTCGTTATAGTAGACTAGCCCACTTTGCTAGTACACATGTAATTTAATTATTTTATACTTAGGTTGGCCACCTTGTATGGGCTTTGTCGATTTTTATTTGTTATTTACAATTATCTCGATCTTGATTCTTTCTCCATTCACCAAGCATTTAAAACACTTTCAATAAAAACTCGATCCAACGTCGAGTTATTTTCAAAAATCAATTTTTCTACAAAAAAGAACACTTGGATAAGATTTGTTTTAATGGTTAGAGGTTAGCCCAACGATTAAAACAAATCGAAGTTTCTAATTGATTAGAGGATAATCCAATAAATTGAGAAACTTCAAATCCATGTTCTAAAACAAAAAACATAGAGCTATGGTATTTAATTAAATTGTTAGAGGATATCCCGACGATTTAATTAAAATGTAGAGTATTTGGGCCATTAGAGGGTAACCCAATGACTTAAATACTTTATTCCATACACTTAATAAAAGTGAACTTTGTTTCACCTCACTCTTTTCATAATAAAGATTTTGGATGAGAGATGATCGGTTGACCTCAATCACCAATCTCGAGTATTGAATCGTTAGAGGATATCCCAACGTTTTGGTACTTGTCATCCACAATTTAAAATCAACTCCAACCCATTCAAACTTCTTCTGTGCGCTTCAAGCACCTTTTACCTTTAAACCATTTTTAAGATTAGACATGATTCATTTACAATTGAGATGCTTCTTCCTCTATTCCCAAGGTTTTCGACTTCTCCACTTGAGTACTAGAGGTGTTCTCAAACCCTCCCTCATGTTGGTGCGTAGTCCTTTATTCTTTATCACACCTTGTGGACGTTAGACGAGTCTTCTCCTTTAAAAATGACGACTTGTCTTTTCATTTAAAATCAATCAACAAACAATCATTTTTTAGAAGAACTACGGAGTTTTGACTTTCCCATTGCACGAGGGAGTACGTAGGCACGCGGTTTCAAAACCGCGTCAAACTCAAAATAATAAAAACATTTCTTCTCCCTTTCTTTCTCATTTTTAAACTTAGAAGATCGTAAAATTTTCACACTAACACACAACCACACTTTGAACTAAATGGGTACCATCGAGTACGATGGATGTAAGGGGTGCTAATACCTTCCCCTTGCATAACCAACTCCCGAACCTATATCTCTTTAATCTCGTAGACCGTCTTATCCTTTTCTCTCGTGGGTTTTATCTATATTTCCCCGTTCTTTTTTTAGAACAAATAAAATTAGGTGGCGATTTCACCGTTGTTTTTGAAAATTCATTTAAATGATTTTTGAAAATCGAGTTGCTTCAGGCGGGCGGCATCAGAATAGGAGGATTCTGAAGGTACTCCTTGATTTTGTCAAAAGCGATCTGGCAATCGTCATTCCATTCCACTACTTGATCTTTCTTTAGTAACTTGAAGATTGGCTCACAAGTAGCAGTTAGGTGTGCAATGAATCTGGCAATGTAGTTCAATCGGCCCAAGAAACCTCTGACTTCCTTCTCGGTGCAGGGAGTTGGCATCTCTTGAATAGCTTTAACCTTAGCAGGATCAACTTCAATACCTTTACTACTGACAATAAACCCTAGGAGTTTTCCAGATCTGACTCCAAAGGTGCACTTGTTAGGATTAAGTCTCAACCTGTACTTCTTCAATCTGTCAAAGAGTTTCTGCAGATGACCTAGATGTTCTTCTTCAGTCTGCGACCGAGCTATCATGTCGTCAACATAGACCTCTATCTCGTGATGGATCATGTCATGAAATAATGTCACCATAGCACGCTGGTATGTGGCGCCTGCGTTCTTCAGACCGAACGGCATAACCTTGTAGCGAAAGTGCCCCACTGTAACAAAAGTAGTCTTCCATGTCTTCGTGAGCCATTTTGATCCGATTGTAACCGGAGAAACCATCCATGAAGGAGAAAACCTTATGCTGAGTGTTGTCAACCGTAACATCAATATGAGGAAGTGGAAATCATCTTCAACTTGCTTTGTTTAGATCTCTCGAATCCACACACATTCGTTTCTTTACCATCCTTCGGCACGGCACCACATTAGCAACCCACCGTGGATAAGAAGTAACAACTAAGAAACCTGCATTGAATCGCTTCATAACTTTTGATTTTCTCCGACATCTCGTGACGCATACGACGAACCTTCGTTTCACCGGAGAAAACCTTCTTTTGTCAAGAATCGGTACCACAATATCAATGTCTAAACCCGCATGTCTTCGTATGACCAAACAAAACCTCAATATAGTCTCGTAGCATCCGAATCAATCTTTCTTTAACACTGCTCTCAAGACCCGCCTCCTATCTTGATCTCTTTTCTGCCTTCGCAAGACTCCAAATTCACAACCTCAACTTGCTCTTCGTGGTCAGATGACTCGCCTTCTTGCAGATCCGGCAAGTTCTCCACTTCACAATCTTCCTCACTTTCGCCTTCGGCTTGGTAGATCGGATTATCAAAGTCATATTTAGCACTAGCATAGTCATATTAATCTAGATTCGAGTGATTCGCAGTTGTATCACGTGTGTGTAAGAAACACATAGCTTTTGAAGGGTGATAAAGTAAAAGAAAGAAAACAAACAATTGAATGCAAAAGTCCAACGAATTTATTGAATGAAAATACGAAAACGATGTAATAACCTCGAACGAGCCGTGATGCCCGCAAGGCACTAGGCTTTCAAAGTTTATTGTTCAAAACATAAAGAAATACGAAAAGCAAAACAAAACAAGAGCAATTACTCCCGACTAAAGGAGATTGGTATGACGCCTTCGCCTTCCAATCACCGAGCCCTTGATCCGAGTCGAAGATCCACTTGTCGATGTCGAGTCGTTGTCGTTGTCTTCTAGCATGGACCCCACTGCTAACGCGAAGGAAGTTGGCCGCACGCTCATGGCGTATCATCTTCCCGACCATGGTGAAGCCTAAACCACCTTGTCGATTTGAAAGGAAGATCGTGAGTCGACCCCAAATAGCTACCTCCTTGTTCAACAAGCGAGCCTTTCAATGAGGCCATCCTAGGCGGAGCTTGTGTAACCTCAGAGTGGGAGAGTCAACAGCATGACTGGTATTGTTTCAAAAGCTTGACAGGAGTCTCAAGAATTCACCTTCAATCTCGAGATATCCGAATGATCGACTATATATTCTTCTTCACCACATACCGTGACAACCTTCCCTTTCACCGGTACTTCGCGATGCAAAGTAGAGGTAAATACCGCCCCATGTATCCAAGGGCCCAAGTAGTAAGAATAAGTCGGACGGATGTCCATGACAAAGAAAGTGGAATCAAAAGTCCGGGAACCGACTTTAACAGTGTGAGCTTCCAAGCATCGCTCGCTTAGAACCATCAAAAGCCCTCAATGATGTCACCGGTCTCGTAACCAACCCTTCGACATCAAGCCAATCAAAAGCGCCTTCGAAGGATATTCAGAGCGTAACTACCAAAGACATGAGATGTAAGTGCCCTTGCATTCAATGAGATGCAAGGCTTTGTTGTGTTTCTTTCCCAGAGTCAAATCAAGATCGAGAAGCCTAGGCCGTTGTTGGCAGTGCTAGCAATACAAACTTCGAATCGGTCGGTAGTGTCTTGCGGCACGTGAGCATTCTTCGTAAACTTCACCAAGGCATTAGTACGAGCCTGAGCACAAGAGCAAAGCGAGCATGGAAATCTTGACTGAGTCTGTCCCAATTGTTCCACAACATTGTAATCACTCTTCTTGATAATCTTCGAATTTCCTCCATTTCGTTTGAGGTGTCTTCAAGAACTTCCTTTGGTACTGGCCGAAAGCAGTGATGAGTCACCGTTCTTTCCTCTAGCCGGGATATTGATCGAGCCGGAATGCGAGTGGAGTCGCAGTTGTCTTTTGGAGGAGAGATCTCGAGAGAATACCTTCCGCTCGTCACCTTATCGATCCTGATGTTGTCAATGTCGAATAGAAACTTCAGAAGAAGATCTTCAATGGTCGAGGGTCTTGCTTGACGCCATGATAGTAAACCTCGATCCATAATTCCAAGGGATAGCCTTGTCGAGGAATATGGAACCGGCCTTGAAAAGTGATAATGAGAGGCGCCACCTAGGCACAGATCGCAGAGGAAACCTTATTGTGTTAACATCAGTAGTCTTCGTGGAAATCGCACCCCATCCGGCTTTAACATCTTCAATAGGAATCTTGTAACTATCGTGATGTGTACTTCACCATGTAATCATACTTTCCACTTGGCTGCCCCAAGGTATCCCACACGATGGTGTTGTTTCATCGCATTGTCAATCTTCAACTTAGACATTTCTTCACACAACTCGCATGTGTGGTTTCGTAAATAGTATCTCACGGTTATCCATCATGCACCGAACACGCCTTCTCAACCAAGCACAACCATCCGCGGATGGGCACCAACGACAATTCTCGGGCATCCCGGATTGACAATGCTTGCAACAAATTCTTCTTAATACCATCGAGGAATGGTCAAGTCATCTATGTTGAAGACATAAGTATCATCCCCAACAAAGATTGGAACTCTTGTCATGGTTAGCATAGCGCTGATCACATTCGAGTCTCAACAGGAGGATCAAACTCAACTGCTTAGCTTCAATCATATCTTGAATTTTGTTCTTCGAGCCCAACAATTGTCGTTGTCGTGCCTGGCTGTTGGAATGGTAAGCACACTTAGCATTAGGATTGTACTGGAGAGGAAGTGTTGACATTCGAGGATGATCCTCAAGGTAATCACCTGCTCAACATGTGTTGCAAGGCTGACAAAGGCATGTTGATCTTCGAACCGCTTCGTGGCGTGTTTTGCCACGCTTGTCTCACCGAGGTCAGGCCGATGTAGGATCGAGATCACAACCGCCCCACGATCGAGCGCGGTCGGACTTGGCTCGGCTTTTCCGACCATACACAAGATTAGCTTCTTTCTTACCACCAAAAGATCTCTTCGCAAAGATTCAAGATGTCTCTACATGAATCTTCCCACTTGATACCGCCCAATGCGCCGCCATCAATATCAACTCGGTGAATCCGGATGAAGAATTTCCAATCGATGATTGAAGAATGGGCCTGCGTTGTTCCCATAAACATATCAACCAACTCCCTATTGGACAAGGGTGGTTGAACTCACCGCTAGATCTCTCCATTTCGAGCATACCCTTGAACTTCTCGTCACGACCCATAGACATGCTTTGTAGTTGCATGCGTGGGTGCCAATTCATTGTACATACTGTCTCAGAAAGCATCACCAAATCACCCAAGTACGGATACGGTCATTCTCTAGTCGATAGTACCATTCCAACCGGTTCCGACAAACTCTCTTGAAAATAGTGCATCCACAACTTTCATCATTGATCTTCGGACATAGGACTTCAAATGCGCTTTGGGCAAGACATGCCATCATACTTGGCAAAAGTTGGAACTTTGAACTTGGGAGGAATCACAACACCGTGAACAAGACTCGATCATCAAAATTCCGACATCTTCGTGTTTTCCACAAGATTCGACGGTCTTCAAGTTGTTTGTACTTGTCATCTTCATCGAGTGTTGGCTATAATCGAGTGGTCCTCTCCTCCTTTCTTTGGCTCACGCCGATCACCTTCATCACCCTTGGTACTCCCCCAGATGGACACTTCCTTCGAGAGCTCGATCCGACCGACCACTTTTGGACCCCTTTGAAACGCCTACCCATGTCGAGGAGACCAACAACCTTCTTCTTCTTGTTGATGAGCTTCTTCAAATCTTCTTGGCCTTGACCAAGTTGGTGAACATCCTAAACCGAGCATTCGAGCCCGAGATCTTTGACACTGCTCAAGAGCCATTTCGCTAAAATAAATAGCGAGCAAATGAGAAAACCAATCTCCAATGTACCGTGATGCAATGTTATGCTATGCTATGCAATGTTTATGCGAATGCAATGCAATGTTTTCAAGGACCTAAGAGATTTAAATTTGTTAAACAAGCAATGAACAAACATTTATTAGTACTTCTCATTATTCTTTTTCTTTTTAAGTACAAGAGATAGTTCAAAACAATAAAAAAACATAAACATCCTAAAGCTCTAAGTCTCCCATGGGCGCTTCCTCTTGGTGCCGATGTAGGCATTGATGTTTCGCCTCGTGAAGTAGCTTGGTCAACTCTAACACTTTCTTCTCACTTGCATAGCACCGAGCTTCAAAGGTATCCCTTCTTTTTAGTTGAATCCAGATCTCTTCAAGTCTTCAAAATCGGAGGCATGTCGTGATGGAGAACAAGATAGTACGCCACCTATAGCAACAGTTCCATAATTACCGTAAAACAGCGTGAATGGCATCATGAGGTTTTGAGCTCGAGCTCGCACCCATTTGAGGTAAGGTTCCCAAGGAATGGAGTTCGGTGCCCCAAAGTCTTGGTATCGCCTTCTTTACCATGCCCCAAGCATGTATAAACCTTCGCTTAATTCTCGAGATCGTGATTGTAGTCGAACACAACATCTTGAGAAGCATATCATGTGGACCATCTCTTCGAGCAAAACCAAACCGACGAGAGCTAGAGAAGGTTGTAAGTAATACCTCCCTTATACCAAGTAGTGGTACATTAGGGAATTCTCCACAACGCCAATGAATGTGAAGTCCTTTTGAGAGAAAAGATTCCAACGATATCCGAATGAGAGAGTGACATCAATCTTTGAGACCATCTCAACCTTTGTTCATTCTTCAAACCGATGGAGGAAGGTGCGAAATAAACCACCTTGAAAGTAACGGTATACAACACATGAGAGTTCCTTGTCTTAGTAGTACGAGTGTGGAGAGAATGTAGGATGTCTCCAAGTAAAGTAGGCAATCGGATCATGGGTAAGAAACAACTTGATGGCATTGATATCTATGAATTGATCCGAGTTAGAAATAGAACCAAACCATAAATTAGCAAGGCAACAATGTTTTCAAATGCATGGAAACTCATAACTTTGAGGAATTCTCGCTTTGATTAAGAACTTGAAAGTAAACCCTTAACTCCACTTCTAGTTTCCCAATTGGCTTCAATGTCCGAGCGCTTAAGGCATGATGCGATGTTCGATTTAGGAACCTTTTCTAAACCGTGAATGGCATTTGGTCAAGAATAGGTATCCCAAGTAGCTTAGAGAACTCTTCCAAGGTAGGAACCAACCGATAATCTGGAAATGTAAAGCAATGGTGTTTCGATCAAAGAACTGAATAGACATGCATCATATCTTCTTCAAACCGAGATAACCAAATCAAGTAGATAACCATGTCTTTTGATGAATCGAGCATGGTCGGAATTTCAAACCAATTTTTGAGTTGAGAAGGTATACCCATGAAGTTGATTCGGATAGTCTTTCTAAGCCATAATCCCTACAAAACAGAGCAAAGATAAATCCCTAGGTCCTTGAAATAGTTAGAAATGATATGCAATGCGAATGATGTCATGATGTCATGTTTAGCACACACAAACAATTCACACAATGAGCCTAGGGTTAAGGCTTGCATGAGGTATAGGTGATTACCCCACCAAAAGTTTGAGATGGTTCATCCCGTCCTATAATAGTAACCGGTTCTAGGAATCTCATATCACGATCTTTCTCGTAGGCGCTTATTTCAATACGACGCCAAGTGGTCGATCGAAATGTCCCAAAAGTCTCGATCTCAATGAGCGTAGCATCGAGTATCAACCAACCCTGCCTCACACCAAAGCCGCCATCTCACTACCTTCTAATGGCCAAGATGGGTCAATTAAGGTTCTAAAAGTTTAGTTAGCTGATGACACCACGCAGAAGCCAAATACTATCTTCAACTTGGGAATGAAGAGTATCGGACAACCAAAGTGTCACGCTAACGTAGCCATCATGTTGACCGCTAGTTATACGCCCAGCGGTCGCGATGATCTAATGCTACTTACCTAAAAGGAAACCCGATCCGTGTAGGATCCCCAACAATATAATACCCAAGCAACCCTTAAAGATAAAGCATACAAGTCAAACAAAAGCAATAAAAGTTATCTAGAAATCCCTAAGGCAATTCTCTTTAGGGTATTTCACAGAGTCGCCAGCCTGTAATACTGAACTCGACTTTGTAGGATTTTGTATCCAAATGTGCGGATAGCAAGAGTCGCCACCGACTTTTATTTTTATCCAATTAAGGAAGGTAAAAGTAATGTAAAAGACCTTCGTTAGATTCTGAGTTCGGAGAATGGTTATGAAAAGGGAAGGTATTAGCACCTTTCCATCCGTAGTTATCTACGGCTCTTAGTTGCTCTAGATCACTTTTTAAAATTGCTTTCGTGTGTTTGACAAAAATGTTTTGAAAAGGCATTTCGCTTTGACTTTGTAATGACTCATGTAGGAGTGTATACAAAGTGTTCGGAAATGTTTTTTGTTTTGAAAAGAGTTTGAACTTTGAAAAGTGTGTGTGAAAAGCATTTGATAGAGCAAGCAACTAAAAGACTTATTACCCACTTTAATTGGTCGCTTTTCATACTTCTACGCTCCTTTAGAATAGCGCTAGCCATACCATTAGTTAGTAGGTAGCTCCATTCGCTGGATGTAAGCGGACATTCAGGGACATCGGATGGTCATGAAGGCAACTTAGGAAGTATCCTAGCACATTCGGCGGACTATCATCATTTTCGAGGCGACAATCGAGGGTCAAGATCATGTATTCGGAGGCTACATCGTGGGTCTTATGATCTTTGTATCGGGACTATGATGATTTGTTTGAAGGTGACTGCTAGAATACCCTACGCTCGAGGGACATGACCATTTTGAATCGAAGGCATCGAGAGAGAATTACCCTGGGTATGTGGAAGAAGTGTGTTGAATTCGTAATATGTTATCTTGAAAATTAGTAGGCTATGTTCATTATTATCTTGTCATACACGCCTAATTACTAGCAATTTAGGGTGCGGAAAGTAAAATGCGAATGTAAAAGCTAAATGTAAAGTGCGGAAAGTAAACCTACGTTATTACATGGCTTTGGGGTATACATAATTTAAAATGCGAAAATAAAATCCTAAATTAAACTATTACAACCCATGAACAATTACATTATTGGAAAATAATATGATAAAATGATAAAGAGAAAATCGTCTAATCGATCAACCCATAAAAAAAGAAGAAATCTAAATGCAATGAATCGAACAAGAGAAAATGTTAGAAAATGCAAATTTTAATATGGAAAATTATTAAATGTTGGAAATAAGATAAATAAACTAAAATAATTTTTGGGATTTTTGAAAAGATTTAATAATTAAAATGCAATTAAAAGTGAATTAAATGCAAAAATATAAATAAAATAAATATGCATGCAAAAATATATTTTTAAATTTATTAAATTAAATAAAGATTTTAGAATATAAATGCAAAAAGAAAATATTTTTGGTAATTTTAATGCATAAATAAAAATATGGAAATAAATTAAAATAGATGCAAAATATTAAATAATATAAAAATATAAAATAGAAAAGTTTGAAGTTTGAAAAGAAAAGGAAGAACCGTCCCAGTGGATCGAACTCATGACCTCCTGAGAATCTCTTCAAAACACAAGCCTTAACCACCGGGCCAACGTGTTTTGTGTTGGAAAAGCCGGAAACATTGAATAAAACGCGACACGCCCCGGCATATTTGAAAAAGCCGCCACGCGCGGGCCCCGTCGATCAGATGGACGAATCACGCTGACGTAAGCGCCACGCCTACTCGCCGAGTCAACATTCCACGACGCCGAGCCCTAGCTCCTGGCCGCCTCCTAAAGGAGATTCTCGCAAAATATGAGCAATAAACGAAAACGAAGGACCCTACCCCTAAATCGCCATGGCGAACACGATGGTGCCATTAGTTTGTCGAAAACGCCTGTATCAACTGCTCAATTCAAAGCTCAAATGCCCTAGCTATGGTGATTTGAGTTCTACACGCCTACGCTTACGTAAGGCTTCATTCATGACCTAACAAGCATCCCGGATCGATACAAACACACAAGAAACGTTAATAATGCATGAATAATGAAATTGAATTTCAAATATACCAAATCGGAGTGAGGTAATGCACGATTCGATGGATTGCTTCGAGCAAGAGTCGATTCGAACTCGGGAACCTCGAGCACGATGGAAAGGTCGGAAGAGGTCGAAAGGGAATTTGAAATTGAATTTCCAAGAATCTTGAAAATTTTGCAAGAGTTTGGGTTTGTTTTAGGTTAGGGTTCCGTTCCCGCTTGTACACAATGTCGGCAATTTATGAAGAGATCGATGGCAAAAGAGTGGAAAAAGATTGCTCCATCAATGTGCAAATATTTTCTTTGAAAATAAAATCAAATCTTGAAAAAATATGATTTTCTCATCAATGCCATGGCTTGCACGAATTTGGTAAGTGTATTGGGCTTTTTGGACATTAAGAAAGATATAAATCCAACTTAATTGAAGAATAACTTAATTTTCATATTTTACATAATTTATTTTGAATTAAATGTTGTAAAATTCAAATATAAATCACAAAAATAGAAAATTACCAATTTCAAGCATTTATGGGTCAAGAATATTGTCATGAACAAGTTTGGATCAAAAGATTATAGGCCCATTTGGAAAATTTTGCATTTTGACCAAAATGTCCTTTTGTGCAATCATTCAAAATCGTCCAACTTCCTAATAGTGTATCTTGCTCAATTTTCCACATTTTTGAGTGTTCTTGGACTTTTGGAAAGCTCTAAGAGTCCTCTAAACAATGTCTTTGGTCTCATCTCAATTGGAGTTACCATGCTCAATATATCTTCAAAACAAAAGTTGACTTTTGTTGACTTTGAAAATGACCAGAATGTTTGAGCTATACCTCTCAAATGAAGCATTTTTGGACATTCTTGTGAGACATGAAGTTGTAGAGAATTGAATTTCCTTCAAAACAAGAGGTGGTGGAAAAATTCTGAGAAAGTATGAGAAAGTTATGATCAACAAAGTTCATTGACTTTTCACCTAAACCCTAATTTAGAAAGTTTGACTTTGAGCAAATCTTGAGTTTTGTTGATGAATCATGATCAACCCTTGATCAAATGATGAATGTAACTTCAAAATGAGGATGTTGACCAAAAATTATGAAGTTTGACCGTATGTTGACCACGCTGACTTTTGTCCAATACACCGATTTTCAATCATCCGAGCAATCGCTCAAGAAACTTGACTCATGAGGCTTGAAACTTGACATGGAGAATCTTTGAAGCATATGAGGAGGCATGAAGACCATTGGAGATGTTGGAAATCCATCTTGACTTGAGAGATACCAAACCCTAATTTGGGTTGATTGTCTAGGAGAGAGTTTGTCTGATCAACTCTTGAGGAATCCTTGAGTAGGGGTGTATGAAATCTCTTGAATAGATGGAGGGCAAATTTTGGGGTATGACACATAGTCATGTGACTCTAAGGGCAAGAGTTCCCCTTATATCTCTCAAATTCATGCACTTTGAATTCGACAGACACTTTCACATTGGAAATCAAACACAAGTTTTTGGAATTCTTACGAAATAATTTTCCCCCTGCATAACCTTTAGCTATTTTTGCAACTCTTGGAATTGATTTTGAAAACCATACAACCTCTCATTCATATTCATACTCCCACTAAGAGCATGATACACATGATTTTCCCCATGTGGCATAGTGTGTACATCTGGAGGAACAACAACCATAATAGTTTGAGCAATATGAATATGATTCACTAGATAAGCTTTAGTAAAAGGAATAAAATTATCAGGTATGGAGTTTAGAGGCATACCCCAAGGATATCTACGAGGTATTTGATTTTGATACGGAGGTCTCACGAGTGCAACAGACACATGAGTAGTTGCAATCACAAAAATCATGGTAACTTGAGGTTGAAAAGGTGTTGGAGGCTGAGGCTGATTCCGTGTTGCAACCAAAGATTCCAACAATGCAGTCATTCAGTCCATACCAGTCTTCATAGAGTTGACTTCCTCCCAAAATTCCCTCTATTTTTTCTATGTAGTTTCTATTCTACTTCTAGAATTGGTCTGAGTGTTGTATTGGCGAAACAACTTATCTTCTAGAAAGACGAAGGAAAAGGAATAATACTCGAGAAAACTTACAAAAAGAAAGACAAAATAATGTATGATGCATGATATGCAATGTAAATGATTATTTTAGTTTTTAAGGAATTTAGGAAGTTATAACAAATTGCAAACATCATAAGTAAATAACACATCTGAAACAAATTCAACATCTCATTTCTTTAAAATGGAAGGATTACAAACCACATCTTACAGCCCTCATGATCCACCTGATTATAAGAATGAAGATGATAAAATAGTTCTTGAACCCCTTCTTCTTGCCATACTGCTCAAGTAACTCATCTTTCTAAAGAATCAATTCATTTATTTCCTTCAACTTTCTTTGTAATTCAAGTCATTACGGAGTCGAGAATGGTGCCCGAATGGAGAGTATGGAGGCCGAAATATAGATCGGGTATACATCCCGGCCATATGAGTTAAGATCCAGCCCGGACTAGTGAAACGAACGTTACGGACGAGCTGGAGGTAACTGCCACATTGATCTTGGTGGCGCATGTTACACTATGAAGCTATCATTGCTAGAAACAGTTAACGTTACACATCTTTAATTCAGTTAAGGAGATGGAAGTCGTTATTGGTGCTAAGATGTGGAAGTCATGCAGTCATGGTATATATAGGGCTCTTGCCAGCGGGATAAGCAAGATTTAGTGCGCGCAAGGTGAACCGGTGGAGCGGTGATACATCCATGAATTATGTTACATGGATTAATATATATGTGTTGCTTCTTTTCCTCGTCGATTGACCCAAAGTCAAAGGCGTCGGAGGTGACTTTCAGTTGTCTTCTCCGACTGTCCTTAACCATCAACCTGCAAAATAATCAATATAAATGCAACTAGGGTACCATATCCCCCTAATTCAAGGGCTACGAATCGATTAGGGGTTATTTTGGCCTCGAAAGTTCCAAAGAATGAGGTTTGATGAAAACGAACTAAGATGCCCTAACAATGGCATGACACGATTAAGCCATGAAAAGCTTCAAACGACTGCCCAGATCTGCTCTATAACATGCCATAAACACATTAGAATCGTTAGTTGCAAGCAAATCACGTTAAAAAATAAAATACGAATTCATAGGAAAATGCAATGGAGTCATGTATGGCATGTTTCAACGTGTTATGGCCATGGATAATGATGCCTACTTACTCAAACTTACCCCAGGAGCACGATGGAGTGCTTGAAAGTGACTGGAAAATAGGATACGAATTTGCCAACTTCTTGGAATTTTTGAGAGTTTTAGGGTTTGTAAGAGGCTAGCAATCCGTGTCCTTGGCTTGTGGTTGTGTTAAGTATATATAGAGGAGTGGAAATAGGTCAAGACTTTATGTATATATATTATCACCCTTTCCATCCGTAATTATCTACGGGCTCTTAATTGCCTAGCTCACTTTAATTGCTTTTTGTGTGTGTTTGAAAAGATTTTTGAAAAGTCATTTCGCTTTGACTTCGTAATGATTCACGCTGGAATGTATACGAAGTGTTTGAAAATGTTTTATTTTGTAAATGACTTTGTAATGATTCACACTGGAATGTATACAAAAGTGTTTTGAATTTTTTTGAAAGTGTGAGGTGTGAAAAGTATTTTGAGCAAGCAAAAGAGACTTATTACCTACTCAGAATGGTCGTTTCCGTGTTATTTTGCTTTCCGTTAGAATAAAGTTATCCATACCATTAGTTGGTAGGTAGCCCTATTCGTTGGATGTAAAGGGACACTCGAAGGGACATCGGATGGTCATAAAAGGAAACATGTAAGGATATCTTAGCATATTCGTAGGGCCGATCATCACTTTTCGTAGGCAACAATAGAGGGACTAAATCATGTATTCGTAGGCAACATTGAGGGTCATCGAGGGATTATGATCTTTGTATCGAAGGGACTATGATGATGTTATTCGTAAGCGTCTTAGCTAAGATATCCCTACGTTCAAGGGACATGACCATTATTCGTAAAGCAACAAGAGAGGATACCCTAAGGTGAGTGCACGTGTGAAGAAAGTGTGTTGTATTCAGATATTTTATCTTGAATTAGAGCGATCTAAGTTGATTTTTATCTTGCCATACACGCCTAGTTACTAGCAGTTAATAGGTGCAGAAAATAAATTGCGGAAATGTAAAGGTCCTACGCTATTACATGGCTTTGGGGCAGGTACATAATATGAGAGTGCAGAAAGTAAAGGCAGAAATGTAAAGGTCCTACGCTATTACATGATAAAAATTGCAACCTATACAACCTTTCTAGAATTTAAAATGCGGAATAGTAAATAATAGAAAAAATGAGAAAAAAGGTTAGTGCAAAGATATTTTGGAAGTTAGTAGAAAGTGTTAGCTAGCAACCCTAATTACTAAAAAAAATATTATTTTTTTATTAATTTTAAAAGAAAATGTCCTTTTTTGTGAATATTTAAATAAAGATGTTCTGAACTTAAATCCTAAAGTTAGACATTTTTTTAGGTTTTTTTTAGAAAAAAAAATAAAGTTTTAAAAGAAAATGCAAGGAAAAATTAGTCAGTAGGAAAAAAAAAGTGTTTCCATCAAAGCTTCTGACAGAAGTTCCCTCCAGAACCTTTGGAAACCTATTTTCCAAAGCTGGAGTTTGGCACGGAAGCTGCTCTTTCTCGAACGGAAGCTGCCTCTTTCTGGCACGAAAGTTATTCCTTTTGTGGGTAGCACTCATGGGCATCCGTGTCGGAGCTCGAGATGATATTTCGAGGGTCCGTAAGTTGGAGCTCGAGATGATACTCGAGGGTCCGGTTGGAGCTTCTAGATGATACTGAGGGTCTGAAGTCGGAGCTCGGAGATAAGCTCGAGAATCCGGTTGGAACTTCTTGAGGTGTGCTTCTGAGGGGGTCCAGAAGTTGGAACTTCTGGAGATGTGCTTCTGAGGGGGTCCAGAAGTTGGAACTTTTGGAGATATGCTTCTGGAACCTGCATTAATCAGAAAAATATTAGGAAATCTGGCAAAAGGTAGGGTTCGAACCCGTGCCTTTGGGAGGGAATGACTTAGTGCGCGGTGAACCGTGCAAGTGATATCAGAATACTTGAACTCGACTTTTAGTGATTTTTGTATCGCAAATGTGTGGATAACAAGAGTCGCCACCGACTTTTATTTTTATCCAATTAAGGGAAGGTAAAAGTACAGAAAAAGACCTTCGTTTAGATTCTGAGTTCGGGAGAATGGTTATGAAAAGGGAAGGTATTAGCACCCTTTCCATCCGTAGTTATCTACTGCTCTTAGTTGCTCTAGATCACTTTAAAAATTGCTTTCCGTGTTTGACAAAAGTATTTTGAAAAGGCATTTCGCTTTGACTTTGTAATGACTCATGTAGGAGTGTATACAAAGTGTTCGGAATGCTTCATTTTGAAAAGAGTTTGAACTTTGAAAAGAGTGGTGTGAAAAGTATTTGGTTTAGAGCAAGCAACTAAAAGACTTATTTACCCACCGTAATTGGTCGCTTTCATACTTTACGCTCCTTTAGAATAGCAGCCGCATACATTAGTTAGTAGGTAGCTCCATGTGTTGGATGTAAGCGGACATTCAAGGGACATCGGATGGTCATAGAAGGCAACTTGTAGGAAGTATCCTAGCACATTCAAGGACTATCATCATTTTCGTAGGCGACAATCGAGGGTCAAGATCATGTATTCGGAGGCGACATCGTGGGTCTTATGATCTTTGTATCGGGACTATGATGATTTGTTTGAAGGCAACGGTGCTAGAATACCTCTACGCTCGAGGGACATGACCATTTTGAATTCGCAAAGGCAACGAGAGAATTACCCTAAGGGTGCGTGTGAAAGAAGTGTGTTGATTTTATATTTTATCTTGCAAATTAGTGGGCTATGTTCATTATTATCTTGCCATGCACGCCTAGTTACTAGCAGCTTATAGGTGCGGAAATTAAAATGCGAATGTAAAGATGCGAAAAGTAAATGTCCCACGCTATTACATGGCTTGGGGTATACATAATTTAAGAATGCGGAAACAAAGTCCTAATTTAAACTATTACATCCCATATACATTACATTATTGAAAATAAAATGATAAAGAAAGAATCGTCTCAATCGGATCAACTCAGAAGGAATGAGAAATCTGAAAATACGATATGAATCGAATAAGAGAAAAATGTTAGTAAAATGCAAATTTTATATGAGAAAATTATTACATGCTGGAAATAATATAAATATGCTAAAATAAATTTTGGGATTTTTGATGCAATTTAATAATTTAAAATGAATTAAAAGTGATCAAAATGCAAAAAATATGAATAAAAATAAATATGCATGCAAAAATATATTTTTTAATTTTATAAATTAAATAAATATTTTATGAAAATAAATGCAAAAGAAAAAAATATTTTGATAATTTTTTAATGCATAAATAAAAATATGAAAAGAAATTAAAATGATGCAAAAATATTAAATATAAAGAAAAATATGAAAATATTGAAAAGTGAAGTTTGTAGAGAAAATAGCAAAACCAGGTCCTGATGGGGTTCGAACAGGGGACCCTTGAGAGCATCTTGGAACAGGAAACGATCTTACCACTACGCCATGTGTCATCTGATGTTATGAATTGAAGGGTCATGGATGAACACGCATTGCTTGATGAGTCAATGCACGATCAGCATGGTGGACCCTGTGGAACGGATGGACTAATCGAGCACGCTATCTCGCCACGCCACCTCCTCGCCGGCCAACACATTCAACGAGCCGAGCTCCTACCGCCTTCTCCGTGAGTTCGACGCTCAAACCCGCAAAACAACAATAAAAGGAAAAGGAAGACCTTGTCCACCTAAATCGACCTTCCGAGTCCATTGGTGGTATCATTTTCGACCGAAAAGGCCTCAGATCAACCGGTTCGATGAAGACAAACAAAACCCTAAACATGGCAACCGTGATTTTACGCAAGCTATGAAACGATGGCCCGATCACTCATATAGGACCTCATGAACACATTAGAATGGTTAGGATCGATTAAAGCACGCAGGATAATAAAATGCAAAAATCAAAAAGTTTTGAATATGTATGTATATGCATCGATTCCGCTTGGTTTAATCAATGAAAATAATGCATTCTTACTCAAACTTACCCTCTGAGCACGATGGAATGGTGTTTGAAGGCTGAAAGTGGCTGGAAATAAAAATACGATTTTCTCAAATTTCTTGAAATTTTTTGCAAGAATAAGGGTTTGGCTTGAGCTAGGGTTTCCTCCTTGTGGCTGGCTATGATGCTTGGTATTTATAGAGAGGATTTGGAGAGAAAAAGGAGTGAAAAAAGACTCATCCATCAATGTGCAATATTTTTCCATTTAAAACAAATCAAATATTTGAAAAAATTGATTTTCTCATGAATTCAAAGGCTAGCACGAATTTGGTATGAATTATGGGCTTTCTTGGACTTCAAGGAAGATATAAATCCAACTCTTTGAAAATAACTTATTTTCATATTTTATATGATTTAATTTTGAATTAAATGTTTTAAAATTCAAATATAAATCATAAAAATAGAAAATTACCAAGGCCAAGCATTTATGGGTCAAAATAATGTCATGAACAAGTTTGGATCAAAAGATTTTAGGCCCATTTGGAAAATTTTGCATTTTGACCAAAATGTCCATTTGCAATCATTCAAAATTTCCCAACTTCTGAATAGTGTATCTTGCTCAATTTTTCATCTTTTTAGTGTTCTTGGACTTTTGAAAAGCTCTAAGAGTCCTCTAACCAACTGTTTTGGTCTCATCTCAATTGGAGTTTCCATGCTCAATATATCCTCAAAACAAAAAGTTGACTTTTGTTGACTTTGAAAATGACCAGAATGTTTTGAGCTATACCTCTCAAATGAAGCATTTTTGGACATTCTTGTGAGACATGAAGTTGTAGAGAATTGAATTTCCTTCAAAACAAGAGGTGGTGGAAAATTTGAGAAAGTATGAAGAAGTTATGATCACCAAAGTTCAGCTTGACTTTTCATCTAAACCCTAATTTAGAAAGTTCGACTTTGAGCAAATCTTGAGTTTTGTTGATGAATCATGATCAACCCTTGATCAAATGATGAATGTAACTTCAAAATGAGGATGTTGACCAAAAATTATGAAGTTTGACTGTATGTTGACCACGCTGACTTTTTGTCCAATACAACTATTTTTCAACCATCCGAGCAATCGTCTCGAGGAAACTTGACTTGAAGGCATGAAACTTGACATGGAGAATCTTGAAGCATATGAGGAGGCATGAAGGACATTGAGATGTTGGAGTCCATCTTGACTGAGAATTGCCAAACCCTAGTTTGGGTTGATTGTCAGAGAGGGTTTGTTTGCTCAACCTTTGAGGAATCCTTGAGCATGGATGTATGGAATGTCTTGAGAATATGGAGGGCAAATTTTGGGGTATGACAGCTGCCCCTGTTCAATCCTCTTGTACTGGAAGGGTTAGATTGACATGCTTGTCTTTCGTGACCTGGAGGTAGAAGATGATTCAACACTCGAGTACACCTGAAAATTTGCACTCGCTGTTGGTGGATGATGCGGGAATGGGCTTACAGATGCCATTTGGAGAAGCTGGGGAATGAGTCATACGTTAGACTCGAGATCATTGATAGGAGGATTGCTGGAAAGTGAGCCGTACGCTAGGCTCTGTAGACGTTTCTGGAAGGGAGAGAAGATGGGCTTAAGATGCCATCCGAGGAGTCGACGTTAGACTTCGTGTTCATTTTTGAATGAAGTTATTGGTTTGCATTGATTTTTAACCATATATGCAGATTCTCAAAGCGAAGAAATGTTGACAAATAGTCGAGATGGGCTTAAGATGCCATCCAAGGCAATCGAGTCGCACGCTAGACTCAGAGTCGCTGATAATAAGGATCGTAATAAATCTTCGTCGATTACTCGAGGGAGGTAGTTGGCAAATGGGGATATCTTCCCCGCTGCATCGGTGTTGATCCATTGCCGCTATCGAGGATAACCGAGGCGGTCTTTCGGATAATTTTCCGCCGATTCGGGCTTAACTCGACTAGTCGCCGGAGGCCAACCAAGGCGGTCTTCGATAGTTTTCCGCCGATTCGGCTTAACTCGACCACCGTTTGAGGACAACCAAGGGCGGTCTTTCGATAATTTTCCCGCCGATTCGGGCTTAATCTCGACCGGTTGCGTGTGATCATACTGCTTTGGAGAAAACAAGAGGAACTTTGATAGAATATTGTTAGTTTTATGCAAAGTATGATGTATGACAAGTATATGAATGACATATGCATGAATTATGACTTTATGAGTAATGTATGAATGATAGATGTTGTGGTATTTCAAAACATATCCATCTTGAAGAAGATGCGGATATTCTGCTTTAGGATTTCGATCATTGGGATTCGGTAGGTGAGAACCCCGCTGAAGGAGAAGAAAGATATCCTGGATTCCTCCGATGCACTATCCGACCAAGTCTTGGGCCTAGATATTGTTGAGGAAGGTAGAGATTTGAGAGGCTCGTTGTTGGAGATCTCATATAGACCCCGCCGAGGAGAATGAGGCGATCCGCTGGGGACCTTGTATGTAGATCCCGCCGAGGAAATTTAGAGGCGCCCACCGGGGTTCTGTAGATCTCACGAGAGCATTTGATAGTTGCCGAGACCGGGTTGGAAGAGTCAGAGCCCGTCTTTTGGTCGGGGATGAAGATGTGGTTTCTCCGATGCACTATCCGACCAAGTTTCGAGTCCGGATACCGCTGGGAAAAGGAAAGGATCGAGAGATACCTGGGATAAATACTTGACTGGGGTGGGGTTACCGCTGAGACCATGTAACATCGCTTGTTAAGTGGAATCACCGCTGATTAACACATACTCCGCTGAGGGAGGTTCGAGGTAACACCTTTGGGGGATCATGCTCTACGGGGAATATTTTGGTGACTTTCGCGTCCCACCCCGGAGCCTCGTAGTAAGTACTTTGTATGTTCACTTTTCGTATGTTTGCGATTAGATTTTATTGTCAAATGCATATAATCATTCAAAGCAAACGTTGGACTTTATGCAAACAACAATATTGTAAATGAAAGAACTTGCATTTATTTGAAATGTGGTGTATGGCCAAGTAGTTTGTACACAAGAAAGGTAAAAAGCCATGTGGAAACAATCTCAAGTTCCAACTATGCTAGTACTCATATATTTCAACTATCTCATCTCCTTGTCAAGAGAAAGTGAGTGAATTGATCTTCGCCATTTGAATCTTGAATGTCGATAGTAGTCCGAAGTAGGTGATCCGAAGAGACATAGTCGCACGCTTAAATCCCTAACTTTTGCCTAGACCGCCTTTCGGTTTTCACCACCGATACCCTTTTGCCCAAGCCGCCTTTTCGTGTTTTCGATTTGTCGGTGTACATGTTTTGCATATATCCTTAACTTTGCCCGAACCTTTGGTTCGCCAGATGCCCTTATTTTTGCCTAGGCCACCGACCTAGCGGTCTCTTTATGGGTAGTATTTTTGACTATGTCTCGCTCACTGTGGTGTGGAAGTCTTCACCATCCATGGTGCTAAGTATCATAGCTCCATATGTCTTGACTACAAATGGTCCTCGTAGTCCATTTTCCCGGATCACCTTGGAAGAATGATGCGCTTGACTACTAGATCACCGACTTGGTAGACTCGGTGCTGACCTTCTTGTTAAATGCCCGATCATTCGCCTCGATAACCGTCCATGGTAGATGGATGCGAGTCGCTTTCATCAATCAAGTTAATCTGTCAAGGCGAAGTCTCGACCCAATCGCTTCGCTTAACTCGGCCCGGAGGACTCGTCGAGGGTATCCGAACCTCGATGGGTAGAACTGCCCATACCATACAAGAGAGAAGGGGCCCTCGTGATGTCCGTGTCAGAAAAGCGATAACCATGAAGAGAAAATGGTAACATCTCGTGCCAATCCTTGTAAGTCACAATCTTCAGATAATCTTCTTAATGTTTTTGTTGGCGGCTTCCATCGCGCCATTCATCTTAGGCCGATATGGAGAAGAATTGTGATGCTTGATCTTGAATCGTGTGAGTTCGTGATCATCTTATTGTTAAGATTGGAACCGTTATCTCGTGATAATCCTTTCTGGAGTGCCATACCGATGATAAGATTATGCTTGATGAAACGAGCCACAACATTCTTGGTAACGATGCGAACGAGGCGCTTCACCCATTTGGTAAAGTAATCAATTGCCACAAGGATGAAACGATGTCCATTGAAGTCAGGGCTTGATTTCTCCGATCATGTCAATGCCCCACATTGCAAAAGGCCAAGGAGTCGTTAGAACATTCAGAGGTACCGAGACACGTACTTTGTCCGCATAACCGCATTTGTGACAAGATCGAGCGAAGCGGTGACAATCGCCTTCCATGGTGGACCAATAGTAACTGTTCTCAAAATCTTCTTAGCCATCGATGTCCACCGGAGTGGGTACCAAATGCGCCTTCGTAACTCTTCCATGATACGCATTGTCGCTTTCGGTTCACAATGAGTAAACACAAGTCGGGTCATGCTTTGTATAAGATGTCGCTAAGGAATAATTTGGATGCAAATCTTCTCATGAACTTTTATCATTAATGATGCCCCGCGGATATTCCCGAGTCTCAAGATACCTCTTCACGCCATAGTACCAAGGTTTCTCTTCGTGTCAAGCTCATAACAATACCGTTCGTCGAACTTCTCAATGATGATCCGGGAGCCTCGTTGTCTCATCTAACCTTGAACATAGACAACATAGTAGCCAATGCGTCGCCAACCGATTCTCTTCTCGTGGAATGTGATCAAAAGTAATCTTCAAGTAGGGGATCAAACTCGTGACATGCTCGATACGGAATGAGATTCGATGTTTCGATCCCACTCGCCTTTAATCGACCGATCACCAAAGCCGAGTCTCCATACACTTGTAAGAACTTGATTCTTAAGTCAATAGCGCTTTAATACCCATGATGCACGCCTGTACTCGCCATGTTGTTAGTGCAACAAACATAATCGTGAAAGGAGTATGTCCGCCGTGGAGATGTAATGATGGCGCCAATGCCATCGCCAAGAGTTTGAGGCTCCATCAAAGACCATGGTCCATCGATCCTTGTTCGTGTCCTTCGTCCGGCCCGGTTCTTCGCAATCGCTGACTAGTAGAACATCTTCGCTTGGAAATACGAATCGCATAGATCGATAGTCATCTACGGCTTGATGAGCCAAATGATCGGCTACTACACTTCCTTTGATCGTTTTTGAGAAGTGTACCGATGTCATATTCGGTCAAGATCATTTGCCATCTTGCTATTCTTCCCGAGAGAGTTGGTTTCTCAAATATGTATTTTATCTGATCCATCCTGAAATCAACAAGGTAGTAGTCAACATATACTGCCTTAGTCATGAAAGCAGCCCAAGCCAAAGCGCTGTAAGTTTTCTCAAGTGAGTATCTTGTTTCACAATGGTAAACTTTTGCTAAGGTAGTATATTGCATGCTCTTTTCGACTGCACTCGCCATGTTGCCCCAACACACACCCCATTGAATTCTCTAACACTTATAGAGGTCTGATTCATCGATTTCTCATCCGATCAATCGCCGCTCCATTCCACTACTTGATCTTTCTTTAGTAACTTGAAGATTGGCTCACAAGTAGCAGCGTGTGCAATGAATCGCAATGTAGTTTAGTCGACCCAAGAAACCTCTAACCTCTTTCTAAGTGGTGCCGCATCTCTTGAATAGCTTTAACCTTGGCGGGTCAACCTCAATACCTTTACCATCGACAACAAACCCTAGTTTTCCGATCCGACTCCAAAGGTGCACTTGTTGATTCGGCCTCAATCTGCATTTCTTCAACCCGTCAGCTTCGCAAATGATCTAGATGTTCTTCTTCAACTGCGGATCGAGCTATCATGTCGCCGACGAGACCTCTATCTCGTGATGAATCATGTCATGAAATAATGTCACCATAGCACCGATAAGTGGCGCCGCGTTTCATCCGAACGGCATAACCTTGTAGCGTAGTGCCCCGTGTAACAAAAGTAGTCTTCCATGTCTTCGGAGCCATTTGATCCGATTGTAACCGAGAAACCATCCATGAAGGAAAACCTTATGCCGAGCGGTGTTGTCAACCGTAACATCAATATGAGGAAGTGGAAATCATCTTCTGACTTGCTTTGTTCGATCTCTCGAATCCACACACATTCGTATTTTACCATCCTTCTTAGGTACCCACATTTGCAACCCATCGGATAAGAGGTGACACTAAGAAACCGGCGTTGAACTGTTTATAACTTCGCTTTGATTTTCTAACATCTCAGACGATGCGATTTAACCTTCCGCTTCACCGAGAAAACCTTCTTTTGTCGGCAATCGTGTACCACAATATCAATGTCTAAACCCGCATGTCTCGTATGACCAAGCAAAACCTCAATGTAGTCTCGTAGCATCCGAACCACCTTTCTTTAACACTGCTCTCAAGACCCGCTCCTATCTTGATCTCTTTCTCTTCGCCAGACTCAAATTCACAACCTCAACTTGTTTTCGTGGTGGTCAGATAACTCGCTTTCTTGTCAGTAGCAGCCCGCAAGTTCTCCGGCACTTCACAATCTTCCTCACTTCGCCTTCGCTTGGTAGATCGGATTATCAAGTCATATTTAGCAATAGCATAGTCATATTAACTAGATTCGGAGTGATTCGCAGTTGTATCACGTGTGTGTAAGAAACACATAGCTTTTGAAGGGGTGATAAAGTAAAAGAAAGAAAACAAACAATTGAATGCAAAAGTCCAACGATTTATTGAATGAAAATACGCAAACGATGATAATAACCTCGCAACGAGCCATGATGCCCTGCAAGGCACTAGGCTTTCAAAGTTTATTGTTCAAAACATAAAGAAATACGAAAAGCAAAACAAAGAGCAATTACTCCCGACTAAAGGAGATTGGTATGACGCCTTCCCTTCCAATTGTCGAGCCCATGATCCGAGTCGAAGATCCACTTGCCGATGTCAAGTCGTTGTCGCCGCCTTCTATAGCATGGATTCCACTGCTAATGCGAAAGGAAGTTGGCCGCACGTCGCGTATCATCTTCCCCTTGATGGTGAAGCCTAAACCGCCTTGTCAAATTTGAAAGGAAGATCGTGAGCTGTCCCCAAATAGTACTACCTTCTTCAACAAAGCTTGAGCATCTTTCAATGAGGCCATCCTAGGCGGAGCTTGTGTAACTTCAGAGTGACAGGAGAGTCAAGTGCACGACTGGGATTGTCTCAAAAGCTTGACAGGAGTCTCAAAGAATTCACCTTCCATCTCGAGGTATCGGAATGAATGTATGACCGACCATATACTCTTCTTCACCACATACTATTACAACCTTCCCTTTCACCGGTACTTCAGCCGATGCAAGGTAGAGGTAACAGCGCCCCATGTATCCAAGGGCCCCGAGTAAGCAAGAATAAGTCGGACGGATGTCCATGACAAAGAAAGTAGAGTCAAAAGTCCGGGAACCGACTTTAACAGCAGAGAGCTTCCAAGCACTGCTCGCTAGAACCATCAAAAGCTCTCACAATAATGTCACCGGGTCTCGAACCAACCCTTCGACATCAAGTCGATCAAAAGCGCCTTCGTAGGATATTTAGAGCGTAACCGTATCACCAAAACATGAGATGTTGTAGTGCCCTTGCATTCAACGTAGATGCAAGGCTTTGTTGTGTTTCCTTCCAAAGAGTCAAATCAAGATCGAGAAGCCTAGGCCGTTGTTGGCAGCCGCTAGCAATACAAACTTCAAACCGGTCGCTGGTAGTGTCTTGCAAGTACATGAGCATTCTTCGTAAACTTCACCAAGGCTAGTATGAGCCTAGAGCACAAGAGCAGAGCAAGCATGGAGATCTTTGACGAGTCTCGTCCCAACTGCTCCACAACATTGTAGTCACTCTTCTTGATAATCTTCGAATTTCTCCATTTCTTGTTTGAGGTGTCTTCAAGAACTTCCTTTGGTACTTCCGGTCGAGGATGAGTCACCGTTCTTTCCTCTAGCTTGGGAATGGGTTGAATAGTGGAATGCGAGCCGAGTCGCAGTGTCCTTTGGAGGAGAGATATCCGAGAGAATACTCTTCCGCTCGTCACCTTACTAGATCCTGATGTTGTCAATGTCGAATGGTAGTAAGATCTTCAATGGTCGAGGGTCTTGCTTGACGCCATGATAGTAAACATCACCCATAGTTCCAAGGGATAGCTTTGTCGAGGAATATGGAACCGACCTTGAGAAGTGATAATGAGAGGTGCCACTCTAGGCACGTGGATCAACAGAGGAAATCCTTATTGTGTTAACATCAGATAGTCTTCTGGGAAATCGTCACCCCATCCGGCTTTTAACATCTTCAATAGGAATCTTGTAGCCAGAATGTGTACTTCACCATGTAATCAACTTTCCACTTGGCTGCCCCAAGGTATCCCACATAGATGGTATGCCGCTTGCATTGTCAATCTTCAACTTAGACATTTCTTCACACGCTCGCATGTGTGGTTTCGTAAATAGTATCTCACTGTTATCCATCATGCATCGAACACGCCTTCTCAACCAAGCACAACCATCAGCAGATGGGCACCAACGCAATTCTCGGGCATCCCGGATTGACACCGCTTGCAAAGAAATTCTTCTTAACCGCATCGAGGGATGGTCAAGTCATCTATGTTGAAAACATAAGTATCATCACCAACAAAGATTGGAACTCTTGTCATGGTTAGGCATAGGCGCTTGATCACATTCGAGTCTCAACAGGAGGATCAAACTCAATCGCTTAGATTCAATCATATCTTGAATCTTGTTCTTCGAGCCCAACAATCATCGCTATGTCCCGGACTATTGGAATGGTAAGCACACTTAGCATTAGGATTGTATCTCTGAGAGGAAGTGTTGACATTTTGAGGAGGATCCCTCAAGGCAATCACCGCTTTCAACATGTGTTGCAAGGCTTGCGAAATGGCATGTTGATCTTCGTGAACCGCCTTCGCTGCTGCTCGTTACGCGCTGTCTCACCGAGGTTGTGCTGATGTAGGATTGAGATCACAACCGCCTACATTGAGCACTCGGTCTTGGCTCTTTTCGACCACACAAGATTAGTTTCTTTCTTACCACCAAAAGATCTTTTCGCAAAGATTCAAGATGTCTCTACTGAATCTTCCCACTTTGATACCGCCGTCATTGTCAAGATCTGTGAATCCGGTCAAGAGTTTCCAATCGATGATTGAAGAAAGGGCCCGTTGTTCCCATAAACATATCAACCAACTCCTATTGGACAAGGGTGGTTGAACTCCTCGCTAGATCTCTCCACTTCGAGCATACCCTTGAACTTCTCATCACGACCCATAGACATGCTTTGTAGTTGCATGCGAGTAGGTGTCAATTCAGCATTGTACTCATATTGTCTATAGAAAGCATCTGCCAAGTCACTCCAGGTACGGATACGGTCATTCTCTAGATGATAGTACCACTCTAACTGAGTTCCGAACAAACTCTCTTGAAAATAGTGCATCCACAACTTTATGTCATCAGTGTGGGGATTGATCTTCTGAACATAGGACTTCAAATGCAGCTTAGGGCAAGACATGCCGTCATACTTAGCAAAAGTTGGAACTTTGAACTTGGGAGGAATCACAACACCAGGGACGAGACTCAAATCATCAAAATTCAGCCCGACATCTTCAGTTTTCCACAAGATTCGAGACGTCTTCAAGTTGTTTGTACTTATCATCTTCATCGAGTATTGGCCATCATCATAGTTCTTCTCAAGCTCAGCCGACTTCCTTCACCATCCCCTTGTTACTTTGTTCGCCTTGACACTTCCTTCTGAGAGCTCTATCCGACCGACCTCTTAGGACCACCTTTGTAGCATCTACCCATGTGGAGGAGACCAACAACCTTCTTCTTTCTGTTGATGAGCTTCTTCAGATCTTCTTGGCCTTGGACCAAGTCAGTGAACATCTCAAAACCGAGCATTCGAGTTTGAAGATCTTTGACAGACTGTTCAAGAGCCATTTCTGCTAAAATAAATAGCGAGCAAATGAGAAAACCAATCTCCAATGTACCTGTGATGCAATGTTATGCTATGATATGCAATGTTTATGCGAATGCAATGCAATGTTTCCAAGGACCTTAGAGATTTAAATTTGTTAAACAAGCAAGAACAAACATCTATTAGTACTCCTTTTATTCTTTTTCTTTTTAAGTAAAAGAGATAGTTCAAAACAATAACAAAAAAACAAATAAATCCTAAATCTCTAAGTCTCCCATGGGCGATTCCTCTTGGTGCCGATGTAGGCGTTGATGCTTCGCTCCTCGTGAAGTAGCTTGGTCAACTCTAGCACTTTCTTCTCACTTGCATAGCACTGAGCTTCAAAGGTATCCCTTCTTCCTGTTGAATCCGTGATCTCTTCAAGTCTTCAAAATCGTAGGCATGTCGGGATGGAGAACAGATAGGTACGCCACCTATAGCAATAGGTTCCATAATTACTGGTAGAACAGGCGTGAATGGCATCATGAGGTTTTGAGCTCGAGCTCGCACCCATTTGAGGTAAGGTTCCCAAGGAATGGAGTTTTGGTGTCCCAAAGTCTTGGTATCGCCTTCTTTACCATGCCCCAAGCGTATGAACCTTCGCTTGTAATTCGAGATCGTGATTATAGTCGAACACAACATCTTGGAGAAGCATATCATGTGGACCATCTTTTCGAGCAAAACCAAACTGACGTAGAGCTAAAGAAGGGTTGTAAGTAATACCTCCCCTTATACCAATTAGTGGTACATTAGGGAATTCTCCACAGCGCACGATGAAAGTGAAATCCTTTTGAGAGAAAAGATTCCAACGGATATCTGAATGAGAGAGTGACATTAACCTTTGAGACCACTTCATCCTTTGTTCATTCTTCAAAACTGATGGAGGAAGGTGCGAAATAAACCACCTTGAAAGTAACGGGACACAACACATGAGAGTTCCTTGTCTCTTGGTAGTACGAGTGTGGAGAGAATGTAGAATGTCTCCAAGTAAAGTAGGCACATGATTGCGGGTAAGAAACAACTTGATGGCGTTGACATCTATGAATTGATCCGAGTTAGGAAATAGAACCAAACCATAGATTAACAAGGCCACAATGTCGTCGAATGCATGGAAACTCATAACTTTGAGGAATTCTCGGGCTTTCTTAATTAAGAACTTGGAAAGTAAACCCTTAACTCCGCTTCTAGTTTCCCAATTGGCTTCAATGTCTGAGCGCTTAAGGTGTAAGGCTGATGCGATGTCTTCGTACCTAGGAACCTTTTCTAGACCGGTGAATGGCATTTGGTCAAGAATAGGTATCCCAAGTAGCTTAGAGAACTCTTCCAAGATAGGAACCAACTGATAATCTGGGAATGTAAAGCAATGGTGTTTCGGATCAAAGAACTGGAATAGGACATGCATCATATCTTCTTCAAAACCGGAGATAACCAAGTCAAGCAGATAACCATGTCTTTTGATGAACTGAGCATGGTCGGGAATTTCTGAAACCAATTCTTTGAGCTGAGAAGGGATACCCATGAAGTTGATTTGGATAGTCTTTCTAGAAGCCATAAATCCTACAAAACAGAGCAAAGATAAATCCCTAGGTCCTTGAAATAGTTAGAAATGATATGCAATGCGAATGATGTCATGATGTCATGTTTAGCACACACAAACAATTCACACAATGAGCCTAGGTTTAAGGCTTGCATGAGGTATAGGTGATTACCCTACCAAAGGTTTGAGTTGGTTCATCCTGTCCTATAATAGTAACCGGGTTCTAGGAATCTCACATCATTGATCTTTCTAGGCGCTTATTTCAATACGAAAGTGGTCGATCGAAAATATCCCAAAAGTCCGATCTCAATTAGCGTAGCATCGAGTATCAACCAACCTTAGTCTGACCAAAGCCGCCATCTCACTACCTTCTAATGGCCAAGATGGGTCAATTAAGGTTCTAAGAGTTTAGTTAGCGCTGATGACACCACGCAAGCCAAATACTATCTTCAACTTGGGAATGAAGAGTATCGGACAACCAAAGTGTCACGCTAACGTAGCCATCATGTTGACCGCTTAGTTATACGCCTAGCGGTCGCGATGATTTATTGCTACTTACCTAAAAGGAAACCCGGATCCGGGTGTAGGATCCCCCACAAATATAATACCCAAGCAACACTTAAAGATAAAGCATACAAGTCAAACAGAAAGCGGTAAAAGTTATCTAGAAATCCCTAAGGCAATTCTCTCTTTTAGGGCTTATCCCCAGCAGAGTCGCCAGTTCTGTAATACGGTGAACTGACTTTTAGTGATTTTTGTATCGCAAATGTGCGGATAGCAAGAGTCGCCACCGACTTTTATTTTTATCCAATTAAGGGAAGGTAAAAGTACAGAAAAAGACCTTCGTTTAGATTCTGAGTTCGGGAGAATGGTTATGAAAAAGGAAGGTATTAGCACCCCTTTTCATCCGTAGTTATCTACGGGCTCTTAGTTGCTCTATATCACTTTAAAAAAAATTGCTTTCTGTGTGTTTGACAAAAGTATTTTGAAAAAGGGCATTTCGCTTTGACTTTGTAATGACTCATGTAGGAGTGTATACAAAGTGTTCGGAAATGCTTCATTTTGAAAAGAGTTTGAACTTTGAAAAAGAGTGTGTGGTGTGAAAAGTATTTGGTTTAGAGCAAGCAACTAAAAGACTTATTTACCCACTCAGAATTGGTCGTTTTCATACTTTTACGTTCCTTTAGAATAGAGCTAGCCATACCATTAGTTAGTAGGTAACTCCATTCGTTGGATGTAAGCGGGACATTCGAAGGGACATCGGATGGTCATAGAAGGCAACTTGTAGGAAGTATCCTAGCACATTCGGGACTATCATCATTTTCGTAGGCGACAATCGAGGGTCAAGATCATGTATTCGGAGGCGACATCGTGGGTCTTATGATCTTTGTATCGAAGGGACTATGATGATTTGTTTGAAGGCAACGGTGCTAGAATACCTCACGCTCGAGGACATGACCATTTTGAATTCGCAAAGGCAACGAGAGAATTACCCTAAGGTGCGTGTGTGAAAGAAGTGTGTTGATTTCAGATATTTTATCTTGCAAATTAGTGGGCTATGTTCGTTATTATCTTGCCATGCACGCCTAGTTACTAGCAGTTTATAGGGTGCGGAAATTAAAAATGCGGAATGTAAAGATGCGGAAAAGTAAATGTCCTATGCTATTACATGGCTTTGAGGCAGATACATAATTTAAGAATGCGGAAAATAAAGTCCTAATTTAAACTATTACATCCCATAGACAGTTACATTATTGAAAAATAAAATGATAAAGAAAGAATCGTCTCAATCGGATCAACTCAGAAAGAATGAGAAATCGGAAAATACGATATGAATCGAACAAGAGAAAAAATGTTAGTAAAAATGCAAATTTTTATATGAGAAAATTATTACATGCTGGAAATAATATAAATATGCTAAAATAAATTTTTGGTATTTTTTGGATGCAATTTAATAATTTAAAATGAATTAAAAGTGATCAAAATGCAAAAAATATGAATAAAAATAAATATGCATGCAAAAATATATTTTTTAATTTTATAAATTAAATAAAGATTTTATGAAAATAAATGCAAAAGGAAAAAATATTTTGATAATTTTTTAATGCATAAATAAAAATATGAAAAGAAATTAAAATGATGCAAAAATATTAAATATAAAGAAAAATATGAAAATATTGAAAAGTGAAGTTTGTAGAGAAAATAGCAAAACCAGGTCCTGATGGGGTTCGAACAGGGGACCCTTAAGAGCATCTTGGAACAGGAAACGATCTTACCACTTGTGATACGGTGAACTGACTTTGTAGGATTTTTGTATCCAAATGTGCGGATAGCAAGAGTCGCCACCGACTTTTATTTTTATCCAATTAAGGGAAGGTAAAAGTAACTGAAAAAGACCTTCGTTAGATTCTCGAGTTCGGAGAATGGTTATGAAAAGGGAAGGTATTAGCACCCCTTTCCATCCGTAGTTATCTACGGCTCTTAGTTGCTCTAGATCACTTTTTCAAATTGCTCGTGTGTTTGACAAAATGTTTTGAAAAGGCATTTCGCTTTGACTTTGTAATGACTCATGTAGGAGTGTATACAAAGTGTTCGGAAATGTTTTTGTTTTGAAAAGAGTATTTGAACTTTGAAAAGTGTGTAAGGTGTGAAAAGCATTTGATAGAGCAAGCAACTAAGAGACTTATTTACCCACCGAATTGGTCGTTTTGGTACTTTACATTCCTTTAGAATAGCGCTAGCCATACCATTAGTTAGTAGGTAGCTCCATTCGCTGGATGTAAGGGACATTCGAAGGGACATCGGATGGTCATAGAAGGCAACTTGTAGGAAGTATCCTAGCACATTCGAAGGACTATCATCATTTTTCGTAGGCAACAATCGAGGGACAAGATCATGTATTCGGAGGCGACATCGTGGGTCTTATGATCTTTGTATCGAAGGGACTATGATGATTTGTTTGAAGGCAACGGTGCTAGAATACCTCACGCTCGAGGACATGACCATTTGAATTCGAAGGCAACGAGAGAGAATTACCCTAAGGGGTGTGAAAAGAGTGTGTCAAATTCAGGTATGTTATCTTGGAGATTAGTGAGCTATGTTCAATTTTACCTTGCCATACACGCCTAATTACTAGCAATTGATAAGGGTGCGGAAATAAAAGTGCGGAATGTAAAGTGCGGAAAGATAAACCTACGCTATTACATGGCTTTGGGGCAGATACATAATTTAAACTTATGGAAAAATAAAAGCCTAATTTAAACTATTACATCCCATGAGCAATTACATAATTGGAAAAAAGCAAATGATAAAAGAAAAAACGTCCGAATCGGAGCAACCTGTGAAAGAATGGGAAATTGGAAAATACGAGATGAATTGAATAAGAGGAAAAGTGTTAGAAAATGCAAATTTTAATATGAGAAAATTAATATATGCTGGAAATAAGATAAATAAGTTAAAATAATTTTTTGGGATTTTTTGGAAAAGATTTAATAATTAAAATGCAATTAAAAGTGAATTAAATGCCAAAATAAAAATAAAATAAATATGCATGCAAAAATTATATTTTATAATTTATTAAATTAAATAAAGGTTTTATGAAAATAATGCAAAAGAAAAATGTTTTTGGTAATTTTTAAATGCAGAATAAAAATCATGAAAACAATTAAAATAGCATGAAAATATTAAAAGTAATTAGAAAATATGAAAATAGTTGAAAATATGCAAGTTTTGAAAAAAGGAAAAGAAACCCGGTCCCTGTGAGATTCGAACTGGAGACCAAGGAGTGAAACCTTGAGATTGCTTGCTTCTACCACTACGCCACTTGACACTTGGTGTTTCTGAAGGGAAAAACAAATGCATTTGAATGATGACGCGTCATGGATGTTTGAAAATCAAAGTCAACACGCGTGGACCCCCAAGATGAACGAAAATCGACGGCCATCGCGCCACGCAAGCCTTCCACCGGCCTTCGCCGAGTCACGAGCTAGGGCTCCGGCCATCTTCTCCAAATATGATTCTTGAACCTGAAAAATACGAAATAAACAAGAAAGGAGACCCTACCCCTAAATCGAGGGCTGCGATCTCAATGGTGGCATTAGTTTGCCCGAAAATGCTCAGATCAACCAGTCGATGAAGACAAAAAAACCTAAACATGGCAAACCACGATTCTCACGCTCAACCTTTCAAACGATGGCCCAGATTAGTCAAGTATAACCTCATGAACACATTCAAACCATTAGAATCAATTGAAACACGCAGATATTAAAAATGCAAAATCAAGAAATATTTGAATATGTATGAATGTATATGGCACGATTCAACTTTGATTAATACCAATGATGTATTCTTACTCATACTTACCCCCTGAGCACGTTAGGATGGCTGGAAGAGGCTGAAGCTTGCTGAAAATTGAAATTCGAATTTCAAAGATTCTTGGAAAATTTTGACAAAATAAGGGTTTGGCTTGAGCTAGGTTTCGTGTCTTTTGGCTATGATGCTTGATATTTATAGAGAGGATTGAAGGAAAAAGGAATGGAAAAGATTTGATTTGGAGCATTCAATATTTTTTCAAATAAAATCAATTTTCTTGAAAAATTTGATTTCTCCTTCAATGCAAGATCAAGCACGAATTTGGCAAGTATATTGGGCTTTCTTGGACTTCAAGGAACATATAAAATCAGCCCTTTTTGGAAAAAATATGATTTTCATATTTTATATAATTTAATTTTGAATTAAATGTTCTAAAATTCAAAATAAAATCAATAAAATAGAAAATTGCCATGGCCAAGCATTTATGGGTCAAGAATATTGTCATGAACAAGTTTGGATCAAAAGATTATAAGCCCATTTGGAAAATTTTGCATTTTGACCAAAATGTCCTTTTGTGCAATCATTCAAAATTGCCCAACTTCGAATGGTGTATCTTGCTCAATTTTCCACATTTTTGAGTGTTCTTGGACTTTTGAAAGCTAAGAGTCCTTTAACCAATTTCTTTGGTCTCATCTCAATTGGAGTTACCATGCTCAAAATATCTTCAAAACAAAAGTTGACTTTTGTTGACTTTGAAAATGACCAGTAATGTTTTGAGCCATACCTCTCAAATGAAGCATTTTTTGGACATTCTTGTGAGACATGAAGTTGTAGAGAATTGAATTTCCTTCAAAATGAGCTTTGGTGGGGAAATTTCTGAGAAAGTATGAGAAAGTTATGATCACCAAAGTTCATTGACTTTTCACCTAGAAACCCTAATTTAGAAAGTTTGACTTTTGAGCAAATCTTGAGTTTTCTTGATGAATCATGATCAACCCTTGATCAAATGATGAATGTAACTTCAAAATGAGGATGTTGACCAAAAATCGAAGTTTTGATCAGTATGTTGACCACAGTTGACTTTTTGTCCAATACAACTGATTTTCAACCATCTGAGCAATTGTCTGAGGAAACTTGACTTGTGAAGCTTGAAACTTGACATGGAGAATCTTTGAAGCATATGAGGAGGCATGAAGACCATTGGAGATGTTGGAAGCCCATCTTGACTTGAGAGATACCAAACCCTAGTTTGGGTTTGATTGTCAGAGAGAGTTTGTCCGATCAACTCTCGAGGAGTCTTCGAGCATAGATGTATGAAATCTTTGAGAAGATGGAGGGCAAATTTTGGGTATGACAGCTGCCCCTGCTCAATCTTCTTGTACTGGAGGGTTAGATTGACATGCTTGTCTTTCGTGACCGGAGGTAGAAGATGATTGAACACCGAGTACACCGAAAATTTGCACCGCGGTTGGTCGATGATGCGGAACGGCCATGATGCCGCTTGAGAAGTTGGAGATTTCACGGGAACGAGTCGTACGCTAGACTCGAGGTTGTCGAGGAGAACCGACGGAGATGGGCTTAAGATGCCATCCGAAAGGTCATCTGAGGAATGAGCCGCACGCTAGGCTCAGAGATGTTCCCGAATGGAGAGAGACGGGCTTAAGATGCCATCCGAAGGAGTCGACGTTAGACTTCGTGTTCACTTTGAATGAGGTTATTGGTTTGTATTGATTTTTAACCATATATGCAGATTCGAAAGTGAAGAAATGTTGACAAGTAGTCGGAGATGGGCTTAAGATGCCATCCAAGGCAATCGAGTCGCACGCCCGACTGTAGTTCTGCTGATAATAGGAGGAGGTCGAATAAATCGTGTCGATTACTCGAGAGAGATTGTAGTTGGCCGTGATGTGGATAGCTTCCTGTTGTGCATCGGTGTTGATCCATTGCACCGAGGATAACCGAGGTGGTTTTTCGGATAGTTTTCCGCGGTTCGGCTTAATCTCGACCTCCGGAGGCGGTCTTTCGATAGTTTTCCGCCTCGGGCTTAATCTGGACCGCTGCCGGGGCGATAGTTTTCCCGGCTCGGGCTTAATCTTGGACCGCTGTCGAGGCGGTCTTTCAGATAGTTTTCCGCTCGGCCGGGCTTAATCTCGACCTGTTTCGCCGAATGATCACACTGCTTTTGGAGAAAACAAGAAAAACTTTGATAGAATATTTGTTAGTCTTATGCAAAGTATGATGCATGACTGTGTATGTGAATGACATATGCATGAATTATGACTTTATGAGTAATGTATGAATGATAAATGTTGTGATATTTCAAAACATATCCATCTTGAAGAAGATGCGGATGTTCTGTTTGAAGATTTCGACTCCTGCTTGGGGAATTGAGTAGGTGAGAACCCCGCTTTGAAGGAGAAGAAAGATATCCTGGTTCCTCCGATGCACTATCTGACCAAGTCTTGGGCCTAGATACTGTGGAGGAAGGTAGAGATTGAGAAGCTCGTTGTCGGAGGTCTCATATATAGACCCTGCTGAGGAGAGTCTGGGAGGCGATCTGTTGAGGAAATTTAGGAGGTGCTCTACTGGGGATTTCGAGTGTAGATCTCACCGGAGAGCATTTGATGGTTGCCGAGACCGGCTTGAAAAGTCCGGAGTCCGTTGTAATCTCCGGCCGGGAATAAAGGTGTAGCTTCCTCCGACGCACTATCCGCCCAAGTTTTGAGTCCGATACCGCTGCCGAGAAGGGGAGGATTGAGAAATATCCGCCGGGATGAATACCTTGACGGGACGAGGTGTTACCGGAGACGATGTAACGTTGTTCGGTTGAGTGGAATCACCGCCAGGATTAACATATACTCACTGGGAGGTTTGTGGTGAGTGACACCTTTGGGGATCATGCTATGGGGAATGCTTTGGTGACTTTCGTCGTCGTCCCAATTCCTGGAGCCTGTAGTAAGTACTTTTGTATGTTCACTTTTCATATGTTCGCGATTAGATTCTTATTGTCAAATGCGATAGTCATTCAAAGCAAACGTTGGACTTATTGCAAATAACAACAATGTAAATTGTAAAGAGAAAGAAGTCATTTTTTGAAAGGAGGCGTATGGCCAAGTAGTTTGTACACAAGAAAGGTAAAAGCTATGCGGAAACAATCTCGTTAGGTTCCAACTATGCTAGTACTCATATATTTCAACTATCTCATCTCCTTGCCAAGAAAGTGAGTAGACGATCTTCGCCATTTGAACCTTGAATCCGATAGTAGTCCGAAGGTGATCCGAAGAGACATAGTCGACGCTTAAATCCCTAACTTTGCCTAGACCGCCTTTCGGGTTTCACCACCGATACCCTTTTTGCCCAAGCCGCCTTTCGTGTTTTCGACTTGCCGGTGTACATGTTTTGTATATATCCTTTATTTTTGCTCGAACCTTTGGTTCGCCAGATGCCCTTATTTTTGCCTAGGCCACCGACCTAGCGGGTCTCTTTATGCGTAGTATTTTTGACTATGTCTCGCTCACGTGGTGTGGGAAGTCTTCACCATCCATGGTGCTAAGTATCATAGCTCCCGGAAAATACTGCCTTGACTATAAACGGTCCCTCGAGGTGGGAGTCCATTTGCCCCTGGGATCACCTTGTGGAAGAATGATACGCTTGACTACTAGATCACCGACTTGGTAGACTCGGTGCTTGACCTTCTTGTTAAATGCTCGATCATTCGCTTCGATAAATCTGTCCATGGCGATGGATGCGAGTCGCTTCTCATCAATCAAGTTAATCGGTCAAGGCGAGTCTCGACCCAATCGCTTCGCCTAACTCGCCTCCCGGAGGACTCTAGTTGAGGGTATCCGAACTCGATGGGT
The DNA here is from genome assembly GCA_021764765.1 of Vicia sativa. Classification (NCBI taxonomy): domain Eukaryota; kingdom Viridiplantae; phylum Streptophyta; class Magnoliopsida; order Fabales; family Fabaceae; genus Vicia; species Vicia sativa. Next base: position 181,216,044 of record CM038793.1, on the reverse strand, counting down.
AAGACGGCTTCCATACCGTATACAAGAGAGAAGGGGTTGCCCTGATGTTCGTGTCAGAGTGCGATAACCATGAAGAGCAAATGGTAACATCTCATGCCAATCTTTGTAAGTCACCGCTATCTTCAGATAATCTTCTTAGCGCATTCATCTTAGGCCGATATGGAGAAGAGTTGTGATGTTTGATCTTGAACCGCGTGTAGTTCGGTGATCATCTTATTGTTGAGATTGGAACCGTTATCCGTGATAATCCTTTCGGAGTGCCATACCGATGATAAGATTATGTTTGATGAATCGAGCCACAACATTCTTGGTAATGATGCATACGAGGTCGCTTCTACCCACTTGGTGAAATAGTCAATTGCCACAAGGATGAAACGATGTCCATTGGAAGTCAGGCTTAATCTCCCAATCATGTCAATGCCCCACATTGCGAAAGGCCACGGAGAAGTTAAAACATTCGAGGTACCGAGGTACGTGTACTTTATCGGCATAACCGCATTTGTGACAAGATCGAGCATAGCGTGACAATCGCCTTCCATGGTGGACCAATAGTAACCTTCTCAAAATCTTCTTAGCCATGGTGTGTCCACCGGAGTGGGTACCAACGCCTTGTAACTCTTCCATGATACGCATTGTTTTCGTCTACATAGAGTAAGCACAAGTCGTGGTTGCGCTTGTATAAGATGTCGCTACGAGGAAGAATTGGATGCAAATCTTCTCATAAACTTCTTATCATTGATGATGCCCTGGATATTCCCGAGTCTCAAGATACCTCTTCACGCCATAGTACCAAGGTTTCTCTTCTCAAGCTCATAACAATATCTGGTTCACAAACCTTTCAATGATGATCCGGGAGCCTCGTTGTCCCATCTAACCTTGAACATAGACGACATGGTAGCCAATGCGTCGCCAACCGATTCTCTTCCGTGGAATATGATTGAAAGTAATCTCTTCAAAGTAAGGAATCAAACTCGAACATGCTCGATATGGAATGAGATTTGGATGCTTCAGATCCCACTCGCCCTAATCGGCCGATCACTAAAGCCGAGTCTCCATACACTTGTAAGAACTTGATTCTTAAGTCAATAGCACTTTAAGACCCATGATGCACGCTTCATATTCGCCATGTTGTTCGTGCCGAAACATAATCTGGCGGTGAAAGGCGTGTGTCCGCCTGTAGGGATGTAATGATGGCGCCAATGCCATTGCCAAGTGCGTTTGAGGCTCCATCAAAGACCATAGTCCATCGGGATCCTTGTTCAGGTCCTTCGTCTGGGCCTCTTCGCAATCTGTAACTAGTAAAACATCTTCGTGGAAATTGAACCGCATAGACGATAGTCATCTACGGCTTGATGAGCCAAATGATCGGCTACTACACTTCCTTTGATCGCTTTCTGAGAAGTGTACTGGATGTCATATTCGGTCAAGACCATTTGCCATCTTGCTATTCTTCCGGAGAGAGCTGGTTTCTCAAAGATGTATTTTATCGGATCCATCTTGGAAATCAACAAGGTAGTGTGAGTCAACATATCGCCTTATCGTGAGCAGCCAAGCCAGGCGTTGCAAGTTTTCTCGATTTGTGAGTATCTTGTTTCACAATGGTAAACTTTTGCTAAGGTAGTATATTGCATGCTCTTTTCGACTGCACTCGCCATGTTGCCCCAACACACACCCCATTGAGTTCTCTAACACTGTCAAGTACATGATAAGAGGTCTTCCTTCGGCGGGCATCGAATAGGAGGATTCAGGGTACTCCTTGATTTTGTCAAAAGCGATCTGGCAATCGTCGTTCCATTCTACTACTTGATCTTTCTTTAATAACTTGAAGATTGGCTCACAAGTAGCGATTAGGTGTGCAATGAATCGGCAATGTAGTTTAATCGCCCAAGAAACCTCGACTTCCTTCTCGGTGCGGGGTGGCATCTCGAATAGCTTTAACCTTGGCGGGTCAACCTCAATACCTTTATTATCGACGACAAACCCTAGGAGTTTTCCTGATCCGACTCAAAGGTGCACTTGTTAGGATTAAGTCTCAACTTCTTCAACCTATCAAACAGTTTGCAAATGATCGAGATGTTCTTCTTCATGCGTGATCGAGCTATCATGTCGCCGACGAGACCTCTATCTCGTGATGAATCATGTCATGAAATAATGTAACCATAGCACGATAAGTGGCGCTGCGTTCTTCAATCCGAACGGCATAACCTTGTAGCAGAAAGTGCCCCACTGTGTAACAAAAGTAGTCTTCTCCATGTCTTCGGGAGCCATCTTAATCTGATTGTAACCAGAGAAACCATCCATAAAGGAGAAAACCTTATGCTGAGCGGTGTTGTCGACCAGAACGTCAATATGAGGAAGTGGGAAATCGTCTTTCGGACTTGCCTTGTTCAGATCTCTGTAATCCACACACATTCGTACTTTACCATCCTTCTTAGGTACGGGTACCACATTTACAACCCACTGGGGGTAAGAGGTGACAGCTAAGAAACCAGCATTGAACTGCTTCATAACTTCGGCTTTGATTTTCTCTGACATCTCAGGACGCATGCGACGAACCTTCTGTTTTACTGGGAGAAAACCTTCTTTTGTCGGCAATCGGTGTACCACAATATCGATGTCTAAACCAGGCATGTCTTCGTATGACCAAGCAAAAACCTCAACATAGTCTCGTAGTATCTGAACCAACCTTTCTTTAACACTGTTCCCAAGACCCGCTCCTATCTTGACCTCTTTTCTGTCTTCGTCAGTACCCAAATTCACAACCTCAACTTGTTCTTCGTGTGGCTGTATAACTCGCTCTTCTTCTTGTGTGATCAAGTTCTCCGGCACTTCACAATCTTCCTCACTTTCGTCTTGGCTTGGTAGATCGGATTATCGAAGTCATATTTAGCACTAGCATAGTTATTAACGAGATTCGAGTGATTCTGCAGTTGTATCACGTGGGTGTGTGTAAACACATAGCTTTTGAAGGGTAATAAAGTAAAGAAAGAAACACAATTGAATGCAAAAGTCCAACGAATTTATTGAATGAAAATACGCAAACGATAAAAACCCTCGAACGAGCCATGACGCCCGGGCAAGGCACGAGCTTTCAAAGTTTGTTGTTCAAACATAAAGAAATACGAAAAGCAAAACAAAACAAGAGCAATTACTCCGGCTAAAGGAGATTGGTATGACGTCTTGCCTTCCAATTGCCGAGCCCATGATCCGGAGTTGGGAAGATCCACTTGCGATGTCGAGTCGTTGTCGCCGTCTTCTATAGCATGGATTCCACTCGGCGATGCGGAAAGGAAGTTGGCCGGCACGTTCGCGTATCATCTTCGACCCTTGATGGTGAAGCCTAAACCGCCTTGTCGATTTGAAGGGAAGATCGGGAGCTGTCCCCAAATAGCACTACCTCCTTGTTCAACAAGGCTTGAGCATCTTTCATGAGGCCATCCTCGGAGCTTGTGTAACCTCAGAGTGACAGAGAGTCAGTGCATGACTGGGTATTGTTTCAAAAGCTTGACAGGCGTTTCAAAGAATTCACCCTCCATCTCGAGGTATCGGATGACCGGAGATGATGACCATATACTCTTCTTCACCACATCTTGACAACCTTCCCTTTCACCGGTACTTCAACTCGATGTAAGGTAGAGGTAATGGCCCCATGTATCCAAGGCGTCCAAGTAGGCAAGAGCGGGACGGATGTCCATGACAAAGAATGGAGTCAAAAGTCCGGGAACCGACTTTAACAGCAGTGAGCTCTCCAAGCTTCGCTTAGAACCATCAAAAGCTCTCACAATAATGTCACTGGTCTCGAACCAACCCTTCGACATCAAGCGATCAAAAGCGCCTTGGTAGGATATTCAGAGCGTAACCGTGTCAACCAAAACATGAGACAGGTAGTACCCTTGCATTCAATGAGAGATGTGCAAGGCTTTGTTGTGTTTCTTTCCTAAGGAGTCAAATCAAGATCGAGAAGCCTAGGCCGTTGTTGGCAGCTAGCAATACAAACTTCAAACGGTGGTAGTGTCTTGCGGTACATGAGCATTCTTCAGAAACTTCACCAAGGCATTAGCATGAGCCTCGGAGCACAAGAGCAAAGCGAGCATGGAAATCTTGGACGGAGTCTGTCCTAACTGTTCCACAACATTATAATCACTCTTCTTGATAATTTTCAGAATTTCCTCCATTTCTTGTTTGGAGGTGTCTTCAGCAACTTCCTTTGGCACTTCTGGTTGAGCAGGATGAGTCACGGTTCTTTCCTCTAGTGGGATATTGGTTGAGTAGCTGGAATGCGAGCTGGAGTCGCAGCGTCTTTTGGAGGAGAGATCTCTGGAGAGAATACCCTTCCGGTTCTGGTCACCTTACTGGATCCGGTGATGTTGTCGATGTCAGGAATGGTAGCTTCAATAGTAAGATCTTCATTAGTCAGAGGGTCTTGCTTGACACCATGATAGTAAACATCAGCTCCATAATTCCAAGGGATAGCTTTGTCAGAGGAATATGGAACTGGCCTTGGAGAAGTGATAATGAGAGGTACCACTCTAGGCATAGGATCAGCAGAGGAAATCCTTATTGTGTTAACATCAGCATAGTCTTCAGGGAAATCTTCACCCCATCCGGTCGCTTTAACATCTTCAATAGGAATCTTGTAGCTTTCAGGAACAGTGTACTTCACCATGTAATCATATTTTCTACTTGGCTGCCCCAAGGTATCCCACGCAGATGGCACAGTTTCGTTCGCATTGTCGATCTTCAACTTAGACATTTCTTCACACGCTTACGCACGGTGGCTTGAAATAGTATCTCACGGTTATCCATCATGCGAACACGCCTTCTCAACCAAGCACAACCATCGAACGGATGGGCACCAACGACAATTCTCGGGCATCTGGATTGACACCGCTTGCAACAAATCCTTCTTAATCATCAAAGGAATGGTCAAGTCATCTATGTTGAAAACATAAGTATCGTCACCAACATTGGAACCCTTGTCATGGTTAGGCATAGGCGCGTTGATCACATTCGAGTCTCAACGGAGGGTCAAACTCAATGCTTAGCTTCAATCATATCTTGAATCTTGTTCTTGAGCCCAACAATTGTCGTTGTCGTGCCGGCTGTTGGAATGGTAAGCACACTTAGCATTAGGATTGTACTTGAGAGGAAGTGTTGACATTCGAGGAGGATCCTCAAAGTAATCAATTCGCTTTCAACATGTGTTGCAAGGCTTGCGACAAAGGCATGTTGATCTTCAGAACTGCCTTGGGCGTGTCGTTACGCGTGTTGTCTCACCGAGGTTGTCTTGATGTAGGATTGGATCACAACCCCACAGATTGAGCACGGTCGGTCTTGGCTCGGCTTTTCGACCATACACAGATTAGCTTCTTTCTTAGCACCAAAAGATCTCTTGAAATTTGAAGATGACTCCACATGAATCTTCCCACTCTTGATACCGGTTCAATACGCTCGCTTTGTCAATATCATTCGGTGAATCCGGATGAAGAATTTCCAATCGATGATTGAAGAACGGGCCTGTCAGTGTTCCCATGAACATATCAACCAACTCCCTATTGGACAAGGGTGGTTGAACTCGCTAGATCTCTCAACTTCGAGCATACTCCTTGAACTTCTCATCACGACCCATAGACATGCTTTGTAGTTGCATGCGAGTGGGTGTCAATTCAAGATACTCATATGTCTCAGAAAGCATCAGCCAAATCACTCCAAGTATGGATACGGTCATTCTCTAGCTGATAGTACCATTCCAACTGGGTTCCGGACAAACTCTCTTGAAAATAGTGCATCCACAACTTTCGGTCATCAGTGTGGGGATTGATCTTCTGGACATAGGACTTCAAATGCAGCTTAGGGCAAGACATGCCATCATACTTGGCAAAAGTAGGAACTTTGAACTTGGGAGGAATCACAACACAGAACAAGACTCGGATCATCAAAGTTCAGCCGGACATTTCGGTTTTCCACAGCATTCAGACGATCTTCAAGTTGCTTGTACTTGTCGTCTTCCTCAGAGTACTGGCCATAATCAGAATGATCCTCTCCTCCTTTCTTTGGCTCACGTTGCTCACCTTCATCACCCTTGGTACTCCCCTCGGTATGGACACTTCCTTCAGAGAGCTCGATCCGACTGACCACTTTTGGTCCCCCTTTGAAACGTCTACCCATGTTGAGGAGACCAACAACCTTCTTCTTCTTGTTGATGAGCTTCTTCAAATCTTCTTGGCCTTGGACCAAACTGGTGAACATCTGCTGAAACTGAGCATTCTGAGCTTGGAGATCTTTGACAGTATGTTCAAGAGCCATTTCTGCTAAAATAAATAGCGAGCAAATGAGAAAACCAATCTCCAATGTACCTGTGATGCAATGTTATGATATGCTATGCGATGTTTATGCGAATGCAATGCAATGTTTTCAAGGACCTAAGAGATTTAAATTTGTTAAACAAGCAATGAACAAACATTTATTAGTATTTCTCATTATTCTTCTTTTTCTTTTTAAGTACAAGAGATAGTTCAAAGCAAATAAAAGAAAACATAAACATCCTAAAGCTCTAAGTCTCCCATGGGCGCTTCCTCTTGGTGCCGATGTAGGCGTTGATATTTCGCTCCTCATGAAGTAGCTTGGTCAACTCTAGGACTTTCTTCTCGCTTGCGTAACACTGAGCTTCAAAGGTATCCCTTTCTTCTTTAAGCTGAATCCGGATCTCTTCAAGTCTTCAAAATCGTAGGCATGTCGGGATGGAGAACAGATAGGTACGTCACCTATAGCAACAGGTTCCATAATTACTAGTAAAACAGGCGTGAATGGCATCATGAGGTTTTGAGCTCGAGCTCGCACCCATTTGAGGTAAGGTTCCCAAGGAATGGAGTTCGGGTGCCCCAAAGTCTTGGTATCGGTCTTCTTTACCATGCCCCAAGCATGTATAAACCTTCGTCGGTAATTCTGGATATCATGATTGTAGTCGAACACAACATCTTGGAGAAGCATATCATGTGGACCATCTCTTCGAGCAAAACCAAACTGACGTAAAGCTAGAGAAGGGTTGTAAGTAATACCTCCCCTTATACCAAGTAGTGGTACATTAGGGAACTCTCCACAACGCTCAATGAATGTGAAATCCTTTTGAGAGAAAAGATTCCAACGGATATCTGAATGAGAGAGTGACATCAATCTTTGAGACCATCTCAACCTTTGTTCATTCTTCAAAACTGATGGAGGAAGGTGCGAAATAAACCACCTTGAAAGTAACGGGACACAACACATGAGAGTTCCTTGTCGCTTAGCAGTACGAGTGTGGAGAGAATGCAGGATGTCTCCAAGTAAAGTAGGCACAGGATTGCGGGTAAGAAACAACTTGATGGCGTTGACATCTATGAATTGGTCCGAGTTAGGAAAAAGAACCAAACCATAAATTAGCAAGGCAACAATGTTCTCGAATGCATGGAAACTCATAACTTTGAGGAATTCTCGGGCTTTCTTAATTAGGAACTTGGAAAGTAAACCCTTAACTCCACTTCTAGTTTCCCAATTGGCTTCAATATCTGAACGCTTAAGATGTAAGGCTGATGCAATGTCCTCGTACTTAGGAACCTTTTCTAGACCGGTGAATGGCATTTGATCGAGAATAGATACCCCAAGTAGCTTAGAGAACTCTTCCAAGGTAGGAACCAACTGATAATCGGGAAATGTGAAGCAATGGTGTTTCGGATCAAAGAACTGGAATAGGACATGCATCATATCTTCTTCAAAACCGAGATAACTTAAATCAAGCAGATAACCATGTCTTTTGATGAACCGAGCATGGTCGGAATTTCAAACCAATTCTTTAAGTTGAGAAGGATACCCATGAAGTTGATTCGGATAGTCTTTCTAGAAGCCATAATCCCTACAAAACAGAGCAAAGATAAATCCCTAGGTCCTTGAAATAGTTAGAAATGATATGCAATGCGGATGATGTCATGATGTCATGTTTAGCACACACAAACAATTCACACAATGAGCCTAGGGTTAAGGCTTGCATGAGGTATAGGTGATTACCCCACCAAAAGTTTGAGTTGGTTCATCCTGTCCTATAATAGTAACCGGGTTCTAGGAATCTCATATCATAGATCTTTCTCGTAGGCGCTTATTTCAATACGACGGCCAAGTGGTCGATCGAAAATGTCCCAAAAGTCTGATCTCAATGAGCGTAGCATCGAGTATCAACCAACCTCGGTCTACAAAGCCGGCCATCTCACTACCTTCTAATGGCCAAGATGGGTCAATTAAGGTTCTAAAAGTTTAGTTAGCGCTTGATGACACCACGAAGCCAAATACTTTCTTCAACTTGGGAATGAAGAGTATCGGGCAACCAAAGTGTCACGCTAACGTAGCCATCATGTTGACCGCGTAGTTATACGCCTAATCGCGATGATCTAATGCTACTTACCTAAAGGAAACCCGGATCCGGTGTAGGATCCCAATAATATAATACCCAAGCAACCCTTAAAGATAAAGCATACAAGTCAAACAAAAAGCATTAAAGGTGATTTAGAAATCCTTAAGGCAATTCTCTCTTCGGTGTTTCCAGTAGTCGCCATACGTGAAGGATTTTTGTATCCAAATGTGCGGATAGCAAGAGTCGCCACCGACTTTTATTTTATCCAATTAAGGGAAGGTAAAAGTAACGAAAAGACCTTCGTTAGATTCGAGTTCGGAGAATGGTTATGAAAAGGAAGGTATTAGCACCCTTTCCATCCGTAGTTATCTACGGCTCTTAGTTGCTCTAGATCACTTTTTAAAATTGCTTTCTGTGTGTTTGACAAAAATGTTTTGAAAAGGCATTTCGCTTTGACTTTGTAATGACTCATGTAGGAGTGTATACAAAGTGTTCGGAAATGTTTTTGTTTTGAAAAGAGTATTTGAACTTTGAAAAAGTGTGTAAGGTGTGAAAAGCATTTGATAGAGCAAGCAACTAAGAGACTTATTTACCCACTCAGAATTGGTCGTTTTGGTACTTCTACATTCCTTTAGAATAGCGCTAGCCATACCATTAGTTAGTAGGTAGCTCCATTCGTTGGATGTAAGCGGGACATTCGAAGGGACATCGGATGGTCATAGAAGGCAACTTGTAGGAAGTATCCTAGCACATTCGAAGGGACTATCATCATTTTTCGTAGGCAACAATCGAGGGACGAGATCATGTATTCGGAGGCGACATCGTGGGTCTTATGATCTTTGTATCGAAGGGACTATGATGATTTGTTTGGAAGGCAACGGTGCTAGAATACCTCTACGTTCGAGGGACATGACCATTTGAATTCGTAAGGCAACGAGAGAGAATTACCCTAAGGGGTGCGTGTGTGAAAAGAGTGTGTCAAATTCAGGTATGTTATCTTTGGAGATTAGTGAGCTATGTTCAATTTTACCTTGCCATACACGCCTAATTACTAGCAATTGATAAGGGTGCGGAAATAAAAGTGCGGAATGTAAAGTGCGGAAAGATAAACCTACGCTATTACATGGCTTTGGGGCAGATACATAATTTAAACTTGCGGAAAAATAAAAGCCTAATTTAAACTATTACATCCCATGAGCAATTACATAATTGGAAAAAAGCAAATGATAAAAGAAAAAACGTCCGAATCGGAGCAACCTGTGAAAGAATGGGAAATTGGAAAATACGAGATGAATTGAATAAGAGGAAAAGTGTTAGAAAAATGCAAATTTTAATATGAGAAAATTAATATATGCTGGAAATAAGATAAATAAGTTAAAATAATTTTTTGGGATTTTTTGGAAAAGATTTAATAATTAAAATGCAATTAAAAGTGAATTAAATGCCAAAATAAAAATAAAATAAATATGCATGCAAAAATTATATTTTATAATTTATTAAATTAAATAAAGGTTTTTATGAAAATAATGCAAAAAGAAAAAATGTTTTTGGTAATTTTTAAATGCAGAATAAAAATCATGAAAACAATTAAAATAGCATGAAAATATTAAAAGTAATTAGAAAATATGAAAATAGTTGAAAATATGCAAGTTTTGAAAAAAGAAAAAGAAACCCGGTCCCTGTGAGATTCGAACTGGAGACCAAGGAGTGAAACCTTGAGATTGCTTGCTTCTACCACTACGCCACTTGACACTTGGTGTTTCTGAAGGGAAAAACAAATGCATTTGAATGATGACGCGTCAGGGATGTTTGAAAATCAAAGTCAACACGCGTGGACCCCAGTCAGCATGAACGAGCGAATCAGACGAAGCCATCGCGCCACGCAAGCCTTCCACCGGTCTTCGCCTGAGTCAGCGCCGGAGCTAGGGCTCCGGTCATCTTCTCCGGCAGCTATGATTCTTGAACCTGAAAAAATACGCGAAATAAACAAGAAAGGGAGACCCTACCCCCCTAAATCGAGGGCTGCGATCTCAATGGTGGCATTAGTTTGCCCTGAAAATGCCTGTATCAACCAGTTCGATGAAGACAGCTCGAAAAAAACCTAAACATGGCAAACCACGATTCTCACGTTCAACCTCTCAAACGATGGCCCAGATTAGTCAAGTATAACCTCATGAACACATTCAAACCATTAGAATCAATTGAAACACGCAGATATTAAAAATGCAAAATCAAGAAATATTTGAATATGTATGAATGTATATGGCACGATTCAGCTTGCTTTGATCAATACCAATGATGTATTCTTACTCATACTTACCCCCTGAGCACGTTAGGATGGCTGGAAGAGGCTGAATCTTGCTGAAAATTGAAATTCGAATTTCAAAGATTCTTGGAAAATTTTGACAAAATAAGGGTTTGGCTTGAGCTAGGGTTTCGTGTCTTTTGCTGGCTATGATGCTTGATATTTATAGAGAGGATTGGAAGGGAAAAAAGGAATGGAAAAGATTTGATTTGGAGCATTCAATATTTTTTCAAATAAAATCAATTTTCTTGAAAAAATTTGATTTCTCCTTCAATGCAAGATCAAGCACGAATTTGGCAAGTATATTGGGCTTTCTTGGACTTCAAGGAACATATAAAATCAGCCCTTTTTGGAAAAAATATGATTTTCATATTTTATATAATTTAATTTTGAATTAAATGTTCTAAAATTCAAAATAAAATCAATAAAATAGAAAATTGCCATGGCCAAGCATTTATGGGTCAAGAATATTGTCATGAACAAGTTTGGATCAAAAGATTATAAGCCCATTTGGAAAATTTTGCATTTTGACCAAAATGTCCTTTTGTGCAATTGTCCAAAATTGCCCAACTTCTGAATGGTGTATCTTGCTCAATTTTCCACATTTTTGAGTGTTATTGGACTTTTTGGAAAGCTCTAAGAGTCCTTTAACCAATGTCTTTGGTCTCATCTCAATTGGAGTTACCATGCTCAAAATATCTTCAAAACAAAAAGTTGACTTTTTGTTGACTTTGAAAATGACCTGTAATGTTTTGAGCTATACCTCTCAAATGAAGCATTTTTTGGACATTCTTGTGAGACATGAAGTTGTAGAGAATTGAATTTCCTTCAAAATGAGCTTTGGTGGGGAAATTTCTGAGAAAGTATGAGAAAGTTATGATCAGTCAAAGTTCAGTTGACTTTTCACCTAGAAACCCTAATTTAGAAAGTTTGACTTTTGAGCAAATCTTGAGTTTTCTTGGTGAATCATGATCAACCCTTGATCAAATGATGAATGTAACTTCAAAATGAGGATGTTGACCAAAAATCAGAAGTTTTGGTATGTTGACCACGTTGACTTTTGTCCAATACAACTGATTTTCAACCATCTGAGCAATTGTCTGAGGAAACTTGACTTGTGAAGCTTGAAACTTGACATGGAGAATCTTTGAAGCATATGAGGAGGCATGAAGACCATTGGAGATGTTGGAAGCCCATCTTGACTTGAGAGATACCAAACCCTAGTTTGGGTTTGATTGTCTAGGAGAGAGTTTGTCTGATCAACTCTTGAGGAGTCTTTGAGCATAGATGTATGAAATCTTTTGAGAAGATGGAGGGCAAATTTTGGGGTATGACACCACTACGTCATGTGTCATCTGATGTTATGAATTGGAAGCGTGGGGTCATGGATGAACACGCGTCGCTGTTTGGATGAGTCAATGCACGATCAGCATGGTGGACCCCAGGTGGAACGGATGGACGAATCGGAGCACGCTATCTCGCCACGCCAGCCTCCTCGCCGGTCAACACATTCAACGACGCCGGAGCCCTAGCTCTGGTCGTCTTCTCCGGTGAGTTCAACGTTCAAACCTGCAAAACAGCGCGAATAAAAGGAAAAGGAAGACCTTGTCCACCTAAATCGGACCTTCTGAGTCCATTGGTGGTATCAGTTTCCACTGAAAAGGCCTGTATCAACCGGTTCGATGAAGACAGCTCGAAAAACCCTAAACATGGCAACCTGTGATTTTTACGTGCAAGCTATGAAACGATGGCCCAGATCACTCATATAAGACCTCATGAACACATTAGAATGGTTAGGATCGATTAAAGCACGCAGGATAATAAAATGCAAAAATCAAAAAGTTTTGAATATGTCTGTATGTATATGCATCGATTCAGCTTGGTTTAATCAATGAAAATAATGCATTCTTACTCAAACTTACCCTCTGAGCACGATGGAATGGTGTTTGAAGGCTGAAAGTGGCTGGAAATAAAAATACGATTTTCTCAAATTTCTTGAAAATTTTTGCAAGAACAAGGGTTTGGCTTGAGCTAGGGTTTCCTCCTTGTGGCTGGCTATGATGCTTGGTATTTATAGAGAGGATTTGGAGAGAAAAAGGAGTGAAAAAAGATTCATCCATCAATGTGCAATATTTTTCCATTTAAAACAAATCAAATATTTGAAAAAATTGATTTTCTCATGAATGCAAAGGCTAGCACGAATTTGGTATGAATTATGGGCTTTCTTGGACTTCAAGGAAGATATAAATCCAACTCTTTTGAAAAAATAACTTATTTTCATATTTTATATGATTTAATTTTGAATTAAATGTTTTAAAATTCAAATATAAATCATAAAAATAGAAAATTACCAAGGCCAAGCATTTATGGGTCAAAAATAATGTCATGAACAAGTTTGGATCAAAAGATTTTAGGCCCATTTGGAAAATTTTGCATTTTGACCAAAATGTCCATTTGTGCAATTGTCCAAAATTTCCCAACTTCTGAATAGTGTATCTTGCTCAATTTTTCATCTTTTTTAGTGTTCTTGGACTTTTTGAAAAGCTCTAAGAGTCCTCTAACCAACTGTTTTGGTCTCATCTCAATTGGAGTTTCCATGCTCAATATATCCTCAAAACAAAAAGTTGACTTTTTGTTGACTTTGAAAATGACCTGTAATGTTTTGAGCCATACCTCTCAAATGAAGCATTTTTTGGACATTCTTGTGAGACATGAAGTTGTAGAGAATTGAATTTCCTTCAAAACAAGAGGTGGTGGAAAAATTTCTGAGAAAGTATGAAGAAGTTATGATCAGTCAAAGTTCAGTTGACTTTTCATCTAGAAACCCTAATTTAGAAAGTTTGACTTTTGAGCAAATCTTGAGTTTTGTTGATGAATCATGATCAAACCTTGATCAAATGATGAATGTAACTTCAAAATGAGGATGTTGACCAAAAATCAGAAGTTTTGACTGTATGTTGACCACAGTTGACTTTTTGTCCAATACAACTGATTTTCAACCATCTGAGCAATTGTCTGAGGAAACTTGACTTGTGAAGCTTGAAACTTGACATGGAGAATCTTTGAAGCATATGAGGAGGCATGAAGACCATTGGAGATGTTGGAAGCCCATCTTGACTTGAGAGATACCAAACCCTAGTTTGGGTTTGATTGTCTAGGAGAGAGTTTGTCTGATCAACTCTTGAGGAGTCTTTGAGCATAGATGTATGAAATCTTTTGAGAAGATGGAGGGCAAATTTTGGGGTATGACACCACTACGTCATGTGTCATCTGATGTTATGAATTGGAAGCGTGGGGTCATGGATGAACACGCGTCGCTGTTTGGATGAGTCAATGCACGATCAGCATGGTGGACCCCAGGTGGAACGGATGGACGAATCGGAGCACGCTATCTCGCCACGCCAGCCTCCTCGCCGGTCAACACATTCAACGACGCCGGAGCCCTAGCTCTGGTCGTCTTCTCCGGTGAGTTCAACGTTCAAACCTGCAAAACAGCGCGAATAAAAGGAAAAGGAAGACCTTGTCCACCTAAATCGGACCTTCTGAGTCCATTGGTGGTATCAGTTTCCACTACTGAAAAGGCCTGTATCAACCGGTTCGATGAAGACAGCTCGAAAAACCCTAAACATGGCAACCTGTGATTTTTACGTGCAAGCTATGAAACGATGGCCCAGATCACTCATATAAGACCTCATGAACACATTAGAATGGTTAGGATCGATTAAAGCACGCAGGATAATAAAATGCAAAAATCAAAAAGTTTTGAATATGTCTGTATGTATATGCATCGATTCAGCTTGGTTTAATCAATGAAAATAATGCATTCTTACTCAAACTTACCCTCTGAGCACGATGGAATGGTGTTTGAAGGCTGAAAGTGGCTGGAAATAAAAATACGATTTTCTCAAATTTCTTGAAAATTTTTGCAAGAACAAGGGTTTGGCTTGAGCTAGGGTTTCCTCCTTGTGGCTGGCTATGATGCTTGGTATTTATAGAGAGGATTTGGAGAGAAAAAGGAGTGAAAAAAGATTCATCCATCAATGTGCAATATTTTTCCATTTAAAACAAATCAAATATTTGAAAAAATTGATTTTCTCATGAATGCAAAGGCTAGCACGAATTTGGTATGAATTATGGGCTTTCTTGGACTTCAAGGAAGATATAAATCCAACTCTTTTGAAAAAATAACTTATTTTCATATTTTATATGATTTAATTTTGAATTAAATGTTTTAAAATTCAAATATAAATCATAAAAATAGAAAATTACCAAGGCCAAGCATTTATGGGTCAAAAATAATGTCATGAACAAGTTTGGATCAAAAGATTTTAGGCCCATTTGGAAAATTTTGCATTTTGACCAAAATGTCCATTTGTGCAATTGTCCAAAATTTCCCAACTTCTGAATAGTGTATCTTGCTCAATTTTTCATCTTTTTGAGTGTTCTTGGACTTTTTGAAAAGCTCTAAGAGTCCTCTAACCAACTGTTTTGGTCTCATCTCAATTGGAGTTTCCATGCTCAATATATCCTCAAAACAAAAAGTTGACTTTTTGTTGACTTTGAAAATGACCTGTAATGTTTTGAGCTATACCTCTCAAATGAAGCATTTTTTGGACATTCTTGTGAGACATGAAGTTGTAGAGAATTGAATTTCCTTCAAAACAAGAGGTGGTGGAAAAATTTCTGAGAAAGTATGAAGAAGTTATGATCAGTCAAAGTTCAGTTGACTTTTCATCTAGAAACCCTAATTTAGAAAGTTTGACTTTTGAGCAAATCTTGAGTTTTGTTGATGAATCATGATCAAACCTTGATCAAATGATGAATGTAACTTCAAAATGAGGATGTTGACCAAAAATTATGAAGTTTGACTGTATGTTGACCACAGTTGACTTTTTGTCCAATACAACTATTTTTCAACCATCTGAGCAATTGTCTGAGGAAACTTGACTTGTAAGGCATGAAACTTGACATGGTGAATCTTTGAAGCATATGAGGAGGCATGAAGGACATTGGAGATGTTGGGAGTCCATCTTGACCTGAGAATTGCCAAACCCTAGTTTGGGTTGATTGTCTAGGAGAGGGTTTGTTTGCTCAACCTTTGAGGAATCCTTGAGCATGGATGTATGGAATGTCTTGAGAAGATGGAGGGCAAATTTTGGGGTATGACAGATACATCCATGAATTATGTTACATGGATTAATATATGTGTGTTTCTTCTTTTCCTCGTCGATTGACCCAAAGTCAAAGGCGTCGGAGGTGACTTTCAGTTGTCTTCTCCGACTGTCCTTAACCATCAACCTGCAAAATAATCAATATAAATGCAACAAGGATACCATATCCCCCTAATTCAAGGGCTACGAATCGATTAGTGGGGTTATTTTGGCCTGAAAGTGCCAGTAACACGAGGTTTGATGAAAACGAACTAAGCTGCCCTAACAATGGCATGACACGATTAAGCCATGAAAAGCTTCAAACGACTGCCCAGATCTGCTCTATAACATGCCATAAACACATTAGAATTGTTAGTTACAAGCAAATCACGTTAAAAAATAAAATACGAATTCATAGAAAAAATGCAATCGGAGTTGTATGTATGGCATGTTTCAACGTGTTATGGCCATGAATAATGATGCCTACTTACTCAAACTTACCCCAGGAGCACGATGGAGTGCTTGAAAGTGACTGGAAAATAGGATACGAATTTGCCAACTTCTTGGAATTTTTGAGAGTTTTAGGGTTTGTAAGATGCTAGCAATCCGTGTCCTTGGCTTGTGGTTGTGTTAAGTATATATAGAGGAGTGGAAATAGGTCAAGACTTTAAGAGAAAATATATTATTTCAATGGAGAAAATATATTCTTTCAATGGAGTGGAATTAGGAAGTTTGACTGTATTTTGACCACAGTTGACTTTTTGTCCAATACAACTGATTTTCAACCATCTGAGCAATTGGATGAGCAATTTTGACTTGTAAGGCTTGAAACTTGACATGATGATCCCTTGAAGCTTATGGTGAGGTATGATGACCATTTAGATCACTATAAATCCATCTTGACTTGAGAGGAGCAAAACCCTAGTTTGGATTGATTGCTTGGAGAGCGTTTGTCTGGTCAACCTTTGTGAAATCTTTGAGTATAGAGTTGTGGATTGTCTTGAAAAGTAGGAGGAAAAATTTTGGGGTATAACAAACAGCTAACTGGTCGTTTGGCCGTGTTTTCTCGTTTTTTATCTTGTGCAGGTGACAAGTCGATTCACTTCTTCGCATCTATTAGAAAGAAGGTCGAGTTTGAGTGGACTAAGGCATGCGAGAAAGCATTCCAGGAGGTAAAGCAGTTTCTATCAACACCTCCGATTTTGACCAGACCAAAAGAGAATACACAACTGGTGTTATATCTCGCCGGGTCAGATTATGCAATCAATTCGGTACTGGTTCAAAAGACAGAAGCCAGAGAGCGCCCGGTGTATTTTGTTAGCAAGGTGCTGAAGGGAGCAGAACTCAGATATCAAAAGATTGAGCGGTTGGCACTAGCTTTGGTGACAGCTACTCGGAAGTTAAGAATTACTTTCACAAGCATTCAGTCCTAGTGAAAACCAACTTTCCTTTGAAGCAAATTTTCAAGAAATCGAATATGGCTGGGAGAATGGTGTCCTGGGTGGTGGAATTGTCTGAGTATGATATCGACTTCAGCCCACGCACTAGTATAAAATCTCAGGTCTTGGCTGACTTCATGGTGGAATTCAGCTCCACGCCAACAGAGGATTCGCCAGTGAGGTGGGTTCTTTTTGTTGATGGGTCATCAAATTTGATGAGGAGTGACGCTAGAATAGTCTTGGAAGGTCCTGGAGAAATAGTGCTTGAGTATTTGCTACGATTCAGTTTCCAAACAAGTAATAATCAACCTGAGTATGAGGCCTTGTTAACTGGCCTGAGGTTAGCTTTGGAGGTTGGAGTGACTCACTTGCTTATTCGGACGGATTCACAGCTCGTCGTTGGACAGGTGAGTGGGGCTTTTCAAGCAAAGGACCTTGTCTTAATAAAGTATGTCCAACAGGCGGTGTTGTTATGTAAGAGATTTGTAGTTTTTGAGATCCGTCACGTCCCAAGGGAGGAAAATACCTGGGCCGACTTGCTAGCTCGTCTAGCTATCACCAAAGGTTCCGGGATGAACAAATCGGTAATACAAGAAACGTTGACATTGCCCAGTATTGAAAAAGAAGAGATGTTGGTGGTCGAGGAGAAAGAAGGTTGGATGTCTCCCATCATAAGGTTTCTCCAACAAAATATTTTACCTGATGATAGGGAAAAAGCTATGCAGATTAAGAAGGTTTCAGCAAGGTTTGTGATGGTGTCGGGCAAGTTATACAGGATGGGGCGAGCTGCTCCGATGTTGCAGTGTGTGTCTAAGAAGGATATTATTTTGGTGATGAAAGAGGTCCATAAAGGTGTTTGTGGGAATCATGGGGGTGGTCGATCTCTGTCCAGTAAGATACTGCATCCAAGGTATTATTGGCATACAATGATGAAGGACTGTGTTCATTTTGTAGCTCATTGTGCAAAGTGCCAAACGTTTGCACCTGGTACTCATACAACGGCCGAGTTGTTACAGTCTGTTTTAGTCTCGTGGCCTTTTTATCAATGGGGGGTTGACATCCTCAGGCCATTTCCTGTGGCACCGGACCAGTTGAAATTTCTCATCGTAGCGATTGATTACTTCACTAAATGGGTAGAGGCCGAGGCGGTAGCCCGAATATCAGCGGAGTGTGTACGTCGGTTTTATTAGAGAAACATAATTTTCTGCTTCGGACTTCCTCGGGTTATTGTCTCTGACAATGGGACACAGTTTGCGAGTGCTTCTGTTGTGGAGTTTTACAAGGATCTCGGAATTACAAACTAGTTTATTTTTGTAGAGAATCCACAAGCCAACGGTCAGGCAGAATCGGCTAATAAGGTGATTCTAAATGCAATAAAGAAGAAGTTGGATGAAGCTAAAGGACTGTGGGTGCAATACCTTCACGAAGTATTATGGTCTTATCATACTATCATTCACTCAACAACTCGGGAAACATCTTTCAGAATGGTTTTTGGTGTCGAAGTTATGATTCCTGTGGAGGTCACTTTACCATCATGGAGACGAGTAAAATTTGAGGAAGGAACTAACAACAAGGATTTAGATGCTGAAGCCGACCTTGTAGAAGAGGTGAGAAATACGGCACACCTAAGAGAAATTGCTGCTAAGTAGAGAATAACACATCATTTTAATTTAAAAGTAAAGTAGCAAGGCTTCGAGGTCAGAGATTTGGTGCTTAGAAGGGTAACGAATTCGACCAAGATGGGAAAAATATCTCCTAATTGGGAGGGTCCATATCGGGTACTAGAGAAACTGCATAATGACGCTTACAAGTTAGAGACACTGGAAGGCATAGAGATACCTAGGACTTGGAATGTAGCTAGTCTCAAAATATATTTCAGTTAAACTATGTAAAATGCGTGAATAACGATGGTGTACTCTTTACCCTAGGCAAGAGTCATAGTTTTTAATGAGGCACCTTAAAATTATAATCTAGTTTGTAAAAACCAGATAAGATGTAACTGATTGGGGTACTGCACCTCACTATGGTCAACCCCGCTAAGGCTCCATTCTACTCGGTTCAACCTGCCAGGGGATCTGTACCAAATCAAGGTTTCAACCTCGCTAAGGCTTTATTCCTACTCGGTTCAACCTATCAAAAGGGCTCTGTACCAAATCAAGGTTTCAACCTCGCTAAGGCTCTGTTCCTACTCGGTTCAACCTGCCAGGGGCTCTGTGCCAAATCAAGGTTTCAACCTTGCTTGTTCCTACTCGGTTCAACTTGCCAGGGGCTCTGTACCAAATCAAGGTTTCAACCTCGCTAAGGCTCTGTTCCTACTCGGTTCAACCTGCCAAGGGCTCTGTACCAAATCAAGGTTTCAACCTCGCTAAGGCTCTGTTCCTACTCGGTTCAACCTGCCAGGGGGTCTGTACCAAACATATAAGGCGAAGAACATTAATGGGATTCCCCCCGGCGTTTTGCCTCAACTCGGCTCAAAGCCTTGGTTCAAGACACTTTGCTTGAACCTATTTAGGCACAGCCCGGCATGTCGCCACAACTCGGCTTAAAACCTTGATTCAAGATATTCGCTTGAATTAGTGTCAGGCACAACCCGACGTTTTGCCACAATTCGGTTTAAAGCCTCGAATCATTTTTTGAAATTTGATGGCTTGATAAAACCTCGAAAAAGTACTCGGGGGCTAGTTTGCATGCGTAGTTTAAAAATTTTCTCAGGTGAACAGAGGATCATGTCCTTTCTATAAAATTCTTCATGGTTTAAGAAAAACCATTTGACTTGGGGGGCTAATAATATCGCATATCTCAGTTCCCAAAATTAAAGCATCAGATAAATTCATACAAGCAAGCGTTAAGCATTTTGAAAAAGTGAAATATGCAGTGCAAAAATAAAGCCCAGAGGACAATTGTTGGAAAGTTTTACAAGGTGCACCCACTAAAAGGGGTGACTAACTGAGGACTAAAACGGGAAGAGTTAAGTATTGAGGTGAGAAACGTCCACAGTAATTGGTTCTTCACTTAGTGTGGCGTCGCTATCACCATCATCAACCTCCACTAGCTTCCCATCCACAATAGACTTGAAAAAATCAACCTCCGAGATGTCAAGATTTGGGTATAAACAAGCGACTTGAGCCTTTGCTCGGTCAAAAGCCATATCCCCGACATTTAGCACATCCATCCGAGACTTGTCCAAAGCTTCTTTCAACTCGGAGAAGGATTTCTCAAGCTTGAAGTTTGTTAGGCGCTTTCGAGGATCTTCACCATGGCAAGTTCTTCCTCCAAGGCTTTGATCTTTTCATCAGATTATAGAGCTTTGGTCTTGAAGTGGGAGTTAGCTTTATTAAGAGATTTTTCGTTTTCAACCAGTCTTTTGACTTCCTGCTCCAGTTTAGAATTTTTCTTGTCTGCATCATCGCCAGACTCGAAGAGAACCCGAGTCAGAACAACACATCTCATCAAATATGAGCTTAGATGTTGTGTGATCTTCTATGGACCTAAGCTCTTCAGTTTGTTCACATCCTCTGAGGCGTTGAGATGGTCATATAGAAATTTGATGCCATCGAAGTCAGCAGACCATAATTTATTCTCGGATGAAGGGTGATTTGAAATGTTGTTGGTTTCTTTCAACAGAGTGGAAACTTCCCAATCTGCTTGATTTTCCTCATTCTCTATCACGGTCTTCAGCTTCTTTGGGGCTTTTCCACCAGCTGGTTCGGCATCGGAAGGGCGTTTGACAGGAATGGATGATACCACTACGGTTTCTAACGCGTTGACTTTAGAGCTTGTGCTCTTTTTCTTCTTTGGTGCCTGGATCTCAAGGCCGGCCATGTTGGATTTGGCCTCGGAGGGGCCACCAGCACTTATCCGAGCAGCACGAGCCGCTGCCATCAACTTCTTTGGTTCTTTCACGGACATATCAACCATCTTGTCTGCATGCAAGCAGTGAAGGCACGACGTAAAAGGAGACTTACCCAGGAAAGCGGGGATTTCATTATGGGATAGTGTTAACAAATCCCTAACTCTGATTGGCTGAAAAGAATCTAAAATCCCAAGAGATAGGGTTTCAGGTTCACTCAATGCGTCATAGTCAAAGCCGGAGATGGGTAGTGGGTTACTTGTCCAGTACAAAGGAAATTTGTGATGCCCGTCAGCGCCATAGATAATCTGTGGGCACCGAGGACCACATCTAACCCAGAAGAAACGTTCCTTGTAGCCTTTAAAGTTAGATGTATAGGCTTGAAGGGAACTTCTCTTTCGGATACCACTGATGGCAACCCAACTCCCAGAGTCCGTGTTCTTTATTTCAAAAAAAGAGAAGAATAATCCTATAGTGGGGGTTATTATCAGGGCTCTGCAAATCAATTCAAAGGCTCTTATAAATCCCCAACTATTTGGGCGAAGTTGAGAAGGGGCTACATTCACTGTTCGTAGTATATCGGTTTCAAAATCGGTGAAGGGGAATTAAATATTTAACTCTTCTACGACTCTGACATAGAAGTAAAACCACTCAGGGTTTACTCCCCTGGGTCGGGACATACAGACATTTTCCCCGGTCTCATAGGGTTCCATAATTACATCACTTTCATTCCCCGTAGAGGAAACATTCCAGAGAGACCGGAGAGTTTCAATTTCCAGGTCTCTAACCATGCTTTGTTTGAAGCCTAGGGCTTCTCCTTTGAGTAGGTTGTTGGTTTTCATTAGAAGCTCCACGGAACCTGAAGAATCATGGTCAAAATCACTATCAGAGGTTAAAACTTCATAATCAATCTTGTTCATAACCTTCTCTAGTTCCTCTACCCCTAGAGCATCTCTCATCTCTTGCATGCATTCCTCCCAAAAGATTCTACGCTCATCATTACTTAGGTGTTTCCTATGGCCTAGTTTGTCACACTCTCTAATGATCACCATTCTATGAGTAAAATAAAGCAGAAGGAAAGGGAGAATAGAGAAGTGAATACCTGAATGTGATTGAAGGGCTTGAGAGGTTTCAAATTGAGTAAAGCAGCGATGAAGTTTGTGGAGAGGAGCGAATAAGGAAGTAGGGTTTGAAAAAGGAAGGAAATATTATAAAGGGTGAGAAGGAGGAGGAAGCGTGTTGAAAATAAAAGCCCACTAGGAGGTAATCATTGCGCCTATATAGGTGATTGTTCAATAGAACTGGAGAGTGTGGTTCACGCTATGATTTATGATTTTATGTTTTTATCGACCATAAGACTTCAAGGCATGAAATCATATGCTCGGGGGGCTTATGATCGTACATAAAATTCCAGCCGAGCTATAGAGTCGGAAGGGGAAGGGGAGGAGCCGAGAATGGTGCCCGGATGGAGAGTATAGAGGCAGGAGACGAGAATGGTGCCCGGATGGAAAGCATGGAGGCCAAAATATGGACCGAGTATACATCCCGGCCATATGAGCTAAGATCCAGCCCGGACTAATGAAACGAACGTTACGAACGAGCTGGAGGTAACTGCCACATTGATCTTGGCGGCGCACGTTACACTATGAAGCTATCATTGCTAGAAACGGTTGACGTTACACATCTTTAATTCAGTTAAGGAGCTGGAAGCCGTTATTGGCGCTAAGATGTGAAAGTCACGCAGTCATGGTATATATAGGACTCCCGCCAGCAGGATAAACAAAATTCATCAGCTTAGAATTCAAGATATCTAACTTGTACCTCCAAATTCCTAAATACAGATATATAAATTTTTTCTGCAACAACATTATAAAAATTTAAATTAGTGGTTCTATCTTGCAAAAACACAAGTGTTTGAAAGTTTCTAACTAATTAAGCAAATTGTTGGAGTTTGATTGAAGTATACTTAGCAAGTTGTTGTAGTTTAACTAGTTGACGAACTACACTTAAAAACCAATAGATCGAGGGAGTTAAGATTTGAATCTTTGCTAAATAATCTGTTAAACTTACTCCAACTTGAAAATGTTCTTCTCAAGAAAGAAATGGTTAAGGCTATATTTTTGAATATATAGTCTATAGTTCATAATTTACGTGACAATAGTTGTTTAGTGACAATTTTTCA
The DNA here is from genome assembly GCA_021764765.1 of Vicia sativa. Classification (NCBI taxonomy): domain Eukaryota; kingdom Viridiplantae; phylum Streptophyta; class Magnoliopsida; order Fabales; family Fabaceae; genus Vicia; species Vicia sativa. The sequence continues at coordinate 181,192,738 of CM038793.1, read as the reverse complement.
TTATAAACTTATAATAACTTATTTTGAAATAGACAAGTGTTCTTGATACCCTTTTATAATTTGAAATATCATAGATATATATTTTAGTATTAATTAAGAAATATTCTTTTATGTTATTTTATATTTATTAATTAGTTGAACTTTTTATTTTACTTTTATCAATCAATCATCTATCATATATTATAAATTATAAACTATAAAGTCATTGACCAAGGAACATAACTTCTAAATTATCACCCAACTTATCAATCTACAACTATTTTTATCAAAAGACTAAATTAAAAAATAAAAAATTACTAACATGCAAAAATAGAGGAAAAAATATTGTAATAGATTTCATTTTTTGAAACAAAACAAAATTCTCAAGCACTTGCAATAGTTGGGCCATCCTGACTCAAAGGTAGAGTAGAAAGCCCATTATCATCACTGGGCCGGGCTTGATTATTATTCACTTCAAACAACTTAACAAGCTCAGAATCTACATTCTCCTCAGGCTCCCAACTGGGCTCTTCCAAATCAACCCATTTCACCAAACATTCATACTTCCCATCATCCCCAAGTCTCCGACCAACCACCGCTTCCGCCACCGCATACTCAAGACCCGCCTCATAATCCTTCACCAAATCCTCCGCCACATACCGCGCTTTCACCCACTCGTTCGCACTTTCATCTTTCCAACGAACCAAATACTCTAAATTCTCACCCTTCCCTCTCTTTTCCATTATCTCCTCCACCTCAGCGTACTCAAACACCGCTCCTTCCAAAACGCTAACCACCCCTTCTAACCCCATTCTCCGCCCGAATTGCATCGGGTTCCCCTTCGGCGTCGCCTTCAACAACTCTCTTGCTAGCTCTAAAGCCGTTCTTCCACGATCGTCGCTGATTTCCGGATCCGCGCCGAGGTCCAGAAGCAGCTTCGCGACTCCAGGTCTTACGTACCCGGCTGCCATGTGCAGCGCAGATAACCCGCCGCTGTTGTCTTGATGATCGACATTCGCACCGGCTTCCGCTAGAAGCTTAACGCAAGGCTCAGAGCCGAGACCTGCCACGAAGAGGAGCGCGGTTCTTCCAGCGGCGTCCACCGCATTCACGTCGCGACCGTCGTCGGCTTCGAGGATTTTTTCGAGTTCAGTTTCGTTGGCCTTTCTTGCTGCGGTCCACCAGGGTGTTTCGTATTCGGAGAGAACATCTTTTGCTATGAAGTCGGCGGGGACCCAGGAGGGTTCATGGCCGTCTTTCCATTCGATGAGATACTCCATGCCGGTGGAGTCTTCCAGCGCTTTGCTTCCGATGATTTTCTTGACTTCACCGTAGGATTCATCTTCGATGTCTTTGGGAGATGTTTCCTGCTGTTGTTGGTTTTGAATTGCGGCGGTTATGGCGGGGAAGTAGGTGGGTTTATGGCGGAAAGGGAGAGATTGGTGGTGGGAGAAATGGGGTTTTGGGAGGAGGGAGGGTTTGGGTTTGAAGTGAGAAATTGGTTTGGTAACGAAGACAGCTTCCATAATTGTGTGTTGTTCAACATGTGGTAGTGAAAGAGTGAAAAGGGATATGGGGTATTGATTAGATAAGAAATCATATCCACTTTGAGTTTCAATTGGATAGGAAGAAAAGGATAGGCTAGATTTATTTTGTTAATAAACATTTGCCATCACTTGTAGGACTCTTTTTCTCCCAACAAGTAGAGAAAGTTTTTTAATTTAAATGGTAACAAATTTGTGCTCCCGCATGGGTATATATGTTAAATTGTTATACGAATCGTAATGAATTGAAAATAATAAAAAATAGAGTGAATGTTTGATTGTAGAGTAGATAAATAGATAGATTTGTTTTGATATTTATAATATTGAATGATAAATATAATTATATAAAAAATTAATGATGTTCATGAATTTGTATAGATTAAAATAATTTTGTATAGTAAATTTTTATTCAAATACATATTGAAAGTAATATTTATCAAAAATAATTTTGCGTGAATTTAACTGGTCGTGTCCCGTTATAAATTTATTTAATACGATATAGATTTTATCTAAATATGGATGTATATTTGAAATGAGTTATTTAATTATAAAATGAATAATAATAATTTAAATTTAATTTAAATATTTGAAAAAAGTATACAAAATTATTTTATTGATAGTGCCCCGTGAGAAAAATAAAAAAGTTTGAATTTTGTTTCTCAAATAAGTATAATGTTAACTAAATAAAATAAATATTTTGTTCATAGTAATCCGTGAGAAAAGCAAAAGTTTTGATATGTGCAAATATTTTTTTAATAATTATGAATAATTTTGATATTTGAATTTTTTTTAATAATTATGTCAATTCAATTTATTAAAACACCCTAAGTTAGGTTTTATAGAGAAAGGAGTTATGAGATATTGATTCTTTGGACCACCCTAAGTTAGGTTTCATACTAAAGAGGTTATGAGATATTGACTATTTAGACAATTGTAATTGCAAACACTCCGAAGATTAAGTTAGTAAGTGTTGTTAGTGTGAGGTTTAAGGTTAAAAAATTATGTGTATACGAGTTTGAACCATAAGTTAGGCTTTGTAGTAAATGGATTGGGGTTTACGTCATATAGCTTTCTATAGGACATTTGACTCCTTGGATAGGTGCAAAGAAATGATTTAAGTCCTTTTATTTGATGATTTACATAGGTTATTCGACCATTATCCAATGTCGAACTCGGTGGGGATCATATTAACCAAATGTTACAAACGAATATTTGATATGTAAGGTATATTGTAGATATATATGGTATATGATGTATGTTATTATAAGAATAAAGTATATCGGGTTTCTGTTGAACTCTCTATTTATTTATAGGTGTTATGTGGTTCATTCTCGTGCATGTAATCATTGAATATGATTAATAATGTTTCACTCGTTGTGAGTGAGAGCATGAAGGTGTGTTGTCAGTGGCCGAGCCTTCTCTTTGATGAGTCATGATGTTGAGGTGAATGTTTTTCCTTTTTTGTTAGAGTAACTATACAAGGTGTTAGTACATGTTCGTGTTTAGATTTAGTGTGCTAAAAAATGTGTCATATAGTTGTTACATGAATCATAATTAATCCCTTTTCTCATTCTAAAGTGACTATTATCATAATACATTATATGTTGGTGATGTGAGCTCTAGTGACACGGATAATGTTTGTGTTTTTTATGTGAAGTCGGACTAACAAACTTAGATTTTAATACCACTCCACAGTTCCTTAAGCATGATGCCTAAAAACTATGAAATGTTAGAGAGTATTATTTAGAGTTGGCTTGAGAGGTGAGAAATGTCATAGAGTTATTTCTATATTCATGACTTGACTAGTGTTAAAACCTAAAAATTTGAGTGTTGCTCAAAATTAAAGAATTTTCATCAAAATTTATTAATGAGAAAACATTGATAAAATCTTTTGAAACCAAAGTGATTATTTAAACTAGATTTTGAATTTGGGAGTCCAGATTATGCATAATGAAGATATTAGCACCCTATAACATCCATTGTATTTATCTCTAATTAATTGTGCAAAATTTTGTTAATTTTGAAATATTTATTTTTCTCCTTATAATTAAATGCAAAATAAAATTTAAGTTTTAAATAAAATATTTTTGGTTTTTTTATTAATTTTAAGATGAAAATGTACTTAAAATAAAAGAAAAATATAAATTATTATTATTACTATTACTATTATTATTATTATTATTACTATTACTATTATTATTATTATTATTATTATTATTATTATTATTATTACTATTATTATTATTATTATTACTATTATTACTATTATTATTATTATTATTACTATTATTACTATTACTATTACTATTATTATTATTATTATTATTATTATTATTATTATTATTATTATCACTATTATTATTATTATTATTATTATTATTATTATTGACAAGAGTGATTTTTCACTCCTACGCATCTCATGACACAGTAGAGAATTCAAAGTTATGTGGTTCTTAGTAGAAAATATTTATTTTGTAGATTAATTTTAAAAGAAAATGTATTTGTTACTACAAATGCGAATAAAATAAATTTTTGATTTGATTGAAAAATATTTTGAATATAATAAGTTTGTTTGATTATTGGTATATTTTAAATAAAAAATATTTGTTGCAATAAATATAATTAAAAATGATATTGTTGATAAAATGAAAAAGGATATTGACTGCAGAAATTATGTCAAGTCTGTTATTTTTTATTGATTTGTTTTTAATTATGGTAAACAAATGAGTTTTAGAACGAACAAGTTATACTACAGTACTATTTGTGTTACATCTCAATGATTTAAAAGATATCTCAATGATTAAAAAGATATTCATCTAGTTAATACATTTTCAAAATTATTATTTATTTATGTTTCTATAAAAAATAAATTTAGGACAAACAGGTAGTTCAACTTGTGTTCTAACAACTCAAGGATAAAAAAGATGTTTGTCTGATTAATTCTTTAAAATTATTAATTTATTTCAATTATTTATTATAAAATTGAGTATAATCTAAAAATAACAAAGATATTTGTCTAACTAATTCTTTTTAAAATATTTTATTTTTTAATTAATTATAAAGATGAGTTTTCGAACAATCTTGTTGTCACAACCTGTGTCTTAAAAATTCAAGAATTAAAAAGATATTACATCTAATTAATCTATTTTATGAAATAAGTTCATTATTTATATTTTTTATTTGTATTTTTCCCTTTTTAAAACTCCTATTTTTCCTTCTAAGTTTTAATTTTGAACAAGAGAAACAAATGTAAATATTATATTTGTAGTTTTATAGTCTAACATAAATGACTCAATTTAAACAAAAATTAGGGGATTGACCATTGCACCTTTAGTATTTCTCTTAAACTTTATAAATTTTTGAAAAATATCTCTCTCGTATTGTTGGAGATTGAAATGTGGACTTACCATGTAACACAACAAACTAAATTCACACAAAAATACATCCAATGTACAAATGGGCATATGATCGGATATTAAGATCATGAGTTACTATCTAGAGATCAAAATCCATATACACCCCTTTAAGTAACGTGAATAGTTTTTCAGAGTCCAGAGATTAAAATCCAATTCACTAACATTTAAAAAAGAAAAAATAGTAGAGAAGGTCAAGAAGAACTTTTTGGGTGAAAAGTAGTCAAAATCTCCGAATTTATACTCATTCTCATTCAAACTAAGTCACTTAATCAATTTGCCTCTTTCATTTCTCACATTTTGAAGAAAATTGGGTAAGTTTTTCATCCTAACCTTGCTTATTCTGATTATGATGCATGCAATTTCCTCTAGTCAGGACTATTGCTGTTGCACCTCAGAGTTTTTCTAGAGACCTAGATGACATGCGATTATTCCCTTGATTTGTAAACCATGCATAACTCACAAGTGGGAAGGATAGACATAATTAACATTTAATTATGCTTTTAAATAATTATTTTATATTAATTTAAATCGTCCAACGCTGATGTATTTACTTTTTTAGTACTATAATACACATAAGTGTATAAATCATTATCTGAAGATAGCAAAGCTATTGCGACCATATGAACCATAGTTTAAGGAAATATAAAGGGTATTTGTTGATAGGATATAGTTACATTGGCAGTGGTCTTCTATCGGCATATGTTGAGAGATGGCACTCAGAGATGTCATAATTTCATCTTCTTATTGATGAGATGAGTATCACTTTAGATGATGTATCATGAATCCTTCATCTTCTTATTATAGTAAGATTTTTAGAAAACTCTTTAATTTAGAGATTCGAGACACTAGACTTAATAGTGACAAAATTAGGATTTGATCCAGGTGATGCACAAAAGGAGACTATATATATGAGGCGCACATGCTAGATTTTCATTACTAAAAGATAATGACATAAACCATGTGTTTGATGCTGAAAATCATGTTGGTGATGATGCACAAGTCGCATATCATAAACCTTATACATTTAAGATATTTTTTGTTTATATTTTGTTGCCATGACTATATTTGTGGGCAAAAGTGAGACTTGTGCCGATGTGGTCTATAATAACTACTTCATAGACTTGGAAATGATACACAAGTATGATTAGGTGCTATCTTTTTTGGTTTACCTATACTTCAAGTTAGACAAAGCGAAGCTAGTTAATGGAAGATGAGACAAATGACATGAAACAATTGTCAATTTTAGGTAATTTACATACATGTTAATTATTAATTTAAAATTACTTGTACTTTTATATTAATGATATTCATATGAATCATTTTCAGACATGGATCCTACATCATTTTCCCAGTATTGTCGGGTGGAAATGTTATAGACCATAATAAAAAGTTCCCATATGCCATATAAAGAAACACAAACCATTCATTTGTGACCTCTCCTAGCTAACATCGAGAAGATTAACCTGTTAATTTTTTTAGTAAGAATATTTGGCGCCCACGGTAAGGCCTCGTAAATTAATGATAACCATTTGAGAACTAATCCAAGTCTCTTGATTATAAAAGTTGCAATGTGATACAACTTGTATTGTTCATGAATATAGTGATTATGTTGGTGTGCGTAAATATATATTTGACAATGTTATGGTACATAATATATTTGTGTGCTACCCAAATCATTATGGAAATTTTGTTAAATTGTGTATATGATTGTAGCTAGTTGTTTACTGTGGAAAATGGTAAACAACTGCTGGTCCTCCCAAAGTCCCAAAATTAAGGGTTACTCGCAAGATCGACCAGTTGATCTTAAGACATTGTTTACGGTGATTTCTCGTAAACAACCGCTAGTCTTCCAATTTTTACTAATTACTATTGGATACTTGCAGGATCGACTAGATTGATCCTAGGACACATGTGTCATAAAAGATTCTTATGTTTAAACTCATGATCTTAATTGATTTCTAAGGAACTTTCTTAGAATTAACTATGTGGATGTAATGACTATTTATATAAAGATTTCGATATTAAACTTGACTTTTGATAATAAAATGTAAAGATAAAGACTCTGTAAAAAAGTAACAGTTTTTGGGAAATACAATAAATGTTTAAAGGTAAATGAGTTTCTGGAGAGATAAGTGTTTAAAGACGAAATAAAATAAAGACATGGAAGGGAATCGAAATGTTCTAAGAGACAAATTGCAGGAAACTGGAAATAAATGTAAACAAACTTGCATTTAAATTATAAAAGAACATGATGTTCTTAACGTACATGATTTCTCCTTGACTCATTTCCCTTTCGATTGCGGTAATTTGAGTGTTTGAGAATTTTTAAGTACATAAAGTGAACACCCCAAAAATTTAATAGAAAACACCTATTTATAGTATTCTGACCCTAACGGTCCTACTGTAGTATCGCGCCACGTTTAAGACATGCAAACCCTCTTCGTTCGCCAATCTCCACGCGTCCTTCAGAATGGCGCTCTTATTCAAAATTCGAATCTTCAGTTCCTCATTTGAAATTCGAATTCTTAGATCATTTGAATTTCGAATGAGCCTTTCATTTGGACCGCTCCAACGCTAATGTATTTTTCCAAAGTAAAACTCTAAGGATTTTAGTCGAAATGTCATTCACTATTGGCAATCGAAGAATTCCTTATTTATGGAACAACAATGCTCATATCTACTCACCAATAATAAATATTGATTTCTTTTCCAGGTGGATATGAAATACTTTATTCATCTATACCAATTTACCCTTTTCGAAATTGCCAGCTAACAGACATGTGCTGAGGTTTTTAGGGATTGTACTAGTTCTGTTGAAATCCTTATCTAAGAAACGGCTTTCTAAGACTAAGGGAACAAATACAATGGCTTGCCACACTAGTTAGACTCAATTCGAGTGGCTGGTGACTCGTGACCGATAGGAGGAGTCTAAACAAAACAATTAACAATCTGATTCTTCACAATATGATTTGTACCAACTAACGGCGACTCGTGACCGTTAGAAGGTTGTGAGCCTCAAACTTGTTCTAAATGAAATAAACGTCGACTGACTCTTTTGTTAACTCGAAGCTTGTTACGAAAAGAGAATCGACATAAACGATAACGTAGAGATATTGTTGAAAAATAAATAGAATGCAAGTAAATGACTCAGAAGAAATGACTGAAATGTAAAGGTTTTGCATTGAAATAAAAGTGGTGATCACGTACATTAAGCACTCTTGAACTCTTTGCTTCATGACGCTCAGAATGAATAGAGTTTTTGCAAGTGATTTGATTATACAAGTGATCACACGAAGTTTACATTGAGATGACTTATTTATAGTATTTACAAAATAACTGCCTAAAAACAATCTACGGATGATATTTAAAACATGAAGAAACCGCTTCACAGGATTTTGCCACCTATTTGGTGCTTAAACAACACACGGAGCTTTTGATAACTGCCCACGACTTTGAATTTTGAATCTTCCCGCTTCTGGATTCTAAGAGTAAATTGCTCACAGCTTCGACGCTTTCTTTTAACAAGAGCAAAATAATGAAATTTCTCTAAGTCCATAATCCTCTATAATCGACTAGGCTCAGCTTCGACTACTTCATTTGCTATTCAACATTTGGTCGAATCGACCAAATTCTACGCTTTATCAATCTAATCGACGTACCTCTTCTTCGACATCCTTGTCTTAGCATTTTTTCCTAGTCGTAAATTTCAATCTTCTGAAGAACCTTTATCTTTAAGGATCGACCATTAGTTCACAAGGACATCTGCATTTAATATGTACCTTTGAATACCTTAAGAAATTTCAAGGTAATAAAATGCCCCCCAGAGATGCCATTTTCGAATTTTCATATTTTGACTCGTATGAGATAATGGCATCTATGAAGTGTCGGATCCTCATTTGACCGAGTCGTTCCCACTACTCCAAAAAGTGGAGGTTACTGTTCCGCTTTTCCCGTGACGTAATGTAATCATGGTAACGTATCACGCTTTTTACTTTGAGACGTGGGTCAATAAATGTTCGTCATGATTACGCTTTCAGTGGCAGACATGGCCCACCATGCTTCCGCTGCGATCTCGCTACACGTGTCCTCTGGCTTGACACAATTTGGACTTCGGAAATGACAACAATTTTCCCATTATTTCCTTTTGTCTGACACTGGCTATACATAGCCTCACTTCAAAATTTTCCTCTTTTCTTCCTTTTTGCTTCCCCCTTGAGTTTCTACTCCTTCTTCTTCTTTTCAAAGAAAAACCCAGAAACCAATCAACCTCCATTGTTCATCACCTCCAAGCTCCTTCAACTCCTTCCAATGGCAAGCGAACACTTCCAAACTGCTCCAGCAGAAACTTACCGAATATGCCATGTAAAGTAGCTAAAGATGCTTGGGAAATCCATAAAATCGAATATTTAATGGAATTGACAAAAACATCTCTAGACTAATTAATACATGTGAAGTAGCTAAAGATGCTTACGAAATCCTCAGAACTACTCATGAAGGCACCTCCAAAGTTAAGATGTCAAGACTTCAACTACTCACTACTAAGTTTGAAAATCTAAGAATGAAGGAAGAAAGCATTCAAGAATTTAATATGAATGTCCTTGAGATTTCTAATGTCTGCAGTGCCTTGGGAGAGAAGATACCAGAAGAGAAGTTGGTAAGGAAGATTCTCATATTTCTTCCTAAGAGATTTGACATGAAGGTTACAGCGATTGAATAGGCTCAAGAAATCAACAACATGAAAGTGTATGAACTAATTAGTTATCTCCAAACTTTTGAGTTGGGCATCAATGAAAGGTCAGACAAAAAACCTAAGAGTATAGCCTTTAAGACCAATACTGAAGAAGTCGAGGAATTTGACCTGGACACTGAAGAAGGACTCTCTAATACCATAGTCTTTCTTGGAAGACAACTCAACAAGGTGCTGAAGAAAATGGAAGATAACTCAAGACCAAATGTCAAGAACATCTCACATAACATCAGAAGGTCAGGAGATTATGGCAGAAAAACCAGATCAGATGATAAAATGAACCAAGATACAGAATCAAAGTGTCAATGTTGTGAAGGATCTGGTCATATCATAGCTGAATTTCCTACATAGCTCAAGAGAAGAACAAAATGACTAGCAGTAACATGGTCTGATGAAGACTCTAGAAGTGAAGTAGAAGAAGATACATCCAAGGAAGTTACAACCTTAACTGGGATTTGCAAATCACATGGAGAAAATGATGAAATGCATAAAGAACTGGAAAATCAAAAGAAAATGGTAACTCAACTGAAGGCAGAAAAGAATAAGGACTTAAATACCATCTCAAAGCTGGAACATGAAGTAAGTCGACCCAAGTTTGATATAACAAATTTAACGAAATCTGTCAGAACGCTGAATAACAAATCAAATGTATTGGACAATATACTTATGATTGGAAGAGATGCAAAAGATATGAGTGGTCTATGATATAATGAAACAACCAAAAAGAGACACCACTCGAACATGAATAATTTTCAGTCTAGACCTCAAATGTTGAAACAAATGTCTCAACATTATGGAAGAAGAAATATTGAACACTCCAAAAGAAGACACCGACATTGGAGATGTTACCACTGCGGGCGATCTGGTCATATAAAGTTATTCTGCTATAAGCTACATGGATATCCAAAGTCTGATTCTCAACTCAATATCAATCAAATTACATACACTAAAAGAAACAAGAAATAGTGGGTGCCCACGACTACTATTAACAGTCTCATAGCTCATACATCTTTTAGAGCGTCTGTTAAAGAAGATTGGTATTTTGACAGTGGATGTTCAAGACATATGACTAGAGTTAAGAACCTATTAGTAGATATCAGATCTCACTCTACTAGTTTTGTGACATTTGGAGACAGAGCTAAAGGAGAAATCAAAGGTGTTGGAAAAGTGGATTGCCCAGGGATCCCAAATGATTATTTAAAGTAATTTATTTAATAATGTAGATATAATGATTCATCTTGGAAGGAAAACCAAAATGTTACATCATAAGATCCAACATCTCACTACCACAAAAGTCCTAGAACTACTTCACATGGACCTAATGGGACCAATGCAAGTAGAAAGCCTTGGTGGGAAGAAATATGCATATGTAGTGGTGGACAATTACTCCAGATACACCTGGGTGAATTTCATCAGGGATAAAACAAAAGTATTTAATGTCTTCAAGGACCTTTTCCAGAGAACTCAAAGAGAAAAGGACAACTATGTGATCAGAATTAGAAGCGATCATGGAAAGGAATTTGAAAACAACAAATTCGCTGAGTTTTGTTCCTCTAAAGGAATCAGTCATGAATTCTCATTACCCATCACTCCTCAACAAAATGGGATTATAGAGCGCAAAAATCGAACGTTGCAAGAATATGCCAGAGCAATGATTCCTGCAAAGAAACTACCTTACCACTTTTGGGCGGAGGCCATGAACACCGCATGATACATTCATAATAGGGTAACTCTAAGAAAGGGTACATCAATTACCGTTTATGATGAAATATGGAAGGGTAGAAAACCTACAGTCAAATACTTTCACATCTTTGGAAGTAAATGTTATATACTGGCTGATTGAGAACAAAGGCGAAAACTGGACCCCAAGAGTGATGAAGGAATATTCCTAGGATACTCCACTAACAGCAGATCATATATAGTCTTCAACAACAGAAAAAAAAGTCATGATGGAATCCATAAATGTTGTCATTGTTGATAGAGGATGGAATGAAGAAGTTGATGTCTTAGACAATGTCGAAACATCCCAAGAAGACACTCTAGTTACAGCCAGAGATGAACATGAGGATCCCCCTCAAAATAATGAGGAACCTCTAGAAAATCAAGTCAACAAAGGACCCTCTACCAGAATTCAGAAAGACCATCCCAAAAAGCTCATCATAGGAGATCCAAACAAAGGAGTCACAACCAGATCAAAAGAAGTCATCACCAACTCATGTTTTGCCTTAAAAATTAAGCCCAAGAATTTCAATGAAGCCATGAAAGATGAATTCTAGATCAATGCCATGCAAGAATAACTAGAAAAATTCAAGAGGAATGAAGTCTGGGATTTAGTCCCAAGACCAGAAGGCATCAATATTATTGGCACCAAGTGGGTTTATAAGAACAAATCTGATGATGAAGGAGTAATTACTAGAAACAAAGCAAGACTGGTTGCTCTAGGATACACTCAAATAGAAGGCATAGACTTTGATGATACATTTTCCCTAGTAGCTCGTCTTGATTCAATCATACGACTACTAGGAATTGCCTGCATTCTGAAGTTCAAACTATTTCAAATGGATTTGAAGAGTGCATTCTTAAATGGATACTTAAATGAGGAAGTATATGTGAAACAACCTAAAGGATTTATTGATCCCACAACTCCCAACCATGTATACAGCTTGAGTAAAGCACTATATGGTTTAAAACAAGCTCCCAGAGCTTGGTATGAGAGGTTGACTAAGTTTCTAGTTGAAAATGGGTACAAGAAAGGTGGCATAGACAAAACTTTGTTTGTCAAAAATGAAGAAGGAAGTCTCATGATTGCTTAAATATATGTTGATGACATTGTTTTTGGTGGAATGTCTAATAGAATGGTTCAACAGTTTGTCAAACAAATGCAGTCAGAATTTGAAATGAGTCTTGTTGGGGAACTAACTTACTGTCATACCCCAAATTTTGACCTAATATACCACCTTACATTTGCATCATTGCATCACTAACAGTTCAGAACAGAATTAATCGGGTGTAGCTTCTACAGATCAAAATTAGGGTTTCAACAATTTTTCATCTGATTCAAGAGGCAATCAATTAGGGTTTGAGCTTCATTCACCTCAATTGATCTATCTTGATCAAACCATCAACCTCTAATCTTCATATATCAAATTTTTCCTCATGATCTATCGAGGATCGACCAATTAGGGTTTTTATCGAGGATGAGCAATCACTGATTTTCTGATTACTGAATGACTTTTTTGATTGGAGATTGGTCTTCATATCTTCAATACAACATCTTGACCTAATTTCTGGATTCAAAACATCACAGAAGTTCACAAAATTCATCAGTCAATTTCTGGATCATCTGATGAAATTTCATCCCAAAAGTCAAACTTTGACTTTTGGTCAACTTTTTCAAGATAAAACTTTTTCAATCATCAAAATACTTCAAATGATCCATCATGATCATAAAAAATCAAGAAATTTGGAAAAGTCAACAAAAAGTCAAAATTTTCAACACTTGGAAAATTTTCAAAAGTGTTAAAATTTCACATTTTTTCCAAACTTCATGGAATTTTTTCACATAGTTCCATTTGGAATTAGAAAAAACTCAAAACATGAAAGTTGTAGCCCTTGAAACAAGCTTTCCAAAATGTCTAAGAACTCTCAAATCCATGGTGTCTAGCTATGCTTTTGATTTTGAAACATAGAGCTCCAAAATCCTTGATTTTCAAGTACAACTTTCAAAATTATAGGTCATTTTTGAGTTTTTTCTTCTAGAAGCCATGCCACCTAGCAAAGAGGGATAGAGCTGATAAAAATATCAGATGGAGAGTAATTATGATGGGATAAGATCAAGTTGAACAATTAACCATGGTTAAAAGGAAGCTTCCTTTTGCATTTATTGCAAAAATGACTTCCTTGCCCTCTAAGGCAACTTGTAAATACCAAAGCCAATCTTCTTCACTTACCATTCAGAACTTTTGACCTATAAATAGAGGTCATGTTGGCCATTTGAAACTACACCAAAGCTATGCCAAAACAAGCTTTCTCACTTCTTTCTTAAAATTCAAGTAACATAGTGTAATTTGAGAAATCTTGTATTTTTCAAAACTTGTGAAGAAACATGAAAGATTTGGTGTCTAACATGTCATAAACATCATATGTAATTGGTTTGTAACTTAAAATCAACACAAGAATCACTAAAACTCAAAGTTGTATTTCAAAATTCCAAACTTGCCAAAACTGCCTTAACCATCGAATTTGATCATTGGCTCGAGCAAGTTGTGATTTTTTCACTCAAACATCATCAACATACTCCATATGGATGATGCAGACCATTAACTTCAACCTGTAACACCTCTAACATCGAATTCAAGTTTCACTTTGAATCTTATGCAGGTGGACTTGGTTGGAATGATTCATGCCAATTCAGAGTGAGCAGACCACCCTCACACAATCCTTGAAGTCCGTTGGTGCTATAGGAGTCATCAAAACAGTTCTGGAAACACTCCATTAACAACTTCGATCTCAGCTTCAAAAGGTAAGAACATGAACTTCAAACTCCTTGATTTCTTGCCTCCAGTTCAAAAAGCTCTTGGCCGTTTTGTTTCTGCACCATCACTGATCAATAACCCTCAATCAATTGATTAATTCCTTCACCATACACGATTTCAATTAGAATTTTTAGAACTAGGGTTCTTCGTGTTCTTGCGAAATTCAATCATGTTAAACTGAAAATAAATGAAATTAAATGACATCATCATGTTCCTGGGTTTAAAACGATCAAGTTTGATGTTTACATCGAGCAATTTCATGGAGAAATGAAGAATCCATGGCTGATTGAAGATTGGAGGAAGAAGAAGAACACTGCGCGCGTTTTTTCAAATTCAAATATCCAGTTTATAATATTATAACATTGTTTGATTTCAATACACGGATGTATTGCCGCCCCAGCGGTTTCCAGCTCACTCTTAAGTCACTCTTGCCATGCCTTGCCCAATGGTCCCGGGTTCGAGTAGCCTTGGGACGATTTTTTGCCAAACTTTGTAATTTTTCTTCATATTTTTTGCAAACTTTGACTTTTTCAAAACCCAATCAAAACTCCTCATTTTGAGGTGATTTTTTGTACACTTGTTTTTAACATATCTATTTTATGATAGTGTCAAAAAATTTCAGAAAAACTTTCATCTGATTATATTTTTATCGAGCCGAAAACGATACATTTGAGTACTTTTTAAAGCACTTTCAAAGGCGTTTTTTTTCAAACTTTCGAAGCCCGATTATTTTCCAAACTTCTTGTAAATAAATTTCATCTTTCGAAAACACTTTCAAGATCATTTATCAAAACTTTTCATCAAACTTACATCTTTTTCCATGATCGATCCGATTTAACGATAAAACCGAACTCGTTTTCTCTCGAATTTCTTAATCGATCATGGGCCTCCCTTACGGTGTAAGTCCCAAAATTCTTTATGTACATACATATTTCCTTGTACATATCTAATTTTTTTTATGTACATATCCATTTTTACTTGTGCATAATACAAACGACTTTTGTAAATACTCAAGTACAGACAAACTTTGTCCGTTTGTTTTTTCCTTTCGCTTGTGTATATACTGAATACCATTGGTATTAAAAGGAACATTATTCCCGGTGAAACTGCTTTTAAACTGTTCGCGTTAAAAAGTGACGCGCTAGGGAATCGAATCTGAATTCGGATCCTCTGGCTCGAAATGATTTACTCTTTTGATTTGTTTATAAAGATGTCGCGAGCATCAAGCTTTATTATTTTCAACACAAGAAATTATGATTATGAAAAAGGGGAAAGCTGTTAATGCCCTCAATTGATATGATATGCATTACGACTAGCGTAAACTAAACGCAACGTATTGGGGAGATTCCGGGCAAGGGGGTTTGTTATATAAAGGGAATAAATGGAGCACCCTAAATATATATAATTATCTATAGATTTATATATGAATATGTTTGATATGTTTGTGTGTTTTAATTGCTATTTCTATGATTGGGAAAGTTTCTCCTTTGGATTTTAAGAAGGATAGATTATGTGGGATCCTAATGTTTGTTATTTTTGTGCTCGCAAAGATCTTTGGATCTTCTGCATACATATCCCTTAATGGGAATCAGAGCATTTGTAGCTCGGATCTAAAGGGATCTAAGGTTTGTTTGGTTTGAGGGGGAAAGAAATTTTGCTATGCAAGGATGAGACCTTGTGCCTACATATTCTCAAAGGGATGTTGACAAAGTCAGAGCAATCGTAGTTCCCACTTATGCTAGTGGAAGCAACGGGATGTTAGTAAGAGACACAGACAAATGTCATCTTAATGAAAAATGTATCTAATCTATTTCATCACATACATTTTGAAAAGTTTGATTGATTGAATCTTTCGTCGTAAGTTATAGGTGTTTTGCTTGAGTGTACAAGCGTTACCACTTATGAGTTTTAGAAAGATGTTTGAAATAGATGATTGAATCTTTTAATTGTAAGCATTGGGTGTTTTGCTTGAGTGTACAAAACCTGAAAAGGCGGCTTGGGCAAAAAGGTATCGGTGGTGAAAACCGAAAGGCGGTCTAGGCAAAAGTTAGGATTTAAGCGTCGACTATGTCTCTTCGGATCACCGCTTCAGACTACTATTAGCATTCAAGATTCAAATGGCGAAGATCGGTCACTCACTTTCTCTTGACAAGGAGATGAGATAGTCGAAATGTATGAGTACTAGCATAGTTGGAACTTAACGAGATTGTTTCCATAACTTTTACCTTTCTTGTGTACAAAACTACTTGGCCATACACATTTCAAATAAATGCAAGTTCTTGCTCTCTTTACAATTTTCACTGTTGTCGTTTTCAATAAGTCCAACGTTTGCTTTGAATAATTATATGCACTCGACAGTAAAAATCTCTTTGCAAACATACGAAAAGTGAACATGCAAAGGTACTTACTACAGGTTCCAGGAATTGGGATGACGATGAAAGTCACCAAATAGTTCCCCGCAGAGCATAAAGGTGTCACTCACAACACACCTTCCCCAGCGGAGTATATGTTAATCCACAAGCAGTGATTCCACTCAACCGAGCAACGTTACATCAGTCTCCAAGCAGTAACACTTCATCCCCAGCGGATATTTCTCAATCCTCCCCCTTCTCCCAGCAGCGGTATCCAGACACAAGACTTGGTCAGATAGTGCGTCGGAGGAAACATACACCTTTTATTCCCCAGCCAGAGATTACAACGGACTCCAGACTCTTCTAGCCCGGTCTCCCAGCAACTATCAAATGCTCTCCAGCGAGATCTGCACTCTGAATCCCCAGTAGAGCGCCTCTTAAATTTCCTCAGCAGGATCTACATACAAGGTCCCCAACGGATCGCCTCCCAGACTCTCCTCAACAGGGTCTATGAGATCTCCAACAAACGAGCTTCTCAAATCTATACCTTCCTCAACAATATCTAGGCCCAAGACTTGGTCAGATAGTGCATCGGAGGAATCCAGGATATCTTTCTTCTCCTTCCAGAGCGGGGTTCTCATTTACTCAAATCCCCAAGCGGAAGTCAGAAATCTTCAAACAGAATATCCGCATTTTCTTCAAGATGGATATGTTTTGAAATATCACAACATCTATCATCCATACATTTCTCATAAAGTCATAATTCATGCATATGTCATTCATATACACTGTCATGCATCATACTTTGCATAAGACTAACAATATTCTAACAAAGTTTCTCTTGTTTTCTCCAAAGCAGGTGAAAGTCATTTCTGACGCAAAAAGGTCCAGGATTAAGCCCCGAATCGACGGGAAAACTATCTGCAAGACCGCCTTTGGTTGTCCTCCGACGACTGGTCCAAGATTAAGCCCCGAATCGACGAGAAAACTATCTGCAAGACCGCCTTTGGTTGTCCTCCGACGACTGGTCCAGGATTAAGCCCCGAATCGACGGGAAAACTATCTGAAAGACCGCCTCTGGTTATCCTCCGATAACAGGCAATGGATCAACACCCGGTGCACAACAGGGAAGCTATCCACATTTTTGCCAACTACAATCTCCCTCAGAGTAATCAACACGAAGATTTATTCTGATTCCTTATTATCAACAGCAACTACAGAGTCTAGCGTACGACTCAGTTGCCTTGGATGGCATCTTAAGCCCATCTCCGACTACTTATCAACAGTGCTTCACTTTCAGAATGCTGCATATATGGTTAAAAATCAATGCAAACCAATAACTTCATTCAAAGTGAACACGAAGTCTAACGTACGACTCCCTTCGGATGGCATCTTAAGCCCATCTCCTCTCCGTTCCAGGAACATCTACAGAGTCTAACATACGACTCACTCCCCAGCATCGACCTTTCTAGATGGCATCTTAAGCCCATCTCCGCCAATTCTCCTATCAACATTCTCGAGTCTAGCGTACGGCTCATCCTCCAGCGAAGTATCCAAATGGCATCTGTAAGCCCATTCCCGCATCATCCACCAACAGCGAGTGCAAATTTTCAGGCGTATTCGAGTGTTCAATCATCTTCTACCTCCAGGTCACGAAAGACAAGCATGTCAATCTAACCTTCCAGTACAAGAAGATTGAACAGGGGCAGCTGTCATACCCCAAAATTTTCCCTCCATCTTCTCAAAAGATCTCATACATCTATGCTCAAGGATTCCTCAAGAGTTGATCAGACAAACTCTCTCCTAGACAATCAACCCAAACTAGGGTTTGGTATCTCCCAAGTCAAGATGGATTTCCAACATCTCCAATGGTCTTCATGCTTCCTCATATGTTTCAAAGATTCTCCATGTCAAGTTTCAAGCCTCACAAGTCAAGTTTCCTCAGGCAATTGCTCAGATGGTTGAAAATCGGTTATTGGACAAAAGTCAATGTGGTCAACATACAGTCAAAACTTCTGATTTTTGGTCAACATCCTCATTTTGAAGTTACATTCATCATTTGATCAAGGGTTGATCATGATTCATCAAGAAAACTCAAGATTTGCTCAAAAGTCAAACTTTCTAAATTAGGGTTTCTAGGTGAAAAGTCAACTGAACTTTGACTGATCATAACTTTCTCATACTTTCTCAAAAAATTTCCCACCAAAGCTCATTTTGAAGGAAATTCAATTCTCTACAACTTCATGTTTCACAAGAATGTCCAAAAAATGCTTCATTTGAGAGGTATAGCTCAAAACATTACAGGTCATTTTCAAAGTCAACAAAAAGTCAACTTTTTGTTTTGAAGATATATTGAGCATGGTAACTCCAATTGAGATGAGACCAAAGACATTGTTTAGAGGACTCTTAGAGCTTTCCAAAAAGTCCAAGAACACTCAAAAATGTGGAAAATTGAGCAAGATACACCATTCAGAAGTTGGGCAATTTTGGACAATTGCACAAAAGGACATTTTGGTCAAAATGCAAAATTTTCCAAATGGGCTTATAATCTTTTGATCCAAACTTGTTCATGACAATATTCTTGACCCATAAATGCTTGGCCATGGCAATTTTCTATTTTATTGATTTTATTTTGAATTTTAGAACATTTAATTCAAAATTAAATTATATAAAATATGAAAATCATATTTTTTCCAAAAAGGGCTGATTTTATATGTTCCTTGAAGTCCAAGAAAGCCCAATATACTTGCCAAATTCGTGCTTGATCTTGCATTGAAGGAGAAATCAAATTTTTTCAAGAAAATTGATTTTATTTGAAAAAATATTGAATGCTCCAAATCAAATCTTTTCCATTCCTTTTTTCCCTTCCAATCCTCTCTATAAATATCAAGCATCATAGCCAGCAAAAGACACGAAACCCTAGCTCAAGCCAAACCCTTATTTTGTCAAAATTTTCCAAGAATCTTTGAAATTCGAATTTCAATTTTCAGCAAGATTCAGCCTCTTCCAGCCATCCTAACGTGCTCAGGGGGTAAGTATGAGTAAGAATACATCATTGGTATTAATCAAAGCAAGCTGAATCGTGCCATATACATTCATACATATTCAAATATTTCTTGATTTTGCATTTTTAATATCTGCGTGTTTCAATTGATTCTAATGGTTTGAATGTGTTCATGAGGTTATACTTGACTAATCTGGGCCATCGTTTGAGAGGTTGAACGTGAGAATCGTGGTTTGCCATGTTTAGGTTTTTTTCGAGCTGTCTTCATCGAACTGGTTGATACAGGCATTTTCAGGGCAAACTAATGCCACCATTGAGATCGCAGCCCTCGATTTAGGGGGGTAGGGTCTCCCTTTCTTGTTTATTTCGCGTATTTTTTCAGGTTCAAGAATCATAGCTGCCGGAGAAGATGACCGGAGCCCTAGCTCCGGCGCTGACTCAGGCGAAGACCGGTGGAAGGCTTGCGTGGCGCGATGGCTTCGTCTGATTCGCTCGTTCATGCTGACTGGGGTCCACGCGTGTTGACTTTGATTTTCAAACATCCCTGACGCGTCATCATTCAAATGCATTTGTTTTTCCCTTCAGAAACACCAAGTGTCAAGTGGCGTAGTGGTAGAAGCAAGCAATCTCAAGGTTTCACTCCTTGGTCTCCAGTTCGAATCTCACAGGGACCGGGTTTCTTTTTCTTTTTTCAAAACTTGCATATTTTCAACTATTTTCATATTTTCTAATTACTTTTAATATTTTCATGCTATTTTAATTGTTTTCATGATTTTTATTCTGCATTTAAAAATTACCAAAAACATTTTTTCTTTTTGCATTATTTTCATAAAAACCTTTATTTAATTTAATAAATTATAAAATATAATTTTTGCATGCATATTTATTTTATTTTTATTTTGGCATTTAATTCACTTTTAATTGCATTTTAATTATTAAATCTTTTCCAAAAAATCCCAAAAAAATTATTTTAATGTATTTATCTTATTTCCAGCCTATATTAATTTTCTCATATTAAAATTTGCATTTTTCTAACATTTTTTCTCTTGTTCGATTCGTATTGCATTTTCCAATTTCTTCCTTTTGTACAGGTTGATCCGATTCAGACGATTTTCTCTTTATCATTTTATTATTTTATTTTCCAATAATGTAATTGCTCATGGGATGTAATAGTTTAATTTAGGACTTTATTTTCCGCATTTTAAATTATGTATCTGCCCCAAAGCCTTGTAATAGCGTAGGTTTTACTTTCCGCACCTTTACATTCCCGCTTTACATTCCGCATTTTACTTTCCGCACCCTTCAATTGCTAGTAATTAGGCGTGTATGGCAAGATAATAATTGGACATAGCTCACACTAATCTTCAAAATAATATATTCTGAATTCAACACACTTCTATCACACACACACCCCTTAGGGTAATTCTCTCTCGATGCCTTTCGATTTCAAAATGGTCATGTCCCTCGAACGTAGAGGTATCCTAGCACCGTTGCCCTCCAAACAAATCATCATAGTCCCTTCGATACAAAGATCATAAGACCCACGATGTCGCCTCCGAATACATGATCTTGACCCTCGATTGTCGCCTACGAAAAATGATGATAGTCCCTTCGAATGTGCTAGGATACTTCCTACAAGTTGCCTTCGATGACCATCCGATGTCCCTTCGAATGTCCCGCTTACATCCAACGAATGGAGCTACCTACTAACTAATGGTATGGCTAGCGCTATTCTAAAGGAACGTAGAAGTATGAAAACGACCAAATTCTGAGTGGGTAATAAGTTTATTTAGAATTTGCGAGCAACTAGGAGACTTATTCTTACCTGCAATCCTGTGCCTACCTTACTTGGAGATATCCTACATTCTCTCCACACTCGTACTACTAAGCGACAAGGAACTCTCATGTGTTGTGTCCCGTTACTTTCAAGGTGGTTTATTTCGCACCTTCCTCCATCAGTTTTGAAGAATGAACAAAGGTTGAGATGGTCTCAAAGGTTGATGTCACTCTCTCATTCCGACATCCGTTGGAATCTTTTCTCTCAAAAGGACTTCACATTCATTGAGCGTTGTGGAGAGTTCCCTAATGTACCACTCCTTGGTATAAGGGGAGGTATTACTTATAACCCTTCCTTAGCTCTACGTCGGTTTGGTTTTGCTCGAAGATGGTCCACATGATATGCTTCTCCAAGATGTTGTGTTCGACTACAATCACGATCTCCATAATTACCGACGAAGGTTCATACATGCGAGCTCGAGCTCAAAACCTCATGATGCCATTCACGCCTGTTTTACCCGTAATTATGGAACCTGTTGCTATAGGTGGCGTACCTATCTGTACTCCATCCCGACATGCCTCTGATTTCGAAGACTTGAAGAGATCTGGATTCACAAAGAAGAGAGGATACCTTTGAAGCTCGGTGCTATGCAAGCGAGAAGAAAGTGTTAGAGTTGACAAAGCTACTTCATGAGGAGCGAAGCATCAATGCCTACATCGGCACCAAGAGGAAGCGCCCATGGGAGACTTAGAGCTTTAGGATGTTTTTGTTTTCTTTTATTATTTCAAACTATCCCTTGTACTTAAAAAGAAAAAAGAAAAAAAAAGAGAATAATAAAGAGAGTATTAATAAATTTTTGTTCATTGCTTGTTAAACAAATTTAAATCTCTTAGGTCCTTGAAAACATTGCATTGCATTCGCATAAACATTGCATATCATGGCATAACATTGCATCACAGGTACATTGGAGATTGGTTTTCTCATTTGCTCGCTATTTATTTTAGCAGAAATGGCTCTTGAACAGACTGTCAAAGATCTCCAGGCTCAGAATGCTCAGTTTCAGCAGATGTTCACCAACTTGGTCCAAGGCCAAGAAGATTTGAAGAAGCTCATCAACAAGAAGAAGAAGGTTGTTGGTCTCCTCAACATGGGTAGACGTTTCAAAGGTGGTCCAAAAGTGGTCAGTCGGATCGAGCTCTCTGAAGGAAGTGTCCATACCGAGGGGAGTACCAAGGGTGATGAAGGTGATCAGCGTGAGCCAAAGAAAGGAGGAGAGGATCACTCTGATTATAGCCAACACTCTGATGAAGATGACAAGTACAAACAACTTGAAGACCGTCTGAATGCTGTGGAAAACTTGAAAATGTCCGGGCTGAACTTTGATGATCTGAGTCTTGTTCCTAGTGTTGTGATTCCTCCCAAATTCAAGGTTCCTACTTTTGCTAAGTATGATGGCATGTCTTGCCCTAAGCTGCATTTGAAGTCCTATGCTCAGAAGATCAATCCCCACACTGATGACAAAAAGTTGTGGATGCACTATTTTCAAGAGAGTTTGTCCGGAACCCAGTTGGAATGGTACTATCAGCTAGAGAATGACCGTATCCGTACTTGGAGTGATTTGGTGATGCTTTCTGACAGTATGAGTACAATCTTGAATTGACACCCACGCATGCAACTACAAAGCATGTCTATGGGTCGAAGAGTTCAAGGGTATGCTCGAAATGGAGAGATCTAGCAGGAGTTCACCACCCTTGTCCAATAGGGAGTTGGTTGATATGTTCATGGGGACACAGGCCCATTCTTCAATCATCGATTGGAAATTCTTCATCCGGATTCACCGTGATATTGACGAGCGTTGAAGCTGGTATCAAGAGTGGGAAGATCCATGTAGAGTCATCTTCAAATCTGCGAAGAGATCTTTTGGTGCTAAGAAAAAGCCAATCTGTGTATGGTCGAAAAGCCGAACCAAGTCCGACCGTGCTCAATGGGGACAGTTGTGATCTCTAATCCTACATCAGCACAACCTCGGTGAGACAGCGGCGTAAGCGCCCGACAATTTACGAAGATCAACATGCCTTTGTCGCAAGCCTTGCAACACATGTTGAGCAGAGTGATAACCTGGGATCCTCCTCGAATGTCAACACTTCCTCTCAGTACAATCCTAATGCTAAGTGTGCTTACCATTCCAATAGCCCCGGGCACGACACTGACAATTGTTGGGCTCTGAAGAACAAGATTCAAGATATGATTGAAGCTAAGCAGATTGAATTTGATCCTCCTGTTGAGACTCGAATGTGATCAACGCCTATGCCTAACCATGACAAGAGTTCCAATCTTTGTTGGTGGCGATACTTATGTTTTCAACATAGATGACTTGACCATTCCTCGATGGTATTAAGAAGAATTTGTTGCAAGCCGGTGTCAATCCAGGATGCCCAGAGAATTGTCGTTGGTGCTCGTCTGCACCTGATGGTTGTGCTTGGTTGAGAAGACGTGTTCAGTGTATGATGGACAACCGTGAGATACTATTTCTGAAACCACTGCGAAGTGTGAAGAAATGTCTAAGTTGAAGATTGACAATGCGAACAGCTGTACCATCTGTGTGGGATACCTTGGGGCAGCCAAGTGGAAAATATGATTACATGGTGAAGTACGTCACGATAGTTACAAGATTCCTATTGAAGATGTTAAGGCAACCGGATGGGGTGACGATTTCTCAGAAGACTATGCTGATGTTAACACAATAAGAATTTCCTCTGCTGATTCTGTGCCTAGGGTGGCGCCTCTCATTATCACTTCTCCAAGGCCAGTGCCATATTCCTCTAACAAGTCTATCCCGTGGAATTATGGAGCTGATGTTTACTATCATGGTGTCAAGCAAGATCCTCTGACAATTGAAGATCTTACCATTGGAGCTTCTATTCCTGACATCGACAACATCACCGGATCCAGTAAGGTGACCAGAACCGGAAGGGTATTCTCTCCAGAGATCTCTCCTCCAAAAGACACTGCGACTCCAGCTCGCATTCCGTCTACTCCACCAATATCCCACTAGAGGAAAGAATCGGTGGCTCATCACTCAACCGTAGTACCAAGGAAGTTCTCAAGACACCTCAAACAAGAAATGGAGGAAATTCTGAAGATCATCAAGAAGAGTGATTACAATGTTGTGGAACAGTTAGGACAGACTCCGTCCAAGATTTCCATGCTCGCTTTGCTCTTATGCTCCGAGGCTCATGCTAATGCCTTGGTGAAGTTTCTGAAGAATGCTCATGTGCCGCAAGACACTACCACTGATCGGTTTGAAGTTGGTATTGCTAGCCTGGCTGCCAACAACGGCCTAGGCTTCTCTGATCTTGATTTGACTCCTTAGGAAAGAAACACAATAAGGCCTTGCACATCTCTTGAATGCAAGGCGTTACCTATCTCATGTTTTGGTTGATACGGTTCGCTCTGAATATCCTACCGGCTTTTGATCGGCTTGATATCGAAGGGTTGGTTCGAGACCCGGTGACATTATTGTGAGCTTTTGATGGTTCTAAGCGGACGGTGCTTGGAGAGCTCACTCTGCCTGTTAAAGTCGGTTCCCAGACTTTCGAATCTACTTTCTTTGTCATGGATATCCGTCCAGCTTATTCTCGCCTACTTGGGCGCCCTTGGATACATGGGCGGTATTACCTCTACCTTGCATCGAAACTGAAATACCCGGTGAAGGGAAGGTTGTTCAGATGTGGTGAAGAAGAGTATATGGTCATCATCTACGATCATTCCGATACCTTGAGATGGAAGGAGAATTCTTGAGACTCCTGTCAAGCTTTTGAAACAATTCCAGTCATGCTGTTGACTCTCCGTCCTCTGAAGATGCTAAAGTTCCGCCTAGGATGGCCTCATTGAAAGATGCTCAAGTGCTGTTGAAGGAAGAGAGTACTATTTGGGGTCAGCTCCGATCTTCCTTTCAAATTTGACAAGACGGTTTAGGCTTCACCATCAAGGTCGAAGATGATGCCGCGAACATGCCGCCAACTTCCTTTCGCATCAGCCAGTGGAATCCATGCTATAGAAACGACGGCGACTCGACATCGCAAGTGGATCTTCCAACTCCGAACATGGGCTCAACAATTGGAAGACCGAGGCGTCATACCAATCTCCTTTAGTCGGGTAATTGCTCTTGTTTTGTTTTGCTTTTCGTATCTCTTTATGTTTTGAACAATAAACTTTGAAAGCCTAGTGCCTTGCCGGGCATCATGGCTCGTTCGAGGTTATTATCATTGTTTGCGTATTTTCATTCAATAATTCATTGGACTTTTGCATTCAATTGTTTGTTTTCTTTCTTTACTTTATCACCCTTCAAAAGCTATGTGTTTCTTACACACCCCGTGATACATGCGAATCACTCGAATCTCGTTAATAACAACTATGCTAGTGCTAAATATGACTTGATAATCCGATCTACCAATCCGAAGGCGAAAGTGAGGAAGATTGTGAAGTGCCGGAGAACTTGCGGACTGCTACAGAAGAAGAGCGAGTTATCCACCACGAAAAGCAAGTTGAGGTTGTGAATTTGGGTCTGTGAAGAGAAAAGAGATCAAGATAGGAGCGGGTCTTGAGAACAGTGTTAAAGAAAGGTTGGTTCAGATGCTACGAGACTATGTTGAGGTTTTTGCTTGGTCATACGAAGACATGCCAGGGTTGGACATTGATATTGTGGTACACCGATTGCTGACAAAAGAAGGTTTTCTCCCAGTAAAACACAAGGTTCGTCGTATGCGTCCTGAGATGTCAGAGAAGATCAAAGTTGAGGTTATGAAGCAGTTCAATGCAGGTTTCTTAGCCGTTACCTCCTATCCCCAGTGGGTTGCTAATGTGGTACCCGTGCCTAAGAAGGATGGTAAAGTACGAATGTGTGGATTACGGAGATCGAACAAAGCGAGTCAGAAGGCGATTTCCCACTTCCTCATATTGATGTTATGGTAGACAACACCGCTCAGCATAAGGTTTTCTCCTTCATGGATGGTTTCTCCGGTTACAATCAGATCAAAATGGCTCCTGAAGACATGGAGAAGACTACTTTTGTTACACAGTGGGGAACTTTCTGTTACAAGGTTATGCCGTTCGGATGAAAACGCAGCGCCACTTATCGGTGCTATGGTGACATTGTTTCATGACATGATTCATCACGAGATAGAGGTCTATGTTGACGACATGATAGCTCGGTCGCAAACTGAGGAAGAACATCTTGATCACTTGCAGAAACTGTTCGACAGTTAAAGAAGTGATTGAGAAATCCCAACAAGTGCACCTTTGGTCGGATCCGAAAAACTCCTAGGGTTTGTAGTCGGTGGTAAAGGTATTGAAGTTGACCCGCCAAGGTCAAAGCTATTCAAGAGATGCCGCCGCAGAGAAGGAAGTCGAGGTTTCTTGGGCCGATTGAACTACATTGCGATTCATTGCACACTAGCTGCTACACGTGAGCCAATCTTCAAGTTGCTAAAGAAAGATCAAGTAGTGGAATGGAGCGCGATTGCGGATCGCTTTCGACAAAATCAAGGAGTACCTACGAATCCTCCTATTCGATGCCACCGAAGGAAGACCTCTTATCATGTACTTGGCGGTGTTAGAGAACTCAATGGGGTGTGTGTTGGGGCAACATGGCGAGTCAGTCGAAAAGAGCATGCAATATACTACCTTAGCAAAAGTTTACCGTGTGAAACAAGATACTCACACTTGAGAAAACTTGCAACGCTTTGGCTTGGCTGCTCGACTAAGGCAGTATATGTTGACTCACACTACCTTGTTGATTTCCAAGATGGATCCGATAAAATACATATTTGAGAAACCAGCTCTCTCGGGAAGAATAGCAAGATGGCAAATGATCTTGACCGAATATGACATCCAGTACACTTCTCAGAAAGCGATCAAAGGAAGTGTGGTAGCCGATCATTTGGCTCATCAAGCCGTAGATGACTATCGATCTATGCGGTTCAATTTCGAGACGAAGATGTTTTACTAGTTCTGATTACGAAGAACCGGGCCAGACGAAGGACACGAACAAGGATCCCGATGGACTATGGTCTTTGATGGAGCCTCAAGCGCTTGGCAATGGCATTGGCGCCATCATTACATCCCTACAGACATACTCCTTTCACCGCGATTATGTTTGATTGCACTAACAACATGGCTGAATATGAAGCGTGCATCATGGGTATCAAAGCTATTGACTTAAGAATCAAGTTCTTACAAGTGTATGGAGACTCGACTTTAGTGATCGATCGATAAGAGCGAGTGGGATCAAGCATCCGAATCTCATTCCGTATCGAGAGCATGTTCGAGTTTGATCCCTACTTGAAGATTACTTTTGATCATATTCCACGAGAAGAGAATCAGTTGGCAGACGCATTGGCTACTATGTCGTCTATGTTCAAGGTTAGATGGGACAACGAGGCTCCCCAGATCATCATTGAGAAATTCGACGAACCAGCGTATTGTTGTGAGCTTGACGCAGAAGAGAAACCTTGGTACTATGACGTGAAGATGTATCTTGAGACTCGGGAATATCCAGAGGGCATTAATGATAAGAAGTTCATGAGAAGATTTTCTTCCAAATTCTTTCTCAGCAACGGCATCTTATACAAGCGCAACCACGACTTGTGTTTACTCCGATGTGTAGACCAGAAAACAACAATGCGTATCATGGAGGAGTTACGAGGCGGTTTGGTACCCACTCCGTGGACACACCATGGCTAAGAAGATTTTGAGAACAGGTTACTATTGGTCCACCATGGAAGCGATTGTCACCGCTATGCTCGATCTTGTCACAAGTGCGGTTATGCCGACAAAGTACACGTACCTCGGTACCTCTGAATGTTTTAACTTCTCCGTGGCCTTTTGCAATGTGGGGCATTGACATGATTGGAGAAATCAAGCCCACTTCCAATGGACATCGTTTCATCCTTGTGGCAATTGATTACTTTACCAAGTGGGTAGAAGCGACCTCGTATGCATCATTACCAAGAATGTAGTGGCTCGATTCATCAAGCATAATCTCATCATCGGTATGGCACTCCGAAAGGATTATCACGAGATAACGGCTCCAATCTCAACAACAAGATGATCACCGAGCTCTGCAGTTCAAGATCAAGCATCACAACTCTTCTCCTTATCGGCCTAAGATGAATGGCGCGATGGAAGCCGCCAACAAGAACATTAAGAAAATCATACGAGAAGATGGCGGTGACTTACAAAGATTGGCATGAGATGTTACCATTTGCTCTTCATGGTTATCGCTTTCAACACGAACATCAGGGGCAACCCCTCTCTCTCTACGGTATGGAAGCCGTCTTACCCATCGAGGTTCGATATCCTCAACGAGTCCTCCGGAGGCGAGTTAGGCGAAGATTGGGTCGACTCGGTTTGACCAGATAATTTGATTGATGAGAAGCGACTCGCATTCATACGCCATGGACAGATTTATCGAAGCGAATGGCGAGCATTTAACAAGAAGGTCAAGCGAGTCTACCAAGTCGGTGATCTAGTAGTCAAACGCATCATTCTTCCACAAGGTGATCCAGGGCAAATGGACTCCCACCTATGAGGGACCGTTTGTAGTCAAGACATATTTTCGGTAGACTATGATACTTAGCACCATGGATGGTGAAGACTTCCACACATGAGCGGACATAGTCAAAAATACTACATAAAAGAGACCCGCTAGGTCGGTCGCCTAGGCAAAATAAGGACATCTGGCGAACCAAAGGTTCGGGCAAAAGTAAAGGATATATACAAAACATGTACACCGGCAAGTCGAAAACAGGCGGCTTGGGCAAAAAGGTATCGGTGGTGAAAACCGAAAGGCGGTCTAGGCAAAGTTAGGGATTTAAGTGTCGACTATGTCTCTTCGGATCACCTTCCAGACTACTATCACATTCAAGATTCAAATGGCGAAGATCGGTCACTCACTTTCTCTGACCAAGGAGATGAGATAGTCGAAATGTATGAGTACTAGCATAGTTGGAACTTAACGAGATTGTTTCCATAACTTTTACCTTTCTTGTGTACAAAACTACTTGGCCATACGCCACATTTCAAATAAATGCAAGTTCTTGCTCTCTTTACAATTTTCACTGTTGTCGTTTTCAATAAGTCCAACGTTTGCTTTGAATGATTATATGCACTCGACAGTAAAAATCTCTTTGCAAACATACGAAAAGTGAACATGCAAAGGTACTTACTACAGGTTCCAGGAATTGGGATGACGATGAAAGTCACCAAATAGTTCCCCGCAGAGCATAAAGGTGTCACTCACAACACACCTTCCCCAGCGAAGTATATGTTAATCCACAAGCAGTGATTCCACTCAACCGAGCAACGTTACATAAGTCTCCAAGCAGTAACACTTCATCCCCAGCGGATATTTCTCAATCCTCCCCCTTCTCCCAGCAGCGGTATCCAGACACAAGACTTGGTCAGATAGTGCATCGGAGGAAACATACACCTTTATTCCCGGCCGAGATTACAACGGACTCGGACTCTTCTAGCCGGTCTCGGCAACTATCAAATGCTCTCCAGCGAGATCTGCACTCTGAATCCCCAGTAGAGCGCCTCTTAAATTTCCTCAGCAGGATCTACATACAAGGTCCCCAACGGATCGCCTCCCAGACTCTCCTCAACAGGGTCTATGAGATCTCCAACAAACGAGCTTCTCAAATCTCTACCTTCCTCAACAATATCTAGGCCCAAGACTTGGTCAGATAGTGCATCAGAGGAATCCATGATATCTTTCTTCTCCTTCCAGAGCGGGGTTCTCATTTACTCAAATCCCCAAGCGGAAGTCAGAAATCTTCAAACAGAATATCCGCATTTTCTTCAAGATGGATATGTTTTGAAATATCACAACATCTATCATCCATACATTTCTCATAAAGTCATAATTCATGCATATGTCATTCATATACACTGTCATGCATCATACTTTGCATAAGACTAACAATATTCTAACAAAGTTTCTCTTGTTTTCTCCAAAGCAGGTGAAAGTCATTTCTGACGCAAACAGGTCCAGGATTAAGCCCCGAATCAACGGGGAAACTATCTGCAAGACCGCCTTTGGTTGTCCTCCGACGACTGGTCCAGGATTAAGCCCGAATCGGCGGAAAACTATCTGAAGACCGCCTTTGGTTGTCCTCCGACGGTGGTCGAGATTAAGCCCGAATCGGCGGAAAACTATCGAAAGACCGCCTCGGTTATCCTCCGATATGAGCAATGGATCAACACCCGGTGCACAACAGGGAAGCTATCCACATTTTTTGCCAACTACAATCTCCCTCAGAGTAATCAACACGAAGATTTATTCTGATTCCTTATTATCAACAGCAACTACAGAGTCTAGCGTACGACTCAGTTGCCTTGGATGACATCTTAAGCCCATCTCCGACTACTTATCAATAGTGCTTCACTTTCAGAATGCTGCATATATGGTTAAAAATCAATGCAAACCAATAACTTCATTCAAAGTGAACACGAAGTCTAACGTACGACTCCCTTCGGATGGCATCTTAAGCTCATCTCCTCTCCGTTCCAAGAACATCTACAGAGTCTAACATACGACTCACTCCCCAGCATCGACCTTTCTAGATGGCATCTTAAGCCCATCTCCGCCAATTCTCCTATCAACATTCTCGAGTCTAGCGTACGGCTCATCCTCCAGCGAAGTATCCAAATGGCATCTGTAAGCCCATTCCCGCATCATCCACCAACAGCGAGTGCAAATTTTCAGGCGTATTCGAGTGTTCAATCATCTTCTACCTCCAGGTCACGAAAGACAAGCATGTCAATCTAACCTTCCAGTACAAGAAGATTGAACAGGGGCAGCTGTCATACCCCAAAATTTGCCCTCCATCTTCTCAAAAGATCTCATACATCTATGCTCAAGGATTCCTCAAGAGTTGATCAGACAAACTCTCTCCTAGACAATCAACCCAAACTAGGGTTTGGTATCTCCCAAGTCAAGATGGATTTCCAACATCTCCAATGGTCTTCATGCTTCCTCATATGTTTCAAAGATTCTCCATGTCAAGTTTCAAGCCTCACAAGTCAAGTTTCCTCAGGCAATTGCTCAGATGGTTGAAAATCAGTTGTATTGGACAAAAAGTCAACTGTGGTCAACATACAGTCAAAACTTCTGATTTTTGGTCAACATCCTCATTTTGAAGTTACATTCATCATTTGATCAAGGGTTGATCATGATTCATCAAGAAAACTCAAGATTTGCTCAAAAGTCAAACTTTCTAAATTAGGGTTTCTAGGTGAAAAGTCAACTGAACTTTGACTGATCATAACTTTCTCATACTTTCTCAAAAAATTTCCCACCAAAGCTCATTTTGAAGGAAATTCAATTCTCTACAACTTCATGTTTCACAAGAATGTCCAAAAAATGCTTCATTTGAGAGGTATAGCTCAAAACATTACAGGTCATTTTCAAAGTCAACAAAAAGTCAACTTTTTGTTTTGAAGATATATTGAGCATGGTAACTCCAATTGAGATGAGACCAAAGACATTGTTTAGAGGACTCTTAGAGCTTTCCAAAAAGTCCAAGAACACTCAAAAATGTGGAAAATTGAGCAAGTTACACCATCCACAAGTTGGGCAATTTTGAAAGAATGCACAAAGAGAGATACTTCAAAAAATCAAATCTTTTGCAAATGGGCCTACTTTTTCTTCATCCTAACTTATTCCTCATGCAATTAGGAATACCCAAGCCCAATGCCACGAATTTTTGATTTATTTTTCTATTTAATTTGTAATTTATTCATTTAAATGCAAATTAAATTTGAAAATAAATTATAAAATCAAAATTAATTGGAAGATTGATTTTTATTTCTTCTTTGTGATCCAATTAATACATGGAAAGCCAGCAAATTCAAAATTTGACAAAAAAGGCAAGATTTGATTGGAATTGAGCAAGTTTTGAAAATTTGATTTTCATGGAAATATCAAAATTGATTTTCATTGATTATTGATCAAATCTTTCCAAAAACAATGCCAAATCCATCCAGCATATATACTTGATGCATATCAATCACAAGAAAACGAAAAAAATTGCCTTGGAAACCCTATTCTCAAACTGAAAAAACCGTGGTGCATAAGCTACTAGCAATCCTTGTTCCAGCTGGTTTCAGTCAATTTCAAGGTGTCAAACACATTCCTTGGCATCTCCAGAGTCGATCCAGATACTTACTTCATCCAAAACCATCCAGAATCGTGAAATCCGTGTTTGGTTTGTTCTTGAAAATCTCAAATTCGATTTCTCATATTCATGCATTATTAACTTGTTTTGATTATTTGTTTGTGTTTAGAATCAAGTTTGCAAACTTTCTGGGCAAGCCAATTGAATTTCTATGGCTGGAATCGCGTTTCACCATGATTAGGGTTTATGTGACCGATTTAGGGTTTCCTCAAACAGGAAAAATTGGACAATAAGACCTATGCCATTGAATTCGTAACGATGTCCTGAATCGAACCATGGCCTTGGATTTTATTTATATTATGTATGCTGCATTTTTGACATTTGCCAGGGACTTAGCGTCGAGCCATGGCCGACGGTTTTGAAAATTCAAAGCGAAGAAGATGGTGGATGGCGCGAGATCGTGGCAATGGGAAAGCGACGCGTGTTATTTTCCATTCGTTCTGTTTCAAAACACAAACGCAACGTGGCTCAGTTGGTCAGAGTGAAGGATCTCAAGGTTTGAAAGCCAGGACGCGAGTTCGAACCATGCCAAGGCCAACTTTGGTTTCTTTTTTCACAAACTCTATTATTTTCATATTTTCATTATTTTTAATATTTCTATTCAAATTTTTAATTTCTTTTCACATTTTATTTATGCATTAAAAAATTACCAAAAAAATATTTTCTTTTTGCATTTATATTCCAAAAATCTTTATTTAATTTATAAAATAATAAAAATATATTTTTGCATGCATATTTATTTTTATTTACATTTTTGCATTTAATTCACTTTTAATTGCATTTTAATTATTAAATCTTTTCCAAAAAATCCCAAAAAAATTATTTTAATGTATTTATCTTATTTCCAGCCTATATTAATTTTCTCATATTAAAATTTGCATTTTTCTAACATTTTTCTCTTGTTCGAGTATTGCATTTTCCAATTTCTTCCTTTTATGAGTTGATCCGATTCAGATTTTCTCTTTATCATTTTATTATTTTATTTTCCAATAATGTAATTGCTCATGGGATGTAATAGTTTAATTTAGGACTTTATTTTCCGCATTTTAAATTATGTATCTGCCCCAAAGCCTTGTAATAGCGTAGGTTTTACTTTCCGCACCTTTACATTCCGCTTTACATTCGCATTTTACTTTCCGCACCTTCAATTGCTAGTAATTAGGCGTGTATGGCAAGATAATAATTGGACATAGCTCACACTAATCTTCAAAATAATATATTCGAATTCAACACACTTCTATCACACACACAGGGTAATTCTCTCGATGCCTTTCGATTTCAAAATGGTCATGTCCCTCGAGCGTAGGGTATCCTAGCACCGTTGCCCTCAAACAAATCATCATAGTCCCTTGATACAAAGATCATAAGACCCACGATGTCGCCTCCGAATACATGATCTTGACCCTCGATTGTCGCCTCGAAAATGATGATAGTCCCCGAATGTGCTAGGATACTTCCTACAAGTTGCCTTCGATGACCATCCGATGTCCCTTCGAATGTCCCGCTTACATCCAACGAATGGAGCTACCTACTAACTAATGGTATGGCTAGCGCTATTCTAAAGGAACGTAGAAGTATGAAAACGACCAAATTCTGAGTGGGTAATAAGTCTCCTAGTTGCTCGCTCTATCAAATACTTTTCACACCACACACTTTTTTCAAAGTTCAAATTCTTTTCAAAACAAAACAAAAACATTTCCGAACACTTTGTATACACTCCTACATGAGTCATTACAAAGTCAAAGCGAAATGCCTCTTTCAAAAACATTTTTTGTCAAACATACAGAAAGCACCATTTTAAAGTTATCTAGAGCAACTAAGAGCCCGTAGAATAAACTGCGGATGGAAAGGGGTGCTAATACCTTCCCTTTTCATAACCATTCTCCCGAACTCAGAATCTAACGAAGGTCTTTTTCTGTTACTTTTACCTTCCCTTAATTGGATAAAAATAAAAGTCGGTGGCGACTCTTGCTATCTGCACATTTGGATACAAAAATCCTACAAAGTCAGTTCACCGTATCACAAAGCCCAATAAGAGGCTGTTAAGAGATTTCCTGGTCTCTTTCTTTGTATGATGCCCAAGATAAGGCTAAACTCAATGAGGAGTTCTTTTGAACGAAGCCCAAGAGGAGGATGACTCAACAGGGGAGTGTTGTCTTATATGAAGCCTAAGCGGAGGCTAAACTCAGATGAATGAATTTTCTTATATGAAGCCTAAGAGGAGGCTGAACTCAGATGAATGAGTTACCTTGTACGAAGCCCAAGAGGAGGCTAAAACTGTGGGGAGCCTATTGGTTAGACTAATTGTTATGTTACAACTAGACAGTCGTATAAACAAATGTATGAAATTTATTCACAGGAGTTTATGAAGGAAATATAAACAATGCATGTAAAGTTTATTTATAAGAGTTTATGAAGGAAATATAAACAATGCATGTAAAGTTTATTTATAAGAGTTTATGAAGGAAATATAAACAATGCATGTAAAACGAACGTTTAGAACGAGCGTAACTTGATTATTTACAAGTTTGAATTGTGTACAAGGAAGTAAGTATGTACACGAACGAGTATTTATGTACGAGAAGTTGTGGATGTACATAGGAGGGTTGGGACTTACACCATAAGGGTAGCCCATTGGTTTAAAAGCAGTTTCACCGGGAATAATGCTCCTTTTAATACCAATGGTATTCAATGTATACACAAGCGAAACGAAAAAACAAACGGACGAAGTTTGTCTGTACTTGAGTATTTACAAAAGACGTTTGTATTATGTATAGGTAAAAATTGGTATGTATATGAAAGAATTTGATATGTACAAGGAAATATGTATGTAGATAAAAAGAATTTTGGGACTTACACCGTAAGGGAGGCCCATGATCGATTAAGAAATTCGAGAGAAAACGAGTTCGGTTTTATCGTTAAATCGGATCGATCATGGAAAAAGATGTAAGTTTAATGAAAAGCTTTGAAAAATGATTCTTGAAAGTATTTTGAAAGATTAAGTTTACTTACAAGAAGTTTGGAAAAGAATCGGGCTTCGAAAGTTTGAAAAAAACGCCTTTGAAAGTGCTTTAAAAAGTACTCAAATGTATCGTTTTCGGCTCGATAAAAATATAATCAGATGAAAGTTTTTCTGAAATTTTTTGACACTATCATAAAATAGACATGTTAATTGACAAGTGTGCAAAAAATCACCTCAAAATGAGGAGTTTTGATTGGGTTTTGAAAAAGTCAAAGTTTGCAAAAAATATGAAGAAAAATTACAAAGTTTGGCAAAAAATGGTCCCAAGGCTACTCGAACCCGGGACCATTGGGCAAGGCATGGCATGAATGACTTAAGAGTGAGCTGGAAACCGCTGGGGCGGCAATACATCCGTGTATTGAAATCAAACCAACTAATTATATTATAAACTGGATTTTTAAATTTGAAAAAAACGCGCGCAGTGTTCTTCATCCTCTCCAATCTTCAATCAATCCTAAAATCCTTATTTCTTGATGAAATTGAATGATGTAAACATCAAACTTGATCGTTTTAAGCCCAGGAACATGATTATGTTGTTTAATTTCATTTATTTACAGTTTAACATGATTAAATTTCGCACGAACACGAAGAACTCTAGTTTTGAAAATTCTAATTGAAATCGTGTATGGTGAAGGAATTGATCAATTGATTGAGGGTTATTGATCAGTGATGGTGCAGAAACAAAACGGCCAAGAGCTTTTTGGACTGGAAGCAAGAAATCAAGGAGTTTGAAGTTCGTGTTCTTACCTCTTGAAGCTGAGATCGAAGTTGTTAATGGAGCGTTTCCAGAACTGTTTTGATGACTCCTATAGCACCAACGGGCTTCAAGGATTGTCTGAGGATGGTCTGCTCACTCTGAATTGGTCTGGATCATTCCAACCAAGTCCACCTGCATAAGCTTCAAAGTGAAACTTGAATTCGATGTTAGAGGTGTTACAGGTTGAAGTTAATGGTCTGCATCATCCATATGGAGTATGTTGATGATGTTTGAGTGAAAAAATCACAACTTGCTCAAGCCAATGATCAGATTCGATGGTTAAGGCAGTTTTGGCAAGTTTGGAATTTTGAAATGTAACTTTGAGTTTTAGTGATTCTTGTGTTGATTTTAAGTTACAAACCAATTACATATGATGTTTATGACATGTTAGACACCAAATATCTCATGTTTTTTCACAAGTTTTGAAAAATACAAGAATTCTCAAATTACACTATGTTACTTGAAATTTAAGAAAGAAGTGAGAAAGCTTGTTTTGGCATAGCTTTGGTGTAGTTTCAAATGGCAAACATGACCTCTATTTATAGGTCAAAAGTTCTGAATGGTAAGTGAAGAAGATTGGCTTTGGTATTTACAAGTTGCCTTAGAGGGCAAGGAAGTCATTTTTGCAATAAATGCAAAAGGAAGCTTCCTTTTAACCATGGTTAATTATTCAACTTGATCTAATCGCATCATAATTACTCTCCATCTGATTTTTTTATCATCTCTATCCCTCTTTGCTAGGTGGCATGGCTTCTAGAAGAAGAAACTCAAAAATGACCTATAACCTTGAAAGTTGTACTTGAAAATCAAGGATTTTGGAGCTCTATGTTTCAAAATCAAAAGTATAGCTAGACACCATGGATTTGGGATTTCTTGGATATTTTGGAAAACTTGTTTCAAGGGCTACAACTTTCATTTTTTGAGTTTTTTCTAATTCCAAATGGAACTATGTGAAAAAATGCCATGAAGTTTGGAAAAAATGTGAAATTTTAACACTTGAAAAATTTTCTGTGTTGAAAATTTTGACTTTTTGTTGACTTTTCCAAATTTCTTGATTTTTTGTGATCATGATGGATCATTTGAAGTATTTTGATGATTGAAAAAGTTGACCAAAAGTCAAAGTTTGACTTTTCAGTGCAGATGAAATTTCATCAGATGATCCAGAAATTGACTTATGAATTCTGTGAACTTCTGTGATGTTTTGAATCCAGAAATTAGGTCAACATGTTGTATTTAAGATATGAAGATCAATCTCCAATAAAAAAAGTCATTCATTAATCAGAAAATCAATGATTGCTCATCCTCGATAAAAACCCTAATTGGTCGATCCTCGATAGATCATGAGGAAAAATTTGATATCTGAAGATCAGAGGTTGATGGTTTGATCAAGATATAACAATTGAGGTGAATGAAGCTCAAACCCTAATTGATTGCCTCTTGAATCAGATGAAAAATTGATGAAACCCTAATTTTGACCTGTAGAAGCTACACCCGATTAATTTTGTTCTGAACTGTTAATGATGCTATGATGCAAATGTATGGTGGTATATTAGGTCAAAATTTGGGGTATGACATAAACCAATGGGCCACCCTTACGGTGTAAGTCCCAACCCTCCTATGTACATCCACACCTCCTTGTACATAAATACTCGTTCGTGTACATATTTACTTCCTTGTACACAATTCAAACTTGTAAATAATCAAGTTACGCTCGTTTTAAGCGTTCGTTTCACATACACTTGTTTATATGTCCTTCATAAACTCTTGTAAATAGAACATCATGTATCTGTTTATATTTCCTTCATAAACTCCTGTGAATACATATCACACACACACACACACACTTGTTTATACAACTGTCTAGTTATAACATAACAACTAGTCTAACCAATAGGCTCCCCACAAAAATAGCCTCCTCTTGGGCTTTGTACAAGGTAACTCATTTCATCTGAGTTCAGCCTCCTCTTAGGCTTCATATAAGAAAACTCATTCATCGAGTTTAGCCTTGCTTAGGCTTCATATAAGACAACACTCCCTAGAGTCGACCTCCTCTTGGGCTTCGTTCAAAAGAACTCCTCATTGAGTTTAGCCTTCTCTTGGGCATCAAACAAGAAAGAGACCAAGAAATCTCTTAACACCTCTCTATACAAAGAATCACCCGCGCTAGGATAGAACCCTGAGAGTATGATTTCCCGGTGAAGTCGCTCTTGATCCTAAGAGGATGGTTTCCCGGTGAAATCCCTCTTAAAGCCAAAGCCATCCATACCCTATAGCTTCCTCTTGAGCTTCATACAAGGACCCTCGATGACCCTCAGAATGCCTCCTCTTGGGCTTACAATACAAGGACCCATGGGCTTCTTAAAAGC
Organism: Vicia sativa; assembly: GCA_021764765.1. Taxonomy (NCBI): domain Eukaryota; kingdom Viridiplantae; phylum Streptophyta; class Magnoliopsida; order Fabales; family Fabaceae; genus Vicia; species Vicia sativa. The sequence goes on along the minus strand of CM038793.1, from coordinate 181,154,000 downwards.
ATCCCCTTAATCCAATCAATTTCTCCTCGAGATTTAGACATTTATCATCTCTATGGAAGAAGTATCTTATCTATCACATCACATACAATCAAAAAAAATTTCAAACTCTTTTCAAACAAAAAAACATCTCTTAATCTGTAAGTGGTAACGCTTGTACACTCAAGCAAAACACCCAATGCTTACAATTAAAAGATTCAATCATCTTTTTCAAACATCTTTCTTAAACTCGTAAGTGGTAACGCTTGTACACTCAAGCAAAACACCTATAACTTACGACGAAAGATTTCAATCAATCAACCTTTCAAAATGTATGTGATGAAATAGATTAGATACATTTTTCATTAAGATGACATTTGTCTGTGTCTCTTACTAACATCCCGTTGCTTCCACTAGCATAAGTGGGAACTACGATTGCTCTGACTTTCTCAACATCCCTTTGAGAATACGTAGGCACAAGGTCTCATCCTTGCCGAGCAAATTTCTTTCTCCCTCAAACCAAACAAACCATAGATCCCTTTAGATCCGAGCTACAAATGCTCTGATTCCCATTAAGGGATATGTATGCAGAAGATCCCAATGATCTTTGCGAGCACAATAATAACAAACACTAGGATCCCACATTATCTATCTTTCTTGAAATCCCAAAGGAGAAACTTTCCCAATCATAGAAATAGCAATTTAAAACACACAAACATATCAAACATATTCATATATAAAGCTATGGATAACCATATATATTTAGGGTGCTCCATCTATTCCCTTTATATAACAAACCCCCTTGCCCGGAATCTCCCCATTGCGTTACGTCTAGTTTGCGCTAGTCGTAATGCATATCATAATCAATTGAGGGTATTAACAGCTTTCCCCTTTTTCATAATCATAATTTCTTGTGTTGAAAATAATAAAGCTTGATGCTCGTGGCATCTTTATAAACAAATCAAAAGAGTAAATCGTTTCGAGCCAGAGGATCCGAATTCAGATTCGATTCCCTAGCGCGTCACTTTTTAACGCGAACACTTACTTCCTTGGTCTACAAGTTAAACAAATCAAAGACTCCATATTTATATCTCAAAGCAAGTATGCCAAAAATATTGTCAAGAAAGCTGGCATGGAGAATGCAAGCCACAAGAGAGCACCTGCTCCTACTCACTTAAAGTTATCTAAAGATGAAATAGGTGTCAGTGTTGATCAAAGTCTCTATCGAAGTATGATAGATAGTCTACTATCCCTCACAACTAGTAGGCCAGACATTGCCTTCATTGTTAGAGTTTATGCCATATATCAAGCTGAACCTAAAGTGAACCATATCAATCAAGTAAAGAGAATACTGAAATATGTCAATGGAACATCTAACTATGGAATGCTATACTCTCATAGATCAAGTTGCGTTCTAAGTGGATATTATGATGTCGACTGGGCAGGAAGTGCTGATAACAGAAAAATCACATCTGGAGGATGCTTCTTCTTGGGCAACAATCTTATCTCATGGTTTAGCAAGAAACAAAATTGTGTTTCCCTCTCAACAGTTGAAGCTGAATACAGAGCTGCTGGAAGTAGCTGCTCTCAACTAGTCTGGACAAAACAAATGCTAACAGAATACAATGTCAAACAAGATGTCATGACATTATACTGTGACAACTTAAGTGCTATCAACATATCCAAAAATCCTATTCAGCACAGCAGAACAAAATACATTGATATTCGCCACCACTTTATCAGAGACCTAGTTGAAGACAAAACTATTACACTGGAACACGTAACTATATAAATACAACTAGCAGATATCTTCACCAAGGCACTAGATGTAAACCAATTTGAGATCTTAAGAGGAAAGCTTGACATATGCATACATGAAGATGCATAGCAATTAATGATTGCTCTCCTTACCTTTGGCATATTATGGCTAAAAAGGGAGAGTAAATTTCCTGGTGCTCCAGATGACTGGGGTGGACCAAAACAATATTGAAGATTCCTTTTTGTGTGTTACCATGTGTGAGTAGATGATGTAAAGATCTTTATAAGGAGGATTTGCTCTTGTGTTCATGGTGAGATAATGCTAAGAAGAAACTGATGTTAACTGTTGATTGTTGATTGTGCTTCTTGTGCTGAAAGGAGAAGTTGAAGTGTTTATTGTGTATCTATGAAGATACTGTGTGTTTCCACAGGAAGAAAAGTTGTTGTGCAGGGGGAGCAAAATTTTAATTATCAATTGTGCATCTGTGTGTGTTGTGTGCAAGGGGAGTAAAATGTTGCATCTTTGAATGGTCTAACTAATGTTTGAATATTTGTGTTAATTGTCCGCTGCTATCTCTGTTTTGATTGTGATGCTGTTTTTATTGTGCTGCTCTGATGTTTTGTGCTTGAATGCCTATGTTTATTATGGTGATGTTTTAAATTATTTGGCCTACACCCTAAATAATTTAGCCAAAATTTCCTAAAGGGGGAGTGTGTTGGTTCTATTGGTTGGCAGCAATTTTGGTAAAACATTCTGCTTATCAAAAATACCTTGAAGATTACTGAAGTAGCAGATGTCACAGCAGATGTCCTAACATGTGAAACTGATAGAAGTGCAGATTTTTTAGGAAGTCAGTTTGTTTGTTATTTGTATGCTTCGATTAAGGAAGCTTGAGAAATGCCTTCAATAAGATACTTGGAGATTTATTGTCCTGCTTTCATGGAGAAAAGACAGGAGGCATTGAAGACTTGTGAGTAAAGCAACCCTAATTGTTGTTACTCTATTTAAAGGTTGCAAACCCTGTTTTGCAGTTTGGCCGTTCCAGTTTTAGAAAGTTTAGGTTTTAATTTTTGATTGTTCTTTGTGTTGGTTGTTAATTGTTAATTGTGAGCCTCTTGAGTATTTCTACTCGAGAAGTACGGTTTTTGAGTTGTAAGTTTTCAATCACCATAAGCTTTGAAGCAAGTGTGGTTGTGTGTCTTTGAAGAGTGTCTTCAATTTTAGTTGTTTTTAGTATCACCAGTTATGGTACTGAGGAAGTGAGTGGAGGTTCTCATATCTAAGTGTGGTATCTTAGGTAGAAGGTTCATTGGGTAGTTTGGTTAAGTGAGGAGGTGTAAATGGGGAAGGTTTAGCTCCGAATTAATACTACTGATAGTGAACTTCATCCCTGGCTTTGAAGCCCCCAGACGTAGGTTAGTTAGAACCGAACTGGGTTAACAACTCTCTATGTTTTTATTTCTTTTTGCACTGTTATATTCTGTTCAGTTTAACTGTGTCCAAAGCAGATATAAGTGTCATTACATTACCTTCGACATCTCATATCTGATACAAGAATTTCAATATATATATATATATTAACTGCTAGATGTATGCTAATTAGATTGTATGGCAAGATCTAAAATCAACGCTAGATAACCCTAATCAAGATAAATATCTGAATTGAATCAATTTCACACTTGCACCTCTAGGATAGCCTCTCTTTATTTCCTTTGGAAACAATGGTTATGTCCCTCGAATGTAGGGATATCTTAGCAAAGTTTCCTACGAACAACGTCATAACAGTCCCTTCGATATAAAGATCATAGTCCCTCGATAACCCTCGATGTTGCCTACGAATATATGGTCTTGTCCCTCGATATTGCCTACGATTAAAATGATGATAGTCCCTACAAATTGCCAAGGTATCCTTACAATGTTTCTTTCAATGACCATACGATGACCCTACGTCTGTCCTTTCACATCCAATGGATGGGATTACCTACCAACTAATGGTATGGATAACTTTATCCTAAAGGAGAAGGAAAATAACAAGAACGACCTTTGAGTGGGTAGATTACTCTTAATTGCTTGCTCAAAACAAATACTTTTCACACCTCACATTTTCAAACAAATATTTTCAAACACTTTGTACGCATTCTTGAGGACTGATACAAGAATCATTTTGCAAAGTCAAATCAAAATATTTTCAAACAAATAACACACACACAAAAGCAAGTTTAAAAAGCAAGCTACGCAATTAAGAGCCCGTAGATAACTACAAATGAAAAGGGTGCTAACACCTTCCTTTTTCATAACTTACCCCCCGAACTCAGAATCTATCAAAGGTATTTTTTGTTCTTTTCACCTTTCCTTATATAATAAAAGAAAAGTCGGTGGCGACTCTTGCTAACCGCAATATTTGTGATAAAACGCAAAACAACTAAGTCAGTTCTTCCACTGTGTTACACATCACATTCACAATGTTAATCCAAAAAATTATTTTTTACTTTTTCTTTTGAACTTTTGAAATATGTGGGGGATTGTTGCAAATTATGATTATATTTCAAAAGCTTAAATAATTTTGATAATTATGAGAAAATATTTCTTAATATTAATTATTTTATTTTTATTATCAATTATTATTATTCATCATTTGTAACCATTTGACTTGACTTAGTCAAATTTTTGACTACTTTCTCTATCTCCTGTATATAACAAAACATCTTCTCTTATAAAAGAAGAACATACCTAAAGAAAAAGGGATCTATTTTGTCTTTTATTTTTTATTCATTTGAGTTATTCCTGGATACATATTTCAATCATCTTAAAGATGATTTCTTGTTGTTCTGATGTCTCAAAGTCTCATTGAGAACTTGAGAAGAACCTACTGAATCCTGGAGGATTTGCGCTTATGAGGCGGATAAATTCTTAACGACAGTGTACCTACACGCCTCAGGTTTATTTGATGGTTTACTATTTTGCAGGATTAATCATTTTTATGACAAAAAGAGAGGATTGGATTACGTCGGTGGACAAATTCTACAACAAAGTTTTAGTCTTTCTTTGATATCAATAAACTCTCTCAAAAACATGTAGCCCTAAGTGATACAAAAACTTGTTCGTTACTTTGTAAGCTTAAAGTTTTATTAATAAGTAGTGTAAGCATGAGACGACTAAGAAAATATTTAGTTGAAAAGGTGCACATAAAAAGAAAAGTTGTCAAGCATCTTTAAAAAAAAAAAACTCACCGATTAAGAGGGTCGGAATAACCACTTTGATAAACTAGTATAAATATCTTATGTGATATCGCTTAAACTCTATTCTATTTATTTGATGCTTTATCAATCACACACTTACCTAAATACTATCTTATAGATGCACTAACATTTTTTCTCCAAAGATTCTTTGAGTCTCTCTCTCTCTCTCTCTCTCTCTCTCTCTATATATATATATATATATATATATATATATATATATATATATATATATATATATATATATGAGAATGAAGATGCATCGAATTTGAAAAGAAATGGTTGAGATTAAAATATATTTTTAAAATTTAATTAATGATTTCTCTTTCTTCTTAATGACGAAATTTAATAAAAATCATAATTTAGTCTCAATCATTCCTTTTCAAATCGATGGTTCTTATTCATTCTTACATTCTCATATAATATGTCATATATATATATATATATATATATATATATATATATATATATATATATATATATATATATATATATATATATATATATATATATATATATATATGAGAATGAAGATGCACCATCGAATTTGAAAAGAAATGGTTGAGATTAAAATATATTTTTAAAATTTAATTAATGATTTCTCTTTCCTCTTAATGACACAGAATTTAATAAAAATCATAATTTAGTCTCAATCATTCCTTTTCAAATCTGATGGTTCTTATTCATTCTTACATTCTCATATAATATGTCATATATATATATATGTGTGTGTGTGTGTGTGTGTGTGCGCGCGCGCGCGTGTGTGTTTGAGTTGACTGCATCATTATGGTCGTTCTTATGGCCTTTCAAGTCCATTGTTCAGTAAGAGAAAATAAATGTTCATTAAAGCCTTGGTCACCTTGCTTGAGCTTTCCCTGAATGTGTTGTTTCAGTGTGTAAAGTCTCATCACATGATTGTTTCCTCTATGTTGGTGTCAGATCGGTTAGACCGATCTTGCTTCTTAGTTGGTGGTCGGGCTAACCTCCTAAAAGAAATAGTTTACCCTTGTTATTTTAGAGTGAGCTCTTCCGACCTTCTCATAAATTTCTTAGACCTAAACCTACTTTTTAAGAATGTTATCCATCATATTAAATCTCTCACTTAAAAATAACCTAAAACGTATGAGTTTAATTATTTGTTTAATTGTCCAATTTAAATGATACAAATTTACCCATATTTATATTGTTCATATCCACTTTATATTTATATTTATTATAATATAAATAATTAATATTTTATAAATTAATTAATTTATCGCGTCGAATCAGATCAGCTAATAGTTGCACAAAAATATTAAATATAAAAATGCGGGTTCAAATATACGATAATCTACTTATTTATTTTCAAATGATGAATTTCAAATAAGCACTTGACACACAAAAATAAAACTATTATTAATTTTCTTTTATCTTTTATATATTTTATCATGTGTAAATAGTTATTGTGTGAGGGGGAGAGTAAAACAATGTGTGAATGAATTAATGGCCATTTGTCATTATTGTCAATTTGCTTTATATGAAACGGACAATGCCCGCCGCATGTGATGTGACTGGCTTGGTTTACATAAACCAACCACAAAACCTGTGAATAAAATGAAGAAAAAGTTTTGTAAGAAAAAAAGAAGAAGAAGTAGGTGAATGGCTCATCACAATTTATTTATATAAATCTGAACACATACAAAAATGTCAAATTCACCAGGTTGGCTCTATACAGTCAACACCAAATGTTCCATGTACAAAATAAAAAACAATTCATTAATTCATAAAAAAAACAGTACTATAAAATTATTATGATTTCTTCACTATAAAAAATAACAATTGCTAACATACCCTTAAGATACATATCAATAAATTAAAAAAAATAAACAAATCATTATGATTTTTAATATGTATACTCTTAGAAAATATGTTAAATAATAAATAAATAAATATTATTTTTTTTCAAAATAAAAGTTAGTTTAACAAAAATAAATATATCATGAGTGAAATTATAATTTTCATTTCATATGTGAGAAATTATATTTTTCTAATTTATCATTAATCCAAAATATGTTATTAGTGAGTTCAAAATAAGATAACAATGTCTCATAATACTTTGTTTTTGAAATTTTTTTCTCGAATTAAAAGAGTGATAGTATGTATGTGATATCTGCAAAATACTCTGACGCTCAAGTCTTTAAATGAATAAGACAAAAAATAATGTTTTTAGGTATTCAAGAGTGTATACCTTAATCTTCGTCCTTCGTCTTTTACATATGAGTCTTACTATAGTTTCTGAAGATTTATGTTCCTCAACTTATATCAGAGTCGCCCAGACCAAAAGATGCCACTATATAATTTGCTATGTTATCTGAAGGCTCTACTTTAGTTTCATGTATGAATTTGGTGCGTTCTAGAACAACTATATATCTGGTCCACATGTCTTAGAAGCCAATATGAAATAGCAAGATCAAAATATATATTTTGCCTTCTACTTAGCCGCCAAAAACGAAATAAATATATTTGGCCTTCTTTTATATTTAATGACTAAATTGAATTTCTTTTTATTTCAGCATATACTCTGAATCAAGACTGATTATTATATGTAATTTTAATCTGTAATTCATTATGCTAATTGGTCAGCTTTATTCTTTTGTCGTTACTTGCGCTCGACTTAGGTTGAAACACAAATTTATATAAAATTTATATATCTTTTTAGTTGTTTAATTTGACTGAGAGAGAGAGAGAATATGCAGAGGATGCTTCCCTGCTCCTCACCTCATTTCCCAATATTTTCACCATCCTCTTCTCCGATCCCCATTATGGGAGAATATTTCTTACCATCCTCGTCGCCACAGATCTCCACAGAGAATTGGAGATCCACAAAGATTGAATTCTGACAAAATTTCTATAACTTTTGATCAAAACTATGACACTAATATTTTATTCTTTCTTCCTTTAGAAAAAAACATATATTTTGCATCTTATAGAAAAGTAAACAAAAAATGATAAAACACTCTCAGTTAAAAAAAATATAACTACTAACTTATTAATTAAATGAAAAACATGTTATTGATTGAAGTATAGTGAAGTTGAAAAGTAATTAACATAAACACAATAAAAAAAAAGAGAGTGGTTGTTGCGGTGATGAGAATAAATGAGATGAGAAATAGAAGAGATAAATAGAATTGAGAAAATAAGAAGAGGATAATATGTTTGGACTAAATGTAACTGGTGCACTTTTTTTGAGTTGGATATTTACGTAGTGAAATAATATAATATACCATGAAAAAAATGATTCACTCATAAGTTTTTATTTTTTTAATATATTAATTATTTTTTATTATGTGATTTTATATATATAAAGGTTAAATAGTATGGTTGGAACTAGAAAATTCGGATAGTATTTTTCTGATCTCCACCTAAAGTGCTATTGGGGGGATTTTTCTTTTTATTCTCATTTTTGCGAGAGAGAAAATTTCCAACTTTAAAATTTCGTATAGAAATTTTTTACAGAGATCTCGTCAACAAATGCAAATTGTCATCCCTAAATTTGACTTCAAAGTTAATTTAATTCTTTATTTAAAAAATGTTATATTAAACTTTTTTATTTATTAGTGGCAAATCTAAAGATATATATTTATTTTTAAAAAAATCTTTACTAAGTAGACACAAAGGAATAATATTATTCGTTTTAAAAACTTGAGAGACAAATATTACTTTTAAATTAATTAACTAAAATGAAATCAAATAAAAAGACAAAAAGGATATTAAGTCAATTACCTATTATTTCTAAAATAATATACTCTACTTTATATTTCTATATATACATATAAAGCTAAAAAAAATATACGAATAACTAATAGAATTAATTTATAAAATTGTAATGTTTTGAAAAACTTTAGTGCACTTTTAAATTAATATATAAAAAATTTAAATTTTTGAAACAAATAGAATATCCACGAACGTTCCATTCACCAATCCTCCTTACTATTTCCATCTATAATCACAAAAACAACAATGAACAACCAACAAGCAAACATAATAATACATAGAATGTCTTATTAAAAAAACCGCGTAGTTCAAACTTAGACATAATATTAAGATACCGTGTATCGCGGCTCAATGTTCTGTCACACAGCTTGAACATTATATGCTCATTGCTAACTGGATCACACGCTACACGCAATCACCGCCTCTATTTTCCATTTTTGTAATTTTATTATGCACCCTTCGCATTTATAATATTAATAATTAACTACCTCTACCATACTATATTACAAATATTATTACTATATATTGAGTTACCTTACGTATAAGGCTTCGTGTGTATATATATTCATCATAAATGTGTGTAATGATACTCCAACTATAATCTTCATTTTACACTTTTTCCTAGTTGGATTTCTCTTGCTCTATTTATTTCATTTGACATTTCTTTCTCAAGCACACATCCAAGTACAGACCATTTGTCTTGTTTCTTTGTCTTTCCTCTGAACAACATGAACCTCGTACTTGCTTTGTTTGGTTTCTGTTCAATCTTGTTTCTTGTTGCTGCTGAAGATCCTTATAGATTCTTTGACTGGAATGTTACATATGGTGACATTTATCCTCTCGGTGTTAAACAACAGGTTTGCTATGTTTTATCATTCTTAAAAATTTTAAAAATATATATTAGTTGATCAATGCTTGAATCTCATATATGATTTTGTATTATTTGCAGGGTATTCTTATCAATGGTCAATTTCCAGGACCTGAAATTTACGCTGTAACCAATGATAATTTGATCATCAATGTACATAATAGCTTACCCGAGCCATTTCTTCTCTCATGGTATAACATACAACTTTGTCTCATGTGATTTTATTTCACGATTTTTATGAAGCATAGTATATTAGTATGCCATGTTTTAATCCGTCACGTATTTGTATACTTGAAAACACTTACGATACTTTCTAAAGCATCTGTTAGTTTAATTAAATCATAGTGTTAATTAGCGATTTAGCAATGTAATTTACTTGTTTATATCTTGGTTAGATTTGATATTATTCCATTAATATGTAACCTAACTGGCATATAACGATGCATTCTTAGGCATAGTTTCGTCACTTTCAAAATGTCGTATTCTGTTTGACTAAATTTAAGTTGACTTTTTGAAAAATATTGTTTTTAAATATACATATTTTATTATATTTATCATATGTACTGTAAAATAACTCATTATTTCACTTTTTTTTATAAAATCTTTATAATATTTTTTTCATAAAGATATAATTTGGAAGGAAAAGAGTACCATATTTCTTTCTCAACTGTCATTTTTTACAAACTTTTTTAATCCATATTTTTATAGTTTCAAATTTATTAACTACAGTTTATCAAAATTACTTTTAATAATTTATTATAGAAAATATAAAGTGATAGTAAATATTTAATAGTATTATAAATAAAAAGTTCAAAATAAAAAATTTAAATTTTTGTATAATAAACAAATTTAAAATGTCAATTAAAAAATAACATAGGTCTTTCAAATTTACTTTATAATTCCAAAGTTGACTATTATGAGCTGTCTTCTTGCATCATTTCCATCTAGAACATGAGAAATTAAAGTTGACAATTCATCCACAGAAACAGAAATTTAAATAGTACTATATATATACACAGTACACAAAATATAGACAATTTTTCTATAGTAAACCACTTTGTTCTAAAGAACGCTTGGTTAATTTATATTTTTGCAGCCAACTTTTTGTTTTGAATATTTTTTATAAATTTCAATATCCTTGTTGAATTTGTATAACACGTGCCTTTCTTCTAAAATACTGCTATTAATCTGTTATATTATTATTATTATTATTATTATTATTATTATTATTATTATTATTATTATTATTATTATTATTATTATTATTATTATTATTATTATTATTATTATTATTATATAAAAAACCATTTTTTCGGTTACAAGAAACATGGGTTTATTAAATGCACCCTGATCTCAACCAATATTTCAGCCCTTAATGTCATATCACGGTTCAAACCAAACCAACTCTAAGCCCAATTAATATCTTCACAATTGAGGCCCAATCTTTAATTTTGACCAGTCAATATGAATTATTATTAATTCACTAAAATCATGTATACTTAAAATAAATTAAAAACATAAATCTAGATTATAAAACTCTAATAATTTTTGTATTGAAAACTAAACAGGAATGGTGTTCAACAAAGAAGAAACTCTTTTCAAGATGGAGTGTATGGCACAACATGTCCCATTCTTCCTGGTAGAAACTTCACATACAAACTTCAAGTCAAAGACCAAATTGGAAGCTTCTTCTATTTTCCATCTCTTGCTTTACACAAAGCTGCTGGTGCTTTTGGATCCATCAAAATCCTTAGCAGACCATTGATTCCTGTTCCATTCCCTAATCCAGCTGATGATTTCACACTCCTCATTGGTGATTGGTACAAACTCGATCACACGGTAATCTATCACTTAAATATTGTTCTTCTGTTCATGGTGGTCTCAAAATTTTCACATTCTCATTAACATATATGAGTATGAATTTCAGATCCTGAGGAAGTTTCTTGACATGGGACACAGACTTCCACTCCCTCAAGCTGTTCTTATCAACGGTCGTGCGAATTGGACAACATTCACAGTTGAACAAGGTTTGTCATTTGTTTTTCTTATCAATGCTATTTGTTTTTCTTATAACTGCTAACAAAAATAACATTTGTTTTCGACAGGAAAAACATATCGGCTTAGAATATCGAATGTTGGATTACAAAACACACTCAACTTTAGGATTCAAGGCCATACTATGAAATTGGTTGAAGTAGAGGGAACTCACACTTTGCAAACATCTTATTCGTCTATCGATGTTCATGTCGGACAATCTTATTCCGTGCTTATCACAGCTGATCAAGCACCTAAGGATTTCCACATTGTTGCATCCACTCGATTCACCAAAGAGATCCTCACAAGTACTGCAGTACTTCACTATAGTAACTCACAAGGATCTCTTTCGAACGTCATTCCTGGTGGACCAACTGATATCGATTGGTCCATCCAACAAGCGCGATCAATCAGGTAATTATTTAAAAATCTTTGCACCTATAATTTGGTTACATACAATAATAACTGGGGTGATCAAATTAACCGGTTATGTAGATTATCCATATCCATATCCAAATCCGGTTACTAACATTCGATATTTAATGATTTGTTGCAATTTATAGGACAAACCTTACTGCAAGTGGACCAAGGCCTAATCCACAAGGTTCATACCACTATGGTACAATAAACATTAGTAGAACAATCGAGCTAGTGAGCTCAGCTTCACTTGTGAATCGTAAGCAAAGATATGCGGTCAACGGTGTATCTTTTGTACCGGCCGAAACTCCTTTGAAGTTAGCTGATTACTTCAAGATTGACGGAGTTTTCAAAGTTGGAAGCATCCCCGATAGCCCTTCGGGTAAATCAACTCATTTGGATACTTCAGTCATGGGAGCTGATTTTCGAGCCTTCGTTGAAATCGTGTTTCAGAATCGGGAAAATATCATCCAAAGTTGGCACATTGATGGATACTCATTTTGGGTCGTAGGGTAAGAATTCGCAACCACATTACCTATTTCCATCGATCGCACACGTTCAATCAATCAAATGTGATCATCATATAAACATTAAACAAAGTCGTGTAACGATCAAATATGATTGAATGAATGTGTCAATTTTTTTTACGAAATCATTAAGCATATAATGTTTTTTAATACAGAATGGATGGTGGTACGTGGACGCCTAATAGTCGAAACCAATACAACCTCCAAGATGCTGTGTCTAGGAGCACAACACAGGTTAGTTTGTTTATTTCAATGTTGTTTTAATTTTCTTGTTCCTATGATTATTCTAGATAATATTGTATAACCAAGTTATTGAAACATTATAATTTTTGTGTATCAGGTATATCCTAGATCATGGACTGCAATTTATATGGCACTAGACAATGTGGGAATGTGGAACATTAGGAGTGAATTTTGGGCACGACAATATCTTGGACAACAATTCTACATGAGGGTATATTCAGATGCTGGATCCCTTAGGGATGAATATCTAATTCCAGAAAATGCTCTTCTTTGTGGCAAAGCATTGGGTAGAAAAACTACACCATTATAAGAAATGTTAACCAACCAACTACATAGCCATATATTAGGGAATAACTTGTTCCATTCTTTGAAAATTCTTATGTAATTTCTTTGTTCATCATCACGTTGTGATAATAAGTTAGTGTTCCCTTATTGTTTTATTTTTTGTGAATTAAATAATTTTTCGTACTCGATGTATCAGCATGATGTTGCTGCTTTAATTTTACAAGAATGAATTGAAATGAAATGAAGCGGACTAGTTCAATCTGAATGTATCAAAACATGAAACATGTCTTTTTTAGATGGATGACATGACTCAAAAGCCAAAGCATTATTCTCCTTAATTTAATTTAAGATGGTGCATTTGTTAGTGTTTTTCCAAATTAGATGTGTCAATATTTGATAAACTGAATTGGATTAAACTAAATATATAATTTAGTTGTGTACAATCCAACAAGTTGGAACGCATCCAAACTCGGATTCAATAGAGTTTGCTCTTATTTTTGTCATATACAAGGGAAACACTCACATTGCCACCCCCAATTTCATACATGTCATTCTTCAAATACGATACTTTTATAAAATTATTGCGTATTTTTTATTTTGGGCTTTTGTACCGGAAATTTCATGTAAATTTTGTTAAATTTTTAAGTTTTTACCGTGCTTGATGCAACTCCCCAAAAATTTAAAAATTTTGGTACCGAATATTTCAAATTTTTGGTGTGTTACATCTGTTCTAAAATATATCGGAAATTTGAAATTTTTAATGTATGAAAAATACCGGATATTTAAAATTTCTGATGTGTTGCATCAGTTAAAAAAACGGAAATTTGTAATTTTTAGTGTATGAGAAATATTGGATATTTCAAATTTCCGATAATATTGAGATTGTTTTTACTTGAATAAAATACACGGTGAAATAGGGAACCTACTTAATATATAAATAGAATAAATATCATACATAGATGCATTACAAATAAACTACAATGACTTCCTAGATAATTCTTCCCAATGTCTGAAACAACACACATATGTTGATTCCCGTCCTTTTGCATCATTAGAACAATTCTCCCTTCAACGTTTAGTGACAGGATGCAGTGGACAATCAGGTTTCAATTTTATCTGAACCTGTAACACGGTTGGAGAACTGACTTGTTTTGTTTTGCTTTTGATCGCAAATGTTGCAGATAGCAAGAGTCGCCACCGACTTTTCTTTTATCCAATTAAGGAAAGACGAAAAGAACAGGAAAAGACCTTCGTTTAGATTTTGAGTAAGGGAGTTGGTTATGAAAAGGGAAGGTGTTAGTACCCTTTCCATCCGTAGTTATCTACGAGCTCTTAATTACTTTAGCTCACTTTGAAATTTTGTTTTCTGTGTATGTGTTTAATTTTTTTTTTAAAAGGCATTTCGCTTTGACTTCGTAATGATTCACGCTGGAATGTATACGAAATGTTTGGAAATGTTTTGTTTTGGAAAAGACTTTGTAATGATTAACGCTGGAATGTATACAAAGTGTTTGAAAAGATTTTCGGAAATGTGAGGTGTGAAAAGTGTTTTGATAGAGCAAACAATTTAGAGTCTATTACCTACTCAAAACGGTTGTTTCCGTGTTATTTTGCTTTCCTTTAGAACAGCGCTATTCATACCATTTGTTGGTAGGTAACCCTATTCGTTGGATGTAAAGGGACATTCGAAGGGACATTCGAAGGGACATCAGATGGTCATAGAAGGCAACTTGTAGGAGTATCCTAGCACATTCGTAGGGACGATCATCACTTTTTGTAGGCAACAACCGAGGGACAAGATCATATATTCGTAGGCAACATCAATGGACTATGATCTTTTGAGTCGAAGGGACTATGATGATATTTCGTAGGCAACCGTGCTAAGATACCCCCACATTCGAGGGACTTTACCATTAGAAGGCAACGAGAGAGAATATCCTAAGGGGTGCATGTGTGAGAAAAGTGTTCTATTCAGATATTTTATCTTGTATTAGTGGTCTAGATTGATTTCTTATCTTGTCATACACACCTAATTACTAGCAGTTTAATAGGTGTAGAAAGTAAATTGCAGAAATATAAAGGGTCCTACACTATTACATGGCTTTGGGGTAGATACATAATAAGAGGTGCGGAAAGTAAAGTGCGGAAAGTAAGATCCTACGCTATTACATGGTAAAAAATTTGCGACCTATACAGCCTTTCTAGAATTAAAAATGCAAGAAAAATAAATAGCGGAAAAGAAAACTAATCCTAATATTTTTTGGTATTTTTGAAATTTGAGTTTATGTGAAAATAACCTAGATCTAGTTGATTTTAATTAATTAAAAAAACATTAGTGAAAGTTATCTAATTAATCCTAAATTAATTAATCTAATTACTAATTAAATTAATTAATTATTAAATAAGCAAAATAAAGAAAAAAACATAAAACAAAACGTTAAAGAGCTTCTGACAGAAGCCATCCCAGAAGCTGGAGCTTCTGGGAGTTCCTTTGTTGGAGGCACCCAGAAGTTGGCACTTCTAGGGTTTATGATCTTGGGCGCCAGTGGAGCTTGGGATTTGGGAAAGAGTCCGTTGGATCTTCGGGACTCAGGCGTCCGGGAGCTTCTAGGGGCTTCACGTCTGGGGCCATCCAGAATGAAACTTCGGAGGAATGCGTTGGGAGATTGAGTTGACACTCGATCTTGATGAGGCCCGTGGAGCTTAGTGATGCCCAAAGTTGGCACGGGTTTTGATCTTGGGCGCCAAAGCCTGCTTGGATTTCTGGAAAGAGTCCAGAAGTTGGATCTTCTGGGGACTCTGGAACTGGGGCGTCCAGAAGCTGGAGCTTCTAGGGGCTTCACGTCTGGGGCCATCCAGAAATTGAAACTTCTGGAGGAATTCTGCGTTGGGAGATTCAAAGTTGACACTCCTGATGCTGATGAGGCCCAGAAGCTGGAGCTTCTTGGTGATGCCCAGAAGTTGGCACTTCTGACCGGAAAGGATCCAGAAGCTGGAGCTTTTGGGGCGTGGCTTCTGGCAATCTGGAAACATGCAAGGCAAAAATAGAAAAATTGCAAAAGTTGGGGTTTGAACCCACGACCTGATAGGGAGAATGACATAGTGCGCGCAAGGTGAACCGCTGGGGCGGTGATACATCCATTCATTCTTTTGGACCTGTAAATATGTAAACGTTAATAGCTTCTGGATCAGAAGCACCGGAACAGTGCTCCAGTTATCTTCTCCAGTTGGCATCAAACCTCAAAAACTTGTAAAATGCATCAATTTATGAAAAGTAAAAGCCCAGATTGACTATATAGGACCCTATGATAATGATGGTAAAGTTTGTTTGTCCTAAAACGGCTTGTATCGTGGAAACCGGATCTTCACTAAGTTTATGCCCTAATAATGGCATCTAGTGATTTACACGTCAAAACTCGTGGAGGATGGATCAAACCTGTTCTAAAAGACTTCATGAACACATTAGCATAATCAAATATCAATAAAATAGGGTAAAATGCAAAATACGATTTTAAGAAAATATGAATATGGATGCTTGTGAATGGCACGATTTATCACGTTCTGGTCATGGATTATGATCCATTCTTACCCTTCTACACCTCAGGAACAAGAATCAATGCTTGGAAGCTCTTGAATTTGGCTGGAAGTTGGAATACGATTTGGCCAACTTTGAGAATTTTTGAGAATTTTTAGGGTTTTCAAGAGGTTGGCAGCACGTGACAGAGGTGTCTAAAAGGTCTCTTGATCTTGTAAGAAAGCTAGATATTTATAGAAGAGTGGAATTAGGTCAAGGCATTAAGAGAAAATATTCTCCTTAAATGGAGAATATTTGATTTGAAAAATTGCACAAAATCTTTCCAATCTTGATCAATCTTTCCTCAATCTTCTTGCACGAAATTGACAGCTTGTAATGAGCTATCTTGGACCCCAAGCCATGCAAATATCCAACCCAACTTGCCTTATCTTTTATTTTTGCATTTTATTTAATTAAATTTGAATTTAAGTTATTAAAATTCAAAAATAAATAAATAAAGAGATAGAGGGCGTGGCATGCTGTATAGTGGTCATGGATAATCTTATGATCAAGTTTAAATCATAAAATCTTAGGCCCATTTGGGAATTTTTGGCTTTTGCAAGGTATTTTTCTTCATGCACCTCCTCAAAAATGCTCAACATGCATAATTTGTATCTTGCTCAATTTTCAACATTTTTGGGTGTTCTTAGACTTTTTAGAAAGCTCAAGATGTCTTCTAAACAGCCTTTTTGGTTTCATTTTCATTGGAGTTTCCATGCTCATGGACACTTCTTTGCAAAAAGATGACTTTTGTTGACTTTACTAGAAGGACCTATAATGTCTTGATCCATAACTTCCAAATGAAGCATTTTCTGCCCAAGCTTGTGAGACATGAAGTTGTAGAGAATTGAATTATCTTTAAGATGATCTTAGGTGGAGAAATTTCTGATGAAGCATGTGAAAGTTATGATTGCTCAAAGTTCTGTTGACTTTTGTCTAGAGAAGCCTTAATTTGGAAACTTTGACTTTTGATCAGATCTTGACTTTTCTTGAGGAATCATGATCAACCCTTGATCAAATGATGAATATCACTTCAAAATATTGATGTTGACCAAAAATTATGAAGTTTGACTGTATGTTGACCAAAAATCATCCTAGCAATGCAAGCAAATAATGCGCACAACAATATGTACACAAGACAAGGAATATGTATCAAACATATCCAAGTCAATCAAAACCCCTACAAAAAATCCATTGACCAATGTACCATGGAAAACCAAAACGAAATGTGTGTCGACACGCTAGGGATGACAGGAAGACCCAAACTCACGGGGTCCACCCGTACCCAAAGCAGAGTTAATAGGTGAAAACCCGAGTTGACTGGGTTTGAGTTTGGGTTTGGGTGCCACCCAATATTTCGTGTACGAGTTTGGGTTCACTCAAACCCACACCCGAAACCACATCTGCTTAGGCATTAATTATATAAGTACCCCTAAATATATATAAGTGTAAAAATTTAAGGCCTTAATTTTAATTGTAATGTTACCAAACTTGATGGAAACTTGTAATTTAATTCCTTAATTTTTTGAGAGACCTTGATGGAATTTTTGTGTTTCGAATTTTAATGTTGTTGTTGTATTTTTTATATTTTTGCTGCGGGTTCGGGTTTGGGTGAAAAAATCCGAACCCAACGGGTATGGGCGTGGGTATTATTTTTCCACCTGAATAACCTTTGGGTTTGGGTTCCTGTGGTGATTTCGGGTGTGAGTTTGGGTAGTGTGAAACTCGCAGCCGACCCGACCCGATCCATTGTCATCCCTACGAATAGCAAGAAACCTGCACAAAATACATGGACCAATATACCATGGCAAACCAAAATGGGATGTGTATTGACACATTCGTCTAATAAAGTACCTGCACAAAATTCATTTCATGCAAAAATACGGAGCACAAAAGTAAAAGCATGTGTATCGAACGCAAAACCGGACCGCAAAATAATAGTCCAAACAAATTTTCCTATCACATAATCAAGCGATAACTATGTGATAAAAAAAATCTCGAAGTACCTTGCACAATGAACAAACATATTAAAAATAACAAGGAAAATATAAGCATAAAAAGAATAGGAGAGGCTTGGAGAAAGAAGAGCAACAAGCAAAGAAAACAAAAAAAAAATAAGTTCCTGCTTCAGTGGGGTAATCAGTTACGTCAGGGTGGTAGGGTGGTAATCGATTACTTCACCCAAAACTTGAACAAATTGGCTTATGACTCAGTGAGGTAACCGGTTACTTCGCCCAAAATTGTAAAATAGTAGCTACTAACTTGCTAAGGTAACTGCTTACCGTAATGAGATAACTGATTACTTCACTAATGATTTGTGAAAATTGACTTGAAAATGACGGTAACCGGTTGCTGTCATGAGGTAACCGGTTATTTATCGAACAAAAGCTTTTTCTTGCAATTTTTGGCTTAACATCATGGCTCGGGTATTTTAACAAACACCTAAACTACACCTATTTTAACATGGTTTTGTACATGATTCAAGGCTCAATTCTAAGTATATTTACATTCAAATTAAGATTTGCAATCAATAATTCGACTATAACAACAATTAGCAACTTGAATAAGCATTTTTCTTATGAAAATCAATTAATCAATAAGTGCTTTTGATCATCCAATTCCAAATTTTGACATCATGATCACATCAATTTATAACTCTTCAATTAGATCCACAATCTCAATTCAATTTCTCAATTAAAATCTTGATTTAATTATCAATTCTAGAAAAGTGCTTATTTGAGAATCAATTATGTGAAAGTGCTTAATTAAAAATAATACTGTAGAAACGAAGAGGAGATTGAGGAGAAGTGATCGCCGGTGTCGAATCGACGATCGGAAAAGTGGATATGGAGAGACAGAGGCGCGCAAGAGAGAGGTGAGGGATAATTTTCTTCTAAATCTTGATCAAACTCTTGAAGTTGTTGTATGTTCTTGAGAAAATTGGGAAAAAACTTACTTTGGTCTTTGAGAGAATTGAGAGAGTAGAAGAGTGTTTTAGAGTGAAAAACTACAAATGATTTGTGTTCCCTTAATTATGAGAGCAAAAATTGATTTATAGTTGCAAGATTGAGCCTAAAGTGAATTGGACTCAAATTAGATCCAAATTGGCTTTATCCGATAAAAATTCGTCAAAACGACAAGGTCATTGTGATTCATGCGAAATTCGGAATTGGGCTCAACACGAAAAATGTTTTGAACAAAATTTCATGTCGCGTTAACAAAATTTCAGCTCAATCGGATGAACGACAAAGGAAATATGAATTTTCAAAGTTTTCACTGACGTTGAGAAACCTCGACGCATGCATAATTTTCACTACGCAACTCTGAGAAAACGCCCGAACGAGAAAATCTTCTGATCAAAATATGACCAAATCCAAGACAACCTTCTGACCAAAATTATAAATTATGCACCCGAACTGCGAAATATCGATTTCTGATTCAAAATGGTCCAAACTGGCTGAACCACCCAGTTTCTCCTGTAACTTGAGATACCTTGGGACATACACACACTTTGGGCATAAATAATTGGACAGTCCACTGACGAAAGCCCGGAGAATGCTTTGAATGCATCCACCGGTGAGATAACCATCTTCCAAGACTTGCCAAGGCTGAGAATAGATACATTGATCTCATAACCATGAAACCAATGATATGCATGCATGCTCGTGATGACGAAATTATAAGCCAAATAAGGTTGAAATGAATAGGGTAAATTTTGGAGTACAATACTTAGACACAATGAATTAAGTGGTGTGTTGAAAGAGTAATTTCTTGTGTCGAAGCATGTTTGTTACTCGACACAAGGTGTGTCAAAACCGTCGCTACACACATATTTGATTTGGTTTTAAATTTAGATTTGATTTAAATCTAAAATATATATATTTGATTTAGTTTCAAAATAGGTATTTGACTTTTATATTTTTGGGTTTTGACTTAAAAAGTAAGATATCTAAATCTATAAATAGATGAAATAACTCATAATTTTGTTGGTAGAGAGAAACTTTGCAGAAAATTATTATATTTTTCTTCTTTTATATAATACTAATTTTATTCATTAAAATTGATAGAAATTCATCATAAAGGTTAGGGAATTTGTAACGATAACAATCTAAATCAATTATTAGTAGGAAGAGAATGTATTTCCTCTTCGTAACCAAAGGACAGATTAGCTGAAACGAGCTTAAGCATGCTTGAATGAAGTAATAATAATAACAGTTGTCATCATAACTCATAACCATTGCAATCAACGCATGTCATCATCATCTTCACTTAAGAATATTGTCGTTCGGTGTACTGTACATTAACGTAGCTACGGCGTGGTTTATTTTGTCATCATATATCACAAGCTACCATTCCCATTGTAAACAGTTTCAATAAAAACAATTGGTCATTAAAACCATTAAATTACATAAACATTGCTTCTGGTTAATCCCATTTTAAATTCCATTTAATGTCATAATCACACTACTTCCTTTGGAGTACGTTACAAGCGTACTCATGTCGAAAATCTGAGATACACATTCGTTAATTAATCAACGCTACTTACAATAAATTAACAGCATAATATAATTGACATATAAATAAATACTACTAGTAGCATTAAAGTGCATCCGTGATAGAGTGCGTGAAGAAAGCAAATGAAAAAAAAGATTTTCATGACGCAAATAAATCTTGCTCGAATGATGCGACACGTGGAAAAGTTTCTTGTTGGTACCAAACATATTGGCTCAGTGTACAATAGTAGCAGTAGTGAAAAAAGAGGTACATGTAATAAAACAAAGGACAATAGCTGTTGTCTATGTTATGCAAATATTGCAATTTGCAATGCAATGCAACCTCATCTTCGTAATCCACTCGCTGGCAAACGTGAAGGAAGTGGAATACTTGTGCTTTACACAATGTCAGATTTGTCTGCGCCATGCCAAGTTTTTTTCCTTTTTTTTATTAATCAATGCGTCCATGATCAGATCCATGTTCTCGTTTAACCTGTTTGGGAATGAAGTCCCTACACTCACATTCTTAAGAGGACTAGTAGTACTACTATTTTGTTGTGTGTGAGTGTGACCACTAATGAAGATCAACAAACACTAGCTAAAGACTTAGGAAATTGCATTAACATTCTTAGACAATGTGGTTTAAGTATTTTCGTACCGGTAGTATAGGCTTAATTCAATATGACTATTGGT
The DNA here is from genome assembly GCA_021764765.1 of Vicia sativa. Lineage (NCBI taxonomy): Eukaryota > Viridiplantae > Streptophyta > Magnoliopsida > Fabales > Fabaceae > Vicia > Vicia sativa. The sequence continues at coordinate 181,132,142 of CM038793.1, read as the reverse complement.
CCAGACAAGGAGTTACTATGAAATCGTAGCTATGAGATGAAAATTTTCTTTTTTAATTAAAAAATAAAATAAAAATTTCTCTTTCTCATTTATTAACACCACCACTATAAGTCTAATTAAAAAAAATATTTAAAATTAATTTAAAATTTTGATTTAAAATAGCACATTTTATTAATTATTTTTAAGAATATGAATATAACTGTGTTTCTATTCAAGATTTTCTTTAGTAACCATTTAATCCATAAAATATAAGATTTATTTTTTATATTATCATTTAAAAAATACTCATAAAAAATCAGAATCGTTGGATCTTGCTGATATGCTTGACTGCATAATTTTAGATACATCAAAGCGCAGTGTAATGTGAAGACTAGTTTGGAGGATTTAAAGTGGAAAAGGCCGACTAAAGAAGGGAGTATGCGGATTGCAAAGAAGAATACAAAAGGCCCATTGGATGTAATATTTTATAGAAAATCAGAGGAAACTTTTTAAAAATGAAAGCAAATAAGGTTGAATGATGTTTGTGATAAGGATTTAAGAGAGAATTGTTGCCAATACATGACTTGTTTCTTTTATTGTAATGGAATTGATTTTAATGTTGCAAATTCAAAAGGTTTTAAATTGATGGTTTAACCAAGTAGTATGTATGGTGCACATTTGAAGCCTCCGAGCAACTATGAGTTGAGAGTTTCATTGCTTTAAGATGAGTTGAAACTTACGAATGAGATGTTGAGTACTAATGAACAAGAACAAGTAAATTATGATTTTTCCATAATGTGTGATGGATGGACCGATACAAAGGGAAAAATATTGATCAATTTTTAAGTCAATTCTTCGGAAGAAACAATGCTTGTTAAAAGTGTTGATGCTTATGCATTCGTGAAAATTAGACAAAAGTTGTTTGAGCTTTTGGATAAATTTGTTGAAGAGATCGGTGAAAGTAATGTTGTACAACTAGTTACCGATAATGAAAGCAATTATGTCTTTCCCGATAAACATCTTCAAGTATCAAGGCCAAAAATATTTTGGACTCCATGTGCTGCTTAATATCTAGATTTGATGCTAGAAGATATCAAAAAAAATCCTAGAGTCAAGAAGGTTATACATAAAGGAATGACTCTTGTGGACTTCATTTACAACCATTATTTGGTTTTAAACTTAATGAAGAAGAAATTAGAAAGTGAGTTGGTTAGAAGTGGAGTGAGAAGGTTTGCCACAAACTTTCTTACTTTGCACAAATTTCACACTCTAAAGGCAAACATTAGAACCATATTTACTTTTGAAGAATGGTTGAACTTGAATGCAAGTAAGGAGGTAAAGGAAAGAAGGCAGGTGCTATTGTACTTCTATTATCATTTTGGGAGAATATTGTGTACACTCTTAAAGCTACGAGGCCTCTTGTAAAAGTACTTAGGCTTGTTGATAATGAAAAAAATCCGGTAATGGGTACCATGTATCATGCAATGTTGGAAGTTGATTAAATGAATTTCAACACCAATAAAGGCAAGTACAAATAAATCATTGATATTGTTGATAAAAGATAGAGTATTCAACTCCATCATTTGTTACACGCAATTGAGTATTATCTTAATCAAAGATATTTTTATAGCAACTCAATGATTGAGAATGACAGTAAGTTGTTGGATGGTCTTTATGCATGCATTGATAAGCTTTTTGCAAGTGCTGAAGTTGTTGATTTCATCCATGAAGAATTGACGAAATAAAAGATGAGTGTAGGTCACTTTAGATTGAAGGAAGATATAAGGCAAATATCCGATGTAACTGATGGTAAGTAACTAAGTCTATTTCATAATAATTTAATTACATAACAATTTTTTGTATATAAGTTAATGCAAATAAGTGTTGCATTGCAACTAAGTGGTGGAGGAGTTATGGAACAAAAACACCAAGTTTGTAGTTCCTTGCTATTAAAATATTGAGTTTGACTTATAGCTCATTGAATTGTGAGTAGAATTGAGTGCTTTTGAGCATGTAAGTAGTTGATATTAAGTTATAGATTCAAATTAATAGTTTAGTAATGCATATTTATTATTTAAACTAGCCTTAAAGTTATAATATAAATTCATTCTAAAAGGAGAAATACATTTGAACATCAAATATTGCAAGACTTGATTTTCATCATGTGACCATAGATGATGATATTGATACTAATAACTTATGGTTGCTGGGAGGTGAAGATGAAACTCAACCTAATAATATATGGTGTTTGATTATAATCAACAATCAACACTAGGAGCTAAGCAACATTGCAGAAGAAGCAACTACACCTCCACCTTCTTCATCTAGATCTAAGTCGAAAATAAAGGAAGTGGTAGTAGCAAATGATGAGATTGGTGATCAAAAATATATTCGAAAGTATCCGGAGGATGAAAAGAATGTCGGTGGTAAAGGAAGTGATGATAAAGACTTAAATTTTAATGATTTTTGAATATTTATTTTTTAAATATAAATGTCGCTAAAATAACACTCGTGCCGCTCCAATTTTACGGTTGACTGCACTATACCGTTTTTTTTTTGAAATTAACAACATAGATTAAACTTTTCTTAGATGATAATGAAAAACTATTTTACGCATGTCTATTAAACTTAATTTTTATCTAAAAAAATTAGTTTTCTTATAAGTACTCAATTTGAATTTAATATAATCTTTAAATTCGTTTTAGTTTTTTTATTAAAAAAATTTATATTAATCCTTTAGTTTGTCAAAGTATATTATGTTAGTTTTTTTAATTAACATAAAATGATATTAAACCAATATAAACTACATATTTCATTTGCAATAAAAAATGGAAGAAAAAAATTCATTTTATTAATTAATGTTTTATTTTTAGATAAATGTTTGATTTAGTTTTAGGAGAAGCAAATAAGACTTAAATTTTAATATTTATACACTTAAAACACATTATATTATGCCATTTTTAATAAAAATATACATTTAAAATTAACATAAGTATTTATTAATTAAAATGATTACAGTATTTTGTTAACTTTTAATTTAAAAAATTGATTTATTAAAAACGTTGGATTTATAGGACGAAATAATATACAGTACTAGAAGTACTAGTAACATTTTTAATGAGGATGGCCACTCCCACTCCTAACATTCCTTTACACGGATACCAACGAACAGTTAACCGCCGTTTAGTTCCGTTTGTTCTCCAGTTTCACTTCCCTCCATCTTGATATCAAATCAACGGTCTCTCCCTCAAACCTGACCCACATCCCTCCAATAATCCCACTCCACGTCATCAACTCTAATCCAATTTCACTTCCCAAACAGTGGACCCCACAGAAAAATAGCTTGTCGGATGCTTAACCTTCTGTTACGGAAAGCCAATCCCACAAACGCCGTCTCTTTTTTACTTTTGCCTCCATCAAATCATCACCACCACTATACTATACCCAGGTCCACACCAACAACAACACAGAAGAGAGTATCAAATAATAACAAATACTTAAAGAATGTGCAAATGAAAAAGAAAATTACACTCTGATTTTCTCTTCTCTCCTCCACTTACTTTACTTACTGAAAATTGGAGATTGAAAATGTGTGTTGTTACCAAATTAAGATCTGGTTGAAATTTTTTATTTGTGAAAAAATAAAATGGCAAGTGTTTCGTCTGAAGACGTTTCTGAGAGATGCGGAAGTTATAGTCCCAGTGCTGACATCAGCGAATCGGAAAGTTCTAGTAGCTTCTACGGTCGCCGTTTCGATGCCGAGGGAGCTTCCAGCTCTGCGAACCTCTCGCCGCGTCAACTCGCCGCGCATTTCAGTTTACCCACGGCGGCGCAAGTCATGCTTCCGGTTATCGGTGGTAAAGACGTCGTCGTTTGGGATCATAAGCGCGACCTTGATTTGTCCGGTAATTGCTTTTATCTTTTCTTCGATTCACGAGAAATGTGTGAGATTGAAATTAAGAGTTTTGTTTTTGCGTTTTGCAGAAGTTGAATTGATGAAGGAAAGATTCGCTAAGCTGCTTTTAGGAGAAGATATGTCTGGTGGTGGAAAGGGGGTTTGTACTGCACTTGCGATCTCGAACGCAATTACGAATCTCTCTGGTGAGTTTTTTTTTGCTTGTTAATTAAGTAATGAATCTTTGAATGATTTTGGATTGTAATTGAAATTTGTAATTGCAGCAACTGTGTTTGGAGAGTTATGGAGGTTGGAGCCACTAGCGCCTCAGAAAAAGGCAATGTGGCGAAGGGAAATGGAGTGGCTTCTATGTGTGAGTGATTCGATTGTTGAGCTTGTGCCATCTGTGCAGCAGTTTCCAGGTGGGGGGACTTATGAGGTGATGGCGACGCGGCCGAGGTCTGATTTGTACATCAATCTTCCTGCTTTGAAGAAGCTTGATGGGATGTTGATAAGTATGCTGGATGGGTTTTGTGATACGCAGTTTTGGTATGTTGATAGAGGGATTGTGTTGGCTGATTCTAAGGATTGTGATGAGTATGGTAGACCTTCTGTTAGGCAAGAAGAGAAATGGTGGCTTCCTTCTCCTAAGCTTCCGCCAAATGGGTTGTGTGAGGATGATAGGAAAAGGTTGCAGCAGTGTAGGGATTGTACTAACCAGATACTTAAGGCTGCCATGGCGATTAATAGTTCTGTTCTTGCTGAAATGGAAATTCCTGCTGCTTATGTAGAATCCTTGCCCAGGGTAATAATTCTTTCTTTTTGCAGAACAAGAATGTATCATGCTAGAAATTGTCCACACTAGACAGGCATCAGTTATTTTATGCATCTTTGGGTTGCAACTACTATTAATTTTTGTGAAATATGCGGAGTAAAGCGATGAAATCAGTTTAATCTATGGTTCATAACTCTAAGCTGAACTGGATCCCAATAACGGTTTAGTATTGAATAGCATGTTTTGTTTCTTTTGCTGAAGTTTGATGAAAACTAAATATGCCTTTGTTTTACAAATACAGAATGGCAAAGCTTGTCTAGGGGATATAATTTATCGATACATTACTGCTGGCCAGTTCTCATCTGAATGTCTTCTTGATTGCCTGGATCTATCATCTGAGCACCACACACAGGATATAGCTAATAGAATTGAGGCTGCTATACATGTATGGAGGTTGAAAGACCTACAGAGACTTAAAAATTCGGCGAAAGCCCGACGGTCTTGGAGTGGAAAGGTAAAGAGCCTTGTTGCTGACGGTGAGAAGAACCATTTTCTTGTCCAACGGGCAGAGACACTACTGCAAAGCTTGAAACACCGGTTTCCTGGGCTTCCTCAAACAGCACTAGATATGGCCAAGATACAATACAATAAGGTACATCTTTAAGTATGGATTGGACTCATAATTTGTTTTGTTGATCTACAACACACAACTTCTCTTTTAGTTGCTAGCAGTTGCCTTGAGACTATATTCAATATCTTAGGTGCATCAAATTGGGGAATTATTTAGTCTGCTCCAATTAGCATTCCAACGTTGTAGGAAAAGATAAAATCCTGACAGTGGGACAAAGAACTACTAGAGTTCCCTTGTGCTGGTATTTTGTGAGGGAAAAAAGTATTTGCTGTGGTTAAGTGCAGTATGATTTCCTAACATAGTACATAGTAGCATTTACTCAATTTCATGATCCATATTGATGATTGATCATTGCATATCAATGTGATAATTTTTTCTATATGGCTTCTAATCTAGATGTCACCACTTTGGACTTATAAGTGATTTTTGATTAATATATGGTTACTGATGTTAGCCACTTGGGGAAGTGAGCTTAGAATTAACTTCTTTGGAACATTGTTTTCCTCGCAGGATGTAGGACAGTCCATTCTTGAAAGTTATTCCAGGGTGACTGAGAGCTTGGCTTTTAACATAATGGCCAGAATCGATGATGTCCTTTATGTAGACGATACTATAAAACGATGCGCAGCTGCAGATTCTATCTTGTTTGGCAGGGGAGGTTTTGGTGGTATGCCTATCCAGAAGCGAATGACTCCCAGCCCTTTCTCAATTCAACACACCCCATTCGCATCTCCTTTTGCCACCCCAACATTCTGTTCCTCTTCTCCTGCTAGTGGGAGCCCTTGCAGTCCTCGTAGGACACACACCGTTAAGTGGAATGCCAAAGGAAAAGATTCCAAAGCTGAAAAGTTGGCCTCAACTGATTATGAGAAGGTATGGTCATACACCGGAAACCTCAGTGTAAGAAGAGTTCCTGGTGAGGCTCCAGAAAGAGACTAAGATCTAGACTTAGTATGATCTATTAACTTGAATCCAGAACAGATCATTAGTCATCTTTGGCTGTCTTCTAAAAGCAGCTTTGGTTAATGTCTTTGGTACCGTTCCTGTATATGAGGGTATAATTTTTGTATATTCGTAGGTAGTATGATTAGAGATTTATGAAGAAAAATTATGCCCTTAGAATCCATTGAAAATGTCTCCTCTCAAGTATAAATTTCTGGAGGCTTACCCACAATATGGTTTATCCATTTTTATAAATGCAAAATGCTAGGTAGAGTTTTGGACCATACTCCCAATTTGAGAGAGATTTAGCACAAGACATGTGCTATTGTCTCCTTACTGCCATATTCAGGGACGCCTAAACAGCTATGACTCCATCACACGAGTCTCGAAATTTACTAGTTTGTTTCAAAAGAAATTTATTATGGCACACTCTTGAATAGCTGCTAGTAATCAAGAGGTCTCCAATAATATTTATAGCAACTATGAACATGTCAAGAAAACGATTTGCGATGATGGCTAACCAAGTTTCTTCAACTACATTATTGTCTATGTAAATAACTTGGCAAGTGTTGTAATACTTGGTTGAAAAACTTTGTTTGACCAAGGAAATAGGTAGTACTCCGTACTAATTTATAAGAAAAAAACATATATTTCACACTTATTAAGAAAATTTAAATTTTAGTGTGTTTCTTGAAATATGTAAAATTAATTTTGATTGGTTGTTGTATATGGAAAAAATAAGAGAGAAATTACATTAAATACAGTTTACATTTAATTTTATCTTAAAAATGATGATTTTTTTAGAATAAAATGATTAAATGAAATAAAATTATGTTTTTTGCTTATAATTTGAGACAAGAAAAATGAATGTTATTTTGCTTATACGGGAAAAAATAATGCTTGGATAATAGTCATGATTTTCTAGTGGGAGGGAAAACCCTATTTGTTTGAGCCATTAATAGAAATAAATAAATACAAATGGACTGAGACAAAATGTAGCAGAACAACTTTCAGTGTAAAAGAAAAAACAAAGCAACTTTCATTTTTACCCTTATCTTGTTCACCTATTTTTATGTCTGGGTGTCCATTATGAAAGCAACAGCTAGGAAACCAGTATGTTCCTTCTAGTTTCCCTTTTCTATTGTCTCTTCCTTTTCACTCAATATACCATCACACTAACTCATTTTTTCTTTATTTTCCATTCCTTTTACCTTTTTTTTTACTCCCATTCTCATTGTAAAAGACAAATGAGTAAAGTTCCCTACTAAGAAGTTTTAACGCTTGCAAAATATCAATCTTGAACATGAATTCTCTCATGTTTTGGCAACAGTGAAAGGAAATTCTACAACATTTCTTTAAGAAGCTCTCTCATAACATGTTAGAAAGAGTATGTTTAAGAACTTAAATTATTTCAAACTTCATAAATTTTTATTAATGTTCAAAACTTGTTACTTTATATATATATTTATAGATTGTTAGACTTACTCGTGTTGTGATACTCTTAAAACACTTTTGATTTATGATAATGTTTCCAACACCCTAGTTGGCTATAAAAATTTCATTGTCCTCTCCTAGTTCTATTTAGATTGTATAATTGTCTATGGCATAGCATTCGCATTCAATTGATAAATAATACTAGTGTCAACATTATTGTGTTAGTACGTTTTGTTATAACTATATGTCATCTATGATGTAAATTGATTCGACCCCTTTCTTATGTTGTTGAAAGTCCACATCAATAGCCAAGCTAGAGACTAGAGAAATAGGACATAGATTCATAACAATACAAAAAGTATTTATGATATTTACAATCAATTCAACAGTTATTTACTTTACTTTTCCAACAGTAACTGATAACCGATAAGGTAGTTGTGTGATTCATGTTTTTTTAAACCTTGATGAAAAATTGGCCTTCTTAGCCCACTTAAATTATGGCTAGTTTTACGTTGCAGTTTCCAACACCTGTATCATGTTAAGTTTCAAGGGGAAATATTTAATCTCGTGTTGCATAAAAATATGACACGTATTGTTTGGAAAAGGATTGAGTGACTTTGGTAACTTTAGTTGGTTTTGATAAAAGAAAAATGAAAAAAAGGGAAAAAGAATGAGAGAAGAGAGAGAGTAATCTAAACACAATGACTTTGGCCCCAAAGTCATCTAAACCTAACCTGTATTATGTTTAGGTATTATTCAATTTACAAGTAAGCTTTGTAGAAAGAATTCTTAGCCATTTAAATTTTGTTCATTCATTAGATTTATATTAAATAATTAAGATCACACAGGAGGAGTTGATAAATGAAAGATAAATTGTACTGCTATTCTTCTAAAATGACTAAATCAATATTATTAAAAATTACATCTTTTTTAATAAACTTCACTCTTAAGCGTGAGACACTTTTACTAGAGAAGAATATAAGGAATTAATAATTTTGTTGTTAATTTGAGTTAATAGCCATTTTTTATCCCATGCTATATAAAAAAAGCACAGATTTCATGTTTGTCAACTATTTTTTTATTTCACTTTTTATATATATTTTTATTTATATTTTAATTCTATGGGGTAGAATATTTTTAACACTTGAAGAAATTAAAGTTATAAAAACTGAAAATTTGTAATGACCCTTCACTCTATTAAAGAAGTGCCTACCACTACATCAATTATTTTGTTATGTTTTATTTTCACCTCAAATATAAATATTACATGGTGAACATTTATTTTCAAAATTGATATTATATTAAACATTTACTATTTAACATTTAATAATTATTATTACATTAAATTTAAAGTATTAATTTTTTTTAAATAAAAAATAAATAAAACTATTATATATTTAACATTATAACACATAAATAAATTAAATTTTATTAAATATATATATAATTATATTTAATTTCAATTTATTTTAGTTATTCTAGTTTATTATTAATGAAATTATAAAATATATTTTTCATATTTAATACTTTCATTTTAAATAATAATTTTATGAAAGTAGTGTCAATTATTTCATTTTAATACTTTTTTTACATACAATAATAAGTATATTTTATTGCATAAACAATATATACTCCATTATCATTTCAAATGAATATTTAAATGTCCATATTTATTTTAATTGTGCCTTTTTAAATTAATAAAATAAATATATTAATTTCAGTTTATTATTAAATATTAATTTCAATTTCTTTCTAAATAAATATCAGTTTATTATTATCTGTTAAAATTAATTTTAATTTAATTTTAAATATATAATATAGTTTATTTATTCAAATATATACTATGGAAATTAATGAGAATAAATTAAACTGGAAATTAATTTAAAAATATATTAATAAACTGAAAATTCATATATTAAACTGGAAATAAATATATTAAACTGAAAAATAATTATATTAAATTGAAAATTGAAAATAATTTATTTAAATGACATTAATAAAATTTATTTAATAATAAAATAAAAATAACGTTAAATTTTTTCATAAATTTTAATAAATTTATTCACGCTAATTTATTTTTCAGTTTATTAAAATATGTTAATATATTTATTTTTAGTTTATATTAATTAATTAACAAATAAATTCAAAGTAAATTGTAAATATTTTATTATGTATATTTAACTGAAATTTATTAACTAATCAAATAAATATAATTGAACAATAATAATGTAAAATAGTTATGCAATATATACATTTGGATGCAACCATTTAGACAAGAAAGTAAAATAGTTTAGTGGTAAGTGTTATAGCCTTTAATTACAACGTGATTTTTTTTTTTTAAACTCTAATAAATCTAACGTAAAAAAAGGAAAATAAATAAAAATTTAAATTTAAAATAAAATAATATATATATATATATATATATATATATATATAAAAGAAAAGAAAATTTAAAAAAGAAAGAAAAATATAAAAGAAAAAATATATAAAAATACAATTGTGATCAATTAACAAAATAGTAAAAATAAAAATATCAACACATATACATCACCTATTTTGTTTTTTACGGTTGTTTTAAGATTACTATATGACAGGGGCAAACTATTAACCCTATTAATTTTAATTGTTACAAATTAGTCTATTTATATACAATTAACTTGTACACTAAGTAGACTAACAAATTCTAATTGAGCTTGAGTTTGGATTACACAACTTGGATTATATGTAATACCATATTAAATATTTCAACATATTCTCGATAATCCAAGTTGTCGAACCTACGCTAGTCAAAGTCGATTTGAATTATTCCAAATTTCTTTTTCAAATTTTGAAATTTGTCGATCTTGAGTCCTTTGATGAAAATGTCGATCAATTGTGCTTCACTTGAGCAATGCCTAACTTCAAGTTCACCTCGATTTACTTTTCCCCCGAAGAAGTGAAATCTAGCTTGAATATGCTTACTTCTTCCATGCAAAACTAAATTCTTCGCTAGATTTATGACTGACTTGTTGTTGATTTACATCACAAGAGATTTCTTCACTCTGACCTTCATTTCTTCAATTATTGATCTGATCCAAATTGCTTGATATGCATCATATGATCATGTTATATATCCAGCTTTACACGATGATAATACCACCATAATTTGTTTTTTCGAGCACCATGAGATTGAGCCACCAAAAACTTGAAAGAACTATTTAGTTGTGCTTCTTCGATCTTCCTTATCTCCACACCAATCGATATATGCAAAACAATTAATTGTTGCTTCTTTGCCTCCAGAGTCTCTTCGAAAACAATTCCATAGTCTAACGATCCTTTTAAGTATTTCAAAATTCTTCTTCCAGCCTTCATGTGCGACATTCTTGGTTCACTCGTGTATCTGATCACTAATCTGATTGTGAAACCTATATCAGGTCGATTATTGCACACATAACTCAGAGATCCCACAATTTGCTTGAACAAAGTTACACCGACTTTATCTTCCTCTCCATTCTTCTTCAACTTCATATTTGGTTCGACTGTGAGGATGCGGGATTCAAATCATACATTATGAATCTCTTGAGTATCTCTTTGACATACAGCCTTTGATGTAGCATCATACATTTCTTCGACATTTGAAATTCCATTCCTAGGAATTAAGACAAATTTCCCAGATCCAACATTTCAAATTTACTCTTTATCATCTCTTTAAACTTCGACAAGTCCTCCAAGCTATTTATAATTACTAGCAATTCATCGATATATAAAAAATGATTGTTATATCCTATGCCACAACCTGAACATAGACATTGTAATCATATTTGTATTTTACAAATCTCAATTCAACTAAGAATGGGCCAGTCTTCTTGTTTCATGCCCTAGGTAATTGCTTAAGTCCATAGAGTGCTTCGTGCAACTTGTATACTTTACTTGCTTCCTTCTTAATCATAAACCCTGGAGGTTGTGTGACATAGACCTCTTCGTCTAAAGGGCCATTTAAAAATGTTGATTTCACATCTAAATGAAATGTCAACCAACCTAGGTTGCGTGCCCATGATGTTATTTGTCATAGAATCTCCAATCTTGCTACTGGAGCAAATACTTTAGAGTAGTCGAGTCGATCTCTTTGACAAAAACCTCGAGCTAATAATCTTGATTTATGTATTGGTATCAACCCATCAGTATTGTGTTTGAACTTGAACATCCACATTACTTTGATAACTTTTGTATGTTGGAAATTCGACTAGCTCTCATGTAGTGTTTCTTTCGATTGATTGTAACTCTTTGACCATATAAGACTTCCACTGTTTAATCTTCAAAGCCTCACTATAGTTGATTGGATTAGCACCTGCAAGTAAACCAAAACGAACTTATTCTCCATTTGGTGTTACTTCATCATCACATGTCACTTCATAGTCATGATGAAGTCTTGCTAGAAGAACTCTATTTCTTTGAGGTCTTTGGCTTGTGCTAGCCAAACCCTATATGAATTTGACTATGTCGGGAATGCTAGCAACTACTTTGATTTCAACTGGAATATCAATAATTTCTTCTACTTAGACTACACCATTTTCTTCGCCAAAACCATAGCTCATCAATGGTTTCTTAATTGCATCATTAGAATTCCAATTTCAAGCAAAGTTTTCATCAATCACAATTTCTCGACTTATCACGATATTGGCATTAGCCTATATGCACATGTTTTATGATATCCTACCATAGTCATAGGTTCACTCTTGTCATCAAGCTTCCTTCTTCTTTAACCAGGAACATACTTGTAACACATAGAGCCTAATACCTTCAAATGACTTACTGATGGTATTTTGTCACTTCATACTTCTTCAAGAATCTTGTTCTTCAATTTCTTTGTATGGCACCTTTTTAGAATATAAACTACATTCGAAATAACTTCTCCCCAGAAAGATTTTGGAAAATTCTTCTATTTTAACATGCATCTCACTATATCCATTATGGTTTTATTCCTTCTTTCTGCAATTCCATAATTTTGAGGCGTATAAGGAGCAGTTACCTCATGATCGACATCATGTTCTACATAGAAATCTTCAAATATCTTGAATGTGTATTCGCCACCTCCATCTGTTCACAAAATTTTGATCTTCTTACCACTCTGGTTTTCGACAAGTTTCTTAAATCTCTTAAAATTTTCAAATACTTCGTCCTTTCTTTTGATCACATAGATCCAAAGCTTTCGACTAAACTCATCGACAAACTAAACAAAATACCTATTTCCACTAATGGTTTTCTCTTTGAATAAACCACATACATCTAAATGTATACCTTCGAGTATGCAGGATAATCTCATTCACATAGTCGAAACAAAAGAATTTATGAATTACTTTTCGACTAAACAACTTTCACAGAGTTTTCCAGACATCTCAAGACTTAGAATACCAGTAACCACATATTGAGCAATCAACTTATAGAGTGTTTTAAAGTTCAGATGTCCAAAACTCAAATTCCACAACCAACTATCCTTGTGGTAGACAATAATTTTTAGGCATTGTACTTTAGTAGAACCAATCATGGTCTTAAACATCTTCTTCAACATAGGATATTTTGAGTCCAAATTGTTCTAGGTGTCGAATAATTTTAAAACTCCATTTTTCATGACAACTGAGAAATATTTTTCGACCAATTGTCCAAGACTTAACAGGTTGAACTTCATCCCAAGTACATGGAGATATGGAGTACATATTTCATCATAGCTTCCCTCCATTACTCATTTGAAAAACTATATTGCCATTACCTTATGCTTACAAGGAACTATCATCAGCAAGTTTTACCTTACTCTTCTTCGACTCGTCGAAATCTGCCAACCACACCTTTTAACCAGTCATGTGATTCAAGCATCCTAAGTCGAGGAACCAGATCTTGGATTCGACATGGTTATCTGCATCTACAACCATAACCATCATACCTTCAGAATCATTTGAATCTTCGCGTGAAAGGTTCGCTCATTTGCCCTTGCCTGTTGATCCCTTGTCTTTCTTGTACCAATAATATTATGTACTTTATTTTGTTCATAATACACATGGGTTTCCTAGCGAACGAGATAACCGCGATAGCAAAATCTTCCCCATCCTTTCAAATATCATTTTTGGAAACGAATATCATTTATGGAAACGAATATCATTTATAGAAGCGAAGTCTTCACCATCCTCTTCGAATAACATTTATGGTACGTTACCATTATCTCTCTATGACGCTTATGAATATTTAGGGTTTCTTTTATGAATTAATGACTTCTATTTGTGCTCTTAAAAATGTTCATGTGTATTGTTCATGTTTTATTCAAATTTTGTGAATATGCTTTAAGTTTTTGTGTTGGATATGCATATGCTTTAGATTATATGTTTGAAGCATTAGTGTGTCATTCACATTTTCTTTATTTTTAGTTTTGTTGCAATTTTGTTATTGTTTTATTATGATTTTATAGCTTATAACCATAGTATGTAATGTTTAGCTTATAACCATAGTATGTAGTGTGTAAGATATAACCATAGTATGTAGTGTGTAGCATATAATCTTATATTAGTGCATATGAGAAATTAGTTCTTGAATTCCTTGAAACTAGGAATTTATATTTGAACTATGTGTAGCATATAATCTTAGATAAGTGGATTATACAAAGGCCAATGATTTTCTTATTGAGCATCTTTAAATCCTCTGGTTGAGAGAAAGTTTGACCAACAATAATCTGCTTCATCATCATCATCAGAATCGATGATGGGTAGTCTTTTTACCCTTCTTCTTCTTCTTCATGATCTCCTCTTCACATGCCTTAAAGGTTCAGTAACATGGCCTCTTGCAACGACTTGGATCTCTTCTTGGACCTCTACAACAACATCAACTTCTATTCTCCCAGATTGTTGAAAGTTTTAGTAGAAATACTCGTTTTGATTCTTCTTGTTCTCTAATTTCTTTGGATGAAGTTCTTTTTGTGTTTTGGATCAAAGAGGAATTCTTCTTTTATATTGGTGTGATGATTCTTCCTTTTCCCTGATCTTGAAAGTTCAAAAGCCAAAGATTTCATGCATGTCAAGTTTGCTCATTATTTCTTCTTTAATTCTCTACATGTTTTTCTCTTGGAAGTTAGAAATATCATATCATTGACGACCTCGAAATGTTGAATGTATACATCTCTTTGTCTTTTCAAATTTATTTTTCCCTTCTTTGAAAGTTTTGATAGCACAATTTGATGTAATGATGTGTACATTGCATGTTTCTTGCTTTCTAATGGAATTGTGTCATTGATATAATATAAGTTTTGATATTCAATTCAATATTAGGTGTATTGTTGTTTCTGGTTACGATTTAGAATTATTCAAAAATAATATTTCACAAACGGTTATTGAAGGCTTGGAAAAACACTTAGAAGGGGGGGTTGAATAAGTTTTTCTTACTTTTAGACTCTTTAACCCAAACAACAAATAAAATACTCAAGTATTTTTATCCTGGTTCGTTTGACACTCAAACTACTCCAGTCTATCCGCCAAGGTGATTTCGCCTATCTCAAAGAGGACTTAATCCACTATAATCAACGATTACTGATTGCACTACCCAACCGGTGTGACTAACTTCCTGTAAGACTCATTAGTCCTAGCCCTCTCAAGAACACTGACCCAACTGGTCTTTCTCAAGGAACAGACCGCACAACCACCGTTGTGACTAACACCTCTAAGACTTAACTAGTCCTAGCCCTCTCAAGAATTCTGACCCAAACTGGTATTCTCAAGGAACAACTATTAGAATGTTAACTTCTGACTGAATGTGTACAAAAGTGCTTCTAGAAAAGCTATTCTTTACTAAGTGAAGTTTACACAAAAATTAAGCTCAATACAGTAAACTAATTTACAAAAATAATTCTTTGTACTTTGCAGCTGGTTTACTTTTGGAATGGATTTTGCAAGTTGCTAGAAGATGTTGTTCGTACAGAACGCTTCTTGTGAAAGTATTTGAATAATTATTTTGTTGAATGTTTTTGTACAGAACTTGCGTAAGCTCTTTGAGAATTGTTGTTTTCCTTCTTTGAAAATGAATCCTTAAATAAAGCTTCCAGAATCTAACCATTAGTGGTAGCGTGTCTTGAATGATGGGAAAATGTAATAATGACTTTACTGTAGCCTTTCACGTGATTTTACTCAGCTTCTATCTTCACGTGATTTTTCTTTGTTGAATAATCCTTGGAAGTTGGACTACTCAAGTATTTTGTCTTCTTCTTTGCTCATGTTAACGTTACTGGCAGTTTTTGTCTTTTAGAAGATAACGTTCATATTCAAAAGATCTTCTAAATATTTGCTCATCAGAACTTTTGTTGGTGCTTCCATCAGAAGTTTACTTTGCCTACTTCTGTCAGAGTTTACTTCTATCAGAAGTTTGATGTTCTTGCTTCTATTAGAAGTTGCGTTATGCTTGCGTTGAGCTTATACATCGGTGCGTGCTTGCTTCTACATTGTGCTTGTTTCTGCGTTGTGCTTGCTTCTGCCTTGTGCTTGCTTTTGTGTTGTGCTTGCTTCTCTGCTGTGCTTGCTTCTGCGCTGTGCTTGCTTCTGTGTTGTGCTTGCTTTTGCGTTGTGCTTGCTTCTATGCTATGCTTGCTTCTGTGTTGTGCTTGCTTCTGTGTTGTACTTGCTTATGTGATGTGGTTGCTTCTACGATGTGTTTGCTTCCATCAGAAGTTGTATTTTATTCTTTTACTTCAGAAGCTTTCTAGTTAGTGTGTCTTCCAAAATTTCTCGCTCAGAACTTCTTAGGCATGTTTCTGTTAGCAACGTGTTTTGTCTTATTCAAACTTCCACAACGTGTTTATTTCAGCAGTCCTTTTTAGCGTGTTTTGTCCAGAATTTCTTTTGTCATTAGAACTTCTAACTTCAACTTCTGCTCAGTATGATATTTTCCATTTTTGCACTAGAGTCAGAACACCTTCTGAAATAAAACATTTACATGTCAAAGTATCATATTCAATTATGCAATTTATTTTGCTTGTTATCATCAAAACTTTTAATATATTATTAGAAATAAATTTTGTTCTAACAAATATCATATTCATTCATACAAAATTTATTTTGCTTGTTATCATCAAAATTTTTAATATATTATTAGAAATAAATTTTGTTCTAACAAATATCATATTCATTCATACAAAATTTATTTCATTCATACAAAATTTATTATGCTTGTTATCATCAAAACATTGATATATTATTAGAAACAAACTTTATTCTAACAGTTATTTCTTAAAACTGTAGTTATAAGTAATGCGCTATAATTAATAACAACACTCCCACATATGTTGTAGTAACCAACATACATACAATCACAAGCTACCTAACAATGATTGTGCTAACGTCATTAAATGTGTTTCACAACCATCATTGTTTGTGTTTTTTGTAGTAGTGCAATGACCTCAAGATATTTCCAACAATTGATCTTGATGTCAACTATTTGCCACAGATCATGATTTGATTCACCAATTTCGTGACCCTAATGAAAAAATCAACCACACTTCAAGTTTCTTCCATCTGAAGCAACTCATACATTCTTTTATGAATCTACAACCTCACCTCTTTCACCTTCTTAGCACCTCCAAATAATTTCTCCAAGATAACTCATGCTTCCTTCGATGATTATGCATCACCAACTTTCTCAAAGTTGTCAGGATCAATGCATTGATAAATTATACAAAGATTTTTATAATCCTTCTTCAAATCTTCATGTGCATTCTTTTGTTCATCCGTTGCATCTTCACCAATTGGTGCTACTCCATTCTTCACAAGGTCCCACTTGTCTTAATAACAGAAGACAACCTCCATCTGCTTACACCAATTATCATAATTCTTACCATTAAATATTATAAGATTTTCTAGAAAATACATGTTTGGGTGCTACTCCATTCTTCACAAGGTCCCAAAAGTCATTGTTTTATGCTACCCAAGAGTCGCAATCAGGACTCTAGATACCAGATGTTAGAAAATCGCTCTCTTACCAGAACAAAATTCAATCACTTTCTTAACTGATTCATTATTCTCGTTTTCACTCTTCAATCAAGTGATTCAACCATTCCCTGGTTGCAAGACGATTCTCACGCAATGTGACTTGAGAAGAAACAAAAATTGAAAAAGTGGATTAGGAAAGAAAAGAAAAATTAGGATTTTAGGAGAAAGGGGAAGATGGATTAATTTTGCATAATTTCTCTTTGTGTTTATTCTACTAATTTTCTCTTATTTTACATTTACTATAGTAGGGTACCTCCTTGTTTATAATGAAATTACTTGCCCACCAAATGATTCTCAAAGTAAGTAACTAAAATAAACTTCGACAAATTATATTCAACTTTCTATCAAATATAGTTAATACAGACTCTATTTGACTTTGTCGAACATACATTACTTCGACTATGTCAAACTTACAATTATACTTGTAACACGGTGGGAGAACTGACTTGTTTGTGTTGCGTTTTATCGCAAATGTTGTAGATAGCAAGAGTCTCCACCGACTTTTCTTTTATCCAATAAAGGAAAGGTGAAAAGAACATGAAAGACCTTCCATAGATTCTGAGTAAGGGAGGTAATTATGAAAAAGGAAGGTATTAGCACCCTTTCCATCCGTAATTATCTACGGGCTCTTAATTGATTAGCTCGCTTTTGAAAATTTGTTTTCTGTGTGTGTGTGATTTAAAAAAAAGTATATTGGAAAGTATTTGAAAAGTATTTCGCTTTAACTTTGTAATAATTCTTGTATCAGTCCTTAAGAATGTATACGAAGTGTTTGGAAATATTTGTTTGAAAATGTTTAACTTTGTAATGATTCTCATTGGAATGTATACAAAGTGTTTGTTTGAAAAGTATTTTTTGAAAGAGTGTGAAGTGTGAAAAGTATTTTTTTTATTGTAGCAAGCAATTAAAAGTCTTATTACCTACTCAGAAGGTCGTTCTTGTTATTTTCCTTCTCCTTTAGAATAAGGTTATCCATACCATTAATTGGTAGGTAACTTTATCCGCTGGATGTGAAGGGACAATCATAGGATCATCGTATAGTCATTGAAGGCAACATGTAAGGATACCTTAGCAAATTCGTAGGGACGATCATCACTTATTCGTAGGCAACAACCGAGGGACGATATCATATATTTGTAGGCAACATCGAGGGTCGTCGAGGGACTATGATCTTTGTGATGATTTTTGAATCAAGGGTCTTTTGCTAATGGTACCTCTACATTCGAGGGACATGACCATTTGTATTCGAAAGGCAATAACAGAGGATACCCTAGGGGGTGCAAGTGTGAAAGTAGTGTGTTGATTCATATATTTTATCTGGATTGTTTAAGGGGATCTAACGTTGATTTTAAGATCTTGTCATACAATCCTATTAGCCATACATCTAAGCAGTGTATATGTATAGAAAATAAAGGTGCAGAAAGTAAAAGTGCATAAAAGTAAAGTCCTAAGCTATTACAGGGTTTTGGAGAAGTTACATAGTAGAGGTGCGGAAAGTAAAATGCGAGAATTTAAATCTACGCTATTACAAAAATATCCTTGCGACCTATATATCGATTTCTAGAATTTAAAATGTGAATAAAGAAATAAATAAATAAAATATATTTTTTTATGTTAGTAAAAATATTTAAGATTAGTAAACCTAATCACTAGAAAGAAAATTATTTTTGTGAATTTTCTGGAGTGATTTTATTGTGAAAAACCGTATTTCTAATTAATTAACAATTAATTAAGAAAATAATCTTAAATGAAAGGAAAAATAAAATATTTTTGTGTCTAAAATTAATTAAACATTTTATTAACCTAAGTCTAAAATTAAAATAGTTTTTAGGGTTTTAGAAAATAGTTTTAAAATTATTTGAAAAGAAAATAAATTAGTTAGAAAATAAATTAGTTAGAAAATAAAAGAAATAGAAAATTGTTAAAGAAACAAGTGCTAGAAAAAAAAGGATGGTCCTTGGAAGGCTTAAACTCAGGACCTGAGGGTTGTGGGTCCAAAATTTCACCATTACGCCACCTGCATGTATTGTAAATAACACACCTCCAATTGTATGTATGTGAAAACCTGTGAAAATCTGAAAAATTGCAAAAGGCATGGATCGAATCTATACCTTAAGAGAGGAAGAGACTTAGCACGCGCGTGAAATCTGATTTTTTCAAACACAAACAGGCGTGGACCCTAGGAACTCAAATGATCCAATCACACAACGCCACGCCTAGGTTACCGGAGTCAGCGAAAGTCAAAGACGCCGGAGATACCCTTCGATTGTCTTCTTCGATTGTCCAAAACTCAAAACTGCAAAAATAAAGCAAATAAATGGTTAAGGGGAACCCTACCCCCTATATCGAGGGCTGCGAGTTCAATGGTGGGATCAGTTTGGTCTAAAACAGAGGCAGATCTTGTTTTGTCCATGAGGAGCTTCATGCGATCGTTCTAAAATATTCCATAGCATCTCATGAAAGCATTAATAATGTTAGTTCAAGCAAAAACATAGCAAAATTTAGAATACGAATATCAAAAGTTTAAGGCAAACTGAGTTCATGATGCATGCGTTTCAAAGATGTTTAGCCATGACTTTGGACCTGTACTTACTCTACAATACCTCAGGAACACGTTTGTGTGCTTGGAATCAATTGAAAACGGCTGGAGAATGGACTTTGAGTTTGCCCTAAATTTGCAAAATTTGGAGAATTTCGTGTGGGGTTTTTGAGCGCAGCCAACCTTGTGTTTCTCATCTGGTCTTGTAGCATATATAGTGAGGAGTGTCTTATTAGGTCAAAAATAATGAGAAAATATATTGCAAAAATATTTGATTGAAATTTTGCATCAAAATATTCCAATTTTGCTTCAAACTTGTTCAATCAAACCTTGTACGATATTGGCCAGCTATTTGAGCTTGCTTGGACCTCAAGAATGATAAATATCCAGCTTTGCATTTATTAATTTGATTTTTAGCATTTTATTTTAATTAAAATTGAATTTAAATGAATAAATTCCAAAATAAATAAAATAAATTAAAGAGAGGCGTGCAAGTGGTTTTAGAAGTCATGGACTATCTTATAAATAAGTCCAAACTATAAAAACCATGGCCCATTTGGAAAATTTTGAATTAGCTTAGTATTTCCCTTCATACACCTCTTCAAAAATGTCAAACTTGCACAAGTTGTGTCTTGCTCAATTTTTATCATTTTGAAGTGTTCTTGGGCTTTTTAGAAATCTCAAGATGTACTCTAAACACTCTTTTTTGTTTCATCTTCATTGAAGTTTCCATGTTCATGTATACTTCTTTTGAAAAAATGACTTTTTGTTGATTTTTGGAAGGACCTATAATGTCTTGATCCATAACTCTCAAATGAAGCATTTTTAGTCCAAGCTTGTGAGACTCAAAGTTGTAGAGAATTGAATTCTCTTCAAAATAAGCGTTGATGGAAAAATTTCTGATAAAGTATGTGAAAGTTATGTCTGGTAAAAATTCTGTTGATTTTTTATCAGAAAATCCTTATTTAGAAACTTTGACTTTTGATCAAATATTGACTTTTCTTGATGAATCATGATCAACCCTTTATCAAATGATGAATGCGACTTCAAAATATTGGTGGTGACCAAAAATGATGAATTTTGACTGTATGTTGATCATAATTGACTTTTTGTCCAATACAACTGATTTTCAACCATCTGAACAATTGATTGAGAAAATTTGAAATGTGAGGCTTGAAACTTGGCATGGTGAGACATATGAGGAGACATGATAATAGAAACTATTAGAATGTGTACGTAATTCATGATTCAATAATAATCGAATAAGGGGTAATCGAAATAGCTTAGCTATTTCGATCTGTTATCTTGGATGCTAGAAGTCGAAATGTAGTGGACTTTAGATATTGGGCCTTAGTTTAGTTTACACTATTGGGCCCAAAACATATCCTTGTAAGCAAAATAATGTTTTTCGATCAATTTCACAATATACAATATCAATTTTACTTCTTTCTTTTCCTCTAAACTTCTTCTTCTTTATCACAAATATACTTTCTTTCATCCTGCTCCAACAAATTGGTATCAAGGAGCTCGGTTGCGATTCAAGGAGAATCAAATGGCAACGGAACAACAACGTCGACACAAATTCCAAGAAACCTACCGTTTCAAAGGAAAACTACGATGGGTTGCACAAATGAAGGTCATTTTTTCAAGATGTTGTTGAAATCTTGAATGATGGAGTATCGGAAAAATGCATAAAGCCGAAGTCGAGGAAAAAGCAAAACGATGTCGAATGTTTTTGAAAAATAATCAAGAAAAAACAAGTTAAAGAACTTGTATGGCGGAGGAGAAAAATTGAAGAAGGTGCGAAACGAGAAAGCAATACGAATTGATGCACATGAAGGATGATGAATCGATTTCGCATACTTCTCAAAGATTGTGACATTGAAACCAAATGAAAGCATGCGGTGAAACCATCACGCACGAAAAATAGAAAAGGTATTGAGATCTTTAACAAAAATTTTGATTATATTGTTGTGACAATTGAAGAAGCAAAGACTCTTTCTAAGATGAAGTTAGAAGAACTTCAAGCTTCATTAGAGGCTCATGAGATGAGATTGAAACAAAGAAACTCAGAAAGAGAGAAGGTAGAACAAGCATTGCAATCAAGATTCAAAGAAGAAATCGATTTAAAGCATCTTGCAGATGATGAGAAGTCAAGCAAGAATCTTCGAGAAAAGATGTGAGCAACAAGTATTCTGGGAAGAAAGTTGACAAGAAAGATAAGCAATGCTACAATTGTCAAGGTTTTGGTCACTTTGCTCGAGACCGAAGGAGGAAAGTAGAAAGAGCGAAAGAAAGTGATGAAGCTCAATATGCACGTCAGACATTGATTGATATGTGATGATGGTTAATTCTCAATCGAATTCGAGAAAACCAACATGTGGTATCCGGACTCGGGATGTAGCAATCATATGACCGCAACAAAAATTCACCAAAATAGATGAGTCGAAAAGGGTGATAAAGTTTCGATGGAAGACACATCGATTCTGGCAAAGGAGATATTTCGATAGCCGAAAAGGATGGTGGAAAAGCTACTATCATCGAGGTATTGTACCCTCTATGACAAGTAACTTGATAAGTGTAGGTCAATTACTTGCAAAAGGAAGGAAAAAATGAATGAGATGAAAGTTTATAGGGTGGAGGTTAATCATGAAAGCACCTTTGGCGAAAAACAAGACGTTCAAAGTAGAACTCAACACATCGATCACAAATGTCTTGCTTGATGATGAAGAAGACAAGAAATGGCACCACTATGGACATCTAAACTTAAGTTTATGCATGCTCAATCGAAGAAGATGGTGGTTGGTTTGCCTTATGTGAAGGAACCAAAGCAAGTATGTGAGGAATCGTAAAGCTAAGCGGCAAGGCATTCAAACATGACTTGCCCATGAAATCAAACGCAAGTTGGAGCTAGTTCACTCGATGTGTGGACCATTTGAAGTAAAGTCCAATGGAGGCAGTATTTTCTTATTTATTGATGAATTCACATATGGATTTACATCATTGAAAGAAAAGTGAAGTATTCACACAAGTTCAAATTGCACAGGCAAAGTGAAGAAGTTGAGACGGTGGTGGCGAATACCCACCAGGGAAGGTATAGAGCATGAACCCTATACACCAACACAATGGCATAGCCGAGAAAACAGTATCCAACATATGAAAGCTAAAAAGCCTAAAAGCAAAAGCATGAACAGAGCAGTGTCCAACAAAGAGGATAGTTGGAAAACACCTCATGAGGCTTGGCCGATCGAAGCCAAGTGTAAGTCACTTCAGAGTTTTTGGATTAATGTGTTTCAGGCATGTACCTGAACAATTAAGAAGAAAACTGGATGATCGAAGTAAAGCTATGGTTCTTATAGGTTATCATTCGACTGGTGCGTATATTCACCAATCAAGATAAACTAATAATCGATAGATGTTCGAATCGAAAAGCAAAGGTTGGGATTGAGTCAAGTTCAACAAATCGACACTATTATAGCGGTTCAAGAAGATCCACAAGATGAGTCCTTGAATAGTCGAAGTGAACAAGGTAACACTTCAACTAGTCGAAATGAAGAACCACCTGAGCAAAGTGAAAGAAGGTCGACAAGAACAAGAACTGAATCAACTAGGCTAGCTGGGTATGAAAGATTCTCAGATCAAGTGATTGATGATGATGGTGATCTAGTTGAAGAAGCCATGATGATGGCTGAAGCAGAACCAATCGATTTAAATGAAGTAATGGGTAATTCGAATTGGTGCGAAGCCATGAAAGAAGAACTCAGAGCCATTGAAAAGAACAAGACTTGGGAGCTTGTCGAAAGAACAAATAAGAAGCCAATTGATGTAAAGTGGATATACAAAGTGAAACGAAGGCCAAATGGAGAAATTGCTAAGTACAAAGCAAGACTGGTGGCCAGAGGCTTTTTACAGAAGCCATGAATAGACTTCGATGAAGTATACGCACCGGTTGCTAGGCTGGAAACAATTCGAATAGTTGTTTCGACAGCAGCATACAGGGGATGGAAAATGCATCAACTGGATGTAAAGTCAGCATTCCTGAATGGACCATTAGAGGAAGAAGTCTATGTCACTCAACCACCAGGATTCAACGTCAAAGGACAAGAGTCGAAGGTATATAGATTACATAAGGCTCTCTATGGTTTGAAGCAAGCTCCTCGAGCTTGGAATAAAAGAATAGATAGTTTTCTGATCGAAGCAGGTTTCACAAAGTGTGTTTCTGAACATGGAGTGTATGTAAAAGATATCGATGGTGTCAGTCGAATCATTTTATGCCTCTATGTAGATGACTTACTGATTACTGGAGATGAAGAAGCTGAGATAGCAAAAGTCAAGTCAAAGCTAATGCAAGAATTCGAAATGTCAGATCTAGGAAATCTCTCATATTTTCTAGGAATGGAATTCAAAAATACTGAAGAAGGAGTACTCTTGCATCAAACCAAGTATGCTCAAGACATTCTGAAAAGATTCAACATGAGCAACAAAAGCGCCACTCCACTAGAGCAGAGCAAAGTCAAGAAAGAATCGAATGATAAGTTTGTAAATTCGACATTATACAAACAGATCATTGGATCCTTGAGGTATCTTTGCAATACAAGGCCCGATATTTGCCAAAGTGTGGGGTTGTTGAGCGATTATGGAGAAACCTCAAGAGTGTCATCTCAATGCGCTTAAGAGGGTGTTAAGATACATAAAGGAACCATCGACCATGGGGTGTTAAAGAAGTCGAAGAGCAACACAAGCATTAAAGTTCATGGATATCGATTCGGACTTGGAGATCAAGATGAAAAGAAAAGCACTGCAGCTACATATTCATGATCGAAGGTGCTCCAATCTCGCTCAAGAAACAAAGCATTGTGGCTTTGTCATCATGTGAAGAAATATGTAGGCATCATATGCATGTCAAGCAGCATGGATCGAAATGTTACTTGAAGAACTCAAGATAATGGAGCCAAAGAATATAAAGTTATTTGTTGACAACAAATCAAGAATTAACTTAATCATCCCATCATGGTCAAGCAAACACATTGAAAGAAGGTATCATTTTCGAGAGATCAAGTAAACAAAGGAAGATCGAAATAAAGTCGCAAGAAAGTTCAACTAGTCGACATATTCACTAAACCTCAAGAAAGTCGATTCAAGAGTGAAAGAGCATCGGGATGAGAAGTCTCGAGAACATGAATTAAGGGTGTGTTAGAATGTGTACATAATTCATGATTCAATAATAATCGAATAAGGGGTAATCGAAATAGCTTAGCTATTTCGATCTGTTATCTTGGATGCTAGAAGTCGAAATGTAGTGGACTTTAGATATTGGGCCTTAGTTTAGTTTACACTATTGGGCCCTCTATATAGGAGCATTTCCTTGTAAGCAAAATAATGCTTTTTCGATCAATTTCACAATATACAATATCAATTTTACTTCTTTCTCTTTTTCCTCTAAACTTCTTCTTCTTTATCACAAATATACTTTCTTTCATCCTCTGTTCCAACAGAAACCATCTTTAACTTGATAGAATCAAAATCCTAGTTGTGGATTGGTTGCTTGAATATGAAGATATGGATTGATTGCTTAATACTTAATACAAATAATTACGTATTTAACATACCTTTGTTAACATTTGGAAATAAATAAAGATCAAAATAGGCGATTTAATATAAAACAATATTGAAAGTTAGGAATACAAGTACAATTGAATATGGGTAATCAAATCTTCAAATCTATTGAGTTGTTCTATGAAGATTATAGAAGTGTTGGAATTACTCAAGATTTAGTAGGATTTGATAGTAGGACAACTCACTCGTATTTCATGTTTTTAACAAAATCGAATATAAAACAAATTATATATACCCATAACAATAAGTATTAAACTTAAAAAAATTAACACATAATGAATATTAAACTATTTTATGGATTTTTATATTTTAAAAGAAAATAAGATATGCATGCAATATATTTTATCAAATTAAAGTGTAATTTTTAATGTTAAAAAATGTGACATCACAATAAAAAATTACTTTTAGAAAAAATAAATAAGGGGCGGTGGATATTAGAGAAGAAAAGCAAAGTCCTAGTTGAATTGAAACTGAAGTGAACTAAATAAATAGTGTAATAGCCAAGACACAGAAAGAAAACATAAAGGAAGAAAAGAGTCACGAGAGCAGCAAGAAGAAAAGAAGGAAAAAAAGGCAAGTCACAGGAATGGAGAGGAAAAGTGGAAAGGCAGTAGATGTTCTAGATGGTTCTAATATTATGGAGTTAGTTGGAAACAAAGATGTTTTCAGCAACTTCGTGAACCATAAGTTTCAAGAGTTGGATAGAGATAGAGATGGTAAGCTTTCTGTGAATGAACTCAAACCTGCTGTTTCTGATATAGGTGCTGCTCTTGGTTTGCCTCCTAAAGGAACTAATCCTGATTCTGATCATATCTATTCTGAGGTAATTAACTTTTTCATTTCATGTTAATTAATTATGCATCTTTCATTAATTACTACTAATTTGTATGAAATAAAGCTAAATATGAATCCATGGTTATCTTCATGCTAAGAGAAACAGTATTGTTAAACCGACTTACTTGGAAGATAAGGCTATGAATTATTTTTTACTAACTTTTGTAGGTTTGATTAGATTGGTACTATTTCAAATTAAAATAGTGTAATGAGTGTTGTGATCGATGTCATTAGTCTCATCATATAATTTGTTGTGGTTGTAATGTTTGTTTTAGTTGTTGTTATTTATTTGTTTATTTAAAAAAGGAAGGTTTCTTTGTGGTTTAGATTTGTTTTGGTGTGGCAAAGACCTAGTAGTAGTATTTTTTGGGTTTTTGGCGGTTTTCAAAAAGCCTACAATTGCTCTATATAAATGATACTAGATCGTTTTTAATTGCTGTTTTTATACGTGACAATTTTACTAACCACTTATTTTTAAATAAGTTTACAACTTTATTAATTAACAAAATATATAATTTGAAGAATAATAGTCATATATTTAAGGCTATATATTAAGAACAAGTAATGATTTCATTGAAGTTATGTCATAACTTTAATCAAAATTCTGACATTAAATATGAAATATAAAATCAATTTATATATTATTATATTTATATAATTCATAACTGGGCCGGCCATTTAGTCTGGAGGCCTATTCAAATTTAATATATATGCCTAAATTAAAAAAAAAATAACACTTTAAAATTTGAAATATATGCCTAAATTAAAAAAAAAATAACACCTTAAAATTTGTGTAGAATGTGATTCTACATCCATTTTTCAGAAAAATGGGTATAGAATTATAAATGCCTGAAAATGAATTAAGAATTTACAGCTATTATTTAAAAAATAGGTGTAAAATGAATTGTTTTTGTAATTAAAGAAAATAATTGGGCCCAAAAATTTGGGGGTCCAGTGCTGCAGCCATTGCTCCACATGGGGAGGCCGGCCCTAATTCATAATTTAGTATTAGAATTTAGTTAATGAAATGTAAAGATGGGATATTATATTTTATAATTTAATGTCTGTATTTGATCAATAATATATATTTTATTAATGAATGAAATAGTAAATTTGGTTAATGAATTATAATTAAAATATATGATTAATAATCTATATTTATGTGATCAATTCAAAAATAAAATTGATTAATAAAAATCTTATATTTGTATTATAAAAATAATTTTAAAATAAGAATATTTTTTTATAGATATTGTTATTTTATTTGAAAAAGCATTGTACACCGTATTTATTATTCGTAAATATGGTGTTGATGTATAGTGTAGTGTCAAAATAACATTACTCTTTTATTTTATATATCACATATACATTTGGAATAAAATAAATGCAAATAAATTAAATAATCTTAATTTTAAAAATAAATATATCAATACAATTTTTTTAAAAAACTATAATATTTTTCATTTTAAAATGATTTTAAAAATAAAACTACCATTTAATATTTTATTTTACTTTACTTCAAAAAATTAGTATTTCATTTTACATTTAAAAGAAATTTGATTTTCTACCGCAATTTTGTTGTATTTATTTTTAAATAACTTATATATTTTAGTAAGATAATATATAGCAAAGAAAACGGATCACAAAAAGAGGGACGACTATATAAAGACCCTCTCAAGAATACGAGAATCTAAAGAAAGACAAACATAGTCTATTATTTACAAGATCCGCTCTAATTCACAAAGGTATAGAAGAAAAGTGAGTAGTATTGGTCAAAATTAATCCTAAGTTAGCAAGGGTATCTCCACAACTATTTTCTTCTCTATAAATATGAAAAACAACAAAATTCATATTAGATACAAAATTAATGCAATTAAGCCAACAATTTTTAATCGACCACGACACCCCATACGGAGGGTCAAACGCTCTAACTGCTCTTAAAGTCTGATTCTAACCAAACAAAATTTCAATTCTTCTCATGAGCATACTCTACTGCAAGTATTGCACCCGAGAGTTGCACCCGAGAGTTCAGCAATCAAATAACTTATAATTTAAAAGACATAACAAATTACCAGTTTGGAATCTTTGTACAACTTTAAATATTAAAGATAATTGAAGTATATTAACGTGTAAAGTAATGTTAATTAGTTTAAAATATTTGACTTTATTTTAACTTCTTTAAAAATAATAGAATTGAATGATTAAGATGGATTTTAAATTTTTCTACACTCACAATACATTTCAATTAACCTAAACTAAAATAAAAACTATTTGAATTTAAAATTGGAAAATTAATTTTATAAAAAAGGTTAAGTACGAATAATTAAAATTGTAACTAAATTTTGTTAAAATGAAATTCTTTCCAAAAGAAAAAAAAATTGTAATGTATTCTTTCTGGATGAATTTTAGAAGAAAAAAAAATTAACATTATTTAAATATTAATTAATTGAATGCTATTTACATGTCTAAAAAAACTTGTGGTCCTATATTCTATGACACTCACTCATTATTTTATTTGTTTTTTATACTTATATGTGCACATTTGTCATAAATAAATGAGTCGGTGGTGTGACGCTACGCTTTTTAGTGGCAAAGTTGTAGTTGATTTTGCTGCCGCTACTTAACTTTTTGTTGCCATTTTCTTATCTCCATGTATAAAGAAGAATCTAGCGGAAATTACTCATCTGGTATTTTGACTCTGATTTTAGTCTAATATAAAAATAATGATTGATGTGTTTTGTTTAATCTACTAGATTAAAATCTAATTAGGATAAATACTCTGTACTTAGACAATGCTATGGTAGTAGAAAATAATGAGCAAGACTTTTGTGAGTGCATAAAGTCAACATGCTATTATCATTCAACCATATTCTTATTCCATCCCATAGCTTTCTTGTGCATCACACGTAAAAATTTTAAAATTGAAAATATAATTCGATTTACATGAAAATTACGTTGAATACTGAAAATATACTTTTAAACTATAGTGTATGTGAGAAATTTAAACAGTTTAGAACCACTATATTTCAAAATATACCATAAACATATTTCCGTTTTTAGAGGGCATTTTAGGAAATACATAGAGTTTAATTTCACTATATTATATG
Source organism: Vicia sativa (assembly GCA_021764765.1). Taxonomy (NCBI): domain Eukaryota; kingdom Viridiplantae; phylum Streptophyta; class Magnoliopsida; order Fabales; family Fabaceae; genus Vicia; species Vicia sativa. Next base: position 181,102,395 of record CM038793.1, on the reverse strand, counting down.
ACTCTGGTTGAAGGCAATGTTTCTTGCCGGGACAATCAAATTAAAGGATTTTTTTTAAGGCATAGTTTTGAAAAGAAGTAAAATGCTTAAGAAAAATTGATCTTAAATCTTGAGTATTATTATAAGTAAAAGTTATTAATGTTTGTGTTACTATTATATCTTTGATTGAATTAAAAAAAAATTAATATAGATAGTTGATTAATCAAATGTAATTAAAGATATTATAATAAATTTTATTTTTTTATAAATAAAATTATGAAAATTAATTACACTAAACTAAGTGCTTAACTTTCTTAGTCAAGGTAAAAATAATTATCTTTACTTATAATTATGAAGGAGTATCACATATATAGGGCCAATAAATATATAAAGCATAGGCTACCTCTCTCTCTCTATATATATATATATATATATTAATTAAGGAATGCAAGATGAGATATATATTAAAATATATAGGGCCAATAAATATATAAAGCATAGGCTACCCTACCTCTCTCTCTCTATATATATATATATATATATATATATATATATATATATATATATATATATATATATATATATATATATATAATTAAGGAATGCAAGATGAGATATATATTAAAATTTTACGAGTAAACTTTCGTTAAATAGAATATCTCCCATACATTTGTCAAGAATTCACAAATTAATCAGTACTTTGCGGAGCTTTACAATTTATGCTATAACCACAATGGTCAAATCACCCGCTTTAGATATATTTTAATCAGTAGGGAATCGACTAAGTTAATTTGTAAATAATTATCCAAATTGAATCATAATCTTATTGAGTTCGGGGTAATCTCTCTAGAAAATCTATTGCAATCTTTTTTCATTTTCTAAATTTTGAACTTTTAGTGGTTGAAGACTTGAAGTAGTCTTGGTGGTACACAGGGCCGGTCCAACGTGACGTGAGGGGTAAAAAATTATTTTGTAGTTCTACAAAATTTGAACCCAAGATCTTCTAAATAAAATATCATTTATTTGTCAACTGGACTAAGTACATATTTATACATAAAATTTATTTTTCTAAAAAAATACTGAATTTTAATATTTGAGGTCTAAAATACCTTTAAGAAAAAATATTTTTTTGAGGCCCAAGGTAAATGCCTAGTTCGCCTTACCCTTGGGTCGGCCCTGGTGGTACATGGTGCTCTACTTTAACTTGTTTTTTTTCAAAACTTCTTTTCTTAAACTCAGATCGCTGAGTACACACATTCTACCTTTAAATAGGATCACTTCATTGGCTGACCTTGAAAATCTAGACTAATGCAACATCGCCTTGACCAATTTTCTGCGTAAATTAGAAGAAATGTCCAACTGACTGGTTAAGACCTCACCATCACACCATGTCACATTACTGTTAAGATCTTCAAAATCTTCATATAGGCAACACTTATGCCACAAGAGGTCTGACTTAAACAATAATTTCATACTCAAAGCATATGTTACTATGTTCGACATACTCATTTTTTTAAAAGAATTTCATCGATATTCTTTGTCTCATATTTAACTTATTCTAATCAAATAGATATGTTAAACTCTTGTGATCACTGAATTTTTCAAATCAGATGTTGTTAACTTGTAAACTTATTTTTAGTGATTATTAGTCAAGTCTATTAGGCCCAACAAGATAGTTATATGTGTTGCACAGAGTAATTTGAATAATTTTATATTAATTTTGTATTTTTGTTTAAATGTTTTCAGCTTCCATTTGTCAACATGGTATCAATAAGTATGAGATTACTCTAATAACCCCATTTTTTCCTCCTTTACCGCGAATCCTTTCTTTCTTTGGTCGATCAAGATTTGTTCGTATCACTTCTTTCATTCGGTTCGAATTTGTTGCCCATCACCTTTTCGTACTTATTTGTTCTTCGTTTGTCATGGAACACAATAGTGTCATTTCTTCTCCCATCACTCTCCAAAAAAATCTACAGCCTCACCCAAATAAAACAACAACACATGCAAAAACACAACTGAAAAAATCTTCCTCAAATCCTCATAGTTATCAAAAAGATATGCTTGGTCCCTTCTACATGTACCCTAGCGACAACCTAACGTCGGTGTGAAAATAAATAGTGGGTGGTCTAATAGCGGAAATTTGATAACAGGTGGCCCAGTAGATCTTAAACGAGGCTCTTGATACCGTGTTAAGAAATATGGTTGAGCCTAATTCAATACTACAAAATTGACTTTAAAATCCGCTTATTGGGTGAGAATTGTTTCCGTTTATAAAGACATGTTCATGTCATATATTGTCCGATGTATGACTCTTAACACACCTCATCACGTCCAAAACTGGACATTTGGAGCGTAAAAATAAATGGTGGGTGACCAGATAGTAGAAATTTGATAGTAGGTGATCCATCAGATCTTAAACGAAGTTCTTGATACCATGTTAAGAAATGTGGTTTGGCCTAACTCAATCCTACAAAATCGACTTGTAAGGTGTATGGTGCCACTATATTAACCCTTTGCGGACTCTATCTTTAATCAATGTGAGACTAGATGTTTTTTTTAATTCGGCCCCTAACACCTAAGACTATTAGATTTGGTGCGTGGATATAAATAGTGAGTAGTCCGAATTATTGATATGTAGGACTTGATTTTTTCAATACACCTCCTTACACCCAATACTATTGGGCCGGGTTCGCATATAAATGGTGGGTAGGCTCGTGATAACATCTCAACAAAAGCCATATAAGTGATGTCTCCATATTTTTAATGCAAGCACAATCACTACTAATTCTAAATCATGAGTAATTCTAAATCATAAGTAAGGTAATTCTCATCACGGGATTTAAGATGGTAGGGGAGAGAGGCATCTCAACACACTAAAATCTGCAAGACAAACATCCAATCGTTGGTATTCTAGAATTACTGTAAGTTGAGATGCATAGTATTATAAGTTGTTCTTAGACAAAAAAACATTTGACAAAATCACACACGACTTTATACTATAAATCAGATGGAGTATCCAATAAACAATACAACAATCAATCAATATATATATATATATATATATATATATATATATATATATATATATATATATATATATATATATATATATATATATGAAAGCACACATTAAGTCAAACAAATTGAAAAACATACATATACATGTGTATATATATTTTGTACTCTATTTTTTTAATAATTATTTTGTTTATTTTGTATTGCTGATTAGATTTGTCTTTGTCTTTGATTAATCATTATATTGAACCAATATGAAACAAGAAATGACAATATTTTTACAATTGACTTAAAAAATTCCTCAGGTTTTGAATGAATTCACACATGGAAAGCATGAAAAAGCTGTGAGCAAGACTGAGTTCAAAGAGGTTCTTTCAGACATTCTATTGGGCATGGCTGCTGGACTCAAACGAGACCCGATTGTGATACTTCGCATTGATGGCGAAGACCTTCTCGAGTTTCTTAATGGTTCAGTTTATGAACCTGAAGTTGTATCTATATTCTCTCAAATTGAATCACCCCATGCATCTCTTCATGATCTTATAATTCAAGCTCTCAGCAAACTCAATGTTGATCAAGGGATTCCTCCTACTTCTGATCCTTGGGTAGTTAGTCAATTCTATAACAAATTTTGTTATGAAAGTTATATGTTATTGCTATTTTTGGAACATTGTGGCTTATGATTCTTTGTGTAGGTTATTAACAACATTGTGGAACCAGCACTAGCACTGCTTTCTGAACATGGATCTTATTTGAATAAGGCAGTTTCTCAAGAGATATTTATAGACGAATTTAAGAAAGTGGCATTGCTCGTAGCTAATCGTCTTCGGGAGCAACCTGTCATAGTTGCTCATAGTGAAAGCAAATTTGATGGAAGTGGTGTTAAGAGACTGTTATCAAATAAGTTTGAATTAGACAAGGTTTTGGATATTAATTCCTAGAAAAACATTTCTTGTTCTTAGCTTATTCTTCGATATATATGATTAACTAATGGTGGAATGCAGATTTTGAGCTCAGCTATAGAGACTCTCCCTAAAGATCGTAATGGAAAGATGTCAAAGGATTATCTCCGAGTGGCGCTGGACGTGGTGGCTCCGTCCGCTGGTTTACCTCCATTTGGTGCAGTTGAAGAGGTTTGTTGTATCTTCTCTTCATCATTTCTTGCTTCATCTATTATGTTTAACTAAGACTAAAACTGATTCGAACATTCATCAGAGTCGTTTTAACTAATACTTAATCGTAATAAATATTTTATGAAATCCTATTTAACTAATACTTAATCACAAATTTTGAGCTATATGCAGTAGTTTGTCTTGCATGTGCTCAAAGACGGACCGTGACATTTATATTTGATTTTACAGATGGATAAGGTTATCGGTGAAGTGTTTAAGATGGTGAGTGCAGACGATGCGAAGTTGGTGAAAGAAGACGAGTTCAAGAAATTATTAACTGAAATATTGGGGAGTCTGATGTTGCAGTTGGAAGGAAATCCTATATCAGTTTCTTCAAATTCTGTAGTGCATGAGCCTCTGGGTTCATCTTCTACACTTCTGCAGCCAGCCCCTACAACTGAAACAACAGTATAGATGCATCTGCATATGTGTCTTTCTATGTATGTACGTATACTATGGATGATATTAAGAACCTATAACTATATAATAAAATATTTACTTGGAAGTTTGTAAAGTTTATACTTATATAACTTCTTCAACCATCTCAACAAATTTATTTTCCACTATTGAGAGGTCAATCTAAATTTACTCGGATAATATATTAGTAACACTCTACTCCAGTTGCAAGTTATACAAAAATGTGAGTCATCCTCATCAAATATCAGTCAGTTTAGATATGGACAACTTGTCTTCTAAAGTTAAGTAGGAAGTTTAAAAGTGGCGACAATTCATTGTGGTGTCCAGTGATGAAAAGCAAGTATGATAGACAAAACAACTCGTGGCAGGAAGTAGAGGCAAAGGTGTATGATTCTAGTATGTGGAAAAGCATATTACCAGTTTGTGGTCAATCATGTCAGGATCGAAAATGGCAAGAAAGTTAATGCTTGGGAGGATTGTTGGGTTCTACCGGGGCTACATTCACAAGATATCAATAAGAAATTAGATATAGAATACACAAAAGTTCTCTCAAGTTTTTGAGTAAAAAATAGGTGTTGGTTCTTGATGGTTATCATGAGCTTGATCAAAACTGAATTATTACAAGATTGATCATTCATTTTCTCTTATTTCTCTCAACAACAAATTACATATAATAATGTGTAACAAAAAGGAGATGTAATTTGACATGAATTACATTCAAAAAGTTGTTCTATTCAGACTAACATTAGAGAAGAAAAGACAAAATTTGTCTAATAAAAGTTTCATCTTTGTTTTATTATAAAATTTATAATGAGAGATTCTCTTTTTTGAACTCTAAGGAGGAAATCTGGAATTTTGAGGTCATGATTTGAATCACTATTCAAACTCATGAGTTGAGTCAAGAGCAAACTATGATTCGAGTTATTCAATGTTGTGATTTGAGTCACTTGTATTTCATGATTTAAATAAAATTTGATTGAGTCAAATTCTTGCTTTCGTGGAAGGAGGATTGATTGTTGTGGAGGATTATGATGAATCTGAATTCTCGATACAATAGAAAGAGAGGTGATTTGATAAGTTAATATTTTACCACTCAAATCATTATGTGAGAAAAGGGGTTTCTAGACCACATTCCCAAACGATATCCCCTAGGGTATGGAGTCGGCGTTGATCGTATAGCTTGCTATAAATAGGGTCACCACTCCCATTTCAGTGGAAGGTACGAGCCATCAGTAGTAATGACTCGACTGCAACTTCCAATTTGCTTGAATTATCTCGTCGATGTGGAGAGAAGGGAGCTTCCTCACAGAATCTGAACATTTTTAAGTCATTATGTGAGAAATGAGTGAGTATAAATTAAATTTAAAATAGAGTATCTAAATTCTTCACGTCTATTCTCTATATAGAGAAGCAGTAATAATAACTCTTGTTATGCTATTCTCTATATAGAGAAGCGGTAATAATAACTCTTTTTTTTTTGAAGAGTAGTTTGATGTATTTAAAGTTTAGATGGCCTACATTTTTTTTTGATATAGTTATGTATTGTGAATGTGTTAGATGAATTGCAACTTTCTCAATGGTTGGCCGGTGACCACTAGCATCGATCCAAAATAATTAGTATGTGCATTGACATTAAAAAGTAGTATTAATTGAAAAAATAAAATTGATAATTAAGTGTAGTTAATTGGTTATTATAGGCTATAACTTATCTCTCCATAACAAATTATAAACAAATTATACTTTTTTTTTAATACATTTGACCATTAATGTATGTAATTCATATATGAACTACATACATTAAATTTATATATATATTAAAAAATAACCTAATTTGTTTATAATTAGTTACGGATTAGGTAGTTATTAAGTGTCTTGACATCAAAATAATAAATTTTATTCCATCCGTCGTACAATAAGTGTTTTCTTTGAAATTTTCAAACTTTTTAAAATAATAATTAATTAAATGAAAATCGTTTCCTTTCCCTTAACTAACTATTATTAGTAATTGGTAGTTGTTCACAAACTCTATCATCCCTTTACATACATAACTTAAAAATCTGCTTCATTTTCTTCTACTGTGATATCGTTTAGACATATAATTTATGTAGCTCCCAATATTTCTCAAAATATTTTACTTGTTCGATTATGAAAAACACAAACGTTTAACAAAAGTAAAATGAGAATCATTTCCTTTCCCTTAACCAACTATTATTAGTAAGTGGTAGTTGTAAAGTAACTATTGACAACAAAGTCACAAACTTTATCATCCCTTTACATACATAACTTAAAAATCTGCTCCATTTTCTTCTATTGTGATATCTGTTTAAACATATAGTTTATCTAGCTCCCAACATTTCTCAAAACACTTGACTTGTTCGGCTTATAAAACCCAAACGTTCGAATTATATAATCCAAACAAATCAAGTGTTTTGAGATATATGAGAGGCTGAATAAAAACTCTCCTTTGAAATGTCACTCTTCGGTATTGCCCCACTAGAACCAAGAGCCAACTTTAAGACATCATATTCTTCATCCACCAAAGGCAAATCGCCCTTTGGTAGGTTGATAGAGATACTATAATAGATTAAACAGGCCAAAATAGGCCCAACCCAAAAAACCCAAAGTCCATTCCATAGTGAGCCTCCATGAACCAATGCAGCACCTAAGCATCTTGCTGGGTTAAGCCCAACACCCGCATAACCGGCCCGTCCAGTTACAGTTATGGACATAAATACAGCCAATGCCATAGCCCCAGCTATCACCAAACATACCATTGGCAAGCCTAAATTCTTTGCTCTCTTTTTGTCAAAAGCCAATGTAACACCCAAAAAGAGTACTAAAAATGTGAAAGAGAATTCCAATAACAAAGCATCATACTGATTGATACTAGAATTGAGTCCTTTGCCACCAATGGCACAACCTCCCAATGAGTATGTGTTTATTAATCTTGGATCCATCACGCACTTGAGTATATAAAAACCAATTGTCGAGCCGATGCATTGTGCTAAGATGTAAAGGAGTGCACGAGAAAGAGTGATAACACCTTTTAGAGTAGCTATTATTGTGAAAACAGGGCTCATGTGGCCACCAGATAGAGGAACTGTGACAATTAGGAATAAGAAAACTATGATGAAGACTACAAAGGGGACACTAAGCTTAGGATCAAATTCATGCGAGTCCAAGCATGCAATAATGGAGGTAGACAAGGTGAACATTAGTGAGGCAGTTGCCACTAATTCTGTTAAAGCCGCTTTCCATGTCTAAAAATAAAGAAAAATATATTGTTATTATTTTATACAGTGATAGGAAATTAGACCATTTTTGGTTGAATATTGGGAAAAATCTATGCAAAATTGAGTGACATAGCATTGGAAATATAATTTTTTAACATGCTTAAAGTATAAATAATTCAGAGTTGTAGGAGAAAGAGATTTTAATAATTCAGAGATTAGCTAAGAAATAAGCAATATCTAACTACTTTTTTTAACAGAATCTCATTTAGTCACACCACTTGATAATATAGTGACAAAAAGGATGGTACAAGACTCTATTGAATGTGATAATAAAAAAATTACTTCTCTTGAAAGACAAAGGAAGGTGATTTAAGTTCTAGGTTTTATTTCCCACAAAAACAAATTTAACTTCCATTAAATTAAAATTAGAGTTTAATTGTTATAAATAAATCAATAGATAACATCCACCATCTCTCTTCCTCTATTTTAATTGAGTTATGTACTTATAACACATCAATTATCAATTTATAATATAAATAAAAAATAAATTATTCAAGATAGGGTAAGACGTTTGAATTACATGATGACGACCTTGTTTTAAAATTTTAATTGAAGTCATACTCCTCATAAATGGCTGTCTGGTTCTACTTCTTGGCCATTTTCCATACTAACAATGCATAGTTCTATTTGTCACGACCGCTATTAGAGGTGATGCTTCTCACAACCATGATAAAATATTTTTAAAAAATTAAATAAAAAAAAAAGATATTGTTAATTTATAAAATAACTAAAATTCGTATTAAATTACTACCTCTGGGCTGAAAATCTCATGTGCTCCAATAGAAGCCTGAAACTTCCCTCTTAAAGGGTTTTTGGACCCCATACAATTTCTCTCGCAAATCTCAACAGTCATAGAAAGTTTTTCATCCACTACTCGTGAGTTAGCTGAACTCATGGGTCTTTGTCTACTTAAGGAAAAGAATTTGGATTAAGTGTTTAACTAGTAGTGCTCACTATAAAATGTTATTAGTGCAATGACGTTAATTTTTATGTGCAATAAGTAATGAGTGTTGGAATTGTGTACCTGCGTGAATACCTAAAAAATGAATATGCTTCAGCTCACTTAATATCCACTTTCCTACAAATCAAGACAAAATAAAATGATTAGTTTTTTCCAAACTTTTGTCACCCTAAACAATGCCAATTTTTGCACCTTTGCACATCAATTTGATGGAAACAGCGTTTAAAAACCACATCAATCCAAAAAGTTCAATTAGCTGCTTCATTATTTTTCACATTTCATTGTATTGGAATCCAATTTCCCACCGTGGTGTGGTTTAGGTCTCATTGACTAAAGCTAGGTTCGCGGTTTATGTGTTGCACCAGGAAAAAAGATTAAAAAAAAATGTAGAAACAAGTAAAACAAACAAAAGTACTATAAAAAGAATTATACTAACCTTTTGACATAATAGTAAGTAGTATGACAAGATCCGGCAACTGGCAATGACAAGATCTTTACAGCACAAGATGCCCTTTAAAAAATGACTTAGAAAACTTATACCTCTGAAAATTACGAAAAACTAAGACGTTGTTTCCTTTATGAAAAGTGTTCTTGTTAAAAAACTATATGTAGGATATTAAGGGATTAGGAGGCTCAAGCAAGGTTACTTGGCCTCCAAGCTATGAGTCTAGCTTACCCCCTCAATCGGAATCCCTTAGATAAGAGGTATGATCTCTATCTTATGCCTGTACAGCTAGGCAGATACACCCCGGCCTATACAGCTCGGTCAGACACACCTGGGCAGTCACAGTTCGGCCTAGCACAGTTAGGAACAAAAAGGTTATCTATTTTTGTTTCATAAAATCTGTGTTAATGTACTAAGAAGGAGATACTAGACTCATGCAACAAACAATTGTGCATATTTTTGGGAAACAAGATTGCCAAAAGATTGTTTTCATTGTCTCCAAAAATGTGCCACTCAAAGTAAAATGAAAACAGGAAATGTTATCACAAAGTAAATGAGACTTGAAAATTTATCAAATAATGTTAATATTCCACTCCTTCATCTAGAGGAAAGACAATTCAGAAAAATGTGTCAAAAGTTAAGTAACCTCTGAACTTGTAAATGAATCAAAGAACAAACAGACTTCATAAAATACAAAATGTCATGAACAGATGCAAATCTGAAGTAGCTAATGAGCACAGCCCAGGAATCTTGCTATACCCAGAGCGGTTACATAATTAGCAATGAATGGCTCAATAATCTAAATGTACAAAATGAAACAATCCAGATTTGGACTTGATAAAAAACTATGATAAGTTAAGCTGCTAATTTGGGTTCTCTAGTGATTTTCCTAGAAGGAAATGGAATTTTCTTAAACTCATTTACCAGTGTCTTTTGCAAGAGTTTATCAACCTTGGTAAGGCCAGTGAGACCAAAACTATCAGGATCCTGTAAAATAGGATTATGCAAAGGATTCAATGCATCCAAATTCGACTTCAACATCTTATCCTTCTTCAGATAATCACTTTTCTTATCAAACCAATTACTCCAACCTTCTCTCAAAGGCTTCTTACCAACTTTCAACAAAAGCGCGTCCTCGATTCCCTTCACTTCCATCATCTTCGTCCTCACGTACTCGTCCACCGCCACGTCATCAGAACCAAACGCGGTCTTCCCTCGATCCTCCGACGTCGTTTCGAAAATCCTGAACCCTTGATTTGACTCCTCCGTCATCGTCATCGTCGATCGCTTGTTGAAGGATCGCCTTATTACGCCTTCTACGTGGTGGAAGAAATAGCCGGAAGCTTTGTTGCTCTCTTCGATTGGCTCCTCGTCTTCTTCCGCGTCTGTTGTTGATTCCGGTGCCTGTTCTTCGACTATGTCGAGTGCGTCGATTGTGTCCTCTCCGCCGGTTGTGTCCTCGTTCGATGAATCGGAGAGGAGGGAGTCGTAGTTTATCTCGTGAGAGGGGGAGCGACGGTGACTGTGGCTGCGGAGGAGGGAGAGTGATGCTAAGAGAAGAACTGCTGAGACAACGGCGCATAGGACCCCACCGTAACGGGGGCGTCGCCGGAACCGGAGATTTCTTAGCATCTTATCGTTATCGACGCGGATTGAAACGGAAATGGAAACTGTTATTTGAATGGGCCTCTTTTGCGCTTGGCCCAGCATTACTTACATGATACTACAACATTGGCGATTACTTTTTCAGCTAATCACACCTCTAAAAAAATTTAAATTATTTTGGAGATGCATTTTCAATCGCATGTTAATTACTTTTGTCAAAATTTGGTTCGAAAATGCATTTGTGAATATTTCTGAAATACATTTAGAGATGCATCTCTGAAAAATTTTCTACAAGCAATGTCGACAGAAATAGTGTCTAAGTTTGTATTTTTTTTAAATTCGAAGTCATTTTAATCCAACTAACAGTGTGAGAATTCATAATTTGACTCAAACATTAACATCTCAAAATAAGTTAATGCATTAATCTAAAAAACATGTCATAACATTATAAACATAGTTCTCAAAGTATGAAAAATACTTGTAAAACATCCAAAAATACATTAAAAAGCATAACTTATTATGTATGCCTAATCGTTACCCCTTGGCTCCTCCTTTTTCGTCGGTAACCAAAGGCATTCATTGTATCAGTAAAAATAGAATGTACTAGGGAAAATGTATCATCACCGCCTCTCTCAAACATCATAGACTTTATGCCCTATCCTCATGATCAGGCCTAAGTAGACTTACAGGTGTGTCTGGTGTCATGACAGGGTGTGACATAAAATATAACCAAGTCATGTAACCATCAGCATAATGCCATTGACTTGTGGCTGACATACTTCGATATTCCTCTAGTACCATATGAATTTCGTAATCCACCAGTATGTAATCAAGATGTATGTGAACGGTGTTGATATGAGGAACCACGAATGGGTGGTCTCAAAATGATCTGCGCAAATACAAATTGACGCATGCATCGCTCTGGCAAATACTTGTACATCAAATTACTCACATATGCCATCCATCTAAAGTAATATGAAATGGGGTCGAAGGGAATAGTGACCTGGTGAGCGGCTTATGGTTTCCAACAAACATATTTCAACCCTCTATGTTTGCTAAATTTCCACAACATAGTACATCAGAAGCTCTGTTTCTTCGTAGTTTCCGCAATCATCACCTTTTTTGGTTCTGCAATAGAACATTGGTGTCATTTATGGGAATAGACTTTTAATTCCTATGATTCCCATGATTTCGTGTTTGATCTTCAGATGCGAGCTTTGTAGAAATATTAGACGAAGAAAGTGAAGTCTCGCTTTGTAGAGCATTATTACTTTCCATTCGGCTTTAGGGTCCCTCTGGCCTCCAAAAATGATGTCCAAGAAGATCGGGATTTGATTCCTACACTCATCATCCAAGCAAAGATACAACTTCCACCAAAGTCGTGATAGGGTAAAGCCAACATCAAGAAGGTGGCACAAGTTTGTACTTAATGGTACCCGAGTAGCACAAGCTTGTAGTTAATGTTGGGCGTCGAGTAGGTACTGAGGTGCATCTGAGGGTATCATAGCATTCCCACTTGATGTACTCAGGTCTTCCATTGACCAGGTAATGAAGCAAGGAGTCATTGGGGTCGTCTAGTATAAAGTGCCTCGTATGCCGATAAATGGAAGACCCATTGGTACCCAGGCTCAGATACTGTCTAACACGTACTTTAGAAAATATATGGGATTTGTTCAAAAATGGGGGTGAGCATCATGGAATGAATTATCCCTAGATCTTCCTCACTAGCAAAACATCTAGGAGATTCCTGAGAAATTTGAGGGCAAGCAGAGTGAGTCATCTCAACCCCGGAAAGAAAACTCAGAAATACACAACAGGGTCCGAACACATCTTGAGCGAAAGGCCTGACCCCAAGCTCGGCCTTGCACCAAGTCACCTGGATACCACATCCAATAGAGGTGTCTGGTGTACACTTGCGCTCCGCCTCAGGATTTAATTAATATATTTGTAAATTAATCATATAATAGTAAAATGATATATATATATATATATCACACACACACACACATGTGTGTGTATCTAATTATATTCTTATTGTTCATCTTTTTTCCTTGTTCCCTTTTTAGGGCACCAAAATACAAATGCACGTTGTGGAGAATCGAGAAACAACTGGTACAGTTGATGTATGTCGTTCAAATCCAGAGGTGTCACTTCGAGCACCCGGCTACAACAATCAAAACCATCAGCACTTTGCATGGGCAAAGTCAAGGGTGGCGTTGGATACTTTCAAGCGCCCATCTACAATAATTAATCCCCCACAATGCCTCGTGCATCTTCAGAAGTTAGGGGTCCTTAAAAAATGCTTTCAACACCCGACTACAAAAATCAATTCTCCACAACGACTCATGTGCCTTCAAAATCTAGGGTACTTATCGGAGATGTTTTGCATGTCCAACAACAACAACCAACTTCTTAAGGTTTCTATCAAAGACATTTTACACATCCAAATACATCATCGAAATACCTCATGTCATAGAAATAAACACTTTCACGTGTAGCTAATGCACCCTCCCCCTCTATATTTATCCCATCTAAGTGCAAGCATGGTGAAGCCTAGTGACGTCCATCTTGATCTGAGCCATAGCCTCGGGGGAAGGGATGAGATCTTATAACTTTGGTTGGGTAAGATCCTTTATAATTTGGAGCATAGTTCAAAGCATGGTCGCATCTAGTCGGCTTCATGCCCTTCAAAGCATGGTGCATAGTGGAAGTAATAACCCTCACACCATGTATTCACTAACGTCCCAGCAATAAATTATAATTGGCTTTGGATGCAATTACCACAAATATAGTTGGTCTAAAAATGGTACCTACAACATTGTTCATTTGAATCATTGGTAAAGCCTTACTGGTTTTTCCCTCATAATTCGACAAAACCATATTGTGGGGTCTTAAGTCTGTATCAAACTTCCCAATCTTCTTTAGCAAAAAATATGGCATCATATTCATCGATGCTCCTCAAACTAACACTTTATTAACATATACTCCATATGACTTAACCCAGATAAATACTGGTTTAAGATGTTGTTTCATTCCTTCATCGGGCCTTTCAAAAGAGGCATTGTCTTCCTCCTCTATGCAACCATTGTCCATTACATAATAACAAAGAGATTTATGGCTCGTTATTTCTTCTACGATACCATTATCTTATTCCTTTGTTATCTCAGTTATTATGTCATATTCTATAGGAAATGCGAAAATAATATTACATATGGTGTATAATTCCCCTTATGACTCTTAATCGAAGTTATTCATCAACATCTCATCATCTTCATTTGGCACAAATTCCTTGCCATTTGATTTGACCACTTATGAATAATTATGGAAGAGTATTTCTTTTTGGGGTCTCTTTGATATTTGGTCATCTTCCATCTTTGAAATTTTACCATTTTTACTTGATTCCTTAGTCTCGAGAGCCACTTTCTTTCTCCTTTGAAATCTTCTTCATTGAGTCCGAGTCATTGGATTTTTACCCTAATAGTTTTTTTAACCATATGAGAATTTATTAGAGATGTGGGAATTGTTATTGTATGAGGAACATGCGCCTACCTAAATCACCATCCACCTTCGTTGGTCAGTATTGGATCATCATAGACGTTGAATTCACTCACCAATAGCATCGAGTGACACATAAGTCTTTCAACTCCCTTCATTGGTGTGACGACTCTTGTTATTTTTGATAAGGAACACCTATTTTGTCGAAGGCATATTGGGGCCTTATTTCATACCTATGATTCCTTCTAGATGGTTGAGGTTTGAAATGTTTGATGCCTTTTATGGCTTGTTTGTCGAAGATGGTGTTGTAACAACGACACAATATGACCTTAGAGCCTTTAATATTGCATCTGTTGAGGAAATAAATCAATGCCTCTTTAGCCTTTGGATACACAACCTTGACCTTCTCAATATAGTCCAACATACTCTCCTCTTCGACCTTTGGACTAGTCTCTCTAGTTTTCTCGACCATCGTGACATCCACAAGTTTGACAAAATTTTCTTCTTTGACTTGCAAAGGGTCAGAATCAATCTTTATGGGCGATTTAGTTTTGTATCCAAACTTCAACCTTCCATATTTTAAATCATTTTATACTATATCCATAAAAATGACACATTAAGAGCTTTTATGACCAACAAAATTATGATTACAGAAACCTTTTTTCTTTCTTTGTTCCAATGGTGATGTCTTTAGGCATTTTGGCATTATGATCTGACCATCAGCAACCAAAAGATCGAAAATCTCATCACATTTTAGTTACATCAAACATATAAGTTTTGTATCGAATTTTTCATTTTTACTATATTCGATAGAGTTTTGTTCCATTATAGGGTCTTAGGATCTTACAAACATACAGAGGACCTTGTTGCAACTCTGCCATGTTAATATCATTTTCTGAAATTCGTAGTTTTCTTGGTCTTGCAGGTTACTATAGAAAGTTTATTGAAGGATTTTCGAAGTTAGCTTTGTCGTTGACTAAGTTGACGTGAAAAGGACAAGTGTTTGTATGGGATTCGGAATGTGAAAAAGGTTTCCAATAGTTGAAGAGGAGATTGACTAGTGCTCTGATCTTGATATTGCCGAATCCGGCAGAATCTTTTATTGTGTACTGTAATGCTTCACTGTTGGGTTTAGGTGGTGTTTTGATGTAGGATAAGCAGGTAGTAGCTTATGCTTCAAGGCAGTTGAAGATTCATGAAATGAATTATCCGACTCATGATTTAGATTTGGCGGTTGTAGTATTTGTTTTGAAATTGTGGAGGCATTATTTGTATGGTTCTTGATTTGAGGTATTCAGCGATCATAAGAGTCTGAAATATCTCTTCGATCAGAAAGAGCTCAATATGAGGCAGCGAAGATGGTTAGAATTTCTGAAGGATTATGATTTTGGTTTGAATTACCATCCCGGTAAGGCAAACGTGGTTGTAGATGCGTTGAGTAGGAAGTCTTTGCATATGTCTATGCTGATGGTGCATGAATTGGATTTGGTTGAACAGTTCAGAGACTTGAGTCTAGTATGTGAGAACACTCCTAATAGTGTTGAGTTCGGTATGCTGAAGTTGACTAGTGGTATTCTTGATGGGTTTCGAATCGGACAAAAATTTGATTTTGGTTTAGTAGATAGAATGATGTTGATCAACCAAGGTCAAGGAGGTGAATTCCGAATTAACGGGAATGGTTTTATGAGGTTTGGTGATAGAGTTTGTGTTCTGGATATTTCTGAACTAAAGAAGAGTATTTTGGAGGAAGGACATCGTAGTGGATTGAGTATTCATCCTGCTGCGACAAAGATGTATCATGATTTGAAGAGGTTGTTTTGGTGGCCTGGAATGAAGAAGGAGATTGCTGAGTTTGTTTATGCTTGTTTGATTGGTCAGAAGTCAAAAATCGAACATCAGAAATCGTCTGGATTGATGGAACCATTGTTTGTTCCGGATTGGAAATGGGATGGCATTTCTATAGACTTTGTGTCTAGTCTGCGGAGTACAGCTAAGAATTGTGATGTTATTTGGGTTATTATGGACCGATCGACGAAGTTTGCTCATTTTATACCGATGAGAATGGATTATCCGATGGAGAAATTGGCTCAAGTGTATGTTGAGAGGATCGTGAGTTTGCACGGTATTCCTGCTAGTATTGTATCGGATAGAGATCTGAGGTCTACGTCTAAGTTCTGGACAGGATTGCAAGAAGCCTTGGGTACTAAGTTGAGGTTGAATTTTGCTTATCATTCGCAAACAGATGGTCAGACGAAGAGGACGATTCAGTCGTTAGAGGACTTGTTGCGAGCTTGTGTGTTGGAGAAAGGTGGAGCTTGGGATATTTACTTACCTCTAATTGAGTTTACCTACAATAATAGTTTTCATTCGAGTATTGGTAAGGCTCCGTTTGAGGCATTGTATGGTAGGAGGTGTAGAACGCTGTTGTATTGGTATGAAGCTGGAGAAAGTGTTGTGATTGGTCCAGATATTGTCCAATAGACTTCAGAGAAGATTAAGATGATTCAGGAGAAGATGAGAGCTTCTCAGAGTCGTCAGAAGAGTTATCATGATAAGAAAAGGAACAATATCGAGTTTAGTGAAGGAGATCATGTGTTTATGCGAGTTACTCCTATGACTGGTATTGGTCGAGCTTTGGAGTCGAAGAAGTTAACTCCTTGTTTTATTGGTTCGTTCCAAATTATGAAGAAGGTTGGGAAGGTTGCTTATCAGATTGCTTTACCGCCGCCGCTTGCGAATTTGCATGATGTATTCCGTGTATCCCAGATGAGGAAGTACATTGTTGATCTATCTCATGAGATTCGAGATATATCTAATAGAAAATAATTGCTGTGAGGATCGGAAGTTGAAGCAATTGTGGGGTAAAGAGATAACTTTGGTGAAAGTAGCTTGGGGAGGACCAGCAGGTGGTAATGTTACTTGGGAGTTGGAGAGTCAGGTGAAGGGCTCTTACTCGGAATTATTCGTCTAAGATATGTTTTCGAGGACGAAAACTATTTTAGTAGGGGAGAGTTGTAACACCCCATATTTTTCAATTATTAAATAATTTGAATTTTAGTTATTTATTTAATTTAAATTTAAATTATTAGAATTATTGAGATTTTTGGAAAATAAATAAAGAAAAAGAATTTGGCTTATGTGGTGATTAGTAGAGGAGATAAAGGTGTATGGGGTAAAAGCCTCTAATTATTTTGTTATTATTATTATAATAGAATAATAAGAAAGAAAAAGGAATTGGAAACCAAAATTGGAGAAAAGAGATCGTACGTGAGAAGAGGCGAGGAGGAAGAAAACCTAAAGCTTGAGGAATTCAAGATATTGGCTAAGGTAAGGGGTGATTACTCTAATTATATTGTATTATAGATTTTGGGAATGATAGGATAAATTGAGTGAGTTAGGAATCCCAATTTAGGATTTTCTAGGTTTATGAGTTTTGATCCTAAAATGCCAAAGTGTGTGAAATTGAGTCAATTACATGTTATAGGGTTGTTATGTGTTGTTAATTATGTTGTTATGCACTATGATGTTGTTTGATGGATGATTTTGGTGTTGATTTTTGATTTGGTTCGTATTGGATTGATTGAATTGAATGGAAAAATAAAGAATGCTGTCAAAATTAAGTTTTTCTGCTACAAACGTCGCAGGAACCAGTTACCCTCTGGGAGGAACCGGGTTCCTCATATAAATTCCAGCAAGGTGGCTTCCATGAGTCTTGGGAACCGGTTACCCTGTGGGGGGAACCGGGTTCCCAGTATATTTTCCAGAGGATATTTTTCATGAGTCATGGGAACTGGTTACTCCCTGGGAGGAACCGAGTTCCTAGTGTATTTTCTAGAAAACCAATTTTTATAAAACGTGGGAATCGGTTACCCTATAGGAGAATCTGGGTTCCCCATACATTTTCCAGCAGCGTGTTTTCACATGATTATGGGAACCGGTTACTCCCCTGGAGGAACCGGTTACCACTGATACCTTTTGAAAAATATTAAATTTTGAAAATTCATAACTTTTAAACCGTAAGTCCGTTTTAATCGCCGTTTTGGACTTTATTCCTTAAATTAAATGTTCTATTTTATGACATAAAGAAAATAATATTAACTTGGTTTTATTTTGGAAAGTGGTGATTTTCCGACCTTGTGGTTATTCGTACCTTGTGTACTTCGTGGATAGGAAACGATATGTTGTTGCGCTGATGTATTGTGTGCACATTGATGGTTGTACGCTTGTTGGTGATGATGTTGCAGTAATTCCTTTTGAAAATTCATAATTTTTAAACCGTAAGTCCGTTTTAATCACCGTTTTGGACTTTATTCCTTAAATTAAATGTTCTATTTTATGAAATAAAGAAAATAATATTAACTTGGTTTTATTTTGGAAAGTGGTGATTTTCCGACCTTGTGGTTATTCGTACCTTGTGTACTTGGTGGATAGGAAACGATATGTTGTTGCGCTGATGTATTGTGTGCACATTGATGGTTGTACGCTTGTTGGTGATGATGTTGCAGTAATTCCTTGTGAATTTTTATGTTGTTTGATGATGTTCATGATAAATGATGGTTATCATGTTTTGGATTGATGATGGTTTATGATGTTATCATAACCTGTGTTGAATGTTGCATGCTTGTTGATATGCATGCATATACATTTGGTGGTTGTTAATTCCCATTGTGTGGAATTAGTGAGTTGGCCAATAACCGTTGCCGAGTTGGAATGAGAGTTGAGGCGTATCTATGTCCGAGTTAGAATGGAGCAGATATTGATACTGGATCCGAGTTGGAATGGAACAATATGGTGAATTCAGTTCATTTTTGGTACCACATGCATAGAGTCTTGCGTTGCATTTGCATGGATTATAACATGTTAGGATGAATTCCAGTGCTATAATCTGGTTGTTGCATGTCATGTATATTTATGACTTGTGTTGTTGAATGAATGAATAAATCTGATTATGCTGAATAGGGTGGAATAATAGCTTATAAAATTCTATTATTTTATGAATTTATAATGCACTTTAATTATGTAGTCTCACCCTTACTTTGATGATTTCAGATTGAAGCTTTAGAGGCTTAGGAGTTGGTGAGGATGGCTCGTAGAGCTATGCATTTTTATTTTATCACGTGTCGGTGTCATGCTCTGATTGTAACACTAGGGAACGCTTGTCTAGAGTTATTATTAAACTCGGTTTTTATTTAATATTTTAATAGGATAATTGTTTTGGTGATTCAAGGCATTGACCTTATGATATTTAATTGGTATTCTGAGTTATCCAAGTTTGAAGTTATTACGTTGTGTTAAACATGTATTTCTTTTTAAATGGAATTGTGTTTCCCATGAGAGCATGACATTGTATAAGAGTTTTATGTTTTTAATTAATTGTGACGCCCTTTAATTCATGTTAACTCTGAAATAATTTATTAATTGCGGGGGTATTTAGAAGGGTGTTACATGGTGAACCATGTGAAGTCATTATTAGTCAAAGAATTAGGAAGTATTCCATCTTCAAGTTTAAACTATTGACCAAATCTCATGTCTCTACTAATGTCAAGCAATGTGTTCGACAATAGACTCAATAGTATCTCCTGCAAACTTAGTGAATTTAGGGATTTTCAACTCCTTCATGGGGAGTTTAGTTTGCAAAACATACTCAAACAAGGCAGAAACAAAATTAGGCCTATGCAAACCAACACTAAGGCCATCTTGGGATAAGATCTACTCGACACATCGACTATGTTATTTTCCTCTCAAAATTGTTTTGTTGGGATCTCCTAAATACTTGGTATGCATCTTGATTTATATTGACCAATACCACCGACGGTCTATTTCGACCTAAGTCCCCTTCGACTACCATAGATATAGGTTTTTTGACTGGTTAGGGCATAAGTTGTTGTTGCGATTGATTATTCGGAAGACCTTCATTATTTGCAACTCTTCAGTTTTAAATTGTCCCAATTGCTTGGATTTCAGGGATTAGTCGAATAAGCACTCAGAGAGCCCAAAAAAATCAATAATTCAATCCATTTAATGAGTTAATTGTTGGTAAGTATGGTTTATGTTCTGAGGTAGAAGTTAAACGCAATACCAATTTTTTGGGTAAGCATGTTAAACATATAATGATTGTTATCATCCATTTGTTGCCTCATAGACATGAGAGAACTAGTGGTCAAGGGTGGCATAAACTGAGGGATATATCTTACTCCTCCTTGGGGATGTGCCATTTGGACAAAATTGTTGATATCAGATCCTGATGTTGAGTATTGGTTAAGAGGCGATGCAATATTAATTGCATTATCACCATATATAGATATATTAGTTTGCAAGCCTGGAATCATTGCAGTTGGCATTCTTGATGGGTATTCCCCACTTCCAGGGGGTAGCATAAAGCTTGGGAGAAAAGAAGGCATATGGTCTCCTATAGTATTTTGGGTAACCATATGAGTAGTTGGAAAACTCGTTGATTGTGTTGGGGGAACCACCACTTCTGGTAATGTCATCAAAACTAACATTTGACTTATAATATGAGTGGTTACTCCAATAGACGTTGATGCTCCTGCACCACCAACCCTCAATTCAATCGATTGTTCTTCTGCATTAGGATCATCATTACGGGGAAGGGGGGATATTTTGGAGGAACCATCTCAACAAGAGTCTTACCACTTCTCAAGCGCATAGACACTCAGACAATGAAAACATTACATGTATGAAGAACAAACAGACAACAAAGCACAACATTTTTTTTTGCAAATAAATAAATAAATTTCTTACACAAAAGGGTCCCACTGAGTGTTCCAATTTATTTACTGGTGTTTTCAGCAAATCAAATCACAAATTTTCGTTCACTTAGTGGATTAAACTCGAAAAAATCCTATGGATCATTTGTGTAGAAATTTTGAGAAAATATGTGTTTTATGTGTTTGCTTGAAGGTTTATTACATGTGTTTGCTCCCATGTGTCTTCAGTTCTTGAATTGCTGCAAACTGTTATCCGTGTAGGCTATTGTCTTTAAATCTCTTGTCTGCTTCTGTCGAAGACATCTTTAAGTCTTCTAACTGCCCATGTCGAATATGTCAAATCACTGCAAACCTTTTTTAAATTCTAAAACTGATCCTAATTTTGTGATTTGTTCATAGATTCCTCTATACCAGATTTAGTGGATTTCTAGGTCATCTAATCCTTGAACTCAAGAATATACTAAATCCGAAAATATCTAATAAGCAAGTTGAACTCACCCTCTCGATCATAGTAATCAACATGTCAAAATTATAGTTATGTCATTTTACATTTAGCAAATCTCATACCTTTACATCACACTTTCATGTCAAAATGCTAAACTAAATTTATCAGACTAATAGGATGCAAATCCAAATCATGGTATTATCAATGATGTAGTTTACCTAGTTGAGATTTATAATATAGTCACATACGGTAATATAGTTATTAAATATCGTATTTCTTATGTTCTTTCTTTTTATTCAATCATGTCAAGTTTGACACTCTATGTTCATCAAATTTATATCCCCATATCTCGCATGATTAAGTTAAATGACAGACTTCTCTAATAATTTACTGCTCTTCATATCTCACATTTCTTATTTTTTTAGATTCTATTAAAATTTAAATTTAAATTTTTTAAAAATAAAATTGTACATCCAGATCCTACAATTTAAAGATATAAAATAATTACTTTAGTACATTTTTTTCAGAACTTTTTTTTACATTTTTTGTATTCTACATTCTATAAATATAAATTGCTCACTTCAAAACTTTCAAATTTCTTTTACACTTTCAAATGTGTAAAATGCTCATTTTAAATTTTTATGATATTTTACACCTTCAAATTCTACAATCCGAATGTGTAAAATGTTCGTTTTAAGTTTTATAATTTTTACACTTCTCAATCCTTCAATCTAAAAGTATAAAATCCTCAATTTAAATTTTTTATGATTCTTAAACATAGAGATCTTATAATTAAAATAAATTCCACTTGGATTTAGTGATATGAAGAGAGGGTCAAAATTGGAGGAAAACATACCTACAATACAAGTATGACACGATTACTATGAATGACTTACCTCCCAACTAACACTCATTTACCAATTGCACACTTCATGTATTGCCTATTCTAAACTTGTCACACTATTACTCCCAACATGCCTACAAATACAATACTATATATACATGTTGTGGATAGGTAACATTCATTGCATTGACTAATATAACACACATTTGAACTAGCAAAAAGAAGAAATATGGGAGATGAAGGTATAGTGAGAAGTGTCACAAAACATGTCACACCAGGTAAGGCTACTATATTGGCTCTTGGCAAGGCTTTCCCTCACCAGCTTGTGATGCAAGAGTATCTAGTTGATGGATATTTCAGAGACACTAATTGTGATAATCCTGAACTTAAGCAGAAACTTGCTAGACTTTGTAAGTATATAGTGAAACACACATTAAAGTTCAAATGTTTTTTTTACTAAAACCATGTTTATGTGTTAACTATTAAACTTGGCTTTTGGTATGAACAGGCAAGACAACGACAGTGAAAACGAGGTATGTTGTTATGTCAGAGGAGATACTAACAAAGTATCCAGAACTTGCTGTTGAAGGTGCGGCTACTGTAACACAGCGTCTAGAGATATGTAACAAGGCAGTGACACAAATGGCAATTGAAGCTTCTCAAGTTTGTATAAAGAATTGGGGAGGATCTTTATCAGATATAACACATGTGGTTTATGTTTCGTCTAGTGAAGCTAGGTTACCGGGTGGTGATCTTTACTTATCAAGAGGACTTGGACTGAGTCCTAAAGTTCAACGAGTCATGCTCTATTTCGCTGGTTGTTCTGGAGGTGTAGCTGGTTTGCGCGTTGCGAAAGACATAGCTGAAAACAACCCTGGTAGCAGAGTTTTGCTTGCCACTTCTGAGACTACAATTATTGGATTCAAGCCACCGAGTGCTGATAGACCCTATGATCTTGTTGGTGTGGCACTCTTCGGAGATGGTGCTGGTGCTATGATAATTGGTTCAGACCCGATGTTGGAAACTGAGAAGCCGTTGTTTGAGCTTCATACTTCAGCTCAGGAGTTTATACCAGACACTGAGAAGAAAATCGACGGGAAACTGACAGAGGAGGGGATAAGTTTCACGTTAGCAAGGGATCTTCCTCAGATAATTGAAGACAATGTTGAGGGTTTCTGTGACAAACTAATTGATGCTGGCGGGTTGGAGAATAAGGAGTACAATAAGCTGTTTTGGGCTGTTCATCCAGGAGGACCAGCGATATTGAATCGCATGGAAAAACGGCTTGAGCTGTTGCCTGAGAAGCTGAATGCTAGTAGGAAAGCTCTTAGGGATTATGGAAATGCTAGCAGTAATACTATTGTTTATGTGCTGGAGTACATGATAGACGAGGGAAACAAGATTAGAAAGGAAGGAGGAGGAGATCCTGAATGGGGATTAATACTTGCTTTTGGACCTGGAATCACTTTTGAAGGGATTCTAGCAAGGAACCTTTGTGCTTGAACTCTTTACACAATTGTGATACAAAGTTTATCAGTATTAATAAAGTAAAGAAGAGTAGTTGTAACAAAAACTCTAATCAAATAGAGACTTTATGTAGTATAAGAACATTTCTAACCAAAATAAATAACCGTACCGCATAACATAAAATATATTCAGTTTACTTTCATCCCCAACTTTACACTTTCCACCAAGGAACAGAATAAGCATGTCAACACAAAGTGTACTCTAAGTCTAACATGAGTAACCAAACATGATGCCTGATTAAGTTAAAAGAAAATGTGAGGGCATAAATCTTTAATCACACCACTCCAGAGGGAAGACGTAGAACAAGCTGTCCTCCAAAAACGCTGCATTTAAATAAATACAATTAGGAGAACAGCGCAGAGTCGTGCTAAACATGCCTTAAGTTGCTACGGGTAAAAGCTGTAAAGAGATTGCAGATACAAGTAGAAAAAAGGAAAAACTATATTATGAACTATACTAACCTTTTGACATAATAGTAACAAAAATCAGCCAAGATGAACGTCTGGACAATTTCTGAGATGAGAACCATTGACGGCCATAAACCATATCCTAAGGCAACCAACAAATGTCCACGGGTATCTAACACCTGTTACAAGAAATAGTAAGTTAGTATAGCAGACATATGGTCACAAAATCCAAGTACAAAACATGAGAAACGAGGCAATATCAACAGCATTCTTGTAAGTTGTAACCACGTGACCATCAATAAGATCAGATGTAAACTTGCGAACACACAAACATTGCAACAGAATGGACCTTGCTGCCATGTAACTCGGGGGGTTACAGATTTGGGTTGCCAAATCAGTATCATTTGCAAATACACGGTAAGACCGCCGTGTCAATTGTAGCCTACATTGTGTTTGACCCTCACACAACAGCAAGAGCTTTACAGCACAAGATGCCCTTAAAAAAATGTCGTAGTCATACTTATACCATTGAGAATAAATTAGAAACTAAAAATTTATCAAAATTTGTTCATACTCTCCACTCCTTGATCAGCAGGAAAGACAATTAAAAAAATGTGTAATTGTGGAATTTTATGAACAGACCTGGAGAACCCAATGAGCACAGCTCAAGAATCTTGCTACGCCCAGTGCAAATACATAATGAGCGGTGAATGGCTCAACGATCTGAAAGTACAAAACAAAACAAGTCAGAAGATAAGTAATAGAATCAGATCCCATACATTAGAAGATTCACATAGATCCCAGTGTTAAGAAATTATACTTTGGTGTTCTGCATGACCCGAAGTTGGGGTAGAACTGAAACAGCTTCCAGATATACACAGAATGCCCAGAAAATCCTGTTCAATATATGATGAGAAGTTGATGGATGAATAACCAAGGCTAACACAGCACAGGGTAACACCTGCAACCATTTTCAAAAGTAAAATATATCAAGATTATGCCAGAGGAAGGCAAATGCACAAGTTACAACCAAAAACTGACAAAACCGAGCATTTAAACAAATGACATATCAAATATATGAGAAGCTTCATACTACATCACTATCATCTAAAGCTGCATTGAATACCCAAAATAATAATGCCAAACAACCAAACTTACCATAAAAGAGATCAAAGAAAAAAATGCTTTTAAATTTACGACAAAACAATTATTGCTTACCACATAGTATATCGCAAAGTTATCCTTCTCTTCCATGTAACTAGCCTTTAGCTTAAATCGAATCATGTATATAACCCACACCGTAGTGACGAAAGTAGCCAAATCAAGTATGGTGTGAATGTCATATTCCATGACAAAACTACAATACAGCCTAACAGCTAAAAACATAGCTGTTAATTCCTGGGATTTGAGTGATAATCCTGTATACATCATTCAAAACCATTATCAATTCATATCTCTTCTTGATCCACGCAAAAAAAAAAAAAAACAAGTCTAACAAGTCACAATACAAAATTAGGCCAAACAAACACAAACACAAACACAATTGAATTTGAAACTAGCCAAACAATGCCAATCTGATTGAGACCGTAGGAATATAAATACAAAATTCAATTTCCTTTTAAGGAAATCTAATAAAGGGGTAAAAATGTATACAAACAAATCCGAAAAAAATTGATCTTTTTGATAGAAGAAAAAAGGGGAAATTTTTAACCTACCCAATAAACAAAAACAATAACCCAAGAACGAAAAAAAGTAAAAGATTCAAGAAAAAAATGAAATCCGAAAAGGAATACGAACCGGCACAGGTTTTCTCTTTCATGAGTTTATAGATAAGAACGGAGATACCGAGGGAGTGAACAGCCTCAGCAGCGACAAAGAGATTATCGTGATCGTGAACGATGAATCGGAGGAGAACAAGAGCGGCCATGCCGGAAACGACGGCGAGAAAAGCCTTGACCTTGGGTGGTTGTCGGCGGACCCATGTGGAGATGGCGTGGATCGATGTTTTCTGAGGTCTCATGGCGAAAAGGGTTTGTTTGTGAGTGCTCGAAAACACACAGCACAGAGACAAAGATAGTTCCCTTTCTTGGAAGGATCTATAGATTTGAGGGAGAAGATAGAACAAAAACACACGAACAAACAAGTTATGCAATTGTGTTAGATTATATATTAATTACTCCCAAGGTTGAGATTAAAAATTAGATTAGATTTTTTTTTTAATTAATTTTTTATTGTGAATTATTTTCTATCTAAATAATTGATTTGATTTTTTTATTTGACTTTTGAGGAAAAATAATAATATATAATTCATGAATTAGTTTGATTGTGATACATTAATAGTAGGGTTGTGATTAAAATCAAATATTTTTAATCAAGTGAGAATTGTGATTGGTTGATAAAAAATAATAAAAATAAATTTACTAAAAAATGTATGTGAAATAGATTTTTGATGAATTAAATCATGAGAAAACTTATAAGAGATAATGGATTGGATGATGGATACAAATAAGTTAAATGATCTTTCAACAACAAATTAAATAATATAAGATGACCAATCCAATATTATAGCTTAGGGGTAAGTTATAATATTAAATTTTTATGTTAACCTATATTTTTATGCTAAGCTAGTCAGTTAGTGAGTTACTAATTATGCAAGATGTTTGATTATAGAGATACAGACCCAAATGAAATTTCAACCAATAGAAAAAATTATGGTGTTAAATTTAGATTTTTTTAATCAATATTACTTTGATTAACCAAAAACAATGTACAAACACACAATGAACTTAGCTCAAACTAGTACAAACATATGATAGATTCAGCACAAACAAAATAAGCAAGAAAAACAAAGTAGTTTAAACCTAAGTTATATCATCTTCAGTCTCTCAGCAAGTTTAGGTTTAGTCCACATTCTATATATTATGGTATCTATCATTTTTTATCTTAAGTTGTATTATTTAATTGTTGCCAAAACAAATGGTATTTCTATAATTTTAAATTTTATATACAGTTTTAGCAAAAACAATTTTGATCGGTTGTGTTTTTCACTTTTTCTTTTGTAATTTTGAACAATACATTGAAGCTCCTCATTTCACTGTTAGAATGTGTGCATAATTCATGTTTGAGTACGTGTATAGTTATGATTGAAAGTGTTGGTCGAACAACCTGTTGGTCGAAGTGTTACTCTCTTGTATGCTAGAAGTTGAATGCGTTGAACTTTAGATATTTTAGGCCTTAGTTTAGTTTACACTATTGAGCCTAGGAAATGTGTCTATATAAAGAGCATTTCTTTGTAAACAAATAATCAATTTATAGTACACTTTTTCACTTTTCTGAATCACATTTTATTCTCTTCCCATTTCTCTTAAAACTTCTTCTTCTACATCCCAAATCCATTTCTTTCATCTTCTGTTCCAACAAATTGGTATCAAGGAGCTCGGTTGCGATTCAAGGAGAATCTAATGGCAAACGGAACAACAACGTTAACACAGATTCCAGCAAATCTACCAGTTTTCAAAGGAGAAAACTATCAACGATGGATTGCACAAATGAAGGTCATTTTCAGATTTCAAGATGTTGTTGAAATCTTGAATGATGGTGTATCGGAGCTGGAAGCAAATGCGACGGAAGCCTAGAAAGTTGTGCACAAAGATCAGAAGAAGAAAGATTGTAAAGCATTGTTCTTGATTCATCAGTGTGTAGACGTTGATGTTTTTGAGAAGATAATCGAAGAAGAGTCAGCGAAAGAATCATGAGACAAGTTAAAGAACTTGTATGGCGGAGGAGAAAAATTGAAGAAGGTGAAGTTGCAGACGCTGAGAAAGCAATACGAGATGATGCACATAAAGGATGATGAATCGATTTCTGCATACTTCTCAAAGATGGTGACACTGACGAACCAAATGAAAGCATGTGGAGAAACAATCACAGACCTGCAGAAAATAGAAAAGGTATTGAGATCTTTAACAGCAGATTTTGACTATATTGTTGCGACAATTGAAGAAGCAAAGACTCTTTCTGAGATGAAGTTAGAAGAACTTCAAGCTTCATTAGAGGCTCGTGAAATGAGATTGAAGCAAAGAAACTCAGAAAGAGAGAAGGTGGCTGAACAAGCATTATAATCAAGATTCAGCAAGAAAGCTGAAACATCGAAGTTTCGAAAGCATCTTGCAGATTCGAGAAAAGTTGTGAGCAACAAGTATTCTGGGAAGAAAGTTGACAAGAAAGATAAGCAATGCTACAATTGTCAAGGTTTTGGTCACTTCGCTCAAGACTGTCGAAGGAGGAAATTATAAAGGGCGAAAGAAAGTGATGAAGCTCAATATGCTCGTGCAGGAGATAGTGATTCAGATGATGTGCTGATGATGGTTAAATTCACCGACTCGAAAAACCAACATGTGGTATTTGGACTCAGGATGTAGCAATCACATGACTGGCAACAAAAATTGGTTCACCAAACTAGATGAGTCAGTAAAAAGGGTGATAAAGTTTGTTGATGGAAGACACATCAATTCTGGTGGCAAAGGAGATATTTTGATTGCCAGAAAGGATGGTGGAAAAGCTACTATCACTGAGGTATTGTATGTACCCTCTATGATAAGTAACTTGATAAGTGTAGGTCAATCACTTGCAAAAGGATTCAAGATGAAACTTGAAAGGAATGAGATGAAAGTCTATAGGGCTGATGAGAGGCTGATCATGAAAGCGCCATTGGCAGAAAACAAGACGTTCAAAGTTGAACTCAACAAATCATATCACAAATGTCTTGCTTCGACGACAGAAGAAGACAAGAACTGGCTATGACACCAAAGGTATGGACATCTAAACTTCATAAGTTTATGTATGCTCAATCAGAAAAAGATGGTGGTGGGTTTACCTTATGTGAAGAACCAAATCAAGTATGTGAAGAATGTTGTAAAGCCAAGCAGGCAAGGAAGGCATTCAAACATGACTTGCCCATGAAATCCAAGCGCAAGTTGGAGCTAGTTCACTCTGATGTGTGTGGACCATTTGAAGTAAAGTCCAATGGAGGCAACAGGTATTTCCTTATGTTTATTGATGAATTCACCAGACATATATGGATTTACATCATTGAAAGGAAAAGTGAAGTATTCACACAATTCAAGAAGTTCAAGTTGCACGCTGAAAGGAAAAGTGGCTGCAAATTGAAGAAGCTAAGAACCGACGGTGGTGGTGAATACACTTCTGTTGAATTTTCCAAATTGTGTATTAGGGAAGGTATAGAGCATGAGGTTACTGCTCCCTATACACCTTGACACAATGGCATAGCTAAGAGGAAAAACAGAAGTATATTGAACATGACAAGAAGTATGTTGAAGGCTGATAACACGAATTTATATAACATATTTGACGTGATTTTCATAGATAATGTTACTATTTTTATTTAATTATTCTATTTTATCTCCGTATTACGTTGGTATTTCTTCTGTTTCAGGTATTTGTATTAGATAAAGATAAATTGAGCAAAGAAATAAAATTTAGGAAATATCGGATTAAAAAGTCAAAGAAATGAAGCAAGGGGTGATATAGCAAATTGAGGAGTTAAGAAGGAGAAAACAATTTTGTAAACGAAGCAAGCCAGACCCTGCAGCAAAAGTCCAGCAGCGTTCAGCCCACAAGGTGTGACGACCGTCACAGCCTTGAGACGACCGTCTCCAGTCACCCACTCATGTGAGACGCACGTCTCACTTTCCCACTTAAGAAGGAGGCACCCGCCTCCCACTCAGGGGCCCACGTCTCCCAATTCTCCCATTCAGGGACGCACGTTTCAATATACTTTGATGAAGTGAGACCCACGTCTCACACTTCCTTCTTCCGTCCCACGTTCTGGCAGTTTTATACACGATCACCATTGGCTTTTCGTACAAGATTGAGAAACGGGAAGTTACGAAATCAGCTATAAATACAAGTTCAAGCTTCAGAGCAATGGTCGGCAATTTTTACCGAACAACCGTTATTACGTTTTTCCTTCGCATTTCTATTTTCTTTTTAGTTTTGTATTTCTATTTTATTTTTAATTTCAGTTTCTTTGTTTAATTTTTATTTTTAGTTTAAGTCGTTATAATTTTCTCACGACAATTTCTACACCGGAAATTGTTGTGTATTTTTCAGTGATTTAACCTTACGTTAGATCTAGTGCTTTTTATTCCTTGTCGTATTTTTATTTCAATTCAAGAAGTCTCCGAGCAGATCCAGCCGACTTGTGGTGGAATGTTCGTTTATTTCGAAGAACAAGATTATTCCAAGATTCTTATTTTCGTATTTTTAATATATTTTTTATTTTATTATAGATATTTATTTATTTGATTATGGAGATGTTTAAATATATGAACCTTATTATTTATGTCCGCCGTAGGGTAATAGTAGTAAGAGTAGGAATTAAATTGTTCTTAAGCTAAAATCTTAATTAACTTAAATTCGTTATGACTTTTGTAATTAAAATCAATCTTTTATTAAAGTAAGAAAAGTATAATAGGTTGGGATCGAGACCACGAAAGTGTGAGGTTTTAACCGGATAGCTAAAGTTAGGCATTCGATTTAAATACGGGCGCTTTAAACGAATTAGATTTTATTAAGTTTTCAAAGAATATTTTCTAAACACTTATGGGAGAGAGCATAGGGCTTTAGGAGTATAATCCGAGATAAGACCATGAAAGTGTGAGTTGAGGGTTTTAAACCGATAATCTCTACGTAACAATTAAGTTAACCATCTTTATACGCTTAGGTTCAATTTAATCGCTTAGGTTCACTATATTACGTCGATATCCCTTTAATTTATATTTTTCTTTAACCATTATCTAAAAGAATTATTCGCCAGCTATATACAAAATAATAGTAGATCGATTTATAGTCTCGTGGGTTCGATATCTTTTAAAACGATAGGATCTGCACTTGCGTCCCGATTAATAGACGATAAAGTCGCGATCAAAGGCTAAAGACATGCCTAAAAGATTTTAAGCTCGACAAGATACATTCCAACAACAGAGGATAGTAGGAAAACACCTCATAAGGGACGAGATCGAGCCAAGTGTGAGTCACCAGTGTTTGATCAATGTGTTTCAGGCATGTACCTGAACAATTGAGAAGAAAACTGGATGATCGAAGTGAAGTTGTGGTTCTTATAGGTTATCATTTGAATGGTGCGTACAAGTTGTATTCACCAATCGAAGATAAACTAATAATCCCTAGAGATGTTCGAATCGATGAAAGCAAAGGTTGGGATTGGAGTCAAAGTTCAACACAAGAATCAGACACTGTTGTAACTGTGTTTGAAGAAGATCCATAAGATGAGCTCTCGAATAGTCGAAGTGAACAAGGCAACACTTCAACTAGTCGCAATGAAGAACCACCTGAGCAAAGTGAAAGAAGGTCGACAAGAACAAGAACTGAACCAACTAGGTTGGCTGGGTATGAAAGATTTCCAGATCAAGTGATTGATGATGATGGTGATTTAGTTGAAGAAGCCATGATGATGGCTGAAGCAGAACCAATTGATTTGAATGAAGCAATGGGTAATTCGAATTGGTGCGAAGCCATGAAAGAAGAACTCAGAGCCATTGAGAAGAACCGGACTTGGGAGCTTGTCGAAAGAACGAATAAGAAGCCAATTGATGTAAAGTGGATATATAAGGTGAAACGAAGGCCAAATGGAGAAATTACTAAGTACAAAGGCTGGTGGCTAGAGGTTTTCTATATAAGCCATGAATAGACTACGTCGAAGTATATGCA
The DNA here is from genome assembly GCA_021764765.1 of Vicia sativa. Lineage (NCBI taxonomy): Eukaryota > Viridiplantae > Streptophyta > Magnoliopsida > Fabales > Fabaceae > Vicia > Vicia sativa. Next base: position 181,070,310 of record CM038793.1, on the reverse strand, counting down.
CCGGTTGCTAGGCTGGAAACAATTCATATAGTTGTTTCGACAGCAGCATACAGGGGATGGAAGATGCATCAGCTGGACGTAAAGTCAGCATTCCTGAATGGACCATTAGATGAAGAAGTTTATGTCACTCAACCACCAGGATTCGACATTAAAGGACAAGAGTCGAAGGTGTATTGATTACAGAAGGCTCTCTATGGTTTGAAGCAAGCTCCTCGAGCTTGGAATAAAAGAATAGATAGTTTCGATCGCGGTGTTTCACAAAGTGTGTTTCTGAACATGGAGTGTATGTAAAAGATGTCGACAGTATCAGTCGAATCATTTTATGCCTCTATGTAGATGACTTACTGATTACTGGAGATGAAGAAGTTGAGATAGTAAAAGTCAAGTCAAAACTAATGCAAGAATTCTAAATGTCAAATCTAGGGAATCTATCATATTTTCTAGGAATGGAATTCAAAAATACTGAAGAATGAGTATTCATGCATCAAACCAAGTATGCTCAAGACATCCTGAAAAGATTCAACATGAGTAACTGTAAAGAAGTTGTCACTCCATTAGAGACAAGAGCAAAGTTGAAGAAAGAATCGAATGATAAGTTTGTAAATTCGATGTTGTACAAACAGATCATTGGATCCTTGAGATATCTTTGCAATAAGGATATCCCGCCAAAGTGTGTTGCCGATTTATGGAGAAACCTCAAGAGTGTCATCTTAATGCGAAAGAGGGTGTTGAGATACATAAAGGGCCGACCATGGGGTTTTGTTGCCAAAGCGTTGAAGTTCATGGAAATCTTGATTTCGATGGAGATTAAGACGAAAACCGCAGCTACATCTTCATGATCGTATGTGCCCCAATCTCCTGGAGCTCGAAGAAACAAAGCATTGTGGCTTTGTCATCATGTGAAGCAGAATATGTAGCTGCATCATATGCAGCATGTCAAGCAGCATGGATCGAAATGTTACTTGAAGAACTCAAGATAATGGAGCTAAAGAATATAAAGTTATTTGTTGACAACAAATCAGCAATCAACTTGGCAAATCATCCAGTGTGTCATGGTCGAAGCAAACACATTGAAAGGAGGTATCATTTTCTAAGAGATCAAGTTAACAAAGGGAAGATCGAAATAAAGTACTGCAAGACTGAAGTTCAACTAGCTGACATACTCACTAAACCTCTGAAGAAAGTCAGATTCGAAGAGCTGAAAGGGAGCATCGGGATGAGAAGTATCGAGGACATGAATTAAGGGAGGGTGTTAGAATATGTGCATAATTCATGTTCGAGTACGTGTATAGTTATGATTGAAAGTGTTGGTCAAACAACCTGTTGGTCGAAGTGTTACTCTCTTGTGTGCTAGAAGTCGAATGCGTTGGGCTTTATATATTTTGGGCCTTAGTTTAGTTTACACTATTGAGCCTAGGAAATGTGTCTATATAAGGAGCATTTCTTTGTAAACAAATAATCAATTTACAATTTACAATACACTTTTTCACTTTTCTGAATCACATTTTATTATTTTCCCATTTCTCTTAAAACTTCTTCTTCTACATCAATAAATCCATTTCTTTCATCTTCTGTTCCAACATCTACTCTTCCGGTGAATGTATAATTTGCAGTCAATCCATTACATGTTCGCATATATTTTTTAAGACGAAACATGAGAAAATAGTATATTGGAGTGTTTTATATTGGATGCAAAAACAACATTTATCATTATAGGTCAGGTCAAACCAATAGAATCTCTCTTTTGTTGCAAGTTTATCTTGACATGCTAACCATAAATCAAAGTTGGCTTTAGGTCTTGCTAAATTATCATAGAATATCTTCCTCCAATGAACCATCATGAACCATCTGTTGTGTATTCTTAAGGGTATGGTACACCTTCTTGATTTGCAATTTTGTGTTTAGTTGTAGTTTGTTCCAAATTTGCATATGTGGAACCACGTGCCTTTATCTAAGAGTCACCTTAAACATCCAAGAGCACACACTTTACACATGTACGAACATTAAGTGATTATTTTTTATATAGTTAATCCATTTTATCCATAAGTTATCAGTTTCACCAGTAAGACTCCATAACAACTTAATCATGTTGACTTGGTTTCATTCTTTAAGAGAGATTAAGTTCACACCGCCTTGATTTTTTTTAGAGAGTAAACATGTTTCCACGCTATATGAGATTTTCTAGTAATTTCACCACTTGTAGTCCATAGAAAGGGAAAACATTGCACCCAGTAATTTGTAATCACTTTTTTTGAAAAGGGAAAACATTGCACCCAGTAATTGGTGATTGCAAATATCGCTCATAAATATTCGTAACATGCCAGCAAAACTTAATAACCCCACACTCCAATGTTTTATCCTCACAACAATTTTATCAACCAAAATTATACAGTGATGCACATACAACTTCTTGTTATTTAGAGGTACTCCAAGATACCTATATGGCAGGGGGGCTTCAATAAAAAGAGGTAAGAGTTTGTATCTCGGCTTTGATGTTATCATCAACACCACCATAGTATGTTTTACACTTTGTTGGGTTCACTGTAAACTATGGGGATCTTGAGAAATCAAAGAACACGTGCATAACTAGCTCAGTTGATCTTTTTGTATCTCCTATAGCAAAAGGTAATAAATCATCTGCAAAATTAAAATTAATAATTTACAACTATTCACATTTAGAGTTAAAAGTAAAATCAGGTATACTCCTAAGCTTTTGCATAGACTTGTGCATGTATTCAATAATAGTCACAAACAATATGGTGACACTTGACCCTCTCAAGCCTTTATTAGCCTTCAAAAATCATGTTTGTTCTCCCTTTATCATCAATTTACATGAAATTATGGTGAGAACCAACATAATCCATCTGATAATTTTTTTAGGGAAGTCACTCTCTTTCAAAATAGTCTCCAAAGCACTTTGCTCAATAGTATCATATGCCTTTTGGAGACCCATGTGCAGCATATGTAACACCCCAAATTCTACCCGGAATATATCGAAAATCAGAGTATTTTAAATTTTCAACAACACATAGGATGTTACATTTCAATATTAACAACACAAACAGATAAGATACATAACACTTTCGTTATCAGGGGATCACATGTAACTTGTAACAATTCTTAACACAAAACATTATTTTTATTACTGCGCAGCGAATTCATAGTTATACAACTTAAAGCAACTGATCATCTTTATCCACTTAAACAATTTGAAACATCAGGTTCAACTTCCAAAATACTTAACACATTTATTTCACAACATCACTTAGGATTCAACAATTATACTAATAACAACAAGAGTCAACAATTTAAATGACATAGATAAAATATCCCCCCAAGTGCTACGTATTAGAGCAATGACACCGACTTGAACTAACCGCAACTAATCCTTCCATCCTTGAATACCTGCACGTTACCAGTATAAAGGTAATAGCGAAACAAATGAAAGGGCGAGATATGTACCAATATAATCAAATTCATGATAAATAGTATATTAGAATTTAGATCATATAATTCACCTCTTCACATATTCTAAATAGTAGTTATAACAACAAACAACATCATTTAGCAACAACGACAATCATAATAATAGTATAATAACTATTTTCACATCTTCTCAACAGTACCTGTCACAACACAACGTTAGCACAATTTCACACTAAGTCACCAACAACATATTCACAATCCACATAGTCAATGTCATACATCACTTATCACCACAAAAGCCTCAACAACATATTACAACAAAACCATCATCAACATAATACAACACTTATTACAACAAAAACATCAACAACAAATTCATTTATAATGCGACTCTTAACAATGCACATGCATGTGGTACCAGTGGAGTAAACTCCCAACTTAAACACAACTTAAACAATTGTCAGGTTATCGAGGCACAAGGCATAAGCCTTCAACGTAATTATTTTGCCAATACAGGCCGTCACAAATCCGCCAATACAGGCATTCACAAATGCAAATGTATGCAACTGAATAAATACACAATCACATACAACAACTTCATAAATCACTTCACGAGGCATACGCCTATATCACTACTTCACTGACCATAGGCCTACAACGTCATCAACATAATCAACAATAGTTCACAACAATATATTAATCTTTACATCACAAACATCACAACAAAATCAATATCAACACAAAACATTGGTCATAAGACCCACAAACAACAGTGTCCATAAACCGGACAAATCAACTTACTCAATTTTACCTGCAAGTCAGCATAATCGATATAATTTCAACAAAATAAAACAACCACAATTATCTACTAATTAATCTTAGTTGCCCTGTCAATTTTCATTAAATTCCGAACAAGTAATTATACCACCTAATTCGGCTAATTCGACCAAACGGAACTGTTTTCAACTCTCTGCATTTTGCTACTAATTTTACTCTGCTAAATTAGACACTATCAATTCCCCATGGCACTGCCATTTATTTAATCATGCTACATAAAACCCAATCTGTTAATAAAATGATCCTGTTAAATATTGCTTCTGATATTAAACTACTTTCTGCTAAAAACCTGTTAAGTTACTTATTTCTACAAAATGCTGTCACCATTCTTGTGACTAACATTATTAAACAATTTAATTATATACATGCCTTCACCTTATGCTAATAATAATTCTTGCTTTTTTCATACCTCCGGCTAAATTCTTCACTTACTAGTCAAATTTGCTCTAAATATCCCAATTTATCTAACTAAACAATAATTTTAGTAATAATAATAATTATTATATTATTGTTTAGACAATACATGATAATGCATCACTTTATTTCCATGTTACTGTGTATACCAACATTTGATATCTACGTTGCTACTCCTTTCCATCTAACTTCACGTGTTTTATCTTTTCCAATATTTACTACCTGTATCTATTTAAGTAAGCAACTTATTATAATGGAAACAAAAGGCACAAAAGAAAACCAAATGCCAAAAGTGTGACGTTTGTCACATGGGATTCTTCACTTACTAGTCAAATTTGCTCTAAATATCCCAATTTATCTAACTAAACAATAATTTTAGTAATAATAATAATAATTATATTATTGTTTAGACAATACATGATAATGCATCACTTTATTTCCATGTTACTGTGTATACCAACATTTGATATCTACGTTGCTACTACTTTCCATCTAACTTCACGTGTTTTATCTTTTCCAATATTTACTACCTGTATCTATTTAAGTAAGCAACTTATTATAATGGAAACAAAAGGCACAAAAGAAAACCAAATGCCAAAAGTGTGACGTTTGTCACATGGGGTGTGCCGACCGACACCCCCTTCTCCACCACCCTTGCCGATCGACAAGGTCCACTTGCCACTCATCTACTCACCTTCATCATGTATCGATCGACACAGTCCTAAGGGGGACTCCCTGCCGTTCGGCAGGCTCTTCCTGGGGGATTCCACCATCTTCATCTTCAATATATTTTCCAAACGCAGGTTTTATTACTGAGTTTTATTCCAATTTCCTCAACAATGGCCACACATAATTTAATTACGGAGACACACTACTTATTAATTTAATTAATATTCATCATCAATTCAACAAAATCAACGCATCACTGGTTTATTTTTCCAGAACATCCACACAATAATTAATTTCCAACAACATACACAAATCCATTTCAACACAATTCAACACCAAAAATTCAATACAATTAACAGAGAATTACACATCTCCAGTCCTACATACTAATCATCATGTATCCTATTATAGATTCAGAACCTTACCCTTACCTGAATTTAACGGTCTCTCTAATTTTCGGTCAAATTCCGGTTTAGCTTTCCGGTCTGCAAATTCCTCTTCTGGAGGCTATTGCTCCAAACCCTCGTGCCTCTTCCTCTTTCTCCCACTTTCCACGTACACCAACTTTTTTTCTTTCTTCTCTTAACCTAACTTTTTTTATTTTATATTTAAAACCAACTTATTAATAATAATATTGCTATTATTTCTACTTGGGCTTAATATTCCCACCTCCTCCATACTATTCATCCCACAGTAATTCAATCCAATTTACTTAAATAAATTAGTCAAATAAATAAATAATATTATTCTTAATATTAATCTTTCGATTAAAACCGACCAAATAATCCGACTTAAACTTAATAATCCAAATACGCCTCTTGAATAATACCGACAAATCCAATAATTCTCAACTTCGTCCAAATCCAATAATTAAATCCTTAAATAATTTAATCAGCTAATTAATTAAATTCGGAGGGTTACAACATACATATAGCCACTTCCCATTTCTTAACATAACCTTTGATGAGCTCATAAGCTAGTAAGATATGACCTTGTGTGTGTTTTTCTGGTACAAAAGCTGAATGACTTTGATGTACAATACTACTTAGCACACTCCCTAACATTGTAGTCATCACTTTGGATATGATTATGTAGACAGTGGTGCATCATGAGATAGGTTTGTAGTCTTTTATTATTTTAGTTGCTGGAGTTTTTGTAATTAGGGTCACCAAAGTGATATTTATTGAACTATATATTCTCTCATCTTCAAAGAATCTCATTTCACCAACAACCACATCCCTCTTTACAATGCTCTGTGTAGCTTTGAAAAATATAGCTCAGTTTTCATCCATTCCAAGGGCCTTCTAATCATGCATGTCCTTCAAAGCTTTCCCTATTGCAATTTCAGTCATTGGAGATATTAGAGAATTACTCTCCTATGGGGTTAACTGTGTACCTTGTCTTATGGCTACAATGTTTATGGTCTCAATTCTGCTAGTTACAGTGTTCATCTGATTACCATAGAAATCTAGGATCTCATTCTCAATATCCCTTTTCTTTGTCATCAAGGTTCCATCAGTCTTGGAGATAGATTAAATACTTGTCTGCTTTTTCTTAGCTTTCAAGGATGCATGAAAGTAAGCATTGTTCCCATATCTATTTCTTATCAACTCAATTTTGTATTTCTTTACAAGTACATGCTTTTCTATAGTATTACATTTTAATACGTTTTTTTTGCATAACTTTGTCTCTAAATTTTTGTACATCCATTCTATCTTGTAGTAGAGAATGTTGTGCCTCTATTAAGTCATCCCTTTATAGGTTTGCCCGGGCCTCTTATAATAGGTTGTAGTTTTTGTAGTTTTTCTCATACACATATACATAGCACTCTCTACCATAGGTAGCCTCCAATTGGCTAAAACATCATCTAAAAAGACCTTCATGGTTGTAAAACTATTCAGGAATTTAAACTCAGTTCTTTTTATTGGTCTATGCTCATTTCCTTTCAAACAAAGAAGTGCATGATCTGATACTCTGAGTTCCATGATACTCATAGTAATATCTATATGTTGTTGAAGTCATTTCACGTTACCAAGAATCATGTCTATTCTTGAGTAGATAATCACATCTTCTTATTTATTGGACCATGTAAAGTGGTATCCCAAACTCTTAATTTCAAATAACCCGGTTTTATCCATCATAGAGACTATATCATTGTACTTTATTTCATGGACTATGTTTCATCTAATTATATCCTGAGTTTTAAGCACATTTTTAAAATCTCCCATCAAGCACCGACGACTTTGTAAATGCTGATGAATTTCCTCAATATCTCTCCATAACATCCTTTTTTGCTCTAATTAATTGAAAGCATATGTTGCAGTGAACCAAAACACAGAGGCTTCATTTGAATAACAGATGTCGCAATGTAGTATTTGAGTTGTACTAGTCACAAATTTAACCTTCACTCTATTAGCATACAACATTGGGGTTAAAGATAGATTTTGACATTTTGATATCATACTTTTTTTGTTAATGAATATGACTTTATAAGTTTTCTTGATTTGTAAGATCAATATATAATTGAGTTATACCATTAGGAACGTCTCGAGTTCATCCATCATGATGTTTAAAATTCTCCACACTCAAACTCATTAGTAAAACCAAAAATAATACTGCTTACATGAATATGAACTAAAAAAAGCTATTTTTACGTTTTATAACCAATGTAGTATCTATCATTTCAGAATTAAATCATGTCCTTAGTAAGAAGCCACTAATGTGTTCGTATCAAGCTATATGAGCTTGTTTAAGACCATAGGGCATATAAAGCTCTTTTATTTTTTAAAACATGGTCAAGATTTTCATGGTGATCTAAATCTGGAGGTTGAGAAACTTATACCTCTTCACTTATAAAACCACTAGTAAAGGCTAACTTACTATCCATATGATACGATTTAAAATCCAAGAAGCGCAAAAGTTCCAAAAGGAGACAAATTGCTTCAAGATGGGTTACATGAGCATACATCTCCTCATAGTCAGTCCGCTCGGATCAAATGTTTCCTTTTGGCATTAACCTTGCTTCATTTCTTATAATTATGCCATTTTCATCAAGTTTACTATTAAAAAAAACATTTGGTGTATATGAGGGTTTTATTTTGAGGACACAAGTGAAGATCTCATACATCGTTTTTATTAAATTGGTTGATTTTTTCTTGCTTATCGAGGAGTCATCATTCATTAGTCTTGGCATCAGTGATATTTTTTTGGTTCAATATATTAAATGAGTGCGAAATAATTAAAAAGTTATTAACTTGGGAACACATGCTTACACATATTTAGATGTCTCCTGGAATATGGTCCAAATGATGGTCTTTCACGACCACTCAGTCTCAAAGAAGATCGATTGACATAGCTTATTTATAATCCTCTTGTTCCCTTTCATCTTTATCATTTTTTATGTCTTCACTCTTTGGAGGATCTATATATTTAGTGTCTTCCTTGGCTAAGTCTTTCATGACTATTCATGGAACATAAAAAAACCAAACAAACTACCTTTCTCCATCTCTTAGGGTTTGGATTCTTGAAAAGCTACATGAACTGATTCTTTAATTATTGAGGTTCTGTTATTGAAAACTATATAATATTTTGATATATGGCGAATACCCAAGAAATATACTTTCACCTACTTTAGCATCAAACTTACCTAACTTGTCCTTACTATTATTTAAGATAAAACATTTGCTAAGAAAACTCGTAGATAATAAATTGATTGTTAAAATGTTCTTATTGACATTGTATTTATAGTGGCTTCATTTGAAAGTCTCTTATTATTCTTTCTTTCCAGCTCTTCATCATTATCCCTGGTTGATGTTTTCTTATTTTGACATTTTTCTTTGGTGGGAATTATGTGACATGAGAAAAACATCATGTTCTGAAGGCAAATGATATATCATTTTATGTTTCAAATTCAGTAGTAATTACGTAACTTATCCCAATAATTTATTTCAATCTCAACTTAAGAATTGCTTGAACCCTCTCTTCTAAATGAACATATTTTTTTATTGCGGAATTTTGACACTAAAAGATTAAATTGATCTTTCGTTTTATTATGTTAGTGTGTGTGGGTTAGCTATTGTAATTTGTGAGTGCTAGCAAAGGGACTCAATATTTACTTTATATTGGTTATGTTGATTAGTTTTAGAAATAGTATTATAATTCTTGTATGAGTGAACAATGCAATGAATTTCAATGCCACAAACTTTTGTTCTTAACATATATTATGGATTTATGCATCTCAAACTGGTCTCTAAGGAAGATCCTTTGACAAAGAGGGTGGATATTCTTATTGAAATAATGGTGTCCTTTTTTGAGAAGTAGCAATCTCACAAGGAAGCTATCAATGTTCTTCCTCTTTTTTCTACATAATTGCATATAGGACATTTGATGTGTTCTGAATCAATTTCTTAATATTTTGTTATTCTTATTGGATAAATTGTTTTCTTATCCTTGCTATCAGATGAGAAAACTACAAGTGTAGGTCGCAATGGTTAAAGTCAATTGAGCTCAAATTTTATAAAGATGTGTAGATGGCAATGGTGCAAGGGAAAGAAATGCATGAAATATCTTCCATCTCTTGGCAACATATATTCGCCGCAAGCCTCAAATTGTCAATGGTTTTTATGAAGACCGACAATGAAGTTCTACCATCAAATTTTACGGAGCATCATAGCAGATTCAATTATCTTGCAGGGCTGGCCCAAAGCGTTCTGAGGCCTAAGGCGAAATTTTATTAAATCATTTTAAAATTAATATTTAATTAAAATTTAAACTAATATTATATACTACCCATATCAATTTATAAGCCAAAAAATCTATATTTCACATTTATTAAGAAAATTTAAATTTTATTGTGTGTTTTGGAATATAATTTATAGAAAGATGTAAAAGTAATTTTAATTGGTTGTTGTCTATGAAAAAATGAGAGAGAAAGCAAATTAAATGTAAAAGGGTGAATATTTTAGAATAAAATAGTTAAATAAAATAAAGTTAATGATTTTTTTATAATTTAGAATAACAAAAATGAATGTTTTTTACTTATAAGAAAAATGAATAAATATTATTATTATTATTATTATTATTATTATTATTATTATTAATTTTTGAAATAAATAATTATAGAAGTATGTTTTTAAGGAACAATTAATAAATGTAGAATTAAATATGCAATAATGAGCATTGTTGTTATAAAAAATAGTTACAATAGGATTCAAACATGTGAGCTTAAAGATACTTGCATAGAAGTTTCTCCACTAAGCCATTTGCATTTTGTGAATAATTGTATGAAACATTTATTAAATAAATAAATCAGAGGCCTTATTTTTCTTTATTTGAGGCATATTTTAAAGCCCAGAAATTTGAGGCCTAAGGCGATAGCCTCACTCGCCTTAGGCTTGGGCCGACCCTGTTATCTTGTATTATATTATATAATAATAATTAATTTCTTTTCATCATGCAGAAATATGATTATGTATAGAAATGCTAGAGACCTGTTAATGCAACATAAAACTAGAGGCTGTTTATTTTATTCTCGAACACTTGAAATGTTAGGCTTTACTGAACGACCGAGGCAAAGAAGAGAAGAATCAAATGATGATATTCACATTATATATCTCTATTGATTTAAAATATATATTTCTGATTTAAAATATATATTCACATTATAATCAAATTAATGCATAGAACAAAAGGTATCATCATAAAATGATATTAATAAAAGGTATCTTTTCATTAGACACGAATTTTTAATAAAAGATATCTTTTCATTATACACAAATTAACTCTCTCAAAGTTTCAGATCTTATGTATCCTAACAGGAAACAATGGAATCCTGTGTTCATTCAGTCCTTGCTTGGAAATGAAAATGCAACTAAAGTTCTTAATACTCCTCTGTACGATGCGGTCCAAGAAGACAAGTTAATCTGGAAGTTTGAAAAGGATGAGTTTTTTTCTCTTGTTCGCAGTGCTTACAGATTATTTATCAACGAGGATATAGACATATCTTTCTTAAGTGCCAATGGCAATTGGAATCTTATATAGAATGTAAAAGGCCCTCCTAGAGTCAAGAATTTCTTATGGTGGCTTTGTAGAAATTGCATCACTACTCGTAGTCGCCTTATAGACAAAGGAGTGGATTGTCCTTCTTGTTGTATTGGATGCTCGGTTGGTGAAGAAAATAGTTATCATCTTTTTTCCAATGTCCTAAAAGCGTCGAGTGCTGGAAAAGAATGGGTTTATGGTCGATTATGCAACCGTTGATGCTAAATGGGAGTGATTTTACCTCGATTATTTTTTCTTTTCTGCAAGAGGCCAATCAAGATCATCAGTCTATCTTCTCCACTACCATGTGGAGCATCTGGAATAGTAGAAACAATCATGTTTAGAACCAGACATCTGACTCTGTAGTCGATATTTGTCTTAAAGCTAATCTTTGTCTAAATGATTGGAGAGAAGCTCAGCAAACTCAAAGTAATAATAATATCTTCAATAGTAGGGATCCAAATCCAAAATAGGAGAAACCATCAATGGGGCGTCTGAAGTGTAACATCGATGCCTCTTTTTCTTAGGATAAGGTAGGTATAGGTGCTTGTATTAGAGACGTTGATGGGAGTTTTGTGATAGCTAAAACTGCTTTCTTTTCCCCAATCACTGATGTTGATATTGGCGAGGCCTTGGGACTTTTATATACTGTTAAGTGGGTTCATAGCCTTGGACTGGATAATATGGATTTCGAGCTAGATGCAAAAGGTGTGGTTGATAGTGTGAACAAAGCGAAACCAAATGTTTTAGAGTTTGGTTTGATTACTCAGGAATGTAATCGGCTTTTGCACATCCTCTTTACGAACTCTTTAGTCAAGTTCACTAGGAGACAAGCTAATGAAGTTGTTCATATGTTGGCACGGGTGGCTCCATCTTTTGCTAGTTTTCATGTTCTCACTGATGTTCCAACTTGTATTCAAAATATTCTTATTAATGATATAAATTGATCTTTTTCTGTAAAAAAAAAACTTCAAATGATTATGATGTTAATTATGTTGAAATAAAATTGAATTGTGTTTGCAAATGAAACTCATGAATATGAATGATAGAATTTTTTAGAGGGCTTAAGAAAATATGTTGTATGATCATAAGTGAAAGGATTTAAGAAACTAATATAAAAAAAAAACATAACATTCTAGAAGTTACTCTGAAAATTATGCCACATCTATAATATAAGAAAAATAATTATTGCGGAAAACCCAATTTTAATCCTCCTTATATTTGTGACAAATTATCATTTGGAGGGCAAATTGAGTCTAATCTAACCAAATCTGAACCTAATGTCAGATTTGGTTAGGATTGAAGCATATTGTTATTCAAATTAACAATGAAACTATTATAATACATTATATTTTCCAACAGCCTAGTTTAATTAGAACGACAAATTTGGAAAAAATAAAGTAATTATGGCAACTGTAGAGAAGCAACAATTTTTTATAAAGTTTCTCCTTCCCTATGCAACGTCATGTCAAAGAGACTCACCTAACTCTACACTTCTCATCACATTTTCATCTCTCTCATATCTCTCTCTTCTATCAAACTTCTCCCTTTTCATTTTCTCTTTTCTCCCTCCCGATGTTTTTCCCAACTTTATCTTCCTCTTCTTCCTTCTTGTATTCGTCTTTATTTGTTCTTTGTTCATCTTCTTCCTTCTTCCGATAAAGGCTTATTTGTTTTACTACATCGTCTTACAAACCAGAATGATACTTGCAAAGAAATTTCAAAAATAAATCCAGATCCTCTTCCAAACTTCTCGGCTGGATTCAACTTACTCTTACAATCTATCTCACTCTTTTTCTGTTTTTCAGAAACAGGTGTGTGCATCATCTTCCACCAATTGAGTTCTTCTTAGTTATTTGATTACTTTTTATTAAGTATTTTATTATTTTTTTTTATTAAGGTTCATGTTTAGGTTTTATGATGCAAAGATGTATACACCCAACACTCAAACTTTTGATGGAGTGGTAGCATCTGATGGTTTTTTTTCCACCTAAGCTTATATGGGATGTTGGATCTCCATGCCACGAATGCCATATGGCTTTTGTCTAAGGTATGTATATAACTTTGTGATTATGTTATTTCAGGAATTTTTCAAGCGATGATACCAAAGTGTTTTGTCCAACTGCAAATTCTCCAATAAGTGATCAATTCATCCAAAGATAACCTTAATTGTATCACAATGTCAATACCGCAAACGAAAGATAAGTGACTCTATGCATGTTTCATTATTTTGTTAAAATTTTATTTCAAAATCCACTTGTGTGTTATAAAAATTTTAAGTGTTAAAATTATGGTGCATAGTTGTTGAAACTCCACGGTCCCGTTTGGAGGCAGCGTGACACCGAGCAACGACAATAGTAACAACATTTTCACTTCAGGAGATCGCCGACAGAAATGATTCAACATTCTTGGTGGTGAAGGTAACTGACCTTTATTGTTTTTATGCTATCTATGATCGTAAGGTGTGGGACAAATAAATTATTCTTACCGCATTAGAAGATTATTATGACAAAGATGCGACACTCCTCCTCTAAGAGAGTATACCTAGAGTATACATGAGCCATACCAAGTAAGATTGTATTCAGCCAAGGAATTGTCTCCTGAAGAATTAATATAAATCTACGCTATTACATGAAAACGAACCCTGCAACCTATACATCCTTTCTAGAATTTAAATGCAAAGAAATAAAATAGAAGAAAAAATGGTCTAAGTGAGTACCTAAATCCTAATATTTTTGTATTTTTGAAAGTTAATGTTAATGTGAAAGGAATCCTAGTTCTAATTGATTTTAATTATAAAAAAAAGTTTAATGAAAAATATTAACCTAAATTAAACTAATTAAGTTAATTAATTAAAAAAAGGCATGGAGAAAATTATTCGTGAAATTAACCCTAATTAAACTAATTATTTAACCTAATTACTAATTAATTAATTAGTTGAATTAATTAAAGAAAAGGAAATAAAAAGAAGAAAAAATAAAGCAATCGAGCTTCGACGGCGCCACGAAAGCCAAGCCTTCAGAGTGGCGCGCATCCGTAAACCGGAGTTTCGGTGAGGATTCTTGAGAGTATCCGTGGAGCTTCGCATCGAAAGGTCCGTGGGCTTGGAGATTCTATTGCTGGGGACGTCCAGAAACTGGAGCTTCTGGAGGATCTGGTGCTGGAAACATCCAAAAGCTGGAGCTTCTGGAGGATCTAGTAATGGAAGGGTCCAGAAGTTGTGGCTTTTGGAGATTCTGCTGCTGGGGACGTCTAGAAGCTGGAGCTTTTAGAGGATCTTCTAGAGATGGCCCTTCTGGAAGAGCAAATTTGATGAGCAAATTTTCAACCATCTGAGCAACTGGATGAGCAAATTTGACGTGTGAGGCTTAAAACTTGACATAGTGATCCCTTGGAATATATGATGAGGTATGATGACCATTTGAATCCTTGGAAATCCATCTTGATTTGAGAGGAGCAAAACCCTAGTCTTGCATTGATTGCTTAGAAGGGGGTTTGTCTGGTCAACCCTTATGAAACCTTTGAGTATGGAGTGATGGATTGTTTTGAGAAGTAGGAGGGCAAATTTTGGGGTATAACACCCATCTTCTGGGTAAGCTTTTGATGATTTTCTTTACATGATCAGCCTTGGTGTATCCTTTATCTATCACTCTCAAGCCAGCAGTTAAGGTTTGAAATCTTGAGAACATTGTCTCAATGGATTCATTTTCCTCCATCTTGAATGCCTCATACTTCTGGGTAAGCGCCAAAGCTTTAGTTTCCTTGACTTGAGCATTTCCTTCATGTGACATTTTGAGCGACTCAAAGATATCATATGATGTGTCTTTGTTTGTAATCTTTTCATATTCTATTTTTGAAATAGCATTCAACAAAATATTTCTTGATTTATGATGATTCTTAAAATCTGCTTTTTGTGTTTTGTCCATTTCTTTTCTTTCTATCTTGTTTCCTTCCTTGTCTACTGGATGCTTGTAGCCATCCAAAACCATATCCCAAAGATCATGATCATAGCCTAGAATAAAGCTTTCTAATTTATCCTTCCAGTATTCAAAATCCTCTCCATCAAACATATGAGGTTTAGTGTTGTTGTTGTTGTGATCTATTACCATTTGTATTTTCCTTCTAGATCTTTATCTGACACTGTTAAGTGTTTGTACCTAGAACCAAGAGCTCTGATACCAATTGAAGGCTTAGAAAACACTTAGAAGGGGGGGGGGGTTGAATAAGTTTTTCCCTTTTAAATTTTTCTTTACTTAACAACAAGACTAAACACACAAGGATTTTTATCCTGATTCGTTTGAAACTCAAACTACTCCAGTCCACCCGTCAAGGTCATTTCGCCTTTCTCAACGAGGACTTAATCCACTATAATCAAAAGATTACACCTGCACAACCAACTGTTGTGACTAACAACAATGCACAATCTAACTGCAAGTGACTAACACCTCTAAGACTCAACTAGTCCCAACCCTCTTGAGAAATCTGACCCAACTGGTCTCTCAAGGAACAATTACATAGGAACTTCTAGACCAAGTGTTTACAATTGCTTCTTAAAAAGCTTTATCACAACATTGATTTTTACACAAGAATATTAACCTCAAAACTTAGACATAAACTTCATAGGATAATGATTTCAATTTTGGCAGCGTAAGTTCTCTATGAAGGAAATTGTTATTTTTCTTCTTTGAATGTTGCACTATATATAGAGCTTCTAAGAATCTTTCTGTTGCAACTCTTGCGTTTCTTAGATACTGGAAAGCGTATTTAAGATTGCTTAGCTTCACGTGTTTTTGTTTATTCAATGAACATAGAAAATTGAGCCACTCAAGTACTCCAGCCGTCTTAGCTTAATAGGGTAACGTTACTGTAGCAGACTTTGTCTTAGAAGATGACGTTCACATAGATCATAATCTTCTGTAAGCCTTATTCAAAACATCTTTTAATCATAACATTCTTGGTGCTTCTATCAGAGATTTGCTCTAGCATGCTTCTATCAGAAGTTGCTTTTTGCGTGTATGGCCAGAAGTTTCGTTCTCTTTAGAACTTTTAATACTTGTTTTATTCAGCATAATTTTGATGTCTCTATATTCTTGAATGCTTAAGTCAGAACATCATCTGAAATGAAAATGATATATATCAGAGTATCATATCTATTATACAAAATTTATTCCACTTGTTATCATCAAAACTCTAAGATATGATTAGAACTAAACTATGTTCTAACAACTCCTCCTCCAAGAGAGCATACCTAGAGTATATGTTAGAGTCGCAGCGGAAATTTGACTTCTAATAATGATATGAAACACGACTCACTAAAGTTGAACAAGAGAAATTATATAGCATGAACAATGAACTATTGTATTAAGAAATGTCTAAAGAAGAAAGAATGATTATTATAAAGTTGATAATAACTTTGTTACAAATGGATATTTCTATTATATATCTAACAAACTTATGCTTTGGTTTATATAGTAATCTACATACTATAATTTGAGCGAAGCATATTACAAAACAATTATAAACCATTGTTTTCCTATGGTTTCTCCTGAATTATTGCTCATCAACATTTATCTGAGTACATGTTGCATTAGGCTTTCAACCAATCCATATTTAGTTTTTACTAAATATGTCCACAATTCTCCACCTCGTTCATAATTTGAAATATTCAAATTTTGGACGAATATGGAATACAACTTAGCAAGTTCAAGCAGTGTTGAAACTTGCTACCTGACACAACTTTGGTTAACATGTCCGCTGGATTCTGATCAGTATGTCCTTCGTAAGAGAAATATGACCTTCCTCTATGACATCCCGTACAAAATGATACCTTACATCAATATGCTTGGTTCGAGCATGATGAACCTGATTCTTAGCCAAATGAAGCGCACTTTGACTATCACGCCTCAGTTTCACATGTTCTTGTTTCATACCGAAATCATCTAGAAGACCCCTCAGCCATAATGTTTCCTTCCTCCTTCGCACGCCATGTACTCGCTCGTAGTAGAGTGCCATAGATAACATTGATCGCCAACTAACTAGAGCACCGTGTATTTGAAACACATAACCAGTTGTAGACTGTCGTCTATCTAGATCACCAACATAATCTAAATCAACAAATTCGCTTATTTGACATGTATCTCCACCAAAACACAAACATGTGTCAATGGTACCCTTTAAGTACCTCAAAATCCATTTCACCGCTTCCCAATGTGCCTTTCCCGGATTCTCCATGAATCTACTAACAACACTTACCGCTTGTGAAATATCCGAACGTGTACACACCATAGCGTACATCAAACTGCCAACTGCACTAGCATAAGGTACATTTTCCATGTTTGCCTTATCTTCTACAGTAGTGGGAGACTAATTACCAGAAAGCCTAAAATGTGGAGCTAATGGAGTAACCACCGACTTAGCACCTTTCATTCCAAACCTTTCAACAACTCGCTCTAAATAGCCCTTTTGACTCAAAAACAATTTTCAGTTTGTCCGCTCTCTTCTAATCTCCATACCCAATATTTTCTTTGCAGCGCCCAATTCCTTCGTCTCAAACTCTTTACCAAGTTTAGACTTCAGCTTATCTATCTTCACCTTGCTTTTTGAAGCAATAAGCATGTCATCGACATATAATAATAGATAGATATAATCACCTCCATGAAGCTTCTGAATATAGACACAACTGTCATAACTACTTCTAGAGAAACCTTGTTTTATCATGAAAGAATCAAATCGCTTGTACCATTGTCTAGGAGATTGTTTCAACCCGTAAAGTGATTTTCTCAAGCGACATACCTGACTCTCTTTACCCTCAACCTTGTAACCCTCAGGTTGATACATATATATTTCTTCATCTAAGTCTCCATGCAAGAAGGTTGTCTTCACGTCTAGTTGTTCCAGCTCAAGATCACCATGAGCTACTAAACTTAATAGCACCCAGATAAAAGTATGTTTCACCACCAGAGAAAATATCTCATTGTAATCAACTCCTTCCTTTTGTGCAAACCCCTTGGCCACTAGCGTAGCCTTATATCTTGTACCGCATGACTTAGTATGATCTTCTTTTCTTTTATACACCCATTTACAACCAATATCAGTCTTTCCCCCGGGCAATGGGACCACCTCCCATGTCTTGTTCTTGTGAAGAGATTGCATCTCTTCCTCCATAGCAACCAACCAACTCTCTCTATCTTTATCTTTGATAGCTTGCTTGAAGGTGATCGGCTCATCATCTTCAGTTGAGAGTGCATATTCCTGTTCACAGTGATTTCTGGTGAAACAACCGCTAGTCCTCCAAACTATCGAATAAGCTTTATGACTGTTATTCAATTCCTCTGGTAACTTGCAGGATCGACTAGATTAATCCTATGGGGTATTGGTCGTTTGGATAAAATTAATAACTAAGCTAGTATTCACGTTTAAGACTTATATTTTGAGTGTTTTATATATATATCCAATGCATTCCGATTGCAGTGTTATACAACTTAATAACATGATTAAATAAAGAAATGTAAGACTGACTTGAATGAGTAAATGAGTAAAGATTCGATTTGCAAAGAAATATGTAAATGCAGGAATACGTAAATGACTTTTAAATGTAACAGACTTTTAATGTAAAAGCATAAAATGAAAAAGCATGAAATGTAAAGGACATCTGGAATGTAAAAACGTTAATGTAACAGGTTTCTGAAATGTAAAGGACTTCGAAATAGAAGAAACGTTTAAATGCAGAAAATAGTTAAATGGCTTTGAATGTAAAGGTATGTAAAAGACATTGATGCGAAGATAAAGGATAAACTAGAAAGATAAAGATGTTTTACTGAATTATAAAGGTTTTGGTGCAATCATACGTACATTGTTCAAGCATTCGTTTCCCTAGCCATGTGGTATTTTGAATGTTTACTGAATTTTGTACAATAGATATGACACACGAAATCCTAACACTAAGACTTCTATTTATACTACTTCGACCATAACGGTCTGACTTATAAGATCTTGCCACGTTCAGAACATGCAGAATACTGCGCTTCTCTAGCTTCCACGCGTCTTCGAAACGTCTCCAGCGCATATATTCTAACTTCCAATTATCCCGCTCGCGTTTTGAATTTCAAATGTTGTGGCTGTCTTCGCTTCGAACTCACTTCACAGACACAACCTTATTACCACTTCGAAGCTTCTTTTACATATATCATCATAACTGCCATTCGAAGCTCCGAGCTTTAGTATGTCTATTCGAAAAGCCATTTCTCCCATTCCGAACTGTGACATTCACTTTGTTCCAACGAACACTAACATCATTTCGTTTCGAACTTGAGATTTCTACTTCGAGTCATACGTATCAAAATCTTCAGCTAACAATTCTGCCAAGTTAACTTGCCCATAATGCCTCAGAGGTTTGTCTAACCCAAACTTCTGAACTAGTTTATAATTTCTCTTTGGCCTAGTGGTATCCAAAGATTCCTGTTGTCGTTGTTGTAACACATGTGTATTTTCCTGCTGAACCTCCTCATGATCAAGTTCATCCTCTTCCTCGTCTTCACTAGCGATAGGATTCTCCACCTGACTACGACTAGAATCTGGTTAGTCTTCAGATTCTATCTCAATAACTTGCTTATTTTATATCGTCACATCACCATTGTTAGGATTTATAGATTTTGACAAAGCTACCATAGATTTTTCGTCAAATATAACATCCCTGCTAATCATAAACGTAGAATCTTTTATACTCCAAAGGCGATAGCTTTTGACCTCTGTTGCATATCCTAGAAAGATAGCTTTCTTGGCTCTATTATCAAGTTTACTATTCTTGACATGATAATAGGCCGTGCATCCAAAGATTTTTCAGTTTTTCATAATCAGCATGTTCACTTGACCACACCTTATAGGGCGTGTCTCCACCTAAACTTGAATGTGGGGACCTGTTTACAACATAACAAGTTGTAGCAACCGACTCTGCCCACCATTCTCGACCTAACCCAGAATTAGAGCACATACACCTCGCTTTCTCAAGAAGTGTACGGTTCAGCCTTTCCGCGACTCCATTCTGTTGTGGTGTGCCTCTGACCGTCTAGTGCCTAACAATACCTTCCTGATCACAAAAACTCTTAAAAGCTCCATCTATATACTCTGTACCATTATCTGATCGCAGAGTTTTCAGCTTTCTACCCGTTCTGTTCTCAACCATTGCTTTCCAACACTTGAAAATATCAAATACCTCATTCTTATGCTTAATAACGTAAATCCAAGCATACCTCGAATGATCATCAACATATGTAACAAAGTACCTCGAACCACCCTTAGAAGTAACTGGAGCCGGACCCCAAACGTCAGTGTGCACGTAGTATAATATTCCCTTGCTTTTATGCTTGCTTGTAGAAAATCGCAACCTATGTGCTTTGCCATACACACAATGTTCACAAAATTCCATGCATGGCTTTTCCATGTTCTTCAGCAAACTTTTCTCACCAAGCAGTGATAGACCCTTTTCAGACATATGCACAAGGCGCATGTGCCACATCCTCGTACATTTAGTTTGGTCTTTACTTCTATTGATTCCAACTACCAAATCACCAGTGACAGTTTCCCCCATAAGAGAATACAGATTTCCTGTGACGAACCCCCTTCATCACAACCAACGAACCACAAACAACCTTTAAGCCTCCATTTTACAAGATTATTTTGCAACCGTTTTCCTCTAATACACCAAGAGAAATAGGATTTTTCCGCAAATTAAGGACATGTATCACGTTCATTAAAGTCCTTACCACTTCATCATGCATCTTGATTCGTATTGTACCATACCCCATAATTTTGCAGGCATGGTTACTCCCCATTAAAACTGTACCACCATTTGTGCTTTGGTAGGTAGTAAACCACTTCCTATTTGGGCACATATGGTGTGAAGCTCCTGAATCAAGCATCCATCTTCCGGAGATATCATGGTCTTGCTCTGAGACAGAGAAACAATCATTCTCACCATTTGAGACATAACTCGCCTCTTGCAAATCTTGTAGTTTACCTTTGGATTTGTTGCCGTTGTTGGTATAATTTTTAAAGTGCCCAAGCTCACCACATTTAAAAATTTGCCTCTTGCAAATCTTGTAGTTTACCCTCTTATTTGGACAATTTTCTTTAAAGTGCCCAAGCTCACCACATTTAAAGCACGTTCTTTCTACATGAGCTCTAGATTTTTATGTAAACTTGTCGCCCCTGCCTTGTCCTCTTTCATTAGTCCTCCCTCTAGTAACAAGCAATCCTTGAGCCTGTTCGTTATTTTATCCACCATTACTAGACATCCCACTAGTAGCAACCTTTCGAAGATCATCCGCTAATAATGATATTCTAATCTCACCCATGGTTAGAGTATCACCCACAAGCATCAATGTTTGACTAGATCTTCATACTTCTTGGTCAATGAAAGAAGCAACATAAGTGCTTGGTCTTCATCATCAATCTTCACTCCTATATCCTTCAAGTCCGATATAATCCTATCAAACTTGTTGACATAATCACGGATTGGGGTGCCTTCCTCCATCTTGCATGTATACAATTTGGATTTCAAGTAGATTCAATTTGTTAGAGTTTTCATCATGAAATTATTTCTCTAACTTTGACCACACGCCAACAATCGTTGCTTCTTCATTAACCAAGAACGCAACATCCCTCTCAAGGCATAAGATTATGGCTGCCCGTGCTTTAAGAACTAACTTTTCCCAATCCTCATTCTTCATACTCTCAGGTTTCTGTTTTGCTAACGCCTTGTGTAACTTTTGTGATATAAGCAGATTTTTCATCTGCATCCTCCAATAGGAAAAATCATTTTTCCCATTGAACTTCTCTATTTCATATTTCCCAATCTTGACGGTTCCACTAGTAGAAGCCATTATCTTCGATAACCAATAAAAATAATAAAGTTTTACCACTCTACAATTTTACAATTGGCTCTGATACCAATATACATGAGCCATTCCAAGTAAGATCGTATTCAGGGAGATTTAAGTTACCAAGTCTCTATAGTGCAATGTTTTGTAAGTGTCTTACAACAGTAAATATACCTATTACAAAAGTGCGCGTACCCGATCTGTTAAAAAGTGCATGTATGTTAAAAAGTACACGTATCCGATCTTTGTCCTGTTTTGTGGCTTAAAGGATATATCAACAAATGTTATTGACAAGAGATTAATCTCGAAGAGACACCTGTTTGCATACGGGAAAAACTAATATTTGCATACGAGAAAATATCTATTATTGATCTAAATTTTTTTATATATGAAAATAATATCTATAATCCAAAAAAATTTGATTAAAAAATGGTAAACGAGAAAAAATATATTATTCATCTAAATATTTTTATATATGATAATTTACTATTGATCCATATATTTTTTAAAACGATACATAAACAAATAATATTTGCATACGAGAAAAATCTATTATTGATCTAAATATTTTTATATACGAAAAATAATATTTCTGATCCAAATATTTTTGATTCAAAAATGATATATGGGAAAAAATATATTATTGATTTAAATATTTTTTCATACGCTAATTTAGTATTGATTCATATATTTTCGAAAATGATACTTAAACAAAAATAATATTTTCATATTATTGATCTAAATATTGTTATATAAGAAAAATAATAGTTATGATCTAAATATTTTTGATAAAAAATGAAATACGAGAAATAATTTATTATTAATCTAAATATTTTTATATATGAAAATTTACTATTGATCTATATATTTTTGTAAACGATATCTACACAAAAATAATATTTGCATACGGGAAAAAAATATATTATTATCTAAGTATTTTTATATACGAAAAATAATATTTATGATCCAAATATTTTTTATTCAAAAATGATATACAGAAAATAATTTATTATTGATATAAATATTTTTATATGTGACTATTTACTATTGGTCCATATATTTTTGTAAACGATACTTAAAAGAATAATATTTGCATTTGAGAAAAAATTTATTATTAATCTAAATATTTTTATATAAAAATAAATTATTAATTTAAATAATTTTTTAATTTTTTATTTAAAATAAATATATTATATAAACAAATACGCGTATCAAATCAGAACCCGCGCATATGCACAAATACTTGTTCAAATTGGACAATTTGCACAAATTAAATTCATTCTGAGTTTAGTTGGTACAGTGCTTCCGAATTTTTTAATTCTAACTGTTAGGGTATTTTCATAAAATACCAAGAGTGTAATAAACAACCTCTCATTTCTTTTAATTGATTGATTTTTTTTAAAGGAAAAGTCTAATGAATCACTTTAACACCTTTTGAAATTAAAACAGATTAAATGATAAAAATTTATGTTAAAAAATAGCATAGCTTTTCTATTGAAAGAAAAAACAGAAACAAATATTTTTCCTGTTATAATAATTATTTAAAAATAAAAGTTTCTTGAGAGAAGTATTTTGTGATAAAAAAACAAATATTTCTTCTGTTGTTTTAAAAAAGATTACTTTTATGTTTTAATTTTAAAAACATGATTAATTGATATGTATTATTAGTGTAACAATTTTTAGATGATCAATACATTACAACCATTTATGAGTAGTATTTTATATGTGATTAAAGTCAAAGTCAAACACTAATAAAAATCAGTTTATAAATAATGTAAATTTTTTTACACTGTCGATATATTCAAATTAAATTTTTTTAAAATATATATTTTATCTTCTAAGTAAAATTATTATTTATAATATGCTTTTTAAAATTAATTAGATCTTTGTTGAAAAAATAGATAAATTAAATGATTTTTATGTTTAATGGATGAATTAGATTTAATGTTTTTAAAAAAGCAAAAGTTATTTTCATGAAGCCATTACCATGAATCAATTTTCCGAAATGTGGCTTTTGCTACGTACTCGAAGTGAAACATGATCATTGAATGAATGAACTAAGAAATGATGATACCAACCATACACAGACTAATTCATATCTGCAAACTACATTGCTTAAAGTCTTTACGGTGTTTCTTCCCTTGAACCATTTTATTTAACTCTCACCATGAATTTGATCTTCTATGTTGAGGCCTTAATAGTTTCTCTCCATCAAAAGTCACCATACCCAAATGGGATGGATCATCCAGCATCAACCTAGCCACTAAGTATCCAGCAACAGACCAAGTTTGGCATTTTCTAGCTTGCTTCCCAATGTACCTACCATGCTTTCCATCATAATATTCAGGCCAATTATCCTTCAACAATCTTGTCTCAGCAATGTCAAGTGCACGTTTCGCGATATGCGGCCTTCCTGTCTTGATTGAAGCCGCGGTAAGAAGCCATAAAAGAACTGGCCAAGACCCTCCATTATGGTAACTCCATCTAGTATTTTTGGGGTCACAGCCTGTTGTGATCCTCCACTCATGATTCTCAAGTGCTGGATAGCATATTTTTGCAGGCATTTCGCCGATTAATGCATCCCATCGCGATTCTATCAGATCCATGATTGCAGTGGATTGCTCAGAAGTAGCCAAACATGATAAAATTGCAATGCAATTACCAAGACAAAACCAACGGAAATCCATCCTAGCAGGACTTACATTGCCAATGAAATAACCACCACGACGAGGCATGAAATCAAATATCCAATCTGGTAGAGAATCAGGCATCACATTAAACTTATTTACTGCTGTGTGTGAATACTCTTCTGTTTTGTATCGATATACGTCGTTGAGTTGCTTTAAATCCAACCAAAAATAGCTTCTCAAATGAAAGTTTAAAGCAGTCAAGCGTCGCACAATTCGTTCCATGAACTTTTTCCCTTCCTTATCTTCCTTAAGCAAATGCAATGCACACCTCAGAGCCATGTAAAACAGCGCTTGAATTTCAATTGGATAACCATATAGACCCTGAAAATAGTTGGCCAAAAATGAATGTAAGAAAAACTCTTCAGTGTCAAACAATCATATGAAGCACTAGACATATTTTCCATATAAAATGTCAGTGCTATATAGTTCTTTTGCTCTCAAATTTTCAACATAATTAGTACTTACCATTCTACGATCGATCATGCAGCATCCATCAGCACATAGTAGAGTCGGAAACGTGTCGAATCCTTCTGAAAGGCATAAATCCAGAATCAAGTGCATACCCTCTTGACACGCAGCACTATCAGCCAAGGAATTGTCTCCTGAAGACTTAGTATATGCACGAAGCAATATAATCCACCAAAATCCAGAATCAATAGGAGCAACCCTCCCTATTGCACTTCCACCAAAGTCAGGATCCATGGACTCACTATTCTTTCCTGGATCACGTTTAACCTTAAAACTAGCAGGCATCACGCCTGCTGATAGACGAAACCGATCAATAATTTTCTCCCGCGATTGAAGCATAAGAGTCATATCCAGAAAGTTTTTAACAATGTCATGTTCCTTGCTCATCAAGAAAGCCAAAGCACTTGGCACAAAGTCTCTTACAAACACCTACACACACAAGTAAATATATATATATAATCAATACCCTCAGAAAAGGAACTAAATTTTGCAAACCACACCCTAACAAAAGTTGCTAAAATATCCTTTTACCTGATCATAATTAAGTTTCTCATCAGAAGTATCCAAAGCAGCAATAGTACCTACAGGAGCGCCGCGAAAATTCACCAAGGAGAGTCTCAGAGTTTCCCAAGCTTCAGAAATCATTGGCTGTGATGATTGGGAACTCAAAGATGAGTTTTGCAGAAAAGGATCTGCTTTATGATTATTTTCAGGATGATCCACCTGGTTATAACAAGAGTTCTCGGCAATTTGGTGCAAGTTGTTAACCATCCTGGTAAATACTGCATCCACTGATTCTGCTCGACCCAATGCTCGATCCATAGTCTTGCAATTACACTGGTGTAACGTATTGATCAGTTCTGCAAAATTCAAGAACTCATTCATGAAGAGACTTAGAGACT
The DNA here is from genome assembly GCA_021764765.1 of Vicia sativa. NCBI lineage: Eukaryota > Viridiplantae > Streptophyta > Magnoliopsida > Fabales > Fabaceae > Vicia > Vicia sativa. The sequence goes on along the minus strand of CM038793.1, from coordinate 181,043,988 downwards.
CTATCTTGTTTCACATTCAAGAAGAAAAGATTATACCTAAAATCTAAAGAAATTCGGAAAGAATCTAATAATCTCAAGATTATACAGAAATAGCATACATTTTGATGAATAAATGCGAAATGATGAAGAACATACACATGAATTTTGAATATGAAGAACATTGTAATAGTACTGTAATAATAAGAGATGAGATTGGAATGAAGAAAACAAACCCAAGAAATTGAAGAGAGAAACAGTGTGTGAAGCTGCTATTGCTGAGAGGGAAAGAGGATAACAGTTTGCACTTTCTGTTTTTCTGTTTTGGCGCTTGCATTGTTTTTTATACTTCCAAATTTTTAGTTTTAACAATTATGTACATTTTATAAATACAGAAATGTTGATCAAATAATGTTGTATTTGATATTCAATAATCGTTTTCTTTTTTTATTATTTATTTTAATAGAAATAAAAATAATAAGAAGAGAAAATTATTAATTAAATATACAATGTGGGTTATTTGTTTTCATAATATCCAGATTTCTTGTTGTAACCGATGACGGATTTTGCGCGGGTAGGAGGATGCCACTGCACCCCTCAATAAATTAAAAATAAACTCTTAAATATTAAAAAAACATTATTAGAGAAATGTGTTTTTTAAGTGTATGTTTCAGTTTAACTCAAGTGGAAACAAATATATTGAGTAGTGTCAAATAAATAAGGGTTAGATATGTTTTTGGTGTTTCTAAATATTTCAAATTTTGTTTTTAGTTCCTATATTTTTTTCTCATACAAATTTAAAATTTAATTTTTGATCACCATGACAAAATTATAGTTAAAATAGTCTCTAATTTTATCGCTAAATAAAAATCGTCACTAAATTGTAATATTTTCCCTTATTTTAATCATACTGTAATATTTTAATAAATATTTGCAACTCTTTGAATATTTTCCACAAGATTTGGTTGTAGTGTGATTTTATTGGCAGTATTTTTATTTTACTTTTGATTAAATTAAAACTTTCACAGTCATGTGGAATTTCTTAATTTTTTTATTATTTATTTTTTCATATTATTATTTTTTTTTTACTTTTTTGTATTAATTTATTTGAAGTTTTTTTAAATTATTTTTAGAAATAATTTTTTTAAATTATCAAAATATAACTTTTGAGTTTAAATCTATTTTTTTTTCAAGTTTAGCCCACTTACTCTTTTAATGTATTCAATCTGAAAGTGCAAATGGGAGTTTGCTTTATAAACATCAATTTTTTTGTTCTACAAAAAGATGTGAGACTCATTTAAAAGATAAAGAATTAAGTCAAAAAGCAGAATTTCATATGTCTTTTTTCACCATATTTGTCACGGTTCATAGTTGTAGTTGTTGGACTCTCTTTTAGTCCCTCCACTGATGGATCGATGGAATGAAAGAAATCTGAATGAGAGATCTTTCAAGTTTAGTTAGAACAACATTATATTAGATGATATCATTTTCACTTTGACCCCAATATTAAAAACTCTTATGTTACATCATAGTTTCTCATTTTAATAAATTTTTTGTAAAACTATTCATTTATTAATGTATTTTAAGGAAACAACGAAATGAATATTTATAAATTTTACTAATTCTTATGAATTTTATTATTGAAATTAATTATTTTTACGAATCACAATTATCAGAATATATTTATTATATTTTATTCAATAAAATATTTATAATTATTAATAATATTTATGAATATTTATAATTATTAAATATATTAAATTTATGGTGATTTGTTCTTGCTAGAAAAACTATATATGTATGTTTAGGGATTCAAAAGTTCAAGTAAGATGAATTGAACTCCAAGCTATATGATTCGTAAGCCCTTTTTATAGAGGTGTATGAACCTCATTAATCGTTGTTTGTAACGTCTGTGGCCTTCCAAGTATACGTAACTGGGGTTATCTTTAAGGCCTGTAGCGTCCGCCGCTGCTAATGATAGGGGTGTTCAAAACCAAACCAATCCAATAAAAAACCGCAAAACCAAACCAAACCAAACCAAACCGAAACCGCAAAAAACCGCATTTGATTCGGATTAGTTTGGATCATTTTTTAACAAAACCGCATGGTTTGGTTCGGTTTGCGGTTTGTATTTTACAAACCGAACCAAACCGAACTAAACCGCATTATGTTACAACTTAAATTTTATTTAACTCGCATCTAACCCAAATCTAAATCTATTATACATTAACCTTATGATTACAGACAATTTTCTCATTTTTACAGTTATGATTTCATTTTCAATCTTCTTAAATATCTCCTAATATTATCACTTCATCTTCACCACTTACATTTTGTCTCTTCTTATCTAATATCTACTCTCTTATATTGTTTCCTTTGCGTTCTTATTTTTATGCAATTTTCTCTCTTTCAATTTCATTTTATCGCACATCTTTATCTCTAATCTCTCTCTCTTATGTTCTTTCTTTTTCATCTTCACTAATTTATCATCTCTTCTATTTTATTTGTTTTATTATAATATTTTTTATATTTTTTTATGCTATTATTTTATGTTTATTATTTCACTTTTGTCTAATCTAACTTTTGCAAATTAAATGAGAAGTTATTGTCCAAATATGATTAGTTTTTTGGTGATAATTTAGTAGTGTATCATGTATGAATGACCAAATACAAAGTTATGTTGTCATATATATGTGAATGTATGACTCAACAAATTATTTGTAAAAAATCGAACCAACCGCACCGAACCAAACCGCATTGGTTTGGTTTGGTTTGGTTTTTTTTCTCTAAAAATCAACTGAACCAAACCGCATATCTTTTTCTCTCGCGGTTCGGATGATTTTTTGCGTCAAAACCGGTCAAACCGCACCGCAAACACCCCTAGCTAATGATGGACAAAAGCATAACATGTGCCGTCAGGTATAAAATAGCAGTTACGTCCTTAATGAGCCAGCCTATTCATAACGTTCTCGTAATTGTCAGACTGACTGTAACCCCTTGAATCCGGGGTGTGTGCTCGGTAAAAATCCCTTCATCTCCCAGCGTCCTAGTCATCGACGTCTCCAACTCTATAGCCCGAATAAACCTGATCTCAGAGGCCGGGGTATACTCCTTAGTGGAAATCCTTAATCAACTACTATACTTCAGGTAATAGATGTATTATTAATCAACATGATTTATTATATTTTTATTTTTAAATATTTATAATAAAAACCATATGAAATTATCTAAAATAGAAATTTCTAATATGCACAAACCCCTTAAGTGGTGCACCATGCAACACCATTTTAAACCATTCGATCACACAAGTCCACAGATGTTATAAAAGATTTATCATACCAAATCACCATCTTTCTCCCTTTTGTTCTCGCCGCCACCTCACATTTTGCACTCATTCAACTTACACCTTGTCTGTAGCCGTTTCGCCGCCACCATCTCCGTCGTGTGCCTCGTTTCCTCCCGCCGTCTTCTCCGTCTCTCCGTACTTCAGGTTAGTTCAGTTCTCCGCATAGCTGATTTTAGTTATAAAACCTTAAACCCTTAATATTTTGATTGCGCTGTAGGGTTTATCATTACACGCATTATTCAGAAACCCTCTCAATTCAATTAAAACTCGACAATGGCGGATTCCGAAGCGAACGCAAAGATTCAAAAACGTAAGCGAAAGCAGAAAATCCATGACCAGCCCGAAAAACCTTCCAAACTGCACCGTTTGGAGTCTGCTCAGAAGCCTCAGGACCCCGTGAGGTCTTCCACTCCATGGAACAATCTTCAATTGATACTGTGCATTCAAGACAGACAACTTGATCTTCACAGGTTATTTTCAACCATCTCTAATTTATATCTTGAATTAGGCAACAGAGTAATTGAGTACTTTCAACTACGTGCTTTGATAAACTATCCATGAGAGACTGAGACTTTTTTTGTGCTAGTGCAGTAAGGTCAATCAAGCATTCGATTTTGTGAGTACGATGGTGGGTGATGGCGCTGACATTGATCAGCATTGTGAAACTGTAAAACTACCAAGACTACTTGGTTACCTTAACGATTGGATCCTGACAGTGTTGTTCCCTCCAAATGGGAAGGAAAATTGGGGTGAGGGTAAAACGCCCCAGCTTGATGGAATTGATGCATATATGGATCTTCGTTGTTGGGAAATTTTCAAGTTCTGCTTGCAGGAGTCTTTGAAGCTTCGTGTCTCTTTGAATATGTCGCGGAACCTCCTACAGACTGTTCAATTTATCGTCAAAAATGCTCTATCTCTACTAGAGGACTTCTCCACTTGTTCAGATGAAGATTTTAAAACTGATGAAAAGTTTAAACTATATGATTCTGCTCTTGATTGTATTTCGTTGGTGTTCTCATCGCATGGCGGGTTGTCAAATGAGAATTTGGATTTATGGGTTGAAACAACTGGGGCATTGCTTGAGCTTGTCTTAAAAGTGTATGATAAGAACCTTGATGGAAGCTGTGTGGCTGCTTGTGTTTTTCGTTTTTTGTGGTTAGTGCTTCAGCCCTTCTCCCAATTTTTGAGGGTCCATCCAGCTAGGAAAGGATTTCAAAATTTTGTGGACAAACTTCTTGAACCATTGTTGCATTTGTCGGGGGAGTTGCATCTTCGGGTTGATAGAAGTGTTCCCATTTGGACTGGGAGGTTGGTGAAGGTGCTGGAAGAAGTTATTTCTCACGGACTTTTTCATCCAGTTCATATTGATGAATTTTTAAGCTTACATGGTTCAGAAAAGTATGCCACATCATGTCATGATAAACCAAAAGATTCAAAATCCACCATTAAGAGTTATCATAGACATTTGTTTGATGTTCTTAATAAAATTACATCCAGAAAGAACACTATAGCAATGGGTAGCTTAGGTTTGATATTTCGCTTGTTTGCTGATTCCGCGAGAAAGTTTAAGGGAACTTCAGTTTTGCATGAAGGGAGCAGTACAACGGAGAAAGTAAATGATTCAAGGCCACCTGTGCCAGGAGAATCTTGTAGCTCCAATAATATTTCTGCAGATACTCAAAAATCCCTTTTTAATTTTTTGGTACTGATTATGGAGCCTCTTTTGCTTGAGATGAATGCCTATCTCCAGGCTAAAACAGATGCTAAGCTCCTTTTTTCTGATCTTTGTGGTATACTAAAATCTATTGGTAATTTGCTTGCTAGTTTTATGCAAGAAAAAGTATATGTGAAAACAGAGGACACATCTGGAGGAGCTTGTCTCAATTTCTTGAAGAAAATATTTAATACATTGATAGCTAGTTCCACTAGTATACTCTGCTTGTCCAACTGCGATACAACTGATGTGACGAGGACGGAAACATTTTTTTTATCCGCTAACGAGATATTAGTTGCAATGGGCTACCTTTTGGAAATTGAATATGAGGTTATTGGAGAAGATTTGGTGAATTTATGGCTTATTTTGTTATCATACTCCACCGTCAAATGCAATATGGCAACTGCTTTTGATCGAAGCTCATTATCTTCAACTATTCCTGCCTTGGGATGCCAAATAGTTAATCTCTACAGTCAACTTCGCCAGGTTTGTATCCAAACTCTGATCCCTATACCAACTTATGTTTTAGAGGTTTGCATGGGTTTGTCCTTGTGGTTTCATCACTATATTGTGTCAGATTGTCAGGCACTCGTACTAGTTCTAGGTATGAGCATCTGGCAAAGTGAAGGGAAATGATGTTAAGGGAAAGTCTTACAAAAAATTGTCGTGGTCACGGTTTTATTGAGCTAACATCACATTTTGTCTGTTAAATGATGTAGGTGCAAATTGCCATTCTAGCATTGTGCAAAGCGCTAAGGCTTATGAGTTGTGATGGTGATGCTGAAGGAAGTTCTTCTAAGTTATTGACATTTCTGTCTAATAATGTTTATTCTGAATCAGTCGAAAGGCTGTTATCTTCACATAAGTTCATCCACACCATTTATAAAGCCATGGAATCTATTCCAGAGGGCCAAGTGAGTGGGTTTATTAGACAGATAAAAGATGATATATCAGAAACTCTTAGGTGGATGAAAAACTGTTCTCCATTGGCTGATGGAAACAAATTGCGAATGATTAATCTGCATGCGGAACTCTTGGGTAGAGGGCTCTCTAGACTGTATTCTTTAGTGCTTGATTCTGCCACTATAACTGAAGGCAATAGCAATCTTGTTGGAGTTGCTGTTAAAGAACTTATGTCATTATTGCGCCCCTACTTGAGTATTCTAGTTGTACAACAACCAGATACTATTTCCAAGTTTTTTTCATCTATATTAGGAGAAACTGCTGATCGAGTTGTTGGAAAGGATAAAGTTTTGAAGAAATTTGGCAGGTCCAGTCAATGGGTCTTTGTGCTCTTTTTGCAATTGTTTTTGTCCAGCCGAAGCTTGCTTAGGCAAGCAATCAGCCTTGCGCCTCCTAGTATATCAAAAAAAATGTCAGCCGAGATGGGGGATTACTCAGCATATTCTGCCTTCGAGTTGATGGAGAGGACTGATGAGACCGACATTGGTTTCTTCTCGTGGATTGCCCAACCTTCTGCCTCCCTCCTTGTTGTTATGCAATTAATTTCAGACTTCTATCTAAAGTATGACTTCAATGATTCCTCCCCTTTGGTTTATATCTTTCAGTCTATGGCTCTTCAGAGGCTTGTTGACTTGAATAGGCACATTGTATTGTTGAAGTATTTGCAAAATAAGCTTTATAGATCTCGAATCAAGGCCCTGAAGGAAGAGGCTGCTGGACTTACTAATTTTATTATGGAAAACTTATCGTGCGTGTATCAATCCCCGGTCTTTGTTTCTGATGATGTTAAGACTGAAGATTTAGTTTCTTTGGCTCCTGAAATCAACAAATGGAATCAGGGAATTTATGTTGCTAACAAAAATTCATTGCCAATAGCCATTTGGTCAAATCTCTGCAAAAATGTTGATATTTGGGGAAATCATGGTTCCAAGAAGCAGTTGAAAAAATTCTTTTCGCATTTACTTCAAACTTCCCTTCATTGTGTATCAAGCAGTTTTCAAGAGCCAGCCACACAAGATAATTGTAAGCTACTCAAGAGAGTCACTTTGCCGCATATATCATCAGACCTTCTAAGTGATTCAATTTTGTATGAGCTAAAGGTAATTTGCTTTGATTATGCAGTTTTTTTTTGGTCGCAGAGGCACACTTGTGTTATCTAGTAAAGAATTACATATTAATCCTTGCCAGCGTTTGTTTCAGCTTTAGTTCTGATTTCTGTAAACTTGAGTTTGTTTGTTAATTGATGCTTTCATTTCATGCAGTATTTTTGAGTTAGAAAAAGACTGTATCCATAGGTATTCATTTTCTTTTGTTGTTTTAGTTTGCCCACAGGAATCTAGCCACAATCTTTTGCAGTGCTTTAGAGAAGTCTGTATTACCATTGTTTAGTAATACCACATGTACTGATGTGGAGCTTGGGTCAGTACCTAACTGGATTGAGTTTTTAAGGGGCCTCGACAACTCAAAAGAGGTTCCAGTTGATTGTTCTGCCGTTAAAATGCCGGTTGCTCATTCATGTGATAAGCTTAATGCAGATATCAGCAGCAGAGAAAATTCCTCCCCTCTTACCATCAAGAGTTTCATAGATTGCCACCATTTGATTAATCTCTTAACTTTGATGTCAGATGTCAATACAGGATCCTTTTCACTTATTGCATCTTGTATTTTCAACCTTGAAAGGTACATTCATCCATGTGCTCAATACAACCCTATTGTTTTTTGTGTGTGTGAATAAAAGAACAAATTGCTTTACAGTGTAAAAAGTTCAATTAGTGCTGAGGATAAGATAGCTCCCAAAACAAAGATATTGATTATAAGAGAGTATGAATAAAAAAGATAAAACTAATGCAAATATGCCACAAGTTTCTGATTTTTGCTGAGATAGTATATTGGATTTTTCACACTATAAACATAATCCTATTCTATGGCATAATTTGATCAGTTGCTTTGAATCCAATATCTCATCAAAACTAGACCAATTATCATTTTTGACTTTACTTTGCCAATAAGTCATAAAATCAATGCATCCATACTTTTGTTCTGTGTTATATCCTCAAAAATAAGAAATTAATTTGATGAAAATGCAAAACTATCTCTGCAACTAATTTTTCAAATTTATTTATTATGCACTTTGCTGATGAGAAGGAAATCCAAACAGTTGTGAACCTTTGCTAAAGATGTCTTTGACACATTTGATTGTTTGTGCCAATGATTTCTCTTGAGCATATTTGTGAAATGCCTTACATAATTAATTCTCAATTTCTATCTGCATAATCTTTGCAGGCTTCTTGTAAATGCCTTGATATATTTTCAGAGCACAGTGTACCGGGACTATTATTGTGAGTATTTGAGGTTATTTGTCTCGTGCCGGAAGGCCTTAAGATATATATTAATGGGTTTAAGTGAGAAGACAGAGACCATCTGTTCCTCACCAAACTCGGTTATTTCAGGAAGTTCGTATCCTGTTTTGTGGTTTTCAAAGTCATTAACTGTGATTGTTGGATTTCAAGAGGTATTCTCAGCAGAAAATATTCTATTTAAATCTCTGATGTTTTCTTTAATGGATCACACTTCATATGCCTTGTTTGGCATTGGAAAACATCAATATATCCACGCTTTTTGTTTTGATAAAGCTGAGATACCTTGTGAAGAGATCTCTGATCACAAAATTAATCATACAGAGAATCATTTGCTTTCATCTTCTCAGTATGTAGATTCTTCCAAGCTTGAGCCATTGAAGTGTTTAACCTTAATGGCTCAGAATTTGAAAGAGCAGATGCAAAATTTGCTTGCATCTCAAAACGGACATGGTCTTACTTGTGAAAACATGAATAGATTGTCTTCGGAAGTTTCGTGCTTCGGTGGAGTTTTGTGGGCCTTGACATCTGCCCTGGGTCAAACTAATGCTAAAGAGAGTGGCTACAAAGAAAAAGTGTTGATGTGGAAAAGTGAACATGGCTCTGAACTAAACAATTGTATATTTTCTTTTGTGGAAGTTGTTAATTTTTGCATAGACAAATTGCTCGGTGAGAATAATCAACTCTCTGTAAATTTACATGACACCCAGAATTTAATGTCAACTCCCGAAAGTGTAAACTTTGTTGCCAGTGTTTTGGCTAGGGATGATTCCCCTGAGCCAGTGGGTTTGAATAAACCTTTGTTACAAAGCTTGGTAAAAGGTGATAATCCTGAAGTAGCTTTTTTACTTAGACAACTGTTAATAGCTGGGTCGTCTCTTTTGAGGCTAAATTTGCAGATGGATGATTCGCCATTGCCATCAGGTTGTGTGCCGGCATTTATTGAAATCTCACAAGTATTGTTATTAGAATTTACAGAGATGGTTGGGGTCCCACAACAATCTGCTTTTCTTTTGTTAGACGGTGCTCTCAGCTATCTGAGAGAATTAGCAAGTTATTTTCCTTTCACAGATCCTACCTCATCGAGTAAAGTTTATACAAAATTGGTACAAATTCACATGAGGGCTATAGGCAAGTCCATATTGTTGCAAGGAAAAAGGGCAAAACTAACCTTGCACGAAAGACAGTCAAGCACAAAGACCCTGCATAAAGGACAATTTGAAGCTCGCTCTTCTAACAAAATGCACGACTTTTGCCTGAATGAATTGAAAACTAGGCTGCGGGTGTCATTCAAAGCATTTACGGAGGGGCAATCAGAGTTGCATCTTTTGTCTACTATACAGGCCATTGAGAGAGCTCTAGTTGGAGTACAAGATGGATGCACTATAATCTATGGCATAAAAACAGATAAAGATGGGGGTGAAATTTCAACACTTGTGGCAGCTGGCATCGATTGCTTGGACATGATTCTCGAATTTGTTTCAGGTATTAAGAACATCTGCTAAGGGCACATACTATGGCTTGAAAATTAAGTCTTCATTTCATTGTCTAATTACTGTTTGCAAACTACATCCCTTTAATATCACTTCACTAAATTTGTAATAATATTAAATGATTTTTTTTCATAGTTTTATTTTACTATTTTTTTATTATAAAAGGATTCGGCTCTGCTCACTATTTGGGTTATGAAAGTCATTTGTTGATTATTCATGGTTTGCTTCACCATGCTGATGGAGATGTAGAATTAGCAGGAAAAAAGAGCTTGCTGATGACAGTGCAGTGAATATTGTATACAAACAACAATGATAACTAAAACATTTTCCACCAAATGTGTCGCTTCCCACATCACATGCATCATAATATCCTATCATAAATCAAACTTATGATATAAGTACATGTCACTGGACTACTATTATTTATTATACCGTTTCTGTTCTCTAAAATTAAGCTGTCAGGACTCGGTTCTTTCATGTATTCACTTGTTTTGCTAATTTACCCTAAGTTCTCACTCATACGTTATCTATAATCACTTTCTGGGAATCCTAACATTGTCTTTAGCTTACATATTATGATACTGCATTCCCTATTTATAATCCTTAATTGAAATACCTAGATTGTCTTTAGCTTATATATATTGCATGTCCGATCGGTACAAAATATGGTCAGGGAAAATGCATATCTTTCTTTTGTTATTCTATGACCTTTTTTTTTCTTCCTGTTTTCAAGGTCGGAAAAGCTTGAAGCTGATCAAAAGACACTGTCAGAGCTTAGTATCTGCTGTTTTCAACATTATTGTGCATTTACAGAGCCCGCGTATATTTTATGTTAACTTGAGATGTAAAACAGTTGCCGGTACTCCTGATCCCGGGTCAGCCATTCTCATGTGTGTTGAAGTGCTAACTACAATTTCAAGGAAACATGGTCTTTTCTCAATGGATGTGTGGCATGTGGGTCACATGTTACATATCCCTGCTGCACTCTTTCAGAATTTCCATCAACATAGAATTTCTAAAGCTTCTCGTCCTTCAGATTCATTTATGGTCTCAGAAGAGCAAAATTCTCATTCAGCAGATGAAGTGAATTTCCGTCATGTAGATCACCAGTTCACGATTAATCTGTTTGTTGCCTGTTCTCAACTATTGTGTACCATTTTAAGGCATCGTCCAAGGTATGTTTGATTTTTGTTGCTTCTGACTCACTGGTCAAAGTACAATAAATATCAAATATGTGATGGTATTATTATTTGATGTACTTAATAAGTTAATAGCAACTTTGTGCAATCCACTGCCTTATTATTGTAATCCCAACATTTAGACTCTGCATGATATTGTTTATAATCTTTCCAGTGAGTGCAAACAGTGTGTTGCCCATCTTGAAGCCTCCGTCACTGTTCTACTTAATTGCTTGGAGACAGTTTTAGAGAACAACAAATCACTGGTGAATGAAGGTTGGTTTATGTGGGAAGTAGAAGAGGGAGTGAAATGTGCTTGTTTTCTTCGAAGAATATATGAAGAGGTATGTATGTCCATGTTAGTGTGGCTATACCTTCTGAACAGCTTACATGAATGCATCATTAACATATTTTGCATTCTATTTAATAATTTTCCTCGTCTCAACTCAAATATCTCTCTGTCCTGCCTTTTCAAAGATCAAAGTTTATTTTATGCATAAACAGCATAAATTTATTTTATGTTGTTTTTGTTGATGTTAAATTTTGACAAAGGACAGGAAAGTGGTATTTGAAGTGGGTCAAATTTCAAACAGTCCACGTGATACTCTGTATACATCAATATCCCCTTGGCAATTTTTATACTAATAGAAAAATTAACACCGTGGTCATGTGAGGGACTTGGAGCTGCCTATTTCAGCTTGCTGACTCGAAACACTGTCTAGATGTTGCTTGTAACAGGCAGTTGTAGTTCCTACGCCCATATTCTTCTTAAAATCAATGTGGCATATTACCTCACCAGCTAGTACTTGTTTTCCGTAGTCATTTCTCTCTCTCAAAGTTCTGCTTTGTTTTTTTATTTAAATGGATGATGTTGTTTGTTTACCTTGGTTTAGCAAATCGTGAAAAACCTCCAAAAAGGCCCAGTCTTTATTTAACAAATCGTGTATTTGTTTCTTATATTTGATTGCTTACCCAGTTTGTTTCTATGATTATGATGCAGATAAAACAGCAAAAAGATATATTTGGTCGGCAATGTTGTCTATTTTTATCCAACTATATATCGGTTTATTCAGGATATGGTCCCAAAAGAAGTGGTATCAGAAGGTTGTTTATTATTTTTGCTGTTTACTCATTTCTTTTTACATTTTTCTATATCTCAGATACCCTGTTTCTCTCCTCGACTCTTTCACTCAACTTTGTGATATCAGAGTTTCTCAAATACCGATATTAATCTAAGAATTTAAATTTTCTGTTGCCCATATTTTAAAATGAATAACAATAAAAAAGTATCCATAGAGATGAAATTTGGTAGGCTCTGGCTAACTTCTTTAGAAATGTGTAGCCAAATAACCATTAGCAAATACTAATTATTCGCACATTATTTGCAGAGAAATAGATGAAGCTTTACGACCCGGTGTCTATGCTTTGATAGATGCTTGCTCCATTGATGATCTTCAATATCTTCACACTGTTTTTGGAGGTATGTGAACCTTGATTTAATCAAATTCTAGAACAGCAATTAAAAAAAGAATCTAAATTCAATTTTTTATTTCATTTTGTAGAGGGACCTTGCAGAAGTACCCTGGCAACTCTTCAACATGATTACAAACTCAATTTTAAATATGAAGGAAAAGTGTGACCTTGAAACTCTGTTGATGGTCAATTTTTGTGCCCTCGTTTTATTACCACACAGAACACTTTCCACTGAGATTGATAACTTGGTATTTCAAGTAATATTAATGGAAAGCCAACTTTGTTCTTGCGGGGAGCCTTGTTCAATTTTGCATGTTGTGACAAAACTAGGTTTACAACATTCCGGGTGGCCATTTTACAAAGTCACATTATACTGAGGAAATTTCTAGCGCCATTGATGTCACTAGGTTCAGCTGTACTAGTTCAACAGTCAACACAACACTGTCATAGATAATTGTTTAACTGATTCTTGTAATTTTTCAATCGTAGTTTGAAGATTGCTTTAACTAAGTTGTCCATTTTTTATGGTTGGCTAATAGAAAGTTGTGACAATGGTACTTGTACGATCATTTTTGTAACAACATTGGAAATTCAAAGATACAGAAATTGGTTAACTTTGCTTGGAATTTTGTGATATCTGTTGCGTATAGAATATTAGGCAATGATGTGTATCAATAGCTGATTTCTTGTAGGCCACATGCTTCCAAATATGATGTAACATTTGATATCCAATAATTGATCTTAGTCCCAACTGTTTTTGGACTGGAATGAGCTCTGACATTAGAATATTTTTCTTGTTTTTCCTATATATTCACAGTGATATGACAAATTAAACTTGTAAACTCCGTAAAAGTCATTTTTACGAGTCACAGGATAAATAGTGAGTCGGGAATTAGGATAAACAATGTCAATAAATTGTTCAAATGATAATATGCACTATAATTATTTTATGTTAAAATTGGAGTATTGGAATCCCACACTTGATTCATACCAAACGGCAAACACCGCCTTAAGTCAAATCTTGTATAAATGCAACAATTGACCCCACCGTTGTTTGTGTTATGATAGTAATATCTTCTTTCTCACGGAATGTGATAGCTTAACTAAAAAGATAATATTAAATGAACACCTACTAAAAAGTTGTGTGGTGGGCAATAATGTTATGAATTATTTTCCGTTCTTGTTTTTATAAAATTCCATGTTGATATGGTTGGGGCAATTCCCTTGTCATGACTGTATGCTCCCAATTAATCAATTGTGAATCCCTTCTATAAACTCTTTCTTCCCATTTTCTGAGGCTTATGTTCTAATCACTTGATGGGCTACTACTATTGTAAACCCAGGGCTAATGATGCTCATACTTCAAATGTTGTTCTGATCTTGGCTGTGGCGTTGATTCTTTTGGCTATACCAAAGCTCTTCTCTGGTGAACAAGAGGAAGAAGCTGAAGATGAGAGTGGTTCCTCACCTTTTGTAGTACCAATAATTGTATTACTGATCCTGCTTTTGGTTTCATGGCTGGGAAGCTCTAGGAAAAGGGTTTATGCCAAGCCAACATACTGTCGCTGCACCCATGCCTGCTACTGTTACTGGTAGCCAGTGTTTGCCAAAGAGCTTGGTGGTGGTTGAATTGTAACTGTGTTCTATCATCCCCTTCATCTATGCTTGTAATTTATGAGTCTCTTCCATTGTTTCATATGAACTATAGTTTTCTTCTTTATCATCAGTATAGTATTGTTTTGTTATAATAATATAATATACTCCATGTTATATTTTATATGGCCATGTCTTCACTTTTTGGTGCTAAACAAGTTACAAGACAGAGGTTTTCCCGGGGGAATACATTGGTTCTTGTATTCAATGAGAGAGAGTAAAGAGTCAGAAAAAGGAGAAAAATAGATTTTATTTTATTAGTAGGTAATGGCTCAATCACCACCCAGCATCTTAAAGTGCCTCATTAACCACACATCATCACAATATGATAGCTATGTGAACCAGTCCAACATGATGTCGGCATTTAAGTGGATTAAACATTACTTGCAAAAGTTAAATTCTTGCAGCAGTGGTAGGAAAGCACTTGGATGAGTCGGCTGAAAGAGACACCCATGTTGCGTTAGAAATGTAAATAGTGTTCTTGTGTTGGAAGTTATCACTTTTTCTTTTCTAAAACCTACTGTAGTAGGTGCAATACAAATCATCTGAGTAGGAAATGGGGCCAAAGTGACATTAAAGAAAATCAAACTTTTGATACTCCGTATGCTTTTGTTTACGGTACTAATTGTAATGTACATGTAATTATTGGCCGTAAGTAACAAACATGTTTATACAACTAGTACTGTTTATATGGAAAGTCGTGTATAATTAAATGTCATAAATGTCATAATCAATGTTTAGTTATAGTTTGAAAAGATAAACAACATTATCTTGCTATATATCATGTCTTCCTACAACACCCTTCACTCCTTTTAAGGAAAGAAATCCTGAAACCTCTTTTTGAATTTTCAACCTGCCAACACAACACTATCTCTAATTCTTTGACTTACTATATATCACTGGTTTCTTAAAGAAAACCATAAAACTCAATGGGTTATGAAGGAAACAGAGATTCTTCTGTTTTGGATGGATTCACTCTGAATCCCCTACCATATCCTGTTCTGTTGATCTTAGCAGTGATCTTCATCTTCCTTGGTAGTTCATGGTACTTTTCCTATGAAGAAGCTGTTGAAAATGCTCAAGAACAATTGGGTTGGATTCTATTTGCCACGCCAGTGGTTCTTATATTTATAGTTCGTTTGTTGTCTTCAATGGATGATTCAGAATGGTTTCCTGGCTCTTCTATATGGGGCAGGCGCAGGACAACCTACCAAACTCCCTCAGAAGGGAGCTCTCCGTGGGGTGTGGCTGCTTTGATTGTTGTTTTGTTGCTTTTGGTGCAGTTTCAATCTTCTTTTCTTGATGGTTGGTTTTATTGATTTGTAATCTTTGTTTTTACTTTCCTTGTTTTTGTAATTTCTATAGGTTGGTTTGGTTTTAGCTTTATGTTTTTAGTTTCTATTAGCTATTAAGTATGAGTATGTGATACATATCCTGTAGTCTTGTTTGTAACTATATAGATGAAGAAAGGAATGTGCTGTCATGAATATGCTTGTCTCATTGTTATGAAATCATGGAGTTTCTCTTAAAGGGTTGGTTATTCTTATAAACTCAAAAAATCAAATTAAATAACAGTTTTATACGACACATTCTGCACAAATCATTAAAAAAAAGGTGTACTATAATGCAATTTTAAGTAAATTTTCAGACAGCGACATACAGAAAAATTAGTAAGAATTGTTACATATCTAAACAAGTTTGTAATGGGAGAGCCACAGCAAGCTAATAACAATGCCAAATATCACAAATAAATGAAGAGTTGGTGAAGGAGAAGCAGGTGCCATGCTGTGCTCTGTGTATCCATGCTTCCATTCTGCATTCCTCTTCTTGGAGAACAACCACCCCATGTGAATGTTTCTTTTATCTCAGAATAACAGACTATGTTATGAACAGATTAGGACTATGTTGTTATATGAGGTTTATACAGACTATGTTACGAACAGATTAGGACTATGTTGTTATCTGAGGTTTATATAAGAGGTTATGAACTTCTTTTGCTTCGGATATAAGGTTGGTTTTTGGTTTTAGTATATATTCTTTGAGTGTAAGTTAGGACCTATTAACATATTTTGGTGTGTGCTAGAACTTGTAAGTGTCTGGTACCAGTGTTTCTTTTTCCTTTTCTTGAAGCGTACAAAAGAATTTTCTTGATTGAGAAGAATGAGAACAAAGAATTATCATTGGCCTTACTTATTCAACACACTTCAAGTTTAGAGAATGAAAAAAAATCTTGCCAAAACTCTTTTAAATAAACTAAGGTTTCGTATGTTTACACAACCAAAGAAACAATCATTCAATTAATGAATCCAAATATCTATCATTTGTGTCACACCATGTTGGTGCCAAAACCACATTTTCAATTCAACACGGTGAATCATTAAAATTCAGTAAACTTGAAAACAATTCTTAAATTTAATATTGGTATTAATAATTGGAATTGTATTTAAAATGAATTCAACTGTCTAGAGAGCACTATCCATTGTTTAGACCTCGGGTATTTGTGGACTTCTGTTGCAAATTTTCTTTTATGCTTGACACAAAGGAACTCTATAATTACGGAGTTCAAATGTAGGTTAAACATCTTCAACTATAACTCAAACATACATTAGATAAAATAGGCATGATCCTTTTAGTAGAGTTTGTGAATAAGAGATTTACAAACCTAAAAATTAGCCACACTGGTCTCAAATTGGAGATTTTCCATCTGCAATTTCAATTATTCACTAGTAGGAATATAAACAATTGAACCTGTGAAGCTTTTCCATCACAAGGAAAATTAGTTTATGATTAAGTTACACAGCACTCAAAATATAAATTCCTAGTCAGGAAGAGAGAACAGAAGCGGCTTTCTTTGCCAGTCAAGAATAAATGTGACATATACCTATGGAATAGTTGCAGCAGAAGCACACCGAAAACCTTCATCGTCAAAAGGCATAGTCACTTGTCTAACATTATGTCCTTTCTCATTCACTAGCCTTTCTGCTCCCAACTACACTACTTGATGAGCTATCCTGAACACTGTGAGATGAAGAACACTTGCCTAACGAACTACCTTCTGTGAAACTGTTTTCTTTCCTCGAAGGAGACTTACTAGATTTTTTCTGTGCAGATGATAAATCCTGCAAAATCGGACAAAATACAACATGAATTTAATCCAATACCTATTCTACTATAGATGTAGGTTACAAGATTTCCGGAATTTTTTATAGCGCGAACCTGATCTGCGGAAGATCCGGGAGTCTTCAACTCAAGTTCTGTGGCGACATCATTAGAATCTGCATTTCTTTCAGCTCTGCTCTCCCTCGATGATTTGTTTTTGGATTCTTGTTTTCCTGAAATGTGGGACCGGCTACCTGGATGAAGAGGCGGGGTTACGTATTGTGTGGATTGCTGTTCAACAATTGTGTTAGGGGCTAAAAACGGCACATATGTCGAACACGGGTTAGGGATGATTGCAGGATGTTGGCTAGCATAGTAGGGGTACGGCTGCATGGGAATTGAACCAGGAGGAGGTACCGGCATTGGAACTGGATACGGATATGATGGTGGAGCCATCATTACTGAATGATCCATTGCAGGCCATGGATACATACTCCTGAATTGTAGCTGATACTGGTTATTCAAATTCTCGATATCTGATTTAAGAGAAGCCTTTTCTTCTCTGAGATCATTTTTCTCCTGAGACAACTGAAAATTGAAAGAAACAAAATAATTTCTTCTGTAACTTTAGGTTCCAAAAGCATCAAAGTGATTCATCGAACTGTGATACTATTACCTCACGAGATTCTTCATTTAGCATAGTATATTCATCTTTTAGTTTATTAACTTGAGAAGTAAGGTCCTTCAGCAATTGAACTGTATCGCCTAGAATGGTTGCTTTATCATTTTTGGGTCTATCAGGGTCTGCATTTTAGAGTCAGCAAAGGAACATAGTGATTTAAAAGGAATTCTATTTTATTAGTTCTAAGCATCAAATTCTTAACACAAGGATGAATTCTAGAGAAGAAACAAGCAACACTTGTTAGGTAAAGTTTATCAGCATATATAACCTTAAGTAATCTTTGCCACATCCACATGTAAACAATGCCAACATTTGTATAACAATAGGAAAAAAAGCAAGTGTTGGTTCTAATGCTTCACTAGTAATAGTACATTATCTAACCAATGAAAATCTGGAAGTTGTATATCATCAGAAAGTAAAGAAATACAATAGAACATATAAAAGAACCAGTGATGTTTTTCATCAGTCTGCTTACTCTTTGCTATTCTCCTATGTAAGAAAGTGAAGCATCATTTACCTAAAATGTTACCCAGTTCTACAAACTGTTCATTGAGTCGATCCCTCCTTAACTTTTCTCGGTCAGCTTTCTGCGTCTTTCTAGCAGGTGTACACTCCATCGGTTCAACTTCAAACCCTTTGGCAGGAGACACATAAGTTTTGAAAAATGCAAAATAATCAAACCAAAAGTTAGATACTTAGATCATTTACTTCAGCCTTGAAGTACCAAAACTATCAAAATAAAGTAAGTAATTTACTTCAACTCTTCAAGCAGTAATCTTTGTCGCCTCCAAAAACCACAGCTTGATAATTTGTTCCTACACATAAAGGTATTTAATTTCATAGAAATAATAACCTAACTTCTCAGCAATCAAATTCATAGAATCACCCCTATTTAAAAACTACCAAAAGCTTATTTTTCTCAATAAATTTTAACATATGCCATGTTCCACTACTGCTTAAGAAGAGAATAAGGCGATAGGAAAATTTCATTATAATCTACTACATGTTATACAACAACAACAACAACAATCAAGTATTATCCCACTATCTGAGGTCGGCTATATGAATCAACTTCCGCCATAATGTTATATCGAGGACCATGCTTCTACTACATGTTGTAGTCATCAAAATATTGTAGAAAAAATAAACAATTAACAATGACAAACTCCCTTTAATTTTGCTTACTCATAAGCAAACTAACACAAATCTTTACATGACTCAAATAATCACTAACTAGAATCAACTTATCATTAAATCACACTCATTCATGTAGTAAAACCAATCAATGAACCACGAACACCAATTTGAAACAAAGTGATTTTGGGGATTCAACTGTCAAAGTGAGAAAAAAGATCAAATTTTTAAAAGGTAGCATAGAAAAGGGAGCAAAACCTATGTGAATTAAACGATAAGATTGAAAATTATCAGGAGAATTGAGCTGAAAGTGCAATTAAGAAGAAAAGGGTTAGCGAAAGATTCACCTTATCTTCAATTTTCCCCAATTCCCATTCTCGTTTTCAGAATTGAGATTCGAATTGTTTGAGCGTAAAAGTTGAAAGCGTTGTCGTTTTGGTTGAGAGCAAACGACGGTGTCTGTTATTCCCAATACACGATAGATAGAATAACGACGGAGTGAAAGAGTGGATTTGAAGGTTATTGGTATTCTTGTATTTTATACCATATGGATAAGCATGTCGCCTTATTATTTATCATTATTTATTATTATCATTTTAATTCATTGTTGCTGATTTTATTAAATAACAATAATCTAACATGTTTTACATAACATACAAATGTTTAGGCATTTTATATTTACTATTATAAATTCGTTATCCAGTCTCTTAGTTTTCATCACCTTTGGATTTTTGGATTCTCCTCTACTTTTTGCAGTCAAGAACAAATCAATATTTTAAACATTTGTGAGCTATATAAATACTAATATTATTTTTTAAAAAAACATGTGAGACTTGCTTTTTGGGAAAGAGTCAAGACCTTTTAGAAATTTTGACAGTAGAAACTCTTGTAATTGGTATTCTTGTTTAGAGTGTTAGTGAATTTTTCTTTTGCTTTTGCAAGCTTTGTCTTCGTCGAAAAATAGTGGGACTTGTTTAAATGTTAAAGCTTTACTTGAGTATTTCGAATTATAATGCTAATATTGTTGGTGAAAGTGAAAGTAGGCGTTTAGATGCAAAAGGTAAAGAAGTTTCTAGTTTTGATTGGTGGTGGAGACAAGATGGAAGTTGTAAAGTCAATATTATGTTAAAGAATGGATTGGAAGTCAAATATGTCCATCAAATGCTTATTGGGACGATGACGGTATTGTGAATACTAAGTTGGTGTTGATATAAGTTGGTTGTTTAATCATGTCATCGCATAAGTCGACTTCTTCTAAGGGGTCTTGTGCCTGTATCTTAAGAGTGAAATTCATTGGGTCTTTTTCAAACTCCAAAGGCCCATCGTCGTATATACAATCAAGCCTTCAACTTTCTGAAGCTATTGATTTGTCATGTTGGCCATCCTTTTCAAATTTTTCAACTAGAATGGCTTCAGGTACCATGTTTTGTAAATCTCCAGACTCGAAGATCATATTTAATATGTTTTTAGCCAGATATACTGAAATCCTTGCCAGAGCGTTCGACTCAGCCATCATCATCATGATTGCCTCTCCACCTAGTGGGTTCAATGTGTCATTCCTCGATAGGATAATTATCCATCCTATCTTGGTCCCAGATGAAATCATGTGTTGGATGCAAATTCAGAAAGTATATAACATCCTTATGAGGGGCAAAAGTTTACTACGCTAGGTAACTGGAAGGGATTTTGGCCAGATTTTGGTCAAAATTCTTCCTAGTAACTACGTTAATGTAGCCATAAAGTAGTTTTGGTCTGCCTCAATGTTCTCTACGTTCCCATCCGGGCACCAAATTGATATTCTTTGGTGCAAAGTTGGGGGGACTACACCTCTTCCATGGATTCATTAGTGTCCCAACAGTAAGTTATAATTGGCTTTAACAGTTATCACAATAAACAACATTGGCCTTATGGTAGTGCCAACATATAACTCCACATGTATCACTCCAATGATGTGGTTGGTGTTTCCTTCGTAATTCAACAAGACCATGTTATGTGGTCTGAGATATGTGTCGAAATTCCCAATCTTTCTCAGAAAATATTGTGATATTAAATTTCTTGCAACACCTTCGTAGGCAAACACTTTATTAACAGCCAAACTATCTACCTTCTCTCTAATGAATAAAGGCCTCAAATGATACATCATTCATGCATCATGTTTCTAAAAGATAGCTTATTGTTCTTCGACAATGTTGTTGTTCATACCATAATAACACATGGATTTTTAATTTCTTGCTTCATCATAGACACATTTATCTTTAGTCTTTGACACTTAAGACACACAATCATATTCCACTGGTAACACCGACACAATGTTGCAATTGATTATGAAATTTTCATTTGAACTCTCATCGAAATTATTAGACACCATTTCATCATTAGGATTCAGAGCATGGCTTTTAGGATTTTCTTTCGTCAATTTTACAGACGGTGCAACTACAAATAACCTTTGTTTCATTGACGTCTTCACCGATTTTAGGATTGGAGGAAGAATGATGAAGGTGAGTGTGAAGTGGTGAATATGTATGGATGTGGAGGTGTTATTATGGAAGAATGAAGATGAAGTTGGAAGAAGTCAGAGACGGAGCCAAAAAACTTAGAGTATGGGGGCATACAAATCAATCATGCATATATTACATTATTTTGTTATCATTATGTCATTTTCATATCTTATTAAAAATATATTTTTACAAAACTTTATATTTACGAGATATAATAATATATATGACAATTATTTTATATTGTTTCAAAATATACATACTAATTAAATTATATTTAAAATATCATATATTACTTTTATAGGTAAAGAATGTAATATTTATTTAAAAAATGTCATTAATATAAAAGCTTTTAGTCCGGACACAAAATAATAATAGTTATCACTGATACGCAACTATGAAATTTAACATTCGAGTAATCAATATGTATCAAAAATTTTTTACACTACTATAACTTATTTATTGATTTTTTTAAAGAAAAAGATCAACTCATTTCATTTATAATAATATCCTAAATACATGATGGACAATCAGTAAAAACATGAAAACTAGCAAAATATGTAGTCGCCCGTGCCAACACATGAGCTACTTCATTAGCTTGTCTTCTAGCGAACTTGACATTCGAGCTCGGGAAAAAAAGAATGCAAAAGCCGATTACATTCTCGGGTGTTGTACCCCAAAATTTACCCTCTTCATTTCGGTATTTCTGACTTATAATTGCATCATCATAAATATACATGCATAGCATTGATCACATGGTTACCAGGTTCTAAGTATCTCAATTTGTGGAAGAAACTGTGTGTTTCGACTATCTCAGATCATTTCAAGATTGATATCGATATTTTTCGGTTCGTATGCTTGATGCAAGATTTTCTAGTTAGAAGGCTATTTTGGTTTGGTCTCATAGGCATTGGGATCATTTCAATATATTCTCTAGTTTATCTATTCAGATCGGAGGCCGTTTCGTCAAGAATAATACTTTATTCGTTCATTTCTCAATAAAGTGAATTTTGGGTTTTTCGGTGCATTTCGGGAGCTCCGAAAGGCATATCTCTCAGCTCGTCAGGTATTTTCTGATGGTTTTCGATTGGCAAGTCCCTCTCACTATTATCTACAACTTTTGTTCACAAGTCGGAAGCAAATTGTGTGAATAAAGTCCTGAAAGAAATTGATCTTGCAAGTGGAATAAATTGAATTTTAGTGTTGTATCGTGTTGCAAGTATTTTCTGAATACTACTTTTTCCCATGCACTAAAACTTGGCAATCATGAGGAAATAGATCCCACTCTGAACAAAAAATTCCACTCTAAACAACATGCTTATAAAGGGCATTCGCCTTGCCCGTATGACACCCAATGATTTCAATGTTTTTATGGAAGATGCCCTGAAAAAGTACATTTTGATATTTTCCAAACAACACGTTTTCATTCCTGAAATGACACCTTTGGCTTATAGGTGTCATGGCTCTAAATGGTTCACCTTTTGCTCCCTACTACTATGTTTCAATTTTACTACTATAATAATTTGGAGTTCCCTAATTGTCCTTTAAATATAGATTTTTCTCCTTTCTTAATACCCAATTATCCCAAGTATGTTGAGAGTGAGAGGGTTACATCTGCAAAAAAAATGCAATTGAGAGGCATGCATTATGGTAAAAGTGTGTTGAAACACCTATACGTTCCACCAGAAAATAGATTGGTAATTTTGGAGAGAGGCATACATGTCTTTGTATTTGATAAAGCTTAAGTGAATAGAGACATTGACACAATGTCTTATTCCTCAAGTTAGATCTAGATTATCATGGAGCTACCCGTCAACTCTTTTAATTATGAGGTTTTGAGTTACGATTCAGTTTTATTCAATGAACCATGGGTGAATATCTTTTGGTAGTTTCGATGATGGCCATCTAATTGTTAACAATTATGATTTGCTTCTACATATCGCTCTTCCCGTCATATATGGCAACCTAGGGAGACTTGAAATTATTTGGGACTTAATCATCCAGGATCTCACCAGACAATGATTGCATTTTAATTTGGTTTTCCGATTCATCATCTTCTAGTTGGGGATGGTGTTTATTTTTTCGCAAGGCGTGAATGCTACTCTATAATAATTCATTCTATTAGTGAAAGTTTTACACATCTGACAGTAGTTCCTCCATAGTGGCCTATGATTCTTGATTGACGTTGTTCGCCTTGGTTCTGTAAGGATGACTATCCCATTGGTTGACAATTTTGTATGGCCCGTGAAAATTTTACCATAGTCACTTTGTAACACCCCAATCTACCCAACGTTATTTTAAAATCAGAGTGCCAAAATTTTAAACTAAAATTTGAGGCATTAACTTATTCAACTCGAAAACAACATTAAAATAATTTACTTCTTGGTGGATACCTAGCACATAAGAATAAGAACAATTTCACCATAATTAAACTTTAACAATTCAAGTTGGAATAATCAACCGCAGCGGAAATCTCAACATAATTAATTCAAAACGACGTAACATCTTTGAAACAGCGGAAAATCATAAGTATTAATCAAAACCACAACTGAGTTCAACGGAATCGAATGCATAAACATAAATAAAACAAAGCGTTCGTTTCCTCCCGAGTGCTACGTATCAGAGCGACGACGTCATAAGCTACTAATCCTCCTACTCTTCATTACCTGCACGTTACCAATATAAAGGTAATGGCCAACAAAATAGAAAGGGTGGGATATCGAATAATATAAGCAAAAGTACGATAATTCATATGCTAGGTAAAGAAACATACATTAATTACTACTTTAATCAACAACATACGATATCTACACAAAACAACAGAAAATCAATAACAACTTAAAATGTGACTCGGATGCGACTCAACAAAATGCAGATGCATGTGGATCCATTTGGAGTAAACTCCCAACTTAAAATATGCCAGGTTATCGAGGCATTCAACAAGGCATAAGCCTTCAACTTACAACGTGGTGCCAATCCAGGCCAACTTAAAAATCCACATGCTATGTACGATGCAACGAATGTAATCCAACAACGACTTAAACAACGACAACTTAAAATCATGCACGAAACGACATCAACTTAATTAACAACATCAACGTCAACAACAAAATAACAACGTCAACACGATGCAACAGTAATTTTAATTCAACAACTTTATTTTTCAGCTTTTGCCATTTTAGTCTACGGTTCTTAGATCATCCAATTCAGACATAAACAACAATGTTCCGATTGTATCGACAATGAAGCAACTAACGCGAATTTCGATGAAATGACACTGTTTTAATTAAATACCCGTATACCCGAACTATCCCGTAAAGTTTCGTCTGATTTTGATAAACTAATTTCTCCGCTTAATTCGACTGATAGTATTATTTTCTGCACTATTTTCAGTTTTCTGCAACATTACTAATTAGTTCTAATTATTCTACTAATTAATTCTGACAGTTCATTAATAATTCTGCATTATGATTTATCAAATCACTATTTAATTTACACTGTCTGCTATTGTTTCATTGCTGCTAAATATTTTGCTTCTGGTATAATTATCTATAACTGCTAGATTGGCTTCTGCTATCTGTTACCTAATATTTTCCTTCTGCTATTCCTATTTTCCATCATGCTAATAGTATTGTTTTCATGTAATACTACCCTTAAAACATACTAAGACACTATATTCCTAAGCCAAAGAAACAAAACCAGAACATGACAACAGGACAAGAACTGGGACGATCACCCTCACACCTGGGGTGTAACACCCCAATATTACTCAAGGTTTTATATGCAACAATCAGAGTAGATTAAAATTTCATAAATTTAATATTGAGGCATCACACCTTCAAAAACAAATCACTTTAAACAGTTTGATTTAAAGTATAAGTCTCGGATACATAGCATTACCGGAAGACATAAATTGATTCCAAAACATCAAAACATCTTCTTTAATAAACTTCCTTAATATATCATATTTTCATAAAGTATGATTCTATATACAAAAGGAAGAACAACAAAAGAATCGTCAACAAGACAACATAAATATTTCCCCCCGAGTGCTACGTATCAGAGCGACACCGACTCAACTAACAGCAGCTATAAACTTCGTCTTCATAACCTGCACGTTAACAATATAAAGGTAACGGCGAAACAAGTAAAGGGTGAGATAATCCAACACATATAGTTAAAGGCATGATAATATATATATATATATATATATATATATATATATATATATATATATATATATATAGTTTTGGAATTGTAAAGGATATAAGTTAATAAGTGCATCCCAACGCATATCTAAACCTCACTTACTTCGATCGTCATTCTAATGTGTATAATCTACACTATATCGCCATAACCTCATCGGCATACTTCGTCGCAACAACACATAAACCTTCGTCACCACGAAATCGTCACATTCTAATACATCGCTAATTAACACGGCAATAATAAACAACAACATCAACCAACAACAGTAAACAATGCTAACAACATGAGCAACACAAACAAATCATCACAAATTGGCTAAAGTCCATCGTTGCTTGGCATAAAAGCCCATCATCATAAATATCATCACATCATAATTGCATTAAGCATTTCATCTAAATTAAATCATCACAAAACTCACCATTTATATTTATCGCCTAGTTATCATGAAATTATCACATCATATTCATTTCATGTTCATCATAAAGATCATCACAAAACAAAGCATCATATATCATTGCAATTCCACATAAACCATCACATAAAACCCAACATCAAACGACTTGACAACATAACCGACTCTATGAGACACGACTATGTTATGCATGTGGTACCCATCGCTTTGTCCGTAATTAGGGACATTGGCATAAAAGCCTCTTCGCTTGGCATAAAAGCCCATCGTCGCCAATGCAATGTATGTGACTCGACAATAAACAACACAACACAAAAACATCATCGTCGCTTATCAAAACTGGCATAAAGCCCGCATCGCCATAATTTATCCACATCAAGATAAATATATATCATCGCATCATAATTGCATTATGCAAAACATCACTAAACAATTCATCATCATCAAAAGTCATGCATTCATAAATCGAAAGAATTTATCAACAACATCATTATAATCGTCACATCATCATGTACAAAGACATATATTATTTCATCGCAAATCATCAAGTATTCGTTAATTAATACGTCGTCGCAAACATTATGTTTAATCACCCTACATCATAACCAATTCGCTCACTAAATTCCAAAAACGGAAAAATGGTCAAACCCCTATAATCGTCACGAAAGCCATTCCTAATAACCGACATTAATCATAATCGTCAACGTCGCAATCGGATTGTCCATACGTGTCCTAAATCCACTAAAACGAAATCTGATTCAATTGAACCATAATTAAGCCTATTTCGGTCATCTCGCAAAAACTCGTAACTTCTAAAAACTAACCTCATCACTACGTTCTACACGTCAAACTTAGCTAGCACGTCAATTTTCGTTGAATTCAGAGCAACTTGCTCCGTCATAGAATTTACCAAAATCAGAAAATCGGAACGCAATCGGGTTCCAAAGGAAATGCGAAAAATCAGAATTTTGGAGGCTACAGAAGCATCAACACGGGCCCCCGTGTGCATCAACACGGCCCGTGTTGAAAAGCCATCAGAAACACAGAAAAAACACCATGACAGTGAATCAACACGGGCACCCGTGTTGATCAACACTGCCCGTGTTGATTGGCCTGCACTAACCAAAATTCCTATACAAGAGGGAAACACGGCCGTGTTAATCAACACGGCCCGTGTTGATGGACCTGCGTGAAAACTTCATCTTTTTTAGTTTTTCTCATACTTCTACCATGGTTTTCTTTCCCATTTCAATACTCTTAATTCTACAAGCTAGCACCTAATACATCCACAAACCATACTCCTAATCCAACTCTTCTAAACCATTCCAACAATCAACCAACAAAACCCTATAAATCAACTATCAATTTCACCCCCAAATCCAAAATACATTTATCAAAACCTAACAATATGAGATGAAGAATCAAACCCCTTACCTCTAGTTTGGATGATCCATGATGATTCTACAAATTTCAACCTCAAGCTTCCTCTCTTGCTCTCTTGCTCTCCTTCTTCTTCTTCTTCTTTCCAAAACCCTCTCTTCTTCTCTCTAAGACCAAGTTTGGTTTTATGTGAGGAAAGATGGAAAGAAAAGGAAGGGAAATGGCTTTTATAATTACTAGCTTCCAAGTTCCCATGTTTGATTTTGGTAATTGAATGGAATTAAAATGAGGAGAAATGGTTTATAAAGGTATTTCTACTAGTAAGCCAAGGGTGAAAACCCAATCCTCAACAATTGCTCCCCACACCCCTAACTTACTAATTATATTATCAATTCAATTAATTCAAATGATTCCGGGGAATTAAATATCGGATCCAAACGGAACGTTTCCAAATATATTATTGTCATACCCCAATTTTTGACCTAATATACCACCTTACATTTGCATCACTGCATCACTAACAGTTCAGAACAGAAGAAATCGGGTGTGGCTTCTACAAGTCAAAATCAGGGTTTCATCCAATTTTCATCTGTTAAAGAGGTGATCAATTAGGGTTTGAGTTTTCACTCACCTTAAATGATCTATCTTAATCAAATCATCAACCTTTGATCTTCAGATATCCAACTTTTTCTCATGATCTATCAAGAATCGACCAATTAGGGTTTTTATCGAGGATAGGGAATTACTGATTTTCTGATCAATGGATGACTTTTTTGTTTGGAGATTGATCTTAATATCTTCAATACAACATCTTGACCTAATTTTTTGATTCAAAACATCACAGAAGTTCACATTTTTCATCAGTCAATTTTTGGATCATCTGATGAAATTTCATCTGCACTGAAAAGTCAAACTTTGACTTTTGGTCAACTTTTTCAAGATAAAACTTTTTCAATCATCAAAATACTTCAAATGATCCATCATGATCATAAAAAATCAAGAAATTTGGAAAAGTCAACAAAAAGTCAAAATTTCCAACACTTAGAAAAATTTTAAGTGTTAAAAATTTCATGTTTTTTCCTACTTTCATGGCATTTTTTCACATAGTTCCATTTGGAATTAGAAAAAACTCAAAACATGAAAGTTATAGCCCTTGCTACAAGATTTCCAAAATGTCCAAGAA
This sequence comes from Vicia sativa, assembly GCA_021764765.1. Lineage (NCBI taxonomy): Eukaryota > Viridiplantae > Streptophyta > Magnoliopsida > Fabales > Fabaceae > Vicia > Vicia sativa. The sequence continues at coordinate 181,015,244 of CM038793.1, read as the reverse complement.
CTTGCAAAAACATCTTGTCTAGCTATACTTTTGATTTTGAAACATAAAGCTCCAAAAGCCATGATTTTCAAGTACATGCTTCAAAATTATAAGTCATTTTTTTACAAAATCTCCTTCTAGAAGCCTTGTCACCAATTGTAGATAGGCTAGAGCTGATAAAAATCAGATGAGAGGTAATTATGATGGAGATAAGATCAAGTTAAGTTTTAACCATGGTTAAAAGAATATTCCATTTGCATTTATGGCAAAAATGACTTTCTTGCCCTCTAAGGCAAGTTGTTCAAGTTCAAGCCAATCTTCTTCACTTACCATTCTGATTTCTTGACCTATAAATAGAGGTCATGTTTTCAAATTGAAACTACACCAAAGCTATGCAAGATCAAGCTTTCTCTCTTCTTTCTTGAATTTCAAGCTTCATGGTTCAAAAGTGAGAATTCTTGCATTTTTTAAATCTTGTGAAACACTATGAGAAACTTGGTGTCTAACATGTCTTAAACATCAAATACAACTTGTTTGAAGCTTAAAATCAACTTAAAAACAACTGCAAATCAGAATTGCTTTTCAAACTTTCAAACTTGTAAAAGACTGCCTTAACTTTCAAACTGTTAATTGGCTCGAGCTAGTCTTGATTTTATCATTTGAACATCATCCACATGCTTCATATGAATGATACAAACCATCATCCTTTACTTGTAACACCTCTAACCAAGAATTCGAAGTTCACTTCAAGGAACTGCAGTTGGACTTGGGTGGAACAATCCAGGACATTTCAAATCGAGCTAAGCATCCAGATACCTTCCATAGGATCCAGTGAAGCTATAGCAATCCTCAAACATCAACTGGAAACACTCCTTCGAAGAATTCGATCTCAGCTTCAAAAGGTAAGAACTCAAACTTTGAAATTCATATTTTCTAACTTCCAGTTAAAAAATGGCTTGGCCGTTTTGTTTCTGCACCTTCACTGGTTGATAACCCTCAATCAATTGCTTAATTCCATAGCCATACACGATTTCACTTTGAATTTTCAGAATTAGGGTTCTTCGTGTTTCTGGGAAATTTAATCATCTAAAACTAAAAATAAATGGAATTAATCACCACCATCATGTTCCTGGTTAAATTTCGTTCAAGTTTGATGTTTACATCATTCATTTTCATTGAGAAACAAACAATCTGAGTTTGAATGAGGATTGAGGAAGAAGAAGAACGAGTTCGAGCGTGTTCTTGTTGATTTTCAAATTTAAATATTTTGTTTATAATATAATAACATGAAGTAAAATAAATAAACGGATGTATTGCCGCCCCAGTGGTTGCCAGCTCACTCTTAAGTCACTTGCCTTGCCTTGCCCAATGGTCCCGGGTTCGAGTCCCCTTGGGACCATTTTGTCAAAAAAAATTGCTTCTCTCTTCACATTTTTTTCCAACTTCAATGCTTCAAAACCCAATCAAAACTCCTCATTTTGAGGTGATTTTTTGTACACTTGTCATTTAACATGTCAATTTTAGGATGGTGTCAAAAAAAATTCAAAAATGTTCTCTTTTGATTATATTTTCATCGAGCCGAAAACGAGACGTTTTAAGTACTTTTCAAGTACTTTTCAAAGACTTTCTTTCAAACTTTTGAAACTCGAATCTTTTCCAAACTTCTTGTAAGTATATTTCATCTTTCAAAACACTTTCAAGATCTTTTCAAAACTTTTCAACAAACTTACACTCTTTTTTCCATGGTCGACCCGATTTCAAGATAAAACCAAACTCGTTTTTTCCTTGAATTTCTTAATCGATCATGGGCCTCCCTCACGGTGTAAGTCCCAAATTCTTTTTATGTACATAACTATTTCCTTGTACATATCCAATTCTTTTATGTATATATCAATTTTACTTGTACATAATACAAACATCTCTGTAAATATTCAAGTATAGACAAACTTCGTCTGTTTGTTTTCATTTCGCTTGTATATACACTGAATACCATTGGTATTAAGAGGAGCATTATTCTCGGTGAAACTGCTTTTAAACCAATGGGCCTCCCTCACGGTTTAAGTCCCAACCCTCCTATGTACATACATATTTCCTTGTACATAAATACTCATTTGTGTACATATTCACTCCCTTGTACACAATCAAACTTGTAAATAATCAAGTTACGCTCGTTTCAAACGCACGTTTTACACACTTGTTTATATTTCCTTCATAAACTCTTGTAAATAAACATTACACATTTGTTTATATTTCCTTCATAAACTCCTATGAATAAACTTCATACACTTGTTTATATAACTATCTAGTTATAACATAACAACTAGTCTAACAATTAAGTTCCCCACAGAGTTAGCCTCCTCTTGGGCTTTGTACAAGATAACTCATTCATCTGAGTTAGCCTCCTCTTAGGCTTCATATAAGAAAACTCATTTACTGAGTTTAGCCTCCGCTTAGGCTTCATATAAGACAACACTCCCCTGTTGAGTCAGCCTCCTCTTGGGCTTCGTTCAAAAGAACTCCTCATTGAGTTTAGCCTTCTCTTGGGCATCAAACAAAGAAAGAGACCAGGAAATCTCTTAACAGCCTCCTATTGGGCTTCCAATACAAAGAATCACCCGCGCTAGGATAGAACCCTGAGAGTATGATTTCCCGGTGAAATCGCTCTTCAAATCCTAAGAGGATGGTTTCCCGGTGAAATCACTCTTAAAGCCAAAGCCAGCCATACCCTATAGCTTCCTCTTGAGCTTCATACAAGGACCCTCGATGACCCTCGATGACCCTCGGAATGCCTCCTCTTGGGCTTACAATACAAGGACCCATGGGCTTCTTAAAAGCATCCCCCTAATCCAATCAATTTCTCCTCGAGATTTAGACATCTATCATCTCTATGGAAGAAGTATCTCATCTATCACATCACATACAATCAAAAACTTTTCAAACACTTTTCAAACAAAAACATCTCTTAATCATAAGTGGTAACGCTTGTACACTCAAGCAAAACACCAAATGCTTACAATTAAAAGATTCAAACATTTTTCAAACATCTTTCTTAACTCGTAAGTGGTAACGCTTGTACACTCAAGAAAAACACCTATAACTTACGATGAAAGATTTAATCAATCAAACCTTTCAAAATGTATGTGATGAAATAGATTAGATACATTTTTCATTAAGATGACATTTGTCTTTGTCTCTTAATAACATCCCGTTGCTTCCACTAGCATAAGTGGGAACTACGATTGCTTTGACTTTGTCAACATCCTTTTGAGAATACGTGGGCACAAGGTCTCATCCTTGGCGAGCAAACTTCTTTCTCCCTCAAACCAAACAAACCATAGATCCCTTTAGATCCGAGCTACAAATGCTCTGATTCCCACTAAGGGATATGTATGCAGAAGATCCCAATGATCTTTGCGAGCACAATAATAACAAAACCTAGGATCCCACATAATCTACCCTTCTTAAAATCCAAAGGAGAAACTTTCCCAATCATAGAAATAGCAATTTAAAACACACAAACATATCAAACATATTCATATATAAAGCTATAGATAACTATATATATTTAGGGTGCTCCATCTATTCCCTTTATATAACAAACCCCCTTGCCCGAAATCTCCCCAATGCGTTACGTCTAGTTCGCGCTAGTCGTAGTGCATATCAAATCAATTGAGGGTATTGCAGTTTTCCCCTTTTTCATAATCATTTTTCTTGTGTTGGAAATAATAAAGCTTGATGCTCGCGGCATCTTTATAAACAAATCAAAAGAGTAAATCGTTTCGAGCCAGAGAATCCGAATTCAGATTCGATTCCCTAGCGCGTCACTTTTAACGCGAACAATTATCATATATATCGATTAATATATTTAATCTCGTCGCAAAATAAACATCAATCGGTAATTCGAAAATGTTAATATAATATAATATTAATTAAAACAGGGCGTTACAACTCTCCTCCACTTATAAACTTTTCGTCCTCGAAAATTTCAACCAAAACGAACAATACGGGACATGCCTACGCATTCGTCCACTCAATCCTCGCGTCAATTAAACAACATATAAAATACACCAAACACAAGGGCATCTCCCTAACCACAACGTCCAAACAAGAACAACTATGCCAAGATGCAAAGCCCATTCAATGCACTCAGAAACCAAATAACACTCAACAACCAAATAAATCACAGACACACCAGTTCACTCGAGAACCAAACAAATAAGATCGATACTATTCTAACGCCTCAACCATAGATTTATTCATACACTCGAACCGACACCTCAGAAACGAGTCACCAAAGATAGGAACATAAAGTCCTACAACACAACACCGACACCATCGCTAAATCGAAAACAACAAAATGGTTCTACAAACCAAAACTGAAACAATCAGAAAAGGATGAAACCACGCGTGCTACGCAAACACGAAAAGATGCCTTCATACACGCATAAATACGAACTCAAGAATTACACTTGCAGTTACCGCTCTCATTCTAGAAGATCACAAGGTCACATCATCCTTGTAAAACACCAACGCACAACCCTTGACCAATAACAAGTTACACAGACGTAACAGAACTGCGATACAACACCCATTCTAGGGCTTATATAGACGACTTGCGACTATAACTCACTAGCCCAAATCCAACAATCCCGTATACTCGCTACAACTCAATGCTCGATATCTAAACCATGTTGCGTCACTTTTATGCATAAGATGCCAACCATAAAACAACTTGGTTAATCCTCAACTTCACAATTATCCAGAATGGATATTTTCAACGCGTACACCCATCAAGACACCTTCAAACATCAGCTTCATCAACTCGAAGGATCACTCTTTCATTCTCGATTGATCAACGTCCATTGGTCTTCTAAATACATGACATAGTTTGACCTTTTCAAGTTCTGTCCAAATATTCACTTGTGAAACTTCGACGTATACACTTGACTTCAACGAAGTCTTCCCTTATAACAATTCAATTCCCAAAGTTGTATCAAGTAATCACCATCATCGCACCGTCGTAACAATCATTACACAGGCTTCTTATTCGAAACACCTTCATAACTCTCAATCCTTCAAAGTGGTAACTTAGACCAAAACACTCTCTCAAGAACTCAACCCATCAACGTCGTCTCATACCCTGACTTACAACACAGGTTGGACTTAGAACCATAACATCAATTTCTATGGAACCCAACAAGAACACCGTCGCGACCAACTTCAGTTATAATAGAACACCTTCCTTTATAAAACATCAATCATCTTAAAGTACCTGTGGTTACCAAACCACCACCAAATTCTCACCGTCAAGACTGATCTTAGTCGCGATCTAATAATCCACTACGACCATTAGTATCGAACGAAATCCATATGTTAGTGGTGAACAAATCCTTAATAACCTTATGAGCTTAATCTCAACAAGCGTCTCAAAACAAACATGCAACATTCTTCAAAATAATAAATCTCAAATCAGATATTCTTGGCTATCCACGATATCAGCTTATTGAACTCAACACCAGACGAAATCTCTTTATAGATCGCACTTAAACTTGAATTGTCTTTAACAATCCCAATCTCCTCGTCGTTAACATCTGCACCCTAAAGGTTCCAATGAGAACAACCGCATCAAACTCTAATTCACGCGTCCGACAATTTTTCCTTATGAAAATCAAATCGTTCCAAGGTAGCAATGCACTTTTTCCAACTCTATGTCGAAATACATCTTAAGTCCAAAATGAAATATCACAATACACCGCACAAGGTTCTTTAGTATAAAACAAGACCAAAATCAAGGCATTCGCTAAACTTTTCACCGGCTCAAACAAATTCGCTTCCCATTGCGAAGTCCAATTAATGACTCAACCATCTCGAGTCCAAAATACTCACGATCAATACAAACTTGTAAAAAGATCTTCCATCAAATCACAAAGCTAACCATCCAAAACAAAAGAACTTATAAACTCTGAATTAACCCCCTAAAGTCTTCTACAAGACACAAAATAAATCTTCACAGAACTGTCCAAAATATCACTGTCTAAGTTGCTTACTTAAGGCACTCTCGTCCAACAGTTCAAAATTCTATCTTTAGATTACTCGACATACACCGGTCTAACTTCACTACCAACAATGCAAAGCTTGGATGCTTGCTACGATTCCTTAACTTTATGTGAACCAAATAATATCCATGAACACGAAATAACTCTTATAGCTACTCATGAGAGTACTGTCTGAACATCCCAAAATCATACCTGACGCATCAGTCACACTAATGACATCAACAAACACTCGCCAGAACCATACACTATCTTGTAAAGCATTGTCTAAACATCTTCACCCATCACACTAACCCTTAGACAGCCAGACTTCACATCGACCTCTCTAAACACATAAACTCCAAATGACTGCTTCACTTAAATATCAAGCCTCGGAAGTAGACACTCGTCATCAATATCCACTTCGTTCCTTGACTACAAACGACACACCGACTCGGGCAACCTTTGCTCTTCTCGAACAACACAACGGTAGCACTCCACGGTGACCCGCTCGAATAAACAAACTCTGCTTAAACCAATCCTCAAGTTGACTCTTCAACTCTAACTCAGAAACAAACATCCCTTAACGATACTTCGAATCACAACTAGTTCTAAAAACTCAATCCATCAAAACTTCACTTCGCACTACTGCGGTAACTCACTCACATCTCCACAAAAGGCCTTAGAAGAATCACAACAAGAAGCTCGTTTGACAAAATCTTGTTTCTCACCAAAATCCAAATTCGCTCATAACTCAAGTAACCATGCACCTCCTTGTGCAAACACATCAGCTTCATACACTATTAAGTTGGCAAGACAAGTCTATCCCAACCAACACAATTCCCGACTACTATCAACAAGAGATTAAGGATGATCAGTCCCTCAATTTTTCAATAGACATTCGACAATCATGATGGTGACATAAACCATCTCTACCAAACTACAACAGCGTCTTCAAACCTACTCTTCAAGTTACCAAGCGTAACACTGCTCGAGGCTCCAACCTAAGCTGCAAGCGCCACCAAGAAGTAAAACTTCTCCCCCACTTGTTTCAAACTCGTCTCTGCAGAAAAACAATTTGAAACAAGCAAGTACCGACAGTGTTTCACACACATGTCGCATACAAAAGGGTTAAACACATTAACAACTTGGCCGACAGACCGACCTGCTCTGATACCACTAATGTAACACCCTAATATTACCTAAGGTTTTATATGCAACAATCATAGTAGATTAAAATTTCATAAATTTAATATTGAGGCATCACACCTTCAAAAACAAATCACTTTAAACAGTTTGATTTAAAGTATAAGTCTCGGATACATAGCATTACCGGAAGACATAAATTGATTCAAAAACATCAAAACATCTTCTTTAATAAACTTCCTTAATATATCATATTTTCATAAAGTATGATTCTATATACAAAAGGAAGAACAACAAAAGAATCGTCAACAAGACAACATAAATATTTCCCCCCGAGTGCTACGTATCAGAGCGACACCGACTCAACTAACAGCTGGCTATAAACTTCGTCTTCATAACCGCACGTTACCAATATAAAGGTAACGTAAAACAAGTAAAGGGTGAGATAATCCAAAACATATAGTTAAAGGATAATATATATATATATATATATATATATATATATATATATATATATATATATATATATATATATATATATAGTTTTGGAATTGTAAAGGATATAAGTTAATAAGTGCATCCCAACGCATATCTAAACCTCACTTACTTCGATTGTCATTCTAATGTGTATAATCTACACTATATCGCCATAACCTCATCGGCATACTTCGTCGCAACAACACATAAACCTTCGTCACCACGAAATCGTCACATTCTAATATCGCTAATTAACACGACAATCATAAACAACAACATCAACCAACAACATTAAACAATGCTAACAACATGAGCAACACAAACAAATCATCACAAATTGGCTAAAGTCCATCGTCGCTTGGCATAAAAGCCTCGTCGCTTGGCATAAAAGCCCATCATCACAAATATCATCACATCATAATTGCATTAAGCATTTCATCTAAATTAAATCATCACAAAACTCACCATTTATATTCATCGCCTAGTTATCATGAAATTATCACATCATATTCATTTCATGTTCATCACAAAACAAAGCATCATATATCATCGCAATTCCACATAAACCATCACATAAAACCCAACATCAAACGACTTGACAACATAACCGACTCCATGAAACACGACTATGTTATGCATGTGGTACCCATCGCTTTGTCCGTAATTAGGGACATTGGCATAAAAGCCTCTTCGCTTGGCATAAAAGTCCATCGTCGCCAATGCAATGTATGTGACTCGACAATAAACAACACAACACAAAAACATCATCGTCGCTTATCAAAACTGGCATAAAGCCCGCATCGCCATAATTTATCCACATCAAGATAAATATATATCATCGCATCATAATTGCATTATGCAAAACATCACTAAACAATTCATCATCATCAAAAGTCATGCATTCATAAATCGAAAGAATTTATCAACAACATCATTATAATCGTCACATCATCATGTACAAAGACATATATTATTTCATCGCAAATCATCAAGTATTCATTAATTAATATGCCGTCACAAACACTATGTTTAATCACCCTACATCATAACCAATTCGCTCACTAAATTCCAAAAACGGAAAAATGGTCAAACCCCTATAATCGTCACGAAAGCCATTCCTAATAACCGGCATTAATCATAATCGTCAACGTCCCAATCGGATTGTCCATACGTGTCCTAAATCCACTATAACGAAATCCGATTCAATTGAACCGTAATTAAGCCTATTTCGGTCATCTCGCAAAAACTCGCAACTTCTAAAAACTAACCTCATCACTACGTTCTACACGTCAAACTTAGCTAGCACGCCAATTTTCGTCGAATTCGGAGCAACTTGCTCCGTCATCGAATTTACCGAAATCGGAAAATCGGAACGCAATCGGGTTCCAAAGGAAATGCGAAAAATCAGAATTTTGGAGGCTACAGAAGCATCAACACGGGCCCCCGTGTGCATCAACACGGCCCGTGTTGAAAAGCCATCAGAAACACAGAAAAAACACCATGACAGTGAATCAACACGGGCACCCGTGTTGATCAACACTGCCCGTGTTGATTGGCCTGCACTAACCAAAATTCCTATACAAGAGGGAAACACGGCCGTGTTAATCAACACGGCCCGTGTTGATGGACCTGCGTGAAAACTTCATCTTTTTTAGTTTTTCTCATACTTCTACCATGGTTTTCTTTCCCATTTCAATACTCTTAATTCTACAAGCTAGCACCTAATACATCCACAAACCATACTCCTAATCCAACTCTTCTAAATCATTCCAACAATCAACCAACAAAACCCTATAAATCAACTATCAATTTCACCCCCAAATCCAAAATACATCTATCAAAACCTAACAATATGAGATGAAGAATCAAACCCCTTACCTCTAGTTTGGATGATCCATGATGATTCTACAAAACTCAACCTCAAGCTTCCTCTCTTGCTCTCTTGCTCTCCTTCTTCTTTCCAAAACCCTCTCTTCTTCTCTCTAAGACCAAGTTTGGTTTTATGTGAGGAAAGATGGAAAGAAAAGGAAGGGAAATGGCTTTTATAATTACTAGCTTCCAAGTTCCCATGTTTGGTTTTGGTAATTGAACAGAAGGAAAATGAGGAGAAATGGTTTATAAAGGTATTTCTACTAGTAAGCCAAGGGTGAAAACCCAATCCTCAACAATTGCTCCCCACACCCCTAACTTACTAATTATATCATCAATTCAATTAATTCAAATGATTCCGGGGAATTAAATATCGGATCCGAACGGAACGTTGCCAAATATATTATCATATATATCGATTAATATATTTAATCTCGTCGCAAAATAAACATCATGCTTATAAAGGGCATCCGCCTTGCCCGTATGACACCCAATGATTTCAATGTTTTTATGGAAGATGCCCTGAAAAAGTACATTTTGATATTTTCCAAACAACACGTTTTCATTCCTGAAATGACACCTTTGGCTTATAGGTGTCATGGCTCTAAATGGTTCACCTTTTGCTCTCTACTACTATGTTTCAATTTTACTACTATAATAATTTGGAGTTCCCTAATTGTCCTTTAAATATAGATTTTTCTCCTTTCTTAATACCCGATTATCCCAAGTATGTTGAGAGTGAGAGGGTTACATCTGCAAAAAAAAAATGCAATTGAGAGGCATGCATTATGGTAAAAGTGTGTTGAAACATCTATACGTTCCACCAGAAAATAGAGTGGTAATTTTGGAGAGAGGCATACATGTCTTTGTATTTGATAAAGCTTAAGTGAATAGAGACATTGACACAATGTCTTCTTCCTCAAGTTAGATCTAGATTATCATGGAGCTACCCGTCAACTCTTTTAATGATGAGGTTTTGAGTTACGATTCAGTTTTATTCAATGAACCATGGGTGAATATCTTTTGGTAGTTTTGATGATGGCCATCTAATTGTTAACAATTATGATTTGCTTCTACATATCGCTCTTCCCGTCATATATGGAAACCTAGGGAGACTTGAAATTATTTGGGACTTAATCATCCAGGATCTCACCAGACAATGATTGCATTTTAATTTGGTTTTTCGATTCATCATCTTCTAGTTGGGGATGGTGTTTATTTTTTCGCAAGGCGTGAATGCTACTCTATAATAATTCATTCTATTAGTGAAAGTTTTACACATCTGACAGTAGTTCCTCCATAGTGGCCTATGATTCTTGATTGACGTTGTTCGCCTTGGTTCTGTAAGGATGACTATCCCATTGGTTGACAATTTTGTATGGCCCGTGAAAATTTTACCATAGCCACTTTGTAACACCCCAATCTACCCAACGTTATTTTAAAATCAGAGTGCCAAAATTTTAAACTAAAATTTGAGGCATTAACTTATTCAACTCGAAAACAACATTAAAATAATTTACTTCTTGGTGGATACGTAGCACATAAGAATAAGAACAATTTCACCATAATTAAACTTTAACAATTCAAGTTGGAATAATCAACCGCAGCGGAAATCTCAACATAATTAATTCAAAACGACGTAGCATCTTTGAAACAGCGGAAAATCATAAGTATTAATCAAAACCACAACTGAGTTCAACGAAATCGAATGCATAAACATAAATAAAACAAAGCATTCGTTTCCTCCCGAGTGCTACGTATCAGAGCGACGACGTCATAAGCTACTAATCCTCCTACTCTTCATTACCTGCACGTTACCAATATAAAGGTAATGGCCAACAAAATAGAAAGGGTGAGATATCGAATAATGTAAGCAAAAGTACGATAATTCATATGCTAGGTAAAGAAACATACATTAATTACTACTTTAATCAACAACATACGATATCTACACAAAACAACAGAAAATCAATAACAACTTAAAATGTGACTCGGATGCGACTCAACAAAATGCAGATGCATGTGGATCCATTTGGAGTAAACTCCCAACTTAAAATATACCAGGTTATCGAGGCATTCAACAAGGTATAAGCCTTCAACTTACAACGTGGTGCCAATCCAGGCCAACTTAAAAATGCACATGCTATGTACGATGCAACGAATGTAATCCAACAACGACTTAAACGACGACAACTTAAAATCATGCACAAAACGACATCAACTTAATTAACAACATCAACGTCAACAACAAAATAACAACGTCAACACGATGCAATAGTAATTTTAATTCAACAACTTTATTTTCCAGCTTTTGCCATTTTAGTCTACGGATCTTAGATCATCCAATTCGGACATAAACAACAACGTTCCGACTGTATCGACAATCAAGCAACTAACGCGAATTTCGATGAAATGACATTGTTTTAATTAAATACTCGTATACCCGAACTATCCCGTAAAGTTTCGTCTGATTCTGATAAACTAATTTCTCCGCTTAATTCGACTGATAGTATTATTTTCTGCACTGTTTTCAGTTTTCTGCAACATTACTAATTAGTTCTAATTATTCTACTAATTAATTCTGACAGTTCATTAATAATTCTGCATTATGATTTATCAAATCACTATTTAATTTACACTGTCTGCTATTGTTTCATTGCTGCTAAATATTTTGCTTCTGGTATAATTATCTATAACTGCTAGATTGGCTTCTGCTATCTGTTACCTAATATTTTCCTTCTGCTATTCTTATTTTCCATCATGCTAATAGTATTGTTTTCATGTAATACTACCCTTAAAACATACTAAGACACTATATTCCTAAGCCAAAGAAACAAAACTAGAACAGGACAACAGGAAAAGAACTGGGACGATCACCCCCACACTTGGGGCGGTCGCCTCCCACCCCCTTCACACAAGGAGACGGACGTCTCCCTTTCCTCATTCCCTGAGGCGGTCGCCTCCCTCCTTATGGCAGCATGCAATTTCTTCCTTTTCCTTCCAGCCTCGTTGACGATTCCAACACAAAATTGAATCGATCATATATAACAATAATTGCAAGTAACACATGTAGAAAATAATTTCAACACAGGAAACCAATTTATTCATTCCCACACGCAAAATTTCATCGACGAAACAAGATTAGCAGTGTAATTATGCAGCCCTAAACCCCACATAAAAATTATCCTACAATCGATTATAAAACCCGAACCCCACCCCTCACCTGTGGATTGACGGGAACTCGCAAATTCGATCGGAATTGGCGAACCCTCGGACAACAACGATCCCTCCTAGCAACCCTTGTTTCCAACTTTTTCTTCCTTTCTCTCTTCTATTTGCTGCTACGAATATGGCTAGGTTTTCTTTTGTTTTGCAAGCAATAATAATTCCTTATTTTCCTAGGTTACTCAATATATATTGTCTCCTAATATAAACTGGTTTATTAAATAATTCTCCCCAAAAATACTAATTTACCCTCATAATAAATATATTATATTAAATCTAATAATTCTACTTGATAAAATAAATTCTAATATTATTTTCATTTTTGATTAATTCAACCCGATTACTATTTTAACAATTCTATGTACAATTCGACTTACTCACTAAATTAATCGGAAAATACTCTATATTACTTAATTAATTTTACTTATTTAATTACGGGTGTTACACACTTGGTGACTACCAAATGTGTATGCTCGGAATACTAATTGAATAAATTCTATGATGTTTGTTAGAAAGAGTCATAATATATGACCTGGTTGTTTGAAATTAGTTTACCCTTTTTAGTTTGAAGTAAGTTACTCTTATGATGATTCCCTATTCCTCATATAAGATAAGGGATAAAAATATAACTTGATTATATTTAATGGTCATAATAGCCAAATATTCGATCATTATGGTATTTAGAAGACATGCTGACATCACATGTTAAAGGTCCATAAAGTCACATATAGGATATCTCGACCGCGGGGCGGCTTATATCGCATGTCTTGGGATATCTCAATTTTAGGGTGGCCTGTCTGACATCTCTTAGGGTATCTTGACCATAGGATGACCTATATGGTGCATAGAGCTTACTGAAAGATTGAATCTGTCTCACGCATGCACCGTCACCCCTTTGTTATTACCCGCTAGTTTTGAGATGTACACATAAATTAATATAAATTTATTAATTAAAATTTTCAATCAATACACTGTCAAATAAACTCAAGATAACTAGAATTATATTAAATTTAATAACTAGAGAATAACTTCATCTTCTGGATATTTTAATTAGTTGTTATTAAACTTAAGGCAACTTCAAATTATATTAAATTTTATAATTTTATAATAACTTCTATAAAAATATATTGATAGCTTCATCTTCTAGATCTTTCAATTAGTGGTTATTTTAAGAGAATACAATTCTAGAACTCCATAACCAATAACGTCTATCTAGATGGATAGAATTGAAATATATCTTAATGAAAACATCACAATGGTAAAAAAATACCATCAAATCTATTTAAGAATATTAATTATGCAATTAGTTGTAATTATATTCATTGTTTAAATAATTAAAAATAAATTTTTTAAATTTATAAATTAATCATTCTAATACGTCGGTTTGTCCAAATTCAAGGAACAAGCATGATTTTTCCGAAAAAAATTATATTTGTTGTACAAACTTCTTAAATATAGGTTCGTGTTTTTTATGACAAATATTAATATGATTGGTTTATATCTATATGCTGAGTAAAAATTAATTATATCATGAATAAATTTTAGATGCTTCTATACTAAATTCTCCATTTTTTATTTTAATATTATTTTTTTAGTAGCTTCCACGAAACTGTACTATACTTCTATATAAATATATTAATTATGTTCTCTTCTTTCTATACTCTTTTGTATTTCTTATACTTAATTTATTTCTCAAAGACAAACACAACCATGAGTGAAAATCAATTGTGGAGTGATCTCACAAATTCTAAACACTTAGGTGAGAGTAGCAAACAAAAGTTAGATGTGAAGGCATTGAACCATAAAGAAGGAGAAGTTCTTGTGAATAAAAAGCGAAGTAGAAATGGGGTTGTGATTAGAAATGAGAATGATAGAAATGGGGAAGGGAAAGATGAAATGCATATTTTGACGGAGAGAGAAAGAAGAAAGAAAATGAGTAACTTGTTCTCTAACCTCCATGCTTTGATTCCTGAGCTACCTTCAAAGGTAAGTTAGTTTTCATCTTCAATTAATTTAGGGTAATCATTGTATTGTCAAATAAACTATGTACTATTTATTTTGGTAAGGCATCACTTATTTTAAACCAAATAGAGTAGTAATTTTAAGTGTTTGAAAACACATGTTTCTTTGCTCCATTGAACTTTATCCAATGATCAATGTCATGGTTATCATATTTTTCAATTCAAACAAATATAAAGTATTTAAGCACAAATATAACATTGAGGACAACCGTATGGGGATATAATGATTTATTTACTAATTAAAATTATATTTTGATTTTTCTAGGCTGATAAATCAACAATTGTGGATGGAGCAGTGGACCAAATACAAAATCTACAACAAATTCTTGAAAATTTAGAAAATAAGAAGCAAGAAAAGTTGAAATATGTATCCTTCTCTGGAAGTAAGTCATCATCTGTGGTAAAAAAATCACATTGGCACCCCTATGAATCACGTGAAACAATCAAATATGATCAAAGATCCTCAAGTTATAATAATAACATGCCTACTATAGGAATTGCAACTCCATACTCTAATTCAAAAGCATTATCACTATCAGCACCTCCACCACAACAAGTAGCTTTTCAAACATGGTCTTCTCCAAATGTTGTCACAAACATATGTGGTGGTCAAACACAATTCTCCATATGTGTTACTAAAAGGTCAGGTCTTTTAACACATGTTGCTTTTGTGTTGGAGAAATATATGATTGATGTTGTGTCTGTCAGCATTATATGCAATGGAAATGGAAATTTCTACATGATTCAAGCACATGTACGTTTCTAACTTGATCTCTCTCATTTGTATGACTTATATGTGATATCATAGAAATATTGTTGAAACTACTATATTGTGGTACCAAACAACTATACTAAAAGTTATTTAGCATGAATAACTTAATTAAATTGTGTTAATTTTGCAGGCAAGACAAGGTTCACATGACACAAATTTAATGGAGGAAATTTACAAGCAAGCATCCAGAGAAATTATGATGTGGATCTCTTAAATTTTAGATTATAGAACTTGTCTTAGTATTCATTATGAAGTTTAATTTAGTTTTTTTCGCCCAAAAACCCTTAGAAAGGGTCAAACTTTATCTTAAGATCAAACAAGTATAATATTTCATTTTTATGAAATTATTATGGTGTTTTAAATTTGAGTAAAAAACTTTGGTGCTTAAAATAGTTTATATATGTTATTTATGTTTGTTTTTCCAATATAAACTGCATAAAGTTTATCTGAATTAAATAAATTTATTTTAAAAACTAACAAATTGAAACATATTCATTTTTGTTATTTGAAATACTACACGATTATTCTGGTAAAAAATATTTATGGCATGATTTATATTATTAAATCTCAAGATCTTTTTTTTATTTTGGAAAATGTAAAAAAAAAATTAAAAAATACTAAATACTAAATATAATTTTTCCCTTCGCACCAAAATAAGTGTATAGTTATTGTAGTTGTTTGAAACATGGTGCTCATCAACAGTACTGCAAAAACTTAATTTCTAAATAGTGTCTTTATCCTTTAAAGAATGTAATTCATAATCTAATATAGAGATAAGGAAATTAATCAAGATCCATAAGTCCATAAATAGTAAAAGAATAGTATCACTAGTAAATACCTTTAAGAAGCAAGGGTAAAATGGGCATTTCTTAAGCCAATTATTTAAGTTTCATTTCATGAGAAAAGCCTAATTTTTCATCCTGATTCTATTAATAGAGTGTAGAGGAGAAGCAAGAGGGGGCACAACCATGGAGTAAGAATGAGGAAAGGATTGATCAAGTCCAATTGCTGTTGCATGTTCATTTGGTAGTGAATTCTTGAAGTAAATCAAGCAAGTTGTAATCATTCTCATTATTCCCTAATCACCACGTTCAAAGGAAAAACCAAGCTTTCATCAAAAGTGAGTTCTAGTTAAGATTTGAATTGAGAATTATCACCAATTAGGAAATCCATGATGGGAGAAGGGAGTTAGTTCATGAATTCTTAATCTTTGGCTTAATTAAGATAAGGCATGCTCGTGTGTGTAATTGTCAAAAAGTACAAGTGTGTGTCTCCCCCACAAGGGCAGGGAGAATCAGAGATTGTTGCAGGTATATTATGTTGTATGGTGGTTAAGGCTTGCTCATGTAAGGTGAGAGGCTCTATGGATACATTATGTTGTATGGTGGTTAAGGCTTGCTCATGTATGATATATTATGTTGTATGGTGGTTAGGGCCTAAGGGTTTCTTAGAAAGGGTCATCGCCCACTCAGTCAATGATGAACCATTGAATCACTATTTACAAAGGAAACATGGATTAGTTAATGACCCTGATTTCTCTCTGACTAAAAAATTGTAAGTGTTTTATGTTGGCTGCAATTTTTGGTAAAACCAGATTGGTGTGACAATGTCTTGACTGATGTCATGACATTCTGATATGAAGACAATTCTGCAGGAGGAGTGTATTTGCAGATGCAACTCAGTATATTTGCATAACAAATGATATGCTATTTTCAGAAGAACAGGTTCTTCAAGAGAAGTGTGTATGATGTGTGATGTCACATCCAATGTTAAGACATTCTGAATAAGTGGAATATGCAATTTTAATTTCCTAAGAGTTTTCAGGAAAGTAAGCTTATTATGGGTTGGATCGTTTCAGGAGGAAACTGTACTTAAGTTCCTTTATACGTGGAAATTAGGTTAACCTTGGTTAACCCTAATTATTGTTGTGCAAGTCCAAGACCAAGTCTATAGGTTAACAATAGTTAACCCTAATTATTATTTTGCAAGCCCAAGACCAAGTCCACTCATGCATCTATATAATCTCACTAATCCTAATGTTAAGGCTGCACGTTTTTGAAGAGAAAATAGAAGAACAAAGCAACAAACATAATTGCTTGATCGTGAGTTCAAGACTTTGTCTTTATTTTAGTGTTACTTGTGAGCCAAGCAATTATCACTCTGATAAGTACATTGGAGTAGAATTTTCTGTAAGTGTAGTTTTGTCACTCAAAGATTTGAAGCACAAGTGCTATGTCTCTTGATTAAAAGCTTTGAAGCATGATCAAGTATTTGTGTTGAAGAATGTCTTCATAATTCTGTTAAGTATTAGCTTGTAATCACTGCTATGATTAAGGGGGAGTGAGTAGGTTCTCAGGTCTAAGTGGTTCCTAGATTGAAGTTGCATTGGGTAGATCTTAAGTGAAGGATATAAACAGTTGGTTTAATCCAAAATTAATACCTCTTATAGTGGATTTCCTCCCTGGCTTGGTAGCCTCCAGATGTAGGTGTAGTTACACACTGAATTGGGTTAACAATTGATTGTCTCTTTTACTGTTTTTACTTGTTTATTGATATTGTTAAAAAGTTTGTCAGATACCAGTGTCATAACATTCTATTTGACATCAAGTATCTGTTGCCAGAATTTCAATTAGCATCAGAGCAGACACCCTGCCTGTTTATCTGGGTGAGATCTAGGGACAGTATTTTCTAGCACTATGGACAAGGAATGAGGATTTGGGAGCAGACCACCCATTATGGATGGATCAAACTATGACTACTGGAAACCTCGTATGGTTGCCTTCTTGAAGTCATTGGATAATAAATCTTGGAGAGTTGTTGACAAAGGATGGAAACATCCTATCAAGATTGAGAAAGATGGAACTACTAGTCAGAAACTTGAGGAAGAATGGAGCAAAGAAGAACAAGAGTTAGCCCTGGGCAACTCTAAGGTATTGAATGCTTTATTCAATGGAATTGATAGAAACATATTCAGACTAGTGCATCAGTGTGAACTGACCAAAGATGTTTGGGACACTCTCAAGACCACTCATGAGGGTACGTCCAAGGTAAAAATGTCAAGACTTGAGATGCTCACTACCAAATTTGAGAATCTGAGGATGAAGGAAGATGAGACCATTCATGAATTTCACAGGAACATTCTTGAGATTGCCAATACCTCAGGAGCCTTGGGAGAAAAAATGTCTGAAGAAAAACTTGTAAGAAAGATTCTCAAATCTTTGCCAAAAAGGTTTGCTATGAAGGTGACTTCCATAGACGAAGCACATGACATCTGCAACTTGAAGGTAGATGAACTCATTGGTTTCCTCCAAACATTTGAGATGAGAATTAGTGACAATGCTGAAAAGAAGAACAAAAGCATAGCCTCTGTATCCAATACTGAAGAGGAAACTAAAGAAAGTGATGAGGAGAATCTATCAGAAGCTATAGCTATGCTTGAAAGATAGTTCAACAGAATCATAAAGAGAATATACCAGAAGCCAAAATCAAATGTCAAGAACACCTCCCCTGACACCAGCAGGACTTATGGTTCAAACAAAAGAGCAAAATTTGAAGAAAAAGGCAGTCAGAGCAAAGGGATTCAATGTCATGGATGTGAAGGCTATGGACACATTAAAGCTGAATGTCCTACCTATCTAAAGAAACAGAAGAAAAGAATGTCTGTTACTTGGTCTGATGGTGACTCATAGAGTGACTCTGAAAAGGAATCAGCTAAATTGGTTATTGCACTAACTGGCGTATGTAATTCTGGCAATGATTCAAGTGATGAGGAGCTGACTTTTGAAGAACTTGCAGACTCATACAAGAAGTTGTGTATCAGGAATGTTGAAGTTTGTCAACAAGGGGAGAAGTAGAAGAAACTCATAGTGAAGTTGGAACCTGAGAAAAAGGACCACATTGCAACTATAACTCACCTCAAAGGTGAAGTCCTCGTGCTAAACTCCAAACTTGATCAGATGACAAAGCCTGTCAGAATGTTAACCAACGGAACTGACAAATTGGAAGAAATCCTTCAAACTGGACAAAATGCAGGAAATATGCCTGGAATAGGCTTTGTTGCTGCAAAGGAATTCACTTTTGACATCAATCAACCAAGACCTGAAAAATAGATGTCAAAACAGATGTCACAACATAGGACTCAACATCAAGAAAAAAGAAACATGAAGAGAAAATTCCAAAGATGGAGATGTCATTACTGTGGAAGGTTTGGTCATATAAAACCATTATGCTTTAGACTATATGGATACCCTGATCAGACTCCACATGGCAAATCTAAAATTTTTGGGCCAACCAAGAATCAACAATGGATGAAAAAAACTGAAACCTTAATAGCTCACACTTCTCTTAGAGTCTCAGCCAAAGAAGACTGGTACTTTGACAGTGGATGTTCTAAACACATGACTGGAATCAAGAATATGTTGAGTGACATCAAACCTCACACTACTAGCTATATAACTTTTGGAGATGGAGCAAGAGGTGAAATCAAAGGTGTTGGAAAACTAGACTGTCCTAGAGTTCCAAACCTAGATGGTGTGTTGTTGGTAAATAGACTAACTGCAAATCTCATCAGTATTATTCAACTATGTGATCTAGGATTCAAGGTCAACTTCACAAAGTCTGAATGCCTTGTTACAAATGAAGAAAAGGAAATTGTCATGAGAGGAGTCAGGTCAAAAGATAACTGCTACGTATGGGAGTCTAAGAACACTAACTACTCCTCAGTGTGCTCTATAGCCAAAGAAGAAAAGGAAGTGAAATTGTGGCATCAAAAACTTGGTCATTTGCACCTTAGAGGAATGAAAAAGATCATATCCATGGAGGCTGTCAGAGGGATTCCAAAGCTTCAAATTGATGAAGAAACAGTCTGTGGTGAATGTCAGGTTGGTAAGCAAACCAGGATGTCACATCCAAAGACGAGACATCTAACCACTTCCAAGGTTTTGGAACTTCTACACATGGATTTGATGGGTCCTATGCAGGTAGAAAGCCTTGGTGGGAAGAGATATGCTTATGTTGTTGTGGATGACTTTTCTAGATATACCTGGATAAACTTTATTAGAGAAAAGTCTGATGTGTTTGATGTCTTTAAAGAATTGTGCAAAAAACTTCAAAGAGAAAAGGAAAGTGGTATTGTCAGGATCAGAAGTGACCATGGAAAGGAGTTTGAAAACAGTAAGTTTGATGAGTTCTGCTCTTCAGAAGGAATCAATCATGAATTCTCCTCACCTATAACTCCTAAGCAAAATGGAGTTGTGGAAAGGAAAAATAGAACCATACAAGAATCTGCCAGGGTTATGATACATGCCAAGAAACTTCCCATTTACTTTTGGGCTGAAGCTATGAATACATCATGCTATGTTCATAACAGAGTCACATTGAGAAAGGGAACCTCCTCTACCCTGTATGAAATATGAAAAGGGAGAAAACCTACTGTGAAGTACTTTCATGTCTTTGGAAGCAATTGTTACATCCTGACAGATCGCGAGCAAAGGAGAAAAATGGATCCTAAAAGTGATGAAGGAATATTTCTGGGATACTCTACCAATAGCAGAGCGTATAGAGTGTTCAATTCTAGAACCAAAGTTATGATGGAATCCATCAATGTCATTGTTGATGATCATCATGAGGAAGCCAATGTCACATATGATGTTGAAACATTCTTTGAGACTCCCACTGAAGCGTCTACAAAAATTGATGACTCAAATCCTACCTCCTTAGAGTCTAAATCAAAATCATCCAACAAAGAACCTTCCATCAGAATTCAGAAAGATCATCCTAAAGAACTTATCATAGGAGATCCCAATAGTGGAGTTGTTACAAGATCTAGAGAAATCATCTCAAACTAATTGAGATATCAATCTTACTTTGCAAAAAGTCTATTACAAGAGAAATGTAGCAATGCAAACCCACAAACCCATGTTTCATGTTGATTCTACCCTTTTCTCTTCACCAAGATCAAGTGCACACAATATCTAATTGATTCACCATTTCATACTACTCCTTTGTAAGATATTACAATCTTCAAAGCTTTCACTCGATCAAATCCAATGCGAACTCTCCACCATATGAGTTTCCAATACAATCCACCGTCTCGCGTTACTCCTTTGTAAGCTAGGAGATATATTAAGTCATTTAAAGACTATTTTAAAAAAAAAAACAATAAAATTTAAAATACAAGTTTTAATTCACTAATTTATTTATTTTTAATTAAGCACCTAAATAAAAAAAATTAGTTTTGAGTTTATAAATAACTTATAGTTAAATTAATAAATTTAAAGTCATTTAAAAATAAAAATTTAGAGAGCTAACACTAAAGCATTTAAAAGTTGAAGATGTTATAACAAATTACAAATAATTGGATTTTCTAAAATATATATAAGATGTAATAATTTGTTTTATGATGAGTAGGATAAAAGACCACGTAAAAACGACCAATGAAAAATGGACAGGCCATAGATGTAAGCATATATGAGGATTCATTGATTAAAAATACGACATCACTTATGCACTAAAACGACGTCGTTAACGCGAACAACAACCCCTATTACAAATCTAGTTTATTTCATCGTTGAAAAATTCACTCACACAACACAACAATGGCTTCCTTCAACACCGTTTGGATTTTCTCTCTCGCTCTTCTCCTCATCGCTTCTCCTTTCCTCCAAGGTTCGCTTCTCCGCATTCCAGATCTAGATCCGTTTCCTTTCTTCATTCCTTGCATGCCACAATTGCTTTCGTTTTGCATGCGTTTATGATTTATAATTGTATCAAAATTTGGTTTTGGTTTGGGGATTTTGATTATTCTTCACGTGGATGTTGATTGTGTAATTTGTTTTGGATCTTGGAAATAAGTGATGTATGTGTTTTTATTGAATGTGGTTGTTGTTATTTGGTAGTTGTTAGGTGTCAGTCAGAATCAGGTGAAGCTGCGGAGACTACTGAGAGTGATATTGGAATTGTTGGTGATGATGCTCAAGATTTTGATGGTGTTGGAACCTTTTCTGCTGCTCCGGGGATTGATACTATAAGTGTGTTTCCAAAAAATATTGCGAAATGTAAGGATTTTTCTGTTTGCTTTATGAAATGTGTTTTGGTTTTGTTTTCTGGGTTGGATTATGGGTTGATTTTGTGAATTTGATGCAGTGGTTACAGCTGGAGATGAGACCGAGCTGCTAGTTGGTGTAAAAAATGATGGTAATTTAAGCAGATTGGATAAGTTTCTTATAAATTTTGATGTCATTGTTTAGGATTCATATTTCACTCCTTTGTATTGCATTATTTTCTTACTGGTGTTTGAGGAGTGTGGGATCCAAGACTAAAATCAGGGGCTCTTTCGCATGGAGTTTAGTCTAGCTGATGTTGGTTTTTTGTTTTTGGGCTGAAAACAGGCGAGTCCAGCTTGAATGTTGTTGCGATCAAGGCCAGTATTCACCTTCCTGTTGATCATCGTCTGCTTGTTCAGAATCTTACTGCTCAGGTAAAAACTGGTTACTGAAAGTCCTAAATTAAACCTGGCTATTTATGTGTAAAGAGTTATTCTTTTCATTATTTTAAATGGTTATTTTTGCTTGTTACCTTTTAATCAATAGTATTAAACTTCTTATGATCAAATTGATGAAAGCCATTTATACGAAAAGGGAATATTTCAAATCCTGCTAGAAAGAGTTTGTGTATAAACTATAAAGTCTAGAATTTAAAGTATTTGTTGTTTTCTTAATAAACTAGGTTTAAGAATCACCTATTCTAATTCAGCAGATGACATTAGACAAACGATATTGAATATAAATGCATGTTTTTTTTTATTGCAGGTTTTCAACAATGGTTCTGTACCAGCCTCAGCGCAAGCTACTTTCCCATACATATTTGCTGTCAGTAAATTCTTGCAGGTATCACCATCACTTTGTACACAGCTTCTTTTAGTTTCTGAATGAGTGAAACATAAGAGAGTACTTGTATACTTTTGATCTCATAATTCATAATGATTTTTCCACATGCAGCCTGGAAGTTTTGATCTTGTTGGCACTATTATCTACGAGATAGACGAGCATCCATACCAAAGCACCTTCTTTAATGGAACTATTGAAGTTGTTGAATCTGGTGGATTTCTTAGCATCGAATCTGTTTTCCTTGTTACTCTTGGAGCTGCCCTCCTTGTCCTCCTGGGGCTATGGATTCATGGTCAAGTACAAAATCTATCTAAGGTACTATAATATGTATATCTTTTCAGATAATGTACTATTACCGGTCTGCCTTCGCATTTAGAATTAGCTATTTTTTCACTATAATTTATATGTTTTCATTTCCTGTATTCTCTTCAAATAACTAAACTGCTGAATATAGCTAACGTTTTCTGATACCAATTTCAAAGAGGCCCTAAACATTTGGAAACAGAGAAAATAGTGAAAACATAGAACTAAAATAGCTAACGTTTATTGACACCAATTACAAAGAGGCCCTAAATTTCTCACCTTTAATTTCTTCCTGGTTAATGCTCCAGCTTTGTGCTCACTTCATGTGTTTGATTTGCTAACTACAACATAGAAGTTACTTATCTGTTCTTACACATGTATAATAATTGATCCAAATTTCAATTTTAATGAAAACCATAGAATTCAATACTTTCTCGAGCTTTGCGATGTTCTCATGTTTGCTCATGAATATTTGGTCAGAAATCAAAGAGAGCTCCCAAAGTTGAAGTTGGAACTAGGTCTATAGATGCTTCGACAGACGAATGGCTACAGGTATGTTCTTATGTTGCTGTATTACTATCTCTATACTTGTTTGATGTTGTATAAATTTTTTTCCTGTTTAAGCCAATAACACAAACCATACATCTGAAATGAAATCACTTTCTGTACCTTGTGTTGTCCCCCAGGGAACTGCATATGCTCAGTCTCTTTCCAGCAAATCAAAGAAGAAGAAGTAGATGAACGTTTTCCTCAAGTTCTTCAGCCAAACATGACTAGAGATGTAACACCATGTTAATTAGTTTGAGAGAGCGCGAGGAATTGTGGCTGAATGATGACGACCTGCCTTTTCTGTTGTAGCTTTAAAGAAATTTTACTTTTTTCCCCTTCCCATGAGTTTGAGCTTTTTCTAAGAAAAAATTAACAGGAATATGAGTTAGGAAGGATAGAACTTTTGAGAAGTGGCACAATTTTTGTTACATAATGTTCATTTTACTACTTATTTTGCTTTGTTTTGGTCTATCTGAGAGAATTCAAAACATCGATTTCTACTGTGTTTTGTCATTCTGTTGTGTGTTTTTTACTCGGACCGGCTCTAGTTAATGGAAGTTGTTTTCATGAGTTTGGCAAACAAAGGGGTCCAAGGCCAGAGTAAAATGCCCTATTTTGCAAGTTGGATTTCAAAATGTTCAGATATTACTAGAATCTTTCAATATTATTACTAATATACAGTGAAGACAAACTGTAGCTCATTCAATTGTAGCTTCATGTGCTTTAAAAATATACAAAATCATAGTAAGTAATTAGAACAAAATTTAGGTGAAGTTCTTTTGATGTTGTTTGTCATGTTTTATTATTTGAGTATGACATGTTGGGAGAGAAGAAGTTGGTTTATGTGTTTTGCTCTATTGTTAAATATTCTGAATGGCCTACTTTGCCAAGAGAAAAATCAACGGCTCAAACAGTACAATGCTATAAAAGAAAAGTTTTGTATTTTGCACAAATGTTGTTTATGAATGGATAAAATATTAGATATATAAGTGTGTTTGGATTGACTTCTAGAAATTCCAAAATCAATTTTAGAGGTGTAGAATTGATTTTGGATAATTTTGAGGTGTTTGTTTTATCAAAAGTAGAATTGATTCTGGCTCTAGAATTGATTCTACTTGAAATTAGAATTTGTATCTTCAGTCTTCAGAATTGATTCTAGATGATTTTTACATTGAAATTTATTATTCAACTCACTTTTACATAAATGAATCCAAACATAAATCAATTATACTAAATTCGATTTTATTAAAATCAATTCTATCAAACTCAATTCTTCTAGAATCAATTTTGTCTACTGCCAATCCAAACAACCCTTTAAGAGATTTTATCTAAAATGTGAATCATTTTTCTTATAAATCTAATTTTTTTCCTTTTCATAAGTGTATTGAATTTAAGAGCACACTTGAATTCAACAATCTTTTATATGTACGTGAGATTTCTCTCGGGTGTTTTCTCTCGGGTGTTCTTAGTTGTAGTCATGTGCATCAAGTTTGTACTTAATTTGACAATGCTTACAACTCTCACTCATGGTATGTCTCTCTCAATTTTTGTGGAGCTATCTCACCAATGTGTGGACCAAACCACCTACTCCTTCAAGACAATTTCCTTCACTATCTTATACTTTTGTTTTTTGGCAAATATTATGACATCATCTCCTAAAAATACTTGGTATTCAAATTCACATGCCTCTTTTCATGTTACTAATGATTCTAAGAATTTGCAGCAATTGACTCATTTTGAAGGTCATGATCAGATCTTTATTGGGAATGGCCAAGGTTTGCACACCCATTCGATGACTCTAATACATTTCCTTCACATATTCATCCTCCCACACCTTTCACTCTTCAACATCTTTTACTCATTCCTTATATAACCAAGAACTTACTTAGTATTACTCAGTTTTGTCGTGACATGGTGTCTATTTTCTATTTTATTCTAAAAAGTGTCTTGTCAAATCTCAGGTCCAAATGTTGTCTTGCTTGAAGACTATGTGGGTAATGACGTCCTCTATGAATTTCCCTCCATCAATATGTCTGGTCGGGCTACAAAGGCTCTTTTAGTTTCTACTTGACATGAATTCTATTAAACTTGTTTTACATAAGAGAAAAGCTATTGTGACACTATATTTGACACTACACCGTATAAGTATTCATAAAATGTACTAATTTTATTTTCTTTAGAATATTTTAATCTTCTTTGGTTTCTGTGCATACATTTTACTTCATTATTATGTTGGTGTAGAATACGGTGTAAGGAAAAGTGGTGTTAAAATAGCACCCCTGTTTACATAATCCCTTAACTAATAAAGACTCTTTCTTTTGTTTTGCTTATTGTATAGGAAAGTCTCATAAATTTCACACATATGCTTCACACACAACTTATTCCAAACCATTGGAATTGATTTTTAGTGACTTGTGGGGACCTTCTCCTAATGTATCCACTCTAGGTTTCAAATGCTATATGTTATTTTTGGATGTTTACTCTAAATTCACATGGATTTACTTTCTCAAAAATAAATTTGAGGCCATGTCCCATTCAAGCAGTTCAAAACCATGGTTGAATTACAACACGGTCTCCCTATTAAGACCTTTCAATCTAATTGCGGAGGTGATTTTAGAACATTTAATAAGTATTTATATGAACTAGGCATCATACAAAGTGTCATATTCCATCACACTCATCACAAAAATAGTGTTATTGAGAGGAAATATATGCACATAGTTGATATGGGTATTCTTCTTCTTAGTCGGGCCTCTCTACCTCTCACACACATGGATTATACCTTTTCCACTATTGTCTATCTCATCAATATGCTCAAGCCCAAATTTCCAAATTACTTACACAATGCTTTTCAAGCTCAGGCCTGGCTATGCTTTTCTCATAGTGTTTGCTTTCCTTTGCTTAGGCCTTATAACATTCATAAGTTGGTTTTTAGACCCCAATAATGCCTTTTTCTTGGCTATCCCACTTCTCATAAAGGGTTTAAGAATACATCTCTAAATATGTCTCTTGTTTACTGAATTGACATTTAAATACACTTAACTATTTTCAAAACCTGCCTCAGTATCCTCTTCTTCATCCTTAACTGTTTATCTTTCTCCACTTCATATAAGACCTTGTGTCTCAAACTCTCTTGTCAAGCATAATCCACCTGTTGAATCTCCATCAACTATATCTCAATATACACTAGTTAAGTCTCCTAATCTCGAGTCAACTCAATCTATTTATGATTCCATTACCACTGAATCATATCCTTTCTCTTTTCATAGCCTAGCTCATTCTAGTGGCTCTAGTGCTTCATGTGACTGAAACTCTACCTCAGTGTCTCTTACTGATCAATATCCTAATAACTCTCATACCTTAATGCCATCTTTTGGGCCAAGTTCTACTAATTCATCCATCTCTCATAGTCTTATATCCATTTCTCCTAAGTGTATTCATGTTCTAGTTAGGCCAAACAACACTCATTCCATGCAAACCAGAGATAAATATCCCTTAACCAAAGTTGAAGCCTAGACTTGTCTTTGCCAATTATGAGTCAAAACTATTCAAACAGGCTCTTATTGACTTGTAGTGGAAAACTGTCATGCAGGTAGAGTATGACGCTCTTATCCATAACAAAACTTGGTCCCTTAAAAACAAACCATTGATTGTAAATGGGTCTTTAGAGTCAAGGAGAATCTAGATGATACTATTAACAAGTATAAAGCTAGGCATGTAGCTAAGTGATTTCATCAAAGGGAAAAGTTTGACTTTAATGAGACCTTATCTCCTGTGGTCAAGCCTATTACCATTAAGATTGTTCTCTCCATTGCCATTACCTACAAGTGGTTTATTCAACAACTTGATGTCAACAACGTTTTCCTCAATAGATTGCTTGATGAAGAGGTCTACATGGAAAAACCAAAGTGCTTTAAAATTTCTAATCCTACCTTGGTGTGTAAGCTTCACAAGGCTCTTTATGGCCTTAAGCATCCCCCTAGACAATGATTTGAGAGGCTGCAGTAGTTCGACTTAAGTTCAAGGCAAATAAATGTGACCTTTCACTATTTACTTATTTTTCCGAAGGGCATACAATTTACCTCCTTATTTATGGCGATTAATTATCATCACTAGAAGCTCAGCCTCTCTTATGCAGTCTATCATCACTAAACTTAACTTGGTTTCTCGCTCAAGCACCTTGGTGACTTAGAAAATTTTATTAGAATTGAAGTAAAACAACTACCCTCCAATTCTCTTCTTCTCACTCAGTTCAAGTACATAATAGATATTCTTCAACGAAATAAAATGCTGAGTGTAATCATGTGGATACTCTTACCCGAATAAGTTGCAAGCTTATCAAAATTGGCTTCACTGCTCTTGTTGACCCTCATATGTACATATTTTATGGTTAGGGACTTGCAATATGTCATTCTTACTAGGCCTTATATTGCATGCTATGTGAATAAAGTTTGTTGATTCATGGCTCATCCCCTTGAGTCCCACTGGGAAGCTGTGCAAAGAATCTTGAGATATCTCAAAGGCACTATGTATCATGGTATTCATCTCACTCTTCTTCCAACCATATCACCTCCATCTATCAAGTATTTTGTGATGTTGATTGAGCATCTGGTACAGACGTGGTCTCTTAGTGGTCTAAAAGGACAGACGTGGTTGTGGGATCCATCAGTAAAGCTGAATATAAAAGTCTTTCTCAAGCTACTGCAGATTTCCTTTGGGCTCGGAGTCTTATCAACGAGCTTTTCATCACCTCCGAAATTCCTGTCATTCTGTGTGATAACCAATCTGCAATTCTATTAGCTCACACCCCTATTATGCATACCATGACCAAGCATATGGAGATTGGGCTTTTTTTGTTAGAGAAAAGGTCTTGGCCAAGTAAATCCAACTGACACATGTGTCTGGTATTGACAGTGGGCTGATGAGCTCACCAAGCCCATTGCCTCTGCATGCTTCCAAGCTCCCAATTAAACCTGACACCTCTCAAATAGGGCAATTTTGCCAAAATATCTCTGTAAAATATCGGAAAAGTCACAATTTCCGGCGCGTACCGAAAGTTTTGGAAGAAATATCGGAAATTTTGGGAAAGTTACTATTTTGCCGTCCTTGAATACCACAAATTTCAAATGTCTTGTACCGTAAATTTGAAATTTATGGTACTGTTTTTGTATCGAAAATTTCAAATTTACGGTATATATTTTAGTTTACAATTGTACCGGAAATTTGAAATTTACGGTATATATTTCAGCCTACAATGGTACCAGAAATTTAAAATTTCTAGTACAAAAATAGTATTGGAAATTTCAATTTTACGGTACCTGTTTTAGTTAATAACCGTACTGTAAATTTGAAATTTGGGTATAAAAACAGTACCGAAAATTTCAAATTTCCGGTATTACTAGGACTTAGAATTTTTTATAATTTTTTTACACTTTTAATTAAAACTTTTACTTAAACAGAATAGATAAATATAATTAATGGCATACGTAGAGACATTACAAATATAATTAATGTCAACAAATATAATTAATGTTATACATAAATGCATTACAAATAAAATACAACCACTTCTCAGACAGTACTGCCTAATGTCTAATCCGACCAACATATGTAGATTCCCAACCTTTTGCAACATCACAACAATTATCCCTCCAACGCTCTGTGACGGGAGGCAATGGACAACCGGGTTTCAATTTTAGCAGAACCTAATGATTATCGTTGACAAAACCGTCTGCAACAATTGTATGACGACTCGTGTACAGGGGTGGAGCTGCAACTTTATTTTTCTTTTTGTAATTACCTCCTCTGTCACAACCCATAATCAATTTATCCTTCCTCCCACGCATACCATTAGCAGTGTCGGTTCTGATAGTAACAACAACAATACCATGAGTTTTTCCAATTGACCGTGTCCATTCAAGAACTTTCTTTCGTGATTCAGAAATCTGGCAATCACATAAACATATAATTAGCTAATTTAGATCAATTTATAAGAAAATATGAAAATGCGTATAAAGTCAAGTATAGTGTACCATATCAGTGATGAAGTACTGCGTAAGATCAGTACATGAATCCGTAGAAGAAGCTGAAAGTGCCGGTTCAGGACCACAAATATACAACACTTCCTCTGCCATACCGGAAATTTCAGGTATTAATGAAATTTCTGGTATATACTGTAAATCTGGAATTTCCGGTATTGTCTATGTACCGGAAATTTTGGAATTGCCGGTACTTGAAACAACGAAAGCAAAAATACTAGATTTTTTTTGGCAATTTCTGATAAATCGTACCAGAATTTTTGAAAATTCCGATAAATCATACCAGTAATTTGTAAATATCCGGTATATTGGTACTTGAAACTTGTGAACAACAAAGAATTTCCGATATTCGCCTATAAAAGGTACCAGAAATTTTCAGAGACCTACCGAAAATTTCGTTTTTGGTTTCTTAAATTTTTTTTATAAAAAAAAGTAATTTTTTTGAATAAGTAAGATTAAGGCTAATTTCAAAATATGCAAATATGGGAGGGTGTCCAATTTAAAAACGGGTGTAGCAAGAAAAATTCTCCAAATTGAGGGTTGTTGCTTCCCCTTTAGTGGGGGAGAGGGGTGGGGTATTAGAGTAAATCTTAGCTGGGAATAGTTTAGACTAACATTTGTCATATTGAGTTTAATCACAAACTTGTTATACCAGGTCATATGGTTATTGATATAAGCAACACAAGTGCAATCAGTTGTTACTAACTTTCCAAAATAATCAAAGTTAGATCAACAAAAAATTAAAACTCCAACTACCTCTTCTCTTAAATCTAACAAATTGACATTTATGAAGCGAACATACAAATAAAAAATGAGTGGAGTCGTCGCTAGATTGTGGAGGGCACAAGCGATCATGAATATTGGTGTAAGTTCTAGAAGTAATAATTTTAGTACAATTTGTTATTTGTATCAAATTATTTATTATTAATAATAATAAGACTTTTGTTATATTTTTAAAGTAATAAATTTCTTAAAATAGTAAGTCTATTTGATAAAACATTCAGTATGACTTAATCATGAGACCCCGTTAAAAATATAGATAATGTTCTTAAAGTATATGTAGTCAAACTTTCTTGTGAAATGAAATAACATTAAAATATGTAGACTATTTTTCTTGTCGTTCGAATGTTTTTCATAACAGAATGATCATAAAGATGATTTATGCGTACTCCACAAATCATGTTGAGGTATATGAGCAACCTTGAAGGAATTCATCCATCCTACATAACACGAAAAATGTCATAGGTTCCAATACTGAATTGATAAATTGCGGCGTCATATATGTCTTCTGTACACACAATCTGATCGTACCTGATCAGAAGGATCATCGATGGTCCAAGCTGCTGCGGTTGGAGAAAGATGGGGGAGGGTACCTGCAAGACACTCTGATGCCAAAGTGAGAAAGGGCAAGAGGAGAGAGCAAGTAAAGAGAATGAAAAGAAGTGAATCTCTGACACTCTCCAATGAGAGGGTATTTATAACCCTCAACGCTGGGCCAAGGTCCAGTTAGTGAGTTGCTTAACCAAGCCCACTAAGGGACTTCCAGGGCTACGTGTGTAAGGAGTCCAGTACATGGGCTCCTCTCTGATTTGTCGCTCCGAGATGCAAGAAAAGTCGTTATTCTCGGAAGGCATGGCGACGAATAAGTAACCGTTGGCCACATGGCCCTAACACGCACGTGGGAACTTCCCTAGCGGTTATGGGAAGATGGGCCTTCAGGTCCTTATGCCCGTTGGATTGGGTCTAAATAGCAGTGAGCCAGATGCTGGGTCAGTTCAGAACACAATCATTATCACATAAAAGTTCTGCCATATCATATGATATTTTTTCGTTACTCGGTCCGACTTATAACAAAAATCATGGAAAAGAAAATGTATGACAGGTAAGGTTATAATTGAAAATCATAAAACATGTAATCAATTTCGATGATATAAGTTCATGTGGATACGAGGACTCAAATACTTAAACTCTCTTATAGTGTGTTTAGGAGTTAATTTTTGAATTTTTTTAGAATAAATAACTTCAAAGAGATACGTCTATATTTTGATATATATTTTTAATAAAGAAAAATCATTAAAAAAAAATGAAAAATAAAAAAATATGAGATAAAACTAATCCGTCAAAGAGCTAGCCAAAAAATATAGTTGGACAATATATATTTTTTGATGGAGTCGTAACAATATATTCATCAAAATAATTATTTATTACATGATTTATCAAATATTACATGATTCATCAATATCTATTAATATTTTAATTATTTATTATTTTAATTATTAAAGTTATAATAATCTAGTTCGTTAAATAATTAATTTAGTAAATATTTCAGTTATTTATTACATGATTTATCAAATATTTTAATTTTTTTCATATCACTAAATAGTATAACTAAAATATAACAAATTGTTTGAAGTTTCTTTTTATAAATATTTTGATTGTTGTGATAGTTAACTAATTTATAGTTAACTATATGCCTTTATATATATATATATATATATATATATATATATATATATATATATATATATATATATATATATATATATATATATATATATATATATATATATGCATCACTATTGTTGACAAAGGAGCAAAAATGGCTTAGTGGATAGATAGTAGTACTAGTGGTACTCAAAACCCGAATACAAAAGAAAGAGTTCCGACATTTTAAATATAATTCAGAGGGTATTTAGATCACTCGTAGAAATTACAATTCAACTTGTTTGCTCCTATTTGAATCCACCACCAAGCAAACATCTTGATTTCAAAAACCATTTCTTCCACGCCATTGACGTCATTGTTAAATATAATACCGTTTCTAATTCTCCACAAGCATCAAGTTACGACAAGCCAAATGGAAACCTCCCTCCCCCGAGCCACCTCTCCCTTCAAATTAGCATAAAATGCCAACAAATGATCAGAACAAGAGATGCCGACATGGATCTGAAGGAAAATCGCCTCTTAAAATTGCAGCGGAAATTCGATTTCCTTTGTGATCCTTACGAATGGACATGGTCAGTGATAGAGAATTTTTACCTCTTGTGGTGATTCGGATTTCTGACGCTGTGATCACGAACGTTGATGAAGAACAACGTCTCTACTCAGTCCACACGAACAGCTTGCTTCCGATCACAGTGCTAGCTGCTCACGAACGGAAACTTTGAGTGAGAGAGTGAACGGAATCTCGGCAGGGATTCAGGACCGAATTTTCATCAAGTGTCAAGCTTCATCACAAGGGTCCTATTTATAAGACCACAAGTGTGGGCTACAAGCTTAAAAGCCCAACAAAGGCTGTAAACTAAAAGCCCAATAAAGCACACGAAAATCATACATTATGATGTATCGTGTATCACTTAAGCATGTGGTACCTTACCATATTCCGTATTCCACTCCGTATTCCATTTAAGTACACCGCACTCTACGATGTTCCTTATTTTCACTATCTCTCATTAATCTCCTTATGTGTGTGACCGTAGGTTTCATGACGTTGGCAATTATATTAAATCATATTTAACATAATAAATAGTGAGCGGTATCTAGCAACACATCACTGCTACCCAAGTCACGAAAATGTCATGTGATCTGACAAATCCTTTCCGTGATAATACTTGTGTGTATAATTACCCTTTTGCCCTTATGTCTATATTGAACACAAGGCATAGACCGTGTCATCCTTGTCCGCCAATATTGGGCCCTCGACATTTATCCCTTATGCGGATGGGCAAATTCCATCTAGGTCACTCATGTCCCTCAAGATGCTTTGTGAAGTACCCATCAACTGCCTTTATGATCATCCAGCCACGGACAACGCTTGATCAAGAATAAAGCACTTGACTCTACATCTAGGGTCCATAGTGGTTTCAGTCGAGGGTGGTATGCACCACTTATCACCATGAGAATAACTTATGACACTTTGCATAACATTCTATGTAGTACTTCATAATGGGTCAATCCAAGATAAATATTACTCCTAATATTTATACCTATGTCAAGACTTGATAACTCCTTATCCATGATCCATGAGATGCGATCATCAGTCTATCTCCATAATAATCTTAATGCTTTAATGTTATCCCACTTCACAATAAAGCTCAATTATGGATACTTTAAGAATAATGTCCTTATGTTTAATAGATCTCATGATTAAGTCACACTTAACATTGCATTAAACAAATTAACTATTCTAGGGACTTTATTATTTCAAAAAAGAGAACATAATAAAGAAAAGCCTTTTATTATTTAATAAATAATTCGATACAAGTACCAAAAGGTATTGGCCTCTAGGGCTTACACCAACAGGATCAGCCCTTGAGAATCCAACCATGAATAGATACCCTGCCATACTTGATTGGCAGAAGGACAAAGAATCATAGTATTATGGATGGTTTCATAAGTACCATTACAAAAAACACACACCTTTTCATCGATGCCAAGAACAATTATGCGCCTTGCAAGCTGTAATCTTGTTGGAAGGCGATCGTGCATCATTCTCCAAGCAAAAACCTTCACTTTATGGGAAATTTTGGCCTTCCAAATCAACTTCAAAGCTGTAGCGATATCCGCAGAAATTGGGTTCACTACCTGCTTCTGCATCAACCTTTTAAAATAGGATTTTTCGGAGAATCCGTAACCACCACCATGCGGCCATAGTAAAACATCCTCCTGATAACGAACCAGATATATTTCCAGAAGAATTTCTACCAAAAGCGTCGCTTCGGAAACCAACAGTTCATTCTAACTATTGCCCTTATTAATTTTGTTATTAAGCATGTTTGTATAATTGTTATTAAATTAATTCTGTTAAATATGTAAAATGTCGCCAAAATCCACACACTAATATATTTAAGTGGATTTTTTAACCCACCCCATAGTCTTCTTCTGCACCCCGTGAAATTCCACTATTGCCCCTGGAAACCGAAAATAAACTTCCGGTTCACACCCTATACCATGCAAATCAAATTGAAAAGGGTTGAGTGCAAACCAAAAATTTACTTACGGTATGGAACCGAAAGTAAATTTCTGGTTCCTGGATGCACTTAAAGGGCGTTAGACCCTTCCCCTCTCCGTAACAACTTCCTTTTCAAAAACAAACTACTAAACTCTCTCAAACCCTCTCTTTCATACTATGGTTACATACTATGGTTCTTTAGGATTTCCCATTCGTACTTGATACGTGAGGCTCCAAGGGACCCACCCAGGCCGGCTCATCAGGAGATCCTGGAGGAGGAGCAGACGAGGAGGGATCATGCCCAGGACGTGCTGCCTAGAGGTGTCGCCGTATCATGGAGCTTGCTAGGGATGACATCGACAAAGGGATGTTTCCTGACAGATCCAATGTCAGAGGCGTTTTGGAGGCCATCATGACGGAGGCTCAGGGTGCCCTAGTCTACAGGAGGCAGCGGAGGAACGCCTCGAGGGTGACAGGTCACCTCCGTCATACGTAGTAGTTTATTTTGATTGTATTTTGACTTTGTTTTTGTTTAATTTCGTATTGTACCGGATTTGTATTTTGAAAACTATTATTATGAAATGTATTTTGGATAATAT
This sequence comes from Vicia sativa, assembly GCA_021764765.1. NCBI lineage: Eukaryota > Viridiplantae > Streptophyta > Magnoliopsida > Fabales > Fabaceae > Vicia > Vicia sativa. The sequence continues at coordinate 180,979,397 of CM038793.1, read as the reverse complement.
TTTTGGACTTTAATTCGATTTAAAAATTGCATGTCTTTAATTTGAATTATAAATGTAAATATTAAAGTAACTGCTTATAGTTAGGTTTTTCTGCTAACTGTCATGCCCAGAATCAGATTTATATTTATGGTAAGGAACCAGAGATATACTTTCGATTTCATTCAAAAAATTTAAAAAATAATGCAAACCGAAAATAAATTTCCGATTTTAAAAAAAACATTTTGGAGTTTTCATTAAATGCACTCCACCTTATATGATGAGTTAAGAAATTCGCTATATATATTTAATGCCTTACACAACACAACTAACTTAACAAAACGTATTTTAAAAATTTATTACTATTATTAAGTGTTTGGGCACATGGATAATTCTATTAGAAAGTATATAATATTTTTATTGCAATTTAATTTTGAAATTTTATGCAATTATATTGAATTGTGTGGTTTTTTTAATTTAAAAGATAATTATTATTTTTTTATAATTTATTTTTTACGCAACTTGCAAACCAACCCACAAGTTGGATTTTGACACTAAAATTACAAGTTGGATATGAATTCATCGTATTAAATGTGCAACCTAAATAGTAAATAGTGTGTATCATCAAAAACTAGTGTGAATATGGAATAAAATTAGTGTGAACTGTGAATATGGCACCGCATGCCTCTAAAGGGTCCTAACCCTCACATGCATCAATCACATCAATGCAAATAATTGTGAAATTCATTGTCCAAAAAGTTAATATAATTAGATACATTCGTCCTTGTCAACCCTAATGTTCACCGGTAATGGCAGCCCCATACATAATTTATCGTTTCTATTAAATGCCTTTCTCATGAACATGAACTTATATTTATAATACGCACTGCTTAGGAAGATACAATTCACTCAAACAAAAAACATCATCTTAATGCTATGCCTATGCTAAACTGGAAAAAATAAAAACACTTCAGTGGCAATTAGGAAAATGTCGCATTTGTTTAATTAATTGACAAGACTGGAGGCTCATTGCTTTTAACACGATTATTATAAAAACATTAGTTAGGTTTAAAAACATTATAGGTATATATCCAAATCAATCATACAATATAAATGAAAATTTTTACAATGATTGAAATGCAAAACAGATACCGCGACAATTAACCACGTAATGAAATGCAACCAAATAAATGAGGAAAATATGTTGAATGTGAAACTATATTTTAAAAACGGAATTGAAAAGGCCTCTCAAATAAGTCATACTAGAGCGTATCATAGTTTATATATATATATATATATATATATATATATATATATATATATATATATATATATATATATATATATATATATATATATATATATATATGCTAGAATATTTCTGTAAGAATGTTTAGGGATTCAAAACTCAAGTGAAGAATATTTGTGCTCCAAGTTATGTGTCTAACTTACTCTGCAATTGAGAATCCTATTAATAGAGGTGTCCAATACCTCATTATCTACTACATGTAACTGTCATGCCTCTTCATCAATCATAACTGAGAAGCAATTAATGTTCGTAACCTCCGCCGTCACTAATTATCATGAACTGTGTAACATGCGCCGTCAGGCTTAATGAGGCAGTTACGTCTTAAAGGAGCCGACTTGGTCGTAGCCTCCAGGAGCCGAGTAGACGAAACCTCTCGATGCCAGGGTGTCTGCCCGGTGAGAACCCCATTTCCTTCGACCGATTTAGTCATCGGCCGAATGGGAACCCACATGTCCTTTACCGTCTTAGTCATCGGCCCAAGATTTGGTCCATGTAGTCGGAGCATAGGCATACGTCGGGTAATGTGTGACACCCCAAATTAATTCAATTATTTAATAATTAGAAATTTAATTATTAATTTAATTAAAGGTTTAAATTAATATTTTTGGATTAATGGATTTAATTATTTAATTAAATAAAGGAAGGTTGGGGGTGTAAAGTTGAATTGGAGGTGTATGGAGTAAAAAACTCTACTTAATCCTAATTTATTATTTCTATTATTTGGCAAATAAAAAGGAATAAATAAAGGAATAAAAGGAACAAGTGAGGAAAGGAAATAAGGATTTGCATTCTACGTAAAGTTGGAGAAGAGAAGAGAAAGAGGAGAAAAAGCCAAACGCCGAGAATTCGAAGATTCATCGCGAGGTAAGGGGGGATTGAATCTGATTATTATGCCTTATAGATTTTGATGATCGATAGAATAAATCAATCCGTTAGGAATCTTGAAATTCGGATAATTGAATATGCCCTAATGTTAAAATCCGACGAAAAACCATAATTGAGATTAGCAAGAATGATTAGATTGATGTGGAATGATTCTAGGTTAATTGGAAAACATGTTCCTATAATCAAAAGTATGTGAATTTTCATGAATTAATTCTGTTTTGGTGATAGTATGTTGTTGGGTGATGATTGGAATTAATGGAGATTCGTAACAGTGGAGAAAATTGAGTTTTTGGTGAAAAACTAACAGTATGGGTCGACACATACCCTTATCCATCGATACAAGTTATGGAAAAGTGGAAAACCAGAAGTGTGGAAAGCTTATGCATCGATTCATGAACTTATGCATCGACCCATGTGATGAAAAATTTAGCTATGCATCGACCCAAGCTGTGTATGCATCGACACATAGAGAAAAAAATTCAGCTATGCATCGACAAATACGTGTTATGCATCGATGCATACTGAACAATTTTTGAAAAATGCAGAATTTTAAAGTCATGCATCGATGCATCCATATTATGAGTCGATACAAGCTAATTATGCATTGATGCATAGCCTTATGCATCGATGCATACTGTATTGAGGCAGAACATGGATTTTTCTGAAAACGATTTTGATCATATCATTTTAACCGTAACTCCGATTTAGGCGTAGTTGGTATCGTTGGAAAGCTTAGGACGAGTACTACCTAATGGAAATATTTTCAACACTAATAATTGAAATATGGAAGGATTAATTTAGTTTCCATAATCAGAACTCGTTGAGAATTTATGAATCATGTGTTGAATAATTGTGCAGAATGTTAACTTACGGATTGTGATTAACATTTGATGTTATGATTGCTGTACCAGATGCTGTTGTTGTTATTGATTTATAATTGGAATAATGTTGTGTGTCCATGTTCCATGTTTTGAATTGTTGCATGCTTCTGATGTGCATGCATGAGCATTTGGTAATGGTTCATTCCCATTGTGCGGAATTGAACTTGCAGGGCCAATAAACTTACCTAATGGACAGAGGTAGTGAGGCTAGATTCTTGACCCGGTGATGTATGGGAGAATCATTGAATTGATGCTGTTTCTGAAGTGTAAGCGGAACAGGGTGTGGACTTGGTTCACGATTGGTACCACATGCATTTGAGTCTGCATTGCATATGTGATTGTAACATGTTAGGATGAATTCCAGTGTTTCAATTGCATTTAATTGTTGTTGTATGCATAATGTATGTTTGGATTGTGTTTGCGAATCGTATGCTAATGCTGTTAATAAGGGTGAATAATGAATTGATTGTTTTATTGTTCTTGAGAAATGTATAATGCATTTTAATTTTGATGAAATCTCACCCTTACTTTAATGATTTCAGATTGAGGAGTATAGCTGCTAGAGAATTGGTGAGGACAACTTTTAGAGTTGTGCTACGTAGTTAGTCCGCGTGTTAGTGTCATGCTCTGGTAGTTGTAACACTGGGGAACAATTGATTGGAATTTTATGGATTTAAAACTGCTTCCTTTTGGTTTATTGTCTTGGAATAATTATGATTTGTACTATTCCAGAGTTTATGTTTTCTTTCCGCTGTTTAAACATAATCATTGGTTTTATTTCATTTAATATGTTCTTCAGTAAAAAGGCATGATTACTGTTTTGGGTTATTTGAATTAATTAAATTGTGACGCCTCTTGTTATGTGTTTAAAACTCTGATTAATTATATAAACCGCGGGTAAATTAGAAGGGGTGTTACATAATGGATTTTATGTATGTACATAAGCCTCCAGAGCATATGGCCTTTTAACCTTTTAAAGGACTTGTGGTCGCTAATAAGAAACATAGATCCAAGCTGAGGTACTCATCGGAGGCAAACATGTTAGCAATCAACGCGTGTGCCTCACGCTTCAGTTTCTCAACAGTCACCTACGGTTTTAGGTGTAATGATGATATTTATTAGGTTTTAAAGCCAATACGCTAAACCTCCTTTTTAACAACGTCTCTTCCTTATTTCAAATTTATTTCCTTTTTCAATTCCTCTTACAAAGCCACAACCACCACTACTCTCATCCGGAAAAAATCGCCTTCAGCCTTAATCTGCTATCATCAAAACCAGGTAACTCCTTTTTCCTTTCCCTGTTTATTTTTCACAGTCTTTCCCATAATGGTTGTTATTAGAGAATATGATGATTTAGGGAATATGGTTAATTTAAATAAGGATGAGCATATGGCCTTATGGGAGGAATGCATGCAAGAGATGGAAAATGCATTAGGGGTAGAAGAACTTGTCAGGGTCATGAACATAATAAACTCTGAAGTTCTAACTACTGAAAGTGATTCTGACCCTAATTCTTCAGGTTCTGTGGAAGTTCTGATGGAGACCAACAAATCTTTTAGCGCAGAAGTCCTAGGTTTTAAACACAACTCCATGGATGAGATGGAAATCGGAAAGCTCCATTCTCTCATAGACGTATCCTCGATTGGGAATAAGGACGACATGATTTTGGAACCTTGCATCGAGGGTGAGCAAGTCTGTATGTCTCGGCCAAAAGGAGCAGATCCGTAATGGTTCTATTTCTATGTCGGACTATTGGTAGATTTAAACATCCAATTTCCCTTCTTCGATTTTGAGACTAATTTATTGAGGACAGTAAATGTGGATCCCTCACAGTTACGCCCCAACACTTGGGGTTTCATTAAAGCTTTTGAACTAATCTCTGAGGCCCTGAATATTACGCCCAGAATCAAGCTTTTCTTTTCATACTTTGAAGTGAAGAATGTGGATCTGGGAGCCGGGTGGCCATCAACGGTATCCTGAGGAGAAAATTCCTACAAGCCTTTACTTCAAACTATAAAGGTTACAAGGAGTGTTTCCTCTGAGTCCGATGTGGTGCTCGGTGTCCCCAGATAATCTATGGTGTTGACGATCACCACAAGTTTATAATTTACTAGACAAGTGATCCCCTCCCCATATCAGATTTTAAGTTTGAAAAGCTGAGCGATTATGAGGTCAGCTCTCTTGAGGTTTTAGATTCCTTCATTCCGATCAGGGTTAAGGATCTGCTCCCTTACCCTTCGATCAAATTCTGAACTTCTTAGGTAATAATTTCTTTAAAAGTTTGGCAACTGAGATAATTTAATCCTCTTTCTTACGTTCTTTCTTTAACTTTATGCAGACAAGATGACTGACCTGTAAGTTAAAGAGCAGAAAACTCTAAAACAGCACAAAACTATTATGACCAATGAGATCAACCAAGTTGATTGGGAAGTTTCTGCCCTGATACTGAAAGAGACCGATGGCGGCTCCAATCAATCTCCTCCTGAAAACAAGTTCTGGTCGAACGAGTTCGACGATATGAAGTTTTTGTATGACAACATTAATGCCACCGAGGATGTAAACAAAGTGAAGAGCCTCGGTCTCCAGAAGATTACTCAGCACCTTAGCTCCTACCTAATGAGGTGTGCTGTTCTGGCCCGAAGACTGTATGAGTCTAGGGATGCCGCAGAATCCATGCTGATTTAGAGAAAGAAGTCAAACGGATGTCGGACAATGAGAAATCTCTAAATGACGCAAACTCACTTTTGAAGACCAAAGTATCTGAAAGTGAAGAGAAGGCGAAATCCTTGGAGAAAGAGCTCGAAACCCTTAAGGCCTCGACTTTCGAGTTGGCAGACAATTTGAAGGCTTCAGAGACTTCTTGTGCTAGTCTGAAAGAAGCTTTGGAGAAGTCTCAGTTAGATGTTCTTAATGCCGATGACTTAGCTTTTGACCGGGAAAAAGACCAGGTCGCCTGTCTCTATCCTGACATTGACATCTCGGTTGTGGATTTCTTTAAGGAAATTGTGGACGGAAAGTTGGTGGACCCTGATGACGATGATGAAGGAACTATGAACGAGGATCCGCTCACAGTTGATACCTCTCACCTTGATGCCAACAAATGGATTTAATTTATTTTGTTTATTTGAACCTATGTTAAGTTTTGTTATTCACCCTTTTTGGTGGGTGCATTTTGTATAACGTCTTAACAATTGGCCTCTGGGCGTTTTAAATACTGATTTTGCTTAACTTGCACTTGTTTTAAATTTTTACATGTTCTATATGCATTTGACATGTGAAAAAACAAGATTATGCATGTATATCAGCCCTCAGTCGAGTGTTTGCTCTGAAAATCCATAAAGACTTTACATAAGAGGCACGTAGCTTGTTTTGAGCATCTCATATAATCCAGCAACTTAGCCCCCGAGTCGACTATAAGGTCGACCAGAGTGGAAAGATTTGATGCTTCGGCAATTTATATGAATACGTTTGAGCAGATTTAACCAAGTGCGTATTAAGCCAAATTGGAGATGCAGCAATGTGTAGAGCCCATACATGAAGTCATGGCATGAAGCCGATTTAAGAATGAAGCAAGATGCAAAGCCCATGGCGGCTATGAAGCCGGTGAATACAAGAAATTTTTATACTCTAAGGAATGATTCCAAAATGCTTGAATGGTGCTATATGAATAAGCAAAGCATTCTTTTAAGTATGGGCGTTGAGCCAAATCTAGGTGGTAGAGGAATTAAAATCCATCATACTTAGCCTGATTATAGTGAAATGTAAAATTCAGTTTTAAAATCGACCGAGACAGAACTCAGCAAGAAGCTTTATTGATTTTGGAACAGAGCCCCTGGCGAGGTTGAACCTTGGCGAGACTCCGAGTTATGCCAGGGGTGTATCATTGAAATGATACTCAGCAGGGAACCCATATGGCGAACACAGAGTTTTGGAACAGAGCCCCTGATGAGGATGAACCTTGGAGAGGCACAGAGTTATGCCGGGGAAGCTTCATTGAATTGATACTCGGTATGGAATCTATATGAAGAACGTAGAGTTTTAGAACAGAGCCCCTGACGAGGATGAACCTTGGCGGGACCCCGAGTTATGCCGGGGGAGCATCATTGAAATGATACTCGGCAGGGAACCCATATGGAGAACACACAGTTTTGGAACAGAGCCCCTGACGAGGATGAAGCTTGGCGGGACACCGAGTTATGCCGGGAGAGCATCATTGAAATGATACTCGGCAGGGAACCCATATGGTGAATGCAGAGTTTTGGAACAGAGCCCCTGATGAGGATGAACCTTGGCGGAACACCGAGTTATGCTGGGGGAGCATCATTGAAATGATACTCGACAAGGAACCCATATGGCGAATGCAGAGTTTTGGAACATATCCCCTAACGAGGATGAACCTTGGCAGGACACCGAGTTATATCGTGGGAGCATCATTGAAATGATACTCGGTAGGGAACCCATATGGCGAACACAAAGTTTTGGAACAGAGCCCCTGACAAGGATTAACCTTGGTGGGACACCGAGTTATGCCAGGGGAGCATCATTGAAATGATACTCGGCAGGGAATCTATATGGCGAACACAGTGCTTTACTGGAGAACCATCGAGATGGAACTCGACAGTGAGCTTTATTACATCCTAGTTTCTCTTTACATAGACTAAATTTGTTAAGGTACCTCATTAAAAACCCTGGCCCTTGCCTAGGTAAAAGAGTACACAAGTTTATTACATCAACTTACAAAGTCTAACTGAATTAAAGCCTAAGACTAGTTACATTCCAAGTCTTAGGTACTTCTGTTCCATCCAAAGTCTCCAGCTTGTAGGCTTCTCTTTCCAGCTTCTCTATAACTCGGAACGGTCCTTCCCAGTTAGGAGAATATTTCCCCTTATTGGTAGGATCAATGACTTTTTTTAAGACCAGGTTTCCTTCCTTGAAACCTCGTTGCTTCACCATTAGATTGTATCTCCGGGATATCCTTTGTTTAGCTGCAATTTCTCTTACATGTGCTGCACTCCTTATTTCTTCCAAAAAGTTAGCCTCAGCATTCAAAGCTTGGATGTTGAAGTCCTGCTCAAAAATCTGTCGACACCATGTGGGCAAGCTAACTTCAACCGAGATCATAGCATCGACTCCAAAGACCATTCTGAAAGGTGTTTCCCGGGTTGTTGAATGAATAATGGTGTGATATGCCCAAAGGACCTCATAGAGACATTTCGCCCATTAACCCTTGGCATCGTCTAATTTCTTTTTCAGGGCGTTCAAGATGAGTTTATTAGCTGACTCTGCTTGGCCGTTCTCTTGTGGGTGCTCCACTGAAATAAACTTGTTGAAAATACCAAGCTCTCTACAAAATTCTACTACAGAAGAACTTGTAAACTGAGTTCCATTATCAGAAATAATGATCCGAGGAATTCCAAATCGGCAAATAATATTCCTCTAGTAAAAGCGCCGCACTCTCTCTGCTATTATCCGCACTACTGCCTCGACCTCCACCCATTTAGAAAAATAATCTACCATCACAATGAGGAACTTTAGTTGCCTGGGCGCCATAGGAAACGGCCCCAGGATATCCACCCCCATTGATAAAACGGCCACGGAAAGAGTACAGAGTGGAGGAGTTCGGTCGGCGTGTGGATAGAGGGCGCAAACACCTGACATTTCAAACAAGAGTTAACAAAGTGTACGCAATCTTTCAGCATGGTGGACCAATAATACCCGACCCAGAGTATTTTACTTGCCAGTGACCTACCACCTAAGTGATTCCCCCATACACCCTCGTGCACCTCCTTCACCACTAGATTAAAGTCTTCTTCCGGCACACATCGTAACGTGGGGAAAGTTGTGACACCCCAAATAATTCAATTAGTAAATAATTAGAAATTTAATTATTAAATTAATTAAAGGTTTAATTATTGACATTTATGAATTAATGGATTTAATTAATTAATTAAATGAATGAGAGTGTTTAGGGTTTAGGGATTATAGGTTGTGCCCTAATGTTATGATCCGACGTAATAATTCAATTGAAATTGATAAGAACAATTAATCTATATAGATTGATTGTAGACTAATTAGAAAATATAATTCTGTACTCAATTGGATGTGAAAACACATGAATTAATTCTATTCTGTTGTATTATAAAGTTTGGTAATGAATGGAATCAATAGGAATTGGAAAACAGTGAAGAATAAACTTGTTTTTGGTGAAAAATAGCAGTATGGGTCGACACAAGAGGCTATGTGTCGATGCAAGGAGTAAAAATTTAGAAAACCAGAGGCGTGGGAAAAGCTTGCATCGATACATAGAGTCATGCATCGACTCATAGGGCAAAATTTGAAGCTATGCATCGACACATACGTGTTATGCATCGATGCATACTGAACAAAAACTGAAAAATGCCAAAATTTTAATTGTATGTATCGACGCATACGATGCATGTGTCGACACATGCTGTTTATGTATTGATGCATGGGCTTATGCATACCGTGCTGAAACAGAATGGAACTTTCTGAAAATTATTTTGGTCATATCTTTGCGACCGTAATTCCGATTTAGGCATAGTTGGTATCGTTGGAAAGCTTAGAATGAGTACTATCTATTAAAATCATTTTCAAAACCCAATAACTGAAGCTTGAGGGATTGATATGGCTTCCGTAGCAAGAATTCATTGTAATTCGTGAATTATTCGTTGTGTGTACTTGCTGTATGTTAATTCCATGTGTTGTAATTAACGTTATATGCTCAAGACTTGCTGTTATCATATGTTGTTGATTGGTGTTGGCTATGTGTGGAATAGTGTTGTGTGATCATATTCCGTATTTGGATTGTTGCATGCTTTTGATGTGCATGCATATGCATTCCGGTGATGGTTAATTCCTATTGTGTGGAATTGGACCTGCAGAGCCAATACCGCACCAAAGGATAGTGGTAGGTGATTGATTCTTGAATACCGGAACGACTTTGTAGGTTTTTGTATCGCAAATGTGCGGATAGCAAGAGTCGCCACCGACTTTTCTTTTATCCAATTAAGGGAAGGTAAAAAGTATAGAAAAAGACCTTCGTTAGATTCTGAGTAAGGGAGAAGGTTATGAAAAGGGAAGGTATTAGCACCCCTTTCCATCCGTAGTTATCTACGGGCTCTTAGTTGCTCTTAGATCACTTTAAAATTGTGCTTTCTGTGTGTTTGACAAAAATGTTTTGAAAAGGCATTTCGCTTTGACTTTGTAATGATTCATGTAGGAATGTATACAAAGTGTTCGGAAATATTTCGTTTTGAAAAGAGTTTTGAACTTTAAAAACGTGTGGTGTGAAAAGTATTTTGATAGAGCAAGCAACTAAAAGTCTTATTACCTACTCAGAATGGTCGTTTTCGTGTTGTTTTACTTTCCTTTAGAATAGCGCTATCCATACCATTAGTTGGTAGGTAACCCTATTCGTTGGATGTAAGCGGGACATTCGAAGGGACATCCTATGGTCATAGAAAGCAACTTGTAGGAAGTATCCTAACACATTCAAAGGGACTATCATCATTTTTCGTAGGCGACAATCGAGGGTCAAGATCATGTATTCGGAGGCGACATTGTGGGTCTTATGATCTTTGTATCGAAGGGACTATGATGATTTGTTTGTAGGCAACGATGCTAGAATACCTCTACGTTCGAGGGACATGACCATTTTGAATTCGTAAAGGCAACGAGAGAGAATTACCCTAAGGGGTGCATGTGTGAAAGGAGTGTGTTGATTTCAGATATTTTATCTTGAAATTATGAGTGAGCTATGTCCATTTTTATCTTGCCATACACGCCTAATTACTAACAGTTTATAGGGTGCGGAAATTAAATTGCGGAAATATAAAGTGCGGATAGATAAATCCTACGCTATTACATGGCTTTGGGGCAGATACATAATTTAAAATGCGGAAAATAAAAGTCCTAATTAAACTATTACATCCCATAGGCAATTACAAAATGTGAAAAAAAAGCGATAAAAGAAATCGTCCGAAACGGAATAACCTGTGAAAAGATGAGAAATCGGGAAATACGAGAAAATCAAACAAGAGGAAAATGTTAGTAAAAATATCAATTTTTGAATGAGAAAAAGTTTTCATGCTAAAAATAACATTTATATGCTAAAATAATTTTTTGGGATTTTTTGGAGTTAATTTAATAATTAAAATCAATTAAAAGTGATTTAAATGATAAATTAACAATTAAATTAAATATGCATGCAAAAATAATATTTTTAATTTTAGAAATTAAATAAACATTTTCTGAAAATAATGCAAAAAGAAAAATATTTTTTGGTGTTTTTAAATGCATGATAAAAAATTATTGAAATTAAATTAAAATGCATGGAAAATATTAAAATAGAAAATATGAAAAGAAGTGTTAGTTTGTAAAGAAGCAAAAATAAGTGGTCCTTGTAGGAATCGAACCGGTGACCTTGCTTTCACAACCCCCACGCCTTGACCAACTGAGCTGGCTTGCACAACTGTTTGAAAACCGGAACGAACAGATTGTAAACGGGTGTCACTCCCTGGTTGCACCGATCTCGCGCCAAGCTTCATCTTCTTCGTTTTGAATTTTTGAAAATATTGCGTCGGCCTCAGTGCGACGCTATAGTCCCTGCAATTCTCAAAATCTCATACGCGTAATATAAATTAGTTGTGAGTACATGAATCGATTGCAAATTGAATTCTAAACACGATGGTGGTGGTCTTATGGTCCAATTTATCCGTTTTAAAGAAGCCCTAAATCGAGGCCGAAAACCCTAGCAATGGTGATTCGTGTTCTAGGCCATGGAAACTCAATCAAATTGCCCAGAAAGCTTGCAAACTTCGTTCTAATCACAAAAACAACAACAAATCATGTTAAAAATGCATGAATAATGGAAATCGATTTTGAGAAAAACATGAACAAACCAAATTCGGATTTCGTGATTCTTGATGCTTTTGGACAATGTAAAGGTCTGGAATGCTTCCAGGGATATCAAGGAACGTGTTTGGATCCTCAAAAACAATTGAAACAAGCTGGAACAAGGGCTGCTAGTGACTTGTAGTACACGGTTTTTTTGAGTTAGGTTAGGGTTTCTCCAAGCAATTTTTCTGTTCTAATTCATGTGGTATGCCTTGTATATTTATATTGGATGGAATTGGAGCTGATTTGAGGAGGAAATAATCATCAATCAATGCAAATATTATTTGATTTTGTACAAAATCAAATCTTATCTTTTTTGATCAATTTCAATCAAATTCTTGCCATATCAAACCAAATTTCGAAATTTGTCAGCTTTCTTGGGTTACTTGGATCTCAAGGATGAGAGAAAAATCAATTTTGCAATTAATTTTGATTTTATACCTTATTTTTGAATTTAATTTGTATTTAAATGAATAAAATCCAAATTAAATAGAAAAATAAAGTAAAAATTCGTGGCATTGGGCTTGGATGTTCCAAATTGTATAAGGAACAAGTTTGGATGAAGAAAAACTAGGCCCATTTGCAAAATTTTTGATTTTTACAAGTATCTCTCTTTGTGCACTTCTTCAAAATTGCCCAACTTGTACAAGGTGTATTTTGCTCAATTTTCCACATTTTTGAGTGTTCTTGGACTTTTTGGAAAGCTCTAATAGTCCTCTAACCAACCTCTTTGGTTTCATCTCAATTGGAGTTTCCATGCTCAATATATCTTCAAAACAAAATGTTGACTTTTTGTTGACTTTGAAAAGGACCTGTAATATTTTGATCCATACCTTCCAAATGAAGCATTTTTTGAACATTCTTGTGATTCATGAAGTTGTAGAGAATTGAATTTCCTTCAAAACAAGAGGTGGTGGAAAAATTTTTGAGAAAGTATGAAGAAGTTATGCTCAGTCAAAGTTTGGTTGACTTTTCACTGAGAAACCCTAATTTAGAAAGTTTGACTTTTGAGCAAATCTTGAGTTTTCTTGATGAATCATGATCAACCCTTGATCAAATGATGAATGTAACTTCAAAATGAGGATGTTGACCAAAAATCATGAAGTTTGACTGTATGTTGACCACAGTTGACTTTTTGTCCAATACAACTAATTTTCAACCATCTGAGCAATTGTCTGAGGAAACTTGACTTGTAAGTCTTGAAACTTGACATGGAGAATCTTTGAAGCATATGAGGAGGCATGATGAACATTGGAAATGTTGGAAGGCCATCTTGATCTGAGAATCACCAAACCCTAGTTTGGGTTGATTGTTTAGGAGAGGATTTGTCTGATCAACCCTTGAGGAATCTTTGAGCATGGATGTATGAAGTGTCTTGAGGAGATGGAGGGAAAATTTTGGGGTATGACAACTGCCCCTGTTCAATCTTCTTGTACCGGAAGGGTTAGATTGGCATGCTCGCCTTTCGTGACCCGGAGGTGAAGATGATTGAACACCGAGTACACAAAATTTGCACTATTGTTCGATGATGCGGAATGGGCTTCTGATGCCATTTGGAAAATTGAGATTTATTGGGGAATGAGTCGTACGCTAGATTCGAGATTGTTGTCCGAGGAGAACGCTTGAGATGGGCTTAAGATGCCGTTTGGAAAGATTGATGCTGAGGAGTGAGCCGTACGTTAGGCTCGGTAGACGTTCTGGAAGTGGGAGGAGCATGGAGATGGGCTTAAGATGCCATCTGGGGGAAATCGTACGTTAAACTTCGTGCTCATCTTTGAATGAAGTTATTGGTTTGTATTGGTTTTTAACCAAATATGCAACATTCTGAAAGTGGAGAAATGTTGACAAATGGTCGGAGATGGGCTTAAGATGCCATCCAAGGCAACTGAGTCGTACGCCAGACTCTGTAGTTGCTGTTGATAATAAGAATGAGTCAGAATAGTTCTTCGTGCTGACTACTCTGGGGGGTAGTAGTTGGCAAAATGCGGATATCTTCCCTGTTGTGCATCGGGTATCGATCCACTGCCGGTTATCGGAGGATAACTTGTGATCGTTCGGATAGGTTTCCGTCCCGGGTATTAATCTCGGATCGGTTGTCGGATGACAACGGGTGGTCGTCGATAGTTTTCCGTCTGGATTCGGTCTTAATCTCGGACCGATTGTCGGAGGACAACTAGGCGATTTTCGATAGTTTTCCCGTCTGGATTCGGATCTTAATCCTCGACCAGTTGTCGGAGGACAACTAGGGCGGTCTTTCCGATAGTTTTCCCGTATGGATTCGGGTCTTAATCTTGGACCTGTTTGCGTCAAAAGTGATTTTCACCTGTTTTGGAGAAAACAAGAGAAACTTTGATAGAATAATGTTAGTCTCATGCAAGGAATGATGCATGACAATGTGTATGAATGACATATGCATAAATTATGATTCTATGAGAAATGTATGAATGATAGATGTTGTGGTATTTCAAAATATATCCATCTTGAGGAGGATGCAGATGTTCTGCTTGAGGATTTCTGACTTCTGTTTGGGAACGGAACGAATGGAGACCCTGAGAAGAAAGAAAACTTTGATTCCTCCGGTGCACTATCTGACCAAGTCTTGGGGCCTAGATATTGTTGAGGATGGTAGAGATCGAGAAACACGTTGTTGAGGATCTCATACATAGACCCGGCTGGGGAGAGTCTGGGAGGTACTCTGCTGGGAATCTTGCGTGTAAACCCTGCTGGAGAGTATTTGATAGCTGCTGGGAGACCGGGTTAGAAAGATCTGAAGCCCGTTGACATCTCTGGCTGAGAAATAGAAGGTGCAGGTTTCCTCCGATGCACTATCTGACCAAGTTTCAGGTCTGGACACTGCTGCTGGAGAAAAGAGGAATTGTTGAGAGATATCTCGTTGGGGATGAATACCTCGGCCGGGGATGAAATGCTATTGCTTGGAAATTGATGTAACACCATTTAGTTGAGTGGAATCACTGCTCGGGGATTCTCCTCTACTCTGCTGTGGAAGGTTTGCTGTGAGCGACACCTCTGTGGGGATCATGTTCTGCGGGGGACTGTTTTGGTGACTTTCGTCGTCATCTCAATTCCTGAAGCCTGTAGTAATTACTTTTGTTCGTTCACTTTTCGCATGTTTGTAAATAGATTTTTATTGTCAGATGCATATAATCATTCAAAGAAAACGTTGGACTTTATGCAAACGACAACAACAAAAACTTGTAAAGAGAAAGAACTTGTATTTATTTGAAATGTGGCGTATGGCCAAGTAGTTTGTACACAAGAAAAGTAAAAAGCTATGCGGAAACAATCTCGTTAAGTTCCAACTATGCTAGTACTCATATATTTCAACTATTTCATCTCCTTGCTGTCAGTAGAAAGTGAGTGAATTGATCTTCGCCATTTGAATCTTGAATGCTGATAGTAGTCTGTAGATAGGTGATCTGGACGAGACATAGTCATACGCTTAAATCCCTAACTTTTGCCTAGACCGCCCTTTCGGGTTTTCAGTCTACCGGGATACCCTTTTTTGCCCAAGCCGCCTTTTCAGGTTTTCGACTTGCCGGGTGTACATCTTTTGTATATATCCTTAATTTTTGCCCGAACCCTTTTGGTTCGCCAGGATGCCCTTACTTTTGCCTAGGTCAGTCGACCTAGCGGGTCTCTTTTATGCGTAGTATTTTTTGACTATGTCTGCGTTCACAGGGTGTGGGAAGTCTTCACCATCCATGGTGCTAAGTATCATAGCTCCGCCGGAGAATACTGTTTTGACTACAAACGGTCCCTCATATGTGGGAGTCCATTTTCCCCTGGGATCACCTTGTGGAAGAACGATGCGCTTGACTACTAGATCACCGACTTGGTAGACTCGGTGCTTGACCTTCTTGTTAAATGCTCTGATCATTCGCTGCTGATAGATCTGTCCGTGGCACATAGATGCGAGTCGTTTCTCATCAATCAAGTTGATCTGGTCAAGGTGAGTCTGGATGCAATCGTCTTCTCCTAACTCTGCGTCCTGGAGGACTCTGGTTGAGGGTATCTGAACCTCAATTGGTAGGACCGCTTCCATACCATATACAAGAGAGAAGGGGGTTGCCCCTGTTGATGTCCGTACTGTAGTGCGATAACCATGAAGAGCAAATGGTAACATCTCATGCCAATCTTTGTAAGTCACTGTCATCTTTTGTATAATCTTCTTAATGTTCTTGTTGGCGGCTTCCACTGCGCCATTCATCTTAGGCCGATACGGAGAAGAGTTGTGATGTTTGATTTTGAACTGCGTACGGAGTTCGGTGATCATCTTATTGTTGAGATTAGAGCCATTATCTGTGATAATCCTTTCGGGAGTGCCATACCGGCAGATGAGATTATGTTTGATGAATTGAGCCACAACATTCTTGGTAAGAGATGCGAACGAGGCTGCTTCTACCCACTTGGTGAAATAGTCAATTGCCACAAGGATGAAACGATGTCCGTTGGAACCTGTGGGCTTGATTTCTCCAATCATGTCAATGCCCCACATTGCAAAAGGCCAAGGAGCTGTTAGAACATTCAGAGGTACTGGAGGTACGTGCACTTTGTCTGCATAAATCTGGCATTTGTGACAGGATCGAGCGTAGCGGTGACAATCAGCTTCCATGGTGGACCAATAATAACCTGTTCTCAGAATCCTCTTAGCCATCGTATGTCCACTGGAGTGGGTACCAAATGCGCCTTCGTGTAACTCTTCCATGATACGTTCCGCTTTTTTCCGGCCTACGCAGCGGAGTAAGCACAAGTCGTGATTGCGCTTGTATAATAAGCCGTTGCTGAGGAAGAATTTGGATGCAAATCTTCTCAAGAATTTCTTATCATTGACAGATGCCCCTGCGGGATATTCTTGAGTCTCAAGATACCTCTTCACGTCGTAGTACCAAGGTTTCTCTTCTGTATCAAGCTCGTAACAATATGCCGGTTCGTCAAACTTTTCAATAATGATCTGGGGAGCCTCGTTGTCCCATCTGACCTTGAACATAGATGACATAGTAGGTAACACATCTGCCAACTGATTCTCTTCTCGTGGAATGTGGTTGAAAGTAATCTCTTCGAAGTAGGGGATCAGACTCAGAACATGCTCTCAATATGGAATGAGATTCGGATGCTTCGTATCCCACTCGCCCTTAATATGACTGATCACTAAAGCTGAGTCTCCATACACTTGCAAGAACTTGATTCTTAGGTCAATAGCAGCTTTAATACCCATGATGCACGCTTCGTATTCGGCCATGTTGTTAGTGCAATCAAACATAATCTGTGAAAGGCGATGTCACCTGTGGAGATGTAATGATGGCGCCAATGCCATTGCCAAGTGCGTTTGAGGCTCCATCAAAGGCCATGGTCCATCGGGATCCTTGCTCAGGTCCTTCGTCTGGGCCTGGTTCTTCACAATCAGTGACTAGTAAAACATCTTCATCTGGAAATTGAACCGCATAGGCGATAGTCATCTACTTGATGAGCCAAATGATCACTACTATACTTCCTTTGAGAAGTGTACTTGATGTCGTATTTGGTCGGGATCATTTGCCATCTTACTATTCTTCGGAGAGCTGGTTTCTCAAATATGTATTTTATCGGATCCATCTTGGAAATCAACAAGGTAGTGTGAGTCAACATATCTTGTCTTAGTCGTGAGAAGCCCAATCAAAGCGTGCAAGTTTTCTCAAGTGTGAGTATCTTGTTTCACGGTCGGTAAACTTTTGCTAAGGTAGTATATTGCATGCTCTTTTGACCAGACTCGTCATGTTGCCCCAACACACACCCATTGAATTCTCTAACACCGCCAAGTACAAGATAAGAGGTCTTCCTTCGCGCATCGGGATAGGAGGATTCTGTAAGTACTTTAATTTTGTCAAAAGCGATCCGCAATCGCTGCTCCATTCCACCACTTGATCTTTCTTAAGTAATCGAAGATTGGCTCACAAGTAGCGATTAGATGTGCAATGAATCGGCAATGTAATTCAATCGGCCCAAGAAACCTCGACTTCCTCGACGGGGTCGGCATCTCTTGAATAGCTTTAACCTTGGCGGGGTCAACTTCAATACCTTTACCACTAACAACAAACCCTAGGAGTTTACCGGATCTGACTCCAAAGGTGCACTTGTTAGGATTAAGTCTCAGTCTGTACTTCTTCAACCTATCAAACAATTTCTGCAAATGATCGAGATGTTCTTCTTCAGTCTGTGATCGAGCTATCATGTCGTCGACGTAGACCTCTATCTCGTGATGAATCATGTCATGAAATAATGTTACCATAGCACGCTGATAAGTGGCGCCTGCGTTCTTTAGCCCAAATGGCATAACCTTGTAGCAGAAAGTGCCCCACTGTGTAACGAAAGTAGTCTTCTCCGTGTCTTCAGGAGCCATTTTGATCTGATTGTAACCGGAGAAACCATCCATGAAGGAGAAAACCTTATGCTGAGCAGTGTTGTCAACCAGAACATCAATATGAGGAAGTGGAAAATCGTCTTTCGGACTTGCTTTGTTCAGATCTCTGTAGTCCACACACATTCGTACTTTGCCATCCTTCTTAGGTACAGGCACCACATTAGCAACCCATTGTGGATAAGAAGTAACAACTAAGAAACCGGCGTTGAACTGCTTCATAACTTCGGCTTTGATTTTCTCTGACATCTCAGGACGCATGCGACGAACCTTCTGTTTCACTGGGAGAAAACCTTCTTTTGTTGGCAATCGGTGCACCACAATATCAATGTCTAGACCTGGCATGTCTTCGTACGACCAAGCAAAAACCTCAATATAGTCTCGTAGCATCTGAACCAATCTTTCTTTAACATTATTCTCAAGACCCTCTCCTATCTTGACTTCTTTTCTGTCTTCATCAGTACCCAAATTTACAACCTCAACCTGCTCTTCATGTGGCTGTATAACTTGGTCTTCTTGCTGTAGCAGTCTGACAAGTTCTCCTGGCACTTCACAATCTTCCTCACCTTCGTCTTCGGCTTGGTAGATCGGATTATCGAAGTCATATTTAGCAATAGCATTGTTGTTATCAACGAGATTCAGAGTGATTCTGCAGTGTATCACGTGGGTGTGTGTAAGAAACACATAGCTTTTGGAAGGGGTGATAAAGTAAAAGAAAGAAAACAACAATTGAATGCAAAAGTCCAACGATTTTATTGAATGAAAATATGCAAATGACAGATAATAACCCTCACAAACGAGCCATGATGCCCCGGGCAAGGCACTATGCTTTAGAGTTTATTGTTCAAAACATAGAAAATACGAAAAGCAAAAACAAGAGCAATTACTCCTGTCTAAAAGAGATTGGTATGACGTCTTCAGTCTTCCAATTGTTGAGTCCGCTGTCGGGAGTTGGGAAGATCCACTTGCTGATGTCGAAGTCGTTGTCGTCGTCTTCTATAACATGGATTCCACTCTGGCTGATGCGGAACGGAAGTTGGCCGGCACGTTCGCGGCGTATCATCTTCTGACCCTTGATGGTGAAGCCTAAACCGGTCTTGTCAGATTTGAAAGGAAGATCAGGGAGCTGTCCCCAAATAGAACTACCTCCTCCTTCAACAGCAGCTTGAGCATCTTTCAGCGAGGCCATCCTAGGCGGAGCTTGCATAACTTCAGGAGTGGCGGGAGAGTCGACAGGTATGACTCTGGGTATTATTTCAAAAGCTTGACAGGGAGTCTCGTAGAATTCACCCTCCACCTCGAGGTATCAGAATGACTGTAGATGAATGACCATATATTCTTCTTCACCACATACTGTAACAACCTTCCCCTTCACCGGATACTGCAGCTTCTGATGCAGGGTAGAGGTAACAGCGCCTGCCCCATGTATCCAAGGGCGTCCAAGTAAGCAAGAGTAGGCTGGACGGATGTCCATGACAAAGAAAATGGAATCAAAAGTGCGGGAACCGACTTTAACAGAGTGAGTTCTCCAAGCACCGTCGCTTAGAACCATCAAAAGCTCTCACGATAATATCACTGGGTCTCAGAACCAACCCTTCGATATCAAGTCGATCAAAAGCAGTCTTTGGTAGGATATTCAGAGCAGAACCGGTATCCACCAGAACATGAGATAAGGTAGTACCCTTGCATTCAACAAAAATGTGCAAGGCTTTGTTGTGTTTCTTTCCGCAGAGTCAAATCAAGATCGAGAAGCTCGGCCGTTGTTGCCGGCTAGCAATACAAACTTCAAACTGGTCAGTAGTAGTGTCTTGCGGTACGTGAGTATTCTTCAGAAACTTCACCAAGGCATTGGCATGAGCCTCGGAGCACAAGAGCAGAGCAAGCATGGAAATCTTGGACGGAGTCTGTCCCAACTATTCCACAACATTATAGTCACTCTTCTTGATAATCTTCAGAATTTCCTCCATTTCTTGTTTGGAGGTGTTTTCAGTAACTTCCTTTGGTACTTTCGAAAGGGATGAGTCACTGGTTCTTTCCCTCTAGCTTGGGGAATGGGTTGAATAGCTGGAATGCGAGTTGGAGTCGTAGTGTCTTTTGGAGGAGAGATATCTGGAGAGAATACTCTTCCGGTTCTGGTCACCTTACTTGATCCAGTGATGTTGTCAATGTCAGGAATGAAAGTTTCAATAGTAAGATCTTCAATGGTCAGAGGGTCTTGCTTGACGCCATGATAATAAACATCGGCTCCATAATTCCAAGGGATAGCCTTGTCAGAGGAGTATGAAACTGGTCTTAGAGAAGTGATAATGAGAGGTGCCACTCTAGGCACAGTATCAGCAGAGGAAATCCTTATAGTGTTAACATCAGCACAGTATTCTGGGAAATCGTCACCCCATCCGGTCGCCTTAACATCTTCAATAGGAATTTTGTAGCTTTAGAACATGTACTTCACCATGTAATCATACTTTCCACTTGGCTGCCCAAGGTATCCCATGCAACAACTTCATTCACATCTTCGATCTTCGCTTAGACATGTCTTCACACGTACTCCACGTGGTTTCGGAATAGTATTTCACGGTTATCCATCATGCATCGGACACGCCTTCTCAACCAAGCACAACCATCGTGTGGATGGGCACCAACGACAATTCTCTGGGCATCCTGGATTGACACCGGCTTGCAGCAAATTCTTCTTAACAATCATCAAAGTAATGGTCAAATCATCTATGTTGAAAACATAAGTATCTTCACCAACAGCATTGGCACCCTTGTCATGGTTAGGCATAGGAGCGTTGATCACATTCGGAGTCTCAACAGGAGGATCAAACTCAATCTGCTTAGCTTCAATCATATCTTGAATTTTGTTCTTCAGAGCCCAACAATCATCAGTGTTATGTCCAGGGCTATTGGAATGGTAAGCACACTTAGCATTAGGATTGTATCTTGGAGAGGAAGTGTTAACACTCTGAGGAGGATCCTTCAAAGTAATCAGCTCTGCTTTCAACATGTGTTGCAAGGCTTGCGACAATGGCATATTGATCTTTGTAAACTGTCTTCATTGTCTCGCTGAGGTTGTGTTGATGTAGGATTGGATATCACAACTGCTCCCACAGATTGAGCACGGTCAGTCTTGGCTCGACTTTTCTGACCATACACAGCATTAGTTTCTTTCTTACCACCAAAAGATCTCTTTGCAGCATTTGAAGATGTCTCTACCTGAATCTTCCCGCTCTTGATACCAGCTTCAATATGCTCGCCTGTCAATATCAGCTCGGTGAATCCGGCCGAAGAGTTTCCAATTAGATGATTGAAGAATGGGCCTGTCAGCGTTCCCATAAACATATCAACCAGCTCCCTATTGGACAAGGGTGGTTGAACTCTGCCTGCTAGCTCTCTCCATTTCTGAGCATACTCTTTGAACTTCTCATCACGACCCATGGACATGCTCTGTAGTTGCATGCGAGTGGGTGTCAATTTAGCATTGTACTCATACTGTCTGTAGAAAGCATCCGCTAAGTCACTCCAAGTACGGATACGGTCATTCTCTAGCTGATAATACCACTCCAATTGAGTTCCGGACAAACTCTCTTGAAAATAGTGCATCCACAACTTCCTGTCATCAGTGTGGGGGTTGATCTTCTGAACATAGGACTTCAAATGCAGCTTCGGACAAGACATGCCATCATACTTGGCAAAAGTTGGAACTTTGAACTTGGGAGGAATCACAACACCAGGAACAAGGCTCATATCATCAAAATTTAGCCCTGACATCTTCAGGTTTTCCACAGCATTCAGACGGTCTTCAAGTTGTTTGTATTTGTCATCTTCATCAGAGTACTGGCTATAGTCAGAGCGATCCTCTCCCTCTTTCTTAGGCTCACGCTGGTCATCTTCATTACCCTTGACACTCCCCTCATCCTTGACACTTCCTTCTGAGAGCTCTATCCGGCTAACCACTTTAGGACCACCTTTGTAGCGCCTACCCATGTTGAGGAGACCGACGACCTTCTTCTTTCTGTTGATGAGCTTCTTCAGATCTTCTTGGCCTTGGACCAAACTGGTGAACATCTGCTGAAACTGAGCATTCGAGCACGAGATCTTTGTGATGTTCAAGAGCCATTTCTGCTAAAATAAATAGCGAGAGAATGAGAAAACCAATCTTCAATGTACCTGTGATGCAATGCTATGCTATGATATGTGATGTTTATGCAGATGCAATGCAATGTTTTCAAGGACCTTAGAGATTTAAATTTGTTAAACAAGCACGAACAAACATTTATTAGTTCTCTTTTCATTATTCTTTTTCTTTTTAAGTACAAAAGATAGTTCAAAACAATAAAAGAAAACATATAAATCCTAAAGCTCTAAGTCTCCCATGGGCGCTTCCTCTTGGTGCCGAGGTAGGCGTTGATGTTTCGCTCCTCGTGAAGTAGCTTGGTCAACTCTAGCACTTTCTTCTCACTTGCATAGCACTGAGCTTCAAAGGTATCCCTTTCTTCTTTGAGCTGAATCCAGGATCTCTTCAAGTCTTCAAAATCAGTAGGCATGTCGGGATGGAGAACGATAGGTACATCACCTATAGCAACTGGTTCCATAATTACTGGTAAAACAGGCGTAAATGGCATCATGAGATTTTGAGCTCGAGCTCGCACCCATTTGAGGTATGGTTCCCAAGGAATGGAGTTCTGGTGCCCCAAAGTCTTGGTATCAGTCTTCTTTACCATGCCCCAAGTGTATGAACCTTCGTCGGTAATTCGAGATTGTGGTTGTAGTCGAACACAATGTCTTGGAGAAGCATATCATGAGGACCATCTCTTCGAGCAAAACCAAACAGATGTAGAGCTAGAGAAGGGTTGTAAGTAATACCTCCCCTTATACCAAGTAGTGGTACATTAGGGAATTCTCCACAACGCTCAATGAATGTGAAGTCCTTTTGAGAGAAAAGATTCCAACGGATATCTGAATGAGAGAGTGACATTAGTCTTTGAGACCACTTCAACCTTTGCTCGTTCTTCAAAACTGATGGAGGAAGGTGCGAAATAAACCACCTGGAAAGTAACGGTATACAACACATGAGAGTTCCTTGTCTCTTAGTAGTACGAGTGTGGAGAGAATGTAGGATATCTCCAAGTAAAGTAGGCCCGGGATTACGGGTAAGAAATAACTTGATGGTGTTGACATCTATGAATTAATCCGAGTTAGGGAATAGAACCAAACCATAGATTAGCAAGGCCACAATATCTTCGAATGCATGGAAACTCATAACTTTGAGGAATTCTCGGGCTTTCTTAATCAGGAACTTAGCAAGTAAACCCTTAACTCCGCTTCTTGTTTCCCAATTAGCTTCAATGTCTGAGCGCTTTAGATGTAAGGCTGATGCGATGTCTTCGTACCTAGGAACCTTTTCTAGACCGGTGAATGGCATTTGGTCAAGAATATGTATCCCGAGTAGCTTAGAGAACTCTTCCAAGGTAGGAACTAACTGATAATCTGGGAATGTAAAGCAATGGTGTTTCAGATCAAAGAACTGGAATAGGACATGCATCATATCTTCTTCAAAACCGGAGATAACCAAGTCAAGTAGATAACCATGTCTTTTGATGAACTGAGCATGGTCGGGAATCTCTGAAACCAATTCTTTGAGATGAGAAGGTATACCCATAAAGTTGATTCAGATAGTCTTTTTAGAAGCCATAATCCCTACAAAACAGAGCAAAGATAAATCCCCTAGGTCCTTGAAATAGATAGAAATGATATGCAATGCGAATGATGTCATGATGTCATGTTTAGCACACACAAACAATTCACACAATGAGCCTAGGTTTAAGGCTTGCAAGAGGTATAAGTGATTACCCTACCAAAAGTTTGAGTTGGTTCATCCTGTCCTATAATAGTAACCGGGTTCTAGGAATCTCATATCATTGATCTTTCTCGTAGGCGTTTATTTCAATACGACTACCAAGTGGTTGACCAAAAATATCCCAAAAGTCTGATCTTAATGAGCGTAGCATCGAGTATCAGCCAACCTTAGTCTGCACCAAAGCCAGCCATCTCACTACCTTCTAATGGCCAAGATGGGTCAATTAAGGTTCTAAAAGTTTAGTTAGTGCTTGATGACACCACGCAGAAGTCAAATACTATCCTCAACTTGGAAATGAAGAGTATCAGGACATCCAAAGTGTCACACTAACGTAGCCATCATGTTGACCGTTTTGATATACGTCTAACAGTCGCGACGATTTATTGCTACTTACCTAAAAGGAAACCCGGATCCGGGTGTAGGATCGCCCACAAATATAATACCCAAGCAACCCTTAAAGATAAAGCAAGCAAGTCAAACAAAAAGCAGTAAAGATGATCTAGAAATCCCTAAGGTATTCTCTCTTTAGGGTGTCTCCCAGAGTCGCCAGCCACAATACTTGAACCGACTTTGTAGGTTTTGTATCGCAAATATGCGGATAGCAAGAGTCGCCACCGACTTTTCTTTTATCCAATTAAGGGAAGGTAAAAGTACAGAAAAGACCTTCGTTAGATTCTGAGTAAGGGAGAAGGTTATGAAAAGGAAGGTATTAGCACCCTTTCCATCCGTAGTTATCTGTGCTCTTAGTTGCTCTTAGATCACTTTAAAATTATGCTTTCTGTGTGTTTGACAAAAATGTTTTGAAAAGGCATTTCGCTTTGACTTTGTAATGATTCATGTAGGAATGTATACAAAGTGTTCGGAAATGTTTTGTTTTGAAAAGAGTTTTGAACTTTAAAAACGTGTGGTGTGAAAAGTATTTTGATAGAGCAAGCAACTAAAAGTCTTATTACCTACTCAGAATGGTCGTTTTCGTGTTGTTTTACTTTCCTTTAGAATAGCGCTATCCATACCATTAGTTGGTAGGTAACCCTATTCGTTGGATGTAAGCGGGACATTCGAAGGGACATCGTATGGTCATAGAAAGCAACTTGTAGGAAGTATCCTAACACATTCGAAGGGACTATCATCATTTTTCGTAGGCGACAATCGAGGGTCAAGATCATGTATTCGGAGGCGACATTGTGGGTCTTATGATCTTTGTATCGAAGGGACTATGATGATTTGTTTGTAGGCAACGGTGCTAGAATACCTCTACGTTCGAGGGACATGACCATTTTGAATTCGTAAAGGCAACGAAAGAGAATTACCCTAAGGGGTGCATGTGTGAAAGGAGTGTGTTGATTTCAGATATTTTATCTTGAAATTATGAGTGAGCTATGTCCATTTTTATCTTGCCATACACGCCTAATTACTAACAGTTTATAGGGTGCGGAAATTAAATTGCGGAAATATAAAGTGCGGATAGATAAATCCTACGCTATTACATGGCTTTGGGGCAGATACATAATTTAAAATGCGGAAAATAAAAGTCCTAATTAAACTATTACATCCCATAGGCAATTACAAAATGTGAAAAAAAAGCGATAAAAGAAATCGTCCGAAACGGAATAACCTGTGAAAAGATGAGAAATCGGGAAATACGAGAAAATCGAACAAGAGGAAAATGTTAGTAAAAATATCAATTTTTGAATGAGAAAAAGTTTTCATGCTGGAAATAACATTTATATGCTAAAATAATTTTTTGGGATTTTTTGGAGTTAATTTAATAATTAAAATCAATTAAAAGTGATTTAAATGATAAATTAACAATTAAATTAAATATGCATGCAAAAATAATATTTTTAATTTTAGAAATTAAATAAACATTTTCTGAAAATAATGCAAAAAGAAAAATATTTTTTGGTGTTTTTAAATGCATGATTAAAAATTATTGAAATTAAATTAAAATGCATGGAAAATATTAAAATAGAAAATATGAAAAGAAGTGTTAGTTTGTAAAGAAGCAAAAATAAGTGGTCCTTGTAGGAATCGAACCGGTGACCTTGCTTTCACAACCCCCACGCCTTGACCAACTGAGCTGGCTTGCACAACTGTTTGAAAACCGGAACGAACAGATTGTAAACGGGTGTCACTCCCTGGTTGCACCGATCTCGCGCCAAGCTTCATCTTCTTCGTTTTGAATTTTTGAAAATATTGCGTCGGCCTCAGTGCGACGCTATAGTCCCTGCAATTCTCAAAATCTCATACGCGTAATATAAATTAGTTGTGAGTACATGAATCGATTGCAAATTGAATTCTAAACACGATGGTGGTGGTCTTATGGTCCAATTTATCCGTTTTAAAGAAGCCCTAAATCGAGGCCGAAAACCCTAGCAATGGTGATTCGTGTTCTAGGCCATGGAAACTCAATCAAATTGCCCAGAAAGCTTGCAAACTTCGTTCTAATCACAAAAACAACAACAAATCATGTTAAAAATGCATGAATAATGGAAATCGATTTTGAGAAAAACATGAACAAACCAAATTCGGATTTCGTGATTCTTGATGCTTTTGGACAATGTAAAGGTCTGGAATGCTTCCAGGGATATCAAGGAACGTGTTTGGATCCTCAAAAACAATTGAAACAAGCTGGAACAAGGGCTGCTAGTGACTTGTAGTACACGGTTTTTTTGAGTTAGGTTAGGGTTTCTCCAAGCAATTTTTCTGTTCTAATTCATGTGGTATGCCTTGTATATTTATATTGGATGGAATTGGAGCTGATTTGAGGAGGAAATAATCATCAATCAATGCAAATATTATTTGATTTTGTACAAAATCAAATCTTATCTTTTTTGATCAATTTCAATCAAATTCTTGCCATATCAAACCAAATTTCGAAATTTGTCAGCTTTCTTGGGTTACTTGGATCTCAAGGATGAGAGAAAAATCAATTTTGCAATTAATTTTGATTTTATACCTTATTTTTGAATTTAATTTGTATTTAAATGAATAAAATCCAAATTAAATAGAAAAATAAAGTAAAAATTCGTGGCATTGGGCTTGGATGTTCCAAATTGTATAAGGAACAAGTTTGGATGAAGAAAAACTAGGCCCATTTGCAAAATTTTTGATTTTTACAAGTATCTCTCTTTGTGCACTTCTTCAAAATTGTCCAACTTCCACAAGGTGTATTTTGCTCAATTTTCCACATTTTTGAGTGTTCTTGGACTTTTTGGAAATCTCTAAGAGTCCTCTAACCAACCTCTTTGGTTTCATCTCAATTGGAGTTTCCATGCTCAATATATCTTCAAAACAAAATGTTGACTTTTTGTTGACTTTGAAAAGGACCTGTAACGTTTTGATCCATACCTTCCAAATGAAGCATTTTTTGAACATTCTTGTGATTCATGAAGTTGTAGAGAATTGAATTTCCTTCAAAACAAGAGGTGGTGGAAAAATTTTTGAGAAAGTATGAAGAAGTTATGCTCAGTCAAAGTTTGGTTGACTTTTCACTGAGAAACCCTAATTTAGAAAGTTTGACTTTTGAGCAAATCTTGAGTTTTCTTGATGAATCATGATCAACCCTTGATCAAATGATGAATGTAACTTCAAAATGAGGATGTTGACCAAAAATCATGAAGTTTGACTGTATGTTGACCACAGTTGACTTTTTGTCCAATACAACTAATTTTCAACCATCTGAGCAATTGTCTGAGGAAACTTGACTTGTAAGTCTTGAAACTTGACATGGAGAATCTTTGAAGCATATGAGGAGGCATGATGAACATTGGAAATGTTGGAAGTCCATCTTGATCTGAGAATCACCAAACCCTAGTTTGGGTTGATTGTTTAGGAGAGGATTTGTCTGATCAACCCTTGAGGAATCTTTGAGCATGGATGTATGAAGTGTCTTGAGGAGATGGAGGGAAAATTTTGGGGTATGACAACTGCCCCTGTTCAATCTTCTTGTACCGGAAGGGTTAGATTGGCATGCTCGCCTTTCGTGACCCGGAGGTAGAAGATGATTGAACACTCGAGTACACCTGAAAATTTGCACTCGCTGTTGGCTGATGATGCGGGAATGGGCTTACAGATGCCATTTGGAAAAGCTGGAGATTTCGCTGGGGAATGAGTCGTACGCTAGATTCGAGATTGTTGTCTGAGTAGGAGAACTGTCGGAGATGGGCTTAAGATGCCGTCTGGAAAGATTGATGCTGAGGAGTGAGCCATACGTTAGGCTCGGTAGACGTTCTGGAAGTGGGAGGAGCATGGAGATGGGCTTAAGATGCCATCTGGGGGAAATCGTACGTTAAACTTCGTGCTCACCTTTGAATGAAGTTATTGGTTTGTATTGGTTTTTAACCAAATATGCAGCATTCCGAAAGTGGAGAAATGTTGACAAATGGTCGGAGATGGGCTTAAGATGCCATCCAAGGCAATGAGTCGACGCCGACTGTAGTTTGTTGATAATAAGAATGAGTCAGAATAGTTCTTCGTGCTGACTACTCTGGGGGGTAGTAGTTGGCAAAATGCGGATATCTTCCCTGTTGTGCATCGGGTATCGATCCACTGCCGGTTATCGGAGGATAACTTGTGATCGTTCGGATAGGGTTTCCCGTCTGGCTTCGGGTATTAATCCCGGATCAGTTGTCGGAGGACAACCAGGGTGGTCGTTCAGATAGTTTTCCCGTCTCGATTCGGGTCTTAATCCTGGACCATTTGTCGGAGGACAACTAGGGCGGTCTTTCAGATAGTTTTCCCGTCTGGATTTGGATCTTAATCCTCGACCAGTTGTCGGAGGACAACTAGGGCGGTCTTTCAGATAGTTTTCCCGTCTGGATTCGGGTCTTAATCTTGGACCTGTTTGCGTCAAAAGTGATTTTCACCTGTTTTGGAGAAAACAAGAGAAACTTTGATAGAATAATGTTAGTCTCATGCAAGGAATGATGCATGACAATGTGTATGAATGGCATATGCATAAATTATGATTCTATGAGAAAACACTTCTTATTTTTCAATGCTAGGTAATGTTAGAGTCTCTTGAATAACAATCTTGTTCATTCTTGATCCCTTTGTACTGGCCAGGCGCGCAAGAAGATCGGCCCGAGCATTGTCTTCTCTGGGATATGCTTCCGTTCTTCAACTATTTTGACGACCATGTCATCGACATAAACTTCAATATTCCGCCCGATCTATGGAGCAAATACCATATCCATAAGTCCTTGTTACGTTGCCCCAACATTCATCAGGACAAACGACATTGCCTCATAGTAGTAATTACTTCGATCTGTCATGAAAGCCCTCTTCGGAGCATCCGCTGGATTCATCCTAATTTGATTATACCCGGAATAAGCATTTAAGAAACTCAACAAACAAAAGCTGAAAGTGTCGTCTATCAACCGATCAATGTGTGGAAGTGGAAAAGGATCCTTTGGACACGCTTTGTTAAGGTCCTAGGCCAATGATCGAAATACAATTCCAATTGTATGTGGCTTTAATTATTGCTTGAACATAATTTGAAAATCCCCCTGTATTCTGATTCTTGCTACCATCCCTAATGATGAGATTCTAGGAGAATTCATATAAAAAACTTGAGTATTTAAATGCTGCCAATTGCTTTGCTAACCATTCTTTTCTTTATTTTTCATGTATGAATTCCATTGGTGATGAGGCGCTTGAGAAGGTGAACCGGGCAGCAACCTTAGAAAGGCTTAGGAATATGTCTTTTTGTTGTAATCTTAGGGCTAGGAATTTGAGTAACAAAATTGAAAGTGTACGTTGAATTGTAATTCAATTTTCCTTGTCATGGTATTTGTAGAAACAAGTTAAATATTGAGTGAAATCCAATGAAAAAAAAATTGCAATTCTTTAATCCTTGTTCTTGTGTTGAAACAATTCAAGATTTTAAATTCCGAATAACTTTGTGATTGGAAATGAAAGAAAATCCCGGATCTTGTGCATTTTTGTAACATATAGTGAACCATGAATCATAAATGAAATTATGTTTGTCTTAGAACTCGAATTTATGTCAAATTTCCATGAGTAAAATCCAACCAACTTGCATCTTTAAGGAACTCCAAACTTGCAACCAGTAACGAGTTAAACTTGATTTCTTTTTTGTAATAAAAACTTAATCTTAAAACCTTATCAATTCGTTACTCAAACAACAAAACCTAATCGAATAAAAGATAGCGGCCCAATTTGAAAACCATAATGAAATCATACATTATAACTTGCGCTTTGGCCTCAACAATCCGTGAAATGTCAATACCTTAAATCCTCCGATGATGAAATAAGCCTTGGAATGTGGAGATAAAAGTGACCATGAGAATTTTGAGTCCAATGAATTTCTGTTGATGATTGAAAGTGCACTAAGATAAAACTCAGGATAACACTTCGGAGGTTATGTCAAAAAGAAGACGTCACAAACTTCAGTAATCAAAACTTTAGCAATTATCAATTCTCTGATTAAATAAATAGTTAGATGAGTTGTCTTGAGGCATGAGAATCCTCTGTAACTTGAATGACAAAAATAGAGAGAATATGAGAAACCCTTGGACTGGTTGTCAATACAACCAAATTCCAAATTTTGAAAAGCTTGACAATCAAAATACTTTGATTTAGTAACAATGTATGAAATGCAATGATGCAACATGAGCCACGTAAAGTTATCAAAATGTCCAGAGGGTAAATTTTGGGGTACGACACCTTGCCATTCAAGTTCCTTGGCCTATAAATAGGAGTTCTTACTTCATTCAAAATCACACCTAAAACAATTCCAAACTTGTTTTCTCACTTCTTTCTTATTTTGCAAGTTTCTAAGTTTCAAAGAGGTTAGAATTCCAAATTGCAATTCTTGCAAATTCTAGCCAAAGGTGTCATTCAAACATCTTCTAAACATCATTTAGAAGTTGTTTGAAACTTCAAATCATCCAAAAACAAGCCAAGAGTCAGT
Organism: Vicia sativa; assembly: GCA_021764765.1. Classification (NCBI taxonomy): domain Eukaryota; kingdom Viridiplantae; phylum Streptophyta; class Magnoliopsida; order Fabales; family Fabaceae; genus Vicia; species Vicia sativa. The sequence continues at coordinate 180,948,218 of CM038793.1, read as the reverse complement.
TTTCTCCAGAAAACTCCATTTGTGCAAGTTTTGAGCCAACACTTCGAAACTCCAAATCCACTCGTGCTTGTTCTGATTTTTCACTTCAAACACACTCTATACAACATATAGAGATTGTCCAAACACTTATACCAGTTTTGGAACAACTCCATCATCATCCTCCATTTCAAAACCAACAGCCTGCAACTGGACTTGGGTAGGAGGAATAAGAGAGCTTCAAAGCAAGGTAAGTGTTGGAATACACTCAGTGATACTCAAGGAAGCTCACAGGATCATTAAATAGCTTCTGGAATCACTCTAAAAAGGAATTTGATTTATGCTCATAGAGGTAAGTAACTTCAACTTTGAACTCTGTGATTTCTGAATTCCAACTCAAATATTGTTGTGATATCTTGTTTCTGCACATATGAGGATCATAAACCCTCAATCAATTACTTGAATTGGTGCACATACACGATTTCACAATCAAAATTCAGAATTAGGGTTCTTAATGTTCTTGCAAAATTAATCACCCTACACTTAAAATAAATGGAATTAATTGCCACCATCATGTTCCTGGTGAAAATCCGAGCAAGATTGATGTTTGGATCGTGCAATTTCATTGAGAAACAAGAGAGATACGAATTGGAATCTGGAGGTTGAAGACGAAGTTGCTACGCGCGTTCTCTGATTTCTGGAAAATTCAAATTCTCAACTTATCTTATATTTAATTGTTGTTGTTTCATAACCGGATGTAACAGCCACCCCAGTGGCAAGCCAACACGCCTTAAGTCTCTTGCCTCGCCTCGAGGCCAGTTTCAATCCCGGACCTTTTTAATAAAAGGCTCATCCTTGAAGCATCGACGATCTCAAACTTTAGAAGCACTTATGATGCTCACTCCTTCAGAAGCACTTCTGATGCTAACCCTTTTAGGAGCAGCAAGCTTCTACCTCTTTCAGAAGCATCAAGCTTCTAACACTTTCAGAAGCATCAAGCTTCTAACTCTTTCACAAGCAGCAAGATTCTGACTCCTTCAGAAGCAACAAGCTTTTAACTCTTTCAGAAGCAGCAAGCTTCTGACTCCTTCGGAAGCAGCAAGCTTCTAACTCCTTTAGAAGCGAAGCTTCGACCTCCTTCGAACTCGACCGACTCCTTGAACTCCGACTTCCTTCAAACGTTAACCGACCCTTTTTCAAAACTTCATTTTTACTTCATTTTCAAATATTTTTCAAAACTCCTTCAAAACAAGGTGATTAAATGACAAGTCAAGCACATGACTCAGTGGAAAAACTCTTCACTTCTAAGCCAAAAGTCCTGGGTTCAAACCTCCTTAGGACCAAAAACTCTTTTTTATCACTAATTTTCTTAAGTTTTTCAACAAACTTCAACATTTTCAAAAACTAATCAAAACTTCTCATTTTGAGATGATTTTTTGCACACTTGGCATTTAATATACCTATTTTATGATTATGTAAAAAAAATCCAAAACTATTTTCTTTTTGATTATATTTTTTATTAGGTTAAAAATGAGGCGTTTTAAGTATTTTAATACTTTTCAAAAATGTTTTCTTTCCAATTTTCAAACCTAATCTTTTTCAAAACTTCTTGTGAATATCCTTCACTTTTCAAAATCATTTTCAAAACCTTTTCAAAAACCTTTCAATAAACTTACACACCTTTTTCCACGATCAATTAGATTTGAAGATAAACCAAACCAGGTTTTTCTCGAATTTCTTTCAAATTGATCATGGGCCTCCCTCACGGTGTAAGTCCCAACCCTCCTATGTACATATTTATTTCCTTGTACATATCCATACTTTCGTGTACATATTCATTTCCTTGTACACATTCAATCATCTTTGTAAATATTCAAGCATAAACAAACTTCGTTCGTTTGTTTTCATCCGCTTGTTTATACATCGATTCCATTGGTATTAAGAGGAGCATTATTCCCGGTGAAACTGCTCTTAAACCAATGGGACTCCCTTAAGGTGTAATTCCCAAAACCTTTATATATATTCAAGTTACACTTGCTTTAATTGCTTGTTTTATACACTTGTTTATATATTTCCTTCATAAACTCCTGTGAATACACATCACACACTTGTTCATATAACTGTTCAGTTATAACATAACAACTAGCCTAACAACTAGGTTCCCTTTAGCCTCCTCTTAGGCTTCGTATAAGATAACTCATTTATTGAGTTAACCTCCGCTTAGGCTTCATATAAGACAACTCACCCGTTGAGTTTAGCCTCCGTTTAGGCTTCATATAAGACAACTCCTCTGCTGAGTTAGCCTTCTCTTGGGCTTCATTCAAAAGAACTCTCTCGTTGAGTTTATCCTTCTCTTGGGCATCAAACAAGAAAGAGACATGGAAATCTCTTAACAGCCTTCTATTGAGCTTCCAATACAAAGAATCACCCGTGCTAGGATAAAACCCTAAGAGTATGACTTCCCGGTGAAATCACTCTTGAATCCTAAAAGGATGGTTTCCCGGTGAAACCACTCTTAAAGCCAAAGCCAGCCATACCCTATAGCTTCCTCTTGAGCTTCATGCAAGGAACCTCGATGACCCTCAGAATGCCTCATCTTGGGCTCACAATGCAAGGACCCTCGATGACCCTCAGAATTCCTCCTCTTGGGCTTACAATACAAGGACCCATAGGATTCTTAAAAGCATCCCCCTAATCAATAATCAATTTCTCCTAGAGATTTAGACATTTATCATCTCTATGGAAGAAGTATCTCATCTATAATATCACATACAAATCAAACACTTTTCAAACACTTTTTTCAAATAAAACATCTTTTAACTGTAAGTGGTAACGCTTGTACACTCAAGCAAAACACCAAAACTTACAATTAAAGATTCAATCATCTTTCAAACATCTTTCTTAACTCGTAAGTGGCAACACTTGTACACTCAAGCAAAACACCTAATACTTACGATGAAAGATTCTATCAATCAACCCTTCAAAATGTATGTGATGAAATAGATTAGATACATTTTTCATTAAGATGACATTTGTGTTTGTCTCTTAATAACACCCTTTGCTTCCACTAGTATAAGTGAGAACTACGATTGCTCTGACTTTCTCAACCTCCCTTTGAGAATACGTAGGCACAAGGTCTCATCCTTGGCGAGCATACTTCTTTCTCCCTCAAACCAAACAAAACAATAGTTCCCTTAGATCCGAGCTACAGATGCTCTGATTCCCATTAAGGGATATGTATGCAGAAGATTCCAATGATCTTTGCGAGCACAATAATAACAAAACTTAGGATCCCGCCTGACCAACCTTTCTTAAAATCCAAAGGAGAAACTCTCCCAAGAATAGAATAGCAAATTAAAACACACAAACATATCAAAAATATTCATATATATAAATAAGACTATAGATAACTATATATATAGGGTGCCACATCTTTCCCTTTATATTACAAACCCCCTTACTCAGATCTCTCCCTAATGCGTTACGTCTAGTTCACACTAGTCGCACCGCATATCTTTATTTATTTAGGGTATTGAAGCTTTCCCCTTTTTCATCTCATTTTTCTTGTTTTGGAAATAATAAAGCTTGATGCTCGCGATATCTTTTTAAAAACAAATCAAAAGAGTAAATCGTTTTGAGCCAGAGATTCGAATTCCGATTCGATTCCCTCGTTCGTCACTTTTTACCGCGAACAATAATCGATGAACTCGTGCCTTCATCTGTGCATTGAAATACTGATGAATCTTGTCCCACACCTCAAAGGCATGCTTACAAGCAAGAACCCTAGGGAGAACAGAATCAAAAATGGTGGAGAGTAACCAGATGAAGACTGCTTGATTTTGAACAATCTAAGCATCATATTCTTCGGAGAACGTACCAGTGATGCGATCTTGGTCAATCATGAATTTTTGCGGGATCTGAGGATTCACAACTAGTTTGTGCATCTTCTGTGTGATAATCACTCCTTCCACTTGCTGGTTCTATAGCAGATAATTGATTTCTTGAAGCTTGATGGAGAGCTTTGGACCAAACGTGTTGCTGGACTTTTGTGAAGCAAACACAGTGGAAACCTCTTGATCTTTGATCACAGACTCGTTGTTGTTTTCAGAAGACGCCATGGATGAATCTTGGAGATAATGGATCTTGAACGCGTAGCTCAGCTAGTAGCGAAGACAGAGGTGACGATTGTTTACGGAAGCGTAGAGGATCATAACGCGAGTGATACCATATTAGAGTGTGAAACTCTCCATGAATCTTTGATTCAATGTTTGGAGAAGATGAAGTTTGTTTACTGTTTAAAATTAATATTAACCAATGTGTTGACCAATGTAACAGTGCAAGGCTATTTATACAAGAAGTGCATAACTGAAAACAGTTATGGACCTAATAGAAAATGAGAAATGGGCCTAATTCACTTAACAAAACAAAGCCCACAACTAAACACTAACAAGCCCATAAACCTTTTCTCTAACAAGTAGAGAATATGTTTTTTTTAATGAAGATGAATTCCTAGAGATGCCACATAGGAATATATTTGACGTGGCAAATTTAAACGACATGGATGATGAGATGTTGAAGCAAGAATTTGCAAATTTGATAGGTGTCATTCAATAGTGTGATGCATTGGATATATATATATATATATATATATATATATATATATATATATATATATATATATATATATATATATATATATATATATATATATATATATATATATATATATATATATATATATATAATTGGTTGTTAAATTAATAGTTTTTTTTGTGTAGATATTGTGTATTGTACCAGGGATCTTAAGTAGAGAATATGTTTTTTTTAATGAAGATGAATTCCTTGAGATGCCATATAGGAATATATTTGACGTGGCAAATTTAAACGACATGGATGATGAGATGTTGAAGCAAGAATTTGCAAATTTAATATGTGTCATTCAATAGGATGCATTGAATTTAATAGATATAAATAGATGTTTATCCTTTAAATATATTTGACTATGTGATTAATGTGATTAGTGTGATTAATGTGCTTGCATATATAATCAAGAAGTGATCTAAGATGATAAAGTTCATGGATAGCACGACTCAATAAGCAAATTCTTACCATTGATGATAATTTAGTTTTGATGATGACAACTTTTAACTACCAAAGATAGCTCAAACAGCAAAATATGCACAATACATATCAAGCCTTGTCCCTGAGAAGATTCAATTGAAGTGCTTATATGATCGGTACATTCAATAAAAGAACTTAAAGCTTCGAAGTGTGAAATAAAGAAAGTGTGAAAGCTCATCTGGTAGTGCCTGCCCGAATGATCAACGTAACACCCTAAATTCCTCGCATAAATATAATTAAAATATCAGAGTAAAATATATATTAAAAATAGTCTAAATAGGTTGAACTATATATATACATATATATTAGATAAAAATGCTAAATAGAATGACACATATATGCATATATATTAGGAAAAAAACTAAATAGGCCGGCTTATATATCCATATATAGGCCGACCTATAAGACATTTTAAGCAATCTAGATTTATTGAAAATCATAATGAAAAATTGACTTTTAAATAGGCTTTCAGATCAGGAAAGACTTTTAAAAAGGTCAGACCAAACTAAAAAAAATGAGCCTATCGTAGGTCACAGACCAGACTTAGACCTTGTAAAATTATTGTAAGACAGACCTGACCTTATAAAACTTAACATAACCTAACCTATTTCCACCCCTAATTATAATCCAACCAAACAAAACTCTTCATAGAGATCGCTGTCATTTTTTCTTCTATAAATTTGTATTGATTTTCAAAGTAAAAGCTAACAAATGCTTTTAAAAACTTGTTAAGGAGCCAACTATGAAAATTTATTAGAAGCAGCGCATTCATTTTTCTCAATATTTAAAAATATATTTTTCAAAACTGACAGACATCTCAAATAAATAAGCACCACAATAGAAAGTGTAAGTGTCCGTCTAGTTTGTCGGTTATCCTACCAGAAGTCTAAGTTTGTCGGTTTTCTATTTAATATTCTCCGTTTTACAATAATTTTTATTTTTCATCATTTTACTTCTCTTTTATTGAATATTTTCATCCTTGTACGTAGATTAAAAATATGAAGATCATCATGAATATATATGGTGGCAGTTTCTTTCTCGTGTCCAACCCAAAGGCAAGAACGTGAGTAATATTTTCATGATAATCATAAAGAATAAGCCAAGTTGACTCATTCATTGTCAACCTTTGATGCAAAAACAAGCTCAAAGTAGTAAAATTAAATGATCATCCATTATGTGAAAAAGTATAGAAACATTGCAATCATTTTTTGATGTCAAAAGAGAACAACATTTCATTTCAATACTATTACAATGTAAAAAGCATTTATTAGCACCTTAAGTAGGTAGAGACAGATAATGATATGTGTATATTGTAATAAAGATTAATTATACAGTTAGCTTTATAGTTGAGAGCTATAATGAATTCAATGAAAGACAATGTGATTTTGTTCATGGTATAGCTGGTATTTGCATGTTAATGTCTTTTTCTTATAGGATTATAATTTATAACCACCTTTGAAGCATGTGAGGTTCTTAAATTTCATTGTCGGTGTAGTTTGGAGATAATGTCCAACATTGTGTATATATATCTATAAGTAGTATACTCACATTATTACATGATCCAACCAAAGAAGCTGAATAGCTTCTCTTGAGTTACAGTTGTATCTTGTTGATTGATTGGTTTTAGGAATTGTGTAATGCAGATTTTTACTCGTAGCCATGGAGCACTTGTGTGCTTTTGGCTGTCTGTTGCTTTTTTGGTAATAGGGTCTTGCCATAGTACAGTTGTTGAGGTAGTTGGTCTTGGAGAATGTGCAGATTGCGACCAGAATAATATTAAAATTAGTCAGGCTTTCTCAGGTATCGTCTAGTCTTTTGCATGTAACAGTGAAGACTAATCATTCGAAATAATTGAATTTGATATTTACGGTTGATTTTGACTGTTATGTGTTTCTTTCTCGTAGGCAAATATATAAAAAAAGTACATATGAATGATTTAGATCAGATGAATGTACTTGTATGATTATAATACGATGATGATGTAGAGGTTGATTTTAATATATTGTGTGTAATTTTGTGTGCAGGGCTAAAAGTAACAATAGACTGCAAAGAAGCAAGTGGACATTTTAAAACAAGAGGGGCTGGTGAGCTTGATAACAATGGAAATTTCAAAGTATCTCTTCCACAAGACATTGTTAAAGAAGGTGAACTGAAAGAGGAATGCTATGCTCAGCTGCATAGTGCATCAGCTGCACCATGTCCTGCTCATGATGGTCTGCAAAGCACCAAGATTGTTATTAGTACAAAATCTGATGAGAAACATACTCTTAGTACTGCTGCTGGTAAACTCAAGTTTTCATCAGCAACATGTGCCTCAGCATTTTTTTGGCCTTTTTATAAACACCATCTTTATCCTAAACTTCCTCTTCCTCAATTACCTCATTTCCCACCTAAAGTTTTTCCACCATTTCCACCAAAGTTTTTCCATAAACATCACCCTCTCTTTCCTCCTATTCCTATCTACAAGAAACCTCCTTTCCCTCATATTCCTATCTACACCAAACCTCTCCCTCCACCTGTGCCTATCTATGAGAAACCTCTCCCTCCCCCTACTCCGGTATATGAGAAACCTCTCCCTCCACCTGTCTATGAAAAACCTCTCCCCCCTCCTGTCTATGAGAAACCTCTTCCTCCTCCTGTGCCCGTTTATCATAAACCACCAACTCCTGTTTATCATGAACCTCCTACACCTGTTTATCATAAACCTCCTACGCCCGTATATCATAAACCACCTACGCCCGTATATCATGAACCACCAACGCCGGTTTATCATAAACCACCTACACCGGTTTATCATGAACCTCCTACGCCGGTTTATCATAAACCACCTACACCGGTTTATCATGAACCTCCTACGCCTGTTTATCATAAACCTCCTACGCCTGTATATCATAAACCACCTACGCCCGTATATCATGAACCACCAACGCCGGTTTATCATAAACCACCTACACCGGTTTATCATGAACCTCCTACGCCGGTTTATCATAAACCACCTACACCGGTTTATCATGAACCTCCTACGCCTGTTTATCATAAACCACCTACACCGGTTTATCATGCACCGCCCACGCCTGTTTATCATGCACCACCTACACCAGTTTATCACAAACCTCCTACACCCGTTTATCATAAACCACATCCACAAGTTCCGGTCAAGAAACCTTGTCCACCAAAGGTTGAGCATCCAATTCTACCACCTGTTCCAATATACAAACCTCCAGTGGTAATTCCAAAGCCACCTGTGGTTCCAATATACAAACCTCCAGTAGTCATTCCTAAGCCACCTGTGGTTCCAATATACAAACCTCCAGTAGTCATTCCAAAGCCACCTGTAGTTCCAATCATCAAGCCCCATCCTCCTATTGTTCCAATTTACAAACCACCAGTTGTTATCAAACCTCTTCCTCCTTTCCCAAAGTTCCCTCCATTCCAGAAACCACCACTTCCACCTCTTCCGAAGTTCCCTCCAGTGCATGATTTTTTCCATCACCCCAAGTATGGAAAATTGCCTCCAAAGAGCTTTTTCCATCACCCCAAGTTTGGAAAATGGCCACCAATCCACCCAAAAAGCTTCTTCCACCACCCCAAGTATGGAAAATGGCCACCAATCCACAAGAGCTTCTTCCATCATCCCAAGTTTGGAAAATGGCCAAAGGATCCAAAAACCTTCTTCCATTACCCCAAGTTTGGGAAATGGCCACCATCAAGTCCTCAGCATTAGGGCCATGCATGAGCTTACAGAATACTTCCATTGTTTTTCGTCTTCTTCGTTTATTTAAAAACTATCATCAATCAATTTGCAAATAAAGCCTTAAAGGGATATATAGAGTGTGTGGACAGAAAAATCGACATAGTACAATGTTGTTTGAAGAAGTTTGATGAAGCTGAGTGTAATCACTAGTTGTTCTTGAGTGAAGATCACAGGAGTTATTTTTTCTCAAAGTTACTTTCATGTGTATATAGTTGTGTAATCTGTGATGGTTTTTCTCACTTTCTGTCTTTGTTTATTAGTTCTTACTCTATGTTCAATTAATAATTCCATTTGTATCGTTAATCATTGCCATTAAAAAGTTTGTGATGCTTATAGTTTTTGCACATTTTTCTTGAGCTTTTCTATAGTATATTCATAACATTATTGCTGGTAAGAAAATCACTGTTACCAAAAACATAGAGACTTTCACGTACTAACATTGGTTTGCAAGTGGAGGTACCTAATTTGCATTTATGGTTAAAAAAAACACAAATAGTATTAACAAACAAAGCTTTTAATGTCTTGTTGTGCAAGGCTCATGGGGGAAACGTGAAATCATAAAGTACAAACAAACAAAAGATTCAAATAACCTATTTCATGGTGATGTATTTAACACTATTATTGTTCTCATAAATATAGGGGTAACGATTCTCCCTCCTAAATATTTATGCAAATAATTTTCAAACTTAGAGTGATTTCAATCATCTCATTGATTTGCATACTAGAGGTTCTTTTATCACTTGGTCTAGTAAAAGAAGAGGTAACTCTTTTACAGAAAGTAAAATAAAAAACTTGATAAAGCCATTTGCAACGATCATTGGATTGACAATTGGACCTCCATCACTTGTTGCACCATTGCTAAAAGTAGCTCTAATAATTTTCCTCTGTGTTTGATTATAAATCTAATATTATTAAGCTTCATTCTCTAGGATTTAACATCTCTCAAAACCCCCGCCTCCAATTATAGATGTCACATTCCTATATTTCATTATCCTTAAAGTATCTCTTTCACTATTTACTCTAAAAAAATTATATTTGTAAAAGAAAATTACTCTTGATCAAAGTTGATATTCTGATATTCAGATCACAAATATTTTAAAAGATGTCGAGACACCTTTCTCTGAACAAACACACAATAAACAAGATAAATGATTTTCACAGTACAGAAAAGTAGATAACACATAGGATTGTTAACCTAGTTTGGTGACAACAACACCTACTCTGGAGGCTACCAAGTCAGGTAGAAAGTCTATTACTAGCAGCATTGGTTCAAAGCTAAATTAGTCCCAAGTTTACAACTTCTCGCCTAATCACTACCCAATGCAACTTCTACCTAGGAACTACTAGATATGAAAAATCATCACTGTTGGCATTAGCTGTCAGCATGGTTTTAGGAGTTATAATAGGAATAGAGTTATTATTTGTTAATTATTCTGATTTGGTCATAATTAGAAATAGGGTTTTCTATGTATATAAGTGTAACCTATTCATCTCCTGTAAGATATACAAAACAGAAAATAATATGAGATTTACGTATCAGTTTAACATGGTATCAGCCGCCAGGTCTTAACCCTGACCTACGGTAACACCTTCCATCCGTCTTCCATGGCCGACTCGGATTCAATCTCCGATGATGCTACCTCAACTTCTATTCTTGCTGAGTTGACGACGAAAATGACGGAAGTTTTGAACCGCGCTTCAGCCCCGTCACAGATTAGTTCTAACCATACGGTGGCACCGATTGGCATCAAGTTAGATGGCAGCAACTATCCCCTTTGGTCCCAGGTGGTCGAGATGTATATCTCCGGCAAAGACAAACTGGGATATATCAATGGAGATCTTCCGCAACCCCCTCAAACAGATCCTACCTTTCGGCGTTGGCGGATGACAACGCGATTGTTAAGGATGAATAATCAACTCAATGGACTCTCTAATCAAGAACTTTATTCGATTCTCCACTGCCAAACTGGTGTGGGATGCAATTGCGACCACATACTTTGATGGTAGCGATACCTCGCAGGTGTATGACCTTAGGCGACGGGTGACACGTCTTAAACAAGCCGGTGGTTCTCTTGAAAAATATTATAACGATCTCCAGGACTTTGGCGTGAGATAGATTTCGACGTCCAAATCCGATGACATGTCGAGTTGATATCCAACACTACAATGCACTTGTCCAAGAAGAACGAGTGTATGGTTTTTTGGATGGACTTGATGACCGCTTAGATAATATCAGAAGCGATGTTTTACAAATGAAACCATTTCCAACCGTGGAGCAAGCATATGCACATGTTTGGAGGGAAGCACGTCGGATGATGGACAACTCAATGAATTATCCGAGGCTCGCATCTAAGGGTCTCAAATTACAGAGCAGCAAGATATTCTCTCAAACCAAACATAAAGAATCATCTGATGGCACTAAGTGTTCTCATTGTGGAGGTAACAAACATACTCGAGATACCTGTTTTAAACTTCATGGCTATCCAGATTGGTGGACAGAATTTCAGACTCGAAAGCGTCGCAATACAATTGATAGCAACTCGGGAAAAGCTGCAGTAGCTACTGCCGAACCACACCTTTCCCTCATCCCGAAATCAAGTTCCCACACCAGTGAAGGTAATGTTCTAATTTTCTCTAATCATGATGATGTCTCTAATGCATGGATACTTGATTCCGGAGCGACCGATCATATGACGTTTGATGCTGCTGATTTTTCTGAACGTTCAGCCCCTCGGCGCTCAAGTATTGCCAACGCAAATGGTGGTTTATCCTCGGTAACAGGGGCTGGAACTGTGATGTTATCACCAGCCCTCTTGCTTTCAAATACACTACTTGTTCCCTCTCTATCTCATAAGCTGCTGTCCGTGAGTCAAGTTACAAAAGACTTGAATTGTATTGTGCTAATGTATCCATCTTTTTGTTTCCTTCAGGATATTCTCACGAAGGAGATCATTGGGCGTGGTACTAAGAGAGGGGGACTCTACTATATGGAGGATTTTAGTGTAGGCCGAGCGCATCACATGCATTATCCAAGAAACAATAAAATGGAGCAAGTTTTACTTTGGCATCGTCGATTAGGCCATCCTTCGTTTGGATATCTGAAGCATGTGTTCCAAAATTTATTTTCAGATACATCTTTGTTGAACTTCAAATGTGAAGCTTGTATTTTAGCCAAGAGTCATCGAGTCACTTTTCCATTAAGTATGAATAAAAGTAATGTTCCTTTTGCTTTAATCCATTCTGATGTATGGGGTCCATCCCCAAAATCTTCTATCTCTGGTTATCGGTGGTTTGTGATATTTGTTGATGATTGCACTCGAATGACTTGGATTTATTTGTTGAAACAAAAAAATGAAGTGCTACACATATTTCAACAATTCCATAAAATGATTCAAACTCAATATTCAAAGAAGATTTGGATCCTTCGCTCTGATAATGGTGGGGAGTTTGTAAACCACCAATTCCATGAGTATTTCAAAAAACACGGTCTTATTCATGAAACCACGTGTCCACAAACTCCACAACAAAATGGTATTGCAGAACGAAAAAATCGTCACATCCTTGAAACTGCTCGTGCTCTCTTACATGGAGCACATGTGCCTCACCACCATTGGACTGATGCTGTTACTACAGCAGTATATCTCATTAATCGGATGCCATCAAAGGTTCTTGAATTTAAAACTCCACTGCAGACCTTGTCGACACTTGTACCACTGCCTACAATACAAATGTTGCCACCTCGAGTCTTTGGTTGTGTTGCGTTTGTTCACCTACATAAAAACCAGCGTACAAAGCTTGATCCTTGTGCCATTCGCTGCCTTTTTTTGGGGTATGGTGTACACCAGAAAGGGTATCGTTGCTATGACCCTATTACTCGACGCATGTATGTAACAATGGATGTTACATTCTTGGAATTCGACCATTTCTACTCCTGGGCATCATCCAATTTTTCTCTTCAGGGGGAGACACCAAGAGAAGAGTCGAATTGGTCAACATTTGACTGGTTCAAGGATATTGATATATCATCAACTGAAGCTTGTGATGATCCTGGTCAAACTCAAACCGATCATATGAGTCCTGGAGTTGAAGTATCGGAATTCCCCCCTCTCCAGTACCGAACGATCCATCTCCTGAGAATATCATTGAGGTAAGCTCTCTTATATCTCCTAATAATAATAATGGTGATATCTCTATTAGATATGAATTACCGCGCAGGCATAATCCGGGAAAACCACCGAAGCGATACTCCCCTGAAGAAGAGGATAATAGATCGAGGTATCCAATTGCTAATTATGTCTCTATGAAGGACTTGTCCGAACCCCTTAAGAAGTTTTCAAATGAGCTATCTTCACACAGTGTACCTAGCAAGGTTGAAGAGGCCATTGAAGACCCTAGATGGGTTCAAGCTATGAATGAAGAAATGGAGGCATTAAACAAGAATGCAACATGGACTCTTGTTCCTTTGCCAAAAGGGAAGAAATCAGTAGGGTGTAAGTGGGTTTTCTCTATCAAGTACAAAGCTGATGGGTCTATTGAAAGGTACAAAGCAAGACTAGTAGCTAAAGGCTTTACTCAAACATATGGCGTAGACTATCAAGAAACTTTTTCACCTGTTGCCAAGTTAAGCACTGTCAGAGTTCTTTTATCCCTTGCAAATCTTGATTGGCCTTTGCATCGATTAGGCGTAAAAATGCCTTTCTCCATGGGCACTTGAAAGAAGAAATATATATGGATATCCTCCGGATACATGACAAATTATGAAACGAAGGTGGTGTGTAAATTACAACGCAGTTTATGCAAGCAATCTCCAGGCGTGGTTTGGGAGATTGAACTTGGCAATGAAAAATTATGGCTTCCAACAAAGCAGCGATCATACGTTGTTCTTGAAACATCGTCAAGGTAAGGTCACGGCCTTGATTGTGTATGTAGATGATATGATTATTACGGGAGATGACTCTGAGGAAATAGCAAAACTTCAAACACAACTGGCAACCGAATTTGAGATGAAAAATCTAGGTGGACTCAAATATTTTCTAGGTATCGAGTTGCTAGGTCGAAGAAAGGCATCTTTCTATCTCAACGAAAATATATCCGGATCTTTTATCGAGGTTGGGCTACTAGATCAAACCAGAGATACTCCAATTGTCCAGAATCACCGACTTGGAGAATATCCAGAGCAAGTGTCAACAGACAAAGGAAGGTACCAGAGATTAGTTGGCAAACTTATTTATTTATCTCATACACGACCTGATATAGCGTATGCGGTAAGTGTAGTAAGCCAATTTATGCATAACCCGAGTAAAGATCACATGGACGCGGTAATTCGAATCATGCGGTATCTGAAGTCCTCGCCTGGAAAAGGCTTGATGTTCACAAAGAATAATCATGTACAAGTTGAAGGCTATACAGACGCTGACTGGGCAGGAGATATCACCAACAGGAAATCCACCTCAGGCTATTTTACTTTTGTTGGAGGAAATTTGGTTACATGGAAAAGTAAGAAACAAAAGGTTGTAGCATTATCAAGTGCCGAAGCAGAGTTTCGAGGGATGGCTAAAGGTCTTTGTGAGCTTCTCTGGCTTCGAAGACTGTTAAGTGAAATTGGCTTTGCTCCGAATAATGCCATGAACCTTTTTTGTGACAACAAGTCTGCAATTGAAATTGCTCATAATCCGGTCCAACATGATCGGACAAAACACGTGGAAGTAGATCGACACTTTATTAAGCAAAATTTGGAGACCAAGATAATTCAATTTCCGTTTGTTAAATCTGAAGATCAATTAGCAGATATACTCACAAAAGCTGTATGTAGCAGAGACTTCTACAACGCACTTGACAAGTTGGGCATTCGAGATCTCTATGCACCAACTTGAGGGGGAGTGTTGGCATTAGCTGTCAGCATGGTTTTAGGAGTTATAATAGGAATAAAGTTATTATTTGTTAATTATTCTGATTTGGTCATAATTAGAAATAGGGTTTTCTATGTATATAAGTATAACCTATTCCTCTCCTGTAAGATATACAAAACAGAAAATAATATGAGATTTACGTATCAGTTTAACAATCACCCCACTTCCAATCACCGCAGTGATAAAACATTTATATGAATCACAGGGCTGTCGATCAAATAATATATGTAACATAATGACCATAAATATGATTGATGAATACTCCACAAATCATATCGAGTAACATCAGCGACCTATATGGAATTTTTCATTCTACTTAACAAGATAAATGTTTAATGTCCCAATATTGAACTAGACTATGTGGAAGTATATGTCTCATGTTCACTATAATTATAATGATAAAATGGTAATTGTATATATAAACATCATCACATAAAGGTTTTATCAAACCACATGACTTTTTTTTGTTACTTGGATAGTAGTGATGTGTTATTAGATATTGCTCATGATTTATAAAATTAAATGTGTGATTTTATATAATTATTAATGTAACGAGGACATATATGGTCACACATATAAGAAAAAATTAATGAGATAAAAAGCTCGCGTAAGGTGAGAAGCTACATAGCTTTTGGGGTATTTCGTGTGTATCATGATTGGTCTTACTCAACCCTAAGGTTGAGATATTTATAGTGGCTTAGAGTCGTGGTTTACTTAGGAACAATAATTGCCCACTTAGTAAAGGGTGGACTACTTTAACCCTTATTTCCTAGAGAGGCATTAACCTTGACTTCTCTTTGACCAAGGAACATATTTTCCCATGTTTCCCATGGTTGAAAGAGTATGTGACACTTAGGGCGAGTTAACCTCTAATTGTGGGCGGCATATTGCAGTTGAATGTGCGAGAAACACAAGAAATGGGGGGTTTGAATTGGGTTGCAGAAAATATAATCTTTTTTCAATTTAAAACACAATGATAACAAGCGAATAAAAATAGATGAACACAATTATTTGTATCCTATTTCATTGTTAACAAAGTCACTCCAGTCCACCCCGCAAGGTGATTTGCCTTATACACAAGGACTTAACCCACTATAATTAACCAGATTACACACAACCACAATAAGTTCGATCAATCCTATTTGAACCCCCATAAGTTTATTGATCCTTATTACATGATCATGCATAAATTCCCCAGCCGAGGTATAAGACCGGAGGGGGGTTTGCAGGCCTCCGGGATGGATCTCGGACTAAGATACGAGACCCTTATCCGGTATGATTCCCGGAATTGGGGTAGGAGGCCGGGTCAGCCCCGGGATATGATCCGGACGTCTGTCCGAGCTAGGAGTATCGGATCGGTTTCCGTTACGCTATTCATGGATCGGTTACGGACGTTACGATTCATTAAGTGGCGGTTTCAAGTATTAATGGACGGTTACGCCATTATGATCATTAGTGGCGGCTATGTTATAAAAGAGGCCTCAAGGCCATGAGAATGGGAGGACTCTCATTCCCTCTCTTAGCTACACGCTCAAGAGGGATCATCCATTCTATCTCTAAGGGCTCCCAACTGCGGGGTAAGCTAGACCTATAGCTTGGAGGCCATGCATCCCTAGTATGAGCCTCCGAATCCCTTAAAGATCAACAACATAGTTTTCCTGCAAGAACATTGGCGCCCACCGAGGGGCCTTGGTAAAACTTTCCCAGGCCACACAAATCAAATCTAACTATCCATTTAGGTGTCTCATTCAGTTTGATGACCTTTTTCAATCAACCATAGTTTGTAGTCAAAAAATACTTGGTACCACTCATGTATGGGTGGAAAGTGGTCAATATCCAAGTCGACCATACACCGTTGCATGACGCGTCACCAGTGGGCGTGTTCATCCGGGAGGGATCCGTGCAGGTGGTGGTCATCAGGGTCACAACCTTGGTCGCGGACAGCAGTGAAATCGGAGAAGCCTATTCAATGGCTCATGGCGTTCGTCGAAGGAAAATGCGTATAGCTTCAACATAAGTTGCTCCGATCTAAGGTCTAGATCCGATTCCGCATCTCCTTCCACAGGGGAAGCCTTAGTCTCATAGCGATACTTCCGGTCATCCTGAGATTCTAACCTATGGCGATAGGTCGGACTAGATCGCCAGTCAATCCCGGCGATGATTTTCTGCGCGTTCGCTAATCGCCGTGGTGTTTTTATTAAGAATCAACGAAATACACCTCTAAGCTTAAGTCATCGTCTCTGCTTTCGTCAGCTGTGAAGGGGGAAGGGCCCATTGTCGTATCCATTGGGCATAAGCGATCGAAGACATCGACAAGGAAGAATCATTAGAAAGATTTCATCGAAGACCAGGGGAACGCTAGCAACTTTGACGCCGACTTCAATAGATAAGTTGCTCTTCATTGTTTCTGTTAAATTCATCGTTACAATAATTAAATGTTGTACATTTCTGATACATGAATAGAAACCAAATCTTTAATACGGGGTTGCCGTTATAATTTGTCCATAATAACTATCGTTACGAATTGAAAGCTCATGACGGTGAAAAATAATATTGTAGGAGGTAATCGATAGATACCACCGGGGCATAGACAACACTGAGAATCTAGCTGTACCCGAGTATCTCGACGAAGTAGATGCTGCCAGTGAAAGTTATGTAGAAGGAGCCTACAGTTCACCACGGATGGATTAGGTTGTGGATCAGAGGAAGTGGATATAGACAGAGGTTGATTATCCGACAACACCATCTGTTATGCCCAACACAGGGAGCCATTCTTCCATGTGGAAAGGAAGAGGCAATACCGTCCCATATGCCGGATTGTTAACGATGCCATGCCGAATCGTTGATAAGTGTCGGACAAGGTGGGCTGACAGGTTTTAGCTCCTCGACTGAGGTATCGTCGGTCTTTCCATGGTCGCGATGGTGGCTGTTAGGCGTCCCATAAAAAGGAGGAAAGCTTAAGAGCAACATAGCAGTAATCTAATCTTGACGTTATAATTGCGAGACACCGGTCAGGTTAATGGTTGTCACTTGTCACTTACGAGCTATACCGGGGATGCTATACCTTAATCATCGTTAGCTATCATCGTTTAAATCTTACGACGCAGAAAGATAAAGTTTTCTAAATGTCAATTTCCATATGAAATGTGTATGGTTATAGCTCAAGTCCAATGTCAGTTCTACGTTCAAGTTCATGGACCGTGTTGTTGCATAAATGGAAAGAACTTGCGATGTAGTACGACACTATCAACACACAGGAATAACGCTGGCATAATGGGATGGTCGGAGATACAAGGCTTGACAGAATTGTAAGGCTAAGGCACCAAGTGCTCTCGGGGCTGCAGTCTTCTATGTTTTATCCAGATAAGTTTATTACTTGCATTCTATTGGTTAATAGTGGTACTTGCATTTTAAACATGAATGATGTATAACACAGTTAGCATCCAAACTGCTAATACGGTTACAGTGCCTGTTATAATGTTTAAAATACATGTAGTTAAATCAGAACACCAGCTAGCATCAAAGATAAGTAGCATACATCTTCTGTTCAATATTTTGCATCTATGAAATACTGCAGGTGTAAACTAATAGCACTGTGTTGTTTCGTTTGAGTAGCAGGTCATGTGTAAACACATTTCGAGAGGACGGCAACACCGACCTCGACGTCGATAGATTTTGCAGTTTATAATAATTGGAATCTCCGACTGTGTGTTGAATATGTTCTTCATCGACGACAAGGACTTTCCGGGGAAGACCTCGGATCAAGGGTTAAGCTGGCAATAAGACGAGAACGCTCAAGCCTGGAGGATGACGGTTATAGCATGTTTACCTGTTCAGCGTCTCAAGGAAACAACAAGGAAAAATCCCAAGGACAAAGATTTAAAGTTAAGTAGCAGCTACATTCGAAACGGTCAGAGTTACAGAAGTCAGGAATGGCCGATTTGTTGCTGATGTCAAAACCAGAGATCTTGAGAAGGTTGTGATGAAATACATGTATTCGATCACAAAAGTTAGCAAGGGGGCTGCACCATCCTCCGCATATTCAATCATAACTCGACGGTCCGAGTAGACGCGATAATCAAAAGCTAAGTGATTTGGAAACTTTACTTTAATTGTTTATTGTTTATCGTTGGACATGTTAAAACGCATATATTGTAAATCTTTGTGCTAGCATATCCTCGCTTTTGACTTTGCTGTGAAAAAGAAATTAATCCCTCTTTGTATGACAGATGCCGACAGTGCATAAAATCCTCAAACAGCGCACGTTGGTGCTCACAAAGTATTGCCTATGCATATTAGAAGTAATAGCTTTTACACGGAGTCCAACTGTTAGTATTAGATTGCTCTCTGCTTGGAGAAGAGAGTGTCGACAAGTCTAGCGTCCGAAACCATGCTGTTGTCATGTTGCTAAAGGATAAGTTATTCTTATATGACTTGTTAAACGCGTAGCTATTGTCTATTCCTGTTATTACTATTTTATAACCAAAGTGGTTATGGCTTACTGTTTGGATGTTTATTTTTTGGCATCTTTGTGTTAGTCCAAAAACAACTGACAGTAGGTCATCATTTTTATATGGGTGACAATTGGAAACACATGCATGTTGTTTTATAACCGGAAAGCTCTAGCATACGAAATCATGAACACCATGCTATGGAAAAGTATCAGCAGTCTTAAAAACATGAAAAATGGAAGCAGGTTTTATAACTTGAGCTGACAAAATAGTTAAATAGCATGACATGGAGCAGGGGACAAATTGTAAACTGAAGGGTTTCCTTTGATAAAGCTTTTTGTTGCCGCAAGAAGAGTCATGTACATTATGATGTTTGTAATCACTTTAAAAAGTCGCTAAAACTTATGTAATAAGTGTCGTCCTATTCCCTACGCGGACGGGAGACACTCTATTTTCTTGTCAAATAAGGAGGGGACCGGACAATATGTAGAATATAAGCGAAGTACCTAGCCTAAGTACTCGAGGAGCAAAACGACAAAAAATTGGGTCCTCCTTGATAAAGGATGGCTTAGTATCAAAGCACTTCATCTTTTTTAAAAGACTAAGCGCTTGGGGGGCTCATATAACCATCCCGATCAAAAATGGTAGAAGAGAAGACAGCGAAAAGCCGGGATAAATTGAATTGTTGAAATATTGTGTAAAGATTACAATATTGTGTAAAAGCCACCGTTGTATAAGGTGTCGTCTTGATCTCCTGTGTGGGGGAAGAGGCATCTTGGAATTAATTATAGTTTGTAAAAACTAAATAGGATGTAACGGATAAAAGTGCTCCGCACCTCAAGACTCGGATATGGCGGGAATCAAAGGCATGGCGACGTACTGCTAAGCTCGGTCTATGATCGTCTTTCAGTCACGGAAAGGCTCTGTTCCTATGCGGAATACTCCTTGGTCAACCTCGCTTGAGGCTCTGAACCCATTGGCGACGCATCGCTAAGCTCGGTCTATGATCGTCTTCACCACGGAAAGGCTCGTTCTCACGGAATACTCCTTGGTCAACCTCGCTTGAGGCTCGAACCCATTGGCGACGCATCGCTAAGCTCGGTCTATGATCGTCTTTCACCATGGAAAGGCTCTGTTCCTATGCGGAATACTCCTTGGTCAACCTCGCTTGAGGCTCGAACCCATTGGCGACGTCTTCGCTAAGCTCGGTCTATGATCGTCTTTCACCACGGAAAGGCTCGCTCCTATCGGAATACTCCTTGGTCAACCTCGCTTGAGGCTCGAACCCATTGGCGACGCATCGCTAAGCTCGGTCTATGATCGTCTTTCGACCACGGAAAGGCTCTGCCCTACGAGGAATACTCCTTGGTCAACCTCGCTTGAGGCTCTGAACCCTATGGCGACGTACTGCTAAGCTCGGTCTATGATCGTCTTTCAGTCACGGAAAGGCTCTGTTCCTACGCGGAATACTACTTGGTCAACCTCGGCAGAGGCTCTGAACCCCTCGGTCAACCTCGGAAGAGGCTCTGAACCTCAAAAGCTTTGTTCCTACTCGGAACAACCTCCTGGTCACCCTCGCCTGGATTATGATTCCGTCTCGGATCAACGCCTAGTGACGGTTATACCTATAATTTCCGGCAAGTCACGGAGCTCTGGTCCAATCTCGGATCAACTCCTAGTGGCGTTGAATCCTCAGGTGAGCTACCAAGAGCTCTGATTCCGTCTCGGATTAACTCTTAGCGGCAATGATATCTCCAACATCGGGTTCGTCACACAGAGCTATGGTCCTATCTCGGATCAGCTTAGTGGCGTTGAACCTCTAAAAACAGCCAACCCGCCGGGGGGCTCTGTATCTAACGCGTTAAAGCGGTAAAAAACTGAAGTGGTGTCATGAACAGTTGTTATGTGCTTGGAAAAGCCAAGTATAGCCTGCTTGATGCATCATGTGACTCGGGGGCTGGTCTAGTTAAGCTAAGCCTTACTACCAATAGCCCGATAAAGTTCTGAGCCCAACTCGGACTAAGAACGAGCGTTATGTTTGGGTTAAACTGGAGTATCGATTCAGCGACAAAGATAGGAATACATTGGTATTGTGAACAAATTGTTACGTACTCGTCCAAGCCATCAGGGTAGTTGTTTGCTACACCCTATGACTTGGGGGCTAGAAGCATAACATAAAAATCGTTCACGAGCAACCTTAAAAGCTCTGTCTGTACCAGACATATAAGGCGAAGGACCTTAATTGGATTCTGTCAAAACATTTCACCAAAGCTTGGACTCAAGATACTCGGGGGCTAGTCAGTCCATATATCTTACTACTCCGAGCCGAGATGTGAGGTCGGAAGAAATTTTTTTTATCCCGGCCATGCGTCCTGGAATCCAGCCTGGGCTAAAAACAAGCGTCACGTTTGGATTAGGCTGGAGTGTCGATTCCAGCGACGTGAGCTACGTTAAAAAAAAAAACCTCAAAAAGCAAAGAATGGTAAACCATTGTGTGCAAACTCGCATTAAGGCAGAGGTGGGTATTGGAGGTCCGGCCTGGTTCGAAGTTTTATGTTTCTATTAAATCGAGCATAAGGCTTCAAGGTCTAGAAACCATATGCTCGGGGGGCTTATGATCATGCATAAATTCCCCAGCCGAGGTATAAGACCGGAGGGGGGTTTGCAGGCCTCCGGGATGGATCTCGGACTAAGATACGAGACCCTTATCCGGTATGATTCCCGGAATTGGGATAGGAGGCCGGGTCAGCCCCGGGATATGATCCGGACGTCTGTCCGAGCTAGGAGTATCGGATCGGTTTCCGTTACGCTATTCATGGATCGGTTACGGACGTTACGATTCATTAAGTGGCGGTTTCAAGTATTAATGGACGGTTACGCCATTATGATCATTAGTGGCGGCTATGTTATAAAAGAGGCCTCAAGGCCATGAGAATGGGAGGACTCTCATTCCCTCTCTTAGCTACACGCTCAAGAGGGATCATCCATTCTATCTCTAAGGGCTCCCAACTGCGGGGTAAGCTAGACCTATAGCTTGGAGGCCATGCATCCCTAGTATGAGCCTCCGAATCCCTTAAAGATCAACAACATAGTTTTCCTGCAAGAACATTACAAACCACTATGACTGCAACCAGAGTCTTCTTGATTATCCAGACCTTCACTCGGTCACTCAAGGAACAATCAACTCAAAAGTTGAATACAAGTGTTTATGTTTATAAGATTCTTCTACAAATTATATTACACAATTCTTAAGTACAAGAACACAAAGTGTTGATAGAAATATATGAGTAATAACTCATTGCTAATTTTCAAAATTATACAAAAGATTTTTCTACAGAGTTTTTGTGCAGCGGTTTATTGTAGTTTGGTTGAACTGATTCATTAATTTCAAATTCTTCCAAGTACTTATTTTATAGATGAAAATAAGAGATTTGTTGGAAGGTAGCATAGGAAATACAAATGCAGTTGTATTGTTCCTAAAGATCATGGTGAGACTGGTAGACAATAGTACAAAAAGGCTTGTCCTTGCACCACTCTAGAGAGTAGAGGTCACTGTGTACTTTTGTACTTTTATACTAACCATCACATGTAATCCATTAGCCTTGATCTTCTTATTCTATGTCTTCATATGCTTCTAATATATTTGTTGATGAAACATGTTTTAGAAGTATCAGAACTAGTATCTTCCAGAACCTAAGTCTTTAGAATCTTAAGAAAGGGCTTGTTCAGAGAACTCTTGCATTCTTAGTCTTCAGCACTTGGTCTTCATATCTTAAGAACTTTATTCAACAGAACCTTTATCTTGAGCATCTACAGATCTTGGAACAACAGAAGTAAAGCTTTAGAAAGCCTGTAAAGCTTCATTGAGTAAGTCACGATCAAAAGCTCTTTAACTAATGCTCTTTATAACCATTGCATAAGGCGCATTCGTTAATCTTGACTTAACTTTGTAACACACCAAAGGTATTCTTCCAGAGTGTTGAGTTCAGAACCTAATGACGTCACACACCTTATTACTAGAGTCATAACCTATATGACAAAATCTATACACTAGACAGAAACTTGTTATAATACATGATTGTTCTTAAAAATAACATGTAAGGTTATCATCAAAACATAAGGCCAGATTTCGAAATAACTTTGTGCATGCATAATTAATTTTGTTCTCGTAATACCCCTCTTTTTTATGATAACAAAACCATATATTTTGATAGAACAATTTATACAGGGTAATCACCATGGAACACAAATTCAATAGAGCTAGCCGACTCCCCATGAATTTGTTAATACTAAAAATTCCATTAAAGCTTGTTCAAAGTCTCCCCCTGAGCCCGAGACTCACGAAATGAATTTTGAAGTACACAAAGTAACATAGAGAAGGAATAATTGTCCATTGATGGCTCATCAACATCTGACTAGAAATACTTAGTCTTCTTCTCAGAACCTGGATTGCTATCAGAACACTATGATGCATTAAAACCTGTTTAGTTACTGTTGCGGAGGTATTAGCGGGCAAGAAAAAAGTAAAGTATTTATTTTTACCGGGTGATATATACCGGTTAGGTTATATCGTATCGTGTCCACGAAAATTGGTTATTGATTCATCGTTCGATAATTCTACCATTAATGAGTTTGGGATTAAATGAGTTGGAAATAAAAGACAAAAAGTAAATGAATAAAAAGTATAAAGGATAGACAGCTTATTTGGAACGAATGCACACTACCTGTAACAGACTTAAATCTACCGTCCATGTCATACTCAGCCTACGATACTCCTCCGTGTCATCACATACCACTCACAACCTAAGCTATTTCTAACCCAAATTGAGAATCCTCCCGAATCACTTCGATAGCCATGTCTGGCCTACCTCAACAACACATAAGTCAACCGCATCACTCGTAACGACTATCTCTAGCTCCAAACAACACACACAGAAACATTAAGCTCAAATACTCTAAGTAAATGTCATCTCTAAACCCATTTCTAGCATTCAGAAACTAACAGATAATCATCCTAGTAAGAATCTAAGCAATCTATATCTAGCAAAGCTCAAATCCCTAACATAGAGTAAAAACCTAAGACAATCACCAACACAGATTTGTAAAGCAAATTTTATACAACACCAAGGGCAATAAATATACATGAGTAAGAGTATATATACATACATAACCAACAAATAGAGAAGTAAATAGAGAAGAGAAGAGATAAACCACTCTTTTACACCGGTTTGTCAACGCTTATCGAAAAACAATCCACCTCCAATCTTCCATAAAC
This sequence comes from Vicia sativa, assembly GCA_021764765.1. Classification (NCBI taxonomy): domain Eukaryota; kingdom Viridiplantae; phylum Streptophyta; class Magnoliopsida; order Fabales; family Fabaceae; genus Vicia; species Vicia sativa. Next base: position 180,923,732 of record CM038793.1, on the reverse strand, counting down.
AAGACCCTAGGATTGTTTTCTAAGATAATCTATAAAAATAAAAGGTTGATGGAATTTCGGAGAAATTTTTTCCCCAAAACCATAACCTAAAAAGTGAGAAAAATGAAGTTATAAAACAAAGCTCAGACGATCGCGCTCAACGGCGTGAGCACGCTCAGCGGGCTCAGATATTTACACCTTAAACCGCCTTTATCCCGCTCAGAGGCCTGATTCCGCTCAGCGGCCTCGTCAGCACAACTTCGGCCAAAACAATAAAAAAAACTCGTAGCGCGCTAGAATTCCAACTCAGCGCACCCTCTTGAGCAGAAACTCCCAAAAACGGAATTTTATTGCGAAAATGCGCATCCGGAGCCCTGTCTTCGATACTTTATTTCTCGATGCTCCAAATGTGCAACAAATACCTACAAAAATACATTAAAACTAATCAAATGGTATATTATGTACACAAAACACAATAAAACGTATTTACAACAAAAGTGGGGTTATTCAACGATTATTAACAAACAAGAACGGATAAGTGCCACAAAACATATACACAAAATAACTACATTTTGGCACTTATCAACTCTCCCTAACTTGACACACTGTTTGTCCTAAAATAAAGTCAAACAACTCAAAGAAACAAAGAATGATAATCAAATAATCACGAATCAACAAGTTTTTAAAACGGAAAACAAATGTATGGTTCAAACAAAAACGTACACGATAAAATACATACTTACCACCATACTACAACAATAACATATAAACGAAACCAATCCTAAGTACAAAAATCATGCAAAATATTCTAAAACAAAACAAGCTCAATCATGAATCACACCTAGCAAAATTTCATCGGTAGATGAAGAACACCCGAAGGTGAGGGATAAAAAACACTCCTCCACAATCTTGCAAACAATAGACTAAATTATGGATTCACCCAAAAACATATTATAAAAACAAATGCAAGAATCACAAGGTCTTTTCAAAGTTGTAATGTGGCTTGGTTAACAAACAAGTGATAAGTCCTAAAGCTAATTGAAACAAAAACTTGCCGAAACTTAAGGGAGTGATCAACTCAAAAAGACTCAAGCAATACAATTCCATTCAAACTTCTTCTTCATCACAAATTTCACACCAAAACACCTTACTTATTAACACAACATTATTCATACTCTTTTTGTTTTTCTTTTTCTAAACTTTTCTCTTTTTTCTTTCTTTTTCTAATCTTTCTTTTTCTCTTATTTTTTCCTTTTTTCTTTTCTCAACCTCATATCAATCACAACATAAGCACATAAACATTCCTCTCCCCAACTTGAATCCAACCAACATTAATATGTGAATACTCCTTACTTTCTAAGGCAAGGTAAAAATTCATACAACAACATATGATTGAGGGTTCAAGAAACAAAGAAATCAACATCCACACAAAAAAGGTGATTTGACACTCATAGACAAGTATTTAGTTAAAACAAGAATGTGGTCTCCAACATATGTAAACAATGAAAAGCTTCCTCAAATTTATGGGTAAAAAGGGAACTAGAGTGATTCAAATCATGAGCAAGTAATGCAAAAAGAATTAATGACATGGTAATTATACAAATGATAAATTTCCTAAACATGTTATGCTATAGAAAGCGGTAAACGAGTACCTGGCGTGTGCCAACTTTGAAACTATCATTACCATACATCCGCGACTTGAAACAATTGAACTCGGAAATTCACCAAATGTAACCTCAAGCTACCGGAACAAAATTTGAGTCCAAACAATAACAAAAGCGTTAGAAAAACAAAATTTACAACATTTACGTCGAACAAAACTCCTCAAGCTAAACACGACGAGCTTGCAGATAACACAATTTGACAAAACAAAACGAATACAAATAACAATACGAAAACATGGTGAAATGAATTAACAAGTTGAAAAGTGAAGATTTGAAATTAAGAACAAGTCCTATTTCAACTTGTTAAAACACAAGTCACCACACACATAAACAAACATAAACAACATGCTTGTTTTACGTCGTAATTTCGACGCCTTTATTGTGCGAGCACTAGTAACCTCATATCGTCATGCCATAGTATTGCCACACCGCGCAAATCTAAAGAAAGTTTCCTAACAACAACACAATAAATATTACGAATACGAGACAATTTACATCAATACTTGAAAACAAGGAAAAACACACATATGTACAAGCATGGAAATTAAACACACAACATGTACAAGTAACAATATGCAAGTTCATATACAAAGTCTATACAACATATACATTAATTACAAAACTCAAAAACAACATAATTATCACAATACAGTAACAATAAAACCAATCCCCGACAAAAGTGCCATTTTGTTGCGGCGGTATTAGCGGGCAAGCAAAAAGTAAAGTATTTATTTTTACCGGGTGATATATACCGGTTAGGTTATATTGTATCGTGTCCACAGATATTAGTTATTGATTCGTCGTTCAAAAATTCTACTGTTAATGAGTTTGGGATTACATGAGTTGAAAATAAAACACAAAAAGTAAATGAACAAAAAGTATAAAGGATATACAGCTTGTCTGGAACAAATGCACACTACCCGTCACAGACTTAAAGCTACCATCCATTTCATACTCAGCCTACGATACTCCTCCGTGTCATCACATACCTCTCACAACCTAAGCTATTTTTAACCCAAATTGAGAATCCTCCCGAATCACCTCGATAGCCATGTCTGACCTACCTCAACAATTGAAAAGTCAACCGTGTCACTCGTAACGACTATTTATAGCTCCAAACAACCAACACAGAGGCATTAAGCTCAGATACTCTAAGTAAATATCAGGTGTAAACCCATTTCTAACATTCAGAAACTAACAGATAATCATCCTAGGTAAGAACCTAAACAATCTATATCTAGCAAACCTCAAATCCCTAACATAGAGTAAAAACCTAAGACAAACACCAACACATATTTGTAAAACAGACTTTATACAACGCCAAGGGTGACAAATATTCATGAGTAAGAGTAGATATACATACATAACCAACAAATAGAGAAATGCATTGAGAAGAGAAGAGATAAACCACTCATTTACACCGGTTTTTCAACGTCTATCGAAGAGCAATCAACCTCCAATCTTCCATAAGCGAGACCCTGGTGTTGTTTTCTAAGCTAATCTATCAAAAATAAAGGTTGATGGTATTTGAGAGCAAAAAATTCCCCAAAACAATAACCTAAAAAGTGATAAAAATAAAATTATAAAACAAATCTCAGACGATCGCGCTCAGCAGCGTGAGAGCATTGAGCGAGCTCAGATATTTACACGTTAAACTACCTTAATCCCGCTCAGCAGCGTCCCGTTAGCGGCATGATCCCGCTCAGCGTCCTCATCAGCACAACTTCTGTCAAAACTGTAAAAAAACATTAGTATCGCGCTAGAATTCCCGCTCAGCGCGTCCTCGTGAACAAAAACTCCTAAAAATGGAATTTTATCGCGAAAACACGCATCCGGAGCCGTGTCTTCGACACTTTATTCCTCGATGCTCCACAGGTGCAACAAATACCTACAAAAATACATTAAAACTAATTAAATGGTACATTATGTACACAAAACACAATAAAACGTATTTACAACAAAAAGTGGGGTTATTCAACGATTATTAACAAACAAGTATAGATAAGTGCCGCAAAACATATATACAAAATAACTACATTTTGACACTTATCAACTCTCCCCAATTTAATACATTGTTTTTCGTCAAACAAAGTCAAATAACTCAAAGAAACAAAGAATGATGATCAAATACTCACGAATCAATAAGTTTTGAAAACGAAAAATAAATGTATGGTTCAAACAAAAACGTACACGAAAAAATACATACTTACCACCATACTACAACAATAACATATAAACGAAACAAATCCTAAGTACAAAAATCATGCAAAACATTCTAAAATAAAACAAGCTCAATCATGAACCACACCTAGCAAAAATTCATTGATAGATGAAGAACACACGAAAGTGAGGGATAAAAAACACTTCTCCACAATGTTGCAAACAATAGACTAAATTATGCATTCATCCCAAAAACGTATTGAAAATACAAATGCAAGAATCACAAGGGCTTTTCAAGATTGTAATGTGGCTTTGTTAACAAACTAGTGATAAGTCCTAAAGCTAATCGAGACAAAAACTTGTCGAAACCTAAGGGAGTGATCAACTCGAAAAGGCTCAAGCAATACAATTTCAATCAAACTTATTCTTCATCACAAATTTCACGCCAAAACACCTTACTTATTAACACAACATTATTCATACTCTTTTTGTTTTTGTTTTTCTAAGCTTTTTTCTTTTTTTCTTTCTTTTTCTAATCTTTCTTTTTCTCTTATTTTTTTCTTTTTCTTTTTTCAATCTCATATCAATCACAACATAAGCACATAAACATTCCTCTCCCCAACTTGAATCCAACCAACATCATTATGTGAATACTCCCTACTTTTTAAGGTCAGGTACAAATTTATACAACAACATATAATTGAGGGTTCAAGAAACAAAGAAATCAACATCCATACAAAAAAGGTGAATTAACACTCATAGACAAGTATAAAGTTCAAATAAACATGGATATTGATAAAAGTTCAAAGGGGTTAACAAAGGTTCACATACTCACAAGGTGAATTGAATATTTGGCCAAAGTAGTTGTGCTCAAAATGAAACAAAATGCCTTGATCCTTTTCATGCATTCATACAAATAACACAAAATAAAAAGATTAAGCATAATAAAATCTAGTTAAAACAAGAATGTCATCTCTAGCATATGTAAACAATGGAAAGCTTCCTCACATTCATGGGTAAAAATGGAACTAGAGTGATTCAAGTCATGAGAAAGTAAATCAAAAAGAATGAATGACATGGTAATTATACAAATGATAAATTTCCTAAGCATGTTATGCTATAGAAAGCGATAAACGAGTACCTAGCGTGTAGCAACTTTGAAACTATCATTACCAAACATCCGCGAGTTGAAACCATTAAACTCAGAAAATCACCAAATGTAACCTCAAGCTACCAGACCAAAATTTGAGTCCAAATGTAATACGGTGGGAGAACTGACTTTGGAATTGTTTTGATTTTTATTGCAAATGTTGCGGATAGCAAGAGTCGCCACCGACTTTTCTTTTATCCAATTAAGGGAAGGTGAAAAGAACAGAAAAAGACCTTTGTTAGATTCTGAGTTAGGGAGAAGGTTATGAAAAGGGAAGGTATTAGCACCCCTTTCCATCCGTAGTTATCTACGGGCTCTTAGTTGCTTTAGCTCACTTTAAAATTTTGCTTTTTGTGTGTGTGTTTGAAAATGTTTTTGAAAAGAAATTTCGCTTTGACTTCGTAATGATTCACGCTGGAATGTATACGAAGTGTTCGAAAATGTTTCGTTTTGAAAAGTGTTTTAACTTTGAAAAAAGTGTGAGGTGTGAAAAGTATTTTGATAGAGCAAGCAACTAAAAGTCTTATTACCTACTCAGAACGGTCGTTTTCGTGTTATTTTACTTTCCTTTAGAATAGTGTTATCCATACCATTAGTTGGTAGGTAACCCTATTCGTTGGATGTAAGAGGGACATTCGAAAGGGACATCAGATGGTCATAGAAGGCAACTTGTAGGAGTATCTAGCACATTCGAAGGGACGATCATCACTTTTCGTAGGCAACAATCGAGGGATGAGATCATGTATTCGTAGGCCACATCGAGGGACTATGATATTTGTATCGAAGGGACTATGATGATATATTTGAAGGCAACAGTGCTAGGATACCTCTATGTTCGAGGGACTTGACCATTTATTCGAAAGGCAATGAGAGAGAATAACCTAGGGGGTGCGTGTGTGAAGAGAGTGTGTTAAATTCAGATAAGTTATCTTGCAATTAGAAGTGATCTATGTTCGTTTTTATCTTGCCATACACGCCTAGTTACTAGCAGTTTATAGGGTGCGGAAAGTAAATTGCGGAAAGTAAAGTGCGGAAAGGTAATCGGAAAAAGAAAAGACTTCGCATAAGAGAAAATGTGTTAGTAAAAAAAAAGATTTTTGAGTTAGGAAAAAGTTTTTAGGTTATTAATCCTAATTAGATGATAGAATAATTTTTTGGGAATTTTCTGGATTGATTTTAATAAGGAAAAATAATTAAAAGTCAATTTTATGGTTAATTAACAATTAATTAAAATATGCATGCAAAAATATTAATTTTTATGGCAAAAATTAAATAAACATTTTTCTGTCCTAAATGCAAAAAGGAAATTTTTTTTGGTAATTTTTTGATGCATTAGAAAATTGTTTAAAAAGAAATTAAATTAAGAAGGAAAATATGAAAAGAAATAGAAAATATGTTAGTTTTGCAAGAGTGTAAAAAAGAATGTGAGGAGCCAAGGTTCGAACCCAGGTCATCTCTCTCACATACGCGCGCCTTTTGCCATCTGAGCTTGCCTGCATTTGTGTTAGTGGCATGGATAAAAATAATTATAAGCGAAAATAATTTCTGAATATCCAAACAAAAACACGCGCCAAGATCTTCATCTTCTTCGTTTAAATATTTAAACCTTTAGCGACGGTTTTGGTTCGTTGCTAAAGACTTTACCAACGGATTGTCCGTAGCTATAACACCTGCAACTTTGCAAAATTCACAATAGGCAATATAAATTTATGAGGAGGACATGGTTCGATTGGAATCGACCCCCTAAACACGAAGGTACCCTTAGTTTCGTCCAATTTTGCCTAAATCAGTGGATCCCAATTTGAAGCTCAGAAAACCTAACAATGGCATGTTACGATTCTGGGTTCTAAACTCAAATTAATCTATACAGAAACATGCCAAACATCAAAACGAACAAGAATATGCAATCAAAATGTATTTATAATGCACGAATCATAGAAATCGAATTTGGATAAAAGTTGTGCAAACCGTGATTGTGATATCGTGATTCTGGATGCTTTTATGATCTGTGAGTGTCTGGAATGGATCAGAGGACCTCCAGGAATCGATTGCAAGGCTTGGAATCGTCTGAATTGAAGCAAAACTAAGGCTGCCAATTGCTTGAATGCCACGAATTTTTTGAAGTTGGGTAGGGTTCTTAGAGGCAAGGATTTCGTTCCTTGTGCTTGTGAATGCATTATGTACTTATAGTAGAGTGAATTAGGTCAATAATCATGAAGAAATTATGTGCCAATCAATGAGAAAATATTTGATTTGGAATAAAACCAAATATTGCCTTTTTTTTATCAAATCACATTCAATTCCTTTGCCAATCAATGCAATTTCGAAATTGACAGCTTGTATGGCTTGCTTGGACCTCAAGAATGAGAGAAAAACCCACCTTGCAATTAATTTTGATTTTCAATCTTTTATTTTAATTAAATTGGCTTTTAAATGATTAAAAATCCAAAATAAATGATAAATTCGTGGCCTTGGGCTTGGAGGTTACATAATATAGGAGTGCGGAAAGGTAAATGTCCTACGCTATTACATCGCTTTGGGGCAGTTACATAATATAGGAGTGCGGAAAGTAAATCCTAATTAAGCTATTACATCCCATGAGCAGTTACATAATATTGGAAAAAGAATGCGAGAAAATAAATCCTAACTATTACAACCTGGAAGCAGATACATAATAATCTGAATTTGGATAAAAGTTGTGCAAACTGTGATTGTGATATCGTGATTTTGGATGCTTTTATGATCTGTGAGTGTCTAGAATGGATCAGAGGACCTCCAGGAATCGATTGCAAGGCTTGGAATCGTCGAAATTGAAGCAAAACTAAGTCTGCCAATTTCTTGAATGCCACAGGTTTTTTGAAGTTGGGTAGGGTTCTTGGAGGCAAGGATTTCGTTCCTTTTGCTTGTGAATGCATTATGTACTTATAGTAGAGTGAATTAGGTCAAGAATCATGAAGAAATTATGTGTCAATCAATGAGAAAATATTTGATTTAGAATGAAACCAAATATTGCCTTTTTTGATCAAATCTCATTCAATTCCTTTACCAATCAATGAAATTTCGAAATTGACAGCTTGTATGGCTTGCTTGGACCTCAAGAATGAGAGAAAAATCCACCTTGCAATTAATTTTGATTTTCTATCTTTTATTTTAATTAAATTGGCTTTTAAATGATTAAAAATCCAAAATAAATACAAAATAAAAGATAAATTCGTGGCCTTGGGCTTGGAGGTTCCAATTCAGGTAAGGAACATGTTTGAACCAAGAAAAGTTAGGCCCATTTGCAAAAATTTTGATTTTGTCAAGTATTTCTCTTTGTGCACCTCCTCAAAAATGCTCAACTTGTGCAAGGTGTATCTTGCTCAATTTTTAACATTTTTGAGCGTTCTTGGACTTTTTAGAAAGCTCAAGATGTCCTCTAAACAGAATCTTTGGTTTCTTCTCAATTGGAGTTTCCATTCTCATGAACACTTCTTTACAAAAAGTTGACTTTTTGTTGACTTTGAAAAGGACCGGTAATGATTTGATCCATAACTTCCAAATGAAGCATTTTCTGCCCAAGCTTGTAAGACATGAAGTTGTAGAGAATTGAATTCTCTTCAAAATGAGCTGTGGTGGAAAAATTTCTGATAAAGTATGTGAAAGTTATGCCTGGTCAAAGTTCTGTTGACTTTTGTCTGAGAAAGCCCAATTTGGAAACTTTGACTTTTGATCAATTCTTGACTTTTCTTGATGAATCATGATCAACCCTTGATCAAATGATGAATATCACTTCAAAATATTGATGTTGACCAAAAATTATGAAGTTTGATTGTATGTTGACCATAGTTGACTTTTTGTCCAATACAATTGATTTTCAACCATCTAAGCAATTGTTTGAGGAAACTTGACTTGTAAGGCTTGAAATTTGACATGGAGATTCCTTGAAGCATATGATGAGGCATGATGACCACTTGAAGTGTTAGAGGCTCACCTTGATTTGAGAATGGCCAAACCCTAGTTTAGGTTGATTGTTTAGGAGAGGGTTTGTCTGGTCAATCCTTGTGAAATCCTTGAGTATGGATATCTGAAATGTCTTGAGAAGTAAGAGGGAAAATTTTGGGGTATAACAGTTGCCCCTGTTCAATATTCTTGTACTGGAAGGGTTAGATTGGCATGCTTGCCTTTCGTGACTTGACAGTAAAAGATGATTGAACACTCGAGTACACCTGAAAATTTGCACTCGCTGTTGGTTGACGATGCGCTGGAATGGGCTTACAGATGCCATTTGGAGAAGTTGTAGTCGGAGATTGAGTCGTATGCTAGACTTGCAAATATCGTTTGAATAGGAGAAACATCGGAGATGGGCTTAAGATGCCATCAGGAGAGATTGATGCTGGGGAATGAATCGTACGTTACATTCTGTAGGTTTTCTTGAAAATAAGAAGAAAGCACGGAGATGGGCTTAAGATGCCATCCGGGGAGAATGATATTGAGTCGTACGTTAGACTTCACGCTCGTCTTTGAATGAAGTTAATGGTTTGTATTGGTTTTTAACCAAATATGTAGCATTCTGAAGGTGGAGAGATGTCGACAAATAGTCGAAGATGGGCTTAAAGATGCCATCCGAGGCAACCGAGTCGTACGCCAGACTCTGTAGTTGCTTGTCAGAATAAACCTTCGTCCTGGCTATTATGAGGTAGATAATTGGCAGAATATGGATAGCTTTCCCGTCTTGCTTCGGGTGTTGATCCAATGCCTGCTGTCGGAAGACAACTTGTATGGTCTTTCAGATTGGGTTCCCCGTCTTGTTCCGGGTTATAATCTTTGACCTATTGTCGGAAGATAATCAGATTGGGTTCCTCATCTTGCTTCGGGTATTAATCCTGGACCTTCCACTCGGAAAAGATTTGTATGGTCTTTCAGATTGGGTTCCCCGTCTTGTTTCGGGTGTTAATCCTGGACCTTCCATTTGGAATAGATTTTTTTACCTGCTGAGGAAAATAAAACCTTGACAGGATAGAGTTAGTCTTATGCAGATTATGATGCATGCGAGCATATGACAATGTACGTGAATGATATATGCATATGTCATTTTTTTTATGAATAATGTATGAATGTAGATGTTGTGGTATTTCAAAACATATCCATCTTGAAGATGAGTACGTCCTGCCGGGAATTTCTGACTTCTGCTTGGGGATGAAGTTGCTGAAAACCCTGACTTGGAGGAGAAAGAGATGTCCTTGATTCCTCCGATGCACTATCTGACCAAGTTTCGAGCCTAGATATCAATGCTGTTGGGAATAATAAAAGTTGGAAGATACTCCGTTGGGGATCTTGTGCATAGATCTTGTTGGGGAATATCTGATTATTGCTCGGAGTCGAGGCTCGAAGGTTCCTTTGAGGTGATGAATGTTGAAACCTCTGGCTAGAGAGTAAAGGAGACGTAGGTTTTCTCCGATGCACTATCTGACCAAGTTTCAAGTCTGGATACTGCTGCTGTCGGGGAATGATAATCATTGGGAGATATTCCGCTAGGGATAAATACCTCTGTGTATACGAGATGAACCGTTACTGCTTGGAGACTGATGTAACAGGGCGAAGCTTAATAAGACTATTGTTCGGGGACTAATGTGATGAAGCTCGAAGTGTTGGAACACTAGCGGGAAGAGATTAATACTTCGTCGGAAAAGGTTTGATGGCTCTGCGGGTATTGTAATCTTGTGAAAATAACCTGCGGGGAATGCATTGGTGACTTTATTCATCATCTCAATTCCTAGGATCTGTAGTAATTACTTTCGTTCATTCGCTTTTCACATGTTTGTGAACAGATGTTTATTGTCAAATGCATATAATCATTCAAAGCAATCATTGGACTTTATGCAAAAAAAAACAACAATAATGAACACTGTAAAAGAAAGAATTTGCATTAATTTGGAAAGGTGGCGTATGGCCAAGCAGTTTGTATACAATGAAAGTAAAAAGCTATGCGGAAATAATCTCGTCGAGTTTCAACTATGCTAGTGCTCATATATTTCGACTATCGCATCTCCTTGCTATCAGTAGAAAGTGAGTGAATTGATTTTTTCCATTTCAATCTTGAATGCTGATAGTAGTCTATAGTCTGTAAGTAGGTGATCTTGGACGAGACATAATCGTACGCTTAAATCCCTAACTTTTTCCTAGACCGCCCTCTCGGGTTTTCAGTCTACCGGGATACCCTTTTTTGCCCAAGCCGCCTTTGCATGTTTTCGACTTGCCGGATGTACATGTTTTGTATATATCCTTAACTTTTGCTCGAACCTCTTTGGTTCGCCAGGATGCCCTTATTTTTGCCTAGGTCAGTCGACCTAGCGGGTCTCGTTCATGCGTAGTATTTTTTTACTATGTCTGCGTTCACAGGGTGTGGGAAATCTTCCCCATCCATGGTGCTAAGTATTATAGCTCCGCCAGAAAATACTGTTTTGACTACAAACGGTCCCTCGTAGGTGGGAGTCCATTTGCCCCTGGGATCACCTTGTGGAAGGATGATGCGCTTGACTACTAGATCACCGACCTGGTAGGCTCGGTGTTTGACTTTCTTGTTGAACGCTTTGATCATTCGCTTCTGATAGACCTGTCCATGGAAGATGGACGCGAGTCGTTTCTCATCTATCAAATTGATCTGATCGAGGCGAGTCTGGATCCATTCATCTTCGCCTAGCTCTGCGTCCTGGAGGACTCTGGTTGAAGGTATCTGAACTTCGATGGGTATGTCTGCTTCCATACCGTATACGAGAGAGAAGGGAGTTACCACTGTAGATGTTCGTACTGTAGTGCGGTAACCATGGAGAGAAAATGGCAACATCTCGTGTCAATCCTTGTAAGTTACTGTCATCTTCTGTATGATTTTCTTGATATTCTTGTTGGCAGCTTCCACTGCACCATTCATCTTAGGCCGATACGGAGAAGAGTTGTGATGCTTGATCTTGAGCGTGCGAGTTCGATGATCATTTGTTGTTGAGGTTAGTACCGTTATCGTGATAATCCTTTTGGGAGTACCGTACCGACAGATAAGATTATGCTTGATGAATCAAGCCACAACATTCTTGGTAACAGATGCGAACGAGGCTGCTTCTACCCACTTGGTGAAATAGTCAATTTCCACAAGAATGAAACGATGTCCGTTGGAAGCGGTAGGCTTGATTTCTCCGATCATGTCGATGCCCCACATTGCGAAAGGCCAAGTTGCGATCAGAACATTCAACGGTACTGGAGGTACGTACACTTTGTCTGCGCATATCTGGCATTTGTGACAAGATCGAGCATAGCGGTGACAATCAGCTTCCATGGTGGACCAATAGTAATCTATTCTCATAATCTTCTTAACCATTGTGTGCCCACTGGAGTGGGTATCGAATGTGCCTTCGTGTAATTCTTCCATGATTCGTTCTGCAGTTTTCTGATCTACGCAGCGGAGTAAGCACAAGTCATGATTGCGCTTGTATAAGATGTCGTTGCTGAGAAAGAATTTGGAAGTGAATCTTCTCAAGAATTTCTTGTCATTGATAGATGCCCCTGCGGGATATTCCTGAGTCTCAAGATACCTCTTCACTTCGTAGAACCAAGGTTTCTCTTCTGCATCAAGTTCACCACAGTATGCTGGTTCGTCAAACTTTTCGATGATGATTTCGGGAGCTTCATTGTCCCATCTGACTTTGAACATAGATGACATAGTAGCTAATGCGTCTGCCAACTGATTCTCTTCTCGTGGAATATGATCGAAAGTGATTTCTTTGAAGTAAGGGATCAGACTCAAAATATGCTCTCGATATGGAATGAGATTCGGATGTTTCATATCTCATTCGCCTTTAATCTGATGATCACTAAAGTTGAGTCTCCATACACTTGTAAGAATTTGATTCTTAAATCGATAGCAGCTTTAATACCCATGATGCACACTTCGTATTCGGCCATGTTGTTGGTGCAACTGAAACAAAGTCTGGCGGTTAAAGGCATGTGTCCGCCTGTAAGGGATGTAATGATGGTGTCAATGTCATTGCCAAGTGCATTTGAGGCTCCATCAAAGACCATGGTCCATCGGGATCCTGGTTCAGGTCCTTCGTCTGGGCCTGGTTCTTCGCAATCAGTAACTAGTAGGACATCTTCGTCTGGAAACTCGAACTGCATAGATTGATAGTCGTCTATGACTTGATGAGCCAAATGATCGGCTACTACACTTCCTTTGATCGCTTTCTGGGAAGTATACTGGATGTTGTATTCGGTCAAAATCATTTTCCATCTTGCTATTCTTCCGGAGAGAGCAGGTTTCTCGAATATGTATTTTATCTGATCCATCTTAGATCAACAAGGTAGTGTGAAGTCAACATATATTGTCTTAGTCACGAAACAGCCAAAGCGCCGCAAGTTTTCTAGCTTTGAGTATCTTGTTTCACCGGTAAACTTTTGCTAAGGTAGTATATTGCATACTCTTTTCGACTGCACTCGCCATGTTGCCCCAACACACACCCCATTGAGTTCTCTAATACCGCCAAGTACATGATAAGAGGTCTTCTTCGGCAAAGCGGCATCAAGATAGGAGGATTCTCGGTGTACTCTTGATTTTGTCGAAGGCAATCTGGAAATCGTCGTTCCATTCTACTACTTGATCTTTCTTCACTAATTTGAAGATTGGCTCACAAGTAGCAGTTAGATGTGCAATGAATCTGGCAATGTAGTTCAATCCTCCCAAGAAACCTATGACTTCTTTCTATGTGGAGTCATTCTTGATAGCTTTAACCTTGGCGGGTCAACTTCAATACCTTTACCATCGACAACAAACCCGGAGTTTCTGGATCCGACTCCAAAGGTGCAATTTGTTAGGATCGAGTCTTAGTTTGTATTCTTCTTCGTATCAACCGCCTGCAAATGATCGAGATGTTCTTCATCGCGATCGAGCTATCATGTCGTTGATGTAGACCTCTATCTCGTGATGAATCATGTCATAAAACAATGCCACTATAGCACGTTGATAAGTGGCGCCAGTTTCTCATCCGAACGGCATGACTTTGCAGTGAACGTGCCCCACTTTTGTAACGAAGTAGTCTTCCATGTCTTCAGGAGCCATTTTGATCTCGATTGAAGCTGAGAAACCGTCCCATGAAGGAGAAAACCTTATGTTGAGCGGTGTTGTCGACTAGAACATCAATATGAGGAAGTGGAAAATCGCCTTTCTGACCGTCATTCAAATCTCTCAGAATCGACGCACATCGCATTTCTTTACCATCCTTCTTAGGTACGGTACCACGCTTGCAACCCATGTGGATAAGAAGTAACTACAAGAAACCGGCCATGAATCGCTTCATAACTTCGGCTTTGATTTTCTCCGACATCTCGTAACGCATGCATTTAACCTTCCTGCTTCACAAGAAGAAAACCTTCTTTGTTGGTAGTCGGTACCACAATGTTAATGTTCAGACCGCACGTCTTCGTATGACTAAGAAAAACCTCGTAGTATCCGAACCAATCTCTTTGACATCGTTTGAGACCGCTTATCTTGATTTTTCTCGCCTTTGTCAAGACTCTGATTCACAACCTCGATGGCTCTTCAGTGGTCAGATAACCCGCTTCTTGAAAGGCCCGACAAGTTCTCCTCGACTTCACAATCTTCCTCACCTTCGCCTTCGCTTGGTAGATCGGATTATCAAGTCATATTTAGCAATAACAAAGTGTTATCAACGAGATTCGAGTGAATGCAGCAGTATCACGTGGGTATGTGTAAGAACACATAGCTTTTTGAAGGGTGATAAAGTAAAAGAAAAGAACGAAAACAAACTAGAATGCAAAAGTCCAATGATTTTATTGAATGAAAATATGCAAATGACAGATAATAACCCTCACAAACGAGCCGTGATGCCCTTGTGCAAGGCATTAGGCTTTAAAGTTTATTGTCAAAGCGTAGAAAACGAAAAGCATAACAGAAAACAAAAAGAATTTACTCATGTCTAAAGGAGATTGGTATGACGTCTTTGGTCTTCCAATTGTTGGGTCC